>JAMPIT010000434.1:1307500-2615000 GCA_026261815.1 Monarcha castaneiventris obscurior | reverse complement strand
TTCTGACCTCTGTCAGTTTTATGGATTGTGCAGATACCCAATTTCTGAACACGTGCACTCCAGTGATTTTGATCAGTAGTTCCCAAGCTCAGCTCTTGAGGTGACCACCATCAGAGATGGTGCTGACATGTGGTAGGACCATCAATGCAAAACCAGAAGCTTCTTGCCAGGCCAGGTACACATTCTGCCACCTCCAGCCCTTTAACTGCAAAGTCTCATTCATCCAAGAAGGATCCTCAATTCCATGTTTTCATCTACCACTGCTCTACGTGTCTCACCTCACAAACCAGAGCCTCTGCTGTGGTGTCCAATCCCTTACTGACCTTTTGATCACACACCAACACAAGTCAGGGTGACAGCAACTGTAGCCACATGCTCTTACATAAAAAGCTTCCCTGCCTCACCAACCCTGCTTCTTTCTGCCTGAGCCCTGCCTGATACTCCTGAAGCCAGCCCTGGGAGCTGGGCAATGTGGGGTGGTGCTCATTGCTGAGAGGATTCCTGCAACTGCAGCTACACAGAGAAGTAAATCTCAACAGATCAGCAAAACCCTTCTGTGTGGATCTGTTCACCTCATGGCTCAGAGAAGTCTCGTTACAAGCAGAGTTAACAGCTGCCATCATCACGTGCCACTTTCAGTTGGCTTTGTACCACCATTTGGGAATGTCTGTCTTAGACAATAGGCACAAATATGTGTAACAGTCACATTTAGATCTGTTCTTTTCTCTTCCTGACAATGTTCTAATTTAAGATCCTAGTTTCACTTAACCAGGCATTTTTAATGGAGAGAACTTCAATCCCATATGGCACCTTCAAGGACCATGACTCCTCCAGAAATCTGTATTACACAAGCCAAACAGTACTAACAGTTGTACTGCTAACAGTTCACATACTTGGGGTTTGTTTTTAGACTAATGTTTGTTTAAAAGTGAGGAATACATTTTGGATTGTAAATATATTCATTCCAAAAAAACTGTGAAGAGAATAAGGAGAGTCAGATGGAAGAATTTTACCTCTACTTCGTGCTGATTATATAATTTATCAAGAAATTGTTCCACAGGCCTCCAACAGATGCTCTGCTGTTAAAGCCATGAAAAGTCATTCAGGGAGAGAGTAAAGGCCTCGGGGGTGTGGTCCACATGCTTCAGCACATATATCCTCAGTCCTGGCCTGCAGATACCACATCTGGTCCAGGCATGGACCTGACGGTTGGCCAAAATACAGGCTTACAATAATGCTCCTTTTTTCAGCTTTAATGTAAGCCTGTTTTCTTGCCAAATTCAAATCCTGCCAAAATTTGGCCAAAGATGTTTGCTCAATTGTGCAATATCTTAAGTTTATATCCAACAACTCTTTGCAAAAACAATTGTATCGTGTTTTTAACATTTACAGGCATTAACAATATTTAATTTTAAGTAGAATTTTACAGCTGACACTCTCATGTTTTACAGTAAATTACCTTAGAGAGGGTTTTTCCATTAGCTCTGAGTGTCACGAGTCCTGCACAGCACACCAAAGCACTGGAGCTAGAGAGACCAGAACTTGGAGGGATGGTTCCATCTAGCAGACAATTCATTCCAGTTGGGTTATTAAGACCAAAATGTTCCTAACAATGAAAAAATAAACAATCTCAGTTTCAAGTACAGACAGGCTCAGGCTTGCAATTATCTGATACTTAGAAAGAGAATCCTTCTGCTGAGTGCTGGAACCAAGGACCTGCTTCTGGTATCTCCAAATAATGCAAAAGCAAAATTTTCATTCTATTCCTTAAGAACAAAGCCAATGGTAGGGCTCCAGCCAAAGGTATGTCTGCAGTTCCTGTACACAAACATTTAAGTACCCCGAGCAGAACTCAGTGTGGGCTGCACGCCCAAGAATTCACCAAGCTTCGTGGGTGGGTTTTGCAGCAACTGGCTCTGCTCTGAGCTGCCGTGGTGACAGCGTGAAGTTACCAATCACTTCATACCCTGCTTTTGTCCTTTTCTCGACCACTCTTAATTTCAGGCACCACCAAGAGCTCAAGGTCCACTTTATGCTTCCCTTCCAGTGCTGGCACGTGCTCTTAGGGAGCCACATGACACTGAGGGGGAACCAGTAGCCATGCAGCTGTTTTCAAAGCCAGATACTCATGTCCTGAAGCACCCACAGGACTGACACTGGGAAAACCACAGTGGTACTTGAGGAACTCTGTGCTTTAGGGTCACAAAGACACGCCCACCAGCGGGGATGGTCTCTGGCATGCTATTTTCTGAATGAAGTTTAAAATAATCTAACATACATGGTAGATATCACAGGTAGTATATTTAATCCAGAAGTCATAAATCCTCATGTACATACTCTTTTAGTTATTCTTTAGTTGCTTTGTCTTTTTATCTATCATCACTTTTATATAAATTTCTCTCTGCTGTTAGTTTGAAGCAAACATGCAGTACTTACTAAAAAATCACTGAATGTATATGGGGGGTATATGAATAGCTAACTTCTGATGCCATTTATACGTCAATAAACTATGTTACACTGTCAATAATCAGAAAAAAACCAACAGTATTTTCATAAAGAAATGTCCACCTTCAAAAGATTTCTACTACTTCTGGAACAACTTCAACCATAAATACCAATGGTAGAGATCAGCAAACACAAAGAGCCTCCTTTAAAGTCTTCTACCATCACTTCAAATTATATTTTGAATTTCCTGTTTTACAAATAAAGGAAATTAATATCTAGAATACTATTGCTGCCCATGCCCCTTCATGACGAACACTAGACAGGCTTGTTCATAAACAGAAAATGCTTGAGTAACCAGAAACTGATCCACAGTTTCTGGATTGTCTTGAATGTGAATCAGGTTTGCAGACTTATCACGCGATGTTTAAATAGAAAACGTACTTTGGTTTCAAAAATGAAAATGGACTTTGCCAAGTTCTGCAACAGTTCTGTCCCAAAAGGATAGCATGTTCAACTTAATATAAACAGATTATCCTGCTGGACCCTCTGAGTACTTGTATTTCAGAGTTTCTTAAGTCTGTAACATTTATGCTTATTTTCTGCCAGTACTACAGTCTGCAAACCTGCTTTGCAAATTAACCTTCAAGTATGAAAGCTTGTCCTTAGGAAACAAATCTCAGTAGCAGACTGCAAAAGAAATAAAGTCAATTGGTCATGCTAGCCTTAATATAACAAAGAATATATTGTAAAGAAACCTAATCTATATCTCTACAGTCAATGCAATTTAAATGCCTGTGTTACTGAGCAATACAAAATTGAAAATACTCATGTTACTGCACACATAAGTAATTTATCAAGGTCTATACATAGGAGCAGGGGGCTGTTTAGGACCTGTGAATTGTAATAAAGTGATTTGTGGCACTGATTGTTCTGAATATTGTATTTTGAAGACTCCAGTGGCAGGTCTGAGGTAGGCTTTTTGGCTGTCTGCAGTCCTTTTCTGTTGGATCATCCTGTGGGGTGACCTAGATGGCCTATCCTGAGGCAAACTTCATGTGCTTTAAACAGCACATTTGCCCATAATTTGGGTGGCTGTGGCAACCTGTTCCTGACCTGCTGTCACTGTTTATCCCATCTGCCCTTCCACAAATATCACTGGATTGACATTGAAGAAGTCACCTTCTTTTTTTTTTCCCCTCAAAAGACCATGAATTCTGTGAATTCTGTGAATTCTGTGAATTCTGTGACTCAGCTGCAAGCAGCAGGTGAGATTTCCAGCAGCCTCCATGGTGAGTTGAGGCTGCCTCCCAGGGCAGCACTGGTGACCAGCACTTGCTTTCACAACAGCTGGGTCTTCAGGTCAGTGTGGAGACAGGGGAGCTCCCGAGGGAGATAAAGCTCGAGTGGGCAGGCAAGAAAACGTCTGTGTGCCCTTACTGTGAGTGTGCTCCTTCCTGCATAGCTGCACTTTCAACTCAGGACATTCTGAAAATCCCATTCAAATCCCAAACACTGGAAACCAGGATGAGTAATGGTTCTTAATGGATTTATTTCTTCTGTATGCTGTTTACTTGGCTTTTACATTTTCTTTTGCCTACTGCGTGAGTCAGCTTCACTCAGCTGTTGTGCACAAATTATAGGTTTTCAGCATTAATGGAAGTTCATGTTTTTAAATGTTTCCATAGAAAGAAAAGGACTAAGATAGGATCTTTATGTCCTGAAAGACAAGCCTCCAAACCTTTTTCAAAGCAAATTTTAATTAGATAATTCCATTGGAAAGCGTTCCTTTTGACTTCAAAATGCAGAAATGTCATCCTGATAATGTTTGATCACGATTTTCCTAACTAATTATTTGCTATTGTAATTTGTTTTATAGAGATGAAAATAGTGCTCTGCAAATATTTCAAAGCAAACCCACTCATATCTCCTCTTCAAGTTTTAACATTAAAATACTTAACTGTGTCTAAAGAAAAAGCTACAGAATGAAGGGAACATTTTGAGGGTAAATAGGTATTCTTGTTGTATTTTACTTCTACATTAATTTCGTAAATTAAATGGATTTGGCTTACCTGAATACCCTTCAGTCCACACAGGAAGTAGTTATGCCACTGAGGTTTGGTTTTGTTAATCTGAATGTTATTAACACTAGTGGTGAAATCCCTGCAAAAACAGAAAAACCTTGAGGCTTTAATTTGTATTAAATTAAGTTTGAAAAACATGGCTTGTTACTGCCACCTGCTGTATGGACAAAACCGGTTTGATGGTTTTCAGTGCAATGTTTATGGCTTGGTTTTTTGTTTGATCTTTTTACATATCTTTTTTATTAATCATTTCTATATGGTTATTTTAGATGAAAGGATAAGAATTCTTGATTAAGTATAAATAATATATTAAATAAATCCAGAAATTAAGCTGCCTTTGACATCCTTAATTAAGGCAGGATGCCTTCCATCATGTATGTGTATGCTATCATGATTTCTTAGACGTGAAAATCTAAATAATCATATCTGTCAAACCTTGACTAGAGACAGATAAACTTCAGGCTCTCTGGTAATTCCTGCTCAGGATTTCATCTGCATCTTTGCTCTGAATGGCACTTCAGTAAAACAGGCCTAATGCTGCACAATTATTTTCTGCTTGTATAGTAAATAATCCTTATTTTTGGGAGACCAATTTGGCTCTTTCTCACAGAACCTTATTCTCTTGTCAGTCTGTTAGTTTAATTGTTTGAGTCCTCTATACAGATACCCTGATTTAAAAACAAACAAACAGACAAAACTTTCAGATTCTGCCATGAGATGGAAACTGACTGGTAATTACCATCCTCTGGTACTTCTGAAGGCATTTTGAGAAGTATAATGTCAGAGATTCTCTCTACATACTTCTCAATTACAAAGACGTTTTGTGAAGGTGAGGTATCAGGAACTTCAAAAGAATGTAAGTTTTAAATACCTTTTTTAGTCCCAATAACATAAAAGGCATCAGATCAGTTGAGATAATTTATGATGAAAAACAAATAGGTGTTTTTTCCAGCAAGCTGTTCTCTGTTCTATTTCTACTAAAAGTTAACATGAACTATCAGGGTGGAGGAGAGCTACAGAACTGTTCCACAGTTTACCAGTTCACAAAACAAGAATGAAATAGGAAATAGTGATTCTACAGAGGATTCTGGTTAGTCCTTGTTCACCAAAGGCCTATATATATGCATTCACCACAGGCATAAATCTACCAGTGTAACAGGCTGGGAAAAAAAGACATACTGTCATCAGTTTTGTTATGTGGTGTAACATTCAAAGTGTTGAAAAATATTTCTTTGTTATGAAATTATGGGCATGTTTTAGCTTTGTTTTTAAGCAACAGTGTCTCAACAAAACCAAGATGCTTAATGCTGTATTCTGAGACCTCTTCATGGTTTACAGCTTAAAGCATATGATTTCAAACTGAAACAGGGCAGATGTAAAAATATAGTGACTGTGTGTGCAATTTAAATCCAAAGGCTATAATTCTAGATTTGGTAGAACTGTCCTGAGAAGGCCATTTCAATTGCAATATAATGCAGCAAAGCTTGAAGACCAAGTGAAAATGTTTACCTTTTTATTACTGCTTTATTTAGTGCCCATTGTAACAACTTTTCCTAATCAAAAGCTATTGCCTCTTGCAAAATGGTTTTGCAATACAGCTTGGGCCCTGGTGGGAGGCTGCTGCTGAAGAAAGGGAAAGGCCCCATGCACACCTCCCATTTCCTTTCCCTGTTCACCACTGCTTGTTCCCACTGTTTACCCCAAATCCAGCCTTAGTGCTGAGTGCATGGCAATTCACTAAAATAACAGCAAATTAACCAAGCAAAAAATGGGGGAATAGTGCACTTTACCTTAAGATCAAACAAGTACTCTACACCTGCTAAAAGGCAGAGGCTGAATTGATCTAGACGCAGGTACAGGGAGAAAAGCAGGTACTAGGGGTAAAATAAGCCAAGCTATTGCCCTTTGACAGTGGCAAACTCCCAGTTTAGCCCAGCTGTAATGTGAAAACAAACTCCACAAAGTGAAAAATCTCTGAGTATTTATACTTAGCATGGAAGTACAAATTCCTTTCAACTGTCTTAGTCACACACAGCAGCTTAGAACATGTGTTTCTAACAAACTGAGCTTTAAACAGGAATATGTACTCAAGTATTTCCCACTTTTGACAGTATGTTCCTGTCCCTGTGCTGCCACACACTGTGCTTTCAGGGACTAATTTACCAATTAAACCAATGGCTCAATAAAAATAGCTTAAACTAAGCTTTTGCTGATTCTGATTTTTGCAAAATGTCCACAAAAGGTCATGTGGCTGAGTGACCTGATCTGAACTGCCATGCAACTACACAAATATCAGTCTGTTACAAAGAGGCAGAAAAACGTCCTGAAGTTGAAAAGAGTGGCAGGATTATTTCCCTATGTTCAGCACTTGTGAGACCATAGTTGGAATATTGCATCCAGTTTTGGGGTTTCCCAACACATGAAAGACATTGGCAGGGAGTTCAGCAGAAGGCCAAAAAGGCATTTACAAGGGACCTTCAAAGGTCCCTTCCAACCTAAATTGGTCTATAATTCTGTGAACAACAGCTGTGGAGGAAGTGGAAGTGAGGGAGTACAGATTTTTTGAGCCAGGATTGTTGCTAAAGCTGTTGTGTTGTGAAAACACAGCCCCGGGTTCTCCAGAGCAGGGGAGTGTTACCTTACCTATGCAGTAACTGATTACAAAACATTTCACTCCCTTCTCCAGGAGAAACTGAGCTGCTGCCAATTATGGGGACTGAGCTAAAAGAAGGGAAGACAGAATTGCACTTTTAGAAGGATTTAAAAATCAGAGGCCTCACAAGAGTAGTATGAAAAACCAAGTGGGAGATAGAAATTGCAAAGCGATTGCTCTAAACTAATACACACAGCATGGAGTCAGTCTGTGGGATTCCATCTGCTGACATAAATTGTTTTACACCATCTGACTCTGTATTGAAATGGAAGTTTGTCAGATCTCTGAAAAGGTAAACTGTATTGAAATTGCATGAAGAGGTTCATAAAAATTAGTGAATAAACGAAGTAATTACGTACAAGTACGAAGAATTGGTATTTGCCAGTTGCACAACTTGGGTTTGTACAGGTTCTACTGCAATCAGGATGTCTTGTTCTATGGCCATCGGGAGCACAGCATAACCACAGTAGTCTATGTGTTCTCCTACCAAAGAAACCAAAGAAGAAAATACTTTGCAACAATTCTTTCTAGAATAGAAGTAACAGGGATTCTGCAGGGGTTCTGTGTTGTTTACTGGGTGGGACAATTTCTTGGTGTAGTTTCAACTCTTATTACTTAAAGTTTGGGGTACATTTCCTTCATATTATTTCACAAAACTATTTTATTTCTTTAGTGACTTTTATCTTTTGCACCTTTTTATAAATGTCCATGTTTTCACACTGGCTTACAAAAAAATTTTTTAAACCCTACCATGTAGATTACTATCCAACAATGAGAACTGCCATGTACATATAATTTCTGGACTTTTTCCAAGAAGATAATAATTATATTTAAACAGCCATTAATACAGTTGCATACAACATATAGAGTAACAATTAAATAGAAAATGTGTGTAGTAAACATTCTCTCCCTTGGGAGTAATTCCCAGTTACCATATGCTGTCTATTTAGTCTATATGAGATGTTCACACAACACTGAGATAAAAATTAGCATTAACTGCACAATAGGCTAATTGGCCTTTACAGCTCTGTTTTTCAGGATCCTTTTCCTTACAACATCTTCAAATGCATAGGATTATTTTATGAACATATGCAAGAACTCAGCTCCAGGGAGAACACAATCCTAACATGGACAGAGAAATCTCAAAAATAAGGCTGCTACAGAAATGCAAGTCCTAAACACAAAATAATTGTGACTCTCCAGTCTGCCAGTGAAACACACCCACTGTTTTAAGTTCTGTGGACACATCTCTTTGGAAGACTAAAGAAGAGATGATGGTAGAATAATTTCATGCTTTATCATATGCATTGCTGTGTGGCTGGTCATATTTGGTAACTTTAATCACAATAGAAGAGAAAAAAAATTACTCATTTATTTTCTTGATGTGCTGGTTCATTAACTAATTTAGATTTCCAGAGCCTTTAAAAAAACCATAAGCTGGCAAGTGACTCCAATTTTCAAAACCATCACTACTGTCTAGAATTTTTTTTTTCCAAAGCTGATATCCATGTACAGTTTTTTATAACAAGATATAGTAAAATCTACTAAATTATATATGATTTTCCATGTATCACAAGAAACTTCTCTGAAAAAAAATAAAATTAAGACCATCATTATTTTCATTCTGTGTTGTAAACTAGTAGACTTCCATGATGGCAGATGAAGTAAAATAACATAAGGTTAATTCTTCTCTTTTACCTATTAAGTTGACTCGTCCTGGTGCACGAGCATAAAACTTGGGAGCTGATCCAAACTTTGATATAAACATCTCCTTCAGTTTCTGCAATCTGAAAGGCAGGTTAGAAACATTTAAAAGAACTGTATTTGCATAAAAGACAGGAAGTTTCAATGTTTCTTGAAGTGAATTCAATTCAGCTTCCTGAAGTACGTGGAATTTGCTACATCAGGAGTGACACTAAGCAGCTTATTTCTGCTCTTCACATAACATTCAAGACTCTACTTAGATCTTGATTTTTATCAATTTTCATATTTGACACTACCCCATCTTTGTACAAATACATACATAGAGAACTGAAATTCCAAACTTCAGATTATCCCTGTGATTTATGACAGTTTTTACTCCACAGGATTCCAGCAACAGTACTTCAGGTTTTCCATTTAGACGTTCATGATGGGCTACTGAAAGTTCAGTGCAAATAAACTTTGTCATATTGCTTTATTTCCTGCAACTGTAAAGGTACCAACCTTCTGCCTGATGTTAGCAAAGTTGCAATACTTTAGTGTGTCATGCAGAACAGCAGGAGAACAATGGCTGAGAACAGATGAAGCCATTATCTTAGTGAAGCATAGGAAATTTGACAGTAATTCATTTTGAAACTACCTTAAAGAAAAATTATAGTGTACTAACAAAAATGCAGTAACAGGAACCCTGATAAGGTTTGTACATTTAATCTAAAGCTAGAACTCGTGAGAAGCAGATGTTAGAAAATCTCACAATTATTTAGTTTGTACTTCTTTGTAAAGGCTGTGTTACTGTTCAACTACATATATTCAAATGTCTTATAAGACTTTTTAAATGGAAAGCTACAAAATATGATTTGTTGTGATATTTTTAACAGAACATTCAGTACATTCCTATCTTTGTGCCCAGTTATAAAGCTGTATTAGCTCTATAACTTCCCCTTCTTACAACCTCCTCTAGTATTGACTAGCATATCACTCTTCCAATTAGCAGAAGCAATTTCTGCCATTTCATTGTTCAATCCCTTCTCTAGAACACATTAATAATATTATAGTCCACGGGGGAATCTGTTGGCAGAATTCTAGGTGTTAACTTTATTCCTTTTCGTGTCAGTATTTAGAATGCTGCTTTGTTTCACAGATATTTTTATAGTAGTGTTGGTACCAAGAGACTAACAACAAACAAAGCAGTCATGAGGGGATGTTTATCATAGTGCTGATTGATCTCTTTTTTTAATGTGGGTTTTACAAGCAGGCCTAATGAAAGGCTATTTACAGGCTTTGGCCTTGATGTTGCAACACGCACACTGCATTTTAAGCACCTACATCAAGAAGAAAACTGCAAGAAGCCTCAAAGCAAAGGCACTCCTCACAACCTCACACTTCCAAGTCTGGAAATGCTGGACTTGTCCTTTCCGTGGGATTTGTGGTGCAATCATACGCAAGTAACCAGCGTTTTAAAAGTGACCCTTCTGCGGTGCTAACGCAATTAAGAAAGTTGGTTTGTGTGCGTTCTGCTCCCACACACCGAGCGCAGCTCCACGGGGAAGGAGCAGGCAATGGCACGCCCGCAGTCACTCCCAGGAGACGGGCCAGGCCAGCGCTGCTCCAGGGATTTTAGAGCAAAAAGGACGAGAGAATAATAACTGTTCCCTAAAAACTCTGCGTGGAAAAAAAAACCGTAGTCGGAATGATGAATGAATGAATGAATGAATGAATCCTCCTGCTGCCCCAGCGCCACCCTGCGAGGGGCGTCAGGGCGGGCCGGGCTGCGGGGAGCTGTGTGAGGGAGAAAGGGCTGGAGCCCGGCGTGTCCCGGTCACCGGGACCTTACCCAAAACTCTCTGCTCGTGTCAGGGAAAAACCACAACGCTCCGAGTCCACACCCTCTCGCACCTCAGCCCGGGGCATGACGACGGGCCTGCCCACCCGTCCTCCCACTTTCCCGAGCCGCCCGCAGCCCGCCCACCCGCCCGGGATAAGCGGCGGCGCAGGCGGGAAGCGACGCACGCACCTGGGCTGCTCCACCAGCTGCACCCGGAGGGCGCTGGGGCTGTCCCCCGCCATGGCGGCTCCGCCGGGACCGCGGTCACGGGGCAGGCGAACGCCGCGTCCTTCCGGGCGGCAGCGGCAGCGGCGGCCCGGCCCCGTCCCGCCCCGCCGGCGCTGCCCGGCCCTGGGCGCCCCGCGGCCCGCTCGGCTGTGGAGCCGCTCCGCTCTCGGCCGTGGAGCCGCTCCGCTCTCGGCCGTGGAGCCGCTCCGCTCCCGGCCGTGGAGCCGCTCCGCTCCCGGCCGTGGAGCCGCTCTGCTCTCGGCCCCGCGCGCGCCACAGCCCGGGTGAGACAGGGAAGCTGCTGCGACGTGCGAAGGAAACGTTTGGGATTTTCCGGTATTCCTGCCGATGCTCCTGCAAAGTGCACGTGCAGTGAAAATAATACATGGGCAGTGGCATCCCTCACGGCATGAAGGGATGGGCATCCCTGTCCTCGTATTTTGTCTGGTGTGTGGTTCTGCCAGCTCCCCTCCTGTTACCCTCGCATTGATGGCTGCAGGTAATTGCAAGGAACAGCATTTCAAAAGTGTTTGCAGGCTCACTAGCTCAGTGTTTTGGTGTATATCTTTGTCCATTTTGGTATTTATCTTATTGCCCCTCATATCCCATTCTGGGAGCTTTAATGCTCAGACTGAAGGAAGCACAGTAACAAACTTCATTGCGAGTTTTCTGAAGTAAAACTTTTTTCTCCCCATTGGTATATTTGCAGAATGCAAACACAGCTTTAAAAGTGGCTGTACAGAAGAAAAACTGCACAAACCCACTGTCAGAAACCATAACAATATAAAATGACCAACAACAGGAGTATCTGGAGACCCAGTAAATATTGCAGATGCATCTGTGTGTCCATGAGAACACAGGCCCTGTGGAGATGGGGAGGCAGAGCTGCTGTGTTAGGGGGGTTGCCTCACCCAGTTGAAGGTGGCAGCAGAAATTAGCGTGTAAAAACCTTTATAAACCCATTGCTTTGCAAGGTCTGTGGATTTTAGGGGTTCAGGCCTTTAAAACTGCTCCTCAGTATCATTTGCTTATGGCAAACACAGCCCAGGTAAACTGTCCAGCAGCACTGAGTGAAGCAAAATGGAGCTGAGCAGTGCTGCCGGTCACAACAATGGGCTGAGCTTTCACGGGTCAGGCTGGAAGGGACCACCATGGGTCATCCGGTCCAACCTCCCTGCTCAGGCAGGGTTGTCCTAAGGTACAGGGACCAGGATTGTGTTCAGATGGTTCGGGAGCCTCCACAACCTCTCTGGGCCATCTGTTCTAGTACACGGTCACTTGCACAGTAAAGAAGTTCTTCCTCATGTTCAGGTTGGCCTTTCTGTGCATCAGTTTCTGCCCATTGCTCCTTGTTCTGTTGGATGGCGCCACCAAGAAGTGCCTGATTCCATCCTCTTGACACCCACACTTCAGATGTTTACACACAGGTCCCCTCTCAATTGCCTCTTCTTGAGGCTGAACAGGCCCAGCTCCCTTAGCCCTTCCTCATGAGAGATATCTCTCACTCTTGGCCAACTTAGTAGCTCTCCGCCGGACCTGCCTAGGAGTTCCGTATCTCTTTTGTACTGTAGGTCTCATAACTGCACACAGTACTCCAAATGCGGCCTCATCAGGGCTGAGTAGAGGGGCAGGATCACTTCCCTTGACCTTTCCGACTCTGCCGTCCGGAGATGCGCCAGTCACCAGGCTCGCAGCCCCCGTAGGGCATCCGGGCTGCCGGGCACACGCCGGGCACACGGCGGGCGCCAGCAGGGCGCACTCCCGGCAGCGGCAGCGGCAGCGGCAGCGCCGGCCCTGCGAGGCTCCGGCGTGCAGTGCCCAAGCCCCGCCCGGCCGCCGTTGCCAAGGGCCGGTCGCTATCAGGGGGAGGGAGCCGGCGTCGGGGCGGCGCGGATTGGGCTCCGAGCGGCCCGGGCCGGGGGCGGGAGACGCGCGGGCGGCAGCGGGTTCCGGGCGGAGCGGAGCCACATTGGGCAGCGCCGCGCGGGGTTGTGGGAGAAGGGGCCGTCCCCGCCGCCGCCCCCCGCCCGTCCTCCGGCCAAGATGTCTGACATGGAGGATGATTTCATGTGCGATGATGAGGAGGACTACGATCTGGTAGGGCGCGGGGCGGCGCGGGGGCTCCGCGGTACAGCCGGGGGTGCCGCCGGCGCGGCGCCGCTTCGGGCCGCTGCTGGCGCGGCGCGCCCGCCGCAGCAGCCGCCCCGCCGGGTGCTGCTCCGGCAGGGAGCGCGGACATCCAGGATGAGTTTCCCTCCCGGGGAGGGGGATGCGGGCGGGGGCTGCGAGGACAGGGTGCCGCTGTCGGAGCGGCCGCTCGGCCGCCTCTCCGCGGAGGAGCAGGCCGGCTCCGGGCCGGGCAGGTGGATAGGCCCGGGCTGGTGCCCCGGCCCCGGGCTGGCCCCTGGTGTCCCCCGCAGGGCTCACGCTGAGGGGAGCGCTCCGGCGCGCTGCCTCCTTCCCCCTCTCCTCCTGCCCCGGCCCCAGCGTCGGGCACGAAGTGAAGTGATAAAGTTGCCCGCCCTGCTCCTCACCCGCCGCTGCGAGAGGCCCTTGGGGGCAGATACTGTTCGTGTGCTTGTGTGAGCAACAAACTGAGGAAAAAGTAGGGAGGAGAGAAAGGGGGGTGAGGAGAAATGGCCTCACGGCCGGTTTCTGATGCAACGCGCCGAAGGATGCGCTAATTTCTAACTTTTTGTCGTTATAGTCTTTGCGACCTTTCTGCCAGTCCCTCCTTGTTCTTAATTGTAAGGTTTGGGGTTTTTCCTGTTACGTTTAGGTATATGCTGACATCAGGTTTTAAGTTCTTGAAGTTAAGAAAATGCAGCTTGTCTGATTAATTATAATTATATTATTCTTGCATTGTATTGGAGCTTGAGGTTTGCTTGTTTGGGGTTTTTTTTTGCTTTTCTGAACTTTGACTGGGTTTTTGGAACTAGGAACTTTTTTTAAAAGAACCTATGTATGGTTGAGTCTTGAGAATCTATTTCATTCATTTCAGCTAAACCTGTATTAACAGTATTGCAGTTTCACTGAAAAACTCCAGACACTGGCTTTGGAAGACCTGGTTTCTGACACGTTATTTGGTGGACATTGCTACTTACGAATTCACTTGAAGTATTTGTCTGATTTTATCTGGAATAGTTTCTGGGCAGTTTTTGTTAGGAACTGCTCAGGATGATATTAAATATAGAATAAAAGCATCTGCTTTTGGTTTTGAGGGTTTTTTAAATTCATGTGAGAGTGCTTTTTTGACAGGCATTGTCATCATAACCTTACGAGCTGCTTGTGTCACTATGCCAAGAACTGTTTGTGTTCCCCTTTCTTAGTCCATGACTGAATTCACATACTTCAGAGACAAGGTTACTGAAGGAAATACACAGACACTATTAAAAACATTTTGTTCCAAAATGATTTTCTGTTAATTTTTATTAACACTGAAATTTGTGTCCTGATTTGAAATACTGTTGTGTTTTTCTCCATGCGATACAATCAGAGGAATATTAAACACAGCAGAATTCATGTTCCATATCCAGCCATAGCGTGAGAACTGGGCATGTCAAGAAACAATTGGAATTGTATTTTTCAATCTATACAGATGTGAATAAGAATGCAGCTCAAACTTATGCTGCTTTATGTCAGTTTTCTCTAAGAATAATTGGTCTCATGCTTTTTCCTGTGTTTCTTCTGAAGTACTTTATTTCTCATTGGAAAAACCTTCCTGAAACACCTTGTGGCGGATTTCTGCTTCTGACTTTAGTTACTTTTACTGGAACATTTTCATTGTCATTAATTACCCCTAGCTCAGACCTTTCAAACATTTTAAAATACTAATTGTAATAATTAGGACCCTGTTAGTTTTTTTCTTTTCAGTATTTAACTCCCATGTAGAGCATCAACTAATACTTAAACTACAGATTTTAAAAATTTAATTTCAGTTCATAATTGATGGGAGAAAAAACCCAAGAATTGGAGAGTAAAAATATTCCAGCTAGACTAGTTTCAGCATTCTGGGGCTAACAAACCATGATTGACTGTTGTTTTCAAAACTGCTTGAGACTGTAATTGTAGTGTTCCACAGAATTGTTTCAGAAAAAAAGTTAAGGGCCCTGAAGATAGGGCCTGATTTCTTCCTTTCATGTTGATACCTAGTTAAAATTAAGAGAAGACTGTAAGAGGATGCATGATTCTCAAGTTGAGTGTAACGGCTGCTGCAAGAGGCTTTGCAACAAAGAATGAGTACAAGACATAATACTCAGTGCAGAATTGAAAGTAAAAGAGCACATGTGAGTGCTATAAATACTTTTTTAAGGAACAGGAGGAGAGGCAGTGATTACAGAAAGAGTCAATGAAAGAAGTAGCTATTTTGTCAAAATATGGTGAAACTAGGTTCAGCTCTCCCAGGATAGCTGCCATCATAACAACAGCAGTGAAGGGTCCCCAAAAAATTAATTTTGTCAGCTTTTATTAGAAATGATTATGGCTATTCCTCTTTAGTGTGCACTTGACCTGCTGATTATATAGTGCCATTCAGTTAAAATTTCCTTAAGTACGCAAATGTTTCACACTTGGATGAAATGTGAACAGATATTCCAAAGGCCCAGCTCTTTCCCAGCTTCATCATGGAATTTTATATAATTAGAGTAATTACTACACTGTTAAACAATTGAAGACTATCCAGGTTGTACTGGATTGTTTCTGTTAATTTCTTTAGTGGGTAAAAAGTCAAAGTTTTACATGTAAATGACCTCAGCCACTCCTACAGAAGTTTAGTTTATTCACTGGAGTCTTGATATCAGGAAGAAATTCCATTTATATTTATGGGTGGATGAACCTAGATTCACAATTTGCTAGTAATGTGCTGTGACAGCTTTGATTATAACATGAATTATTCCACTTTATGCTTCAGTGAACAGAATAATGTTTACTGGTCATTATGAAAGCCACTCAATTTTAATTTCTAGTTTGGTGCTGCTAGGTGCCTTACATGATTTCAGTACAAGTTCTTTTTACTAGATCCAGCTTGAGGGTGGAGAGGGACAAGGAGGGAAGGACCATTGTAAATTCCATTTTTGTTTACGGTCTGGGACAAAAGACTATGTTTAGAATTGACTTGGAGGCTAAACTCAGCCTTCCTCCAGAAATTGATTCTTCCAGGCACAATGACAACACATTGACAGTTGTTGTAGTACATCTACTGGATTTTTTTGTTTTGTTTTAAATAAATAAGGATTTTGTGGTGTTGTCAATGAGTCATCTTACTGTGTTCTGAAATTCGACTTTAAAATTAATCTGAGGAAAGGTTGGACAAATACATTTGCTGAGCAACTGGTCTTTTTACATTATGGAATTGTATTATTTCAGTGACTTGTAGAAGATCTGTAAACAATGCCAATGAACAGCCATCAGTTTCCACCTCGGTGAGATGGCTGCAGGTTCATGAGGATTGGCACAACTCAAGTACAGGGAGCACCCCTTCAGATTAATGAGGATTTCCCACTTCAGGATGTGATGATATTAGGAAATAGGCAGTCTTACTACTTATTTCAAGCTATGTGAATTGGCTTTTTCTTTCCAACTGAGTGAAATACAGTCCATTGCAAAAGGAGTTTCTGTATGTTACCAAACTTGATAAGCAATCTCACTGATAGACAGAGATACTATTCTTTTATTGCTGGATTTTAATAGATAGAAATTTCATGCAGATGTTGTCTCCTCTTCCCAGTTGCTCATATTTCACTATTACCATCATTTCATGAAATACATATGTATGTTGCAAACAAGAAAGTGGTAATACTGCAAAAACAGGTATTCAGATCTAGGGAAATACCAAATCAGGCAGATCCACTTGGCCTGCCTCTGTTTCTTTGTTATGTTTAATTACAGTAGTATGTGATTTAAAAAAAAGTGAGCTTCACAGAGGACATAGGATGTACTGTTCTCTGAATTGATTATTATTTCATATTTTTTATGGATTCAGCATGTGTCATGATTTTTTTTAATGCATTCTCTTAAGACTCATCTTCAAACACAGAATTAATATATTTGAGGCTTATTTTGCTCGTTACCATAATGTCTCAGAAGGAGGTATTGAGGCAAAAAGCCTGAGAATAATTAGTCAGTAAATTCTTTCTGTCTAAACATTGACAAGTGTCAGTAAGTTCTGGTTTTTGTTGGCTTCTTTTGACAGTTATTTAGGGCTGTGTTCAGAACGGTGCTGTCCAGGACCTGATATGCAGTTGGGTGTTAAACAGAAGTAAATTAGATCTAAGTTATGCTGAAAACTGGACTTTCAGGAAACGATTCACATAACTACAGGAGAGCTGCACAACAGAGGTAGAAGGAAAAGGCACTTTTTTTTCTGTACTCCTTACGTGTCATAATACCAGGGTTTTCTTTCTGCAGTCTCCTGTCTCATTTCTGTGCATCTTCCAACTGGAAAAAAAAAATAAAACAAAGGCAGAGCACTGTCTTTCATGGAACTCTTGTGACGCCACTGCAAATTGCTGGTTTCACAGACTTCTATTCCTGGTGTCAGCCCTGGTGTGAGCCAGCAGGCACTGGATGACTTGCAGAGTTAGTGAGTAGCAGCAGAGGAGCAGAGACCTGGAATGTGGAAGAGAAACCAGGACTCCCAATGCACGGCTGAGCAGTTGCAGACTTCTTACACAAATTGCACTCTTGTTTTCACTCTCAGGGTTTGCCTCTGTTCTTTTCCTCTTTGCTCTTGTGCATTCCAGTCTGATTGCTTTCTTTATATTCATGTGCCTGGATACCAACTGGCAAATGCACATAGAGCCTGGTCGTTGCTGTTTGTCCTGCTGCCTGTGGTCCAGGAAGAGCAAATGCAAAGAAAGTTGTGCTTAACAGGCCTCCTAAATGCCGTGGTTATGAAACAAAGTTAGCTGAAGTAAAATCAAATTTGTACCAGACTTCTCACAAACAATTGCATTTCATTAAAAAATTGTTTGAGTCAGCCAAAGGGTTGAAATTTGGTAAAATTACCAGCAATTGACAACTGACAGTAATAAGTATTTCAACAATGTCCTTGAAAAATAATTTTTTCACAAAGTACTTGTATCTTTGTCTTGTTCATGCAGAACTTTACCAGGTCAGTGTGCCACCCTGATGGGACAGAAAGCCACACGTCTACCTTTAAATGTCACTGATACACAGTTATGGTCTCCATGTCCCTGCCCCTTACCCTGGCTGTGAGCACAGGGGCTGTGCTTCAAGACCTGTAATCTCTGGAGGCCACATTGACAAGGCTCCTGCCACAGTTCTGGGAAACCAACAAGGGGGCAAACAGCACAAACCACTGGGCTGCTGCAGGGAATGGGAAAGGGAATGGGAAAGGGAATGGGAGGAGCAGACGTGGACAGGGAGGGTCTGGGAGTGCTGGGTGCCCTTAACCTGCCTTTGCTGCTGGAGAAACTGCAGATGGATCCATGCACTAAAAAGGATGACTAAAGCTGACTCGAGTGAATTGACTCTGTGTCATTTTGGAAGCTGAGGCTTAATGTTTTAAGTGTTATCTTGTTTACTGGATAAAATTTTATGAAAACTTAATATGTGGCATAATAAAGACTTCTTAATTAAATTGGTTTCTTGATACTAATTTAACTTTTAATAAACTGTTTGAGAGAACGGTGTTCCAGGCAGAGTAAACTCCATCAGAGGTTTCATCTCTGTTACAATTGAGCTAGTGTGGCAATTTCTCTTCCCCCAAAAAGTGATGGGATGGGATTGGACTGAATAAAACTGACTACATTTAGAAAATGCAATTTTCAACATCACAATGCTTAAATAATGCCTTATTTAACTGCATTTTTTCAAACTCTATCAGGGCTTTCTAATTTCTTGAGTAATAATAAAAAAAAATTGTTTGTTTTGATCCTCTGAGGAAGGAAGAACTCAATGGGTTTCAAAGATCAGTGCTATGTACTCAGACAGCTCTTTTTTTCATTTGTACTTATAATGTTGATGTCCATTTGAAAAATATCACCAGGATCTTAGTTTTAAAAATTCCTAGGCCTTTTACTTTTTTAACATCAGCTGGAGATAAATTATATCATCCAGCTGCTTTTATAGCTCCAAGTTCTAATTAAGGATGTTCGTCAGTATGCAAATTGTTAGGTCTAGATGATGTAGTGGAGATTTTTAGAGTTATGTAGAAATCCTATTTGTAAACCATGTATTTCTACCTAATTTGCAACAAACTTCCTGCCTAGAAGGTTTGAGTTGGGGAAGTTGTTCAGGCAGGAACCAGGGGTGTTAAAAATGAGGGTGAGGAAAGGCTAGGCTTTTGCTATCTGAATTCATTGTTAAAAGAACTTTTCTGTTTTCAGAACTGAGGAGGAAAACCATCTTTTTCTTAATTGGAACTTTGAGGACACAGCTTTATGCTTTCTTCCTTTTTTGCTTTTGGCAGAAGCTTAATGTTCTCACATTTGTATCCTACTGCACTAAGCCATCTCTGCATCAAAAGAAGACAGAGTGCTCGTCCTTCTGAATTTATCAGCACTGGCATAATTAGCATCAGTGCTTGAAATAAGATGCAATATCTACAGGGATGTTTTGTTTTTTCTTTTTTATATTGTCTAAAGATTAATGGCATCAGCTCATACTTAGTTTGAGGTTTTAAAGTTTTCTTCACAGCCATTAAGTCTGTCTTTTAAAGTAACCACCTCACATTTTCTGGAAGTAGGAAAGCCTTATCTCCCTTACAGCTTTGAGTCCATATTGTCCTCCTAAATCTGATGTGAGGCAAATAGGCATCAACTGAAGAAAAAATACGGCTGTGAAAACACAAACCAGTACCTTTGATGCATTTCAATGCATTTCCACTGGGGGGAAAAATTACCAATAGACTTAACACTTCTTTATTATGTATTAATATTATGAAAGGATCTTTATCGGATATTTAAGTAGCATTGAGAAAAATTACCTGAGAAAAGGCTTCCTGCATGAATTCACGTCCAGAATCATTGCCAGAGCTAAGATGAAAGTTCAGATGTTTCTGGCTTGAGGCTAACAGAGCACATTGGCTCCTAAAAGGAATTAATTTAGTTTGCTTTCGTTTTATCTTTGCAAATAGACACTTCTGCCAAAAATACTCCCCATTGTTCAAGTTAAGCATAAACAAGACATCAGCTGAATACACATACCTTAAATGCTGTGTTGTTTAATTTGTGGCAGCCTGTATATTCATAAGGTGCCTGATACAGCTGTTGACATCGTGTGTATGTGCTCATAGCTGCTCCACTGGAGTTGGATCAATAGCATCAGGAGTTGACAAAAACAGGCTAACCAAAATGAAAACCTGCCCAATGAAATAAGACACTTGCTTCCTGTTTTCTTTGCTGTTTTCAGTGTCACATTTTTATAGTTCTGTGGCAATTCAGAAAACAGGTTTGTGGAATTCACAAGACTTTTCAGTCCATTCATTCTCACTAATGATAGTACTTTGTTGGGTGAAAATAAACACATACCTGGGCAACTTGCCTACGTGTTACAAATAGAAACATTAAAAAGTAGAAGGACAAATGTCTCAAGCACCATGTTTAATAAAATTTGGTTCAACTGTGGGCTCCCGTACTTAATTTTTGCTGTAGAACTTCAGAAAACTTAAACTTGGAGAGATCAACTTGCAGTGCAGAGAGGAGAGAGCTAATTTAAAACTTCTCTTTTGCCTCATCTTTTTTTCATTCCTTTCCATGGTTTTGGAGGAGTCCATTAATAGTAGGAATATACAAATGAACAAAAGAATAAATGTGCCTGGCAAAGTTCAGCAAGAGTAAAATCCACCTTAAAGGAGGGGACCTGAATGTGCATTGCTTATGTTGTTACAAGGGAAAGTTACTCTGACAACAGTAACTTTGAGATTTAAACAGATTCTGTTAAAACAGCTCATCTCCTAATAGCTAAAATAATTTTCAGAGATGTTAGCTTGAAAATGCAGAGGTGTGAAGTGGTTTTGAATAGTGTAAATATCAAATGAAATTGTTATTTGAACTTTATTAGTGTTTTGTAATTGGACATGCAGCATCGTCCTTTAGCAAAAGAAGATAAAATATGCAGGGCTTTTTCATCAGAAAAAGTCTCAGAGTACTTTTTAAAAAAAATTAAGTAGTAATTGTTAGTAAATACTTCCGTTTGTGTGGCACTAGTGTACATGATGGATAATTATTTGATTAAATTATTGTGCCTGTGCCTCACCCCACCATCTTTGGCAGCATTTTTAGCATTTTCTCAATCATCTCCTGCTTCTCAGTGCAGAAGCAGCTGGTGTTATTGTCATTATTCTTTTTTTAATTTCCTTAGACAAGGATGAATCGTTAGGGCATAGAAAGGCAGATTATAGAGAGATTCATGGAAGCATTTGCTACCCTCCGTAGCTGAATCATTACTTATGTGGCAGCTTAGTCAGAGCCTTCCTGTGGCTAGCAAAGGCTGAATAATGGAGTACTAAACTTTAGGAAGAGCAGTGGGCAGCAGGTTCTCTCCCCTCCCAGAAATGACCTGTGCTCTTGGGGCTCTGTCCTTAAACTCCAGCATCGGCAGAATTTCAGTAATACAGTCTGTACTTGTCACAAAGGTGCACTTTGGTAGAGTTATGAGTTCATTAATCCAGAAAGAAATCTGCTGACAGGCAAGTGTTGGTGGCTGGTGAGTCTGGCCCAGAAACGGCCAGAGAGAAAATCATCATACAGGTCCCTACCTGTTACATGCTCTAGAGCCAAGCACTGCCTGTTAATATGCAAGCATTCTCTGTCAGTTTGAGTAATATGTCTTGCTATCTTTTATCTATTTTCAGCAGATTATTAGATGTTCTGAACCTTTCTTTTTCTCTGATTACTTTTTTCTTTTTTCCTTGAAATGTAGGAATATTCTGAGGACAGCAATTCTGAACCAAATGTGGATCTGGAAAATCAATACTACAATTCCAAAGCTTTGAAGGAAGATGACCCCAAAGCAGCATTAAGCAGTTTTCAGAAGGTTTTCTGTCTTTGTATTCTATTTCTTCTTTTTATATTAATTCACATTTTAAAATATTTTACACCATTTGAGTTATTTTCTGAAATTTTAAGAGTAACATTTAACTTACTAATGTGCTAAGTTTATTATTGAGCATCCTAGATTCCTGGCTGACTGCCTTTCAGGATCATTCCTAGGGATAATAAATAGGACACAGTATAGTCTTATCACAGATCTGACTTTTTAATCTTCAGGGTTTACTAAGTTAATTAGATAGTTCTAAATGTGTTTTCATGTGTCAACAATAGAAACCAGATCCATTTGGTTTTTTTAAATGAAATGGTGTTTTCCCCAGTGTCTTATGTAAACCTAGAAACATTTCTCCTTTGTGAAGGAGCTGTAGTAATTCAGAAGAGCTTTTTAACTTCATTTAGTCAAAATTTAGTTGACTCAGTTTTGCAGGAGGTGTTACAACTATTTTTACATATGTATTTATGGAGTGGCATTAAAATTTAGTGTTTGGCATTAAAAGTGTTTGCTGTTAGACAACAACAACAACAACAACAATTGTATTCACCCTCCCTACATCAGCTGAGTTGGGAAAACTGGTGAGATACATGTCTCCCACTGAATTGTTCAATAATACCAGGAAAGAGTAAAATTGAAGAACAAGGCAGAGTTAAACATTACTTTGTAAGGAACAAAGTGGAGGGTAAAGGCTTGTATGGGATATGTGTGTTTTAAACAATTTAGGTTGGAATAAAGCTTTTATAAATACTGTTTTAAAAATTCTTCTATTTCAGGTTTTGGAGCTCGAAGGCGAAAAGGGAGAATGGGGATTCAAAGCTCTGAAACAGATGATTAAAATAAACTTTAAACTGGTAGGAATTACAGCTATCACTTGGGAGTAACTTGGCATAAATATGTATTTGATCCAGTGGCTATGACAACTAAATCTATCAGAACTTGTCTTTTGCAGCCTTTAATGGCTACTACAGATATGGCAGGGAAATGATGTGGTGTTTGCAAGTCAAAGGCAAAATGGATGCAAAATAACTGCTGTAGACAGCTGATTGTTCGTGCAAGTGTGAGGCTCAGTCCTTGCTGTGCTGAGGTATCACACCATGGTTCATGTTTCTCTGTGTGTACCACACCAGGACAAAACAGGGAGAAATTGATATGCTATGTATGCAACCATTCCAAAGAGTTCTATGGCCAGCTCTGTTTTCTTCATTGAGATAAATATTTTAGATGTGTGTTCCATGCAGTCCTGAAGTTATTTCTGATTCTTCAGGTTATGAATAAAGTGGTGATATGGAAGTTTTAGTAGCACCCACCACTGCATTGTCTTTCTTTTCTGCTTTTTTTTCCCCATATGTACACTTGCAAGATATCTCAGTTTTTAATAATTAAAACAAAAATTATAATGTGATTTTGTTTTTCTTTTAGACTAACTTTCCTGAAATGATGAATAGGTATAAACAGCTATTGACCTACATACGGAGTGCAGTTACAAGGAATTACTCTGAAAAATCCATCAATTCTATTCTTGATTATATCTCTACTTCCAAGCAGGTTGGATCATCAATTCTTTCATCTTCATAGTTTTCAGTCTTGCATTTTTAACTGTGGACATCTTTTGTGTTTGGTTTGGGCTTTTTTGATCTTAATAGAGGAATTTTGAGTGTTCATTTGCTGTCATATGTAAAAATATATTTCCTACATGTAGTGGATTCTGTTAACACAGATTAATCCTCATAAACTTGTTCTTTTTTGGCAATATTTCCCTGGAATTTCTGTGCTAATAAATAAGGACTTTTTTTTAGCATAGCTACACAATATAAGTGCCCTCTCAAAGGATTGTCTTAGACTGTCCCTTCTTGGCAGAGGTCGGTGTCTCTGGTCTAAATGCAGTTGAGCCAGACCTAGAGGGACAATCTGGAAATCTTAACTTGATGTGTAGTCACAGATTTGTTACTCCCAAAGTGAGCAGTGGCCATGAACAGTACTAATGCATTCTTTGTAGAACCCTTGTAAAAGGTAACTCTCAGCACTTTGATTTCCATTTCAGGTGTTGTATTTTTGGGTTTTATGCAAAGAAATGGTTTGATGTTCTCGAGAGCTTTCTTTCGCTCAGCATTGGTAGTCCAGAAAGAAGAAGGCATCTTTTCCTTTGACCATTTTCCTCACTTTGTAAAGCATATTTTCTTTTTGATATGTAAATTACTTTTATTCTTTTAAGTGGCAACGATATTGCCTGTGTTTGTTACGCATCAGAATTCTGTTCCTTGGTTATATAAGATGGGTTTTATAAGGTGGCTTTTATTTTTCACAGATGGGTACAAATCTTAAAACGTGAATACTTTTTAATTATATCTGTTTCATATAAGAAAAGAAGGGTAGTTAGGTTGGTTACTTTAGAAGCTGTTTGCAGCTTAAATGCAGACATTCAATGAGATGCAGATACCTTTCTTATTTTGAAGTTCAGGCATGCACTTTTAGTTTGTTCAGATTGACTTTATTAACAGGTACAAATTTGCTGTTTACAATTATAGAATTCTGATTTTTTATGTCAGATGGATTTGCTTCAGGAATTCTATGAAACAACACTTGAAGCTCTGAAAGATGCTAAGAATGATAGATTGTGGTTTAAGACAAACACAAAGGTAAAATATATAACTTCCTATTTTTTGCTTTTGTTTGACACCTTCAGCTAATTCTTATAAATTATAATTGTGAAATTTTAATAGACCTCAGTACTTTAACTTTCTTTTCATTGCAGCTTGGCAAATTATATTTAGAACGAGAAGAATATGGAAAGTTACAAAAGATTCTGCGTCAGCTGCATCAGTCATGCCAGGTACCTTTATATTCTAAATCACTGTGGCTTAGTAAACAACATTGATGCATTGATTTCTTTTTTAATACATCTGTTGTTGGCCTTTGAGGCATTTTGCTGAGCTTTAGTACAGAGGGAAGAAATACTGTGCCTACTTTAATTTGTTATCTGCTTGATAACACGAACAAAAACGCTAGATGTTTTATTCCTTCTTTAGAGATGATTTTAAAAAAAATATTCACAACTGCTGATAAGGCTTCTCTTCAGGTGCAAGGATGAGAAGCATGTATCAGTAATCTATAATGCATAGACATTTATTTTGAAATATGCCAAATATTCCAAGTGAGCTTTATTCAGAACTGAAAGTACAGTTGTTACCTTCCCATCTGGAAGGTGAAAAGATAAATTAGCCATGCAACCTGCTGTGCTTGTTTGTGACAATTTTCCTCTTTCAGTATGGGAAATAGGTTACAAATATCTGGGAAATGGTTCTGTTAGAGGGAGCAGAAGAGTCATGTGTGTTACCTATATATATATACATGCTTTTGTGTCAGTCATTGTATTTATATGCTAAGAGTGTGGCTTAAGGAAAGTTGAAAAGAATTGAGGTTAAAGTTTTGAGGAAAACATTTAATTAAACAAAAATACTGACATTTTAATTAAAGGGCTTCAAAATGTAGCATGTGGCAATTTCTTTGAATACTGTTTTCTGTTAGTAGTTATATCAAAATTCCAGAGTTTCAGGAATATTCCTGTTTTTGACAGGAAATTACAGAGAGTATTTGGTTATCAGTGTTTTACTAGTATAAAACTGAAATTGCTGTTCTCTTGAAATTTCACAGTATTTATTACTTAATCTGTCCTAGACTGATGATGGGGAAGATGATCTAAAAAAAGGTACTCAACTATTGGAAATCTATGCTTTGGAAATTCAAATGTATACAGCACAGAAAAATAACAAAAAACTTAAAGCACTATATGAACAGTCATTGCACATCAAGTCAGCCATTCCTCATCCGCTGATCATGGGAGTTATCAGAGGCAAGTTCATCTCAAATTTTTCATTTGTCTTCTGTTGCAGAGATTTGTTTCATGAAAATCTGATAACCAGTGGTTTTTTCCAGTTCCAACTATAAAGACAGAGGCTTCTGTAGATTCACAGTCTCATCATCTGCTTCTTGCAGGACTTCAGCTCTGCGGTTCTGGTGCCCAAGTACCAGAGGCACTGGTCAGAAGGGCAGCTGCCTTCATAACTGTTAGGAGAGAAACAGTAGAAAAGAAGAGGAAGAGTTGCTGTTTGACACCATGGCAGGCAGCAAAAGAGAAATGCAAAGGCATCTGCAGGGGATGAAAACAAAGGCTTGACAGGACAGCTAGCAGAAGGGACTGCTGTTTCTTCAATCCCTTTTTATAAATTTGTGTCTCACCTCGCTAAAACTCAGCAGGAACCAAAGGGCTAATTTAAGATGTGCTTGAAAATATTATTTATTATCTGCAGTAATGAATTGTAGTGGAAACACGCCGTGTGTCTTGAGAAAAAACCCTTTCTTCAGAATACTGCCATGCCTTCCTCCTTCCCTGGTGTAGACACTGCACAGACAATCAGGCAGTAGTGGATACTTCAGAAATGAAAGGATATAGAAAGGATTTCTCATTTTTTCTGTGCGGTTTTGCTCAACAGGGAAAATTCCATAAATATACGAAGTATTGCCATTGAAATGGAGATAAATTCTATCTCTGTTTTTGCAGTATTTTAACATAAGGGTGAAGTAATAATTAGCTATGAGGATTAGTGTTCTTTAAGTTTTATGGTGTGGGTTGGGTTTTGTTTTTTCTTCTTTGGAATGGGTTTATTCAAGTGGCAATGCTGTATGTGAAGGCCCTCATGCTTTTTTTTCCTAGTGATTTCACAGAACAAAATGACTTCTGAAAATGTTTCAGTAATCTATTTAGAAATAGCATGGAACTTGAGTACAATTATTGTAGTCAGCAACAAGCACACAGTGTTCCTTTTCATCTGTTTTTTCTTTTCAGAATGTGGAGGCAAAATGCACTTAAGAGAAGGAGAATTTGAAAAGGCACATACTGATTTTTTTGAAGCATTCAAGAATTATGATGAATCAGGGAGCCCCAGAAGAACCACTTGCTTAAAATATTTGGTTTTAGCAAACATGCTAATGAAGTCTGGAATAAATCCATTTGATTCTCAGGAGGTATTTTTTTTCTTTTTCCTTCACACCCCCATCCCTTCACCCATTTCTGAATATATAGAGAAATTACCCAAAAGATGGGAATGGGAAAAAAAAATCTAAACTTGCATATCATGTTTTCTGTTCTGTGTAGGCTAAACCATACAAAAATGATCCAGAGATTCTAGCAATGACGAATTTAGTAAGGTAAGATTTTAATTTTTCTGGACAAGAGAACAAAAAGATAAAAAGATAAAAGATAACAGTGTCCAAACCAGAAAGGGAATATTTTTAGAAATGGCTTTTCTCTGCACAGTTAACAGTTATTCCTAAATATTGGGCAAATATTTGCAGACTGTTTTTCTTAAGAAACTTACTATGAGAGACCACAGTATAGATATCATACTATGTAGGAGTACAAAATCTGTGTACTTCTTTCACTTTATGCTGTGACAAAAACCTCATATCTCCCCTTAAATAAAGTTGTCCCATCTTGTACTGCAACTGGTCTTTTTAGGCTTTGGCTGATTACATAAGAGAAACTGAGTTGAATAACATCTCATACCAAAGCCAACAGAATAATTTTGATGCATGGATATGTCATGATTTCCTAATTTAGGAATACAAAATGTAACTCTCAATGATCTCCCCTAGCCTTCAAACATGTGAAAATCAAAAGAAAGCCTCATTACCTCTTACAGGCAACTGTGAGGAATTTTTAGTGTATTTTGCTCATTAGGTCAATGAACTGGGGCAGGTTTTGTACACTGTGCTTTGAAGCTCACCTCTTGCATCCACTCTGTCCTGCCTTTGCTCCTTTTCCCACCTTTTCGTTACATCAGAAGTAATCTCTGCTCACATCTTGAAATGGTTGATCCTGCATTGGAACAAGCCTTGCTCTGATACTGCAGTTGTACTGTACCATGATATACAAACAAATGATTTCTAAAAGTGAGGCTGTTTATCCATTATTGACATGGTGATTGAATAAATTATTTGGCAGTTTATTAAGGGAATATTTCCAGTAATTCATTCCACTTCAGATGTGTTTTTTGCTAATTTGCTGTCATAGTTTCATGTGAATTCGAGGCAGAAAGAACTCCAGATGGCCTTACCCAATCTGATTTTATTCATATTTCTATCTTTTTTCTTGACATTTGAGTACAACTACTTT
Organism: Monarcha castaneiventris obscurior; assembly: GCA_026261815.1. Classification (NCBI taxonomy): domain Eukaryota; kingdom Metazoa; phylum Chordata; class Aves; order Passeriformes; family Monarchidae; genus Monarcha; species Monarcha castaneiventris. Next base: position 2,586,888 of record JAMPIT010000434.1, on the reverse strand, counting down.
AATAATGCAATTAAAGCAGTGTAGATAAGAAATATGCAGAAGATAAAATTAATTTCAAAGAGTTATATTTTTAATCCTTCCTATACTCTACAGTGGGAACTTGAATGCTTTACAGATGATAAAAAGAGACTTCTAAAATAAACAGTAAAATATACTGAACTGAAATTCCTTTCCATTATGAAGTAGAATTTCCTGGTTTCATGTGCTACAGTCCATGCCACTCACATAACTACTTAAAAATTGCTCAAGTTCTACCTTTTTCTTGGCTATTTTAATAAATGACGAATCTTTTTTAACCAGTTTCAAAACAATTTTAAAATGTACAGAATATGAAGGACAAATAGATGTTGATGTTAAAATGCTTGATATTAATATTAAACAGAAGCTGAAAAATCTGTTTTGAAAGAGTGTTTTTCAAGAAAAAGGTTTGTCCTCAGAGGTTGCAGCTCTTGACCTTTAAATGATGCTGTGGTGGCACCTTCTTTTTGCAACGCTTTCTCAGATGACAAGACTGACTTGTGAAAGGATATATATACAAATAAGCTATAAATAAAAATCTAAAAAGTAATATTATGCCAGAATTACTGATGGATAATCCTGGAAGTCCGGATTTCTTTCATCTTCCAGTATTTTTAGCATTCAGTTTAAGATGGACATTGTAGAGACAGCAAGAGCCTTCTAGACTCTTTTTAGCTCTTTGTTCCATAAAATATGACTTCATGAAGCCAAAATTCATGTGATGGTACTTTTCAAAACAGGATATTTAAGAATAGCTTCTTAAAGTACAAAAGTTTTGAAACTAGAGTGCACTTGTGGAACAACTAAATGTTCATACTGAACTTCAGTAAATGCTACTACAACTAAAACAGCAGAAAGGTCATTTTTGTTGCATTTCATCTTGAAATAGTTTTTTGCTTATAAAGGTTCTGAACAGAAGTATTTTCCACCAGTGCTTAATACATGGGTTTTTTTAAATATTGTAGAACATAATCTTAGAGTCTGTTTAACTTTTAAAATTAATAATTCAGTCTCTTGTTTATTTCTGAAGTGCCTATCAGAATAATGACATCACTGAATTTGAGAAGATTCTGAAAACAAATCACAGCAACATCATGGACGATCCCTTCATAAGGGAGCACATTGAAGGTACTTTTGAAGGCTGTTTTAATCATTTTTGTTTTCACTACTTAGTAAGCTCCTTTTCTTCTTCTTTTCTTCCCCCCCAGCCTGGTTTATTTTTCTTTTTGGCACTAAGAGTTCTTTGTAATTACTTGTGGATGATTCTTTTACAAATTATTTAGAAGTTGGTCAGGGCTAACTTGCATCCAGGCATGTGGCACGACTGAAGAATTGCAAGAATGATGCAGAAAGTTCTAGCAAGAGTGGATATTGTAAGATAATGTCTGTGGTGTTTTTCAAGTGTTGTTTTTGGTTTTTTTTTCCTCCCATTGGAACAGTGGAATGAGAGCAACTCTCACCTGTAAAGATGGGTTGTATCAGTCTCATCCAGTTTGATGTTTGCTAGTTTATAGTTAATTTTTGCTTCAGATTAAAGACAAAATACATAAACAGTGTAATGAAGGTTGCACTAATAAATATGCAGTAATAGAATATGTAAAATATGCATACCTTTTATTTCTATCTTGTAAACAATGGTTGGAGTTATAGTACCTATACTTAATAAAATGGGAACACATGAATACATGCCTTTCTGTTCCATTAACATGACAAAATGAAGTTACCTCATGCATTTTTCATGTATCTGAGTACTGAAGAGTCTCTTCACTTCAATGTAGTGCTCAGTTCTTCAGGTAACTATTGTTTTCAAGAGTGGGTCTTACTGTAGCATTGCAAGATTGTGTAGCTGGATAGTTACCTGAAAGAAAAGAGTTAAATCCAGAGACCTGGTTTTGTGATACTTGTTGTTTGTAAGAGAGAACAGGGCAAACAGCAGGGGAAACTAAATATAACCCACTACTGCTGTTCCATGTCGACTGCTGGTGAGCTGCAAAGTCTTACAGGAATGCTCTGTAAGGTGAGGGCTGGATGCTTATGGAGGAAGGTGTGAGAGGACTGGAGAGCAAGAGAAGGACAGCAGAATCAAGGCACTGAAGAGAATTTGAGTGTCACTCCTTATATGCTACTGATGTCTCATTATTTTCACTCTGTAGTGATTCACAGCATGTTCGTGGTTAATGTTTACATACCATACCTCGTTGTTTTAATCTCCATAGTTTTATTGAGACACATAATCTGGTGTTCAGTGGTATTTTATTATATAAACAGGCATTTTTTGAACAGGTAAAAATTGATCTAGCTTTTTTTTCTGTTAGTTTATTATTGTAATTTATGCTTTCATTTTATCCCGTCTATAACAATGTAAAAATTTATAAAACAATGGCTGCACTATTTTTTCTAAGCAAAATCAGCCTCTCCATGCAGACTGTAATTACACCATTAGGCCCTGCTCTTTTAACTTCAAATGGGAATATTCCCCAGGAAGGTAAATGCACAGATATTTTAAGTTGCCCAGCTTTAAGAACACCCCTTTTCACTTTTGTACAAGGCATTCTAGCCATAAATCAGGGGGGCAGACATACCAGGCAGTGATCTCTGATTTATCCAGTTAGCTTGGATAAATTAAATTTTTACCAGAGAACATGTTGCTCCATGTTTGAGCAGTTTTCAACTCTTGTCTGTCCAACCTCAGAGTTACCTATACCTTGAGTCCCTGGTAAAGGAGGGCTCTTGTTACTTTGCTGTGCTTCTCCACCCACTGAATTACTGCCTTAAAAGATCATGGTGTTTGGTGTATCTTTCTATATGGAGTGGGATTGCATCTTTATTTCAGTACTGTTGTTTTTAGAGTGTTTATTTTTTCTTCTCTTACAGAGCTTTTGCGAAACATCAGAACACAAGTGCTTATAAAATTAATTAAGCCTTACACAAGAATACATATTCCTTTTATTTCTAAGGTATGTGTCAGTGGAGCCTTGCATTTGTTTAAGTAAATTATTAACTGTGAATAAAAGCTTTTAAATAAATACAGTACTTCCAGAAATAGAACATCTGAAATATACTCTAAACCATAAAGTATTACTGATGCACTGCTGGCAGCTTTGCAGTGCAAAAATGTAAATTTCAAGTGTCATCCAAATGCTTTTTATAATATGTACTATGATACACTTCTAAAATACTCAGCTACCATATTCTACTTGGTGTAGAAAATCACAGTTCTGAAGAAAAGTATAAGAAGTGAAATTTGTATAATTAAAAATGTAATTATAAACCTAAATTTTATGAAGTAAAAATAAAAATTTTAATTCCTTTTGTTCATAAGCTATCTTCATGTTTGTGTTATATGAGTTACAGAACTGTGGTACTAGAACAAACCAACTATTACCATAGAATCTCTGGTTTCACTGCCTAATCTGGAAAGAGCAAAATAAAAACCCAGTGGTAATCTATGAGTATTTCCATCTCCTGTGGGTCTGATTTTGCTTGCAAAAATTCACAGCATTGCAAAATACGTCATGAAATATTAGTGGTGCCTATTTTTTATCCTTAAATTCTCTTTAGAACTCAGTATGCTTTTTTTTTAAGCTAGACTTAACACTTGTAGAAATTGCTTGGGCCAGAAGATGCAATTACATCTCTAAATGGTTTTGAGTGCAGATCCATTCTTTTCTGATAATTGTCTTATTTTATTTCCTGGGTTTTTGTGGTTGTGGTTTATTTTGTTGTTGTTTGGTTTGGGATATTTTTTATCTGTTTGTTTTTTCAGTAAGTCAGTAAAGGAAGTCATTTCTGGAGCTTCCAAAATTTTTCTTTAGCCTCTTGAGCTTTTTCTGAGAGGTTACTGGTCTCTTCATTCTTGGCCATGTGTCCTTTGGGTGGAGGTCTTTTGCTTGATAGATCATTATTGAATTGATGCTTCTGAACAGCAAGAAACAGAGGTTAAACCCACTTCTGTATATGAAAATAAAGACTGGAGGGTTTTAACATTGCAGAACATGATAGCAGCATAATGAGTTTTCTTTTTGTTTCAGGAGTTAAACATAGATGTAGCTGATGTGGAAAGCTTGCTTGTGCAGTGCATATTGGATAAGTATGTACTTGATTCTTGATTACTGATCTTTGATTACTTTAAAATAATCAAACTTTAGAAGAAGCAACAAAATATTTTGGGGCATTGTGATAATACTGGTTGATTCTAGAAGTGAAAGGTAATGGTGCTGACTTTGGATTTGCTTGGTTTCGGAGCAGTAAAGTATGTTTGAAAGATGAGAGCCAAGAAAAATTTATAGAGAGATTGAGTGGCATCTTTTTACTTTAATTCTTAATTACATAATAAGTTCCCTGAATTATTATGAAATTATGAAAGTTGTTATTCTTAGTAATTGCTGCTTATACCCATGTATATTTTTGAGTATATTTTCAAGTTGACAGATCAGTAGTCTGCTCTCCTTAACTAGAAAAATTTAACTACAATTTGTAAAACCTGTTTCTCTGGAGGGTAACTTGTTATAACTGCTACAAAAATATAATCCATACATGGGCTTGTGTTGTTTGATTTCTCTTCACATAAGTCTCAATTTTTAACGATTCTTTGACTTTCAAGAACTGTTTATATCATATTGCTTCAGACTTTGTGTGGGTCATAGCTAAGCAGATAAAATATGCATTGCCCAATGACTTAGTTCATTTGATTTTCAGTCATGATGACAGCTTAATAGGCAGTACTGCCCAGGGCAGTAATTATAAAAGTGCTGAATTCTGAAATGCACTTTGTGTCTCTCATGTATAAGACCTCTTGTTTTACCTCTGATTTATTGTTAGCTCCTACTTCCATGTCCACAGGCAGTTTATCATTTTTGTTTATTTACTTCTAGCACTATACATGGCCGAATTGATCAAGTCAACCAGCTCCTAGAACTGGACCATCAGAAGAGAGGTGGTGCACGTTATACTGCGTTAGATAAATGGACCAACCAACTAAATTCTCTCAACCAGGCTGTAGTCAGCAAGCTGGCCTAACAGAAAACAAGCTTCTACAAACGTACTTAAGGCAACAGTGCAGTGATGTAAACCTAAAAAGAACTGGGAATGGCAAAACTACTGTCGGTTGGTGTGCCCTGAAATTATTGGAGTTATGGCAGAAGTGCTTTTTTGATCAGCTGGTTTGTGTTTTGCTGCTGCATTTATCCCAAGAAAAAAAACAGCTTTAATCTCCAGAAGAAAACCAAAATGCCACGGGATTTATGCTGTATTGACATCTTGCCCTAAACATACAACATCCTAGTAAATTGTCAAGGGGCAATTAATGACCAGAGAGAAGATTTTTGTCATGATTTTAAATACACTGACACGTTACTGTTGGTTAAATTTAAACATGTTTTACCTGCAGAAATTCTCTCACAGAAATAACCTGCAATAACTTGAAATGCTACCCTTTTGAACACTTCCTTTTCTCATGTATAAATTGAAATGTTTGCTGCATTTTGCAAAATGTCAATTCTCCAAGAATGTGTCCATATATTTCTGTACCTGCAGTGTAGTAAAGGTTTAGAAGAAACCCCATAATTATAGTGGCATACTGTCACTTAGGTTTCAAGCAGCAAAATAAACAGTGCAGTTCAGAAATTGTACAGTTTGTTTCTTGATGTGCTTTCATTATACTTGAATTTTACTTGTGTTATTTTTAAAAGAAAATAGGTATTACCTGATCTCATCTCATTTGTGAAGGACAATATGGAGATTCTAAGTCTGAACCTGTTGGTATGTGTGCTGTTGGTTTTGCTTTTTTCTTTTTTTCCCCTTGAAATAGTGAAACATAAATAGTGTGTGGTGGTATACAAAGCAGTGCCACACACAGACACTGTAATAGTGGAAAGAAAAATCTGTATGTAGAATAATTAACAGCACCCCAAAATAATGAAAAAAACTAATAAATTACAAATGTCCATCACATACATGCAAGGCAGCATGGTAAACTCAATGTTCTAGGGCAGGATTTAAATTGGTAACAGGGTATAATTAAATAGGATAAAATTAACTTCAATCTGAAGAATAGTTATGTCCCTTAGAAAATTATTTTGTTCTGCAATTGTCAAAGCAAGTTAATTTTTTTTTCCTAGTGTTTACACCATAAAACTTAATGTGTACCATGAGCAGCATGATGCTGAATCTTGGGTGAGTGTTTCTCTTTACTCACGTTTTTTTTACCGATAGGTGTTTTTATAATTTATCCACTGACTTAAAACAATAGTAAAATTAAATTTTTTAGCAAGTTTTTTTCCCTTTGTACAATCTGTAGATAACATTTGACTATAGCACCTTGTATTTTGTTTCCTTATAACGCTGTGATGTGTAACATAGTCTTTACTTTGAAAATTCCAGTAATACCTGGTGATGTGAAGTTGAACTCAACAACACTGCACAATCACTGGGACCCTTACCTACAGATCCAGAGACTTTATTTTGGATAGCAGATCCTTCAAGGTTCTTCTCCCATGGGGCAAGGGATTGTCACCACTATTTCAAGGTTCTCCTTCTCATGGAGACAGAGGACAGTGAGATGTTTGAGCAGGTTTCCTTTCCCACCACCCTTGCTGTGGGAAGGAACAACTCCTCTCTTCTAAAAGAGTGGGGAAAAAGAGAGCTGTGCATAAACTTAAAATCACTGAAAATAAAAAACAGACTTTGTCTGTTGTACCTGATGTAACCTTTTCCTTCTCAGCTGTGTCTGCTGGGGAGGTATTTTTGGATTTTTTTTCAGGAAGGAAGTGGGAATACTGCAGTAAATCTTGTCCTGTCCATCTAGTTCCCTTGTTTTATCTTTTTGTTCTGAAGGACTAATTGTTGTAGGACTAGTCCAACTAATTAAGGACTCTTAGTCTGAATAGTGAGGGCTAGCAGTGGTTTTAGACAGAAAAAGGGTCAGTCTACCTCTAAGAAATGGTTGTGTGTTGTGGCATACTTCAGTTCTTACTCATGTGTACAGTGCCTTAGCATCTGTGCTCTAGGCACATAAGGAAGATTTATATAATCCCTAAGGGATTCTACCCTTTTCTGAGTTCTCATAATTCTTAACCTAGAAGATGAGGGTTTTCTCTGGGGAAATACTGAGGAGCTCTGTTGTCATACAACTGCAGCAGAAATCACCAATAGTTGCTACAGCCCACCTACAGTCCCTGGTAGATCTGGCTCTGGTGTCATTTCTGTCTCCTCAGGAAAGTGAACAAGCACTTGAAGGATGAGGTGAATGAATTTTTTTTCAAGAAACACCATTGCACTGCAGGTTGGTTGAGACGTGGTAAGCAGCCTCACTGCATTCTCAGTCTTGGGGTCCAGTCATTAAATTTCTGCAGTTGCTGTTAATTGTCAGAGCCACACTTGTCACGATGTCTTGGGTGTTTTTATACACCTCTTGTTGCTGTTGGTACAAGACAAACTGGCATTTTAGCTAGTTACCATAACACTGTTTGCAAAAGAACATTTTACTGCCTGTTGTAATCTTATGTAAGATTACAACAGTGATTAAGCTGTGTATATATAAACCTTTCTTTTGAGTTGCTGGCAGCTTATGCTTTAAAACTGAACAACAGGCAAATCTGGGACGATGTGGGTGCTGTGTCTGCATCTTAGATTTTTATCATTATTTTTAATCAAACATATTTGGAAGGGATGTATTCTTTGTGCATCTCAAAGTCCTACTCTAACGGATTGGATCTTAAACCAATTTAATTTCATTTTCCTTTTAAATAGGCCTGAAAATATATTAAACAACAACAACAAACCCCAGAAAAATGGCAAGGCAGCTGAAATGCACCCAGCAGAATAATATAAGGAAGTTATTTGAATTGTAGTCTGTAAATAAAATCTGATTTCTTAATTACTCAGGAGTTGTCAGCTGTAAAACATTGTCTGTAATTGAAGATTGTATTTTTATATTTTTTCTTTCATAGGTAGTGAATTAATTGAGTAGGAACTGTATGTTTGGACTAGACTAAAATGACATCACTTGGGACAGTAACCCTTTCTCAAAAATACAGCTGTTATTTGAACTAAATTTCCATATAGAGATGTTAATATGGATTTTAAATATAAAAGTGTAGCTGTTATTTTATTATTTTCAAAGTGCTAAAAATGTATTTTAGAACCAGGTTAGTGAACTCAGTAAAATACATCACAAGCTAGTCAACTATTTAAGTGTTAATTAAGATACTAAGAAAGGATTATCACCATCTTAAATGCCTCTAACTGTGTGGTAAGGCAGATTGCAAACTATCTGTGTTAGAATAATTGCATATGTAGTGCTAAATTTTAGGTGTAATAAGTGTAAGCATTACAGCAAGAGTGAAGGCTAATCCCTTGCCAGCCGTGTTAGAAAGGGTTGCATGGCACCTCTGTCCTGGCTGCCTCTGCTGCCTCTCTCTCTGCAGCTGCTCTGGGTGTGAGTGCTGGGCTCTCTCTGGCTGCTGCCAGCTAGTAATCACATGTAGCTGTTGGAATTGGGATCCTCAGGTTCCTGGAGCAGTTCCCAGCTCACCTTCCCACTTTGGTTTCAGTTGTGTTTGTTCCCTGCTGTGTCTGCCCATGGCTGCCTGTGCAGGACAGGTCACATCACCAGATCTGGTTTTACTTGCCAAGATACACTTTGCTTTCTGGACTTGGTTTTTTTTCAGTAATTATGCTGAAGATTTTAGTCCCAGGCCAGTAAAACTCATTTTGGAGTCTGCTTCATTCCTGCTGCCTTTTCCACTTGCTCACCCTGGCAGCCTCTGGCCCCAGTAGTGCTGCTGCAGTCCCTGCCATGGAGCTCAGTCTGAGCCTCCCTGGGCCTCGGGGTGGAGGTTGTTACTGAGCAGCCCTTTCCTGCTTCCATGCCAGTGCCATTAGCCCCATATATATGTTCAAGCTTTGAATATAAGAAGCTGCCTGGGTTTCAGTGAGATGTGTGTAATCACATCCTTCTGTGTTTCGTAGGACTTTGTCCCCACCAGATGTAAACAGAGCCCATGTAAGTAAGGGTGTGAGTAGCCACCCATGTGCTGTTACATTTGCTTGTAATCCTGTGATCAGAATTCTCAATACAGTCATTGCCAAGTGCCTTTCCATATTGCTGAGATATTTTGGTTAAGACTCACATTTTTTATTTTTGTTTTGACCTAGATTTTCTTCTTCATTTGATCTGTGTCCTCCATTGTGTTCAGGAAGGGTATCTCCACTACCCAGCAGATGCAGCAATAAAGCCAAAAACTTACTAGCAAAATTGCAGTCAGCACCTGCTGAGTTTGACCATCATTTTTGCTTATGAACTATTCACTTACTCTCTGTTGCAACAAAGAAGTAGCAATAATTGTTTACAAACTGCCAGACTTGAGAACTGGCCCTTACAATGGAGTATTCAAAATCAGTTACCAAGTGTGCTTAAATTCAGCAGGGTTTTTGGAATTTTTTGATGGCTTCCTTAAGAACTGTAACACTGTTGAGTTCTCTTACACAACACTGGGTCAAGAAGATGTTGTAACCAGATACCCTGGCATTATTTGTGATAGCTGTGGATAGAGGATCTAAAGTAACTGGTTCTGAGTGCTTTGGTTTGTTTTTCTTTTTGGTGATAACACCGTTAAATTTTATGGGAGACTTGAGTTTTTCTTCACACGAGTGGCCACTCAGGTCACCCAACATGATTTTCTGTATTATGTATATTGTACAGATTTATGTAGATCTGATGTCTATTTACTCACTGCCCAATTTAGATCTTAGACATTCTTGTTATTTGAGTGTGCATAACAGCCCTTTCAAGTGTGACCTTTCTGTTGGTATGTATCTTGGGAACAAAAGAAGAATTTCATAATGGACAGCCTTGCCATAATGAGTCATTATTTTTTAAAAACACAGCAACTATCTTAAGCAAATGTCATAATATATATTCCATGGTCAGCACCCATTCGAACAAATTAAGCTGCATTCCACACTAAAACACTGGTGTGCTAATACAAGAAGACGATTGTTCCAGTTGTTTCAGTGGGATTTTTTCACTGTTTTCTGTCCAGTCAGGCAAGTTCTCCCACATTACTTGGAGATGAAAAGTGATTAAGTTTGAAATAAATCAACTTAATTTCACACAAATAAGCAAAACACACTCAACTACTGGGAATGAAATACATTTTGCTCAGTAGAGATTTGTTGTTTAAGTGAGATGAAGTTTAGGTGGCTTATGTTTCACAATTATTTATCTGTAGATTTCCATCTCATATTTAAGTTCATCAATTACTGATGAAATGCTGTTCCATTGCATCAGCTGAAAGCTCTGTGTACAACCAGCTTAATCCCCAGTTTTACTTTCGTGACTTCTTGTGTTGAAATAACATCTCATTGTGTAAAAGCCCCTGGGAACACAACCTCATAACCTCAAATTAGTCTGTCTTACCACCTTGAAATGGCTTCCCAGTGCTATAAACCTTTGCGTGAATTCTGCTGCCCATTTAATCTTGTCAAGAAAACTGCTGGGATACACAAGTGCATATAAAGCACACAACTGCTGCAGCTTCTCCAATTCAGATGAGGTTTCTCTATCATTTAGGGCACTGCAGCAGCTCTCTTGTTCTCTTCATTGGTAGTAAAACATTGTCCTCACTGAAGTTAGTAGAAACCTGAAGTTAAATTTAACTGGGATTACAACCTGGTCCACTCCCTTTCCCATATGCTCACTGGGACCTATGATTTTGTGTACTGTGACCTCATGAAAACTTAAATCAGAGAACATGAGTAACGTTGCAGACATCTAGGCAAAAGTTACACTTAGATGGTGATCCTGCTGATGTGGATGGAATAGCACAGAAGGCAGTGACAGTCTGCACAATTCTCTGTTCGTGTCATCTGTTTGCAAGATGAGATCTTGCTGTGCAATGCAATGGCCATCTTCATAATCCCATATGTTATATACGAAGTTTTAATGGTAAAGAGCACTCTTAAGTAAAAAGGAATTATGTGGGTTTATCCAAGAAATAAAATTTTTATGATGTAGGAAAAATTGTTACATGATATCATGAGCATAAATTTGGAAAGATCAAATAATTATAAAGGTTCAGTCAAGGAAGCTATAGCAAGATTGCTCTGTCGAGACATTCTTGATAGCTTTTACTGCTGTCAAATCCAGATACAGGCTTTCTTACTTGTTTCTTTAAAAAGCAAGCCATTTATTCCTCAAAACAACCTCTACCAAACAGAAACCTGATTCTTGTATTAATACATTTATAATGTATTTCACCTGGAAGTGCTCAAGAGTCTGTTCTGGGATATCCTTTGTGTATTTCTTTCACAAATGCACTTAGTCTAGTTCTGCTTTCTTTTCCCCTTGCCATGAATCAACCAAGTTGTAAATAAATCATGCCTCATTTCCATTAAACCCAAGGCAGCAGACCTATTAGCGTAATGAACTGCGGGGACATCCCCTGCAGAACACACGTACGGCTTCATGTGTTGTTATGCAGCACTGGCTGCCACACGCGATTCCCATTCTCCAGGCCCGGGGTGAAGACGGTCCCATGGATTTCGCTGGTTACTCATAATTAACCACGTTAAAACCGGGGCAGCAAAATAAAGGGACGTCACACGAGCTCAGGGCTCAGGATCTCCCTGCTCTGCTTTGCCCCTGCACGCAGGGAACGCGCCCCACAGCCCGGCCCTGCACTCCAGACGCCGGGGCGACATTTTTAGATTTCTGCCTCTAAATAAATCGCAGGGTTTTTTTTTTTTTTTTTTCCTTCGGTGTTCCAGATAATTTCAAGGACACCGTCGGCCTGAGCCTCCCTCAGCGCCGCCTCCGCGCAGACGGGCCCGCAGCGCACCTGCCGCCCTCGCTCGGCGCAGGCGGAACGGCCCCGGGCGGGGGGAACAACGCTCTCCGCGCCCATTCCCGCGGGTTCCCGCAACGTTTGTGCCACGGCCTCGCTTGTTTTCGGGTGGCCGGGACGCGGGAGGGGAACGCCCGCCGAGGGGGGGGGCGAAGGCGTTCCCGGCCTGAGCCCGCCCGGCTTCCGTCCCAGCTGGTCCCTCCCCGCCGCCCGTCCCGCCCCGGCCGTGGCGTAGCCGGTCCCGGTTCCCGTGATAACCGCGAGCGGGGCCGGCGCCGCTCCGGGCGTGTGCGGAGCGTGGCGGGGGAAGCAGCGCCATGGGGGAGGCGGCCCGGGCCTTCCGCCGCCCTCATTAGAGCCGCCGCCCGGCGCAGCTGGAGCCATGGACAAAGCGGACAAGGTGCGAGGGCACCGTGAGCGGCCGCGGCGGGAGGGGCGGCGGCGCGGCGGTGAGGGCGGGCAGCGGAGCGGAGCGGGCCCGGCCGTGTCAGCCCCGGCAGGGCCGTCGGCAGCGGCCGGGCGGCGGGCAGGGCTCCGTAGGGCTCGGCAGGGCGGGGCGCGACTCGCGGCCTTCGGGGCGGGGGGCGCCGGCAGCGGCCGTGAGGGGCCCCCGCCCTGCCCTGCCCTGCCCTGCCCTGCCCCGGCGGAGAGCGGCTCCCGGAGGTGCGGACCGGGCGTTCTCCCGGCCGGCAGCGGGGGCTCGGCGTGGGTTCGCCGGCGCCGTTCCCTCCCGGGCGGGAGGCGTCAGGCCGCGCCCGGCCCGGCTGTCCGGGGGAGCCGGGAGCGGCTCCCCTGGGAATTCCAAGGGAATTCAAAACTCGGTTCTGGTTCTTCTCCCTCCTGCTCCTTTAGGCTTTGTTTCAAGCTTAGGGAAGCGTTGCAGTTAGTGACATTTAGTTTAAACCCGCCTGGTCATTAGTAGAGATTGGGTTTCTTGAGAAAGAAACAGGTTTCTTTGAGAACTTCGTAGCGCAATTGAGGTGTCACTCTTGTTGAAATCCTGTAAATGTCAGGGTCGGGTTGAAGTTTTCAGTGATAGGACACAGCTGATGGTCTCCTCGTAGCTACGTGGGTGTAGCTCACTAATTCTACAGGTCGCTGTATTTTTTTTTTTTTTTCCGTATTAAACTTGTCTGTGCGAGGTAATCAGTTTGGATTATTCTTAAGACCTTTTAAAGTAGAGGTATGAAGAAACATAAGCAGTGACTGAAGAATTTGTATGGTTTGTTACATACGTGCAATAGAATATTTCATGATCGGGAGGTAGTTCTGAATGATGTATCTGAAACGAATGATGTCATCTGTAGCAGCCTGGTATTACTTCTAAGCTTCTGTTTCAGCAGAATGTGCTGAAAATTGGTGATTTACAGCTCTTTGTTTCCTAGTTTTCAGCTTTGGTGTCTCCAGGGGTACTAATAGTACGGTTAAGGACTAAATTAACACAGGTTCATGTAGCAAGGTAGATAATGACTAATAATGCACTCTCCAAAGAGACACTGCTTTTCATTCTGTACATATATCTAAGGAAGTTAGTGAACAGTTTGTCTTATTACAGTGTGGCTCCCACTGTGGCTTTCTTCCTGGGCTTTCTGGTGTGATAATGATTTTAAGTTCTCTTTTTTTCCCCATGCTTTTTATTTGCCTTCATGTAGAAAAATGGATCTTATTCTGTAAAATTTCCGTTAGTCCAATCTGTAGGACTTTTTGCTTTAAAATCTTGGATTTTGGTGTGGGGTTTTTTTCCCCCCTTTGTTTCATCTGTAATTAGTACTGCTGTACACACGTGAAATATTTATTCCTTGTTGCTTGAGCTCTTCAGTACTGGAGGTTCACACACATGTCCTTATCAAACCATTCTCTTTTCATCTGTCAAAATAGTTTGTGTAAACAGAGAGTTGTTGTGTTATTTACAGTATAAAGTGTTGACTCTGAGTGATTCTCTTAACTAAGTGCAGTATTTCAGCTTGGAGGTGTAGTTAAGCTCTGAAGCAGGAATCATCTTGTTTATTCTGTTTGTAGCATATCTGGTCCTGTTGGTTCCTTATCCACTAGTAAGGCTTCTAGGCAGACAAATAATTAATACCTGATGAGTTTCTAAAATGATTCAACAATCTTGTTGCTTTTGTCTTCTCATTATGCAGTAGCATCTTGATTAGGAGACTCCTGGATGCTTTGGGTTTGAATCTTTTGTGCTGTGAGAATTGAATGTAATCGTTGTTACCAGTGTGTTTGGTAAGGTTGCATCAGTTTTGGGAGCCATTTCATTTTTCCTTTATTTGGGCTCCTTTCTGAAGTACCTGTACTGTGTGACATCTGATAAGTAAATAGGAAAGCTTGCAAATGTGTGTTAGCAGTACTCATTCTCTCCTTCCTTTCCCTCAGAATGCTCTCTCAGGCACAGTATGGTAACTGTACGTGCTTATAGGAGTAACTACTGTGGAATTAGAGTATGAGCAGCTAGGGCTGCTCTGCTGTGTTAATGTGGTATTTCAAGAGTAAAGGAAGATCACAAATGCTTTGGATGGGTAAACAGTGGTGTTGGCTTAGTTAATCAGTGTGAGGTTTTATGTCACAAGTTCATTTGGACACCTAACTGATAAAAAGATGTTGCTTTTGGATTGCCTTTAAGATTTCTGTTACCTAAATTCTGGTATGGCTTTACTTGTTTAATATGCTCAGTGATATTTTGGCAGCTGACATAGATGAAAACAGAATAAAGCTGCTTATAAACAATTATTTTATGATAGGAGTAGTTGTGATTTTTGTAGTGGGTAAGTTTACTTCTGTCTACACCAGAACAAAACTGTTCCCTTTAAAAAGCATACAGGTTTCAGCAGTTAAGTGTAGGTTATTTTCCTACAAGACACAAAACTCAGCAGATGACCTTTGATGCTCTTTCCGTTTAAGCAGAATATGATAGAAAACTAAAAAGAAACAACTTCCTCTTTCAGAAGTACTGCTGTGCTTTGATTTTTCTCAGTCTTATACTTTTGTCTTGCCCGTGATTAAGACATTTGGTTCCTTTGGTACAGTTGAGAAATCAGGTGAAGTTGCAAAATCAGTGACCTGTGTTTTGTTTTAGTATTGCTTAAAGACAGCCTGTTCTGCTTGCCTCTGCTATTCTTGACCACTCAACAGGTGGTTTGATAATATGGTTGCCATAGAAGTAGATCTAGATCAATGTTTTGTGCTCTTTATCCTATTGGTTTTCCTTCAGTGTTTCTTACCCATGGCAGATTTTTCAACTGAGGCAAACTGGAAAATGTCTGATCTCCTGTACTGTTTGCACATTGCTTTCTCTTGAACCTTGCAAGTGCAGAACAGTTCGGGTTTTGTGAGAGTTTTGTATTGTGTTATTTTAGAATATGTTCTCTGGTGAATTTAAATGTTATTGATGTGATTCCATGAACACCTTTACTGTGTGAGCACAAGATTATTTATCCTTGGCTAGTTTGTGGAGATCAGAAACCTGATTTGCATAAATACTTTGGATTAAGCCTTTTAGTACACTGTCTACAAAGCATTAAAATATTACTAATTCATATGGATAGCATGAGTTTAGGAGTTTGTACTGTTAAATGCTGTAAAGTAGGTAAGTGAAGAGGTTCCTTTTGGTAGCTTTTTTCATCTTTGGACAAGCTTTGTGTAAGGGTAAGTATTAAGTTGTATTTCTCTCCCCCCCCCTTTTTTTCTTAGAATATTCTGGCTTTGAGTTTAAACATGCCAGCTTGTCACGTTGTGCCACTTGCTTGTTTTCTATATATAGGTAAAAATGTTAAATATTTAGCTTTGTTATGTTCTGATCATGATGCTTAATCCTGTGAAAGGGAAGAGAATTATACATGATTCCCTTTTTATGAGGTGAGGGAAAAGGGAAAGACTCACTTCATAGTGTATTTGCTTTAAGTGCTGTGTTGAAATTACTATGTTAAATGTAAATAGGGAGGATTAAATTTTGTGCTTCGTTAAATGGCCTGCTGCTGGTGTTTCCAGTTGGACTGCATATTTACCATTCCCGAGGTATCTGCCACTTAGAAGCAACTAATTATAGAAACAATGACTTCCATATTTGTAAAGTTTATCTTAAAATAGATGAACTATGACTTGCCTTACTACTAACATGGTGTTTAAATGATGAAATCCAGAATTCAGCAACAGGATTGTTTTTTCTTAAAAAAAAACCCAAAAGTTTGAGCTATGTTTTTATTTTACATTTGGGATGAGACTCCTTGTTTCCAGACTTTGAGGCAGTAAAACAGCTGATTTTGTTATAGCCCTCTGAGATGTGGCATCTGTGTCTATTTTCTCACCCTGTAAATGGTGAGATTGATATCTAAGCGTTCTCCTCTGAGAGCAGGATGACAGAGATCCTATTTAATGGAAAATGCTGAATGACATTAAGCTACAATGAACAAAAACTTTTCTAAGATTAAACGTACAGTGCTATAACTATAGGACAAAGTTTACCAGTCTGTTCCTGCTTGTGTCATCTTCTGTCTTTGCAGCTGTTGATGACTACAGTAGCTTTTATATAGGAAACAAAGGAGCTCTTCAGTATATATGCTGTCTTGAAAGACTTGTAATTGTTGGACTGAAATATGTAATGAGCTACTGCAAAACGTTTTGTAAATTGAAACTAGGGATATCCACAAAAGAGACTTGTGTCTAAATCTTGGTTTCTTTTGAAGGGTGTGCTTCCATTAATAGGCAGCTGATTGAAAATCTGATGTTTCAGCATGACTTACATTTATATTTAGAATGGAGTTTGGTTATCAAAGGTTGATTTCAATAAAGTTTTGTTTGGCTTTGTGGTATGAAAGGTTGAACAAACATGAAAACGTTGCACTCAAAAATAAGTTCATTCTTGCAGTAATTTCAGTGTTTGCTTTTAGATTGCCTGTTCAAACCACATAGTATTTTGTATTAAGGTCTGACCCTGCATTTACTGGTGGCAGTGGCAAGTGCTAATTTATTTTAGAGGATATAGACTAGAATAAATCTCAATACTGTGAGAGCAATTAAAGCATAAGCTTGGATCACAAGTGCTGTGTTGTAAGGATTAGGGAAAGTGTAGCAGCCTTCCCCCAAATCCTTTTGTGTTTGACAAATCTTTTCTTGTCTGTGGTTACAAACCAGTGGCATGATCAGTCCTGTTTGTGCTGTTCGTGTGCACTTGGCACCCCATTCCTACTGTGTGGGTGAAATCTCTGAGGAATTGTGTTCACATATATTTGCATGCACTTTGTTTTATGCACTTTCTTGTTTGCTTCTGAAAACAGAAAGGAGCTTGTCTTGTGTTCTGGAGTTTACTTCGTTTGTTATTGGTTGCATTTTCCACTGTGTCTTAAGCACATCAGTATTTAGAAAACCAAACCCACCACCAACAAACTGCTTATTTGGCATTATTTTTTCTGTAGCTCACCAAAAGAGCCTTTCCTGTTAGAAGAAATAACGAGTTTCAGTAGGAGATACCTTCTGCTTGTCCAGTGCAATGGGAAATTAGCAGCACTTTTCCTTGATACTAAATTGATGGATGGTTGGTTTTTTTTGTTTCACTTTTTCTCCTTACACTATGAAGGAACAAGGCCATTTATCAAAAAGAGGAGGTACTTTGCTGTCTGTCTTCACCAACATTTCCTCCTAGCTAAGAAATCTATAGTCCTAAAAAGATCTGCTAAGATAGCTTTGGACAAATTACTTAGTGTTGCTCTTTTGTTTCCCTCACTTGTCCAGTGAAACCACTGGCCATCTGTGAAATGTGCTGAGAAGTCTGGAGAATCACCCTGGAGAGTTAATTCTGTTTATGTTTTGGTTTAGTAAGCAGTCTGACCTGACTTCATACATTTGTTTCCCCTTTTTGCTTTAAGTTTGGTTAAGTTTACTGCCCTCATCTGAAGACGTGTCCTATCCACAGAACTCTTGAAGTATTTTTGAAGGACTGGTAAAATTCTCTAAGGAAGCAGTATGTTGAAGTTAATTTAGTTTAGTTCGTAATACACTTGAGCTGTCTTTCTGTTTTCTTCCCCAAAGTGGAAATGGGGCCTTGTTTTCTAATGAAATGTGTAAGTTGTGCTGAGGGTTGGATGTGTTGTGCCTGCAGAATGATTCTGAAACCTGTGCTGAGGTTAAGTTGCTGTTTTGATGAGTTGGCATATATGTGTGTGTATCACAGAACAAAATGCAAAATCTGAAAACAGAGGTTTACCCTAAATTCTTTGCTGAAACAGATTTCTTGAAAGGATTAAAAAAACCCCAATCCTCATAAACCAACCAAACCTGTAGGTGCAGACTGAACTGCACAAGAAAAGTGTTTAAGGTATAATGCATGTAAAAGGTATGTGAAATGCAGTTTTGATTCCTTTAAATAACAGACACTCCCCAAGTTCTGTAAGCAAAAAAAGGAACTAACTTTAAAATACACCCATATGTTTATGATTACAGGATATGCTGTATCTTTATTTTACTATTAAAGGTGAGCTGAACTTGTTATGAGCTGTACAGAAAAGGATAATTAAATATATCAGGCAATTGCTCTGTCATAGCAATAGTAATCATGCCCTGTATAAGAGACTGGGCAACAGGAAAGGAAGAATTAAAGTTGTCTTTCTAGTTTGGGCATCTTTGAATTGTTTGAACCTAACAAAATCAAGCAGAATAATGTGAGTTGTTTTCCTAAAATCATAACATTACATGATAAGAGTTTTGCATCTTGTGGAGGTTTTTTAATAAATTTTGAAAAACCAAACACCCCAACATACCCTTTTTTTGCTGGACAGATTTAAATAAATCAAATTTTATCCAATCCACTTTGGATGTAAAAGTAAGGTAGGGATTATCTTTGGGAATTGACAAGAAATATTTTGCTGTTCCCACCTTGCAGGTGGGAATCACTCACTTGCTTCCTGCTTTGATCAGTTACAGTTGTTTTTAATATCTGATGTGAGAGACTGTTCTCTCATCATTCTAATAATGCGTGATGTAGTACAATATCACAAAAATCATTGTAGTGAGACCATTCTGCAAGAGACTTGTCAATAAAGAATGACTCTTGTATTTTCACATCAATCTCCCAAATAAAGGAAAGAGCAGACAACCAGACAGGAAAGATCTTTAAAATGGGAAATTTGGTCCCAACGTGCATGACAAATAGAATGTTTTGACTCCTTTCTGGGCCAGTACTAGAGTTTATTATTAGTATCTTGGCTGAAGTTCACTTGACATGTTGTGGTAGGAGAGTGAGCAGCAGGTTAGGAATAGTTGTTTGACAGTTTTCAGCGTTTCCTTAGTAATACCACATTTCTAAAGCACTCATCCTGGTTGTACTCCTGTGTGTTCAGTGGATGAAGCACCCTTGGGGTGTTCCTTTGGTGTTTAGGGTGCTCAGAAGGTTAGAGCAGGGTGCTCATGACACTGAGCTGTGGGTTCAATCCCCAAATGGGCCATTCACTAAAGAGTTGGACTCGATGATCCTTTTGTGTCCCTTCCAAGCCAGAGTAATCTCTGATCTAGTTTTGTAGGCCAACTCATAACTGAATCTATTCTTAAGCAAATATTTTTGCCTGACAGTCTTGAAATAGCATGGAAAAAAAACCCTCTTAAGCTTTCAGGGAGGGATTTCAGTGTTGGTATTTCTGTTACTGTTTATGTGATCACTGTACATAAACACTTTAAAAAGAGTTTTATGAGAAGTCTTACTCTTGTGTTGAGGAGTGCCTTGGAGCTTTGCAGAGGGGTAGGCGAGTCACGAGGCAGCTGAGGGATGTGCCCAAGGCCAGAGAGGAAGCTCTGGGCAGAGCCCATCGTTTGATTTGTGTTGCACAAGTTCAGTGCTGCTGCTGCAGCTGCTTCACAGCTTTTCCTCTGAATGGAACTTCAGGAATTGGAAAAGAGTTACTGTAGAGGAAAGGAATGTTCACCCTCTACTAATGATAAAGAAATGCATTTAACTGATATTAAGGTGATTGTTCAGCTGTAATGCCCACCTTGTTGTACAGCAGTAGTGATACTTCTGTGTCTGTGCTTATAGAATCAGACTGCCCTGCATTAGAAGGGACCTTAAAAATCGTCTGGTTCCAAACCCCTGCCATGGGCAGGGACACCTTCCATTACAGCAGGTTGCTCAAAGCAGGCCTTAAACACTTCCAGGGATGCAACATCCTTGCATATATTATATTCCATCTATATCTATATATATAGATATCTCCACACTATAGCCATAAGCATTTTCAGAATACTCATTAACAAATATTTTTCTGCCAAGAACAGTGTGTCTTGTTAGTTTGAAAGAAATACTTTTCTCACTGAGACAACTGTATTTTCAAAAAGATGTTTGGACTTGCCTTTCCACCTGTTCCACTCCCATGCTGCTAAACCAGTATGGGATCTTATTTAAGTAGAATAAGTTTCGGGGACTTGGAGATTCAGGTATTGGATAGGAAGGCAGCCTCTGGATGGATTCTGGATGTGACACAGAGCAAAGGCATGGACTGAGAAGTGTGTGGTAGGTGTGGGACTACTTGCCATACTTCCAGAGCTCCCATTTAACTGTTTCGGCTCATGTGGATGTTCTGGAGGTAGTAGCAAGGATAGAAGACTGTCCTCAGTAAACCTTTAGGATTTCCTTTTTTTACAATAAGAGCATGCAGTCATACAGGTTGTGTTACCTTTGAGATTATTTCTTAGGCATATGGAAGGAAAAATGTCTGGAGTCCTTGTCTGCTTTAGAAAGAATCTTCTTAGGATATGGTACTCCATGAGGTAGTAATGTGAGACATGTATAATTAAGCTAAGATCTTCGTACCAAAAAAAAGATTGTTTTCATCTGAATGTGTGTTATAATGGAATACAGAATTTGAGGGGTCTTTGGATCTGCAGTTGTCTTATTGAATAGAGTGTTTTTCATTGTTTAAGTGTAAGTCGCAGCTATGTTGTACAAAACCAAAAATGTGAGCAAAACCATCTTAAACTAAGGATCTCTTCAGGTTTGAGGGAGATACTTTTGTTCAAAAGCACAGTTTAAAACTTATTTTACGCAGTCTTTAATGTCTTCTTCATGACAACATTTAATCATAATCTAAACAATTTAAAGCATGTTAAAGTTGTGCAGATAGAATGTGTGGGGAGGGTTCTTCTGTGGTGCATCATCTCTTAGCAGTGAAACTATGGTTTAGTGCTGAAAAGTCTTTTTTATAATTGCCTAGAAATACGGTCAATTTTGTAGAGCAGGCCAGGCATTACTACATCTTCCATATGTTGGTTTCACTTCTGAAAGCCCACACAACTGTGCTCCACATACAGTGCTAATTTGGTTTCGTTCTGTGCTCAGACTCATATATCCTCTGCAAGATCTGAACTTCAGTCCCTTTTAAATTAATTAGTGTTTGTATTGCACTTGTAAAGGTTAACACAAATGCTAAATGTTGGTGATCTGTATTACACCCTGCATTGATTGGAAGGATGCAATAAGCACTTGCCAACTGTTTTCCACCTCTCTTGGTTTACTGCAGAAATTCTGTAGCCTTGTCATCCATTTGCCTGCTGTTCGTGGTACTTTGCATACAACTTTATGAATCTAAATTTTCCCAAGCAATTTATGATTGTAATTAATGAAGACATTCTTTCTTTTCTCTTAAGAATGTCAAGCTGTCAGCTGAAGTAGAACCATTTATTCCTCAGAAGAAGGGTCCAGAAACACTAATGATTCCAATGGCGCTTCCTAACGACAATGGAGGAATTAATGGCATGGAACCAACTCCAATCCCTAGCTACCTGATCACTTGCTATCCATTTGTACAGGAAAATCAATCCAACAGGTAATAAGTGGTTGTGATCTTCATGGATGAAGATCAGATGATCTGTTTTTAAATGAGTTGAAACTTGTAGTAGGCTTGAGAGGAGTCAGTGATTATGGGCTGTATATTCAGGTTTTTTTGTTCACCATATTTAATCTTCTGACCCTTCATTTGTGAGGATGAAATTTCTCTGCCCCCAGTCTTTTATTTATTTTCTTCTCTCTGCATTTCTCCATTCATATTCTTTATTGCCTTTTTCCTGGATATGGAGATCTGGTACAAATCCCTCCCAAGGATATCTGCTGTGCTCTTGGACCTTCCAGGGTAGTCAGGAGGTTTTTTGTCAGAATCTCTGATGCTTCTCTGAATGAAGCAAGGCTTTGGGTGTCCAGCTTGGGTCTTGCCATGGTGAAACTGTATGCAGCTGATTCCATATTGAGTGTAGCTGTACCCAGGTTTTTTCGCATAACTAGTTAAAATAAGTTGTGTTTAGGAACTTATTATAATAGAATTGTTATTTTTGAAGGGGTAATAAAGGTCTGAATTTTATTTGAGAGGGGGAAGACCTACTGAGCAGTTTTCTTTCCTTTTTTGTTTTTTTATAGACAGTTTCCGTTATATAACAATGACATCAGATGGCAGCAACCCAGCCCAAATCCTGCAGGACCATACCTTGCTTATCCTATAATATCTGCACAGCCACCTGTTTCTACAGAATATACTTACTACCAGCTGATGCCAGCACCATGTGCTCAGGTCATGGGTTTCTATCATCCTTTCCCTACCCCCTATCCTGCACCCTTCCAAGCAGCAAATGCTGTAAGTACAGTCACTGCAGAATGCACTGAGCGTCCCAGCCCCTCAGGCCAGGTCTTCCCATTGTCCACTCAGCGGAGCAGAAGCAGTAACAGAGGACCAGTCATTCAAAAAGTAAGTCTGCTTTTCAATAGGAGAAGTAGAACTGTATAAAGAAAATGTCTTTGAACAGGAAGCACATATCTCATTTTTTTTATCAACTTTTTTTGTGTGCGTGTGGCAATGTTTGAAAACAGCAGCAGCAGTTACAGATGCACATAAAAAATAAACGTCCTCCAGTGAAAAATGTCGCCACTCAAAAGGAGACCAGTTCATCAGGTCCTGAGAACAGATCAAAGATTGTTTTGTTGGTTGATGCATCACAGCAAACAGGTAATTTGTTTCCTAAGTTCTGGGTGTATAAAATAACTAGAAGTACATGTCAGTTGTCATCTTTTCTGAAAGAGGGTGGACCTCATTTAGATGCAGCTTTTAAGAGAAGTCTTTGCAGCTCAAAAGGATAATGAAGAAAAGGTGCTGATGGTTGCAGATACCAACTCAGTATGTCACCTAACAATGTTGCAGTGATACGGTACTCCTGCAGAGACCTTGCTAATGCTTGAAGGAGTTGGTTATTAATGACAGTTGGACCTAGACATAAATTAAATTCAATGCTGGTTTAATGCAAAGACTGGCTTTTTAAATGTTTTTATGATGTGTAGCTTTTTCATGTCTCTTGTCAATTCCTGCACAAGTAATTTTATTTTTATTGTTTCTTGAAGACTTTCCTTCAGATATAGCCAATAAGTCACTTTCTGAGAGCGGCTCCACGATGCTTTGGAAGTCAAAAGGCAGGCGCAGGAGAACCTCTCACCCTGCTGCAGAGTCCTCCAGTGAGCAGGGTGCAAGTGAAGCAGACATTGACAGTGACAGTGGCTACTGTAGTCCCAAGCATGGCAATAACCAGGCTGCAGCTATGGCTTCAAGAAATACAGATTCTTGTGCAATGAATGTATGTAAACATAACTGAGTAGCTTAACTATATCTGTAGCCTACAGACTAATGAAAGTTACTAAAATAATTGCTTTTTTCCTTTTCAGGTTGTAGAACCATCGATAAATACAAGTAAGCATTGTCTTGACTGGTGAGCTGTTTAAAATTTGGCTGGGTTGCATTTGTATTTTTGCTTTACATTTTGCTAGGAATCACCTCTTGATCTACTTCAGCTCTAGCTGATCAGATACTTCTGAGCATGTGTCTTTACTGTGATTTCCAACTGCCTCCACTAAGACACCTGTTACTTGCTGAATGAACAAGTGTATAGCTATCACTAATGATTTATTAATAGCTGCCTTTCTTTAATGGGTTAAAAAAGCTAGAGACTCCAGTGGAAGCATTCAGACAAATCTGTGCTTCTGTTTAGTTTGTCCTCGGGCTTCCTTACCCTGTTGAGCCTGCAGTTCATACCTGGGTAGTAACAGAGCCAAGGAGTTCTCTTTCTCTATTTCAGAAGCACTGATACTTTTTAGAAGCTTTAAATAGCCTGTGAACAAATAGTTTGATTAGTCTGGTAGTAGTGGGTAATGCCAGGGACTGCTGTTTATGACTGAGCTGAAATTGGTATGGATGTGAACCTGAGATTTCCTTTCTTGCTGCTTTGTGGTGATCAGTTGTTGGCAGCTTGAATGTTCCATGAAGGTGACTCTGCCAACATCTGAAAATAGCTACGGAAGTAAATGTTGTCACAGGAGAATTAGACTTTCTCCAAGAAATTTATTTGTATCAGAATTGTGTTCCTGGCTCTGGTGGCATATGAATCATGATGATATGTTCCGGATGCTAATTCAGTTTTTCATAGATGGCACTTCTCTTTCAGCTGGTATAAGTTGGGCTAATGTAAATTCCCAAGCAACTCAAAAAAAACCTTGGATTGAAAAAACTCAGACCTTTTCTAGAGGTGGAAGACAAGCTGAGCAAAGAAGTAATCCACAGGTATATTGTCAATGATTCTAAACTGAAGTATTTTGGGGTTTTTGTAATATGTGAAAATAAGGAATTTGAAAGGAATTATAAAATAAACATGCAAAAAAATATTTAATGAAAACAGTATAGAAACTCAACCTTAAAGTCTAGTTGCACATTTCTAACTGGTATGTTTTTTGAGCCATATATCTATTGTATGTGTGTATATATGTGTGTATATATATATATATATATGTGTGTATATATATATATATAAAATTGAATGTCCTTGACAGTCTTCTGCCTATAGCCTGTTCTTTATATGGATCTACCTAGGAAGATCATTGCATATATAAAGTAACTTGTGAAATGAAGGCAGTGTGGGTGTAGAAAAGTTAGTTCAGTTTTTGACCCATTCACACTTCAGGAGAAAAAAAAATTCTCAAACTTCCTAAAGAAAGATTCTGATGTGGTGGTGAACTAGAATCCCGTGTTCTCACTCCTGTTGTCTTCAAATTTTTCTTTTAAAAACTTACGTTAGCATACCATTTTTTTTAGCGTTTTTATTATTTCTTAATGGTTTAAAATTCTTTCATGCTAAAGCTTGAATATCTTTTTGTGAAGCTTCCTTCAAGTGGGATTGAATCCTTCAAGGATTTCTGTAATTAGTATGTGAGGAGAGAGAAGGTGGTCTTCCTAATTTTGAGAGATTTTATTGGGGCAGGTGGTCCAGAGGGGTGCAAAGCAGGCTGAAGCATTTGCCTTTGTTTAAACATAGGTTCTGCTTGAACTCTGTTATTGCAGACAAGAAAGCTGAGCTCCAAGTGGGAGCTGCATATCAGCATGCCTGTTTGTGCAAACATATGTGAGCCAGCTTGGCCTGTTTAGGTTTTTATATGGAATTGTTAAATTGTTTTGAATCTTCCTGTTTGGTAACTGTGGGTTTATTATATAAAGAAGTTTGTGGATGCTTGTATCTGGCAGTGTAGCAGTTCTGAATCTTTTTTTATAACATGTTGTCAAATCAGAGGCTTTAGAAGCCACTGTTGTTAGTTTATGGCATGGGGAGAGTAGGAAGAACCAGACTTTTTCATCCAGTCACAGTTTAGACTCTAAATCTGGCAGGTTTTTTAGATATTTAAAAACAAAGCTGGCACAAAGTTTTAAATGAGGTTGCCTCAGCCATATTTACTGTACCTCAGGCAGAATTGTCCTAGAAGCTATTTTTTGTTTAAACTAAATTGGTATGAGGTCTGTAGGAAATTTTCTTGAGAAACAGGTAAGGATAAATGTGAAATTCAAGTCATGCATTGTTTTTTGCCAACCAGTCTTGCAGATGGGTTTCCACCATCCTGTTACATAATAAACAGAAGAATTCTTATACCACTATGCTGCTGTCTCTGGCCTTTAGAGAACTCTGTGCATGTGCATTGTCATAAAAAATGTGTTTAAAGGGCAGTATATATTGCATGCAGAATAATTACATAGTGGGAGAAAGTTCTTTGGAGTGATCATGGTTACAGACAGTTCCTCAGCTCTGTTAGAGTCACCAGCAACTCCTGAGTTTCTTTGTGTTTGGCCAAAAGAAACCTTTTTATTTAAGTTACAAATTTAAAGATGAATTGGCTTGAGGGGAAGGAATAATCTGGTGCTCTCTGTAGAATGTTTGTGCAGGCTTTAAAAAAAAGACAACAAAAAAACCCTCCAGAAAGCCAGCCCCCCCCCCCCCCAAAATTTCAAAACACCAAAGCAAAATTTATTCTCTAAAAACTGTACCTAGTTGCTAATTAGCAGGCCAGAGAAAGCTTTATGTACATGCACATACCCACATTGAAAAATTGAAATTACAAAATACCAATCACATTTGTTATTTTCAGTCTGGATTCAGGTGCAGAGACCACAGCACATCTTCAGAAAGAAGGCAGAGTTTGCAGAAACGACAAGAAAAACCTTTAGCTCCAAGCCAGGCAAGCAGAGCAGAGCAGAGTCCTGAACCTCTGTATTTTGAGGTACTGTCCTATGAAAGCTGTTTCCACATTGTAGCAATGCAAGTTGTGTGTGTGGAATAAGTGATGTTCATTGGGAAGTTACAAAACATCTGGCTCCAAGAGGTGTACAGCTGAGGTCACTAATCTTTGATGATCCTTTCCATTGTGTACAGAAAGAGACCTGGTTTTGGGTGTTGTGGAAATTGCAGTAATTTAGAACTCTCTGTGATGGACAATTTAAATATGCAGCCTTCAAGTAACTTTTTCTGTTCACTTGTGCATAGAAATTAGTGTGTTCTCTGGTTTAGCCCCTCTAATTGTAATAGGATTTTTGTGTATGTAAAATAGAAAATTTTTCCTGAAAAAAATGCTGTCTGGGAACAGAAATGCTTTCCTAATTTTTCATTGTTTTCTATTAGTGTTGCTTAATCCCTTCTAGCTTATGTAGGACTTAGGGATTCAATTTGTTTTTCTACCTTGAGCAGTTTCAGTCAATGCTTCTCAAGTGACTTTGGTTCCATTATTTTTATTCTTAATTTCTGTATTGTTTAGGATGAAGATGAATTTCCAGAGCTGAATAGTGACAATGGCAGCAGCAAAAGTACTAGCATCCAGCAAAAGATTTCACCCAAAGTAGTAAGTAGTAATTTTGTTTTGCAAAGCATTCTCTTTTGAGACTCTTCAGTTTGTGTTATTTTTTTTAAATGAATCTCTGCTACAGGACTTACATTGCAGTAATTGTGATGATCTTGGGGTGCTTGTGTTACCAGCCTTGGATGCTAAAGAAATGCCAATTAAAATAAGTGGGGCAGGGAAAACCCGCCTTAAAAAAACCCAAAAATCTTGAGGACTTTTCTCACTAAGAAGATTGTAAGGTTCATGTTACAGACACTCAGTGTCACAGACTGTCCCAAATTGGAAGGGACTGCTGCATCACGATGCTTTCATGCAGACATCTCTTGAAATTGTTAAATCTGCAAATATGTAGTGATGGTGTCAATTTTTCAAAATAATTACAGTTTGTGTAGTTTCATTTAAAAATAAACTGCATCTGCTCTAAGGCTGTGGAAGCAGTTGTTGGAAAGGTGCTTTTTTTAGTATGTGATATACGTAAATATTTTATTGCAGAACTGTGCATATAGACTATTTAATCTGTTTGGCTGCTTTCCAAAAAAGTCAAGTCCTAAGTGAAATCTTGGGGAGGGGGGAAATTCTTTATTTAGCAATCAGGCTGGAAAACCTTCTGAAGCCATAATTGGAGCTAAATAGAATAGCTTTCCCATACAAAAATGAAATCTAAGTAAGTTTCTGGTTTTATTAACTTGCTGTGTTATCTAGCTGTAATTAATTAGGATGTCTTACTGGCAGTCAAAGCCTTGGGTGATTTGATTTCTGAAATGCCACATATTCGGTGGTCTGGAGAGAAAGATCTTTTAATTGTGGGGTTTTTTGCATTTTGTCTAAAATTCTAGCTGGATGACTTACCAGAGAATTCTCCAATCAATATAGTCCAAACTCCAATTCCCATTACAACCTCTGTACCAAAGCGTGCAAAAAGTCAGAAGAAGAAGGCCTTGGCTGCAGCACTTGCAACAGCTCAAGAGTATTCAGAGATAAGCATGGAACAGAAAAAACTTCAGGTGTGTAGCACCCTGCCCACCCCCAGCACTTGGTCAGAGGAGTATCAGTTACCTGTTGCTCCTCTTCCTCTCTAGTAGCAGTAATCTCTTAGTAAAGGATGTCACAGACACCATTTCTTTGTATTTATTCTATGGGGTGTTCTGTTGTAGGAGGCTTTATCAAAAGCAGCTGGAAAGAAGAGCAAGACCCCTGTTCAGTTAGATCTGGGTGACATGTTAGCAGCTCTTGAAAAGCAGCAGCAAGCAATGAAAGCTCGTCAGATCACCAACACCAGGCCTCTCTCATACACAGGTATTTCTCATCTGCCTGGCAGTGGCTAAATACATTCTGTGCCAACATGAATGGGATTGATCTGAGCATCTTAAGTGTTTTTCTTTCTGTCTAGTTTTAGCTTTTGAATATAAGCATGATAAAAACCTGGAAAGATTATTTATAATGCATTTCTGAATAAATTGCCTGTGCTGCTATCCCCTGAGCTGCAGTGTGCAATGGTGAAAATCCCTATAGAACTGAGGCCAAATGTCTTTTTAAAAGATCTGCTATTCAAAACTCAGGATTTGTCTCCTGAGAGTAATTCAGTGCTGAAATGAATGTGAAAAGAACATCTACTAACGATATAAAATACTCTTTGAAAGAGAAGATACCTATGACCATGATATGGAGGGATCTCTCCATAGGATACTCTTCCCATTTCTGCTGATTATGGTTCAGGTCTCCTTTCTCAAACCAAATTTGTTTCTTAAACTCTCCATTGTTTCTGTCTTATGCCTTTACCATCCATAATGTCCAGTGGCAGAGAATTCTAACCTCATTACATCCTGTGTGAAGAAACTTTTCTTTCTGCTGTAGTTTTTTGGGGTGGAGGTCAATATTGGGTTTTTTTGTGCTCCAACTCATAATTTTGTTAGTTTTCACTGCCTTTGTATTACAAAGACTGAGCAATCATTCCGTTCTTTCCTCCTCTGATTCTTAGATATCTGTCAGGTCTCTGAAGAGTCCTAGACTATTTAGTTACTTAATTCTGGAAGTATCTTTTCTGAGAACCCATACTGCTTTTTTCTGTACCTTTGTGTAGTTCTGCTGTATCCTTTTAAAAATAAGATGAGACATACACAGAGTATTAGGTTATAGTTCCATCATGATTGTATACAGTGGCTTAATTGTGCTTTTTTGTTTGCTGTGTCTTTATTAACACAACATTAGCTTTTTTAATACTTGCTGCCAAATACAGAATTGACATTTTTATAATTACTTATAATTCCAGTCTCATTCCTAAGCTCTTGTATGTAGCCTGGAGTCCATCATTACGCACATAGTTACCATTTTCCTTCTGTTGTGTTGGTTCTTTTACCTGCTTTGAGTTTCAGCAGTGTTCAAACATTAATTCAAGTTGGCAAGGTTTTATCAAGCAAAGCTCAGCAAAGAACTGTTGGCATTTCCTCTGGAGACAGCACTTGTTTTATTCCTTCTGGCAAAAGATCCACTTAACTACATGTTGCACTCTCTCATCTGTTTTGTCCTGTCAAGTATTCAAGTCTTTTAACAACTGAAAATCAATGTTTGGATAAATATTTGTGATTTATCTTCACATAATCATCTTAACTAATAAAGCTACGTGTGGTCATTTGAGAGAGACCCCTTACCATTTATTAAAATAATTCCTGGAATCCATAGCTTCCTAAAACATGAAGCTGAGTTGAAGAAAGCTTAAAACCATCTGGAAGCAACAATATCTGATGATGTAATTTTCCTGTCATTATAAACTGCTTTTTTTCCGAGGAAGGAAAATGTACTTGGAGAATTCATCAGTGGAAATTCTGAAAACAGTGTTGAAATAAAGCTGACATGTCTTTTGGTGAAGCTAATATCTATCTTGTATTTAGTTGGCAGTGCTGCTCCCTTTCATACCAAAGAATCTGCCAGCAGAAAGTCCCTAACAAAGGGACAGCCGTCCATGGGTTGCCTTAATCCTTTGGATTCGACTGCCCCAAAAGTGAAAAGAGGAAAAGAGAGAGAGATTGCAAAACTGAAACGCCCTACAGCACTTAAAAAGGTAAACGTGCCAACCTTGGAGTGTTTTGATCCACACTCATACTTCAAAAATAATAACTGGTATTTTCTTAGTTGAGGACTAGTTCCCATGAGCATAGGGCAAGGGAGTTAGGAGCTTCTGCCTCCAGTTCCTGCTAAACTCATGTCCTGTGCTTTGGATCTAGATGTGTAACGTGACTTTTATATCCCCGTAATTAGTCGAAGGTAATAAAAATGTATCTCAACAGAGATTGCAAGTGTGTTTTGTTTTTGTAACTATAGGCACTGGGACACATGGGAAAACTTCCATAGTTTTTTCATATGGCTGATTCCTAGTCTGTAGTGCAATGTAGTATGCTAACCTTAATTTTTCCTACTACTTTTTATAGAGATGGGTATAGAACTTGCAGCAAACCCACAATTTATATCTGTGTTCATGCAGTCATGAATTAGGTATGTGCAGAAGGAATAGAAAATACATGGAGATCAGAGGGTGACATACAAAAAAGTGAGCCCTAAAAATGCGTGTGTGAAAGCTTTTTTCTGACCTGCCTATGATCTGAGTTAGAGGAATTCACCTGCTGAAAAAAGTTTTCTAAACTGTTTATTGTCAATGCTTTTATGCTGTTGCTATTAAACATGATAGTAGTACCAGTATATCCATGGCCACTTACCTTTGCACTTTTCTTTTATAAAAGGATTGTCTTTATTGAGGTGCTTCACAAAGGTGACTAGTATGCCTGCATGAGGTATTTTTTACAGGCATAGGGATAAGGAATTGTTAATAAGTGGATGTTATGTATCAGAAAAGAAGCTGTGAAAGTACTTAAACTATTGAAAGTACTATTTATGCACAAGTATATAAGTATCTGTAAAATGCTGCAGTGAAACACTCTTTGTGATCAAAGAGGAAACTGAAATGATTTCAAGGGTTTCTATCCTGGTGTGAGTAGGAAGGTTCAAAACAAGTCACTTGACTTTGTGTTATGTTCAGTGGAAGGGATGTTTTTCTTTACAGGTATCTTCATAATGCTCAGATGTTGACAGCTCTTGGTTTTGTTTCCAGATTATTTTGAAGGAGAGAGAAGAGAAGAAAGGTCGTTTATCAGCTGACCATGGCCTTCTGGGTTCTGATGAACAGAAAGAGGCTCATTTAAACTTGACTGCTGACCAGTCTCAGGAGCTGGCCTCTCAGGAAGGTTGGTCTCTCTATCTCTAGACTCCCACCACTCCCCCTCAGCTGTGCTAATCTGCTTATTTTCATGTTTTGTCTTTCTGTGCTGCACAGCTGTGTTATCTTGTGTAACTGTGATGTTATCTTGTAGCTCTTCTTAACTTTACGAAACACCAGCAACTGAAACCCTCTTCTAAAATGCCTTATCTGTCCCTCAGTTGTGGAAGGCTCAGTGCACTGTGGGTTCTCAGTACTTGATTTCCATACAGCATTTTAATTATCATCTCAGGTGGATTTCCCAACACGTGTCAGAGCTGATGGTATTTTTGATAAGCAAGCAAAATGTGACCTGTTGTCAGCCATGCCACGTTGATCACAGTACTTTTTAATGATGAACATACTGAAAGTTTTCCAGATATGGAAGTTGCAAACTGTAAATAGGGTTTTCCAGTTTGTTGAACGTGTCAATCACCTGTAATGTCTGGACTGTCAATTTGCAGCAGCAGCCCTGAGCAGCTGAGAAATTCCAGAGAATTTTCAATGTCTTCAGCATGTTTGGGGCAGTGGGAGTGGGAGAAGGAGGCGTCTTATCAGGATTCCAGATGTACTGGTTCATAACTTTTTCTTCTGAGTGACCTGTCTGACTGAAGTGGGAAAATCCTAGATATTCTAGGAATAATTTAGTTGAATATTTTTATACATAAATATTAAGTAATTATTGGAAGGAATAATAACACTTAGATTGATTTTTTTTTTTTCCTTTTGTTTTATTAATTTCCTAAAGTAAGCTCAAGATATTTTTTTAATGAATATTCAAATCTTGCATGTTTTTCCAGTCCATGCTGAGTGGTGGATGTGTGTTCAGTTTTTTTCCCATACCCCTCCAGAAGGGGAGGGGAAGAGTAATGCCTTAGTATTTTCAAAACGTAATTTGGACAAATTCTTGTGTGATAACACAAGAAATGTGATTCTGTTCCTCTTACATAAAAAATGTATTTTATAATGTTTAAAAATTGCCTTTCAGAAACTGGCCTGAGTATGCCTAGTGATACTTCACTTTCTCCAGCAAGTCAGAATTCTCCGTACTGCATGACCCCAGTGTCCCAGGGTTCACCTGCCAGTTCTGGGATAGGCAGTCCAATGGCATCTTCTGCAATAACCAAAATTCACAGCAAGAGATTCAGAGAGTAAGAGTTTTGCTTTATTAATATAAATTCAAGGCTTGCACTTCAGTCATCCTTGTGTTTTAAGTGTGGGTAGATTAAGTAGGCTTAAGAGCTTAATGAACATAAGCTTCCCTTTCAGAAATAGAAGGTTCTGCAAGTTTTTCTTTTTCCCCTAAATGGGTTGTTTGTCTTTGTACACAAATATGTGTATGTATTTATGTATACACACTCACTTGAGACTTTCTTTGGTTGCCACAGCAAATAAGCAAGGTGGGAGTATTCCCTGAAAAATATTTTTTAAAGGAAAGCTCTGTATGCTTTGGATGGGAAAGGAAGGAATAATTATGAATGTTTAAAATACTGTAATAGTACCTCTTTATGTGTTAGGGCTTTTTTATTAATGTATCTTTATAATATACTAAATTAAGGAAAAGAAAAATTGCTTGAGGCACTTATTGCAGTGTTTGTATTTTTTAAGATTTTTGATTGGCTTCTTGGGGTAAGGGACATCACTACAAATACAAGTGTTTTAAGGATGTATTTTTAACTTAGTTTGCAGTCTGATTTCTAAATCCTTTTAATGACTTTAGCAAAAGTCAAATAACTGTTCTGAGGAAGTAAAATTATTTTCATTTGCAAAAAAGCTCGGCGGAACCTTGGTTATGCTAATATTTGTGAAGTAGCAGTGCTGACACTTGTGAATGTTGTTTTGAATTGACAGATACTGTAACCAAGTTCTAAGTAAAGAAATAGATGAGTGTGTGACTCTCCTGTTGCAAGAGCTCGTCAGCTTCCAGGAACGGATTTACCAGAAGGATCCCACAAGAGCTAAAGCGAGGAGGAGGCTCGTCATGGGGTTGCGTGAGGTTACAAAGCACATGAAACTGAACAAGATCAAGTGTGTAATCATATCCCCCAACTGTGAAAAAATTCAGTCAAAAGGTATAAATGATTAAAACAAGTGGTGCACTTAGCTCTTTTCAGTTTTCTTGTGTTAATTAGCAAGGTTGGAAGCATTTGTTACTTATGCATGATGTAACGCTTCTAGACTCCAACTGGGTAATTGCCGTTCCACGTTTATTCTTTTCTGCTCCATTCTGGAAGAAACTCGTTCATGAGGGGTGAAAAGCTTAAAGAAAAATAGATATTGTAGGATTTAAGTCTACTGTGTGTGGTACTTCATTTGTGTTCAATACACCTTGCAGAGTCCTGAGCTCTGGATGCTTTTGAGGAAGATTCCTTAAGGGGAATTTGATTTGTTTAGTTAGCCAACCAACACATTCTGCCACAAACAGAAATGTAAACAGAGGCTTCCTGAGACAGGAGAATAGCAAAGCTCTGCTTAAGAAAAGACCTGTGGGACTCTGGTTTGTGTGCAGGACTAATAGAGAATACAGAATATCACCTTCATCTGTACTCACTATACTTGAAATGTGTTGAGTGTTACCCTCTGGGACCTAGGAGCTGCTGATGTGTGCATTGAAGTTTTACTGACTAATTGCAGTTAAAGTGGGTTAGAGAGTTGTATCATGCCACATGATGACTTCAACTGACTAGATGTCTGTTTAAAATTGCTTTCTTCAAGGTGGACTAGATGAGGCTCTATATAATGTAATAGCCATGGCACGGGAACAAGAAATTCCATTTGTGTTTGCTCTTGGCCGCAAGGCTCTTGGCCGCTGTGTGAACAAGCTGGTTCCTGTTAGTGTTGTGGGTATCTTCAACTACTCAGGTGCTGAGGTGAGTAATTCCAATCACATAAATGGCTGGAGTAAACAATTATGTTCCTTGTAGTAAAGAATTATTTGGCATCGAGAGCACACCTAGTACACTTTTGATAATAGCCCTGCTCTCATCTGTGTTATGGTGTCTTTTCTTTGAAATTCAGTTTTTATGGTACTGAGAGGCTGTGGTGAAACACTTAGGTCACAACATCTCACTGTAGCTTTCAAACAGATTTAAAATGCAATCTGAAATTCTCTGGAAGGTTTAAGAATGTAAGAAAAACAGCATCTTTAAAGTATGTCCATCTCCTCAAAGTTGCATAAACATGGAGTGGTGTTTTTATTATTTAATGCAGAGAATAACTAACTCTTAGTTGAAGTTGTGGTATTTGGTGTTAATCTTGAGGCTCATGTGGTATACCTTGGGGTGAAAGGAGTAATCTAAAGTAAAAATTATTAGGAAGAATTAGTGCTGATAAAACTGCCTTTGTACTTAGGATCTGTTTAATAAGCTGGTATCCCTGACTGAAGAGGCCAGGAAAGCCTACAGAGACATGGTGGCTGCAATGGAACAGGAACAGGCAGAAGAAGCCTTGAAGAATGTCAAGAAGACCCCACATCACATGGGTCATTCTCGTAACCCTTCTGCAGCAAGTGCTATCTCATTCTGTAGTGTTATTTCTGAACCCATATCTGAGGTCAATGAGAAAGAATATGGTAAGTAGGTTAAAGCTTACCTTTGTAAATAGAAGCTGCAGTTTTCCAAATGCTGTTTGTTGTGAAATGTAGCTAAAAATGTAATCCTTCCTAATTCAGAGTATTTTGCAATATTCAGGGATAAGAAAAAATCGGTTAGTCTTCAGTAAATTTCATAAGTAATTCTTTTTTCTGAACTATATAGAAAATTTCTGATCCTCAGAAGTGTTATAGGTATCTAACATCAGTGGAGGTGGCTTCTCCAGTTTTATTGAACTGTTACAAAACCGATAGCACAGAATTGATTATATAACTAAGGAAGAAGTGATGACAGAGCAGGAAGTAAAATTTGAGGTCTCTGAAGATATAGGACATGTAGCTCAAATTTTTGAACTTGAGATGGCAGTGAATGATGGCAAGTTCATTTATCCAGTTGCTTAAGCCCAGATGGAAAGGAATATAAAAGGGTGAATACTTGTTAGAAGTCAAAAGACTTCTCTTTTTTTAGTCTGAGAGTGAATTAAAGAGAATGCTGTCTTTTGAGTGAATTCTTTTGTGGTATCTTGAATTCATTTCAGGTATTAAATATTTTTTAAGAAGCCCTTAAATGAATGACTTAAGATGGTGGCAATTTTCTCCTTTTAATTTATACTTGAGAGTAACCTCTTTGACTACACTTAGTGCTACATTTGGTGTTTACACAGGAAACTTAAGTGGCACTAACTTTCAACTTTGTCATGTCTGCTTCAGGGTACTGTAAAAACCCAGAGTTTTTCACAGCTCTTTCTGTTGTCTCTCTACTTTCCTTCTTCCTCTTTTTTCTCATAGAAATTTTTCTAGAAAGCATAGAGTAATATTCCAGTTATTAGCTGATATTGCTATTTAGGCTGTTATTGCATGCTTAGGATAAATATTTCTGTATACACAGAATAATGTTTCCTACATAAACTTCTTTCAAAATTTGTAGAAACAAACTGGAGAAATATGGTGGAAACATCTGATGGGTTGGAGACCTCTGAAAACGAGCGAGAATCCGTGTGCAAGGCTGCAGTCCCAGAAAAAGCTGGTCATGGCCAAATGGAAAA
Source organism: Monarcha castaneiventris obscurior (assembly GCA_026261815.1). Classification (NCBI taxonomy): domain Eukaryota; kingdom Metazoa; phylum Chordata; class Aves; order Passeriformes; family Monarchidae; genus Monarcha; species Monarcha castaneiventris. Next base: position 2,550,971 of record JAMPIT010000434.1, on the reverse strand, counting down.
AACCACTCTTAATAAACAACCACCTCTGGCTACAACTGGCGCTACCTCAGCAACAAATCACGGAAAATGCACCCTGGGTGACAAAGATGAGGTGAAACCAGATGACAATCTGGAATGGGCCTCCCAGCAGAGTACAGAAACAGGATCCCTGGATGGCAGCTGCCGAGATCTTCTGAATTCCTCCATGACCAGTACCACCAGTACTCTTGTGCCAGGAATGCTGGAAGAGGAGGAGGAAGAGGAAGATGACGATGATGAGGATTATGCCCATGAACCAATTTCTGTAGAAGTTCAGCTTAATAGCAGAATTGAATCTTGGGTTTCAGAGACCCAGAGAACTATGGAGACGCTGCAGCTTGGGAAGACCCTTAGTGGTGCTGAAGAAGACAATGCAGAACAAAGTGAAGAGGAAGAAATAGAGACTTCAGAGCAGGCAGATCCTGGCACTGATGGGGAGGAATGGACAAATGATAAGCACGCAAGTAACACTCAACATAAACCCACCATCTGCAGTTCTCTGAATAAAGAACACACAGATTCCATCTATATGCCGTAAAAATAAGCAGGAACTCAGGAACTTTTTAGAAATTATATCGAAACTGACTGTTGTAAAGGTTGCAGCCATTATTCCATACGCTTCATCTCAACATTTTGCACTGTTTAACATTTAATACGTGTATTTAATTCACAACAATATTTTTGTAGCTGTCTGTTACTTTTTTGGTTTAAAAACTAGCTTAGCTCTTAATCAGTATTGATTTCCCAGATTAGAAACTGCGTGGAAAATTTGTCAGTATGCATTCATTTGATCTTTTGTAAAAGGAAACATGTTGTAACTGACCAGTTTTAAGCAAAATTCTTTCGAGTTGTGACTCTTTAGCTTATTTTCAAACAGGTAACCTACATTAGCACTGACAAATTACCAACAGTTCATGTTGGTGGCATGGTTATATACTAGGTCTGTCAGTGTATTTGGCCATGGCTTTCTAGTTCTATCTAGAAATAAAAGGAAAATTTTGATCCTCTTTCAAGAAAAGCTAGAAAAAGCCATTTGCAGTCTTAATGAGAATTAAATAGTGGAGAAATTGTGTGTGATTCTTATGCTAAAATAGATGCAGCTTTTTAGTTGATCTCGGTGAATGCGTCATTAAAAAGCTGCTGATAGCGGAGATGGTTACAATAAGCTATAATAACTTTGATTCCAGAAAAACTTTAAACCAGAGGGATATAATTAATGTTTTGCAGGTTTTCTTTACAAGGTAGAAATACTGCATTAGAAAAAAAACAGGAAAGAAAACAAAAATTCCCCATTCTCTCTGCAGTTGCTGTCTGCCAAACCACACTAAGTGACTCATTAACCATAATCCCTATTCAGGGCTTTTAGTAAACTGATGACTTCCTCTCTCTCCTGTCACTTACCTCAGGAATGCTGTTTTGCATATTGTATTCTGCATAACACTGCAAAAAGCAAGAATAATCCTTTAACAGCAAGTGTGAATGATGTGGTGGCCATCTCTGATTCACCTGCATGCTGTGATCCTGGCCAGGATGCATCTTATCAACTCCTGCTGGAAATGTGACCTCTTTGTCTCTTCTTGCAGTTGTAAATGCTTTAGGAGTTGACCTCTAGATAGAAAAGAAAGTAGTTATTCCAGGAAAGGAGGAAGTGCCCTGTAGTTTGGGGAAGTATTTCAGTGGTGTAGAGGTAAGAGAAACAAAAATATGCCCTCCCTGAAACATACCTGTTGCTAGAGAATTGTTCCATGTTCTGTTCCGAATACTGAAGTGAAATGCATTAACTGATGATGGATTTGTTTCAGACCGAGGACAGAGTTTGTGTCTAAACCTTGCACGTCAGGAGTCTTTTTTCCATCTTTGGTATTGGCAAGGGATGTACTGAAGGTGCCAGCAGCAGGAGCTTCACTACAAGAGTAGCCAAAGAGTAACTCACGTGAATAACACTTTCATTGCAAACGTATGTTTCTTTTCATTTCACTTCGTTTTGCCTGATCACTTGTATCAAAATGCATGAAAAGCCTCTCTGGCTAGGCTGAAAATCACAGGGAGCTGAAGTTGGCTGAGTTGGGTGTTAAGTCCACACTTAGGAACATGGGACCAATGTTTATAGCAGTAGTGATGCTGGCATTTTAAGTTGCACTGGGAAAACAAGACTCCAGGTTTAGAAGTCATCTAGCCCTGGGTTTTTGGATGCAGATGAGAATAATAGAAACTGTGTATTATGTAAATAACGCTGTGCTAGCTCTAGGCATAGCAAATGCTGTGTAGATAAGCAGTGTAGAGAGCTGCTGCAACAACTGGCTGTTGTGTCACGTTCTTAGCTCCTTAATGTAATCTTCTAGGTGTTAGAACAGGCATTTCATAGGAACACAAAGACTAAGGAATGATGCCTCCTGAATGTTAAACCTTTTACTGTCCCTATGGCAGATTTCTACTGTCTGTATGTTTTAAGAGTTTTTGCTTTAGGACATGACAGGTGTTTGAACTGCTGACAAGCAAAACTCGCCCTTGGATGTGTAAGCACATCTCAGCACAGGTGAGATCAGTGCATACACTGAGGGCAAAACTTCGCCAGAACATCAGAAAACAAAGGTGTTTGTAGTTTCTCCTTTTGCTTTTTCAGTGCCAGTGATTCAAATAACTTTTGATCTTGAAGTATTAACATCAAAGGCTCATCTTTTTATATGTCTTTTCTGAACTTGGACTGTCATTTTAAAATTTTCTGACATTTATATCAAAGAAGTCTTGTAATATTCAGCCCACTATTTAACTGCAATTTTGCTACAAGTTTAATAGAGTTCTTGAAAGTGATACAGCACTTATAATTATCTCTCAATTTGCCAGCAAATAAGGAACTAGTCTCTTTTTAAAATGTGGCAGATCACCCTTAGGGGAGCAAACTGAAACTGAGTAAAGAAAACTGGGTTTAGTGCTTCCTTTTTGATAAACTGGGAATGAGCAATAACTGTAAGAATGGAATTGCAATTCCTTTGGGAGTGGTCCATTTGCATCTGAAATTAGGGAAGTTCCTTGCCACTTGAAGCACTTAAGGAGAGTATCTCACTGTGGTAATTTTGGTTCTATTATCAACAGAATTTAAGAAGAAAGCGTACAAATGTTCTACAATACCATGATTTTTTTAAAAAGTAGTCGAATTTCTATTTCAGTGTTAAAGTGTGCAGTTTATACAGGTTGTTACTGTCCCCATGAAAAGATGTTTCTGTAGTTATAGGTGTATAGATATTTTTGTTGTGAAAATAATTATTCGGGAAACAAATCTACTTTTCTTAAGGCATTGTTTATAGAAATGATTTCACCACTTACTTTATCTGGTAAAATCAAAAATAATGTATCTGTGGTAGGGGTAGGGATCTTTAAAACTGATAGAGGTGGCTATGTATACAACCTATTTATATAAATACTCTTAAGTATCTCTGTCAATAATAAAACATGGATTACAAATCTGTAAAAGGGAAAAATTCTGAAGAACTTCTGTCCTTAGTTGGACCAAGTAGCAATGTCTGATTAAGGCTAAGGCCCTGATCCTGCTCACACATACTTTGGAGTGTTAGTGCCACTGGCTTAAACTGGTGGCCTGTTTATCTGCTTAGTTGTGTGCAGGCTATTGTAGGATTGGAGCTAAACAGTGACAGAGGGTATTGACCTGTGTTTTAAAAATTCATTATAGAAAATGTTCAGTAATGCACTTGTTGGTGTTCTTCTGGTAAAGCTAAGAGGTGTCTTTATGGGTGGGTGGGAGCTTACACAATGTGGTTCTGTCCAGTTCTTTAACACAAGCTTAAATTTTAATAATGTTACTTTAAATATGTATGTAAAAAAGTATTATTGTTTGAAAAGCTGCTGTTGCTGAAACTGTCATTAAGTATTTCTTGTGAAGTTGTGCCAACTAACGAAACTCTTGAGTTGATTTCAGTGTCAGCCATTTAAAAATGAGACGTGGCAATTTGTTAACAGAACAAAACCCACCAGAAACAAGCCATAAAAAACCAGGAATGGGGGGTTTCTACTCACCCTGCCACACACAAGGAAACATGAGAATGTCTAACCCAAAACTTCCTCACCAATGAATGGTAATGCTGAAAGTAGAAACCCAGTTGGCACAGCCCACCTTCTAAATGTTCATAAATAGTTCATATAATTTACTTTTTAAATAGATTCTAATAAGGAAAGCTGTTTAATCTTTAATGTCTTAAAGTTTATGGTAATATTTAGGTTAAAGCAGTAGAAAAACCGTTATAAAATACAATATGAAGGGGTTTGTTCCATTTCTTTTTTGCTGTATGAAGGATAACTGTTCTGTCTACCGTACTTTTTGGAGTAATAACAGCTTTTTTGCACTATGTAAATACTAGTGGGGGATTCTTCCATAACTAATAAAAATGATTGTAGAAATTTATGGCTTTATTACAGTGCTGTGTTTGTTCACGACTCTCTGATCCCGAGTTGGTTTGCAGGGGCTGCCCTGGCACTGCAGGTGCTGGGCCAGGTCTGTGCCACGCTGTGGCCACAGGGTGGAGGAGCTGCGTGGGTGAGAGCCAGGGCAGGGAGCTGAGCCCCTGAGCCACCGCCAGGGAGGGGCTGAAGCAAAAAGCTGCAATAGCTGAGGGCTTTTCACATGGATCCCAGCCCTCTGTTGTCACCCACTGACCAGAAAAGTATCAGGTAGAAAAACCCACCCTGGGAATGGGAATATTGAGTAGGAAATAATGTTTTACTGAAGTGGAAATGAGCAAGGGATAAGCACAGGTACCTCCAAAAGCTGGGATTTCTCACATGCTCTATGGGACGAGAATTTGAGCTGACCTGTTCTTACTGTTGGAGTGATGCATGAAGTCCTTTGGAAAACAGTGTGAAGTTCTCTGCGTGTTGTCTCCTCTTCTCTACTTAAACTCCTCCATGGAGTAACAGTGACTTGTAACAGCATCATTAACTGGTTTTGCAACTCCCACGTGTGCAAATAATTGTAGCAATTCAGAAAGGATAAAGCTTTGTCCTGTAATTCTAAAGTTCCTATTTATGTACCTTCACGTTTCAGTTCTGCTATTGCAGTTGTCTTCTGGTGAAAGTGCTTCTGTTACAAACCCACTTTGGAGTTTCTATGAGTTGCAGTTAGAATAACTCCCTCCTGTATCTGGGTTCTGCCTCTGTCTTGTCAACCTGGTAAGAGTTTTGGAAAGTACAAAAAAGTGGGTGGCACAGTGTGACCTGTGCTATGGAAATGACAAAAAATTAGTTACCCTCAAGCCTTTACAAACTGATTTTTTTTCCCCCTCTTCATTTCTTCACCATTTAAGAAGCACTAACATTGAGCAAAGTTCCTTGCCTCTGGCGAGTTTTTGAAGGGTGCTTTGCACTTCTGCACGTGCTAAAAAAAGCACCACAAGAAAAAAATTGCTCCTGCTAAGTTCCTTCAGGCAGCACTAGCCCTGCCTGTGCTCCCACAGCAGCCTGGGCTCTCTGATACCGGGTTTATTGGGATAGGGTTGGACAGTCATGAATCTGTGTGTCCACAGTGTGTGGGAAGACCCCAGTCAGTCAAACTGCACTCAGCAAAAATGACAGCTCCTTGGACTTGCTTTCAGATTTTTAGGATCATTGTGAATAAGCACAGGGCTTTATTCAATTTTTTTTTTATTATTATTGTTGTGGGGTTTTTTTAAAGCACTACTGGGCAAAACCAGCCCACCCCAGAGGAGCTGATGCAGCTGCAGGCTGTTTACCTTGGGGGGTCTTTTATGAGTTACCAGATGGAGGGGAAGCTAAGCTGGACTGCACTTCCTGGCCCCAGCTGCAGGCCCTGGTGTGCTCCAAGCTGTAAATGAGTTTTCCACAGAGCCTGGGGAGCTCCCACACGAGGCAGATGTGTGGGGGTCTGTCTGGGCACTGAGAGAGCCCAGCTCTCTCCTGTGGTGTTTTCCAGGGATCCAGCCCCAGTGAGTAATGAGGAATTTAATAGTCATGTAACACTGATAGCAGACTTGTTCTTCTGCAAAGGGGAAGGGGAGAGGGGGCATGGAATAAACTGCGTGTCCCACAGTTATCTGTGTGGAGCTGTGTTTGTCCTTGGCGTCCCCTGGAGACTCTGGAGGCTGCAGCAGCACCACTCACACCCACAGCAGGTCAGTCTGTGTTTATATACATAATATACATAATTATATTATATACATAATTATATACATAAATATATTGTATACATAAATATATACATACTATAAATTTGTATATAATATATATACAAAATACAAATTTGTCCACACCAAATTTACAACAGCTTCATGCTTCTATAAGGCTTTGGACGTCTGTAGTAGGTTACTCATTTCTTGCAGAGTTACAAAGCAACAATAAATGTTATCACTCAAAACATTTGGGGGTTTTGTACAGTTTTCAAAAACATTGCAGTAAAAGTCCTCCTGTTCAGTAGCATCTCTCAGTGAAAACGATCCTAAATGTATGTTTAGAGCATTAAACTCCTAAAAATGCTTTTCCTGTAAGGGATGACTGTGTTTTTAGATGGATTCTGCCTGAGAGTGTTGTTTCAAGCTCTTGGGGACTTCCTGTCTGCAGCTGAGATGGTAAGTGTCCCTTCTGCCATTGATTGTCTTGAGGAATAGGTAAGCACTGGAGAGGCAAGGATGTTTGGCAAAAAAAAGAGCAAGAACTGGAAGAAGCTCTTGGAAAGCTTTCCTTATGGAGGAATGTTGACTGTAGAGGAAGAGAGCAAATTAACAAAAAGCTCTGCCTTCTGCTGCCTTGTCCCACTGCACTTCTGCTGTCTTGGAGCTGCAGTTTTGGACAGAGCAATGTTGCTGTTAGTGGTGAAACTGGGCTGAGCTAAGCACAGTGTGGTGCCCAAAAAGGGAAATTGCAACTTGACTTTGTCACCCTAGAACATGATTTCAGGGATTAGCTAGAATAGGAGAAAAGCATTAATAGTCTAATCTCTGATTTTTGTATCCAGGGCCTTTGTTCTCCTCAAACCCAGTAGCTCTGGTCCCTGTTTTCAGCCCAAGCAAGCCCTCTCTGACTCTCCTGGGAAGTACGAGGGGCTGCAGTTGTCAAATGCACCTGCTTTTATCTCATTCAGAACAAGGGGTAGGAGATAAAACAGGGAGAATGATTCGACATGTGGGAAAATAAATTTCTCTCAGTTTAAATAGAACAGTTTCTGTGTTTGACTTTCTCTAGTGGAAATAAGCTGCTTCAGGCTTCCCAGAGGCAGGTGCCAGCATGTTGTTACCTGCCACGGGATTTTCCTGCTGTTCTGTAACAATTTGCTGATTTCTGCCAGGATCAGCCAGGCATGTCAATGAGGAAGTAAGGCAGAGCAGCTTGGTGCACCTCAGCATGACTTAACTCTGCTGTTGCTATTTATAAAGGGAAAAAAGTCCCTTGTTTGCTCCATCTTCTAACAGAAAGGCCAAGCTCTGTTGTACCGGGTGCAAGCAGCGTGTACCGGCTTCCTCTGGGCTCCTGCAAGATGCAGCTGCTTTTCGGCTGTGCTCTGCAGGTGGGTGCCAGCTTTTCTGCCGTGCTGCCCCCTCCCTGCCGGTGTGAGGCTGCTGAGCTGCCTCCTCTCCTCTCAGCTGGTCCCCAACTCGCCGTGAGCTCTCCTGTCCCTGCGAGTGCTGTGGGCTCCTGTCCCGGCCCCTGCACTGCGAGGAGAGGGTGGGGTGGTGAAGTGCCTGCTCGAGCCCTGATCCCACAGCCCCAGCTCTGAAATAGGGCTGCTCCCAAGGGTGCCTGAGGCTCCAGGCTCTGACACTGCTGCCTCCTGACAGATCTGCTGCCTGTGGTGGTGCTGGAGATGTGGCTGCTGCTGTCGTGCCTCCTTCTCTGCAGCTCTTTCAGAGGGGCGTTAGAAGGGGCTGTAGCTGGTTAACTGCTCCTCAGGAGTGGTGCTGTCCCATCGATGTGGTTGCACCTGCCTGAGCTCCTGTCCCCTCTGACAATGCTCAATTGAGCACTGCTCACAGTAGTTCTTCATGCAGCATATTCGAGGCTGAGAGACTGTTTGGGGCTGTAAACTGGGTGTGATGGAGGGTTGGGTGTGATGGAGTAACAGCGACTGAGGGAGGTTTCAGCTCATAACTGTGCACCACGAGGGCATTCCCAGGTACCCTGAAAAAACACGTGTGGCACAGCCTTTTGTCAGCACCATTCTGTGCCAGCAGCCATGTGAGGTGCAAAATGATTTTTCCCTGTGTCCTGCTGGGGCAGCAGCAGGGGTGAGCAGGGAGCTGGGAGGGTGGGAAGCCCTGAGCAGTGTGAGCAACTGGGAACTCGAGCTGTGAGCAAGAAACACAGGCTCCTTTTAGGCAGAATACAAGGCTGTAGGCTCAGTTTCGCCCGTGCTTAAAGGAGCTTTGTTCTCTGTGCTGGTTAGAGGCTGATTTCCCAGTATCTTAAACAGAAATCTTGTTTTTAGCCTTGAGAAAAAAAGCTTTTTAATTTATAAAGGCATGGCATTTTTCTGTTCCCTCCTCTCCCTCCCCACAATGGCTGGTATTGCTTGGACAATGCTGCTCTTTGCAGCGTTGTCCAAAGGGGTCCTGCTCTTGAGCTTGTATTTCTTGATCACTGCTGAAAACAGAGCTTGTCACAATTGCATTTTTCACTGGAACTTGCAGTAAAACACCAGCTATTCTTCCCCTCCCACACTGTAATCACACTTGCTGGTGCCCGTGAGCAGAGAAATGCCAATTGAAGTGCCGACCTCCCTCACCTCTCTGGAGAAGCCACCCTGAGCCCCCCCGGGCACCTCGAGAGGGCAACAACACTTTAACCACGGGGCAGCAGATGCTGGTGCCATGCAGGGCTCGAGACACAGCTTGTGGGTCATCAGCAAAGGACAGGACCTTGCACTATTATTTCTTTTTCTTGAAAATGTCCCTTTTCACCACACAGGTTTAAAGCCTGCCCCATTAACCCTTTCCACCTGCCAGTGGGACATGGAGGGGATTGCAGGAGGAGCAGGGACCTCCCCCCCCCCCCCCCCCCCCATTTTCTCACTCACACAGGTAAAGAAGGCTCAAATTGCTTCCTGAGGAGGAAGCAGCAGGCAGGCAGGCTCAGGAGATGAGGACCACCATGGGCCAGGGGCCACTCACAGCCATGAATTAACCTTACCTGAGCTAAGGCACGGGGGAGTGTCCTGGTCACCAAGTCATACTTTCCTGCTGCTGTCATCTATGCCAGGGAGCTGCTGTAAGGCAGGAAGACCCTTGCTGTGTGCTCAGAGGAAAGGTAGGAAGGATGGTAAGGCTGATCTTGCACAAAGAGGAATTTTGGCTTGTCTATTTGCATGTTTTTCATGGCAGTAAAAGAAAGACAAATCTGGGAGGTTCCCCAATATGGAAGCCTGGGGCATCAGCATCTCCCTGAATTTTGGTCCTCATTGCCCCCTTCATGGGAAGCACAGTTTGCACTCACCTCCAGACCTCCTCCTCACCACTGTGGAGTCTCTGTGGTCTCTCCATCCCAGTTTTCCTTCCAGCCATGTTGATGTCATGTTCCAGCGTGGCGTTGAAATGAAAGAAAAATGTTCATGCTAAGAGACTTTCTGTGCTTTATGTGCAATCAATAGTGCTGCTAATCACTTCTAAAATTTTCTATTCTTTTGTGCTCAAAGCCATCATTAAATCTTCATGAGAAATTAGTCACCCTTTGTAACTTGTGGCTGGTCCAGGTTTTGCCTTTGGGTTTGATTTTGTGAGCATGAGCCATCCTCACCAAAATGGGTTGATTGAAAGCAGCCACCTCCTCTTTGAGCCATATTTCACCATAGGAGTCTGGAGGACTGGGATTTTTCCCTACCTTGTTGTAGCAACTATTGCCTCTTTAGGATTAATACCAGCTTTCATACTCGAGGTAAAAACACGGAATGGCCGTGATGAGCTCTCTCACGGTGACAGAGAGAGGCTGAGATTTTCTCTGCCTGTCACAGGCAGGGCAGCACGGCCTCTCCTCATCCACCAGCAGCTGATTCACAGCCCTGAACGCCAGCAGAGAATGAGGCCGGTACCACTGTGAGCATGAGGAAGGTGAACTCAACATTCCAAACCGAGCGAGAGAAAACGCCTCAGCCAAGGGAGGGAAGCGAGGCCCCCGTGCCGGTTTCCCTCTCCTGGCCTGGCCCGACCCCCGCGATGCTGAATTTCTCTTCCCACCACGCTGCCCCAGGTGTCGAAGCCCCACACGGAGCCGAGGTAACTCGTGCTGAGGGCCCTGATATTTTCAGCGAGTGAAATAAACCCGCCTCGCTTCTTTCGCTGCCGGAGGCACACGCGGTGCCTGAAGGGCGCCTTCCCGGGGCCGGGCCGGGAGCGCTGGGACAAACCTGCCCTTTCCTCGGGGCTGGGCGGGCAGCCAGGGAGGCATCGCAGCCCCGGCTCCGGCTGGGCCCAGGCCCTCGGCTCTGCCTGCGCCGCCGCGGAGGAGGAATGGCCGCAGAACGGGGATTTTGGGGCATTTTCGGGGGATTTTGGGCACCACCCCGAGGGTCCCTCGCGCCCCCGCTCCCCCCCCGCTCCCCGCGCGCGGAGGGCGCGTGAGCCGGCGGCGGGCGCTGATTGGCTGCGGGGCGCCCCCCGGGGGCCGCCGGGCCGCGGCCGCGCGCCGAGCGCCATTCACGGCGCTGCCCGCCCGCACGCGCCGAGCCCATTCACAAAAAAACTTCATTCATAAAAGCGGCGGCGGCGGCGGCCGGGGCTGCGGCGGGGGCGGCCCGGGCGCTGCGGGAAACGGCCCCGGAGCCGCAGGAATATTCGGTTGGTTCGGGATTATTATGGTGCTGAAGGACTTTCCAGCCGGAATTAGCGAGACCGACGCCGCTCGGTGTTTTTCGAAGAATCCTGGGTTTGTGCCTGACGGCGGGGCAGGAGCTGCAGCGCAGGGATGCTCTTCGCCTCTGGGGCAGCGGCGATGGAAGTGCGGAGAGCCGCGCACCTTACGGGGTTCATGCCGGTCTGAAAATACGTTTGGGCTCGTAGCTGTCTTGCTCTGCTTTGTGTGGAATATGCTTGAGCTTTCGCTGCAGCCAGGACTCCGCAATTATTGATGCTACAGCTGTGAGTCTTCAGAGCTAGGTGGGATTTAGTGCCTGTCTTGAGGCAGGAATGAAGGCAGGTTTGGAGAGTGGCTCTTCAGCTTAAGCTGCTATACCACTGATGTGCTTTCCTGTATGCTGCTTTTATTACTGCTTACAAAATGCCAGATGTCCATGCAGTTTTAAACCTTGTCCATTGAGGAAAATAAACCATTCAAGAGGGAGTCAGCAAAAAATATCCAATAGGTTTCTGTTTTGAAAATTGTTTGACTTGCTTGATTTCCATATAATTTATCTACAAGAGCCAATTTATGCAAGAATATCCAGTTACAGACCTGCCAAGGCTATGAGAGAACGCAGCCAGCAGAGCCTCGGTGGACACGTCCTGTACGTAGGGTTATTCAGACATCCAGGAATGCTGCACAGGGCTAAGTACAGCCGATTCAGGAATGATTCCATAACCTCCCTAGATGAAGGTACACAAAATACGTCTTTAAATATCAAAGGTTCTTCCTCCTCTTCCCATTCTTCAACGCCCAATTTACTGACAGAAGATGTCTCCTTGGGGCCACAGGACACCTGCACCACGCTGTGCACGCTGATCCCCCGGATGGCCAACATTAAACTTGCCAACCCCTCCAGTCTGCCGGGGCTGAAAAGCTTCTGCCTGGGAACGAAAGAGGTGCCACGAATTAAACTCACGGAGTGCGTTACCATCCCGAGCAGCCCAACCTCTCCTGAGATCAGCTGCCTGTCGGCCTCCTATCCCCAGCCCGACCTGGACAAGCTGGTCCTAGCCCCAAAGGCAGCGGGCGACGGCGCCGTGCGGGGCGCTGAGGAGGCCGCTCCTGCGGGCAGGCAGGGCCGGGGCCTCGCACAGAGCAGTGACAGCACCTACAGCCAGGAGCCAGGAACCACCTACAGCGTGCGGGTGAGTGACTGCTTCTCCCTGGGCTTCCACTCTCTGACAGAGCAAACAGCTCCGCTGGCTGCTGGGTGACCTCCATTTTCCCACCTCTAGCGTCCATGGCCCAAAACACTGAATTCTCCCATGTATTTCCTGTCTTCTGGTGTATGTAGGGCTGTGGTGCTGAACTGAGGGAGCTAAAAGCACCCCAGCTGCTTCCAGAGGTAACACAACATCCAATTCCAAAGTACTGTCTGTAGACTTTCTGAGCAGTGCTGCTGAGCTGTGACTAAAACGGGTTACTCTGGCCTGAAATGTGTGTTGGAGGGAAAAGGAGGCCCATGAAAGGGCTCCCCATCCCTCACAGAGCAGCTCCACGCACGAGGTGTATTCTGGCCCACGCTGCTGACATATTTGTCAGGGAGGCTGTGGGGCAGGCACTGCCCAGGTTGTATTTCCAGCATGGTTTCCTGCTGGTCTTCCTTTCATGGGCAGTATCTCCAAAGGGGGTTCCCTGGTAGGAGCCTCACAACACAACGGGGAGATGTTCTTCCCTGCATCTTCCTGCTCATGTTGCTCCCATGGCTGTGGGCCTGCAGGAATCTGCCCAAGGAGAGCTGCAAGAGCATTGCTGACATGTCCTGGCCAAACTCTTGGTGTTTTTTTAAACTACCCCCTTTAATAACAGCAGCAGGTTGGTAAATAAGTAGAATAGGGGTTTGGGCATTTCAGCATCAGAGGATGGGCAAGGTGAGAGGATGAGCAAGGTGCTCATTTCCCCAGAGACTACCAGGCTTCTTCAGGAGCTGGTGATGAAGCCTCAGATGGGCTGGGAAGTGGCCAGGGCTGCAGCATGGCAGGAGTATGGTGCAGAGGGATGGTCTCACCTGGAGGCAAAGCAGGGGCAAGAGATCAAGGGCTGGGCAGTTGGAGCTGTTTCCAATCCTTACCCTCTCACCCGGGCCCTTGCCCTCCCTCCTGTGTGTTTGGAGACACTCACTCTCCCCATGCAGCTTCTTGTGCCCTGCTGGGGCATGGGATTGTTGGGATCTCGGCAGAGACCCTTTTAGAAGGCAGGTCAGATCTACGTTATTGGGACTGCTGGTCTGTTGTGCCAGAGATCTTTGGCCTTGGCAGCAGAATCTGGGTCTGAGGAGGATTCAACAATTACATGGAGAGGATCTACAGTTATTTTAGAAAGGCAACAATGTGGTGAATTGAAGAAATGCCATAGGGCAGAAGCTGTCCCCTGCAGACTGGAGCGAGGCAGAAATTTTCTTGGTGTTGTTTTAAAAAGAGGAAGCGCTGGGCTCGTTGCATCCCCTGGGGAGGCAGCTGAGGCTGGGTGTGACTGGTGGTGACAGGGCACCTGTGCCACAGCCATGTGCCACCCAGGCCTGATGAGACCCATAAGAGCACCCAGTCCCCCAAAACGCTCGTGCAAATAACAAAGAGTCCAAATATTAATATTTTAAGAGGAGCCTGGACAGCTCTGATTCTCATGCTGTTATGTTTCAAAACATAGTTTGTATGCAGAGTTTGTTTGCTGCGGGCTTTACAAGGGGGATATTTACCATGTCCTTGTTCACGTTCCACCCATTACACACCTTCCCACAACGCTGCCCATCTGGAGCTGAGGTTGTCTCTAAATGGTGCCCACAGTGGCCATGGCACTTATCTTTCCTGATGGTGCTTGTTACGGCTGTGATGGGCCTGAGGAATATTCCAAGAGGCACCTGCCATCCTCACTCATCGGGGAGTGCCAGGGAGGTGGCTGCTCCTGAGCAGGAGGATGAGATCTGGCTCTCAGCACTGTCCTGCACCAGTGGTTTCTCTGAGAACAGCAAGGATGATGTTTATTGGACCTAACATGGAGTAAGGCTCTGTGCCTGAGCTTAAATCAAAGCACGAGTCTTTGAAAGATGATTGGTTTTTAAAATGTGCTACTTAACTAAAATATGAAAAGGAAATACTGTTGCCAGATATTTCATTACAATACCATTATACTTTAAAATAATATGGCGAAGGTTGTTTACAGCATCCTTTGTCCTAAAGGGGTTTTACAGGTTGATCCTCTGCTGGCAGTCTGATGGCAAATGCATATGGATAATGCCATCATATAGTTACATGTCTCTAGATTAAAAGGAGCCTGACTATTTCTGACATGGAAGTTCAGAATGACATGAACTGCACCCTGGAAGTGCACGTGGGCACCGGTGCCCAGCCGAGTCCTGTTGTCCGTGGAGGATGTGACTGGTCAGCCTGGAGCTGTGTGGGGCAGGGGGTCCAGGGCAGCCCTTTCCTGGTCCTAGGTTGCCACCAGCGCCTCTCCCATGTTCAGGGCAGGGAAATATTGTGCTGTTTCAGCTGTAGCCACTTCCCTGGCGCGCAGCACCCTGACACTGCGCCCGGAGAGCTGCTCTGCATCGCCCGTCGTAAATAAATAACTACACGCGTGTGCAGAGCCGGGCTCTCGCAGGAAGGAGAAGGCTCCGGTGATTCATGGCTCCAGAGCCGCAGCTGTGAATCATGAGCCGGGGGCTCGGGACCGGGGGTGCCGGGCTCGGGGTTTGGGGTTGGTTTGGGGTTGGAGCAGCCCCGCGGGAATGCGCCCCGGCACCGCGGCATCGCCTGCGGGGCACCCGCGCCTCTCTGGGGAATCGATTCGCACAGAAACCTGCGTGCTTTCAGGCCATTTGCTTTGTCACAGCCGGAGAACGGGGGCAGGGTGCGTTGGGAACAATTCTGTTAGAGTCCTGGCCCGAGTGCGGGGATGCAGGGAGTGGTCTTTCAGCGCAAAACTAAAAAGAAAAGGAAAATATTTCTTTATGTCTGCATGTATGATTTTTCCCTGTTTTTTTTCCCCTCAAGATATATTTAAAAATTAAAAACCTGTGAATGAAAGGGTCAGGCCTCCCCAGAAAAAATTTCATTTCTCAAAAGCTATTCTTCATCACAAAAAGCTGGCTTGCTGCCCTTAGGGAAGGGCTGCGTGGGCACGAGGAGTGGGACAGACCAAGGGCCTGTCTGCCTGTCTGTCTGTCTGTCTGCACCGCTGCAGCTGCAGGGGGGACGGTGAGAGCAGGGCACGCACATGAGGAGAGCTGGGCTAGCACCGGCAAACTACTGGAGGGGGTTTTTTTTTGTGCTTAATGATCTTTAATGGGCTCTTTCCATCCTTGAAGGTATCTAGTCTGTTTCTCAGCTGGTTCTGCCCGGATTTTGTGCTGTCTCACAGGTGCCCCGGGGGTACCACCCACGTCTGCAGCGGTGTGTGCTGCTGCTGAGGGCTGCCTCGGCCTCTCTGCTTCCCGGGGTGGGGATGGCAGAGGTTCTGCTGCCTTTGCTTTTGGATCTAGGTGGGGTTGGTGTTTGCTGGAGGAAACCAGTGTGGTTCAGGCTGAGGAATGAGCCGATTGAATGTCCTGCAGGGCACAAACCTGGGCCAAAGTTCTTCATTAGCTGCCTGGCTGGTGGCTGCTAACAGCGTTATGGAGCCCTTACCCCAGCCCAGTGAATCCTGCTGTGTGAGGCAGGATGAGCAGCTGAGCTGACTGGCACAGGGAGTCTGTGTGCTGCCAGGAACAGTGCCACTGCCAGGGGAGCCCTGGTGATCTCTGCTTTCCAGTGGCTTTCCAACCCCACCACAGGCAGCATCTAAGGAAGGGCTGAGGAAACTTCCCCACCAAAACTACAGTAATGGTGCTTTGCTCCTTCCCCACACCCCTGGCTGGCTCCTGGTGTTGTCCAGGGAGGGAAGACAGCACTTTACCTTCCTGCCAGGGTGAAAGCAGAGAAATCTCACAACAGGTTCCTGAGCCTGGCACTCTGCATTGTCCTGCCATGTGCTGCTTATTCACATGGGCCCTGCCTAGTGCCTTCACATCTCCTCCCACACAGTCCCTCATCCTGTTTGCAGTCACTTTCTGTCATCTCATGTAAATGGATGTGAAAAGGTGTGTGCATCTTCAATAACTGCTGCTCTCTCCCACCACCTCCCTGCCATCCTGGCCGTGTGGGGAAATGGCAGCCAGCCCCAGACCACCCTCTGTATTCAAACCCCAAGGGACAAAGCAGTTCCTGGTGCCAGTGCTCTCCACAGCCTTTGCAGGCAGATGGGATATCTCTGCACATGTTGCTGTTAGTGGAGCTGTTCCCTTTCCAGCAGGGGCCAGTGAGTCTTTCCTTTCCCTCCCAAGAGCTGCTGCTTATCTTGGCAGAAGCTCTCCATCCTGCTGCTGACAGAACAGTGGGTTCAGCATCTGCTTTCATTAGCAATGCCAGGTCTTCATCCCTCGGCTTGTATCACTGTTGCTGTTTTATTTTTCTCTAGGTAGCTGAATTCTGCAGTTACATCTGTGCTCGTTGCCCCAGGCTGGTTAGTGCATCCTTGGGCTTGTGTCCAGCTTCCCCCAGCTTGCCCAGCAGCTCAGTGACCTGGGCCTTGCCTCCCTCTGTGAGCTTCAGAAGATGAACACCCCTCCTTGGACACCACCTTTGGACATGGTTATCCCAAAAGTACCTGGTGAATAGCTTGGGCTGGGGCAAGAGCTGTGGGCTGCTGTGGCTTCCCCTCCCAGGCACCTGTGGTTGCTGCCCTGCCCATGCTTTAGTTTAACCTTCCCTGCAGCAGGAAAGATGAGTTGGCCTCGACCCTGCATCACCAGAGAAGCCTGCTAGGTTTTTGTGGCAGCTGCTGTTTGGGGTGTACAGGATGGGGAGTAGGGGCACCACCTGAACTGGAGTTTGGGTGCAGAAGTCTCTGAGACAAACACTGTCCTTCTCCTCTGCCTTCCCCTTTCCCTCATACACTGGTTGTGCTGCTTCTCAGATTTGGCTATGGAGGGGTTAATATTTTCCTTGTTTATTTGTTAATAATTTTTTTCTTCCCTGGAGAGTGTCTTTTGTTTTCTTGAATAGGCTTCTGGTATTCCATTGTCCTTTGGTGGGCTCCATGGGCTTCTCCCAGGCTCTGTGACCCTGACTTCCTCTGCCCCAGCCCCACATCGTCCCCCTGCCCAAGGTTCTGCTGGTTCTTGGTACCCTTGTACTGCAAAGTGAAGGTTCAGCCATCACAAACTGTGCCACTTCAGATAACCAACGACAGCTAAAATAAATGAGAGATGCAGTGAGGTGCCATGTTAATGCACTTCCCTGCTCAGGCTTTTAAAGGAGAAAAAAAAAAAAAAGGTCTTTTGTGAATCATTGATAAGTTCAGCTTCACTCAGGGTCACTTATGCAAAAACCTAATATTGATTTTTCATCTTTGCTTAGAGTAGCTTCCCACGCATCTGTTCAGGGTGCAATGGGGACTCACTTATCAGCATATGACTCACCTACTCCTCTAAATTTTTCTTTTTTTTCAAGGATAGAGGAGCAGCCAACCAGCTCACAGGATGCTTGACCTTATACTGTAGGATCAGAGGTCGTTGCTGTGCTACAAGCTGAGGCTCTAGACATATTTTCCACATTTGCTTTGTTCCTGTTAAGCAGGAATATCTTTAACAAGGCAGATAGCTCTCAAAGTCATTAAATGTTCATTAGGGAAGCAGTTCTGCCAACCTTTCAGATTCTTATTGATGTCCTTCCAGGTCTCTGACCTAATTCTGGAGTTCTCCCAAGGGTTACATTGCTATCTGGAAAGAAAGCAAAATAAGGATAATACAATTGTTGTGGAATCCCTGACTGCACATAAAATGTTCTCTTTTTCACACATACATTCATTTCTGAAAGTCTCCAAAGCTGAAACAGATACCTAGACCCAACCCTCTCTGAATGGCCCAGCAGAAGAATTGATTTACAGGCAAAATGAGGCAGAGGAACTAAATATGGTACCTTTCTCTGACACAGAATGCTTCCTCCCTCCATTCAGAGAAGGGGCATCAATGCATGTCCCTGCCTGGGTTTTCCAAGTTGTCTCTGTGTCCCAGAGGCTTTGACTGTGCAGGAGAGGTCTGCACAGGCAGGCTGTGACTGCAGCCCCCAGGCACTGTGTGAGCACTGCAGGATGGTCCCAAGAGGAAAAATGAGACCCAGACCTAGGCCAGCCTGTTGAAATGAAGAGATCAGACTGCTTCAACAGCAGAAAGATGGACATCCACAGAAATGCTGAAGGATTAGTGAGATATGTTTGGGGATATGCCATCACATCCTTGATATTTCTGAGAATTCGTCTTCTGCAAATCCCAAATGAGTATAGAAAAAGCCCCAGCTCTATTCCATACAACAGAAGTGTGGCAGTCAGCCTTTAATTTAAAGCAGGTCAGTTTATAGTGTAGGCTCTTAACGGCTGTTGCTATGAGCTGGAATTGCAACTCCACATCCTTCATCATCTGCAGAGGTTATTTGTCATCAGACATGGAGCAGTGTGGAGCCAGTGGTTTTCCTCGTGGCCTGTAATGCCTCCAGTCTCTGAAGGGACACTCAGCTCTTCTGCATGGGGGCTCTGAGTGCATTGGTCTCGTGGGGCTTCCAGAGCCTCTCTGCTCCCGAGGACTCTGTTCCCTCCAGTATTTCCTCATGTATTCCTCCCAGCTGTGTCACAGGCTAGTAAGTGAGAAATGGAAAAAAAGGAATAATTGGATTTTGTGTCCCCAGAGTGCTTTACTTTTTGTTTTTTGTGCTATGGTGTTTAAGCCGTTGGTATCTTTATTGCTCTTCTCTACACTTTTAGTAAAACAAGATCTATTTAGGAAGCAGCTTTAGGATGGCTGATTTGATTTTCCATTTAGGCTGTGGTTCTGCATAAACTTAGTGGACAGTAATCACATTTGCTTCCTCCTGTGATCCTCCTCTTACTTGTGTACCAGATATTAACAGTCCTCCCTTTTCTCTGTTTTCCGTAGTACATGGGCTGTATTGAAGTGCTGCAGTCAATGAGATCCCTGGACTTTGGCACACGAACACAAGTCACCAGGTAGGTGGTATAAAACTCAGATTCAGACCAAGAGTGAAAAGCCTGAGTGCTAATTTCTGTATAAAGCTGAGGGTGCGTGCCAAGCTCTGAGACAATTTTGAATAGGAGTTCGCATGTTTTGCTTTGTTTTTTCCTAAGTGATGATTTGAATTATTTGATCATTACAATAGGCTATTTGCATTGGAAAATTAATTGTTTCGGGCACAGACATAATTTCTCTCCCAGTTCTTCTCTCTCAGAGAGCCTCCCCCTGCAGTGGCAGCACAGAGCAGCCATCCCCAGCACAGAGCAGCCATCCCATCCCCAGCACAGAGCTGACATCCCCAGCACAGAGCAGCCATCCCATCCCCAGCACAGAGCAGCCATCCCCAGCCAGCTGGGGACCAGCAGCAGCCAGGCTGTGCACGTGGGCTCAGCACTGCCTGCACAGGGGAAAGCCACTGGTGCTGCTGTGCCTGTGGGTGCCGTGGCCAAGGTGGAGAGCCAGGATGCTCATGGGTCTCTCTGCCATGCTGCTTCACTCCTGATGCCATCAGTCCCTCACTCTAGCAAGGTCATCCAGTGAATTTTTATCAGATGTATGACATCGCTTTACCCCATCTGCACCAAGACCAGGCTCAGCTGGAAGTGGAGTCACAAGGAAAGCATGTTGAAATACAGCTGTTTCCATCTGTACTGCAAGCCCAAGTTTTTAGGCTACAAATCAGATAAAGATTAATATTTCATTCTCAGATACAACTGGGGATGTGGTTTAATGTGAAATAATTTGTGGTCTTTTGAGAACTTTGCAGCTTCTGTTGCAGATTGCTGCCAGTTTCTGGGTGTAGATTGTTAGTTACCCCCATGCCTGTGGGGTGGCTGAAATGTCCTGTCAAAAAGAGAAAAGCACAATTTTATTTTTACATTTTTTCTTGCAAGTCTGGCACTGCAGGAGTGTTTGAGTTTTCAAAACAATCACCTTCTCTCCAGCTCTGAGTGCTGTGTGCTGCTGTGATGTGCTCGTGGTCCAGCAGTCAGGACTGCTCTGCCAGGCAGCCCCAGCAGCCACCCAGCAGCAGCTCAGCACCTCCAAAGGCTTTTTGGAGATGTGGGTGGGTGCAGGTTATATTGACCTGGCCTTAGACACGTTTCCTTGTCCTCTCAGCTGTTCTTCTGGCACAGTTCATGCTGAGGATGCCAGGAGTGTGGCTGAGGCTTCCTGTGCCTGCCCAGCTTTTCCTTCCTGCTGGCAGGAGATTTTCAGAGGCTGTTTTGCTTCCTCAAGTTTGTATCAAAGAAGTCATGAAGAAAGGAAAGCAACATGAAGAGATCAGTGTTACATTTATACCTGTTAGCTCTCAGATTTACCAGCTGAAAGGAACTGAAAAACCTGAGTCCTTCAATGCCCATAGACTTCACTTGAAAGCTGTCCCGTTTGTTTTATATTCAAAATCAGCACTTGTTGACATTTACAACTGGTGTAAGCACACACTCACCCAGTTCCTGCATGTGTGTATGAAGAAGTGCCTGAGACACCAATATTCTTCCCTCAGGTGAGTCCTTTACTGAACAAGAACTAAGCCCAAAGCCTGGGCCACTGTGTTCTTCACAGCTCAGCCAGAGGGCAAGGTTATCTCCTGTTTGCAAGAGGTGTGTGTGCTGCTGTGCTGAGAGAACAGAGCTTTGGATGGTTTGTCTGGAAAATAATGAATATGAATTACTGTGTGACAAGAGCTTGGCAACTTAAATTTGGGCCAGATAGTAAGGTATTGTTAAGCAGAACTACGTCAGAATTTAACAATGGAAGTATTTCCATCACCTAAAAAAATGCCACTGCTGACCTTAACAGGCTCTTTTGTGCATGAGAAATTCAAAACTTAAACTGTTTGCAAACCAAATGCTGAAGTGCTGAGCTCACGCATGCAAACTTTAAAGTTCGATCAATGACAAGCTGACTGGAGCAAAGATAACATTGATTATTCCCCTATTGTTCTCTCAGGGGAGTAAGTTTATAGACACATGCACAATGCACCAACCAAGGAGCTGCTGGAAATTATCTCATTTCAATAAGGCCTGTTATTTGAACTGGGGTAAAAAATATTTTTACTTTGATGGCATTTCACTAAACAAAGAGGCATCTTCTGTTTTAAGGTGATGCAGAAAGGGTCTCTAGTTATGTCTGTGCCCTGCCTTATGTGTATGTGCATGCTTAGTTACCTCATGGTATCTAAAATTGAAGATGTTATTTACCTACCTTATGAATGTTGGAAAGATCAACAAACTCGTGTTTGCCAAAGTGCAGTGAGGAGCATTTTTTTTTGTAATAGTTGGCCTGTGCTTGCTGTTCTGGATACAAGGTGTGTTTGGGTTGTCACCCTTGTGCTGTGGCAGGTCCTGCCTTTGCTGGACCCTGATGTGTGCTTCTCTTGTCCAGCCCTTCAGCTCTTTATCTCGTACACATTTCCCACTCCTGTTAAATCAAGCTGATTATCAGTCATCAAATTTGGGCATTTCTGGGAAAAGAGTTTCTGTATCTTGGACTGGGACATTAACTTGCAAACTCGAAAATGGTCAGGCAGTGAGGGGTGAAGGGCGTCTGAAATGTGCAGCCGGGGAGGGCTGCTGGAAGAAGGCTGACTTTGTTTGGAAGATTAATTTCAACTTTGTTGAGCCACATAATCCCTTTCTGTTACATGGTGTAGGCAGGGCCCTAGATGCTTAAAAGCAAATCCTCAACAGCATGCTTGCTTGCTTACATCAGCCCATCTTTGGTCTTTTATTCTGGTTTTAGGGGAACAATAAACAAAGCGGCTCAGTGTTGCTGCCCGCAGGCGCTCTCCCGCACGGGCACGCTCTGGGAGGAGCTGGAGCTGTGTCTGCCACAGGTTTCACTCCAGGGCTGCAGACCCAGAGAAAACCTGTGGACTGTAATTCTGAGCAGGTCTGAAAAAGAAAAAAAAAAAAACCCAGCTGGTCTAAAGGCTTATGGATGCCAAAAATGGGCCACTCGTTTCAGTTTATCGTGGACGCATCCAGAGTTTCTTTTCTTCCTAGTCTATGGTGCAGTTTCTGGTTTGTGGAAATGGCTGCATGTAGGAAGTGTTCAGTTGTAGCAGCAGGTGTTACCAAACTCCTGCTTTGCACACCTTTAAAATGATATTTGTGAAGTTTTGTTAGATCACTTGGAAAATCACCCAGAGATGTGCAGCAAGAAATGTCTGTAAGATTATTTCCCCTACCAAAGACAGGTAATAGAAACTATTAAGTAGGAATGGTTTGCCTAGGTTTGGGTTCCTTTTTGCTGGATCAGAGCATGGTGAAGAGGGCAGTCACCACCCTGGCTTGTACAAGAACAAGCTCTGTGGCTGGCAACTCTGCCACAACTCTTGATTTCACATGGGCTGCCTGAAATGTGCAAGAACTCATTTGTCACCAAAAGAGACAACTTCCCTGTTTTTCCAATTTGTTCTGTATCTGGTTTTCTTTCTAGGTAGGGCTAGACTTGAAGGCTCCAAGTAGCCTTAATGTCTTGGCTCTGATTTTAATTTCCTTTAATATTGAATGAGACGATGAGTTCTCATTTTGCAAGCTGATTATTGGAAACTGCAAGATCATCCTGCAGGATGCCTTCCTCTCTATTTTTTTTTGTTTTTTGGCCTTCCTCCTGGTACCAGCTAAATAAAAGAGGAGCTAACCAAGAAGGGTATCAGGAATTAGCTTTAAAAATGTATTTTCAGTTGTGCAAGGGGAAGTACTTTGCTTTCAAATGCTAAGAAGGGTCAGTGTGTAAAAGGCTCTGTTTCTGACCCAATTTGTGTAGCCCACAATGAGGCCCCTCTTCTTCCCTGCTGTTTTCACTCAGAAAATAATAATTATATTTTGCTGTGGGTGAGGTCTCCATTCATTTGACAGTGTCCAGGTTGAATTTCTCGGGATATTCCTTGGCAGGAAGCCTCAATGTGTGTCACTGATCTTGGTGTGGCAGCCTGTGGGGCACTGAGCAGGGGCAGCAGTGATGCTGGGGTTCACCAGTGCTGGGCTGGCTTTACTTCCTCTCTGATCTGCAGGGTCCTGGGGGGCCCACGCTCCTCACTGGGGCACCTCTGCTCCATGGACATACCTGGCTGGAACCTCTTGCCATTGTGTGTTCTCCTGATATCTTTTAGCCCTTCTGAACCAAAACTTTCTCAGGAGATGAAAGCCAGTGGTGTTTTCCTCCCACACACGCGCCAGGATCTGGAAACAGACAAACTTTCCTAAGCAGCTCGTTTCCTAATTAGCTCTTTGGATAATAATTCAATAATATAAACAAATAATTAAACAAATTCCCTTCTGCTTTAGAACAAAACAAAATCCCAGCTTGGAAGATAAGTCTGATTTCAGCTATGAGAGAAAGGCTGAGGCTTGAAGTGCCCAATATGGGACCCTAAGCCTGAGAGGGCGACAGGGCCAGGGCAGCTGGAGAGGTTGGGGCTGCAGCTCTAACTGCGATGTCCAGGCAAGGTTTTGGAAACTTGCTAAGCACATCCCAGCCACTATTTTCCTGTTGACTTCAAAGCAGTAAGTGTCAGTGAGGAAAAGCCGGTGACTGCCAGCAGAAAGGTTTTTTTTCCAAGTGCTGGGCTAACCTCGACCAGGGCTGTCAGTGCTCCACTGTGTGTCCAAACCAGTCACCTGCCTGAGCAAAGGCCACCATTTGCCTTGTTCAAGTGTGGAAAATAGGCACAGCACACCACTCTGTTACCCTCTGTGTGATTTATCTTGATCTAGAAATGAACACTGTTCATGCTTTATGCCTTACCCTTCTGCTGCCTGAACTGAGGAACCTGCAGAGGAGAATGGGTGGCTAGAGAGAAGGTTTAGTTTGGGAAATTCCTACAAGATACGGACTGATAGCTCTGAAAATGAACTGGAGAAGCTGATTATACCTCCCCACCCCTCCACACTGTTGTTTGGGTTATTGTGATTTATGGTTTTGGTTCTGGTTTTTTGTTGGTTTGGGTTGTTTTGGGTTTTTTTTTGAGAGGGGGTGTTGTTTTGCTTTTTGGGGTTTTTTTTTTGAAAAGAAATCCCAAACCCCAGAAAGTCAATCAGAGCCCCCAGCTGGGCCCAGTCAGCATGCACCTGCTGTGCTAAATATGAAGGATTAAGCAGGGAGGAGCCCCTCCTGCCAAGCAAGAGACCTATTAACCATCTTGAGAAAAAGGGTTTGAAGGCATTAGGTTGTTTGTCTTGTGGTTAGTTATGTTTGGAGTATTTTTTATTAAACAAATTTTCATTAGGTGAAACCGATTTTGATGAAGAAAAAGAATCAATCCAAACCAGGCTGCTGAATCATTGTATTTTGTTAAATAGTTCTTTTGGTTGTTTTTTTTTTTTTTAACAGTGGGAGGAAGGAAGAACGAAAAACAACTGTGAAAGACCTTCCAGAAGATTTAAGTGTTTATAAGTGGGCTGATAACAATAAATTGCAGAGCTGCTGGCTCTGTTACAGATGGTGCATGTGAAATGATCCAACAGTTTGTGCTGTACTTTTTTATTTGCAGGGAAGCAATAAGCCGACTGTGTGAAGCTGTATCGGGTACAAACGGAGCTATAAAAAAGAGGAAGGTAAATCCTGTTTTAGCTCAGCAGTTATTTTTCTGTATCTGCTTTTGATAAACTGGATACATGATTCCCTAACAGGCTTCAATCCCTGCTGGAATTAGTGCATATTAATCCATCTGAACTCAGCCTGGATAACATGGAAGTGCTGGTAGCAGGGTGTTTAGCCCATTTGGTTTGGGGCTGAGGCTATGCCCTCCTTTATTTTTCCCAGGATTAATGCTTTGCCCAGAGTTCCTGCTTCTACCAGCCCTTGCAGTGTGTGGTGCTTTACAAGTTTTAGGCTCTGGCTGCTAAATTATTGCAATTGGGTTTTTTTTTTGGTTTGCAAAAGGGAGCTGATTCACTGGAAGATTATCTGCTGCTTATTTATGTATATAAAAAATTAAACACATCTAAAATGGCAGCGTTTAATGGGTTTTATTAAGTAACTGGGATGCAATGAGGGGCAACATCAGTGGTTACAGTTGGGTTGTGTCCAGTGGAACTTACTGATTTCCTTCTGTAACTGTGGAGCTCAAGAGGAATGAACTTGCTCCCGAAAAAGGAATACATGAGAGAATTCCTTGCTTTACCCAGAAACACTTCATCCTCAGGAGACAAAGAAGAGTTCAGAAGGAAAATTGCACATTTTGAATTACTGAGCCAGCTATAACATTTAGCTCACTGGGATTTTGCTTTACAAATTTTTTTCCCATTATTGACATAAAACCCATTCCTACCAGTATTTTATTCAGAGCTGATGTTTGCTAGAAGATCTATTTGCGTTTGATCAAGCCATTATCCCTTCTCCATTGAAAAGTCTCAATAAGATACCATAAAAGCTACTTGACTTTGATATGTCTCTGCCCCTCACAGATTGGGCTGACAGCCTCTTTCTTTTGTTTCTTTGTTCAAAGCCTCCAGTGAAGTTTCTGTCTTCTGTACTTGGCAAAAGTAACCTTCAGTTTTCTGGCATGAATATAAAGCTGACCATTTCAACAAGCAGCCTCACTTTGATTAATGCTGACACGCAGCAGGTAGGATACATGTAATCAGTGTCCTTTTCTCCATGCTCCTGTTTTCTCCTCCTTCCTGGCTTCTGACAAAAGCCTGTGCCCTTCAAAGGGAAAGCAGCACCCTTTAGCAGACCCGTGCATGCCTGCTGAAGCTGAATTCCATGATGCCTCTGAATTTAAAAATGAAAGCACTTTGGAGGAATTGAACATACAGCAGCAGGTCCTTTTAGTTCATGATGGTGTGTTCCATGGGGAGGAATCCTTGAGCACTTGGCAAACTGTTTTTCTGGATGTGTTTGCCTGTAAAGTGCCTAATAAACAAGGCACTAGTCCCAACTGTAGTTTCTGACAAGTCCTAGGAGGGAAAAAAAAAAGATATAGATATTAAGTCAGAACTTGGCTTTGGTGTCATTCAAAGCTATTTTACAGCTGGGTAATACAAGTGTACATTTAATTGTACTATATAAAGTCTCTAGGCTCCATTGAGGTGTGCTCCTGAGAGCCTGGATTTGCTTGGAACTGGGCTGTGCTCCCTTCCTTCTTGGCAGATCTAATAAGGATCTTTGTCCTGCCCACCTAATTCCTCCCTCAGCTGTTGGTATTGGCTCCCAGAAAGATCTCGTCCCGGACCAGCAGCAGGTTTTGCTCCAAGCTGGAGCAGGGGAACATCAGGGAGGTACTTTTGGCTCACTGGCTCTGGGAATCCTGCACTGAGCTGGTGCCACGTTGAGCATCAAGGAGCTCTTAGGGGTTTGTAGTGCTGAGGTCTCCTGTCCATTGCACATCTGTTCCAGGAGGGGATTAGGACACCAGGTTTCCCTTTCTTTTGGGTACAGTTCGAAGTTGGTGGTTGAATGAATTCTGGAAACCCTTTAAGGAAGATTACTCAGGGTTCTAGACATTGCTAAACATGAATGGGTAGTCTCAAAAATATACCTATTTTTATCTCCTTCCTTCGTAAATGAGACATGCATAAGTTAATAAACTGGGCTGTTATGAATTTAATTGGTTGTTCTATGAAGACATGTTCTGCTGTCTTCTAATATGTGGCCCATGAGCATGTTTAACTAGTCTGTTATGCTTTTCAGATTATTGCCAACCATCACATGCAGTCCATCTCATTTGCTTCTGGAGGTGACCCAGTAAGTATTGATTTATAAGATACACTTCTGCAGGTATAATGAACTTACATAATAATTGTTACCTGCAAATACTTTGCTTCATCCCTTCCTTCCACAAGCACTAACAGAGTGCACTGCATTTCTGGATCATGACCAGTAGCACAAGAAAACTGAGGGACTGAAATTGAAAAGGAAACGTGGAATAGACTCAGTGCATCTTTAATAAACACATACAGTTAACTTTCCTGTTGCCCATCAGTGAGCCTCAGTCCATTCAAAAGCCCTCTGACTTGGGGATCTAAAAATAAGAATGTGAACATTGGAATTGATCTGTTCAGTGGTCCCTGTGATCCAGTACCTGTCACAAAAGCTGTCAGCACTGGCACATTTTTAGATGAATTCTGAGTCAAGCAGAGCTCCTATGAGACAGATATGGCATCACCACCTTCTTCCTGCAGATAGGGCTGTTCTTCCTAGTGTCACAGCCATGCAGTCATGATGTTTTCAAACCAGAGGTTTTTTATTCTATTCCAAACTCTTTACTGCAATGATTGTAAGCAGGAGATGGCATCTATCCGGGTTGGATAAGTAGTTCTTTAGGGCTTGTTTACCTTTTTTAGTGTTTTTTATATCATTATCCTGCACTGGTCTTGCACAGTGACCTCATCAGATTTCAGAGGCTGCACAGTGCTGGGTTTGGTCAGTGCTTAATGGCAGGGCCAGCAAGAGATGTGCTTGCACACAGATGTGCTGCAGGAAATGGGCTTGGTGCTGCAGCTGGTGACACTTCTTACTGGGAGGATATGTGAAATAGAGGTCTTGCTCATCAGTGGTAGCTATAAATCTAGTGGCCCTTCACATAAGGGGCAATTTTGTTGTCTTTTTCAGGTAAGTTTTTCAAAATTCTGTTTGCATTTAAAATGGGAGATAGTTTCCACAGGGCATGTCTTTCCACCTGCCCCACATTCAGGGTCTAGGTGAAGTTCATAGCTCTGGGCTATGAAGGAGTAGCACTATTCTGCCTGAGAATTAAGCCCATTCTGGCTTTCTTTTAAAGCGTAATCATTCAGGCATGTACATAAACATTAAAAAGACATAAAAAATAGCAGGTACTGCTCCAGTTACTTTAGTTTCTAGTTGCTCCCTAGATCTAATTTATTTTAAAATATCTATCCTAAAATATTTATGAGCTTTAAGAAAAACTTGAAAGGAAAAGGAAGGAAATTGAGTTCACTAGACGCATAAAAATATTTAGCTTGCTTTGTTTTAATGGTATTAACTTTAGAGATTTAAAAAAAATTATCTAGGACAAGTTCTGCCGGCCCTAAGACCTGCCTCTTGTGTCATTCATTGTGAATTATTAAATGATTGTGCTTGTGCATATTGCAAATGGGGCCTTTTTTCCTGCCAGCTGATTGCATCTTCCCTCAAGAGAGCCATGCCTTTAAGCTGTGAATTGCATTTTCCCCGTCCCACCTTAAAGATCCAAAATAACAAAATGCATCTTTAATAATTAAAAGAATGTTATTCATTACCTCACCAATTTGACTATAAAACTGAATTATCAAGCCACTCTTTGCTTTTGTGGTATCATTAGAAATGTTAATTTTTCTATTCCAGTTCCCTTTTCAGTTTGACTAGAAAAAGAGGATTATTTCAGTGCTGGCTGGAAAGAGAATCAGAAACAGAAAACTGATTATACTGAGGTTGTCTGATCTCAGCAGCAGCTTTGAGATCCAGGGTAATTTAACCTGATTGTAGCCAGACTAAAATCAGGCAGCAGCAATTGAGATCAGATACTCATTTTATTCCGTGTAATTTTGAAGTTTACCTTTTCTCTAAGATGCCTTCAAAACTCAATCTTTTTGCTACAAATTGGAAACATTATGACTTGTCCTTTGCAGTATGTTAGCACTATTTTATCTTCCACTGATCCTGATAAGGACTGTCCCAGCCAGAAGCTGTGACCAGCAGTCACAGCCCCAGTGAGTTACAAGGGAGAGGCTGGGAGCTCCTTGGGAGCAGTGGAAGGAGCAGCACTGCCTGCTGATGAGGCACCACTTGTGTTTCTACTCCTGTTGCAGAGCTGGAATTGAATACATGGTTTATTGAAGACCCAAAGAATGTCAAATGCTCTAGTGCATTTTTAGAAGAAAAAGAATATGGGACAATGACTGTGTCAATAGCCACCAGTGTGTCACTGGTATTTTCCTTAGCTCACTTTGCTAGCACTTCTGGTTGGTTTTCCCTGGAAGATGTGTGCATTTTAAAGCTAAGCATGTATCTGTCTATACTCAATTGCTTTGCTGTGGTGGTAGGGTTGTTCATAATTATAAAGTTCAAGACATTTTTTTTCTTCTTTCCTGTAGGATACAACAGATTACGTGGCATATGTAGCAAAAGACCCTGTTAATCAGAGAGGTATCGAAACAATTTTCCAGTTGTTAAATGTGTTTATATGATTGCTTTTTTTGTATGTAACAAGGAATTGTTTGAGTTTTAAAATAAGAAAGCTACTGAACAGCTCAATACTCTGTACAATTTCTGGCTTTGCTGTATGGATAGGGGTAATAGTGTCCAGGCTGTGGCTTTAAATGCCATGTTCTTTGTGCAACGAAGTGAGACTGCAGGTCAGACTAAAGCTGTACTGGCTGCTGGCTCCATGAAGGGGTAGGAAAAGGAAAGGTGGGCAGCTGCCCTGCTCCAAGACAACTCTCAGGTGAGGGAAGGGTAGTGAATGAGCCTCCTCATCTAACCCACACTTGTGGGAGTGTTGCTGGAAGGCAGAGCGGGGCACGTACTCAGGGTATAAGACCATTTCCCTGCTGGAGCCTAACCCAGGAGATAAAATCCCTTTCCATCACTCATTATTTGTGAGCAGCACAACAAAGACTGGCATTTGGCTGCTTCTTGCATGCCAGCCTGTTCTCAGAGCAACACTGCCAGTGGCTATGGAGTTGGTGGTGGCAGCTCTCGGGAAAGCTCACTCTAAGGTGCTGTGGTGGCTCACACGAGCAGGATGTTTTCTGGAGAAGCTGGGCTGCAGCCTCACGGTGTGCTCTGCCACCCCTCAGCCCCAGGATGCCAGAGCTGCCCATACTTGTTTTTTCATGCTGCTTCATGTGAAAACTGCATATTTGTAGTTTCTCCCCTACTTCTGCTTACTGCCAGGCACAGGGAGAAAAGGAGATGCAGGAAGCATAAAGGGAGAGTTTCTTTTATTGAGGTACAAGAAGATACTATGATTAAAAAATACCTAGAGCAATTTCCTTAACACATGAACCATCCCAGTCTGCATAATGTCCTAAAGCTATCTACATGCATATTTTCATGCCTAGCTTTTCTGCTATCAGCAATACAGCTTGAGTCTCTACTTTCTGGTATAAACTGCATTTACTTAATTAAAGTAAGGTGTCTCTTTGCAGCATGCCACATCCTGGAATGTCCCAATGGGATGGCACAGGAGGTGATCAACACCATAGGGCAGGCTTTTGAGCTCCGGTTCAGACAGTACCTGAAGAACCCATCCAGCCTGGTTACATCTAATGAAAGGTCAGCATATTCTCAGTCACTTAACTGGCAATCTCCTTCTCTTTAGTACTTTTCAGGAAAACAATACACTACGAAGAGTGATCCATAAGTAAGATGCTTTGAATATGTTTTCTGGACATAGGATAATTGTAATATATGCCTGTATATGCAGTGTATAAGATGCCAAAATTAGCTTACTCCAGTAAGCTCCATTAATTTCTGTGACATTTGTACAGGTGCAGAACACTGAATTAAGCTGTATTGTTCATTAGATAAAGCATCCTTATTTTAAGTCATCCAAGTTGAACAAATGTTCAAATTACTCTGCCTGAGTAAGTTCAGCTCTATAAATAGCACACACACACACACACACACACACACACACAGAGACTGAGCTCAGTCCTGACCTGTGCCAAGTGTAAGCTTGCTGCAGCTGTGGAAAGTGTGTGGTGGGGAAAAAAGCCATTTTAATTCACCTTTCTGCTATTCTGCTCATGTCCTGGCAGCAGCCCCAGTTTTCACCTGGCGTGACTTACATCAGCCTCATGTACTGAAATAAACACAGCCACCACTTGGCGTTTTAAAGTGTGAAGCCCTGTCCTCTGCACATTGCCCAAAATACAGGGCCTAGATTAGTTTCTGGACCACAATTCCCCATTTCAATTACCCTTTTTCCATTGCACTGGGGACACAATTCTTGCTCTAATTTATGGCTCTCCTCACAGATTAGCCATGCCTATTTTCCTCAGGCTTCTTCTTACTGTAACACCAAATTTGACTGCCTGATATTTCCTATGAGTAGGTAAAGCCGTGGCACTGCTTACCTGCACCCTGAGCACAGGAGTCCTGTGCAGGCAGTGTCACTGGAACAGGGCCTAATGCATCACAGCAGAGCTGCTTTTATTACATAAATGCAACCCCAACTCCAGTTTATATTTATTCCAATGTATATGGTGGTTCTTGCCATTCCACTGCTAAAACTGGTCTGTTTTCCCTGGGGAAAATAACCAGAGGAAAAGCCTTTCTTTCCTAAGAAATGCTGCTAGGTCATGTCACAAGTAGCATAGGGGCAGGGAGAAATGGAAGAGGGTAATTAGATTTCCTCCTTGAGCATATCCCACAGCCAGCCTCGGAGGACGGTCCTCGGGCAGAGAAGTCGGATATTGCTGTGTGAATGAGTCACTCCCTTCCAAACTACTATGAATCACATAATCAAATACTTGCACTGCGTATCACATAATCAACTACTTGAACTTTATCTCTTTCCTGCTCATGGCCTTTTATCCAATTATACTCTTGTTAATCAGAGAAGTAAGATTTGAGATGAGTTTTTTTATTTTGGGACCGGAGACACTACAGGAAGCACCTAGTTGTTTTGTAATGTATCAGCTGTACGTTTAAACTATCATCATTCTGGTTTAGCTCAAAAAAACCCCATAGTGTGCTCTTCATGTGATTCAGTGTTCCCTTCAAGCTGAACCAGAATATTGATTGTGGTTATTAAAATCAGGGTACAACCCACTGAGGACAACTACTTTTTTTTTTTTTCTTTGGTAGCAATATTAGATTTTCTAAAACAGTTGCAGGCTTGTCTGACTAAATACCATGAGGTTTTCATTTTTCTCTTGAAGTCTGGCTGTCCCCCCAGCAATCTCTAGATGTATAGAGTTGAGTCAAGAAGCCACAAGAATTAGTTTTATGGCCAACATTTTGGATACCTTAATGAACAATGCTTTGGAATTCTTAAAGTTTCAGTAGTTGCCTCTCTTTGACTTGAAAATATATCTGGGCTGCCTGGTGCTAATGAAATGACTGTACTTCCCTTTACCCCAAACTGTCACGACTCTATTTTTAATTCAGGAAGAAATAACTGGAAAAATAAACAGCTCTGAAAGTTCCTGCCCAAAGCCCTTTACAGCCTCCGTATGGCAGATCTGTGTATTGTGCGATGTGCAGGCACTGGGGATGTTTGCCTGCACTAGAAAGCACTTGATTACATCAGAATCTTCTTTTTTTTTCCTCCCCCCCCCCCATATTTTTTTCAGCGAGGCAGCAAATGCTAATGGATCAGCTGGGAATTCACAGGAGAGGGAGGATCATGAATATTACAACGAAATTCCAGGGAAGGAGCCTCCCACCGGTGGAGTGTTAGACGTGCGAATGAAAGCGCAGCCAGACCAAAGGGCTAAGTGTCCTATCCAGTGCAAAAAGCAGTACTGCTCAGTAAGTACATCATCTTCTGGGATAAATATTTGCTGCCTATTATGGGAATGAATAATAAAATGTTTCTGTGGTGTTAAAGTGTGGCATTAACATCAGAACCAGGTCCTGATTATCCTGGGAAAAGGTTTTTTTAGGCTAGATTTAATGATGCTTAGTACATAATTGAATCCCAAAGCACTTTCTGAATATTAACTGGTTTGTCCTTAGAGTACTTTTAGGAGACCAAGTAATATTCCCTTGTTCACTCATTAGCTCTGAGGAGAAAATAGATACCAATTTAAATGGCTTGTTGGAGAGAACATCTGCAAAATCTGGGACCTCCTGGCTCCTGATTCTGTGATCTAATAAATATTTCATCCTGTCCATTATGCTCTACAACTTATACATACAACATTGACTGATTGCAATATATATACAATATTCATTACTCTTGGATTGTTTCAAGAAGCTCTGTTAAATCAGCAAAAGATATCTGTGGTTCTTGTCTGGGACAGTGGGAAATAAAAACCAGTCAGGGAGTAAAACAAGCCGAGTTCAGACTGGCTGCACAGATTTCAAAGCCTGCTATGCAGGTCCTTGGGAACACCATCCTTTCCCCACACAGGAAAGAAGGCACCACTTTGCTCAGAGGGAGCACACTCAGTTGTGCCTGCTGGAATCCAGTTGGTTCTGTCTAAAAGCTTGCTGCTCCCAAGTGTTATTTGTGTTTGGTGGCAACTGCTCCCAGGCTGCTGCGTGTTCCTGTGCTACTGCTCCATCCATTTTTTGCTAATGTGAACCATACTCCATGTATCAGGTCTCCACCTCCCCAACAGCTCTCCAATTCTAAAAATGTTGTACTATATCCTGAGTTTGCACCTGACACTTGCCAGAGCTGTTGCAAGGAGTTACCCTGCATGTAAATGCAAATGCCTTTTTCCCACGGGGTGTTACTTTTTGGTTTTCCTTTCTCTTTTAGTGCTGCTCAGACAATTTAGTGACCATTTCACTTTCAAACCATGATACCTGTAGTTGCTTTTATCATGAGGGACATTTATAAGAAATCAGAGCTTTCTTACCTAGGAGTTATACTGTATATATACTAAACCTTAGATACACAACTGGGCAGTTATATAAAGTTGGAGTCCAGATGTGACATCCTGCAGAAAGAAGAGTATCAGTGTGAAATATTATTTGAAGAGATGGGAATTTTTTGGTGAAGAACATGCTTAATTACCTGTATGTCTCTTAAGTAATGCATGGATATTTTGAAGTTACCTGAGTTTTCTAAGGGACTGCCTTATGTGACCAATTTTAAAATTTTTCTACAGACATGCAGCCCAACGTTCATCAATATATATGAAAATTGTCCAGAAGAAAACAAAACTGTGGGTATGTACTCTCTTTTCCTTCTCATGCATATGCAGAATTAGCCAGGGTAGGCTGCCTGGAAGAGCTGCCCCTTGGCTTTTGATACAATGGTGAAAAGTGTTCTACTTAGTGGGTCATTTTTAGTTCCCTAGATGAAGTGCAGACAAAAAAGCCTTACAGCTTTTCTAAAGGCCACTAATTTATCTTCATGTCTGCTGGCAGACTTACTCATTTTATTTCTCATGATACTGTACAGTAGCTCTTTGTTTTTTTATTCTCTTTTATACTCTTTGTTGTTTTATTCCCTTTCTTCATACCATTTGAAAAAGGAAGATACTTCATTACTTACCAGCCTCTGAATATATCCCTTCTCCTACAAACGCTCAATGAGACCCAAAGTCTCTGGCTTCTCAGTGTGACTGTGCCCCTCCCCTGCCTTAGGCAGCTTTGTGCCCAGGATCAATTTGCCTTTAGCAAAACCTGCTCTCAGGGACCCCAGGAGATCATCAGCCTCCATCCCTTTCTGGACTTCCTTTGCCACAGCTGATGCCCAGAGCACATTTCCTCAGCTCCTCTCTTTCACTGCACAATGAGGTCCTTTCTGAATTCCCACCTGCACAGCTCTGAAGAGGTCCATTACACTGTCTGCAGGGGATACTTCAGTTTCTTGTGTTATTTCCAATTCAAGGAAAGGAGAATCAAATGGTTTCTACAAAGAGAGGGCGAACAAATAAAAGAATGAATGAATAGATCTATGAATAAAACGTTTGTTGAAGAGCAAAAATATGCCTGCTATTTGGCTAGCTGAAGTGCTATTATTTTCTTACCCTGCAGGGGATATTCTGTTAGCCTGTTCCTAGGCTTGGATCCTAACCTGACAGATGTGGCTTTGGCTCTCCAGGCAGAGCCTCAAAGCACCAATCTCCTCCATCTTTCCCTTCTCCACCAGAATAGCAAGAGAGAGAATTGCTCAGCTTCCCACAAGCTCTTTTTGTGGTGCAGAGGGGAAGGAAAGGGTTTTGCAACAAATAATGTATATGGTTTGTGTTTCTGTAGAGTCGTATGTATTAATTTCTTCCCAATCTGTGGGGGGGTTCACTGCTGACATTGATTGAACCAGTGCAGAACATTTCTGAAAACTTCATTCTAGTTAATTTTGGACCTTGTGCCTTCTAGCCATAAGGAAAACCAAGTTCATTTGCATTTTTCTTTTCCTTCTGAATTACTTTTGTGGGATATAAAGAAGAACGTCATTCTTATTTCAGCTTTTACAGTTACTTAAAAGTAGGAAATCTGTGCATACTATATACTAATTGCAGGTAATTGTGATGAGAGACCACAGAAGACAATAAAAGAGGCAACCTCATTGAAACCTGCCCACAAAGCAGATCTCTTTGATGATCCATGTTACATCAACACCCAGCCCCTGCAGCCTGCAGCCTGTGCAGCCCGAGGTCCAGCAGCAGCAGCACAGATCCCTGGGAGCCCCCTGCGCCAGGCCAGTAGGTTCCCTTTGCAATGCCATACCTAAGAGCTGCTCATCTCTCTGCATGCACAAAGATCTGGGTTTCCCGTAAGGAATACAGAAAAGCTGGGAGGAAGAAATCTATCTTGGTAGTTCTTTTTGCTTGTTAAATTCAAGAGAAAAGGGGATTAAGGAGTAAAAGTAGTGATGGTAAACAAGCAGAGTAACCTTTCGTCTTCTGTAGTTGATTTATGACAATGAATAGAGTGCCACAGGGATTAAAAAGCAGCTCTTTAGAATGATACAAGCTTGGGACTGCACCTTGCCTCAAGGAGAAGGGGTTCTCCTGTATGTTCCAGGCCTTAAGCACTCTAAGGTGGAAATGACCTCAGATGCCTTTGCTTCACAGGCAGTAGCATGCAAGATTAAAGTGACATTATTATGATTGTCTTTTCTCAGTTCTTCCATAAGTGACCATTGAATCTCATCCGATAATTTCTAAATCAAACTGTTTGATCTGTGGTATCAATTAAATGTATGTCAAATTGAAACTTGATTTATGGACTCAAAGTGGTGGATTATCCATTAAATGATTATATAGTTGCTACTGATTGTTCTCATTATTGAATACACTTTATTAGCTTTGCCTTTTATGGTTTCCCACTGAGTGTTTTCTCTGTCAGAGTTGGCTCCACACAAGAAAGTGGAAAAAGGACTGGACAATAAAGGAAATACAATAAAGAAATCTGTGACCATTGAGACATTTCCAACTTGGGGCTGTATCATGCTCTAAAAAGAACTGCCTATATCCTGAGGAGCCTTAGGTTGCACAACTCCATTGAAGAAGTGGTATCCTCTTATTTTCCTCAGAAGAACCCTGCCTGTGAATCATTTGCAGTCTGACTGGCTATATCCCAAACCACCCTGTTTTTTTAGTACATTTGGTAATTGTTCGTTTTTTCACAGCAAATGCATCATGCTGTAATCCTTCCCTTCTGGCTACGTTGGCTATGTTGTCTTACATTCCTGCACATAGCTGGAGCCACTCAACATGACTCTCCCAATGATCTGTGACAATCTCTTCAGAGCTTGTTAAGGAAGAAGGAAAAACAAGATCTTAAGGGGAAAAAAAAAAAAAGAAAGCTAAAAGCCAACAAAAATCTTGTTTTTACAAGGAAGATTTGACTTTTTCAGACAATCAAAGAAATATAACCCCAAACCAGTACAGCATCAGAAAAATTCCTGTTTCTAATCCCTGTTGCCTAGCGACCAAAGGCTTTCCCATCTAAGGTAGGGGAAGAGGTGGTATGATAATTTTGCCTAACGCACTGGAGGGCTGAGAGCCTTCTTGTGTGCATATTCTTAGAGTCTGTAAGGTTGGTTTGATCACAGCTTCAAGACTGAATCGTTCGAATTTTTGGAAAGCTATTAAAAATATTGTCTTGCATCCTTTTAGGATGACGTTCTAGGTGAAATGTCCAATGCATCCCCTTTCATTTAATTTTAGAGTTACCGGAAGCAGTTCAGCAGAGTGCCACAAGCAACACAGCTGGTCTCTGTGTTCTGCCACAAATAAAGCAACAGCTAAAGAATGAAGAGTGTTACCATGGCAAATTGAACAGGAAAGCAGCAGAGAGCCTCTTAGTCAACGACGGGGATTTTCTGGTACGAGAGAGCACAACGTCACCTGGTCAGTATGTCCTCAGTGGACTTCAGGGAGGGCAGGCAAAGCATCTACTCTTGGTGGATCCTGAGGGCAAGGTATGAATATTTCATATAATGAAATTTCAGTGCTGCTCAGATATTTCAGTCAAAATGCATGGGTGCGTTCCATGAAGTGGAATTGATTTGATTCCATCCAGGTTAATTTAAATATAGCCAGTGGTTGCAGTAGGTTTGAAAGTTCAAAAACTTGTAAGTACTGAAGTACCACGGAAGTAGCAGTTAGGGACTTAAATACTGTTAGTCCAGGTGCTGATAATTAGTGGATACACTTAACACATCTTTCGAATACTTAGTGCTAGGAAAAAATAACCCTATCCTTAAATTATGAATTTCTGGATACAGAAAAGGTTTGTTGTCATTTCAATTCTACTTTCTTCTGCTCAGGATTAGAAGAGCAGTCTTGAGTGACATCTCTGAGGAGAGAGTAAATCAGAAAAGTAATCCTGAATAGGGTTTAGGGAAAACTATCTCTCTTCTGTAGAGAAAAAAAAGGTTATTTCATTCCCCTGTGCAGAATCAGCCCAGTTTGACATACAGTCCCTTTAACTTTTCCTCTGCTTTTCATGGGAGCTAATGGTGGGTCAAAGGATAGTCAATGAATTGCTGTCTACAGCCTAATGGTCCTGCTCATGTGAGTTCAGTAGCTTAAGTGCTTTTTGACTTTATTGTGTTAGGCTCATGTTCAACCAGTTATAAGCACAATCTAACCATAAATACATTCTTCTGCTTCTTCCACTAGGTGAGAACCAAAGACCATATATTTGATAGTGTGGGTCATCTTATTCAGTATCACATGGAAAATAATTTGCCAATCATCTCTTCTGGAAGTGAAGTGAGCTTGAAGCAGCCTGTAAGGAAAGAGACTAATACGGGACACATGCAAAATCACAAATAATCCCTTGGATCTCACACACCCCAAGACAATTCATACCTGAACTTTCTATTATGAAGACAAGTCAAAAAAGTATAGACTGCACTTTCTGCTGCTGTTCCAGAAGAAGCCCTTTTGTGTGTGTATGTATGAATATATGTATATGTGTATATCTATGTAAGATCTATAGAGATCAACAAGCATAGTTATATAGATACATATAATCTTAATCTTAACAAAACTACACCTTCAGAGTGTGAGGTTCATTTGTGAGAAGGTATTTTAGACATGCACAAATGTCACTTTCAAGGTCATACTGAATCAGTAACTATTTAAAAGCACAATTAAAACTCTACATACAAAAGCTCACTTGAAAGAACTGCTGGAACATTAGTATGTGCCTTTTAGCATAGAATTATTGAAACCAATATTATTTATACTGAATTAGTTTTGGGTGGTAAACAAACACGTCTAAGCTTTTAACTATTTGCCAAAAAACAAGTACAATTTGAATATTACTAAAATGTCGTCTTCTTTCGATAGACACTAACAATTTCATTTTGCTTGTAACAGCACTTTACTAGCAAGTAACATTTGAAATGAATAGCATTCACAATACAGAAAGGTTGTCCAGTTTCTTAATCATTTTTTTGTCACTGTCTGACTACTCAAAGATTTGAGATTATGAACATTTACAAAGTTGAAATTAATATATGTAATATAATTTTGGAATAGAACTTGTTAAGGGACAAGCATGCTAGATCTTAATATTTTTGTCCTGCATATGATTTTACTATTATTATCAATTAATACTGGAAACATCTTTTTAAAGGTAGGCTAAATATATTTTCATTGATTACATAGTTGTTTACAAACTAGAAAAGCTGAACAAAACTAATGATACATTTGGGGAGAAAACTATTTAAAAGATGTTTGAACTTTGCATGTGTCCTTATTCAGTGTCCTTTCCAAAACAAGATAGTTTTCCCCTCTTCACGTAGAGTCCATTTGTTCCTGAACATGGAAAAAAGTCTTTTAAAAGAAATCTATTAATTGTTTTGCCACAATAAATACTCTACATATGAACAATCCTATATTCAGAGTGAACAGTGATTTTTTTTTTGGCTTCCTTTTGAAGAAACAGTGATTTAACAAGTAACTGAAGAAAGGCAGGGGAGATTTGGGGAATGAACTGGTAGTCCAGGTGATGGCCTGATGGAAATTGTGCCTTTAAGATAAGCAATGTCCTCTGGCATGAGCAGACATAATTCTCTCTGTCTCCCAGCCCACCAGCTCAGTTCCTAAGGCAGACAGTTGTTGTGGAGTTCAGCAGTTGCTGGAAATCTTGACTATTAAAAAATACATTCTGTTCTTTTGCCAGTGTTCATGGTAAATGGAACACTGCAGTATGAGCTCTTTCCTTTCGAAAACAAGAGGAGAGGTCATATACAGATAAAATTATGGAAGACAAGCTTCCTTGAAGGGGAAAATATAATGTAAAGAGCCACACTTAGAGCCTACTAGAAAACATCTTTATTTTTATCCTCAGCGAATTGCCATAAAAATACATTTCATTCTTTGATAATAACATGTTTAAAATACTGAATTACATATACTAAAGCAGTGAGAAGCTTCAAAACATTAGCAGTTGATTTCCTTGCTAATAGTCTAGCATTTTTGATACCCTGAGCCTTCAGACTAGCAACCCAAACTTATGCCCATTCTATCCTATGCAAGGGGCTCTACCTGTGAAGGCCTCCAGCAAGAGGCCTCCTTCATGCTCAAGCTTTGTGCCAGAGCAAGGACAGCTGGCAGGAGACTGTAACTGGGATATTAACCCTTCCCTGCATAATATCCTTTCTATTCTCACATCTTGTCAAACTTCCCAATGTGCTTGATATGACTTTACAGAGCAAGCAACGAAGCAAACCCAGCTACTTCTGTGGCATGTCAAGGGGAGAGAAAAGACATGCTGCTTTCATTTTCGCATCAAAGCCGAGTTTTATGACAGGTCATAGAAGGAAAATGTGCAGAACTCCACCTCTATTTATAGTACAAATCAAAGTTACTCAGGACTTAAATAACAGCATTTGGAGCTGTGATAGTATGAGATCAAAGTTTTTTGACTTTGCCAGTCAAGATGCTGACTCAGGGACTTTTTTCACTTCATCCATTTTCACTTTACCAGTGAATAAGAACAGGCAGAGCCAGTGTGTGATGTTTGGATCACAGTATAGCGCAGTCTGTGTCTCTTTTTGAATATCAGTAATGTAAAAAGTTTAAAACACCTGAATCTTTGTTCTGATGGTCCTGTATATTTTTAGTGGCTGAAGCAGAACTGTGAAGGAAAAAGGAAGGAAAGAGAGATAATAGGGTGCTATGGCAATACACAAGTGTATCAGAATCTTTTGATGCGAGAGAAAGCAGATAATCCAACTAATTACAGATACAAATAAAACACAACACATCCATGCATTTTCCTAGAATAAACTACATTCATTCCCAGTTTTTGGTTTCTAGCATTTACAAGCCTTCATTTAAGCTATTAATGCTGCTCTGTGGCCCAGCTGTCTCATGTAAAGTACACTGTCAGCTTCTCTGTGGAAGGCTTAGAAATGATCATGCTAATAAGAAAAATAGTTGTCTGAATTTTGGAAAGTTTCCAAAATATTGTTCTTGAGAAACTCAGTATTAATTGTCAGACACATTTAAACCCTTTTCTTTTTTTGTTCTTGTTTGAGTCATTTAATGCCTGTGAAAATGCTGAGAATTGGTTAATCTCTGTTCAAATCGTTATTAGAATCCTCTGGGAAAATGGCTGATTTCGCCTATAATGTCACATTTACTAGACACTGCATGTTCGTTCCTTTTCAAACTCCTCTAAATGTCACTGAAGCACATGAACTGTTTGCTCCATCAATAAAAATGCTGTAACAAATGACCCAAACGTCTCTGCCCCGGGGTCCTTTCCCTCTGCCAGGCGGGCGGGCGGCGCTGTCCGGCCTGAGGGCGAGGCGCCAGATGGGGCTGCTACAAACGGAACCAACTCTGCGTCAGAATCGCTTCCTGCCCGCGACTCTGCGCAATAAATCGGTTCCTTCTGAGGAGGTTTTAACTTTTTAAAGAGAATGAGCTCTGGAAACAGAGCTGCTGCCCGGGGAAGGCGCTGGGACAGGAGCGGAGCCAGCACCGCCCCTCAGCGCTCTGCTGACACCGCCGTGAGGCGCGGCTCGCGGGCACGTGACGTCACCCCGCAGCCGCGCGTTGCCAGGCAACCGCCACGTCCCGCTGCGAGATGGCGCCGCTGCCCGCTCGAGGAGTCCCCGCCCCCCCAAAATCACACTGCCATTGGTCGCCTGCTTGGCCAATCAGCTCTCCAGACGCGTTCCCGCGACCATGCGCGCCTGCTTTCAAACAATCAGCGGGGGCGGGCCCGCTCGCCCCCCCATTCCGCGCGGCTGGGCGGGCTCCGTCGCCGGTTGGTGTTCGGGGCTGTCAGTCAGCGCGGCTGAGGGCGGTTCTGGCCGCCGATTGGCGCTCGCGGCTGTCAATCAGCGCGGCGGGCGCGGGCCGGGGTGATGCGGAAGAGCGGCGCGCTGTGGAGGGCGGGTGGCCCCGGTGCCTCAGGTGGGTTCCGCTGCTCGGGTCGCGCTTTGTCTCCGGCGCTGGAGGCCCTGATTTATTAAAATATGCGGGAGGTGCAGCGAATAACGGCAGCATCGCCCGCGCCGCCGCCTTGAGGGGCCTGAATTGGCGGCCGCCGCGGTCGCCCCGCGCCCCTGGGGCTGCCCCCGGCCCGGCCCGGCCCGGCCCGGCCCGGCTCTCCGGCCCTGACCGCGGCTCTGGCGGCTGCGTCCTCCCGTCCGGCTGCCGCTGCTCCCGGGGCTGGGAAGGGCTCTAAGGGCCGGTGGTCGTGTACCGCTGATGCGGTGTGAGGGAAGGCGCTGCCTCAGTCTCGTGTGAGAGGCATCACGGGGATTTCAGCGGTGCGCAGAGGCAGTAGCTGCGGTGTGAGGCCTCTGCCTGCTCTGTTGGAGGGTTTCCTTGAACAACAGTGGGAGAGAAGGTCCTTTAAACCTTATGAAGTGACTTTTAAGTTGGAAATAGTGCTCTGGTAATGTTACGTTATACCACGTGAGGACTTCAGCATGTGCTGCACCTGTGTGCTCAAACGAGTATCTCTTCCTCAGGGGGTAATTTATCTTGTAACAAAACGTAATCCAGCACTTAAACACAATCGCTTAGTGTGAACTCACTGCTCAGTGCAGACAAGCCCTTGAGACTCAGTCTTTTCATTAAGCAGTAAAATCTGGAACTGACGTGATACTTTTCATATTTCCGTGATACTTGTCCTATTTTTCCTTTTGGAGCCCTTATCCAAATGCACAAGAAACAGCACACTTTCAGTCCTTAATACAAAATATAGTTATTGTCTAGAAGACTATGAAGCAAGATGTAAAAGTGGACATAACTATCATTATGTGTATACTGTACAGTAGTAGAACTTGCAGAAAATGTCTGGTTGTAAGTGAACTTCAGAAATTATATAATGTCAGCCTATGAAAAACCCCAAATAATTGTTTTAAATGCTAAATTCTTGGAGGTGAGTAGGCTTGGATATATGAGAAACAGTTAAGTAATGTGCAATGACTGTTTAAAAAATTACATTTTTGTGTATGGTTGGCTAAGTATGATGAGGGTGGTGCTTTTTGATTCCTCTTGTATTTTACTCACGTGTGATATGTTCCTGTCCTGGGGTAGGTTCTGCTGGATACACAAAATCAATATTAGAAAACAATGTCCCTTGACTTTGATACTGGAGCTCTACAAACTCAACATGAAGATGAAGACTATGACCAAGAAGATTATGCAAGAGAACAAGAGGTGAAAAAGAATTAAGTAATTTAATCTGAGGTCTTGTGAATTTAGCTTCTTGCTATCTTTTAAGTGCTTAAAAAGAAAGAAGAATGTTTATGTAGTTTAGTAAGAGCAAAAGAAGGTGCAGACTGTGCCACTCTTGAAAAGCATAAGAAGTAAAGTTCAGGTGTGTTTTAGTTGTGGTAGTATTTTTCTCTGTTTGTGTCCAGTTGCTTGGTCCCGAGCAGACCACTAATCATTGCAGTGATGACTTCCTGAACATAGTGATACTGACTGGCAAGTTCTTGTCTGGATTTCCATCCAGTCTTCTCAGAAAGATCATGTTTTGAATGTCCACTACCTCTCTTGCCTGAAACTTAGAGAGGAAAAACCTTGGCATGATTAGTTTGCAGATCATTCTTGGAAATTAGTCTGTCCTGGGACATACCTACCAGGTGGCATTTGCTTTACCTCGTTCTGGTGCAGCTCTTTTCTTAACAAGAGTTTGGCAGAAAAACCCTTGGGTTGGTACTCTAGTAAACATTCTGTGGTATAAATCTCTGTGTGAATTTCAGTGTTGTGAATTCTTCCTTGAGGGAAGAAAACCAGGATTTTGTGCAAGCGACCTACTTTGCCTCTGGTTTTGGGCTGAACTTGTATTAATTCTTCTGAAGAGCAAATGATATATGTTGTTTGTTCTGTTTCAGTTGCAACAACTGTTGACAGACCTTCCCCATGATATGCTGGAGGACAGTGGAGACCAGCTTTCCAGTTATTCAGACTGTAGCATTCAGGAGACTGAGGAGCAGTAAGGCATTTGGCACCATTTTTTTTTTTTATTATTTATGTTGTGCTTTCAAGAACAGAGCAAAGTCTCAGTTGATGAGGTGTGTAAAAGCAATCCAGGTTAACAGGGGAGCTGTAGTGCAATTTGCAGTTAAATAGATGTCCCTTAATTTAAGAAATGATGGTTTGTTTTTTCCCTGGAATTATTAGTGCATAGTTAAGCTGCTTGTGTCTCTCTAGGTCACATGAGCCTGGGAAGAATGATGGAAGGTGGAATGATCATCCACTGATAAGTGATCCTCCAAATGTAAGCTTGTATGAGCAGGGATGTAATTGCTGCTTGTTCATAATAACATGCTAAATATTGTTTAAATTCATTAGAGAAATACGTGTAGGTGATGAGTTTTGGTATTTGTTTGAAGTATTTCTAACTTGAGGGCTGATAACCTCAGAAAAGGAGGGCAGGGTGAAATCTGAGTTTTGAGAGAGCAGTTCTAAACCTCGTATCCCTTCACAGGGCTATGAACAAGGACAAAATCTGTACCCTGAACAATTCTTGTGTGACCAGCAAACTGATCTCATTGAAAAACATGGGAAGAATTGGAATGGCCTACATAATGATGAAAAAAAGGAACATTTATATGATGTTAAAGAAGATTACTGTGGCCAGAATGGCCAAGACGATCCTGATGATGTGTATCTTGGTAGAGATGGGTTTAACTCTCCAAGTTGCTACCAAGAGAACAATGTGTATCATCTTCCTGAAAACTTCAGGCCTTTTACAAATGGCCATAAACCAGAATTTAACAATCAGCAAAACAAAATAATAAATTTTCCAGATGATCCAAAGGAACATCTTAAGGTATGTCAGAAGCTGATGTGTTTTTCTGTCTCTTGGAAATTTTTCACAGGTCTTTAAGTATTGGTAGTAATATTTCTGAATGCCTTCAGCCTCTGACAATCAGTTCAAACAGTGATGGGAGGCTTCTGTGAGTAATTGTATTTTCATATGTTTATGTTATGATTTTTTTTTGTTTTGTTGCCTTGGTAGAATTCCACGAGATAGAATGAATGTGATTCACTTAAGCGTGTGCTTACTCTATTGAAGTTAACACTTCACTACTCTTCTAAGGTGGAAGCTTTCATGAAAAATTCTGTCATGCTTCAGTGGTGTGTTGGATTGGAGCCTGAAAATGAAGAGCTACTAGAACTCTTCTTAATGTCAACCTGTAAAAGGAAAAATATTTTCGCT
Source organism: Monarcha castaneiventris obscurior (assembly GCA_026261815.1). Taxonomy (NCBI): domain Eukaryota; kingdom Metazoa; phylum Chordata; class Aves; order Passeriformes; family Monarchidae; genus Monarcha; species Monarcha castaneiventris. The sequence goes on along the minus strand of JAMPIT010000434.1, from coordinate 2,506,303 downwards.
GAGCAAGGCTACAGCTGTGGTTTTAATTTATTTCCTCTTATGTATGTATTGTCACAACAGCAATTTGTTGCATCTGATGTTGTCAATGGCCAATCACCAGAGTCTTACAAAGTGACTTATAAACCATACCAAAATGGCATTCATCAAAATATTCCAGGAATCCAAGAAGGAAACAGAAGAAATGAAGTGTTTGAAGATTTGCAGCATGAATTCTTGGGCAATGATGAAAGTAAGTGTTTGCTGCTTGGACTTGAAATAAGCTTGTGTAAAGAATTCACTGGAAATCAGTGATAGAAAACGTGTTGACTTCAATAGTTTTTCAGTAAGAGGTCAGCTAGCAGTATGTTGATGTATATAAGCTTTTATATCTAGAAATTATCTCTTTTTGGTCAGGTGTATGAGTTTCAGGCTATTAAAAACATAGTTTTTACTGATGAGACTGAAAAATTATTTCTGATGGCTTGATGTCAAATCTTGTTGACACTTTGTCTCTTTCCATAATATTGGAAAATAACAACTCACTGTACCTTAGGAAGTGTACTCTGAGTGATGCCACATTGGGCTTTTCTGTTAGGTGCACTTCATTAGACATCTTGTAAATATGTAGTGAGCACAAGTCTGTGAGTTCACAGCATGTCAACTTTTATCTGGCCTTGCTCTTAGGTTGGAATTTTGTTGGTAGTTCCCACAATCCTTCTGCCTTTGCTGCCAGAGCAATTTGTGTGATGTGAATGAAATGTGGATTAAAAAGCAGGATTTTGTACACCAGCAATGAACTTAGCACTATAAAAGAAGAAGTATCTTGGAGCAGGAATTACAGTGATGACTTTCTTGGTGTCTGTGCTGACTTGTCTGTATGCTATTTGAAATTTGGCAGATTCTTCAGAAAATATGCAGATTCTTCAACTTCAAGTTCTAAATAAAGCAAGGGAAAGACAACTGGAAGAACTTAATGAAAAGCTAGAAAAGAGTGCACAGCAGATTAGGTATTTGAATCATCAGCTTTCAATGGTCAAAGGTAAAATGTTTTGTGCTAATTCTTAGATTTTCTTCATATCTAGTAACTTTAAATCTGAGACTTTGGTTTTGAAAGTGTCTTTGAAGGTATTTATCATACTTATGAACTTGATTTGGGACTATATGCACCTAACTCTCCCCCCAAATACTGTTCTAAATCAAAATCTCTGGATTGGTGCCTGACTGTGTAACTGTCTAAACTTTTACTGTATTTTCAAGACCAGTGTTGTTTTCCAGAGTCCCTACATGTGAGGCATCACAAATGTATGGGAAAGTGAGAAGTTTGCCAAAGTAGTCTTTTAAAAGTCAGAAAATTAAAAAAAATTAAAAAGTCAACACCAAAACACTCAAACCCCAATAGGAGAAGTGGGCATCTATGAAAAAAAAAATATAATTTTTGTGCTGTCTGGTTTAACAAGCCATTTCATAGACTGAATATAGAGAAAATCTCTTTCAAAAATTATAAAATCTGTGGTGGAGACTGATGATTGTCTTAGTTTCCCATTTCTTATAGGAACAGAGTAAAAAGAGTAGCAAACTTAGAGAATTAAGAATACAGTTTTTAGAATGCAAAAGAAGCAAAGGAGAGAGAAAAGTTCAACTGTCAACCATTTAGCTGTGTCTTGGCTGTTCCTCCAGAGGACTCTCCCTTTAAATGGTGTGAGGGAGGATGTGAGGTCCTCCTGCTGCCAGGGTGGGGCTTGTACCCTCAGGACCCTGCTGGAAATATTGGAGTGCTCCCTGCTGCCAGGAGGAGACTGATTGCTGGATGGAGACTGAATGTTTTTGTTCAGTCTTCTGTTGTCCACAGTATGAGACAGTGAATGGTTCTGTAGGGCAGGTACTGAACAGTGGTGTTGCATGAAGTTCTTGGGTGGTTTGCCATGGTTCTCACACAATTATGTCTCTTTCTTCAGATGAAAAGGATGGTTTGGCTCTTAGTCTTCATGAGTCTCAGAAACTCTATCAGAATGGGAGGGAACGGGAAATGCATCTTGAGGGTCAAATCAAGGCTCTTGAAACTCAAATTCAGACTCTCACTACCAATGAGGAGCAGGTACTGTATGTGTTTTATTGTGGAGGACCTCTGCAGTTAAATGTGTGGTGTGTTTGCATTAAACACAAGTTCTAGTCTCTTGAAATGCTGCTCATGATCATTGCAAAAGCTGAGTACATGATGGATGGATAGGATTCATCGGTTGAAAATAGTTTGTATTAAAACACTGGCATTGTCTGAGGGCTTTTGTCAACTCTTGCACAAAAGAAATTGAACTGATGTACAGAATATTGGCGCCACAGTGAAATATATGTAACTAGGAGCTTCTCTGATACTGTTCCTGCAGCTCCTGAAGCAATCCAAAGTGGCAGAGGTGGCCATGGAAAGCATGCAGAAGCAGCTGTCGGAGCTTCAGCGATCAGATGCCCTCCAGCGAGCCAGAGAGCAGCATGAGGCCATTATTTCTGCACTCAAGCAGAAGTATGAACAGCAAGTATTGTCATTAGAGCAGAAACTTGATTCTACAAAATCTGCACTCCGAGAGCAGGTGAGAAATTATTTTAGGATGCCGAGTACCATACTGGAGAGACTGTAGAGCTCCCCATGTTTCCCAAACTGCATTTCTTGACCTACAATTCAAATAACTCCTTCTGAAAGCTGCTAAAAAAATGGAAAGTCTCAGCATTATGAGGCCTGTGAGGTATGTTTTCATAAACATCTCCAGGCAGTTGCAAGTTCAAATTGTGAGTTTGTACACAGCGGATGCAGAGGAGGCAGGAATTCATTGTCTTAGTTGCTCTCCTGAGCTTTCCTTCTGTGCACAATCTTTTTTTTGGAAGAGTTCTGCAAATAAGTCTGGGAAAGAAAAGGGCTAATTAAGAAATAATGTGATATTCTTGCAAGAAAAAAACCAAGAAAAGCTCTTTATTGAACAATCTGTTGCCAAGATTTGGTCTCAAAATGCTGAAGGATGATTAACCAGTGAACAGTTACTTTATTTTAGAAGTAAGGATTTAGAAGTAGAGAGGGAGGAAGAGGCTGTCTTTAAGATGGAGGTTGATACAGATCATGTCACATGGTTGTAGAGCTTACTGAAATTTTTCTATTTGATACGTCATAAGAAATCATTGCACTATTAGAAGTATTCAAGCAATGTATTCCAGGCAGGTCTTAATAAATTGTCCTCTTATTTCACATAAAGAAAATAAAATTAAATTTCTGTAATTCTTGTCTCAACATATAAAAATAGATGGGTTGTATATTTGGAAAGGTAACTAATGCTAGATTCAAAACAAAATGCACTGCTAAATTTTTGTCTATTAGTAGCACAACAAAACTTACACAACTTTGTCTCTACTGTAAAATACATAGTAGCATGTTTGGGGTATTTAAACAGGGATATCTCTTGTTTTTTGAGAGAATATAGAGAAGTCAAAATACAAGGCACTGTGCCTCCCAGGTCTGTGTAGGTAACTAAGTAATGCCATATCAATGTCTACTTTGTATATCCGTGAAAAAGAAACTACAGTTTCTCTTTTACAGAGTATTGGCACTTGCTTGCTTGGCTTAAGCTCAGTTAAAATAAACTGAGTTAAGCTCTGGCTTGGTATAATGGGGAGGCTTGATTTTTCTGCAGTAGACTAAGTGTATGTGATTAATTACAGGAGATAATCTGATGTGCTGAAAAGAAACTGCTCTAGGAAATATGAAATGATTCTCATCCATGTATGTTTATATATGAGTACAATTACTCACTCCCAGTGAAAACTGAACTTTGATGCTGTAAGAGGTTACTTGTCAGCCAAGGATAGTGTTTGATCTGTGATTGATTAAACTGTCCTGTACCCCTTTAGGTAACTGATTATTTTTCTCCTTTGTCCTGTATGTATTGACTTTTTCTGTATCTGAAACTGTTCTAGAGGGTTAAATGTTTGTAACATGAGTAAAAATATTCTCTTCCCAGAAAGAGCTTTGCAAAAATCTAGGAGAGCATGTTAAGCAACTTGAAAAATTGCTGGAAGAAACCAAATGTGAAAAAACTGAAATAATAAATCGACTGACAAGAAGCCTAGAAGAAAGCCAAAAGCAATGTGCAAATTTACTGCAGACAGGTCAGCCTTTTACTCATACTTTTACCTTTCCTTGCAGAAATGTCTTCAGTTTTTCTATGGATGAAATTTCTTATCAATGTTTCCATGGAAGTGGAATCATCATCAAGCTAATTGTGTTCTAGACTATTTCCTAGGCAGTGGATTAGCCAGACTTAAAGTTAAGTCTAGATTAAGATATAAAACCAAATAAAAATAGAAGCAAACACCATCTCCAAGTCCCAAACAGCAGTGATGAAACTGTTTCCATAGGCATTTTGTGATGCATTTGTGTAAACCTTGTTTCATACTAAACATCAGGGTTTGGGAGCAAACTACTTAGTTTTGTATTAAGGTGCTTGACTTGAATTGCCTTTTTCTAAATTCAGATCTCAATGAGAAGAATTGTTTTGGGAGCTGGAGGCTGATCTTGGAAACCTGTATCATAGGAATAGATTGTGAAATATTTTGCAATTTGTGTGTTTGACTTTTGCCTACCTTTACACATTGAAGTCTTTTGATAGTAATGTATTTAATAGCTATTGGCAAGCTCAAGGAAATAGAAACAGTCATGTTTATTGCCAGAATCAACATTGCTATTTTTAACAGGGATCTTTCTTCAGATTAGTCTTTCCTGCATATTTATGACTTGCTCCTTTTCTCCCTTTTCTCTCCCACAACAGGCTCAATGCAGGAGACAAACCAGTTACGGTTTCAGTTGCAACAAGCTCAGTCTGCACAGATGATAAGCAACAACATGAACAAGGCTTTGCAGGTTAACTAATTTTATTGACTATTTTATGTTTTAATAAAATGTTTTCATTTGATGGGGGTGGGTATTATAAATAAGTGGTTGGTGGTTGAAACACTTTAAATTCTGGGGGGAAACAAGCACATCATCTTTGACTACTTCATCTCCCAGTTCCATGTTGGACTTCCTCCCTCCCCACCAGTTCAAACACAGTGGGGCAATTGTATTGGCACAGATCAGATCTCATACTTCTGTGTGACCTGCTTTTGGAAAAAAAAGAATGTAAATTCAGTGTGCTGGGAGTCTTGTAACTTAATTAGGAGATACCATGTTCTGAAATTATCTTTTGTCAGCAAAAGGGAATGCTAGAAAGCCTTCTGTAAAGTATGAGTGGAAGTCTGTGTTTCCAATTCAGTTCATAGATTTGATTTAAATCTGTTATCTTGGAAACTATGAATCCTACTAAGTACAGAGTAATAGCTGTTTTTCCAGGTGTGTACTTTTCTGTTGTCATCCTCTTTACTATACAAGGGCAGCAGGAAAGCAGAAGAGCAAAAGAAATAATGCTTCATAGATGGACTGTAGTAAGAACAATGGGGAATATTTCTTGTATATTTTAACTAATTTGTAGTTTCACTATATGCTTTGCTAGGGGTATCAAAAATGAAAAATGAAAGTATTAATAAGTTAATGCCAGACAATTCAACTAAATACAGCTAAATATAACGATCTAGAAGGAAGAGCTCCATGTATTTGTTTTCTTTGGAAGAATTATCATGGGCCTCATATGTTGGCTTGGAGTCTCTCTGGTCAGTGTAATTTTTTTTTCTGTCTCTTCCTTTCAGGAAGAATTAATGGAACTGAAAGAAGAAATAGCTTTGTATGAATCTGCTGCCAAGCTTGGGGTGTTTTTGAATGATGCAGGTGGAGAGAGGCATATGAGCCTGGGTGATTCCTATGTAGAGCTGGGAATTAAAAAGATCACAGGGAAGAAGCCAAGATTCTGCAGGTATTGAGTAATTCTCGGTGAAAGAAAAATTTTAAATCCTTAAGAAATTATGCAAGTGATGTGTAAAAAGAGGGTCCTACTGGATCAATGTACAGGTTTTTGATAGATACTTGAAATACTGCTTGTATTGCCAGGTAATCTGAGAAACAGGAAAAACTGTACTAATACCATAAATTGGTTGCCTAATTGCTGCTTAATAAATCTTCAGATTTTATAGGGACTATATTGCTGTTCCTTTAATTGTATGAATTATATTCATGGACACTTTTTTTGCTCAAAGAACTCCACATAGTTACTTAAAGCTAAAGCTGTCTTTTACTTCAACCAGTTGAGTTGTTTCAAAACACTTCACATCATGTGAGAATTAACCTTTTGAGGAAACAGCTCAATTAACAAGTTCTCTGTAAATTAATTGCAACTTGATGAAAAAGCTTTGATATTCATGTCCTCTTATGCTTTTTACTATTACATCTTAGACATCCTGGTATTTCTTGTAGCATTAGTTGCTCTTTGTTACCACTGCCTTTCAGATAAATGTGTTTTGTCTTTTAAATACTGAACTGGTTATGTCTTTCCTGATAGTGCAATACAGAACAGAGACATGGATAAAGAACTCTCTAAAGATGAAATTATTGTAGAATTAAAAGCTGAGCTGGAACGTTTATTGAGCAGTAATAAAATGAAGAGAAACCAGATTACTCAATTACAAAACAGTCTTAAAGATTGCCAGAAGACACTAGAGGAATGCAAGCAGTTAAAAGCAGAAAAAGCATCAAAAGATTCAGAGGTTTGTTCTTTTACACTTCTTTAAAAGTCAAGTATCCCTGGGTTTTGGTTAACAAAACCAACATTTAAACTTCTTATGAGAATAGAATAAAAATTCATGCTTAGCTGAGTATTCATAGCAACTCCTGTTTTGTATCTTTGGTTGAAAAGAAAACAACTGAATAACAGAACTTGGGCAGCATAGGCATTATTAGGTGAGTTCTAAAATGATGACTTCTATGCCTGAGAGTGCTTAGTGGCCAGCCTGCTTTTGTTAGAAGTAAATTTCATTGGGAAAAGTTGGTTTTCTTCAGCCAAAAGGACCTTGTAATTTCTCTGAGCAAGCTGATAGTACCATTAGCTTATACAAACAGAACATTTAACAGATTGCCTTCAGAGGGCCTTCACTGTGTCATTTGATCAACAAGGAATCTCCTTGATGCTGCATCTCTTCACCCCATTATTGCTTTCCCTCTATAACTGGATCAGACTTGCAGGGTCTATACATGGTGACATGGATGTGGGATAGGAATACAGCATTTGTGAGAAGTGTGCTCTCTGTTGGATGAGTGTTGTCATTCAGCTTGCAGACACAGCATTGAGTGTGCTTCTCCAAACCTTCTTGATACTGAGTTTAAAGAATTAATCTAGAATAGCAGTGATGCTGTTACCTTGCACTGCAGTAATTTCCTGGGTTTTTATTTTTTTAAGTACAATTTTTATTTGACAGCTCTAACTTTTTTAAGCATTAACTGCTAAATCATTTACCTCTTGAAAGATACCATCTTAATTTGATTTATTTTTAGCCTGCCAATAATTTGAAGGATGCTTCTGATAATCTAAAGGAAGAAGTTTTGAGACTCAAAAAGGCTAATGAAGCTTTGCTACAGGAAGTTGAGGTAAGATAGATGCTGCTTACCACTACAGAAAGAAAACTCCACCAAAAAAACCCACCCTGTGCTAAAACCTGTAATTAGAAAAGGTTCTTAACAACCCACATCTAACTTGACTCTTGTTTGTCCAGGCCCATACTTCAACTATTGAAGAACTGAAGGAAAATGAGGAAAAACTGAAAAGCTTAAATCAAGACCTCTGTTGTCAGATGAGAAAGATGGTTGAGGATTTTGATCATGATAAGCAAGAAGCCATTGACAGGTAAGTTAACTTGTTTAGTTTAATTTGTGCATTTTCACCCTGCATGCATAATCTTGTTCTGGCTATCAGGTACAAGAGGAGGTCAGTGCTAGAAAGGAGTTTTCTCACAGAAAAGTTGCTGGGTAGTTGAAACTAGGTAGTTATTTTTCCTTTCTTGAAACTGTAGGTGTGAAAGAACTTACCAGCAACATCATGAGGACACCAAAGCACATTTTGAGAAAGAGCTGATGGAGAGGTTTGCTGCAGAAAAGCAGCAGCTTGTTCAAACTTCTGAAGAGACAATCTTACAGTTAAAGTAAGATTTACCATTATTTCCATTTTTACTGAAACTTTGATGCTTCCTGTCTGACCTTCACTGCTAGTTATACTTATTTTATAATATAAATATAATAATATAAATATATAATATATAATATACAAATATAAATATAATAATAAAATATAAATATAATAATAAAATATAAATATAATATACTGGCTTGCTGTCCTGTGAGTATAAAGGCCAATTGATAATAAGTATCTTCCTGTGAAGGGCTAATATAGAGGAGCTGAACAAAGAGATTACTGCAGTGAAGGAATGTTACATTGGAATCTGTCGGGAAAAGGACACCTTGGAAACCACTTTAAGACAGAAATTTCAACAAGAGCAGCAGCTGAAGGAAGAGAAGGTACAAACGGAAATGCCTGTAAATGATATAGTTTCACACTGTTTTCAAGATGTGATATTAATAAGTGTATTTAATTTTGTACATGTTTGCACAACATACTTGAAAGACATGCAGCTATATCAGGAAGTTCCTACATATGACTTACTGGTTTTTAAATCAAGCTGGTGTTGTGTTCTGGGCTTGAAAATACTGTAGAAGTAACTCTTTCCAATAGCTGTTTGTTTTCATGTAGTGATCTTCCCTAATTCTGACTTCTGAGGATGCTGAGTCAGCTGTATGACTTTCAAATTCATAAGGCATTTTCAAAAAACCCTGAATGGTGATACAAGTTTACTTCTCCCTTTATAAAACTGATCTAAAAAATACTGTGGGTTTTTTAAGTAGTAATGAATTCAGACTGATCTGATTAAACACTTTGCTTTTCTGAAGATATCAGTGTGCAATGACTAAAGTAGATAAACTGTCTGGGTAAGAAAGTACCACCTTTTTTTGAGAGTTGAATTGCTTGTCTAGATGTCATCAGTAAGATCAGTGCACAGGCTCTAGAGAGTTAATGATGTGTCTCATGCATTCTCATCACTTTCTACCAGAGCAGTTGCTGTGCCTTGGAGAATGCTCCATTTATTTATTTTTGGTCTAGCTCAAGAAACAGCTTCTAGAAGAAAAAGAAGTCTCCCTTAAACTTCTGAAGACTGAGCTTGAAGAGGAGCACATCAGGTCTATGACAGCAGCAAAGAAGCAGTGGCTGGAAGAAAAAGAACAGCAGGTTCAAGAGGAAGTTGCATTAGCCAAAGCTCACTGGGAAAAGGAAGAAAAGGAGGTGTGAAATTTAGATCAAGGAATTTCAATTTTTTTTTTTCTTTTGCTGTTTATTTTCAGAAACAGAACTTTATGTGCTGTTATTCTGCCATTGGAAGTGGCTGTTAAGGATATGTCATTTTAAAAGCCTCTGAAGAAGTCATTAGGTATTATACATGTTTCAGATTTTTAAAAAATCCCAAAACCTAGATCTTGCAAAGTGAGAACCAGAATACCCTGAATGTCACAGCTGGTAATATGCTGGAGTTTTGCACCCTGATCCTTCAGTTAGCAGTTATGCTTTCTGTTGTTTCACTCAGGTATCATGTAGGAGTCCTCTGTGTATCCTCTCCCATAGAAGAAAGCTGTAATGAGACACCAAACTCTCTCCTCTCTGTGCATGGTTTTGTTCTTCTCCTGTTAAGGAATATCATTGGTGTGAACAGTGTTTCATTTGCTAAACACCAGTGAAATCTGTTTATTTGGACACTGGGGAAATTATCTTAAAAAATATTTTTTTCCTTAGAATAAAGAACGAGTCTTTGCCCAATTAGAAAGAGAATGGCAAAGTAGGCTGGAAGAAATGAGAAGAACTGTAGTGGAATGTAATGACTGCAGCTGCCAAACTGACCAAGTAACAGTTGTGGATGAAGTTTCAACTAAAGAGTTAGAAGGGACTGTGGAAGACCAGAGGTGGCAGATCCAGAAGGAAAATACAGCCTCTGAAGAGGCCTTAAAAGAATTTGAATTAGAACTGGAAAATAAATACTGTAAAAAACTTGCCAGCCAGGTAACAAATAATTGTTCTGTCTGCCTGGAGTCTGTGAAACTGCTGTGTCCAACTAAGTCACCTAAAAAAACTGAGTGGACTCTTCCACTAACTTCCTCTTAAGCTTAGTGGTTGATACTTGCTGTATTAGAAGTAGAGTTTTTTTTCAAAGTTGTGAAAAAACTGTAGCATGTAGCTTGTTTTTCACACTGTCAAATAAGTTTTGCAGGAGTTTTGAACACAACACTGACTTTGATTTTATACCATTTTGCTAGAAGTAAATTTAGTATTTGTCATTTTGGCATTGTTTTTGCATCAAGAAATGCATCATGTGCTACTGGTCTGATTCTTTTAATTTCTGTAAACACAGGCAATCTGTAGTGAAGTCTGTTCTTGCACTGTTACATGAAAGTAATTATAAAAATGTATTCAGTGTACCTACCTACCTACTGAAGTAGGATTTTTATCTGTTTTAAGGTAGATGCAGCTTTAACCCAAGCTCATGCCAAGTGGCTGCAAGAGTACAAACTAAATCTAAAGACAGAACAAGAAAAATGGGAAAAAGACCACCAAAAGACTACAGCAAAGCAGGTAGCCCAAAATACTACTAAGTGTGTATTGATAAGCAGTTAAGTCTTCCAGATCCCATGTATTACTGAGGAGTGAATGTAGACATAGGCACAGGGAATCACTAAGGAAAGAAATTTCTTGTGTACTCTGGTCCACACCCAGTTTTTTGCCTCTGTAGGTTTATTAAATAAATTGGCAATGTCTCCAATAGACTTGTGATGACTCAAAGTTACAATTTGTGCAGCTGTAAATGTGTATATATGTTTATAATGATTGTGTTGTACATTTGCCAGTTAGCCCTGGTCCTCTCAGCTGCTGAGGAGAAATGGAAGAAAGAATGTGAAAGTACAGAGAGATCTGGACCAAGAATGAAAGAACTCGAAGAAAAGATAATTTCTCTGAGGAAGGAACTGGAGCTCAAGAAAGAAGAAATCCCTGCAGCTGTCAAAGCAGAACTAGCAAAAGCTCGTGTGCAATGGAACAAAGAGAAGCAAGAAGAAATTCTGCAGCTACAAGAGCAAAATGAGAGAGACTACAGATCATTCTTAGATGATCATAGAAACAGGATTAAAGAGGTCCTTGCAACAGCAAAGGAGGATCTTGCAAAGCAGAAGAATGAGCTCTCCATCCAGAAAGAAGCAGAAATAAAGATGTTACTAGACCAAAAGCAGCGAGAATGGGAGGCTCAGGAAGCCAGGAGACTGCAGGATGAAATTAATCGGTATGAGCAGAAGACTCTGGTTGAGCTGGAGCATCTGTTGAGTGAAATTCATGAAGAACTAGTCAAGTGCACACAGAGTAAACATTCTTGGAAGGACAAGTGTTTTGACTCTGATGTTCAATTAACCAGTCAAGGCAAAGACAAACTGAAGGCTTGTTTACAAAAGGCCTATAGAGCCACAGTTTGCACAATTCTGGAAAAGAAAGAGCGAGAATGGAAAGAGGTAATGTTTCTGTACATTTTAACTGCCACTCAGAAAAGGGATTTGGGAAGTCAGTCAGGTTTGTTTTCTCTGAAATATCCATGTAATTGTGAGAAATAGAAAATTCAACATTTGTGTTCATTGATAGGAGTGCAGTAAAAGAAGGCTAAATCTACCATTAGCAAGTGAAAAGGGAAAGGATGTAGCTTTGACTTCTTCAATCTTTAAAGAAGACAAAGTCAGGTTAGCACTGTTATTTATGCAGAGACTTGTAAATTAGGGAGATTAATCCACTGCTTAAGTTTGGAAGCCTGTTGAAGGCTCCTTGTGATCTCTTAGATGGGCTGTAATGACAGAACCCACCTCAGATTTTTGCAAAGCTGCAAAATCCAGTTTGTAGTGGTGATTGGATAGTGACTGTGGATCATATTACTCTTCTTTTCCCTCCTCTTTATACAAATGAAGATGAAAACAGTAAATCCTTTCTGCAACTTGCCTGCAGTAGATCAGTTTGTCAGTTATTCAGCTCTGTCTTGGGAGTAAGATTCTTGCTTATTTTATTGTGCCTCTAGGAAATCTTTCTCAGTATGCCTGCCCAAATGAGGAAAGATGTCCTACCCTCTCCTAGAGGAGTTTGGGGCTAAGTCAAATCGTGTCCCAAAGCCTTTGTTTCTGTTGTTTTAGCAGATTCCTCTTGTTGCAGTGCTTATGCTTGTAATAAGTTTTTTGCTACGGGGAGCATCCCACCGGAAATGCCATTGCCACCCAGCATTTAGTAGCTGGGGAATTATCCAAGAATAGGACAGGCAAAATGTCTTGTTTTTCAAGAGAAGATGGGATGCTACCATTTCTTTAGTGTCAGTATATTTCTGTTCAGCAAGTGGGCCTTAAATGTTTTCATGTCAAAGTTATATCCACAATGGTAAAGAGAATTGGGAGCTTGTTTCCTGTGCCTTATGCACCTTCTGCAGTGGAAGTGAAATGCCTTTTGGTAAACTGTTTAATATGCCTTTGAACCTCAAAATCTTGGTTGGCTTGAACCACCTTATCTAGTGAAGTCTTTTTAATTTCCTAGTAATGTCTTCCCTCTTTAAAAAGCAGGTTATCTTCAGCTGTTCAGAGACAGGGTATAGTCCTGCAATGCTAAGGGCTACTGACATTTCCAAATAATGCTGAAGATATTCAGGCAGTGCTGTTGCAATGATTTATGCTAAGTAAAACTTCTATATCATAGAATAGATGTTTTCTTCATGCTATTGACTTGTAATCTGTGGGTCTACTATAGGTCTAAAGTTACTAAAGCTGCTTGGTGGCCAGGGTTGGTTGTGGTGTGGAACACTTTTTTGCTCTGTGTTGGGTTTTCAGGAGGTGTTTTTCAATTGCAGAAATATGAAGAGCTAGTGAATAATGCCAATAAAGAATCCTACTCTTACCCACAACATGGTGCAGGAGACACTGGGGATGTGGCAAGACCTCCTGTGTGCAGTGTTGCAGAAGCACAAAGGAGACTGAGAACACAAACACCCTTGCAAGAAACTGTTACAGACAAAGGTACTGGGTTTGATCTTAATCTGGCAGATTTCATACCGTCAAATTAAGCTTGTTAGTAGCAGTCTTTAATAGTCAATGTCCTATTGATGACCCCAGTGCAAAGTTAGTTAATTAGTGAATATTTAGGTGATAGAGGAAGATACAGTTTAAGGTTTAATATTGTGTAAGTTAAAGTCACAAACTGTAACAAATGGTACTGGTCTCCAGTTTACTGATTTAATGCTAGGCTTTGAGGTTTCATTTTAACAAATGCTAGTGGCTTTCTGCTTTTTAAAGCCATTCTCCAGGAGGAAAGAAGTAGCTGTCTCATCTGCTAGAGGTGTGTGTATTCTTTAGGGGTTGTTAGCACTAAAACCTTTGAAGTATAAACAGTTCATATGCAAGGCAGAGTTGACCATGATATGCAGGGCATGGTCTGAACTACGTCCTGGAAATGGGTAATACTAAATTGGCGCTTCGAAGATTGAATTCTACTACTTGCCCTTGGCATTACACAAGACAAGGAATTCTGCATTCATGTAAAAGATACTATTGTGTCAAGAACTTGCTTGACCTGCCATGGTAGTCTTCTCTGGTTCTTTTGGTCAAGAATGTCGTTGAAAAAAGTGTGAATCCCTGGGTGGTGTTTCTCTCTTCCTTTGTTTTTCCCCTCCTTCCCTTTCCCCCCACTCCCCATGCCCAGTATGTACTTGAGCACTGTAGCTCTTCCCGAGGCTGTCACGGGTCCTATGGCAAAACTGGAGACTGTAGATGGGAAAAGCTCCATGGGAGGGACAGATGTCCCTGAGGCTTTCTGTTTAGTTTGAGTTCTTACGCAATTGAGGAACATAAAGCAGCGAAACCCAAGAGAGTTTTTGGCTCTGTGCCTGTAGTGTGGCTTGAATTCCTTCAACACCAACTTAACAAACAGTCTATTAACACAGAACAATACCAGCACTGCAGTGCTCCTGTCTCTAGAGCGCCCTGGCCTGGCTGTGGGGAGCAGCCATCACTGCCCTGGAAGGAGCCCAGTCTTTGTGTATCCCTTAACCAGACTCAGACGTGTGTGAGGCTTTCCAGCTGGGACAGCTTCCTTCAGCTGACTTCAAAAGATCCTGCTTGGCTGTTGTGTTTTTTTTTCTTTTTAAAAAAGATACTAAAAAATGTTAAGAGCATTTAACCTGCAAGTCTTTTTGCTGACTGAAGAACTCAGATCATCGTTTATGGAAGTACATTGAGGCTGTGAGGGCTGTATGAGTTGATAGATGCTGCTGCACCTTCTGGAGCAGGGTACCAGCCTCTTGTGATTAGTTTAATTGGGCTAAAATGTTATTTGCTTTCCAGTGAGAGGAGGACTAAGTAGAGCACTGAAAATAGGTTGGGCTTGATTCTTTTTTTTTGGTCCCATGTTGATATATAACTTCTAGCAATTGCTGTTGCAAGTCAGAAATGTACAAAAAGGAGCCTTGGGTCTCAGGAAGATTTGTGCTGCAAACACTGCTGCCAGGAGCTTGAAAAAAGAGAGGCTGTGTGCCAGGACTTGAAACGAGAGCTAGAGATGGCCCACAAACATCTTCAGCTTGCTGTGAAGGAACATGAAGCTAAGTCAGAGCAAATCCAAGGTTAGGATTGTTAGTCACCTAAAGACAACTTTGATTCCCTTGTCTGTTGCATCTTTTACTTTTCAGTGGATACTGGGATTTTGGTTATTAACCTCAAAACGATCAAGAAAACCCCTCACAACAACAAACCAACAAAACCAACCAAGTTTTATCTTGTATCTTTCTATCTCAAAGGCACAATTGCTAACTCACAAATTAGTAATTCTTTTTCAATGTTTGTCAAAGCAACCCTTGTTATTTTTTTATCCTGTCCTTTCTCTACAAGTACACTTGATATCTCAGTTTAGTGTTAGTAGTGGCGTATGAAGGCTTTAAGCTTATTTAAGTACTGTTATAAGATGACTTTTATATTCAGACTTCACTGACGTGTGTTGGGATCAATTCCTATCTGCTTGTTACTGCAACAGCTGTATTGCAACTGATGATGCTTTGGGACATTGAGCTCTTGTACCAGAGGCAGCAGTTATTACATAAACATCTCTTGAACTTGAATTTAGAGAAATGCAGTTGAATTATGGTTCATCTTTTTTTAATAGAAAATGAGGAGGTTCCAGGAGCTCTAATTGCAGAAGACTCTGAGATGAAGATGAAACTGAAAGACCAGGGATCGCCACCAAGGTATTAAAAAAACTAAACAAGATGATTTCTTATTTTGGTAAGATATAAGTTGCTTTTTTGTACAGTGTAATGTGTATGCATTTCAGGTCACTGTCAAGGGGAGGCATCTCAAAACCCTGTGCATCCTCTGACTCTGTGAAAGGTCTGGAAGAAATGCGTGCTCACTACATTAAAGCTGTGAGCAAGATTAAGTGTAAGTACTAAAGTCTTAGCTAATAATTTATTGGAGGAAAATAAATGACTTTGTTGCTTCTTCCTTTAGCCAGCTTGGACAGGAATCTGACAACCAAATCACATGACAAGTAAATTTTTCCATCTTACTAGAGTGACTGTGAGAAATGGAATTGTCACCCTAAATTCAACATGTAATTGTGATGGGTGAAGCCTTGCTTTACTGTCCTTGCTTTGTTGCACTGAATTACGTCTTTTAAAGTGGTAAAGTGCATTTTGAGAACTGATCTTGTTCCTCCAGAAAAAAACCTACCTAGCCTGCAGCTTGTCCTGAGAGAAAGTCTGCTTTTCTCTCATGCTGTATCCTGCCTTTTGGCTTAGTCAGCAACCTTCTGGCTGAGGAGAAAGGGTTAAGTGTAGCACCAGGTCTTACCTGAGTGCAGCAGGTCCCCAAATTCCAGCTGTGTGGTCATAGAAAAGTTTCTAGACCCATATTTTACCAGCCAACATTCCTCCCAAATCCCTGTGCCTGGTGTTTTCCATTGCTGCTTAAGATACAGAATCAGACAACTGAGTTCCTTTCTGAAGCTTCACGTGGACCTGCTGTGGTTTGCCCTGACATTCATCCAGCAGGCGATGCTTGGCACGAGGATTTGGTGGAATGTTGGCAGGTAAATCCATGCCCTTGCTGACTTGTTCCAGGTCTGCTAGACAATCCCAGTTGGTGGTGTTGGCTTTTTCCCCATTCTGGAGGAAAACTGGTACTAATGAAGTGTGTTTGTAGGTGATATGCTTTGTTACATCCGTGAAAGTAAGGAACGAGCTGCTGAAATGATTAAAGTGGAGGTTTTAAGAGAGCGCCAAGAGACAGCACGGAAAATGCGCAAATATTACCTGACATGCCTTCAGCAGCTGCTCACTGACAATGGCAAACATGAGGGGTAAGTTCAAGTATGTTTGGAAATGACTGATGGCTTTGCAGGAGGTGTGTAGATGTTAGTGTGGTGTTTGTCCACCCTGGAGCAGACAGTGCCTGGCCTGAAGCCTTGCCAGGGTGCACGTTGGTACCAGGTCACTGCTGAGCTGCCTGGCACATTGTTCTTTCAGTATTCTTTGACTATCAGAAACATTGCCTTCAAGTAAAATGTAGGGCTGAATTACCCTTTAAACTTGTTTTTGTTTTTGTTTTTCCCCATGTTCTGCAATTCTTGACAGAGCTGAAAAGAAAATAATGGATGCTGCCAGTAAACTCGCTACCATGGCTAAAGGGCTGGAAACGCCTGTTCGGCACATTGCCCAGCGCAGAGCTCCCCGCTCAGGTGTGCTGCACTCTGGTCCTTCTCCTCTTTATCATACTGGTTTAATGCAGGTAGTAATGAAAATGCTTCTCTCCCAGTATTATCTTCAATTATCTCTCTCCTTCCTTCCTCTCCTAGCTCTACATTTAAATTCTGATCCTGGAGCCGAGTGCTCCAAAGGAAGTTGTGTGCTTCGGACTAGGTCACAGCATATGGAAAGCAAATCATGTACTGAAAGCAGTACTGAAAAAGCCACTGATAAAGTTGTCCAGAAGCGTTTTCCACGCGACTTGAAACAGCAGTTTGATGCAACACAGACCAAAACTCAACATGTGCTTCACGAGACAGTGACTTCAGATATTCAGAACAGGAGTCATTCTAAAAATCTGGATGGTGCTCCCAGAGGTGTTCTACCAGAATGTTATCCAAATGAAGATGGAAGAAGAGAAAAATACGGCCCTGTCATAAGTGTAGACAAAGGAGGTTTGTGTGCTGTGAGTAATGATGATGTTCCTCCATCTGCTGGTCAGGTAACACTACAGAATATGCAAGTACCCAGTGTTAACAGTGGCCACACCAGCTCTGGGCCAACTCATCACATGCTTAAGAGCAAGAACGGAAGAACAGGCTTGAAAGAGGATAAATGTATCCAATCATGTGGAAAATGGAGAACTAAGTCTAAGCGAACTCAGGAATTTGATTTTAAAGACACTCCAGAAAGAGATGAAGGAAGCAGCAGTGAATGGAGTTCTGGGGATGGAAGCTTGCATCTGGATTGTGGTGAAATGCCTCTCTTGTATCCTCAACAAAAAGCCAATACTAATATTCAAGCACAGTCTGTGTACTGTGAACAGTTTCCTCACATCAGGTCATTTTCCCCTGCAGATGAAAATGTTACTTGGAGAGACATTTCTAGTGGCAGTGGCAAGATTCTCAGTACAAAAAGCAGCACAAAAGTTTACAGTAGAGACCAGCAAATAACGAACCCAGAGCGTACTTCAGTTCTCAACTCTGACAAATCAAATTCAGCTGTCCCACAACTCAATGCATCATCAGATTCAAATGCAGGAAAATGCTGCAAGAAATGCTTGGAGAAAAATGGTGTGGGATCCCCAGTCTCATCAGCAAGATAGTGGTTTTTAATTAGCCTACTTTCTAACTTGAACCAATACCAGCAGTCCTCATTTGAAGGAACAGATTAACTTGATGTTTAAATAAAAGTGTGATGATTGAGGAAAATCTCTTCAACTGTGTCCGTTTTGTGATCCATGTTACAGGAACAGATTTTATAAAGTTACTTGAAATATTAATGCAGACTTTTGTTTACCTTTGTAATAACAATTTCATAAGTGTTTATAGTGCATTAGATACAAATTTATTAAATAGAATCTATTTTTATATTCAATTTAGCTTGCAGTGCAGTGTTTATCTAAAACCAAGCTACTGTACCTTGTGGTCATTTTTTAAATGGTTATCAAAATTCCTTCAGAGTGTAATGAGAGATGTTTTGGGATTTGTTTGAAGTTAGTCTTTTAATTGACTTTTCCATTTTGAAGGACCTCCTGTAAGCCTCTGTTTGTGTTCCCACAACAAAAGCAAATATGCTTGTATT
Organism: Monarcha castaneiventris obscurior; assembly: GCA_026261815.1. Lineage (NCBI taxonomy): Eukaryota > Metazoa > Chordata > Aves > Passeriformes > Monarchidae > Monarcha > Monarcha castaneiventris. The sequence continues at coordinate 2,487,943 of JAMPIT010000434.1, read as the reverse complement.
TTTTCATTAAATTATCATAACAAATCATGTTTCAATTATTCTTCCCTTTGATACAGCAAAAAATAGTTCATACTGAGCATAAGAAATTAGAATGACCATGTTCTGTAGGTGTTTCTTAAATAGTATAGGTTATCAGGGTAAGCTGAAGATGGAGTAATTTGCCCTCCTGATGCTTAGAAGTCTCCTATTTTAAAGGCCTGCTCGCATTTTAAAGAGAATTGCAAAATGTATCTTTTTCTCCTAGAGCTTTTCCTTTCCTTGGGTTGGCGTTTCTTTTCCAGTGATCCTGTGAGGAGCAGAGCATTTTGCTGCTGGCTTACACAGGGGGTGATTAAATCACACTTGCTGCAATTCATAGTAATGGGCCAGCAATTCACAGCCTCAGTAATATGGGAGTTGTAAGCTAAAAGGCTTTGCTTGCTATTGTTCTGTGATACCAGAAGAAGTAAAAAGTCTGCCTGTTCTCTCAAAGATGTTCTGTATGCCTTTCCTATGTAACATTTAACTGCTGTAAGGTTATTTGGTCTTTTGGAGTTGAACATCACAGTTCAGGTTGAGAATCTTGAGTTTTAAGAGGAAAATAGTACAGAATCTGAAGACAAATGTGTTTAACTTCCTTTACAAAAATGTCCTGCATGTTAATATTCCAGGCCAACTGGCAAGGCAGAACGCATTACAGCTCTTGGTGTGCAGGCCTGGCTTGTGACTTGAGACTCTCACAGGCGCTCTAACGAGAGGCTTCTGAATTTCTTGGTGGCCTTTCATGTTGCCCATAAATCCAACCCCACTTCCTCTCTAGTGAGATGGGGTTTGTCATCGTCAGTGGGAGCAAACTGAGGCCATGAGAGACCGCTGGTGCCTAAACAAACACAGGCCGTGGTTAAGTTCAAGGGCCAAATTCCGAGCTCTTAGCTGAGGAAATAGCTGTGGCCTTGTCTGCAAAGGAAAGTTTTTACTAGTTGTCCTCTAAGCCCCAAGTGGAGGCTTTTTTTTCCTTTTTTTTTTTTTTTTTTTTTTTTTTCCCCAGTGATGAGTGGCTGTTTCTGGTTAGCTTAAACATTTTCCCAAATACCACAAGGTAAAAAAGAAGCACATTTAGTCCTGTGTAAGAGGTACTTTTACAAGTGTTTAAGCCAATAGATCAGATTAATTCAATTCTTGGGCAAGTTCAGAAACCCCAGATGAAGATTGGATCTGTAAAAGTAAATGTCCAGCTATCCTGTAGGACATCCCTGACCATTCGGACAGCAGCTGAGGGCCCATCATCTCATTGCTGTGGATCAAATGGAACTTTTCCAAATATTCCATCTGAGGTGGGTTCAAGAGCTTCTCTGTAGTTGCTCCCCCAAATGCCACACTTAGCAACAACGTGCAAACTGCTTTTAAAATTCTAAAATGTAACTTCTTGCAATGTATTTTATTTCTGTTGCCTTGTTCAGTGTTTTGTGCATAACTCTTACTGTCAATTTCCACAGCTTTTAACAAATTCCCTGTGTTTAAAAGCTCAGTGGTTTCAATGCAGAATGAAGTACTTACTGATCCTACATATTTTAGTTTAGAAGCTGGGGCCACACTGATAGGAGAGATCTTCCACATGAGTGCCTGCTCTCCTCTTGCTGTTTCAGTTGTATCAGGCAACCTCAGTGACCAAAACTGAAATGTTTGTGAGAATCTGAAGGTAGGTAAAGATTCAGTTAAATCCTTGCTCACCTAATGTTTACTGTGTGTCTTCTTGCAGTGACAACTCCAGAGAGCTCCGGAGCTGCCAAGGAGCTTTTCATTCCTTAATGAAAATCAGCTGTAGAGGCCTGGAGGGAAGATCTACATAAAAACAGCAGCAATCATTCCCTGGTGAGTAAAGTTTAAGGTGCAAGATGATCCTTAGCCCAAGAATCAACAGCTCCTAGTCAAAAGTGTTCCTCAGCCCTCCTCCTTCCAATGTCAGTAGGAAGGAATGAAGCAATAACAGAGTAGCATAGGGGGTGGCAGCTCCTGAAATTAGACAGCTGACCCCAGTTGGAAAGGGGGATGGAATGTTGCAATGCGTGTGCTTGGACTTGGATAGTTTAGCCAAGACTGTAATGGAGTCACTAAATGAATCTCTTCAAACAAGCCTGTCGTGTATTTTCACCCACTGGGTTATATGGGTGAGAGAACTTACCTGCTTTATTCAAGAACTGATTACCTGCTGTTACATCTTTTTGATTCAGATGGTTCCTTTTTTAATACTGTGTTCAGGCTGTAGGAGCCAGATCAAATTTTATTCTAGTAATGTTGCAGTTTGGCACTATTTAGCTTAAACTTTGTTCAACAACACCCCCAAAGTAGCAGAATGCAGTGGTATTCTTTTCTTTGCTGTCTTTTTGTTCTCTGTTTTCTTTAGCTGATCTATCTTGCAGGTATAATATAGGACAGCAAATGATAAATAGAAAATAATTAGACACAACAGTCTTGGTCCTACCATGCTTGATAGTTTTCTGGTTCAGCTAGTTGTCTGTTCTGCAGAATGACTACAGTCTTTGCAAAATAATCTATCAGATTGTGAAAGCCTTTCAAGACTGCTGTGATTAAATTCAAGTTCCCTAAGTAGAACCTGTGGATATGCAACTAAGGAGAGCTCTGACTTGCTTGCATTCCCAGGCTTTACTTAACACCCTTGCAATTTCACATCTCATTTGCCCCTTACCTCTTACTTTACTTTGTAGTTGGTACTTTGCTCTTAGCTTTGAAGGTCTATTTAATACTGTATTGTGTCCCTTTTCCCATAAAATCTCAAGCTGGGTACACTTCCCAGAAGTACTGAGATACACAGCCACACATACATATATATTTCAGTCATTCATCCTTAAAATTTGCTGTCAAAGCTATTCTTCTGCTGTTGGAACTCTGTTCTCGTGTTCCCCTTTGTTCTGTGGGAGTTGCTAAGATTTCCCATTGAAATTTATTTTTCTCTTTTGTGCAGAGTCACTGTGCAGTCCTGTCTCCCACAGTGTGGATGGCTCACAATGGAGACGATGGCAACCTGGCAGTGATACAGGAGCACATTACTTGCAGCTGTAGTGAGATTTCACCCAGCATTCTGATGCAGAGTACTTCACACTTCCAAGTTAATCATGCTCCTCTCTGTTCTTGTTGCTTGGGTAAATATTTCACTCTTGTGTAGATTTGGGCAGTGATCCGTGTGAGAACCAAGGTTCTTCAGTTCTTCCTTGTACATGCTCACCTACCAAGCAAGCTTTTGAGCCCAGTGCCTTTTTCACACTTGATGAAATGAGTCTGTTTCCATCATGTAGCATTGCTTCTTTGTAAATCTGAATACAAGTAAAGAAATCCATGTCTATTGCCAAATGTTCTGGCTGAATGCCATCCCTGGTGTTCTGGCTTCATCCAGATGACGAATGTTCCCTGTCAGCCTGCAGCCTAGTGAGAGGGGACAATGGTACAGAAATACTGTAATTATCTAATCAACTTTGCTTAGAATGTTAAGCAAATGCAATTCTTTAATACTCTGGCTTTACTATAGCTGTTAATTACCATGTGCAAATGCAATTTGTACAGCAAAACCGAGTAGAGGAAACATTCACTTTTGAGTTCCTTTACTTCCCTCTAGTGGTCTCAATACCACACGTACGTTTATGTAACACTTCATCACCATACGTTTAAGGACAGTGTTAGTATTCTGTAAAAACCAAAAGTCTTCTGGTAACTTCTCCTTCCTTCTGCTCCTCTTCGCTTTCTGTAGAGAAACCACTTCAGGGATTGGGATTCTTGCCAACATAACTCTCTAAGTGAAATTGTTCTTTGTATGTTGAATTTAATTAAAGGCCAAACTGCACCCCCAGCTTTAAAACCCGTATGTGGAGAAAAATCTCAAAGCTATGCAGGAAACGTTTCTTTTCTGTGCCCTCAGAGGTGTTCACAGGGGGTGTTGGTGTCAATGTCACAGTGACTTAAACCTGGCTGCAGAAACACCAGCAGAACCCAGTCCTAACTGCAGTGCTGCTGTTTGCTCTGTGGCACGTGCCAGGTTTTGGTGTGTGCCTAACACTGCCTGGGCCTGTGGAAGTTGGGGGACATAAGGAGACTGGCAGATGCCTGGGTTCCTCCTTTAAACTTGCCAGTTGGCCATTTTGTGTCCTATGCAGCTTTCACAAGGTGGAAAACAGGCAAGAACCTACAGGATCACAATGGAAACTTCTACTTTACCAGTAGATCCCTGATTTGTTGCTCAGGTTCCTGATGATGTAATCCAGGTGTGCAGCACAGGCTACATTTAGCAATAGTTAATGGGTAAGTTCTTGGCTAACTTTTTCTTTGCTTCCTGGAATCAGGAATGACTTGCTAATGTCCTTGGAGAAGACAGGGTAACTAGTAATAGGCTTATCATCTGTTTCTGCTTAGACAGGGTGTATTAAGAAAAATGTAGATAGAGGATTCACTTCTCAGAAGTTAGTTGCTCTTCAAACTTCCCACTAGAAACATTTCCATTTTCTTCTAGATTGCTTTGGACTAATATTTTGAAGAAAATAAAGGGGAATAAAAGGAGTATAGGGTCAATAAAGAAAATGTTGATGATTTTCCATTTGAAAAAATACAGTTCTCCTAAAGTACTTCACAGAATTGTGTTTGTCTTCCTATTTAGTTATGGAAGAAAAATGGAAACATTCCAAGAATCAAAACATTTTAACACTCTTTGACTGGAACTTTTTGTTTTAAAATGAGTCTTGGTTTGTAAACTTTTGCAGCTCTAAAAAGTCAAAATTGAAATGAAACAGTTTAGGAGATCCAAATCCAGCCTTTTTTCCACATGATTTTTCTTTTGTGGAAAACTTAAGTATCTCAGTTTCCTTCCAAACTGGAAGGAAACCAAATGTGAAAAGTAAAATCCTTCATAAAACGTATCTCCTGTCTTCCTGCAGTGCTCTTACAAGAGATGATTTGCCTGTGTCAGCAATGCATGCTACAATAACCAATAGCTGGGGAAGCTATTTCCTACACTTCTCAAGATTGTTCCCTTTAGGTCATTAGCAGATAGTTCTAATAAACATGAGCTGAGCCAGTAGAGGCTTTGACTCTATTTATCACTGCGGATGTCTGAGCAGTCCCTGTGGGAAGCTGTGACCAATTCATCAGCCAGGGAGTTTAACTTGTTCTTAACTCTTCTCTTGAGCAGCGGTGTCAACAGTCAAACTAAATCAAAATCATTCACATGTGCATGTGGAGGAAGCAGGTAAGGCATGTAATGTTGAAATAAAACCATCTGTACAGCTGTAGAAAGCACACAGGCAGGCAGCTGGTGCAGAAGTTGCTTTACTCAAGGAGCTGGCAGGCCCTGCCTCGGGGAGTGTGTGGGCCTGAGCAGGGCAGGATCTGCTGCTGCCTGGGCACCTTGCCTGACACCTGGCAGTTCTGCACGTGGGCCCAACCCAGCCCTGCTACTCCAGCCCTGCAGTGTGGGCACTGGGGCTGAGAGCTGACACAAGTTTCCCTGCCTCCCTTGGTGCTATTGCTGTTATTCTCTGTGGGTTCCATTTGTTAGCTCTCTGCATCCAGTCTGTGTAGTAGTCCCATAACCTTGCAATTCCAGGCATGCATGTGCTCCAGTACCTTCCTCCAAGGAGCAGATGTAGTTATTTAAGAGCTTAACACAGCTTAACATGTGAGTCAAAGCAGGACTGCTGGGTTCTTGTGCTTAGGAGAACAGGGAAATTGGCCAGTATGAATTCAGACTCAGTGACTGAAGGTTTCTGAAACAGAAAATCTATTGCAACACTGTGCCCCAGTAGAAGTATCAGGGAGGAAGTGATTGAATAGATTCCACTGTGATCCTGTCAGAGCATGGAATCATGAGCTGGTTGGGGTTGGCAAAGAGCTCTGGAGGTCATCTGGTCCCACGTGCACTGAATAAACAGGGTCACCTAGAGCCAGTTGCCCAGGATTTGGAGTATCTCCAAGGATGGAGACTCCACCACCTCTATGGCACAACCTGTTTCAGTGCTCAGTCACCTTCACAAACCTCTGATACAACTGATAAGAACTACTTGCTAAAATCCCTATAATGAGACATATTCTGCCATCCTTATAATTATTCTCTTCCCTTTTTGTAGTTTGAGAAGAATGAGACTGTTGACAAGGAAAAAGGGTCTAAAATGCATGTGCAAGTGGCCATATCCAAAGCTGTAAGATCCTGTTCTGGCAAATGAAGTTCTGGAGTCATCCAAGAGATGGGCTGCTTGCTGCACACGTTTCTGCTGTGCTGTCCAAGTGTATAAATTAATTTCCTATGCTGCTGCAGAATGCCTGGGCCTGGTGTCAAAGGCAGTGGCCAGTTGTCTGGAGCTTGCTTTCTGTCCTGTTCATGCACTGCAACAGGCCAGTCTTGGGCTTCCAGAAAGCTTCTGGAGTGTGAACAACCTTATAAATTAAATCACCACACTACCTGCTGAATGCTTTCTTGCAGAAGTGCTGGCAACTGTGGAACATATTTTGTGGATCATCTGAAGAGCAGCAACTTGCACACCTGGCAGCTGTCAGGGTGTTCTTGACACAGCTGTTTGTTGATAGCTCAGGAGTGGGGCTGAACAGTGCAGATTCCGATGGGTTTATAGCTGGGATTTGCAGATTAACACCCTGTTGTACTCTGCAGCATCTTCCTGGGCTAAATCCCACCTGCATTCTTCACAAATGGAAGAAGTTCCTCAGGTTTTCTTTCTACTCTGGCCCTTCCATCACAGTTAACTGGATTTAGTTCCAAACAAGTTAGTAGAGATCTCTTCTCCAGCATGGGATTTGGTTAAGCACAGGACTAACATTTCCCATATTATGGGTGTAGCCAGTGGCATAATTGATAATATTCTATTTAAAATGTTTAAACTTTATTCTTTCCTTTTTTTTTTTACTTGCAAATGGTATTATACAGTTTTTGACTGCAGGAAGGGGAAGGGCAACTTGTGAAACAAGCCTGTCAAAGCAGAGTAAGTAGCTACCAGGGTTGCCTAAGTCAACCACCCTTAAAATGGAGTTTGTGATAAGGCAAAAGGTGGAAACCAAACAAAAACAAATAACACAGAAAACACTAGTTAGGTTTCAAATGCTGAGCTGCCCTAGAAGAAAAAACTTTTTCAGGATTCCGTGGGGAATGACTGTTGTTGGATCAGTGATCTGCTGAACTGATATAATGGTACAGTTGTTTTTATAAGACATTTAGCTCTGAATTTGACACTCTTGAACGTGTGTATTAGAGCATGATACAAACGTGAATTCTGAAGACTGATTTTTTACAAGTTTGAGTAAATTCAAAAAGCAGTTATTTCTTGGTTTTAGAGAACACTTCTGGGATTTTGCTTTGTATTTTCACTGTGCAGGACTCTGAATATTTAGTCAGCAAGACTTCACAGGCTTTTTGTTTCACTGTTTGTAACAAAGCCCCAAGTAGGTAAAGAGACCAATGAATACAGGGGATTGCATACTTTGAACAGGAGGAAAGACTTTGAGGACTTTGTAGCCAGCTGTATGGAAGGAATTGTTTCCAGTTCTCCATAAAGCTTTCAAATCCATGTCATAGGCTCTTTTCAGAAGTTTCACTGCTCTAGCTTAGCTGAACTGATGGAATAGTGTTCACACTGAAGTCAGGGCATGCTCTGGACTCCACTGAAATAAATGGAGAGGAAAAAATTATCTTGGCCTTGGACTAGGCTTGTAGTGTCAAAGGAAGCTTCTCCAGATTGTTGCAGTGCAGGGAAACTGTTTTCCCAATAGTTTATCATAAAATGCGTCCAGACTGGAGCCTGTGAAAGATTTCCTTATCTTGAAAAGGCACCATGAATCTCCTTATTTACATCATCCACTTTTCAGACATAAAATTACACTTCCTTCCTTTTACTGATGAACAGGAGTGGGAAAAGTCAGCCTTAATATATATCCATATATCTATAGACAGATAGATAGAGATGTCCCTTTTCCCAAGCATCTCCTGCCCATGAGTATTTTTCCTTGGCTCTCCCTCATGGGTTTCAAATGGCATTTCCTCTGCTGACTCCGTGCCTGTTTGACCTCTGTTCTTATTTGTCTGAAGTTGTGTGGTATTTTTCTTGGTATTGAAAGGAGTTCACAAAGCTAGAAAAAGTGTTCAACATCTTTATTTCAAATTTGTAAAGTGTCAAAACCTGACTCTTTAAAGAAGAAATGTAGCAGCTCAATCTCTTCTGAGCTCCACCCCATTCATCACAGTAATAGCAATTTTGGGTGGACCTGGTGTTGATAATTTGTAAACCACTAGGGATGTTCTAAAGGCAGTAATTATGTTTTTTTAAAAAGCTTAAAAGTTTTTTTATTGTTGGAATTTCTTCCCCCATTTAAATATAATCTGAATAATTTGTACTAGAAATTAGTAAAAGTTACTCTTAAGTACTCTCATTCTAAGTACTAGATTTTAACTCTATCCCTGCATTTAAATTTTCTCTGTAGGAGAGAATAAATGGGTTTTAAACCTCAAAAAAAACCCATACAGAGTTTTTTTCCTTTCTCTTTTTATTCCCACTTTGAGCCATAGTATGTGGAATCTATTGCAAGTTCCTCCTCAAATAGCTTCTTTTACTTAATTTGGTTACTTGTAAAATTAATATATTTTAAAATTAACTGCAATTTTTATTTCCTCTTTCCTTATAAAGAGAGGCAAGCTGATTATGTCCTACAAATACAGCTATAAAGCATCTATACACTGCAAATCAATGAGGTTGCTGTGAGTTGAACCAATGCATAAATAAGAAGGGGCTAAAAATGAAACAATACTCTGTAACTTAATAAGAAGTTTCCTATTGACATCTGCAGGCTGAATTTACCCAAGTAACTGTACTGGAAGTACACAATGCAATATATTAAAGATGTATGTATTAATAAATGGATCATGTTCTATGCAGTGGAGTGTATAAAGACCTTGCATCTGATGGACATTTTCAGGCAATGAAGGCTGGCTGCTGAAATTTGTGAACCAGATACAAGAACGCCCCAGTGATCCTCAGTAAGTAAATTTTAATACTTTCAACAGACAAAGTGGGAGGGAAATTCCCAAATGATTTTATACCCAGTAAGAAATCACCGACTCTAGATGAGGTTGTCTCAGTTTACTGGTATCTAGAAAACCTGAGGAAATGAAGTCAGCCTTTTGAAATTTACTGAATAAAGGAAAGTGCAGATCAGAGCTGTTCTGAACTCTTCACTGGCCAGAGACTCATCCCTGTCCTCTGTGAGTCAGTGGTGCTCTTGCAGCAAAGGCAGCCAACTGCACATGGCTGTGCTTGGGAGGACAACCAGGCAGTGCAGGGAAGCAATTCCCTACTCTTCTGGTCCTTCAGAAACTGCACCTGCAGTGCTGTATCCAACTCTGGGCACCCTGGCACAGAAATACCACACACCCCTAAACCCCAAGGCCACTGACACCTGGAGCAAGCCTGGCAGAGGACACCAGCACAGTGAGGGGCTAAAGCAATGCTCTCTGAGCAGAGGGTCCATCCAAACTTAAGAAGCACAGGTTAGGGAGCATCTTCCTGTTGTCCTCAGGGTATAGAGGAGATAGAGCCTGACTCTTGTGGGTGGTGAGCAGTGGTAAGCTGAAGCACAGGCACAAATTCTAGGAAGGGAAATTCCTACTAAGTATTAAGAAAAAATTATCCCAGCAAGCGTTGTGAAACAATGGAGTAGGTTACTCCAGAAAAGTGGGGTGTCCATGCTTGGAGATACTCAGAACTCATCTGATAGAGCCTGAGCAGCCCATTCTTAAGCTGGTCGTGCTCTGAGCAGGGAACTGGACTGAATGGCTTTCACAAGTCCCTTCCAATTTGAACTCATCATTGATTCTATGAGAGCTGTATGCAATGCTCTCATCGTGTTATTTCTCAAAGGAAGGGCCTTGCAAATGGAATGTGGTGGGTTCAGAGTCTAATCCCTGGTCTCTTATTACCTATTTTATTATTTCAACTGCATCATGGGGCAACTCCCTATCAACTGAGACATTGCACAGCCAGAGGAACACTAGGATGGAAAACAGAGGCAGAGACACCCAATCCCTTGCTGACAGTGTTTGAAGGAATGTGGGGCCTGATTCAGCTGTCTTTGTTGGAGTCAGTAGGGAGTTCTGCATAAATCAGAGTTACAAGAGGCTCTTGGTTACTGATTTCCACCCACTTGGAATGCATTAATTTGGAGAAAAAGCTATATCCATTTTGCTCAATGTTTTAGCCTGGAAATTCACCCATCAGTTGGCATTTTATGCTAAGCCATGAAAGTTGTTTCACTTTGCTCTTCTGAGTTTACAGGTGGGATTTAAGAGGTCATTGGGGACAAATGTAAGGCTAAAGAAGCTTGGCTTGCAACTGTTACTCTGGCAAAATTCCCATTAAATTTGACAGGGTTATTAGCTGGCAGAAAGTAGTAGTATATATATATTTCCTTTTCTTGAGCTAAGGGTGGATTAAAATTCTTATTTTTAAATCAAAGAAGCAATTGCTATTGTTAAACTAGGTTTTCTAGCAGTACACATAGAATTAAATACATCACTGTAGGTATATTAGATTTGGATTAAAAATAAAATTCCACTGTATTTTAGTTGTATTTTTATTCAACCCTAAATTACAAAAATAGGTTGGTGCTTCCCCTACCTGGAAGACAGAATGAAAGTCATAGGATTTCTTCTGGTTTAGTTCTTTCTTCTTTAGGACCCCCATTAATAACTCTGACAATAGAAGCTGCCTTCAGCAAATGGAGATGTATGGTAAGTTTCACCCTTCCTGGGGAAGGGCTGATTTTAAATGAGATCTAGTTTTAGAAATGAAAACAACTATGAACGGGGTACAGAACATTCTTTTAAAAAATACTGAGAAGGGAATGTCTGAATTAGGCCCTCTTTTGGGTTTCCTTGTGCTTGCTTTGTCACTGATACTGAGGAATCCAGGTGTTTTAGAGGACAAAGAACATCTGTTTCATGCAGATCTTAGTAAGGACAAATGTCTGGTTCTTGGTGGGGTAATATAAAAATGTGCCTCATTCTTGTAAATTAAAGGTGTTATTTTGTTTAGAACAACATAAGATGTGTGCTGAAACTATTCCATAGAGGCATAAATAGGAGAGATGTGCTCTGAATGCAATAAAAGGTAATAGGTTTATGCTCACTTCAGATACAACTGAGATAAAACATTCTAATTTCTGCAGAAGCACGTAGGCCCCTAATGTCTAAGCCAAGAAAGAACTTCTTTTATTTCTTCTTATATTTCTTATATTGCAGAAATATTACAACACTTTTGCACAGTATCACAAATTATGGAATTATATGTTTATGTAGGTTGGATTTCCTTCTCCATCACTGTAAACTCTGCTGACAGATGAAAACTTCAAATAAAGTAATTTGTAAAAATTAAGTAAAAGTCTTGGGTGAAATATGTCCCCATATCTATCATTAATGAACTCCATAGCTACTTATCACAGCTTGTATGACCCCACAGCCTTAAGAAAAATGGATACTTGTTTTGTTTTATTTTATTTTATTTTTTTAGATTTGATCCAGTTAATTGGTTGTCTGGATGTAATTACTGTTTGTGCTTGTAACGTACTTAAAAAAATACACACACTAAAACTTTCCCACACTATTTGTTTTCATTGGCATTATAAAGGCCCTCTTAATAAAGAAATATGTAAGATGGACATACTTATTTTTGCTCACTTGGGTTAGAGTAAATTTACAGATTTAAAAAATTGCAATTATTGCAAAAATTCATACAAATTGAAATAAAGAAACACTTTATGAAATGAGCTCCCAACTTATCACAGTATTTCCAGTGAGAAGATTTTTTTATTTGCAACAGTTCACAGCAATTTGCCTGCAATATGACAATTCTGCTGACTGTCCTTCAGGAGGAGAGGAAGGAGTGTTTGAGTAAGATGAAGAGGACTGGCCAGCCAAAGGCCAGCAAGGAGGGAGACCAGTACTTGCATCTCTGCTGCTGAGCAGGAAGATCACCAGCACTGAAAATGTCAGTTCAGTGTTTTTATGGAAACCAAATAGCAGGACAAACAGGTATGTCTCTGAAGATCAGTTACATGTTAATAATTTGGGCACTGTATGAAATGATTTCTGTTCATAATGCTGATAAGCACAGGGAGGTGCACCAAAGCATGGTTTTATGATTCAGGCTACATAAGTAAAAGCTATGATTTTAGGTGAGGTAAGTATAGAAGGTTATGCTTCAGGTTATATTAATATTCTTCAAGTTATATTGATGAAAGTAATGATTTGGGTTATATTGATATTAAGGTTACATAGATATCTTATATCTCAAGATATGTAAGCACTTTGTTGTTGTGACCTGAGTTACACAGACATCAGTGGGACTGGACACCAGCAGCTGCAGAGAACCAGCACATCCCAGTGTTGCTGTTTCATCCTTTTGTCTTGGTCCAGCCTCATGTATTTCAGCTTTTTTAGATGAAAAGTTCCTGCTAGTATTTCAAGCTCTGGCCAAATTCTGCAAGCCTGCCTTTAGCCAAGTTTTCCTTATTCACATGAGCAGTAGTGAAAAATAGGAGAGCTGCTTTGCCAATAATCAGGAATTTAATGCACTGTTCTAGTTCACTGTTAAAAGCATCGAACCTGAGGTGAGCAGGATCCAGGCAAGAATCAGAATAGCAGTTTCTTAAAACAAATTCTGTTAGATGCCGTAAATAATTCAGCAGGTTGTTACAGCACTGAATACTGCTGGATGCTGAATTTTCTAAATTGAAGCTTTCCTGGGTTGTTAGGAGGGCATGTAGATACAGGCACATTTTGCATGATCACTTAAAGGATAAATAAACCCCATTTCAACCAGCTGTCACCAGAGCAAAGGTGATCGGCGCTGGGAAAAATATTTTGTTACAGAGGTAGGAAAGTTTTAATGTAGCGTTTGTCAGACATCAGTCTGTCCTTGGAGACTGCAAAGGGAAGCAGGCGGAGGCGGTGGGGCCACTTTGAAAAAGTCTGAAAACTTGTTCATTATTGGGCTCTGTGCGGGATCTGGCCAAGTTTATCTCACGTGATAACGACGGCAATCACAGGGATCACAGGGATCACAGCGATCAATCACAGCGATCGATCACAGGAATCACAGGGATCACAGCGATCGATCACAGGGATCACAGCGATCACGGCGACCACAGCGCTCACCCAGCGCTCACCCCCCGCCCGCCGCTGAGGGGAGCAGCGGCCCCGCCCTGCGCCTGCGCGGCTGCCGAGGAACCCCCTGCTCACCCTGCTTTAAATCATCCTGCCCTGAGCGGAGCAGCAACCCCGCCATGGGTGTCTGACGAGAACGAGGAATCCCCCGCGCCCTGGGTGTTTAACGAGAACGAGGAATCCGCCTGCTCACTCTGCTTTTAATCCCCCCGCGCGCTGAGCGGAGCAGCGGCCCCGCCCTCCGCCTGCGCGGCTGCCGGGGGACGCAGCTGCTCAGCCCTCGTTTAATGGCCCGCGCTGAGCGGAGCCGAAACCGCGCCCGGCGCGGCGGAACGAGGAACCCCCGCCCGCTCTGCCTTTAATCGCCCGCGCTGAGCGGAGCAGGAAAGATTTGTAATGGGTTTGGTCCTTCTGACACGCCCGGCCCAAAGCGCGGCACGGAGCGGATTCGGTAATTCGGAAAACCCGGACTGGACTTTTTCCGGCGTCCGGAATGGATTCGGCAATTCGGAAAACCCGGACTGGACTTTTTCCGGCGTCCGGAATGGATCCGGCAATTCGGAAAACCCGGACTGGACTTTTCCCGGCGTCCGGAATGGACTCGGTAATTCGGAAAACCCGGACTGGATTGTTCCCAGCGTCCGGAATGGACTCGGTAATTCGGAAAACCCGGACTGGATTTTCCCGGAGACTGGAATGGACTCGGTAATTTGGAAAACCCGGACTGGATTGCTCCCAGAGACTGGAATGGACTCGGTAATTTGGAAAACCCGGACTGGATTTTCCCGGAGACTGGAATGGACTCGGTAATTTGGAAAACCCGGACTGGATTTTTCCGGAGACTGGAATGGACTCGGTAATTTGGAAAACCCGGACTGGATTTTCCCGGAGACTGGAATGGACTCGGTAATTTGGAAAACCCGGACTGGATTGTTCCCAGAGACTGGAATGGACTCGGTAATTTGGAAAACCCGGACTGGATTTTCCCGGAGACTGGAATGGACTCGGTAATTTGGAAAACCCGGACTGGATTTTCCCGGAGACTGGAATGGACTCGGTAATTTGGAAAACCCGGACTGGATTGCTCCCAGAGACTGGAATGGATTCTGGGGAAACCAATACTGGATTTTTCCTGGGTTTTTCCTGGGTTTTTCCTGGATTTTTCCTGTTTTACTGTTCTGTGCTCAGCTCCACAGAGTAATGCTAAAGGCTGGATTAGAGTGCTTGAATCTTTTTTCTCTCAGCAGCATGGGCTTGGGGGCACAGCCTCTTTCACAGCCTTTTATTTCTCTGACATGTCACCATTAATGACACTCCCATCCTCAGTCCAGACTCTGCTCGTTACCACCAAGGCTGCCAAGTCCTCTGTACTAGTTTGAAAACAAACCCGTGGGAGATCGCAGGTCAGAATTATAATTTAATAGGAAAATTAAAATAAATGCAATAGTACAAGAGCACTGACAGAGCCAGGATACAGCCTGACCCCCTGTTAGTCAGGGTGGTGGGAGCAGTCCGGATGAAGTGATCCTGGAAGAAATGGTCTGGTCTTCACCTGAAGGTCCAGTGATAGCTCTGGTCATCTGGGAATCCTGTAGGTAAGGGCTGTTGGCTTTGTTCCAAACCCCTGATCAGATCCAGCTGGGAACACTTGGCTCCGCCCCCCGGCTGGAGCAGCTAACAATGGGCTGGCCTAATTCTGTGAGTCACGTGGTGGGTCCTTGATTGCCCACAGAGATAACAGAGATAACACCTGGAGGGGGTTATCAAGGATGAGCCATGGGAGGAGATAACGAGCAGTGCCCCACCCACTGTACCAGCTTGTGAATGTTAGTGAGGCTTTTCCTGAGTAAGTCTGCAGTGCCTGGGCCCACAGTGGCAGCATTTGCAAAACAGAGCCTAAATGGAAAAGCAATTCTGATGTATTCTTCAGAGAAGAAAAGCACATTAAAATGTTGGACACTGAAGCTGCTTGTGTTGTTCCAACCCCTGATTAGATCCAGGTGGGAATGCTTGGCTCCGCCCCCTGGGTGGAGCAGCTAACAATGGGCTGACCTAATTCTGGGAGTCACGTGGTGGGTCCTTGATTGCCCACAGAGATAACACCTGGAGGGGGTTATCAAGGCTGAGCCATGGGAGGAGATAACGAGCAGTGCCCCACCCACTGTAACAGCTTGTTAAGATGATAAGAATACATACTATTGGCTATATTTTACACTGTAACCTAGGTCATCCTCACAGAATAAACTTCCCATGTGGGGCTCAGAGACATTCCCAACTGCCAGGGGACTGGCATTGCAAGTCAATTTTCTGCATGTTATAAATCTGACACTTGGGACAGGAGTGAAAATATGTCTCTTTGTCACCTCCAGGCTGAATACCAGCAAAAGCAAATACCTCCTCCTATTTGTAAATTCACAGCTTCTTGCAAACTCCTCACCTGGATATGTATTTTCCCAGCCTGATGCACACTCTGTGCTCCCTGCACCTGCCAGCAGCCTGCCTTCTCCCCACTCACACTCCTGCCAAAATACACAAGTAGCCAGTTTGCAATAATGTATTTTTGAAAAGCATCAACTCTTTTTGTTCCCCACCTCTGTCTTTAGTCTCTCATCCTACTGAGGATATCCTAGGTACAGCTTCTGGAAAATTTTTGCTTTGTACCAAGCCATTCTTAGCATCACCAGAGGTTTTAACTTCAATTCAGGTTTCTAAACACTCTGAACCTGGTAAAACTCAGGTGCAGCCCGATCTGCAAGGCTGCTGAGTGATGAGAAGTTCAGTAAGCTGAGACGAAGCCTTGCTGCACAGCCCCAATCTCATGTTGCTTCTACTTAGCACCAACAAGGAGCCTTGTTTTGGGGACCCCAATCCATACCCACGCAGTAAGGCAGAGGCACTGAAGCACAGACACCAAGCAGGAGAGCTCTGCTAGACTGGGTGAGCTCAGCCCAGACCCTGTGCTCGCAGACCCAAACCTGGCAGGTGGCAGTCAGCTATAAAACAGTGAGAGAGAGGTCAGGGAGGTGACAGAGGCTTTGAGATAAGGATGACCAGGAGAGAGCTGAACCTGCTCAGGTGGGAATTCAGCCAGTCTGTTCAACTGAGACTCAGCTGTGGGAGGTGGAAATTGGAAAGGCAGGTTGCAAAATCAGATTTAGGCCTTGAGGAATAGCAAGCTAGCTAGGAGCTGGAACAATTTCCTCTTCACCTCTTGGCTGTTCACAAACAGCTTTTTGGTGTGAGAGCACTTTAGGTGCAAAAGGTGTCCCTGGGCTTCAGCCTGAGCACAGAAATGGGTGCTCCCTTGTGCCAGAGCATCCAAAACATTGCTGCTAGTGGAGCATCAACAGATTTGGGCTGTGAAGAACAGGATCTACTACCCCATAAGGGTACATAAGGGCCTTGAAATCTTGTTTCCTGGTTCAGGGATGTAAAAACCTAGTGCCAAAATTTTTAGTGGCACATTAAGCTCCTCTGTCTCTTGTCAAGCCTCCTAACAGCCTGCAACAGAGAGAGGTGCTTCTTGGCAGGCCACCCCAGGAGCTGCCACATCCCGGGTGCCAAGCACTTGGCCATGCACCATCTCAGCCGTTATGTCCACGTTCATTCATTATCTCTCAAAGCAGGACCAGAATAGACCCAGACGTGGCACATAAATGCAGAGCTCTGAAATAAGCACAGGAAGGCCTTTTAAAGAGGGTACAGGGTCACGAATCAATCAAAAGCAGCAGAGTGAATTAAAGCACCCACAGCAAGAGCAGCAGCACAGGGTCTCCTCAGATGGCCTCAATTCCACCAATGCCCTTGTGCCTTACCCTCACTGCCAGCAGCCACACGCACCTTCCAAAGCCCCCCTCAAACTGACTTTGGTCTCCAGACACACGGAGTTTTCTAGACACAGCAATGGGATCTAGCTTATTTATCTTCAGCAAGACCATCTCTGACCCAAAGAGCCACTTAACATTTCATCCTTAATGATTGTCTTGTATTAGCACTGGAAGGGTTGCTTTGACTCAGCTTCCCAAGATTTGACGTTTGCTGCTCTAATAGCACAATTATATCCCAGCATGGATTTGTACAGCATCACATTGCACAGCCAGTCGATGGGGGCTGGCTCTCCTTGCACGCAGATGACCTCCAGACTCACCACAAATTGATGTCTTCTTGCCCTGCACCAGGAGCAATGAACTGAGCTCTCATCTTACCACTAACCCACTGTCTCAGCCTCTGGAGGAGAAGTCCAAGAATATTACAATTGCAACCTCCATCCCCAGTGGAGCTTTCTGCTGCACAAAGGTAAGAATCTGTTCTATTTTCTGGTGTCTTTAGGAACCAAGCCTCCATGAAACCTCTCCCCTGTGGTTCTCCAGACCAGGGGAGCCTACAGACTCTTCCTTGCAGAAAAGCCAGAATGCACTTTCCCTCCTCACCACCTCCCAAATCAGCACTGGGGTGGGGTTGGTCCCCTGATGTACTATAAATTTGCCATCCACAGGAATTCATTAAATTCATACTGCTTCCCAGTTGCCCTGGCTGCTTCCCTGTGACTCCTTCAGCCCAAACTCTGCCCTGCCAAATGGGCTAAGGGCTGCACACACTGGGGCAGATAAACCCCAGCAGAGGATTCAAGAGCCAGTCCCACCACTCGACTTCCCTGAGCAGCTGCAGGGTGGCAAGGTGCCCTGCACGAGTCTGAATCATGGCCACTGGCAGACAGACCACAGTATCTTCCTCTTACTTCCTCCTTCATTTCCCTCCCTGTTCTTTGTGCCACTGACATTTGCTCACCCCATTTCCCAATACCCACAGCAGGTGCAGCTAAGACACAGATGTGACTGCTGGAGCCATCATTCCCTCTCTCCCTATGATTTGCCAGCCAGCAGAGAGCAGAAGTTAAGTCCTTGGCTTATGACAATGTATTTTTCTAGTGGTTTGAGAACCCAGGTGGGCACTATTTTAAAGTTGTCAACGTAAGTACTTCTAATGTACAAGCATATTCTTTGAAATGACACACCAGAAGTTGATGATGTGCTACATATTTCACCAGATTAATGAACTTCCAGCCCACATATCATGTAACATTACTTCATATAGTGTAATCCCCATTTCTGCAACCATGCAAGATACCAAAAAAATACATCATAAAATGTGCTAGGAGATATGAGAAAGTCACCCCATTAGCCTGTGACACAGACTAGATATTTTTCTGGTAGATCATCCACAAAATTAAAGCAGTTGAAACAGAAAATGTTGAAACCAAAAGAATGTTTGAGTAAATAGCAACCCAGAATTCCTTTCATAACTCACTTTTGTTTACTGGTAAATTCTATCTTCACATTATAAACATAATAAGTAAATATCTGATGACACTTTTGCAGTGGTTCAGTTTAACTTCTATATTCACTAAGTAAATGTTTAGATTTTGCTGTATGTATAGATGATAGTGAAGGAAGAGAACTGTATATCAATGTACTGCATGTCCTGAATTTCTTAATTGAAGGGATAATTACTACCAATTTTTCCTCATCTCTTTTTGGGTTTGAGCAAATTTTAATTTGACACTGCAAAAGAAATACAAAATCCTTTAGACAATGCTATATTGTCTCTTCAACCAGCATAGCCATAAAAGAAATCTTATCTTTGTATGCTTATGTGTCAGACAAAAAACCTTTGAAAAATCAAATTCCTATTTATCCAACTAGATTGTAAGAGGAAAATCAACATTTCACGTTAATCACAACCCGTAACATCTACTTCTGTGGTGCAAGCTGAAAATCAGTAATACTGTGCTTGCAGAATTGAAGATAATTGGTTAATTTTGTACAGGTTACAAAATAGTGGTATAAAGTGTGGGCTGCTACTGTCCTGAACCTTGTTCAGCCACATCGAAGTGGCATACTCTGTACTTCATGACTTCTTTCTTGGGCCAGTATCTCACAGTATTTCACACCTATCTTTTACCTTATACTCTCCATCTGAAAGTTTTCACATGAACTGTTAAACAGTGACATTGAAATGGTCAAAATCAAACGACTGTGTTGTAATTTGCAGAATCTAACACTTTTCTTGATGATAAAAATCAGCCAAAAGCATTAGAAAGCTGCTATTGTGGTGAGTATGGTTTAGATACTTCTATGTGTGTTTAGAAGGACAATGCATATTTATATATGTAATATATAAACTACTGTAAACTGATTCAAACTGTGTTTTTCAAATAGCATCTATCATATCTTGTGTCATCATTACAATTCAGCTGTAAAGAGAGATTGGTACTTGGAAATCTTCCCCACTACTTCCTTTTTTCCTGACACTGTATTAGTGGCAGAATACACCATGCATTTATCTTTGGGCAGGGTGGTGGTTTGACAGCTGCTGTGGGTGGGCAGCTGCTTGCTTATGAGAGTGTGCAGCTGAGCATTTGCACCATCAGTTCAGTAATACAGAACCACTTACCATCAGCACCTGCCTGAAACTAACAAAAAAAGGAAAATACCTGCAAATTAGGAATCCAACGTTTCTGCCAAAATATGTATATGTGAGCAGCAGCAGAATGCATAAGTATCATTTATGTTCAATCTAAGCGGTTTGCTTTCTGTTTGTTTTGTATTTCCTGTGTATGTTGAAATGGGATAATCCTGGCACAGAGAGTTACTTGATAGGAGCACATAGAATCTGGGTTTGAACTCTATTAACTGTGTTGTGCTGTGGTGCATTCCCCCCAGTTATTTCAGTGTAAAAACTTTCTACCTTTCAGGTGTTGGTAGTGGTTGCTCTTTTTGATTTAAACCATAAATAAAAACTGCAGGGCTTCCTTTCCTTGAGAAGGATGAGGCAGGTATTTGTTCTGGAGCTGGCTGTGAAGATTTAGGAGTAGATACAAAGAGCTCGGTGCCTTGCTGTCTGTGCCATGTTAGTTACTACAAAGTGCATTATTCATTCTGCAGCAGCCTCTCCGGTAAAGCCACCATCGTTCCTGTTTTTCCTTATAAGGGAAACAGATACCTTTATGTTATTTTTCATAAGCCACAGATGCAAAATGCTGCACCTCTAGGAGACAGATACCTTTACAGATACGTATCTATATGCCTTTAGACGGAGGCACAGGCGGGCACTTTCTTCTCGCTCCTGTCTGTCACGCTTGGCTCAGCACTAAGGCAACCCCAGGCGCTGATGCTTCTGCCGCCGTGTGAGCCGGGGACCCGCGGGGTAACCCGAGCTGGCAGCGCTGCCTTGGCCGCAGCAGCCTCCGGAGCGCGGGGAGCGGCAGCGCCGCGTCCTCCCGGGCAGCACCGCCCGCTCCCCGCGGCTCCCTCGGCCCGAGCATCCCGGCAGCCCCGGGCCGGCCGCAGGTGACCCACGGCCGGGCGGGCCAGAGGCCGCTCGGGCAGCGCCGGGAGCCCCCGGCTCGGCGCTTCGGGGGTGGGGGGAACATTTTTATTCCCCTCCCTCTCGCGAGAAAGAGTTGGGCGGGCGATACTTGAAGAGGAGAGGGGGGGAGAGAGGAGGGGAAAAAGGAGGAGGAGGAGGGAGGGGGCAGTGGAGCCGCAGCTGGATTAGCGGTGGGTGCAGCGGCCGCAGCTGGAACAGCAGCGGGATCGGCAGCCGGCGGCGGCGGCGGCTCCAGCGGGTGCGCGCCCCTCGCCGCGGCTTCTCCCGGGGCGGGCGGGCTGGGCGCGGGGCTGCGGCTCTAGCGGTGCCCGGCTCCGGTTCATGCCCGGGGGACGCTTCCAGCCCCGGAGCGGCTTCGGGAGCGGTGGCGGCGGGCGCGGTCTGTCCGCGGCGGGTGCGGGAGCCCCCGCGGATGCTGCTGGAGGGGAGGCAGAGCCTCGGCGGCCCCGGGCAGCCCCTCGCCATCCCCCGCGGCCGCCGCCTCTCGCGGGCGCGATAGCACCGGGCTGGCCGGGGGCCGACGGCGCCGGGGCGCGGGGGCAGGCGGCGGGGGGCGCGGGGTGGCCGCGGCCGCTTTTCCTCGGTCCCTAACTCCCTTTTCCTCCTCATTTCTTCCCTCGCAGCTCGCCTTGGAGAGGCTGGTCGGAGACAGGGCGGCGGGGACCGGCGGTCTTCGGCGGCGGAGAGGAGGCAGCGGCCGCTCGCAGCCCGGGGGCTCGGGGGACGCGATGTGGCGGGGGCGGCTGCTGGGGATCGCCCTGGGAGTTGCCGTGCTCTGGGCGTCCCAAGCGGGCGCCGCCGCCGCCGGGCACGCCGAGGGAGTGAGCGCCAAGGAGAGCCGCTCCAGCCGGGCCAAGAGGCGAGGGCACGGCGGCGGGCACGACGCGCTCAAGGGGTAGGTGCGGGGCCGGGGCCGGCCCCTCCCGGGGTGCCGCGGCGCGGGGCGGGCAGCCGCCGCGCATCTGCCTGCGTGTGTGAGTCTGTGTGTGTCCATAGCAGAACCCCTGGAGCTCTGGCGGTGCGAGAGCTCCCCGAGCCCCCTTGGGCTGCCCGTACCGAGCAGCGGTTCGGGCTGGGGGGCGCCGAACGCAGCCTGCAGCGCCGCAGGGCAGCGCCGGGGCTCGGGGCGCGGGGCCCCCCCGGGACCGGCTGCTGGTGCTCTGCGACCTGCGGCCGTTCTTCGCCTCCGGGTGGGCGATGCTTCGTGAGGATGAGCCGCAGCAGCGCGGGGGTTGCTAGTTTATCTTCTAGGAAGGCCTTAGATGAAGGCGCGCTGTGGGCTTGTGCATTCCTCCCGCATCCCGCGCTTCTGCTTTGCATAAAGCAGGATAACGGTGATGCCTGGAGCCCACAGCTTGCCCTTTCCATCGGCTGTTCTCTCTCATCTCCACCTTGAACCTTTTGTGATGCCCATCTTGCTCTCAAGTGGGTTATCTAACTATCTAGTACTAGTATGAGTGAGCCCAAGCATACAAGAGTTTAATTTCTTATGAAACGTTGTGGTACATGCTTAGCAGAGAGGTTTTTTGGAAGGCTAAATCTGCATCAGGCAAACTTTTCCCAGTTCTAATGGAACACCTTTCCAATGCAAAAATAGTTGTGAAGTCAGCTGAAAGGCATTGCATGCATGTGCAGTTGAAAATCTAGTTCACTGTAAAGGTGAAAAGTTTGTAATAAAGTAATAAAAAAGAAGTTTCCTTTCTCAGGTGATCCAATGTGCCTTTTCAGCCCATAGCCATATTTTTTTCTGTTGTCAGACAGAGGACAGATGTAACAAAAATAGTATTAAAATAGTTACACTTCTGTAAGGGATGCAGGCTACTTTCTTCCCCCTCCCCCCCCCCCTTTTCCTCAAAAAGGAGCTATTCCAATTTTATTGTTAGAGGCCTTGATGAATATGCTTTAATTTCTTTCTAACTTCCTCATAGTTCTATAGTACTTCTTACCTATATTTGGATTTACAATCTTGGCTTTTTTAATGCTTGCCTCATTGAAAAAGGTTTATGTTTTTAGGTCCGCATGCTGCAAAAATGGATGCAAGCTGTCAGCATTGTTTTTCATGGATCTGATTTTGTAGGATCAGACTCTCCTATTTCATTTTCTTATACCTTGTCACAAAGTAAATAGCTGGACAGAGCAGATCCAAAGTAGGTGTGACAAAATCTAGGTGGTGAGAAGGATGTACAGTAAAGTTTGAGGGACTAATGGCAAGCAATAAAAGATGATAAGGAAAAACTTCTTAGAAAGTGCCTGTATTCTTTAGGGTGTTTTAATAACCTGTGTTGTTGTAGAACTCTGAGCTAATATCAAAGTGATAAACACTATTTTTTGCCCAGGGGCACAGATTATGCCATCAAGCACATTGTGCTGACTTGGTGGAGATGAGAGGCACCTTTGCTGAGGATAAAATTTCTTTGGTGTGTATAACTGTCTCTCTAACCTGTGCTGTTTAGACAGTAATAACAGTGCATCCAGGGATGATATTTCAAGTGTTAATTATTTTTGGAATCTAAAATGGATTAGGGTAAGTACATAATCCTCTGAGTTGATTCTTATGCTTAACAGAAGCCTGCCATGTTTTATGTCCTTTGCAATAATTCTTCCTTTTATTGTATATTATCTCTGAGTTATATATCTGCTTAATAGTCTGCAAATCTAGAGGTAATGGCAACATAAATTTTAGATATTCTGTATCTTAGCTTTTTGAATATTACAAATAAGAATGAGTGCCCCTGGGAAGCAGATTCTTAACAAGGATGTAATAATTTGCCAGATGAACTGAGATAAAACAAATTATTAGTTTGGTTTCTTATTAGACCTTTTTTTGTAACCCTGATTTTAGGCGGAGTATAGAGTTCCCAAATTGCTTGGAGGACAGTAATTTTGATAATTGTTGGGTGAATCCTGCTGGATATTTCCAGTTTAGAAGTTTGAGCATTTTCTTAGGTGTGGTACTGTACTGTGCAATGTGAATAAAAGAATTGTCATTGTAACAGACAAGGTTGGAACGAATTCTTTGGAAGGACAGATGGAAAACATATTTTGAATGTACAGGAACCGTATATACATTATTCATTGTAATTGGAGGACTGAAACACTAAAAATATGATTTTACAAGAAGACATAGTATTTTTTTAACTTGTTCATCAGTACAAATGCATTTGGGAATCTGATAATTGTAATACAAGTCATAACAGATGCTGGGAAACTTTATTTTCATGTTATTGCAGTTGACTAAGACTTTCTTTTCTGAAATGAACTCTTGCTCTGATTGTAAGGCACATGGGGATACATTTTTAGAGAAAACCCTCTACACTTATTCTTTTTGTGTGTTTGATTATAATGACTATTGGAAGTCTTTGGCATTTGAGAGTATTGAAGTTAGTCTGTGTGAATTCTGGACTTGTAGGCTAAAATGAAGCCCAAGATCTGTTTAAATTCTCATGATTTTTCCTGCTTAACATTTTTTACTGCAAGCTGTTGACTGCAGGAGATGTTTGCTTTCATCCATGTGACCTTTGCCTCATTGTTTATGCCAGTGAGCTGTCTGAATGTATAACGTGATTCTAGAAGCATATTTTAATTGTAGTAATTATAAACTATTTAGAAGTGCCTCTTAGCTTCTCATTTTAAGACTTTACCCTTGCTGCCCGTGTAGTTTGAATCAATCTTGCTATGGAGGCATTAGAGAGGAAGTCTTTTAATAGCATCTGTTGCAGTGTATATTTATGTGCTGGTGCCTCTAAGTGATCAGAAAGCAATCAGAATAAAGGCAGTAATTACTAAAAAATATAACTAGACTCTCTGGTCATGGAAATGTTGCTGGAATCCATTGTGATTCAGCAAGCTAAAATAATAAGGTGCTAGTGAGACACTTGTCCAGATTCCCAGAACTTTATCACAGATGTTACTGTATTGAGTTATAAGGCATCAAGCCATTATCCTGCTACCCCTTAAGCACCTAAGGGTGCAGTGTCAGCTTCTGTAAGAAATAAACCCTGAAAAATTGGCCATGAATGGGAAGCTCTTTCTAAACCATATATGCTTGAAGGCAACCATTCATATGTCTTTCAATCGTGTGAATATACAGTAAAAAATAATTTACTGGTGATTTGATTGGTACTTGTCTGAATACAAGAAGTATTGTACTCAAAGGTCTTAGAATTAATTAGGATTTCTCATTTTCTGATGATGCTAGATGAGTTCAAACATTAATGAGTAGCAGTCCTTAATAATATTTTAAGCAATATTTGTCATGTTTAGCAGTCTCTTCTCAGTATAATGGCCAACAAATAGCAGAAATTTTGAAAGAACTGAAATTTCTTCAAGGTAGCTGCATTCTGACATGTTTCTAATTAGGAGACTAATTAAATGTATTTGTGCAAGAATGATTTAATTTCTTTGGTTTTATTACGTTGAAATGATAGCGAATATTGCAGAACAAAATAGTTGGCTCCAAAATGATTCATAAAAATCTTGGATTATAGGTATTCAACAGGGGATCGAGCTTTTTTGGACCAATTTCTTTTGGTTATCTCAAATGAAGACCACAAGTTTGCTGATATGCTTCCCTGAGTAAACTTGTTTGGATTTGACCCCTTTTATGCATCAGTGCTTCCTGCAATAGAATAAATCTTATAAATCTATAACTTAATTCTAGTGTTCAGCTATATAATTAGGGCTTCTGGTTTTCGTTTTAAACCAGTATTTACCACTAAAAGCCTGCTGAAGAAAAGCAGACTTTCTGTACTGGTAAATATTTATTTATACTGAAAAACCTCCAAACATTTTTCTTGCCACTTGTGGCCTTAACACCTCTGGGCAGCTGCTGGTGCCACTCCTTGTCAGGGTCACTCTGCAAGTGGGAGGCAGCCTGAATACTTGGAAATAAAAAACTTAATTAAAAATACATGCAGGTTGCTGTAATACCTGATGTGCTGGAGCACTCACCTGGCTTCCAGGTGGCATGGCTGGCCTCCTTCCAGCCTTCTGTGCCTATGGGGCAAAGCTCACATGGAGGATGAAGAACTTTTATTCCAGCACATCCTAGTGCAAACACTGAAGTCTTTGGCAACTACACGTAGCCTTAATATTCTGCACTTCTCTGAATGTATTTGCCAATGGTTGTGGTACTGTTCTTTTGTTATTACATGGTGCTTGGAAATCTAGTTCTGCAGTGAAATAAGCTCACAGATATTGGCACTGTGCCTCATATATGTGTTTCCTCTCTTTCGGTGTGATGCGATTTGGTGTAGGTGTGACTTCATGGAGCAGAAGAAAAACAGTAAAAAGGAAATAATTTCAGGGCTTTGTAGTCATTGTCATCTCCATTTAGATATCCAAATTGTGTCATTTGGATACCATCTCTTTAGAAGGCACAGCCTTAATCCGAATTCTGGTTTATCAGTTTTGGGGATAGATTTCTAGGCCTTTGTAGTTTGTAGGGCAGAACTAGGACTTCATTTTTGGCCATGTCAGTGAAACCTGTGGTTAAAACTCTTGGTGAATACTGTCGTAGTCTCCCTTTCACTGGGGAGGCTCTGAGGCACAAGTGATTCTGTTACCCACAGCTTCCTTTCTGGGATCCTTTCTCATATTATATTGTAGTGGGACACAAATGGTTTTGAAGCACCATGTGCCTCTCCTAGAGTACATTAAATAAATACTTTCTTGCCATTTGATGGTAGTAGGTCATAAATAGAGCAAACAGAGGAAAAGGGCTACAATAAACTGTGTAGCAGCATTCATGATGTACTATATGAAACAAGATTGTTTTGGAAATGTAAAATCAGCCAGTGAGACTAAGATGAAGCAGGTTTCCTGTGACACAGCACCACTATGCCAAGGTGACATGTTGAAGATCAGGAAGGCAAGACTGGGTCTAATTATTTTTCTTTCTTCCTCTCATTTATCTATTTATTCATTTTTGTCTGCATAGCTCTTGGCTGTGTCAGGCTGGCCTGATACCCTGCCCCAGATGTTGCAGGACCAGTCACTGCTGGCCTGTGGTGGCTTTTGTGTATTTCACATCAGTATTATCACTTTGTGCCCCATCACAGCAAGGCACCTTGCTGCCCTACATCCTGAGGGGTCCTTTAAGGCTCATTGTTGCTGTGATTTAATTGCTTGGCAGGTTACAAACAGATTAATCCCACTCAGAACTCAGAGCACAAGAGATGTTGTGGGTTGTACTTTGTCTCTTTCTTTGTGCTCCAGGTAATAATTTCTTTTTGTGGATTTGTTATGCAGTTGTCTACTCTTGCATGTGGTGGTGTCTTTTTGGAGACTTTCTGATCTGTTTCTTAGTGTTTAATTGAACTTTTATTGACAGGAGTGTACTGTCTTCAGGAACTGGAGGCATAAAGGCTTGGGGGAAGAACAGCACCTGCAGAAAGTGTGTCTTGTTGGAGCAGAGTGCAGTAATTTTCAGTTTGCAGTGCAGGTTTCTTGACAGAATTGCTTCAAGGAGACAGAAGAAGCTCTGGCTGCACTTTCCTCAGTCAAGAGCCTACTTAAGAGTTACAAAAGTAGACTTCTCCCCTGTTGTTAGCCAGCACAGGACACATTTTTTGTTCAGTGGTGGTTCCATTTGTTGTTCACCAGATTCTGTTTGCCTTGGTCACTGGATAAGCTTCTGCTCTACATGCAGCTTCACACAGTGGTGTCAGAGCCTTTGGGGCTGTGCTGGGCTTGAGGATGCAGACTTGGGGTAAGCAGAGGGCTGCTCTCAGTTGATGTGGGAGCAAAGGGGGGATCTCTGGGTTAGAGCTTGGCAGGAACAGTCCCTCTGTCAGCTTCACTTACAGTCATCCTTATCAAATAAGACTGCAGCTTCTGTTTGCCTGTATGCTTATTTTCCTTTCCTGTGGTGTTTTGCTCAGCATTGCTGCTCACTTAGGACGGTCTTTGTCATTCATCTTCCATCCTGCAAACTTGAAAGTTTAGTGTATGAACTTCAATACAGTTTTTGACAAGGGTGACTTTCAATATGTTAATGGACTGAGCAATGGTTCTAACCTGTGATTGTTAGAACAGTATTACCCAAAATGAAAGACCCCAAATATTTAGCTGTATGGATCACTAGGAAAACTTCCTCTTGATAGAAATGTGGTAGACACTGGGTAATAGGAGGCCATCTCTACTTAACCAAGACTTTAGGACCTTGAGATCTTTGAATGTGCACATATGAAAATAGTAAGAAATGAATAATTAACTTTTTTGTTTTGCAATGAGATTGACTCCCATCTCATCCTTCTTCTTCATCTCCCTAATGAACTCTAAATATGAAGAGGATATACAGGCATGTCTGTCACTTTGGTCTTGCTCCCCAGACTCAGTAAATATTTTTGTAGAATGGAGCAATTGTGGCCTGAAGTGTTTCTGATTAACCATTGCACTGTGCTGGGAAATATATTTGTAGCTTTTTGATCTTACATGTCTCTTTTGGTTCTTTTCTCATCCATTCTGACTTTCCCACCTAGTTTTATTTTTTAAAAATATTTTAAAAAGGATTTCAGACCTACTGAACAGCCTCATTCAGGCTAAGGCTGGTGTGCAGATAGAGGCATGAGGACAACCATTTGGCTTTTTGTGACACTTCAGGAAAGTTGGGCTCTTCTTTGGAAGGTACCTTGGGATATAAATTGTAGCCTGTTAAATTAAAACCTCTGCCTTCTGGTTTTGCTTATAGATCTTCATTGAAGTATGAAGGAGGTCTAGCTTTTATCTGGAAAAATATTTTCAGTGTTGACTTACTGGAGAATCTGTTGTTTTCCTTTCTACTTCTCATTTTATGAAATGATTCATGACCATTATAGCCTCAGAAATACCAAATGAAAGCCACAGTTCTTTTGTCTACAGTCTTAATCATTTTCATCCTCTTTTTCAAGCTTCTCTCTTTCTCTTGTTTTGCTGGAGGACATCAGAATATCCAGTGATGTTCAGCTGAGGTTTCAAACTAAAATTTGTTTCCTTTCAGGAACATTATTTTCCTGTCTCTTTCTTCTTCTTTGTTTTTCCCACTAATATTCCATCTTTTTCTCTTCCCTTTTACGGAGTAAATTAGTGTCTGCTAGGGACAAGTTGAACTAAAACAGTGGGATCTGTATCAACAGGGTCTTCCTGTTTCCTTTTGATAGATGTGCAGGTAACTGGCCTTTTGAAAATGTGGAGTCACTGTCCCAGCAAGGAGAGAGACAAAGGGTAGAATAGTGCATAGTGAAGGGAGGAGGAGAAATACTGGTAACTTACCTAGAATAAATCCTCAATAGCCTAAGGGAGAGCACTTAATACACAAATTAATAGCATTGCTTAACACCTAAGGGTGTTTTCTGACAGTACTGATGCAAGTGTCAGGTATAGGAGACTCCCTAAAGTATTAGGTGTCCTCCATAGTGAGGATGGTGTGTGGCACCAGCACAACCTGCAGCCCCCAGGGAAGCCTCAGCGAGGGGCTGGCTGGCCTTGGGCTTGTCTGGCCAGTGTGCCCACACCAGCCCTTGTGTTGCTGCTCAGCTTGGGCATGGGCTGGCAGAAATCCTGAGCTCCCTGTGTGCATTCCCTTGGGAAGCTGTTAGAGGTTTGCCTCCTCAATAACCATTAGTGGGTACATGGTGAGTGTGGGAAGCAGACCTGGAGGTGTGAAATGATCTCTCCCCGTTCCCCTGTTGGAAGTGACATCTGGACAGCTAAGCATTGCCTTAGCCCACAGTTACATCCATTTCCCATGGGGTGTTGTTTAGTGCTACCAGATAGAAAAGACTTCTCATCCTCTGAATATATCTTTTTAGTTTGGTTGGGGTTTTTTTGTGTGTGTTTGTTTTAAGAAAGTACCTGATGGATCCTTCCTGTTTACCCGCTGCACTTGTCTGGCCTGGCAGATAGTTTCTTGTGGTGACATACTTGTACTTTACATGTCTTATACAGCCATGTAGATGGGTTTTGAACTGGACCCGTTGACATTCTCAAGTGGAACAATGAAGGAATACATGCCAGAAATGCGTCTGTCCCTGGCTATGAATGAGAACAATGCCTGGCTGTCAGGTTAGATGAGCGTGTCCCTGCAAAAGACAGGGCTGGATTTTCAGAGCAAGTGTGGAAGAATTCTCTTAATGTCAAATGCTGTTGTTGGATTGCTGTATTTAGCTGTCACAGTGTGATGGAGGTTAGGGTTAGAAAAGTGTTCGGTGTTGCTGCAGGAAACTTGCATGTCATTTTGAACTCTTGACTTGCACATAGGCCAGAGCCAAGGATACCCGTAGAGCTGCTCAGCATGCTATTTTTTTAGCTGAGCTGAGCCAGGATTCTGGGACAGCAGTATCCTTACTGTCAGAGTGAGAAATAGTTATCATATTAGGCTCTCTGCATGGCACAGGCGTGCTTATTGCAGTGTAAAAATGAGTACATCAGATGCAATCCTTTGTATGTAAAAAATATATTGTGCGTAAAAGTGCATGCTTATTCTTTATGGTATAATAGAAGCTAAATTTTGTGTTTGTTCCAAAGTCTAGCATAGTTTTGTAGGTTTTCCTTTTATACAATTGAAATAAATAGTTTCAAGGGCTCTCTTAATGATCTTCACTGAATGGTTAAGAGGGGCACAGTGATAAAAACATCCCATGTTTATAATATTTAGCTAAACAACAGAAAAGAAATCCCTGTTTAAACTGTTTGAAGTACCTGGAAATGAGCCTTATGCATGCTAAATGCAGACCAGTGTCTGTGTTTCTGGCTCTGTCCAATGCACAGTTAAGTTTTTCAGTCTGTGGGTGCACTTGCTGAAAGTGGTGAGTTCAGAGCACAGCCAGGCTTCCTCCTTGGGGCTTGGTGCACAGTGCTGTGTCAGGGTTGCTGTCTGTCATGTGCTGTAGCTGTTACTGCTGCATCCCATTAGGAACCAGATCTTCCCTTCCCAGTTCTGCTTTGCTCGCTGCTCCTTGGAGGAGGGGGTAGGTGCCATCGCAGCTAGAGGTGGTGCTTTAGATACTGACCTCTAATTTATGCATACTTGGCTTCTGTCATTTAAGTGAGGAGGGATCTTGGAAGGCCATGTGGTCCAACCCCTCCTCAGAGCATGGTGAACTTAAATCAGGCTGCTCGTGGCTGTGTCCACTAAAGTTTGGATTATCTCTGGCGATGGAAGTTCTTGATTCTGTGGGAAAGCTGAGTAAAACTCCAGTGGAGTCAGCAGAGCTGAGCCGCTCTGTGCATTTAGTATTTATGAGGTTTAGGCAGGTACATAAAGCTGGTTTACAGCAAAAGGTATAGATCTGATTTTGTCTCTCTTGAAACCTACCAGTAAAAGCTATTCATCTTCACATTCTGGAGCCTTAACTACTATTTCTTATTACATTGGTTGGACTCAGACCAGCACATTTTTAAGACCAGCCTCCCATTTTTTCAGGTGCAGTTTGTCATTCTTTTTTACTCCCCAGTGCAAGTGTGGGGAAGCATCACTCCAATTTTATGTGGAGATGATCAGTAAATAGTTCTGAGTACAGTTTTAGCAGCTACCAGAGTTACCCACGTAAGAAGAAAAATAGGCAAAGGCTTCTCTAAAAATAACCATTGGCTGATGATATTGCTTTAAATTGTATTTTTCTGCCAGAAAACTGGGTCCTTACATTATGTTAAACATATGCTAACCACTGCAGCCAAATAGTTAATGGAAGTTGTTCATGAAACATTCTCTTGCAAGGAGGAATCCCTGTGTATTTTCCTGGGGAGAGGAAAATTGAGTTGAGGGAGCAATGAGAACCCCTTCCCAGTATCCCTGCATCTCAGCTCAGCTCTAACTGGTGATCAGCTGTTTCTCTTGCTCTCTCAGCTGCTCTCTGCCCACTCTGTCTGGTCTCTGTCTAATTTATTTGAGACCCGTGCTTTGGGTTTGATTCAGCGCGGATTACGCCAGCGTTGGCCGGTGCATGGCAGTGCTGCTGACAAAATTTCTGCCTGAAGCCTCGCTCACAGCGGTGCCAGAAACTCTTCCTCCCATGGGAGTTGCTGATGGGCAATGCTTTCTTCCGGAGAGGGCTGTAATTTCCTCGAGGGGTCAGAGGCAGGGCACGGCGGGGATGTGCAGAGTCAGCCCTCCCCCCTGGCAGGCTGCAGCACGGGGCTCGGACCGTGCCTCTGCCGGGACCCCGGAGAGGACAGTGCCAGTGCCGGAGGTGTCCCTGCCATTCCCGGGCTGGCTCTTCGCTGCTGCCGGCTTCACACAGCGCTTCTGAACACCTCCCTCACTTCCCTGGCTGTCACGTACCCTCGCAGCCTGGTTATAGCTGATAAGAAGACTCTGCCAAGCTTTGCATGATTTGCTTCTCGCTATTTCACCTCTGTGCCCGCTCCTCAGATCCACCCGCAGCGCCCGGGTGATGGCTGCAGGTCGGGGGAGCCGGGCAGCCACGCATCGCTGCTGAGACAGGGCTCTGGAAGCACGGCAGGGACAGACCCAGTCGGTCCTTTCCGTGGGTGACATCGGTATTGCCCCGTGGAGAGAGAAAGGAGACCTTTGATGTGAGAGTGTGTGGCAGCCGGGGCTGTGCTGCGTCGCCGCGCGGGCCGGGGCAGGACCACGCGTGTCCATCTCAGGGAGCCGAGGCTGCAGCTCTGCCCCGGCTCGTTCCCCACACGCTGGGGAAGGACAGACAAGGCTTTGCTTCCTGATGGGGTGTAGGGCCCCTGGGGCTGTTTCTGAACAAGAATACCTTCTAGCTTGGTGCATGCAGGTGCTGTCAATATCTGTGCAAGCCTATCGCTCTCAAGCGTTACTTATCAGAATTTCCAGATGAACCTTTTTCTCTCTGCTGTTCCAAGATTTTTCTAGTTGATGACTCATGTCTAATGTCTTTTGATAATTCAACTCACTTTGCTACTGAATTTCTACTTGCATATCATTAATCAAAGATGTAATATCTTGTTTACTTTGGACATCTTTGATGAAAGTCTGGGCATCAACCACCCTGTCTCTCAGTACCATACCATTACAGAAATCCTTTTATACTTTACAAGTTCATTAAGTAACTCTAAAATAAAATGAAAGACTTGGGGTTTTTGTTTTTGTTGTTGGGTTTTGGGTTTTTTTTCCTTCTTTTTTCTAATTGCAATGGTAACAGCTTTGTTCTGAGATTTTCTCTTCCTTCTCTGGGCATTGGAGTGAAAGGTTTGAGGGTGTATAGACATGCTTTTGCCTATTTTATCATTACAAATCAGATTTTATAACTGAATTCTGTTTGTAGTGCTGTTCAGGAAAACAGTTTTATAAGAATATAAAACACTTCTTTAGTATTCATAGCTTATAATATCAGCAGGAAAATATTTAACACAAAGTGGGTAACTGTTTAAAGTAAGTACCATGATAGAGCCTTTACAATTTGACTGATAGTTTCCATGATTTTACATGAGGTAAATTATTTATTATTGCCTCAAATACTTCATTTATTTAAGGAGATTTATTGCTATAGTGTCTGATCACCTCATAAATATCAATGAATTTAAAATTAATTATTTTCAAAGTAATTTTTCAAACATGCATGATTTAAGAACACTCCCTCTGTCTCAAAGAAGTAGCATTCAGACTTTAATATAGGTTTCTTTTATAAGCTAGACAGCAGCTTTCTGATGAAAAAGTGTTCCACTGGAAAATGCACTTGTCAGGCTCAAACCGTTCCATGGAAGTACAGTTTGATGACTTTTTTTTTTCTTTTTTTCAAAGCTAAGCACACTGCATCAGAGCTGGAGCCTCCTGGGTGTATGGCTTAGCCTGCCCTGTGGACAGCTTCAAGGCTCTCAGGGTCTCTGACTTCATGGCTGCTGGCACATCTAGGTTTTCCAGAGTCCCATTTTGGAAAAAGATTTTTAAAACCAGGTTTTTCTGTGACACAGAAATCTGCTCCCGACTCTTAACGTGGACCAGATGGTCCCTAAAGCCACGTACTTGCTGAGACTGAAGTTTGACAGAGTACATAAACATTGCTTTATGGTCAGCCTTCTATGGATCCTCACCAGCTGGAATCGGAAGTGGGTGGTTTATGCCTGTAGGTTGTAACAGGTAGCAACAAACCCATTCTATCTGTCTTAATAAGTTCCATTATTTCTTCTGACTGGAGAAGGTGAAAAACAATCTCACTTGTCTGCTTGCCAGTCTTACTTGGCAGATGATTGTGGAGCAACATTTGGCACTGATGAACAGGGAACTCTAGGAAAAGTTACATGGTTATAGCCCTGCAGGGAAGTAGCTGACATTACCAAAACTGAATACACTGGAATTAAATGAATAAGACTTTGAGTCTCTAACATCAGTTGCAGGAAGGGAAAAGGACCCTGCAACAAGACCAATTGTGTTGCTCACATTCACCTCAGTTACTGCTTTGTAATTATCCAGAAACAGTTGGTAATGTCAGTGCTTGCTTTAAGTAGTTTCTGGCCGTAGTTGGAAAGGAGTCACTGAAATTGGTGTAATCAGAATACTTGAAATTGTGTTAGTAATGTATATCCCTAAATAAATACAGTATATAACTTTTGTTAGTTAGAAAATGTGCATAAAGAAATGTTTGTATATATGGAGATTGTTTGTTTTAGGTTGCCTCACCATATTGTAACTTAGACATTGCAATACTAGGAATGAAGAACTTTCTGAAAGGCCAAGGACAAAGTAGTTATAGGAAACCTTTCCTGAAACAGTAAACATTTAAATCTGTCTCTAGTCTGTATACAGTATTTTAATAAAGCAGTTCCTAGGAAGTTTCTAGCCAGTT
Source organism: Monarcha castaneiventris obscurior (assembly GCA_026261815.1). NCBI lineage: Eukaryota > Metazoa > Chordata > Aves > Passeriformes > Monarchidae > Monarcha > Monarcha castaneiventris. Next base: position 2,453,599 of record JAMPIT010000434.1, on the reverse strand, counting down.
CTAGTTGCATTAATCTCTTGAGTAATTGCTCACAATATTAATAGAGGTTGTAAAATTTTTCTCTGCTAAAATTATTAAGCATAAAACGAAAGAAGGAATGTGTTCTCATTTTTGAAGCTATTCTTACTAGCTTTATTTGCATGGATAGATGCATTAAATAAATAGGACAAGATTAAAAAAAAATCTATTATCTGTGAGGGACATAGAATCATTTCAACTTCCCTATTTTTACCAATAAAATCATGATAGGAATAGTGTCATGTCCTGTCAGCTTTCACTGTAAACTCTAGTAATAAAGTTATTTGACAGGGTAAATGTGGATGAGAGGAATGGGTTGGAAAGAAAAATTCCTGTGGATACATCATTTAGGGAGGGCAGTAGGTCACTCATACTCATTTCATAGGACTGTATCACTAAATACACCCCCATCCTTGATTAATTTTGGTAGTAAGTAATTTTTCTTAATGAAGAATTAACATATTTTGACTCATTTATTTGGCTAATGTTCTTGTTGGCACGTTTCACTCATACATACATAGTTTTGTTCATGGAAAAAACAGGGAACAATAATAGTGCTTTAGAGTAAAGAAGAGAAAGCAACAGGAAGCTTAAAAATTACTGCTCAAAGAGCACTAGATTTAATTTGTGCTTATTAATGATGATGGATGGGATCCCTCATTTTGTGTTAAAGTGTGAGTTTTGCTCAAAAAACCTGTATGGTTACTTCTTCAGATATGGAGTGATGTGAGACAAGGTTTGCCCATTCTGTTCCTGTTAAGATGCTACCAATTTGATTTTGTGCTTGTAATGTAATCTTTAATTTGTGTAAGTGTATGTTACCTGAAAACCCCAGGCTAAAAACATATAACACTTCTAAATGAAATTATTGAAATGTGTATTGCAGTGATTACTTTTTCTGTTTTATGCCTCTACTTTTAAAACATATTTCTGAGTAAAAGTAAGAATTCATCCTTTTTTTTTTCCCAGACCAAATGTGTGTGGATCACGTTACAATGCCTACTGCTGCCCTGGATGGAAAACTTTACCTGGTGGAAACCAATGCATAGTCCGTAAGTTAATCTAGTTATGTGTTTATCTTTGTCCTTCTATGTTTCAGGGTGTTTTCAATTGTATACCAGAACTGAAATGTGTTTCTTTATGTCTTCAATAGCAGCTGTACATGATTGCTTTACCATTTAAAATATATACAAAGCTAATATACAGAGTTTTTTGGGCTACAACACAGTGATGTGATACCGGTATTTAACAAAAGATTAATCTCATCCACATGTTCTGTTTAAGTCTGTGGTAAAGGGTTCCAAGGGGTGTGTGAACTCTCGGGAATGAGCGGAATATGTTAATCTGTTTAAGGTAATGGAAGGAGGCAACAGCATCAGGCCAGCAAGTACATTTTATCCACTTGTTTGGACCATACCCCTGAAATATGTATGTAGGGGTATAAATACATGCACACATTGTAGTGCTGTATATGCATATTCATGTGTGGTACAACAGTATATTGGAAATAACTCCTAAAGGCACTTGGCCCAAGGCTGATAAGACTTTCCAGAGATCCTGCAGCAATGTGCTGTCAGAGGGGAATTATTGCTCTTGTGTGTGTGTGGTGCAGAAATAAAGGAAGCATTGTAATGCTGCCTCAGTGCCATCCTTCCTCCCAAGAGTAGTCTGGTAAAATGGTCAACAGTTTCACTTTTCCAAGGAAATCTCGCCATATCTAGTGTAACCTGTGGCATGTTCCCAGACCTTTTCATAGCAGATGGTGAAGGTCTGGGTCTTAGCTGCCCCCTATAAAGATGCAGATAAACAGGAGGAACTGTTTTGGGATCTGTTGTATGCAGTTCAGTGAGTTTGTGGGTGTTTATGTTATGGTACTGAATTTTCTATCAGGTGTTTTTTTATGTGTTTGAGGTTTTTGAGACATATTTTAAAGGCATTTATGTTTTCTTAATAGCAATCTGCAGACATTCCTGTGGGGATGGATTTTGCTCTAGACCAAACATGTGCACATGCCCAAATGGTCAGATAGCCCCCTCCTGTGGTTCAAAATCAAGTAAGTATTTCTTCTGTGTCTCTGATACTGCTCTTTTGATTCTGTGAAGCTACTAATGTATGTAAAATGGTTCAGTGGTCAGTATTTAAGACAAATAACCTTTGAGTCACCAGACGTACTTTTACCACAGGAAGGGAAGTGTAGCTTCCTATGATGAAACTGAAGAATGACTCAGAGGCTGGCTGTTGGAGACACTTTTTTTTGCCAAATCAAACCCAAATTAGTCTTGTTGGAAGCTATTTTCATTTGCCACTTTGTAAAACTAATTCCAGCCTTCCTTGCTTTCTGGAAAATGCCTTTTCTCTGTTTACTGATAGACATGGACATGGATACAGCACAAAAGTTGTAATGATAGAGAGATGACTCTTGACAATTGGCTGACCTTGACATGCTTTGTGATTTTCTTCAGCTTTCAAGGGTTATAAAGCAGACACTGTGTGTGCTGTATGTTAATACCTAGGCCTACAAGCATTAGAGCATTTCCTTGCCAGGCTTGGTACATATCTTCTGAATCTAATACTGCTGACTTTCTTCAGGTGACACTTCCATAGCTACTAGAGGTACAGAGTTGCACAAGGTTTTTAAGTGGAACAGCTTTTCATCAGAAAAAAAAAGTGCTTTGAAAATGAAACTTTTCAGAGAGATGACTTTTCCTAAAAATGTTTGTATTTCTGGTTTTCCAGGAAGGTTCTCCAGAGGCAGGGAAAAATAAGTAAAATTAAATACATTCAATGAACAGATAACTCAATGGCTAAATATGAGTTGAGTGTTTTATATAAAGTAGGATTTTGCTCAGTTCATATCTGAGATGCCAACTGTAAAGTACCCTGTATTCTCATTTGAACATGGTGCTTGTCTCTTAGAATGTAGAAGATGTAGATTTTGTTATGAAATGCGGAGTTTCTGGAAGGAATTTTGAGGGAGACTGGTTCTCACAAATGCCTATAACTATCTGAACAACACACTGACAGAAGTCACTGGGGGATGCACTCAGCTGAGGTCTGTAATATTATGCACAGTGGTCATCCTTTCAGTTCTGAATATCTTTTGAGACTCAGTGTGTGGTCTGCTTTGCTTCTGTATTTTTTACCTTGCCATTTTTTTTTTGCTTTCCTGGTTGATAAGAATTTTCCCACATAACTGACCATTTCAGTTTGTGGTTTTAGCATCCTTCTTATGCAATAACAGTGGAAAAACATTAACAACTGCAGAATGTAATGGAATGGCATGTACTAAAATGGTAAATATTGTTCTTTGTAGTTAACCCATCTCATGCTCCTGTGATGTCTGTTAGGGAGAGGACAGCATGAGGAAGATCTGGAGCTGTGGAGCTCCCAGAGACTACTGGAGGGAGGGAAGGGTGCAAAGTGCTGCACAAATGTGTGAGGTGATGTGTTCCTGCCTGGGTTTGCAGCTACTGTTTTATCAGGTGCTTATGCCTTAGTCTTGTAAGCTGCTAAAGGAAGGTATGACCTTCTCCCAAGTACCCTTCAGGGCACAGAAGGAGAGATAGATATATCCCTGTGTCTGTTACATGTTTTGGCACCTTTGTAAAAGGCAGGAACAAGTGGGCCTTAGTATTACTTAATTTCTTTCTTTGGCCACACTGAAATCTTTTATGAGTCAAGACTTAAAAGAAAAATAGAGTATGAGTTAAGTTTCAGTTCTTCTTGTGGTTCTTTTTCTGAAATATTCTACTATTGATCTCCATGGTTTTAGCCTTCATTGGAGTAGCACAGATAAATGGGTGCAGGACTTTACTAAAGTGTTTAATCAAGCAGCTTCTAAAGCCTATTATATGACATAGCTAATTTGGTTGCTGACCATTACTTCTCCTAAGTATGAATTTTCCACTAATCATAAGCTTAATCTGAGCTGACATTATTTTCCTTACATTGCTGCATGGGTTTGCCTGCTTTTAAGTGTTGATTCTCTGTATACAGTATAAATATTAACACTTTACAAATAGACTTAGCAGTTGGCTTAAAATATATATGGTTTATATCTTGTTCAATTTCTGCAGTGGGATACATTTTGTGTATGTGGTTACATCCCCTTTATTTATTAAAAAATACTAATTCTAAAAGCAAAAGTGTCCTTTAAGTTGTAGGGAGAAGAGACTCCACTGCTTCTGTGCACTCTTGTGTAATATTTTTTATGATTTAGCACATCATTAGTACTTACAGAACATACTTTATGTAAGTCATTTGCTCTGTTGGCACTGTAAACAAAACCAATGAATATGTATTTACACAATAGACCACAATAACTTAGGTCTGCAATTAGAAACAAAGTAAACATAAAAAATACTATTTGACATCAAATAGTTACTGTCAACTACCTTTGGTAACAGTTAACATTTTGACAGAATATGCATTCATGAAACCTTATTTTAATTATATGTTTTAAAAACTAAGAAAAAAAATCTAATTAAAATAATTTAAAAATTGAATGTAAATGATATGTTTGTCACATGCAAAATAAAAATAGCAAATATGAGTGAAAATGCCATGATTTCTCAGAATTAAGTGTTTAGCTTCTGATATATGAGATGTGTCTAAGAGATCCTTTGGATATTTTTATGTGTCATTAGTACTCAAGGAGTCAGTAGTGGGCATGGGTTTTATAGCAGGTACATCCATAGACAGAAACTGAATTGACAGTGACTCTTACACTCTGTCGAAATAAAATATTGTTGTCTGTCGAAATAAAATATTTAATGCAGATTGGAAAGCATGTGGATTCGAGAGCAAAACAAAGCCTCAAAGTTTGATTCTCTTGCAGGTCAGTTGCTGGGACTTTTCTGGTTAAGAGTCAGCTTTAGGAATCTGATTTGTGGTTGAAAAGATCAACCGGTGGTTTTCTCAGCTGGGATTTCAGTGACATCAGTAAACTTGCTGGCCGAGTAGCGGTTATTTCTGTGTGATTAGTGAATTTTTGGGTGTGCTTACAGCAGGCTTGGAGATAAGGTTGCCAAGTGTGGAGGCCTGCGTGCCGCAGGCTCTGGTGTGTGGGTGCTCTGGCGCTGCAGGTGCGCCTGTGTGGGGATGTAATGCTCCGTGCTGTGGGAGACGTCCTGCACTCCGTGCTCTGCCAGCTTCACTGCTGCCCTCACAGCACCCGGGCTGTGGCTGCTGTGTCCGTGTCTGTTGGTGCTGCAGCCTGGCCCTTCTTTCTGCTCCATTCACGCTCTGTGATCCTGCCACGCTTTAGAGCTGCTGCTCTGCCCCTGTGTGAGGGGAACCAAACGAGGAGGAGGGTGTCAGGCTGCCCCCAGCGTTATGGGTCAGCTCTGTCTCTGAGCTCAGCCCCTGGTTTTGCTTCTATAGTCAGAATGGTTTGGGCTGGCTGAAACAGGGGAGGTGTTTGCTGATGGGGCTGTCCCTGAAGGAAGGGAGCTGTGACACAGACAGCGGGAGCTGTGGTGGGTGCTCGGGGTGACAGCTGTGGAGACAAGTATCCGTGTCCAGAGCGGGGCCGCTCCGCTCCTCTGCCAGCAGCGTCAGAGGCACAGCTGAGGGCTGAGCTCCTCCTCAGAGACTTCCCGCCCAGAGTTTTCCTCAGAGGCTGCCGGTGGTGTGGGGCTGAGCCTGGGCCTTGGCTCCGCGCCCTGGGACCCCACTCCTCGGGTGCTGTGGGAGGTAGGTGTCTGCTCCATGGCAGTAAAACCTGGAGCTCAGCCCCCTGCCTTATATTTTGCTACTGTCAGAAGTGGTGTAAGGTCTTGAATTTCGAATGTTCCCAGAGTTTTTGAGGGTACTGCAGGTTTTGTCTGTGCCTTGTGCAGGGCAGCAGGCCCGTGTCCCGCCTTGGCGCTCGCTGCCATCTCTCTCCTGACTCAGTCACTCGACAGAGAAAGCACGCTGAGCATCTGGGATGCGATGAGGCCGTCATTCCTTGTTTACAGCTCCTGGCAGGCAAAGCCCTGCGTCATGCACGGCCGGGGCTGGGAGCGTTTCCTCGGCAGTGGCACGGAGGCAGAGCCGGCCTCCCCGCGGTGCCCGCTGGCTGCCCTGCCGCGCCCTCAGCCTGAGGGCGTGGGCCAGCGGCTCCACTCGTTTCCCACCTGAGGACTGCAGGCCCTCACACCTCACGGTTCTTAGTTTGGGATCGCAGAGTAGACGGCACCTGTGCTACCTTCCGTCTGCACGGTGAGCTCCTGCACGTTTTGTGAGCGGTTGTGGTTGTGGTAGTGCTCTGGGTGTGATGAAGTCTTTACTCAGTTTTTCTAGGTATTTATTTAAGAAGTCAGGAACTGTTATGCTTAAGAGGGCAGCACTTTGATAAAAAACACAACTGTCGCCCACACGCGAAGCCCGTGTGGCTGTGTATGGTCTTGCTGGCTCTTTTGCAAGTTTATAAAGTTGTGTTCCTGCAGTTATTCCTGTTTTGACTTCAGACATTTCCAGTGCAGACTGTTTACAAATTGGATGTGAAAAAGAACAATATTTGATTAAAAGCAACCATTTATTAATGTTAACATTTCCTGTGCGTGCCAAGGTAAGGCAAAGCTATATGCAGTGATTTACCAGCCTTATGGTAATTCCTGTGCTTTTTCTTTGAATCTGTGTCAGTGTGTTACCTTGGAATAGGTTGTTTCATTTACCGGAATATCTCCACTGACATTAATGGAATTGTTGATATAGCTGAGAAAAGAGAACCTGGACCTGCATTAATATGCTAGTTTTCAAAAATGCATTTTTAAAATCATCATCTGAGCTCCAGACAGCCTTTGAATGTGTTTCTGTAAACTTTTGGAAGGATAATATTACAGAATAGTCTGTATGACTTTGGAAGTAGTCTTTTCAACATTCCCACAAAAGTGGGCAGAAAATAAGTAATTAGTTTACTGACTGTATGTCTTTGATTCTCTTGCCTGGTAATAGGGGAGAAAGCTCACTGACTTAAATGGCCCATTTTAGTAAAAATGACTGGGTGTCCCAGCAGTCTCCCATAATGATTTCAGTTTAAAACAGAGGAAGAAATATTTTACCTTGGAAAAGTTCTTTTAAGAAGGAATAAGACAAGTTATGGAAACTTTGTGTGTGTATCCCAAAATGAGGAAATACACTTTGTTTATACATGAACAAATAATATGAAAATCATCATTTAAGCTACTGTTAACCTTTTTATCTCAAATGTAGTTCAAACTACTTAAATGGCTTTGGTCTTCATGTGGGAATGGAAATTAGCTCTTGGCATAGCTTGCTCTAATTGAAATCAGTTTGTGGTTTAAGAGTTCCTTCCCTGCTTGACAGATGATATCATTTCCTATGCTTTTTGTAATCCCCTCTGTTTTTCTAAGATTGTATAAAGCTGAGTTGAGCTACACATTTTAAAGTAACTATACACCTTTTTCTGACCTACTTAGGACATTGTCCAAAAATCTTCACCAGATATTCACTCTGTATTTGCAGACAATTTTACTTTTTATTGAGGAATGTTAGTACATTTTTGTTGCTTGAAGTACTGAAGTACATCCAAAGCAGAACAAAGATGCATAATAACTATTAGACATACAAGAAATGTAATACACAGTTTTTGCTTTTATAATTGAAGAATTAAGTTAACTAGTGTTTTAAATGCTAGATTGCTTTAACTTCTTTTTCCAGTTGTATGTTTACTTCTGTTTTGTGGATTCATATTGTTGTAGAAGGCAGTACAGTTAAAATTATTATTTCTGCTTGAAAATAAAAAAAAAATCTACTCACATACTTCTGAACTGTTAAAAGCCAAATGATGCCTAAGGGTTTAGTGTGAGATGAAAAATTCAGTGTTTGGCATGGCACCTGTTAGCTGCAGGCTCTGACGGGACGTGCAATTTCCATTTCTCAGTCCTGAGCAGTTCAGACAGCATGGTGTAGGTATCCAGTGCTCCATCACAATCTACTGAAATGCTGATCAGACTGTAATCCTATCTGGGGAGGAGCCTTTCATGTGGTTCCTGTTAAGAGGAAAACCATTTCCCAGCTGCTTACTGGAGTGCAGGTCCCAGTTCACAGCTGTGTTGGACAGCAGGACCTGTAAGAACTTCACTTTTTTGGGAGACCTGCCCACTTCTCTATGCCTGATGAAGAGCCTGACATACTTTTAGTTGCTCCCAACATCTAGTTAAGAAATCTATTTGCTCCTATTACTAGAAAATTGCAGCAGAGACATTATGCTTTACTGGCATGGGGCTTAAGCTGCCTGTTAACCATTATAAGTGGTGGGGCTGCAGCTGAGGAGAATGTGCTGCTGCTCCCCTGCCTCTGCCCTTGGCAGGGGAAGTTTGTTGGCTCTGGGGAAGTGCTGTCTGTGAGCTCTGCAGCTCCCAAGCACAGCAGCTCTACTGGAGGGGTGAGCCCACAGTTGGAATACAGAGAGAAATCACTCTGTTATTTCTCCTTTTTGTGCAAGAAGTCCTGCCTGGCCGGGTCAGCTTCTGGTGTTGCATGTGTTGGCAGAACAGGGGTGTCTTCAGGAGCTTCCTTGTATGCTTCCCTTTAATGCTTCCCTCCCCCACTTCCCAGATGATAAGACTCCCTTTCTAACGGTGCTGTCTGCCAGAAGTTTAGTACTTTTCCCTTGTTGAAGGCTTTTTCTCATAATTGCAAACTAGGAAAGAAATGTTGAGGATTTATGCTTATATGAAATGCCTTTGACTTCATTTGAATGAGAGGGTGCATCAAATCTTTGCACCATGTCCTGTATTCCTTAGGAACTGTGTATCTATATTGTGTTCTGTAGAGCCATCTAAGTATCTGTCCTAAAATGTGCATTCTTGACTTCTAATACTTCCTGCTTCACAGAATCAGTCCCTAAAAAAAAAAAAAAAGTACAGTCCTTTAGCAAACAGTAAAGTCTTTCTGACTGGTTCTGTTTAACTGAGGAAAATCTCTTTTCCTTTCAAGTCCAACACTGCAACATCCGGTGCATGAATGGAGGTAGCTGCAGCGATGACCACTGCCTCTGTCAGAAGGGATATACAGGAACACACTGTGGACAGCGTAAGTACACTCCTAGGAATGCAGATACTGTTAAGTGATTCTGTGATATGTGGATTGGACACCCTTTAGCACTAAATTTCAGGTGCTGTTGAGCTGGTTTCTGATCAAGTATAGTGGAATTTTAGAGGAAAACACGTGACTTCGTAATGAATGCTGAGTGAATTCTTACTGATCAAGATTATTAAAGTAAGCATCATGTGACTTTATAACAATTGGATATAACTTGATCCTATAGTTCTCACACTACCATGATTCCCACTGACCTCCAGGACTTTTCACCTACTAGAGCAGTGGATCATACATGTAAATTTTACATGGGATTCAGTTTTCATTTTATAGATAAAATTAAGATTCTTAATACAAAGTCTTGTTTTCATTTCAGGGTTTGCATCAGACTTAGCTATTTAGAAATTTTGATGTTGTCTTATTAGAGTTGATTGACAGTTTTTCTTTTCATTTGCTCAGTGAGTCCTTAGCCAAAAGCTTTCCTGGATTGGCTGCTTGAAATCTCTCCCAAACTGACTCTGGGGCTCTCTTGTTCTTCTTGGCTGGAATGCTGTGAAGTTACTCAAATAAGGATGTAGACACTGCTTTTAACCAAGGCTGTCATGTTGCTATCTAGTGAACTCTTGGTCTGACACAGAAAATGTGTTTAGCTCATTTAATGAAAACCTTTTGTGCTTTGTCAAATTCAATGGCACACTTTACATGAACTTCAGTGGGACCAGGAATTTACCCTAATAATCTGGAGGAGGATCACATGGTGAAAGGATTAAGAATTGTATTTCTGCCTTCGCTGTGAAATATCAAGTGGATAAAAGAGGATAAATGGAAATCTTCTTTCTACTGAAGTGAATGTGAAACGTAACAAAGAATAACATTGCTCAATGAACATCAAATTGTATTTAAAATCTCCTTTTTCATGGGCATGTTGTATTTTCTGATTGTTTTTGAGAGAAACTGCTTTTGGAGTTTATTATAAAAAAATTGAGTTCTGAAGCCAGTGACATCATCATACAGGGGAAGAATATCTTGAACTAACATGGAATAGATATTGATTACATTTTGCTATCCTAATTAATAGCAATTAATCAGCAAACAGCCTTTTAATATTGGATTATTACAGGAGGAACAAATACATTTGAGGATTTAGAGATGAAATATTCCTCTGCACCTTCTTTGTGCAATCTCTATCAGTGTCACCCCAAGGGAATTTGTTGCAAGTTTGAAAGAGATGTTGTTTTGAAGTTATGGGATTGTCTAGCTATCCCAAAGAGAAAGGCTCTGAGAGGTCAGAAAAACTGTGATTGTTTCTGTATTTGTGTTACATTCCCTTGAAAAGATGAGCTCATGGTACTGATGAGGCCAGGAAGCAGTAAAAGGTCATTAAGTAGATTCTAGGAAGAGAGTTTGGTATCCTGTTATGTTTACCATTTTTACCAGTTTACCTAAGTTGGTCAAGTACTACGTTCATGCCTTTCTGAAAATAGCTCAATAAAGATAACTTTTGCCTTCCCTTTGATACAGCTGTCTGTGAAAATGGATGTCTGAATGGAGGGAGATGCGTAGCTCCAAACCGATGCGCTTGCACGTATGGCTTCACTGGACCCCAGTGTGAGAGAGGTATGTGCCCTAAATCAGCAGAATAATTGTGTTCCAACACCCCTGGCAGGAGGGTTGTTGGGCCATTACCTGTTGTATTCTATAGCTGAATTGGTTGTGTTTGTTTTTGTTGGTCTCAAGAAGGAAAACAAATTTTAAGTAGCATTTTTAGAAGTATGCGAACTTCATAAGGATAGAAGCCAGGATGAAACACAGATGGAACTGTTTACTTTTTGTGATGAAAACATTCCAGTGGAAGAGGTGGCAAATGAAAGTTTTTGTGTGCTTTTGCTCAAACTTCAGTTTCTAAGTCATCGGAAAAGGTCTTTAAATCTGATATGCATGATAAGTAGCATCTTACCTCTGTCTTTTTGTTTTCTTTTGCAGAGTTTATTCAGGTTTTTTTTCCATTTTGTGCAGATTTTATGTTTTCAATTTTAGCTTTTTAGTTGTATATCCATAGTGAAAATCTTGAAATGAAAACACAACTATACCAACTGCCTTCTATGATATGTGGATTTTTTTCAGGGTTATTAAACCAATCTAATTTTCCATTTGTGAGCAGTGTAGTGGACCATGTTTAGGTATAATCCTGTTGAGTTTTATAAAAATACAAATAAAATACTTTCATTTGTTGGAGCAGTTGGTCTATGTAGTTGGAAATCCATACATGCTACTCATAAAATAGGTTGTGTTACATATCTGTGAACCTGGGACAGAATAGACATCAATAATGTAGAGGATGTAGATTTCATTAGCACATGACATTTTTGTCAATGAGCGTGTCAGATGATCTCTGGTGTCAGTGCTGTACCTGGAGGAGTAATGGTTGGCTTTTTTATGTGGGCAGCATAGGTGGGTGATACAGACCAACAGCTCTGAGGGGACCAAAGCTTTTTGTTCTGTGCTAAAACAGCTGCTAGGATGAAGCAGGTATTTCCTGCACTCCCTATAGCTGATAAAATTGCTGTGTTGGCACTGCGTGAAGTCTTGCCAGTTGTCCACTCAGATGTTATAAAAGTAGTTCAAACCAGTGGAGAATTTTTTCCAAAAATTGAAAAGTAGCTCTGTTCTGAATCATGGGATCTCACTGCTGGAGAGGAGTAAGAGGAATGGGCAATTAGGTTAAAATTCTTAAGTTCGAAGAGAATAAATGCTTATAGGTGAGAATGCATTGAATATTACTGCAAGGACTTGGAATTTCAAGCAATTACTGCTTGTTCTTCATGGGTGAAGTTTTTGAGCCTTCAGTCTGGTGAGGAGGTGTAAAGTTGAAGTAAGTTCAGAAGAAGATTGTTTGGTGCTGCTTCTGTGTTGCCTGGTCTGAGACCTGTTTGACTCCACATCATTAGGGCAAGTTTCTAGGCTGGATCCTGGTAACAGCTTCAGTCCTGTCCCTCAGGGCTCCTTCCCGGTGGTGGGTGGAGTGGGAAATTGGTGGCACAGAGCCATTTGAGCCAAGTCAAGCTGTCCTGAAATTACATGCATGCTGTTGAGCACAACTGAGGTGGAAATCTGTAACTTACATGCCTTGTCCATAGGCAGTTTTTTACTTAAAACACGTGTTTGACTTTATAGTTATCAATAAAAGAGAAAATAGACATGAATGAGCTGTAGTATTCCTGGTTAATGCTCGCTTGCTATGTTGAGGCCAAATGACTGTCATATCTTCCCAGAAAACCTCTGAAATTTGGCTGCTTTCACAGATTTCCTGCAGCCTCTCTACCTAGCTGAGCTAATATGTTCCCCTCCTCTAAAAAGGGTGTGGTGGTTTTTGGTCTCAGAATCGCATTATGCCATGAGAAAAACTTTTTCTGAAGATAACTTTTCAAGTATAAACTAATCTTGGTCTTAGAATAACTTGCCTTGTTCAGCACATGCACCTGTGTGGTCACTGGGGAGTTGTCTGGCTGCATATGGTTTTACACAGCTGTCAGCTAAGTAAGAGGTCCGTATTTTGAATCTAGCTTTGGAAAGTTCTGTGGGCTTGACACTCCCTGGTGGGCTTCTGATGTACATGTGAATGGATGTTAGCCAGTAAATTGACAGGATTCATGCCTTGTAGAGTAAAATCGTGTGTTTATTAGAAAGAAAAGGAAGAGGGGAGGAAACAAAACGACAAAACCAAAGCATCTCTGTGCATGGGAAAGGAAAATACTCAAGAGAAACAGTCTCTTAAACAATGCCATTTCTGGGGGAAGCAGGAGAAGCACATTGTTTTGAAAACACCATTTCTGGATATAAATGTAATGTGAAGTGATACAGTTTTGTGGCATACACATTCTCCATCTGTTTGGCTGTGGTTTGACTTCTAGGTTATGCCATCCCACAGACTCACAGTTATGGAAGTAATTTACTGCTGTGTATCACCCAGTGCTTTTCTCTACAAACATCAACTAACAGTAACAATCAGAGAGTGTTTGTGGCACATATGTCACACACCAAAGAATATTCCAGCCTTTGCTGCATATGTCGTAACTTAGAACTGACTTGAATAAAACAATGTCGAGGCAACCAAACACGTGGGGTTATTCTAATAATCCGATAGGGAAAACACTTAAAATGTTGCAGGTGGTTGGAACAAAATCAGCTCCAGTTTCTTAGATACAGAGACAAGTTGTGTAGATTTGTGTCCACTGTTTTAAGTAGTTTTTCCATATATTACCTCAGTAAATGCTGACCATGTGATTGTTAATGAAGATCTACAAGACTTCTGTGTAGGGCAGTAGCATCAAATACATGCACAATGAAGAGCTTTATCTGGTGAAAGACCCACTGCTTTCACAGTGCAGCAAACTCCATCAAATCTGTGGCATGAGTATTTCTATGTATTTATTCAGTCATTCTTCGAGAGGGTAGCAGATGGCCTCGGAGAGTTTTGGCACACAAATTGCTTTTTTGTATGTCTTAGAAGTGTTAAGCTTAGTGTAAAGCACTATAAACATGTGCACAAGGAATTTTGAGATTCACTTGTATCACTGGAGTTCCTCTTCATGTTCTGGGAGTGTCACTGGTGAGACAGGCTTCACCAGAGTTGGATTGACAACTTTGTCATGCTGCAAGTGGTACACAGGTATCAATAACTCCTAAGCTGTTGTGTGTGGTGTTTGGCTCCTTTCCAGAGCAGGAGAAACTGCCTGGACATACTGTCAAGTGTATGCCACTGTATCATAAAACAGCAGACCTGGCCTTTCTGTGGAATAGTGTTCAAAAAGGTGGACTTGACATAAACTCAGCAGTAAAAGTGTAGTGGATTTGGTAATGCTTCCTTACAGCCATTTAAGACACATTTAAAATACATAGCCCAGGAAGGAAAATATTTCAAGGACGTTGTCTCAGTTAAAAGTTGAACTTCAGGGATTTCTTTTAGGAAGGTGCTGAGTTCTCTGGTGGTGGTCCAGTGATGGGCTTTGACATGCCTTTAAATTCAAACCCGAGATGTCAGTATGCCTAGAATTATGCAAGTGCTTAAGGGCCTTGCTGGGTTTTGGCCCAGGCTTTCAGAGTTAGTTAAGATCTGAGAAATGCACACGGCTTTTAGCTTAACAGTAGTCATATTTTTAATGAAAAGAAATCACATGTGGCAGAAGATTAAGATGTGGGCAAAGCAAAAGCAAAATTTCTCCCACTGGTTAAAAACTGGATGCCATCTTTATGCCATTTGAATGTTAATGCTGAATAACTTGAGTGAGTCACAGATTCTGCAGTTTCTTTTTGAGTTGCTGAAGAGACTGAGAGACTTAGCTTATGTTCCCCTGAGGATGATTCAGAACATTGACAGCTCTTTCTATTGTCTGTAAAAGAGCCTCGGGGATTTAGCTGGCTATGGGAGATGCCCACGTTTGGGTCATGTGAAAACATCCCTGTATCCTGCACTTTATGAAAGTCCTGAGGAAAAATTGATGTTAGGAGCTCAGGGAGATCAAGCAGCCCTATCAGATTTGGTAGAGCTGTTTCCAGATTTGTGCACAAAGGCTTTCTTGACTCTTTGAAACTGTTTCTCTTTGGACATTTGGGTGATAATACTTTAAGAGGGTGAGTTCTATATAATAGAAGATTGTACATTGTTGTTATCCTTGTACTGCAGAAATGCAATGAAATGTGCTTTTTTTTTCTGTCTGGATTCATTTAGAGGAACACAGTGGAAGCTCAGAATGTGTTACAGCCCTGTTTGTTTACCTGAATGCTTGTGACAACATCAGGGGCTCAATCCTGCTGCATTCTGGAGTTTTGCCACTCACTTCACATAGGAGCAGAATTGGGCCTGATGTAGTTCAAATATTAAAAACGTACCACGTGTGTTTTGTTTTTTTATGGACTCAGAATATGAGCAAACGATTGCTTTTTCTTCAAACAGAGTCGTTTCTGTACTGCTCTCTTCATGGCAGGAATTTTTGCATAATTTTTAATTATATTTGGCCATTATTAAAAGTTCCCAGAATTAATGCCATATGTAAAAATATCTTTCCCAGAGCCTCTCTATGAAAGTGCAGCCGCTGAAAGTGGTCAAGAGTAATGTAGGGCTCTGTATATTTTTTTTTCTTTCTAAATACTACAACGGGTAGAATGTTTTTACAAAGAGGACACTGCACCCCTTAGTGTGCCCCGTCTCTGGTATTTAGTCTAAATGGAAAGTAAATAACAAAGTGTAGATAGCAGTAAAAGTATGTTCCCAAAGCCTTATGTTGCATTTAAAGTAGTATTGCAGCATATGGTAGCTGGCAAACATTTGAATAAACTTGATTTCTGCAGCTTTCTTCCAAGAAACACATCTGTTGACATAGACATGTAGTTTCTGCAGCCATGTAACATGAATGCATGTACAGTGTTACAGCAGCAAACTGAAAGATGGCTAAACTTGAAGGCCTGCAATGAGGACTCTTGCACATGTTTTTCCCCCTGGAAAGTTATGAAAAATGGCTTCAGGCTGAAGATCAATATATTCAGTCACAGAGTGATGTTTTACTGACTTCAAAATAACTTCAGTATATGTTGTCACCCTTGATGTCTTGCAGTTTTAGAATAAAAAATTCCTTTGGATTATCTTTTCTATAGGAGAGGTTAAGATAACTGGATGAGTTTTTCAATTTTTAAAATTGAAGTTGCAGCTTTATGGTGGAGAAGTCAGCCTCTACAGAATGATTGTGTGTGATTTAAGGTGGTTTGTAATACTTACCAATATAATCAATAGATCTCTGGATCAGAACTCAGGACTCAGCTCAGTCTGTTATTTGATGCCAAAAGGCATTTTTAGGGATCTTGTGTATAGGAAGGCTTTTATCCATTGTTCTGGTTCTTGCAAATACACCCCACAACTGGTCCTGTGTTGTTTGCTCTATGCTTTGTGTGTCTTAAAATATCACATAGCAAGTTTTAAAATGTTTCTTCAGATATATGCTTATAAGCTTAATCAAGATCCATAAATGATTAAGTACATATGGCTTAGGTCTCTTGTGAGATGTTAGGGCTCCAACTTTTGTACATGAAGCTGAACATTTACATTTTGTTCCAAATTGAGTTTTGATTTCAGTCAAACAAATCTAAAGTTTTCATTCAACTATTTGGCAGACCTTTTTATATTTCCATGCCTTCTTGATTGGCTGCTAAGGACACTGACCTTTAGATGTGCAGTAAAGTATTGTTTGGACTTTGCTTTGTTTTGATTTTAGTCGTAGCAGTGGAGATGCATACAAATTTAATCACAAATTGTGGAGTCTGTATTATCATAAAGACATTTGAATGAAATAGCTGCATTGTTCTAATCTATAGTGTTTGGGTCTTGCATGTAGGACATTGAAAGGACTCACAGGAAAGTCACTAGATCATTCTTCTGGTACTGGAAACAGCTTTGTTGATGAACCTGACTCCCACCACCAGCTGTGCTGGCAGCCTCTGGCTCCTGTTTGCTGGGCAAGAAATGGGGTTCAGCTTTCACTGCAGCTGGGCTGGACCTTGCACTGGCTGTGCCTGCACGTGGTACTTGCAGTCTGTCTGGTACTGTCTTAAGAAATGAAGAGTGGAGGAGAGGCTTTGTAGAAGTTACCTACACAGAGAGATGTCTATGTTTGTTTGATTATGGGATGTTACCTGCAGATCATACAGATGTGACTTCTACATACACAGTGCAGGCAGTCGAAAGCTGTAACTTCCCTGAATGCCCTACACTGCCACATTTGTGCTCTGCAGTGTTCCAGGCTTCCAGAATGAGCATCTCCAAGCTGTTCTTCCCCTCTTAGTACCATTGCACCAGGCCCATTTTTCTAATTTCAGCCAAAACTGGTAGAAAATAAAATAACTGGGCACTACTGATTTCTCTTGGAGCTTTCCAGACAAAAGGTGCCTTTGAAATGGTGGCTCCCAGAGTTGGACATAACACAGGGAATGAGTAAATGCAGCTGTGAACTTGCTTAACAATGCCTACTTAGCTATTTATGGAGAAAATTACTCCTTCTTCTCTGGGCTGTAATGTATTTTGACATAAGAAAGCGCCGCTACCTGAAATCCTCTCATTTGTTACAGTGAAAACAAATGTTTCCTTCTGAATCACTCATTCATAGCTTTTTTTCTTGTTGGGCTGGTAAGCTGAGAATTTTTGTTAAAGTTGCCACAGAGACAAATATAAATATGCATGATGCCTCAGTCAAGTTTGTGACTTTTTTTTCCCCTTGTTTTTATAAGTGATCTAAAACTTTCTTGATGGTCAGTTCTAACAAAGAAGAGAAACCTCTTTTAAAACATAGATATAACCTAATGGAAGGATAAACTGACGAAGGCATTTCCAAGTAAAACAATTCTTTTATGTAGGTCAGCTGCAAAATGCTAATGAAAATGCATCTTAAGCAGAGGTACTCAGAGTGGCCAATGCAACAGTTTTGACACATGTAAGTTTATTTGCTACATATTTGTAACAGAGCTGTTGAAATCTCAGTAAAAATTAAAACTTTTCTGAAGTAAAATGTTAGATTTAGAAAGAGATCTGTCCTATATGGGCATAAAAGCTGCAAAAAATTGTGAGAAACAACTACCTAAGAGCAGCTGTAAGGACAGGCACATTCTCACTTCCAGTTTCCCTTGAGAGGTTCACGAATAATGGCTGAGTAGTTTTTATAATTTTTTTTTTCGTGACAGCTTGTACAGTTTGGCACTTTGGAGAAATGCTGTAGGAAAAGAAAAGAGGCCTAAATAAGGTCTGAAAAGAAAGGAGCCCTGAGAGAAATATCCAAATTCTGCTATGCTGTAAAACAGCCTGGCTTTGCACTCTTTATCCAGAAGAAATTTCTTTTGGAAAAAGGTGGAATTTTGCTACATAAAGAAACCAAGATTCAGTATTACCCTTCGTAGGAAGGCATGCAAAGGCTTGGGATAAGTAATTTTAAAAAAGCATGAAAGTTACTAAAAGTGCATGTGTGTTTACACTTAGATATACATGTGGGTTTATATTCTAAGAAAGAAATACTAAATCTGTTGAGCACCTGATTTTTGGTTGTGATCTTACATGTTTACTTAGTATGTATTGCAGGAGTTACCCAAGCTAAACTAGCACAGGTAGGCTAATGGAACAGCAGTCTGCTGTGCCATAGCCTTTATTTCTTTCCTTGGTGGTGTAATTCAGGTTAGAGGTCTCCCATTCTGAAGGAGTGGGCCCTGCACTCTTTTACTTGTCCCTGAATGTTTAACTCAGTGTGTACTCAATTTTAAAAAAAATTTAAAAACTTGAGTAAGCCTGGCTTACCAAGTAATCTTGGTCATGTTTTATAATGATTCTGTCTTCAATGTTTATGTTTTTTGCAAAGTTTACCGAATGATTGCCAGGTGTTCAGTCCTGTCCCCATTTGCTCCTTGCTCCTTGGAATGAATGGTCTTCTGTGACCCTGTAGTGCTTTTTCTACTAACACAGAGGTGCTGACAGTCATAGGGAAGCAGGAGCTGAGTAGAAACCTGTATGCTCACAGTTCTTGCCTCCTTGGGGAAGTGGTGGCTGATGCTTTCATCCTGCACCACTGCATACAGCATGGGACAAAGCCAGAGGTGTCCTTGCTGGCATTGCAGCAGTGGTCATAAGTTCAGTGATATTTTACTAGACTTATCTTTTTCCATATTTCTGTATACACAGGGATGTCATAGTGCTCTTTGGTCTCAAGATTAAGCCATCAGTTTTTACTCTAGGTCCTTTTATCTTGGTCCCATTGCTTACAATGGCTCCATTGAATCTATTGATAGCTGAATTTTCAGCAAGGCTTGGAAAATCAGTTTATCTCCAGCAAAAACAGACAGCACACCAAAATGCATATTTGCTGTTTAGTGGGGTAACTCCTACCTATCAAGCAATGCATTTACATTCTTTTAAAAATAGAACTGTAAGAATTACAGGGAGAGAGGGTAATTTCTAACTGTATTTCAGGTTACAGAATTGCTTAGGGTGGAAGGGACCTCTTAAGATCACCTAGTCCAACTCCCCTGCTCGAGCAGGATCAGCTGGAGCAGGTTGCCCAGGACTGTGTCCAGTCACTCTCCGGAAAATGTGTTAAAATATATGTTAAGCTATGATTTGTAATGCCTCCAGCTGTACCATTCACACCTCTCAGATATTTAATGAAGATCCAGTGCTAACATTGTCAAAGTGTTCATAATTCTGGATCTTCTCCGTTTTTTTCTTTTTTTGTGTGTTCTGTTATCCAGAGAGTGTTTGTCCTGTGGCAGTGATTGATTGAGTGCTGTGAAATGAAAGCATGTGTTATGCTGATAGTTTCTAATGTACTTGCCTAATAAAATTCTAAAAGTAGAACAGTTTGTTTAAAAATAAAAAAATAAGCTGACAAAATTACAGTGGTTCATGGGGTGTGGAAGAGGGAATGGTTTTAAATCCGAGTAATACTGAAAACTACAGATGCTGTCAGGGGAGTTTTCCTCTTAGCACTTGACACTAATTGTATTTACCTGCTTGTCACTTAATACAAAAAGATGGGGAGACCTATTAGGTACTTGATAATTCCACCTGATTTGGGAGGCAGCTGGGTCCCTCAGTGATGGGAGATTTTAGGACCTCAAAAGCTCCTGTTTTCTTATGTTTCTGAGAACTACAGCAAGAAAAAAGTGGTAAACATACAGTGGAAAAATCATGCTGTGCTCTTTCTTCAAACTGCAGTTAAGGTGGATCTTTAAGTGAGACACACCTTGAACTGTTTCTTCAAGAGATGTTGGACTGGTCTCTGGGCTGGATTGTCCAGATGTCTTAGCTCAGTTGAGCAGTACAGTGACAGAACACTACTTGGACTTGAAATGTTTATAAGAGGTAATAGTAAAACCAGCAAGTGATGAAGTATAATTGTCCTGCTGGGATATGATGAAAGCCTTTATGAGAATCTCCCTGTCCTGGTGTGACAGTATGGGTGGTAACTTGGAGAGATTTGTAAAATGCAACTATGACAGCTTTATAGTTGGATTAATACGGGCTTCAGAAGAAGCCACAGGGTCAAAAAAGATCTGCTATTGAAATGGGCAGTGAAAAAAGAGATGAGTGATGCACCTCTGTGAAAGGAGAGTTGATGTTAGGTTATTTCAGCTCTAATAATCTTTAAGATAAGATACAGCGTAATGATGCAGATATTATGTCTGGAATTGAATTACACCACATGGTGTTGAACTAATTCCAGCTACTTGATTCTTGGGCTGAGGAGTAAAAGAGTAATAAGAGTAATAAATTTGTGAACTTTCTGAGGGATTGAAGTAAGGGGAGAATAATGTTTTAATACACTGAAATTTGGTAGAGTTGTAGGGCCTCATAAAGCAAAAGCAAGAGAAACAGGTGAGAAGGGAAGATAGACAAGAAGATGATGACAGAGAGGATCTAGGCAAACAGTTTTCACACCTCTTAGGAAAAGAGAATTTGAGGCAGGTTGAGAAGTTTAGATTGCTACTTGGGCAGGGAGACCCAGCGGAGATGTGCATTCCATTCATCTGAATGGCTCTTCTAGTAAAAACATTGCTAGACACAGGCACAGGCCAGGAATGGCAAATGATGAATGACTTAGCAAGCTATCTTACTGGGTATTTAATCTGTGTGGTTGTCTAAATAATTTGAAATGCTTCTCTTGGCCTGGGCCAGGCTGCACAAAATGAAGTGCCATGCATTAAACCTTGTGCTATTTCAGTTCTCAGGTCCCAGCAGGAACCCAACAAGATATGGCTCCATGAAAGGTGATACTATATTAAACTAACAGTACAAGTTGTATCAAACTTGGTTCCAAATTCAATACAAAAAGCTGTGGTTTTAGAAGGCATTTTAAATCTAGCACTAGCACTTCAGTCACTTGCTGATGTCAGTACAAAAAAAGTGCTTTGTAGAACTGCTGAGTGCAAGGAAGATGCGAGGTTAAATTGGGTTAGCGGAAATGAAAGACATGCAGTGGAAGAAGTTTTGGTATCAGAATGTTTATGGAATTTGTCATTAAATAACAGAAGTGTTTAAATTGGAGGGCAAATTTAAAGCATTCCTTTTTATAAATTTTTTCCCTATTTATGTGCAATTGAAATTATTTACAAAGGTGTACAAGGAAACATTAGTTTCTTTCCCTCTTAAAAATGAAAGACGATGGCAAATCCATCTTAGTCTCTTACTGTTCAAGCCTTCTTGAGCTCAGGCCTGAGCCACCGGTGTGTATTAAAATAATTCTGCTATTCTTACTACAGTTGATTACAGTGCTCTGTTATAAAGGGTGGAGGCACTTGGTGGGTCTCCAAAGAAAGTGAGTAATAATTGACCTAATGTACAGAGCACATGAATAACATATTCTTTTGGTAAGAAATTTATGTTTTACAGGGTGTGCTAGAGTTCACATCCCTTTTTCACATCTTCCAAAAGATTTTAAAATACTCAGCTGCTCTATTAAATTTCTAATTCAACAAATACTCAAATACAAAGTATGCATTAGATAAAGCTCTTGAGTTGAATCCAAACATTGAAAAATCTTTTAATCTGCCTTGAAAACAGCTGTTTAGAATTTTGAGTAGAAATAACAACTTCCTTCAGCCTACGTTGTTGATGTCCGTTTCACTTCAAGCTGGGAGGAATTTCTCTTTGTTACTCTGCAAAAGCAGCAAGCCTTTGCATCTGTGAGTCGACTATCCCCCAAACATAGTAGGACTGGTATCCTGGTCCTCTTTGAAATAAATGGTAACACTTCCTTTGAATTCTGTATAATGGGGGAGAGACTTGCTGAGAAGGCTTGAGATAGTTTTGACACTTCAGTGGTAGTTGTCTGGAGAGCAGCTTACAGGAGCTCCTTTTAACATCTCCCACTACTGAGGGACTGCTTCATGTTTGTCTGCTGAAGGAATTCTTGATACAAGAATTGAGTTTTTCAGTGTCTGAAATGATTTAAACAAATTAGAAGGGGTTTGTGCATATGCACGTTACTTTTGTTCTTTATTCATAAATATTTGGGTAATTTTTTAAAAAGCTACACAGTGACTCAGCATCAAACACCACATATAAAATTTCTAGGCAACTGCCCACTGAATCCAAGGAAATACCAAAAGAGTGCAAGATGACTGGCATTTCAATGAACATCTAAAGCAGTAATGATTTGCCACTTAGTGTAAACTACTGCCAAAACCCTGCAGGGAATGGCTTATGTTTATTCCACAGCCTGTTTTGCTATGTCCAGAGGGTAGATTATACATGCATTACACATAGACACACAGACACACACACATTTGTGCCTGGATTGCTTTTATAGTCACACATCTGGGCAGTACTTGAAACTCAAAGGTAGAAGTGTTGGCATTGTTCAGAGAAGTGAAGCCTGGATGAAACTTCGCGGTCACTATCAAAGTGATCCAAAACCTACTCACATAAAATAAAAGGATGCCCAAAGACCTAAGTAGGCTTTGAGTCAGGAGTCAGAGAGACCTGATCAGATCTTGTCAGTCAGATTTCAATCAGGTTATTGAGAAAGCAGTTAGATCTGTGCTGTGCTACCACACGATACTATCAATCAGTAATTCTGGATAAAAGTTAAAAGTGCTTAAGTGCATAAGCCACAAATATGAACATGTTTTAGCAAAGATTGTGGTTATAGTGTATAGAAAATACCATTATATGGAATGGTATTTATTTAACTTCAACTAGGGATTTCAAGATGATGAGTAAGAAATATTCTAGTAGAGTAAATAGCAAAGAAAATCCATACAGCCTTTTTCAGTTTTATAATATACTGTTCTTTTCCTTTTGGGCTTACGTGACACATACACAGTCTTTCATGTGATATTCTTATTTCCAAAGTGTTTCTAGAATGCAAGTGTGTTAATGCACGTTAACACCTAGAAAAGTTTGTATATGTGTCCTCCAATAGCTGATGAAGCATAAGGAGCCCTTTTAAATCTAAAGGAGAGGTTTGCATTTTAGTAGGATTTAGGTTACGCTCGAATTTGAGCAGATGTGGAAGAGTTTTGGGCCTTCCTTTCTGATGAGATGATGTCCTTGTGTCTTTTTTTAATGTGTGTTGGTTTTATCCAAGTAGTCAGCATCGTGTGTGGTTTGCAGTGGTGGGATGTTGATGCAGAGGTGCAGATGCCAGTGATTCTCCACACCTCTTCCAAAGTGGAATGGGACCACAGTCTGCCAGCAGAATTGCTGCCCTGCAGAGGGGCAGCCTGATGCTCATGGGAAAAATAACCACGATCACTTTTGTGAACAGGGCTTTAAATCAGCTGTTTAAAAGTTGCTGATCCAATTTCAAGTTTCTAATTAAATGAAAGGGGAGAAAGAAAGATCAGCATGCTGCCAGGCAAGAGTTCCAATTCAGTGGTTATCTCATTTAAAATGTGTGGGCTAAATATCTTTATAACTTAAGCTTATAGTATATTCACACACTAATAAAATGTTCTTATGTAAGGGTAGTTTAACCACCACAAGCTTATTTTATTTTATAAGACTAAACTATTTGATGCTCTAAAAACATTTTTCTCCTGTGAATGTTATTTATCACAAGTGTAGTTGAAACCTGAAACTTAATAATTAAAACAGATATTCAGACCCTTTCCTGACAAGAATGATGTGGATAAAAGACATTATTTCTGGAGGAAATCCTACTTGCCTTTTGGAGATAGTGCAAAATATTTCTGATAATCAGGAGGAAGTTTTCTCTTCCACTGAAGAGTCTTAAATTATGAGCTTTCTACTGTTTTACAAGAATTTTTTTAAAGCCACCTAGAAGTTTTCCCACAGTGCTAGTTTAGAAGCAGCTGAAACTTTAGACACCATGCAGAACAGTCTGTTGTTCCACTAACATTGCTGCAAGTCAATCACATATGTATTGATGACCACCTAGATTGCTGAATGTACCCATTCTACTAAAAAGTGAAAGAAAATATTTCCTATATTTTTAGGTACAAGTTTTAATTGGCACTGCGATTGCTAAACCTTGCAGCTTAGACAGATGCCAGAGCTCCTGCAGAGGAACTTTAAACTGCATTATGCTGTACCCTGTATGCTTCCCCCTCTTAACTCTTCACTGCTCCCCAGCAGTAGATGCTCCCTCTTCCCTCCAGCTTCCCTTCCCCTCTCTCCTCTTACCAGTTGTGGGGACCCCAAGGTGCTGCCTGGCATGTGCTGCTCTCTTGCACTTGGTCCCAAGCAGAATTTGGCTTTTAATACCTAAAGTATTGTCTGTCTCAGCTGTGAATCTCTTTTGGTTTGAGGGTAAGGCAGTTTAATGGATCACTGGCTTCCTGATGGCTTAATGCTTCATTCAAAGCCCAGTGAAGTTAAAAGGAAAAACATACTCAGGAGTTTTGGTGGTGTGGAGCAGGTCCTATATCCAGAAAGGTAAGGCAAACATTCTGCCTACATCCGGATTACCTCACTTCTGTTCTTTCTCTGAGTCCTGATTCCTCGACAGGACCACCTGTTAGTTTAAGTACCTGCTTTGTATGGCATGGAGTTACACCAGGAAGACTTGTTGGGGAGAAAAGAATGAACAGGATGCACTTAGCAGTCTGTTTTGACTGTGAAATGAAGCTTGTTCTTCTCAGAAATATTTATTTTTATATATATATATATACACATACACACCTTACTGCTCTTTTTTTTAAAAAATAAATTTTAGCTCTTGAAGATAGGAACACAGACCCTGTCACGGTTTATTCTGATCCACTCAATTGTTCAATTATTGTTCTTTTAGTGTAAACAATATTTCAGAAGATAGCACAAGTATTTACGATCTAGTAGAAATCCTTTAGCAACAGCTTCAAATGTTTTTCTTATTCAATATAGTTAATTTTATTTCTTTGAGATGGATAGATAAGAGCTGCCTAAATGAACAGATAAGCAGCATGTTGTCACTGCTAGATTAGGCCATTCTTCATGTGGTCTGTAACTGCTTTTTTATCCCATATTCTCATTTATCACTGGCCTGGTGTTTGTTTTTCCTGATTTAGGATTATGACATTGAAGTATATAAATAATATCAGGGTACATAATTTGTACTTTGTCAGCTTGAAAGTGTCAAAGTACAAAACAAATATGTATATCAGCTCTACAAATGTGAGGAAAATGCCTTTTGGGAAAATGGATGGTTAATATCTGCAATTTGTGTAGTCATTGTTTATTCATATTTGGCCACCCAATGTTTCTAGTGGATAGTGTTTCAGAGTGCATAGCCAGATGTGTCAGTGAGCTGCACATCCTTTTGCTGGGATGTTCTCAGGTGCCTTTTTGCTTCTTGCTCACTGCTGTTCTGGAGCACGGGGCTGAGCCCTGCTGCTTCCTGCAGCTCACCCGGCTCCTGGCTGCAGCTGGGATTGCGCCCACCCTGCTCCATGCTCGGATTCCTCTCCCGGATGGCTTTGGCTGGCTGGCTGCTCTCTCCTAGCTGGCTCTCTGGCCCTCATTTTTACCTAGTTAGCTGGCTGGCTTGTCCTGGCAAACTTCCCTCTCCAGGTCGGCTGGTGAAGCTCTCAGGCTGGCCAGCCTTTTCCTCCCTTCCCTTTCTCCCCTTCGCACACATGGTGTCTGCTGGCTCCCACTGTTTATCTCTTGTCTCTGTGCCTCCCACTCGTTTCTTGCATTCGCTTTGATCCATCTCGTCTTTGCTGCCTTCCTGTTTTTCGTCCCTCTGCTCTTTTGCTGTTTTGCTTCTTTGTATCCTTGTTTCCTTTACACTTGATCCCTGAAGGCTTTTTGCTCTGGCTTTCCCCTACCTACGAGCAGTGCGTATCTTTTCCAGAGCTTGCTGTCTCTCTCCTGTCCATCTGATCTAGCAGCTGCATTGTTTGAAACAGTTACTAACAGAACCCTGATTCATGTTACAGGGGAGAAACTGATGTATTTATCACTTTTTATTTGCTGTGGATATTTTTGTAAGTTTATAAATCTAGTCTATGCTGCCATAGAAACACCCATAGTAAAACCCCAACTGAAGCACTTTGTTGTGCTTCTGTGCCTTTTTTCCCATAATTGTGGATTATCAAGTATCTGTGTATTCTCTATAATTCACTGTCGTCTCCCTTAGGACTCTTAGAAATGTCACAACTCACTGTTTTAATCCAGACATCACAATTATAACTCTAGTCCCACAAACACTTCATTATGTTAGTGTGGAATAAGGACTTTTGGGTGATCACAATGATGGGAAAGGAAGTGCAGAGAAAATTCATGGCAGTTGAGAATTTGCTGCTGAAGACCCTGTGAGAGAAGGCAGAGAATTCTGTGGCCATTCTTCTCTTGCTTGTTTCAGTCTTTGTTCCAAAGTCCTTACTCAGACACAGTTCTGGGTGATGCTAATTGAAGTTTTGTCTGAGTTAGGACTACAGAAACAGATATGTTGTTACATGCTGTAGCATACCTGATGTAATATGTGGTTAAACCCCCTGTAAATATCGATATTTTTTGTCCCTATTTGATTCAAACCTATTTTTTTAAATGTGTCTTTTTCTCTCCACATGTTTTTATTTTCCCTAATTATGGGGTAGCCTAATATCATAAATGACTCTAAATACTGATTAACAAGTCCCTAATGGTAGCTACACAACCTTGTCAATGGGAAAATACTCTTATCCCCCCATCTGTGTTTTCTTCCTTCATGACAGAAATATGAATCCCACGTGAGAGGGCATTTTTCCCATGTAGCAGCCCATTCCCTTCAAGTGAATATCATCAGTCCTTCTCCTCTAAGATTTTAAAAGTTTTTGGGTTGCTTTTACACATGTGTATAGATATATTTTTGGAAAAAAAAAAAGTTCATAGAATCTATTGAGTTGGAAAATTAATTAGACGACCTAATTGATTGTGCATGAGTTCCTCTGTGGAATGTGTTCTGCTGCTGTTGCACTCACCCAGCACAGAAAATCTCAGGAGCGAGTTCCTCTCGTCTTTTACTAGAAACTGACAATTAATTGAACATTATAAAACCCCCATAAAACACTACAACAGTCCCCACTCCAAAAAAGAAAAAACCCAAACCCAACCAACCATAAAACCTTGAAGAATCATAACACAAAAACAACTTTACATGAAAGACCTTTTCTCATTTTATTAGAGTAATGCCAAGAGGCCTGAACTCAGCTTGAGGCTCCCTTTATCATTCAGAAAACATAAGTCTGCGTCCCAAAGGCTGTGTAGTCTGAAGAGGAAAAAGCCCCACCAGCATCCAGAGGTATTGGCAGCCCCACATTCCACGTGGGGAGCTAATATACAGGGAGATTAAGTCACTTGTGTAAGGACGTACTGGGAGTCTGTAGCAGAGTCTGAAACTGAACCCAGGTCATCTCAGTCCCAGCCAAGTGTCTCAACCACAAGACTCTCCCTCCTTTTCAGTATGTCAGTGTAGAAAGTAGGCCAAAAAGCAGTTTCCAACCTTTAATACACAGCATTTTGCAAGGCTGTGAAGTATTATGTATGAGACAGGCATCTGGATCAGCAGCAGTTTCTGCGGATACTTTTATCTGTAAACAGAAGCAAAGCCTGTAAGGGCTTTGTAAATTTTACATAAATTACGATTTTTTCGATAAATAACATCGTTAAATTCATAAAAAACTGTACTTAAGTTCAAGGCATTTTAACGATTTTTAAGAATGGAAAATGTGTTTAAAGGACTTGTCTGTGGCTCTCTGATTTTCATGTGTTTTAGGTTCTGGGGGTGCTCATCCATCACGATGCATTAGCAGCGATGCGTAGCCATGCCAGGCAGTGCAGGGTGCTGCAGCCTGCCGTGGCAGCTCAGGAAGGGAGCTCGGCTCGCATGACAGGCTAAGGCTCCAATGTTATGCAAAGGTTAAGTACCCCTGTGTTGGGAGTTAGTGAGGCTTGCAGTTTGCTGACCTAAATCTGAGTGATTCCTATTATGTTGAGTATTTGCTTATCTTTTGGAGCATCTCTGTGCAGCCAGGGTGTAACAAAACTTCAGCTTGAATCTGTTGTACCCCGAATGGAAGAGGATAAAAGAAGTGCAAGTATGGGTGAATATATGTACAACCATCCCCCTTCTTCAACTGGGCTCTCCCATTTTGGTATGAAATCAGCATTGGTGTGTGGTAGCATACAAAGAACAGGCCAGAGCTTGTTTGTTCCCCTCAGTATGCTAGTTAGTTATTCATAGATACCTGGCTTGTTTGCTGAACCCCCGATTCCTTTCTCCCACATCCTCCAAATGAAAGTTGCTTATCTAGTTCTCACTGGCTCTCATGGGTGCTCTGGAGCACCACTTTATGAGCTCCATTATTTGAAACCATTAGTCCCAGATGTTTTGTGCATTTACACAGATAAATTTTAGTGATTGTCATGGAAAAAAAAAAAGATCAGCTTTGATGTGATTTATGCAGCATGAAGGTGAGAGGAACCTTGTTCTCTAAAGTAGGTGATGAGAAATGATTCAAAATGGTGATCAGTGCACTGGACCATTCAATGCCCTTGACACTTTCCAGGATTCTGATGCTGTTCCTCATAAGCACATAATTAGTAAAATACAGTTGGAGTGTGTCCCTTTTGGTTGAACCACTATGGCCCAGCTTTTGACAAGAGGTCTCTGAATCTGGGTGGGTCTCTCTCCTCCCCAACAGCCTCCCAACACTGTCTGTTTTCTATGTGAGAGAGTGTTCATGCAGTCACAGGCAGTGGGATTCCCCCACTGAATGATCATTCTCTCATCAAAGTCAGTGAGTCTAATGCTTCCCTTGTAACTGGGACCTGGGCTTCATGCTGAATGTCAGGTCTGGGCACCAAGCAGTTCTATCTAACAGGGAGGAAACAAAAACCTGTTAGGATTGCAGTCTCAGATCTTGAATGTTTCTGTTAAAGACACTCAAGCCGGTGACTGTTTCCAAGTTTTAATGATTTGTCCCATGTGTGGAGGCAAATGAAATCTTAGGACCTGACATTCCCTTCAACAAATAATAGAAGAGATGCTGGTTTCCAGTGCTGAGGTAAAAATAGATTTGCAGTATCTGTTAGACTAAAATAATGTATACAGAGCAAGTGTGATGGGTAAGGAAAGGCCAAAGGCATCAGCCCAGATACTATTAAAAACTTAAGAAATGTTAAACAATATGCTGAGAATGTGGAGTTGCTTACACTTTCAGTAAAGGCACAAAACCTTTCCCATGTTTATCTATGGTATTCATGGCAATTCAAAGTCTTTTAGAAAGACTTGGCAAGTTGTTCTTGACAAATACCTTAAGAAGCAAAAAGTGCTCTTCATTGTATCACTAACAGGAGTCAGTAAAGACCTTTTGCTCTTCTCTCCTGCTGCATGCAAATAAGAGGAGAACATGACCCCAAGTTTGAGAATTGTGTGTGGATTAATATCCCTTCTTCTCCCCCTCCTTCCCATTTTAAGATACTTATTATTCTGTACTCTCTCACTGCTTGGGAAAATCAGACTTTTGATGTGGTTTTACAAAGAGTTTAATTTACAGTTGTCATAAATAGTTTCTATAATCTTAGATTAAAGATGTGGTGGTCCTCAGTCGCTTGAGGCCAGTTATATACTGACTCTGGGGGACATCCACCCATTAGTGCTAAGCAAAGAGAAGACTCCTTCAACCAAGTGGTCAATGAAGGTAGAAATGACAGAAGGCCTTAAAGAAATAATATGAGTAATGAAACACATGTATTGGCATCTCATGTAATTCATATTGGTGGGTATAATATATATTTAATAAAATTATACTTAGTTGAAAACTTGTGAATCAAGTTTGGATCATTTACCTTCTTGGTTTTTTACTTCTAGTACTAGAAATTGAATACATGTGAATTCTAGAGTTATGGCATGTATTCTGTAACATTTCAACAGAGATACCTCAGACTTACTCAGAGTTAAATAGTGCACGTTATTGCCATGTTTATTTTTGGACCACGGTCTTAATGCAAATCCCATATATGTGGTTATACAAAATGATCCAGATTCTGGTCATGATTACACTGGTGTACACACAGAGTGATGCCACAGCTTCATTGAGGAAGGAATCTGATCCTGTAACACAGAGGGTTGCATGGTATTTCAATTAAGTAGTTGATGTGTTTCGCCATAGAGTTAGAGGTGAGGTATTAGTGTCTGAAGCAATTTTTGTACATTATTGACTTACATTTTTAACACTTCCTGAGATTTTTTTGTGGGTTATTGTGCAATGATGAAATGAAATAATTGTTAAAATATTTCTCTAAAAATCAAATACTCTGTGTTGTCACTGTTTTTCAGATATTTTTCATGTCTTTTTAGCTGGCTGTATAAAATACAAAACTCTGTGTTACAGCCTTGCTCAAGATGAACAGTATTAGTTATTCCAAAGTCTTTAGGCTAGTTAAAAAAAAAAGCTTTGTGTACATCATATCAAGTCTGTCATCACTAAAATAATCTCACAAAAATACATGTATATGAGAGTAAAAAAACCTGAGTGAGTGTCTGGTTGAAGAAATTTGGCCGGGGAGCTGTCTGCCATGTGGAGAAGAGTCTTTACAGGGATACAGTCTGTTTGCCCCTTCCTTTCATTCAGTGGAAGTTTTCCACCGTTACAATTTCTCAGGAGTGCTGGTCTTTTTGGATTATGGAAAAGAGGGAGCTTGCTTCAGACAAGCTTGATGATTCCTGTTATAAAGGAGTAAGATACTGATTGTTCTAATTGCCTTGTTAAAGGGCTGCCAGGACTTCTGGAGTTCAGAGTTCTGTTAGGACCACAAAAGCTATTTGTGTAGGTATCATTAAGTTACATATCATTACAACACCCAAACCATCATTATTACATTTACTGCCTTCCCACACTGAACGCAAATCAAATTCTCCCCATTCCTGCTGTATGTTTACTTCTGCTGTGTTTCACTGAGCTTGAGCACTGAAAATTGGTTCCCTCTCTCCCTCTCATCTCCCCTTTTTATTTATAACCCATTTTCAGTTCTGGACTGAGTTTCATTCCAGCGCTGTGCAATTTCATCCTGTTTCATGGCACTGCAGAGGAGCATTTATATTTTAGAAAAGAAGAAGTTATTTCTAGTGTATTGTACCACTCCATCTCCTTTGTAAATGTGAGTGGTATCTCTTTAAATTGTACTCATTGCGTTGTCTGAAGGCATTTTCCCTGTCTTTGGATGTCACTCTATGTAATATTCTGTAAGTCATTAGGATCTATTTTTCTTACACGGTTTGCACTACTTTTGGATAGTCTAAGTTACTTTAGTCAGTGTATTTTGGAGCCAAAGAGAAAAAAAATACCCAGAGCTCGTCTACTAGGTTTGTCTTTACCTTGCTAGTTAATAGTTAATACTTTGTGGTATGTAAAGAGAATTTCTATAACGTGGCACTCCTAAGAACACTTTTTAAAAAATACTAATAAACTTCAGCCAACTTGTTCTTTTTAAGTGAAACTTGCACAGTTCTGTAGTAGAATCCATTCTCCTTAATAATCATCTGGTCTTGAAAATAAATATGTCACCAAAGCTAGTTACTTTTTAGCAAAAAGGGAGATCAAAATCAAGTCAGAATTTTATTTCATTGAAGAAATTGGAAAAATTAAAATCTACAAAGACAGGGTCCTTTGCAGCTTATACAGCAAAGTAGGGTAGGCTAGAGTTTGTCAGGTAACAGACTATTCAGAAATGAGAAGTTATTCTACATTTAGCTGCATTGCTTACTGTTTTCTTCATCATGGAAAAGAATAAAATGTGGTAACAATTTTCTGTATTTGGATTGCTGCCGCACATAATTGGGAACAACAGAGCTAAGGCTTTGATTTTGGTGAAATGCTTAGTCTGCGTGTTGGATTAAAATGTGTGCAACAAATCACTCCAATTCTGTAATAATAATTTCTGAACACTATTTTTTTATTTTATTACTGTAATGTTATTACTTTTCAGTTACAGACTTTGAGAACTGGGTCAGTTGCAAGAACAAAACTGGCATGAAAATAGTTGTATATTTGTGCTGGGAAATAGATTGCCAACATACTTTATAAAATAGTCAGCCTGAATTGTTCTGTGCGTCAAATGTAAGTGATAATGTTAGTCTCATATTATTAGTAGGCTATTAATTCAAAGTCCTGTTCTTTAACCAGTATCCTAGGAAGACTAGATAATATTTGCTAGATAGACGTGTTAAACAGATCATCTGTGCAGAAATGGATTTGTAAAGCAGCTTATGGAATGGAAAATAAATTTAGGCTGAAGTGTGCCAGCAAGTCAATATATGAGAATAATTTGCAACAAGCAAAGGTGAGGAAGACATGAAGAAATGGGGTCATCAGATTCATGAATTAAAGGGTAATATTCTTGGGGCTGGATTATATGAGGCAGTAACTAACTTTTTGGCTGCCTAATACAGAATAAAGAGTTATGGTACCAGTGTTAGATATTGCTTCCATGGATGTTTTTTACTCTTGTGAAAATAACGAGAAGCAACTTGGAGCTGTGGTCTGTCCACAGCACAGCTGTAGTACTTTGAGACATTTCTGCTGCCAGGTTTATATCCCTGCCAGAAACAGTGCCTGAGTGGTTGCACTCCGAGTCCCTAGTTCCAGTGACATCTTAGCACTAGCCAGTGTTAAATCCCAGCTATTTGAGCTCAGTGCTGCACTGTGCACTGAAGCAGCTGGGAAATGGTCTTACTTACATGTGAAACCATCTCTGGCACTGGAAGGGAGCAGACAGAAGTGGCATGGTGATAATTCTTCACATACCACATCCAAACCTACCAAACCTCCTTGGTGAGAAGTGTCAGACATCATAGGAAATAAGTTTTTAAATATTTACAGAGTTTTGTTTTCTTTTCTTCTGAACACCCTCTGATATCTTTGCCATGTACTTTCCAATGATGACACATTGGGATCTGACTGGGGTGAGTAATGGTGTCTGGCTGGGGGGAGGAGAGGACAGGGAGTGCTTAACAGTGAGTAATTATTTAAGGAAATGGCCTGTGTGGAAAGAAAAGTGTGTTGTGATTGGATGCATTTATCAACTGGCCTTTCAGTGTCACCTGTGGACAGAGCATTATTGTGTCTGAGTTTTTAAATAGTTGGAAGTCAGTTTATTGAGCTAACTTGGGAATGTGTCGGGGTCTGGTCTTGATTTGGTCTGTGAATTGAGATGCAAGACGTGTCCCCTGTTAGAAAAGATGGAAGTAAATGATTACGTGGTCATCCCTGAGCATGGTCATTCACTTTTCTGACCAGCAGTTAAAAGTCATAAGGTCTTGTATGTGAAATATCATTTCATGATCAATATCATTTCAAGTCTACGAGCAACTGCCAGGGCCATTTTACAAGTGGAGTTACAAGCTCATTGCTCTTCCCTATTTCCTTTGTACAGTGACATGCAGAGGTTTTCATTAATTTTATATGAGGTGTATGTGTGCAGATCCTTCTGTTAGTTCTCTCTGTCCTTATCAGGAGATTTTAGTATGTCTGAAAATACCTAGAATCACTTTGATTTTGAAATTAAGCCTGAAGTGCTAAACCTTTGTGTTCTGTAACTCCCTATGTGCTATGGGGATGCTCACTGCTACAGTCAGCTTGGTCATGCTATTCTCTTCTGTCAGTGCCAAGACTCTCTGCAATTCTTTGAATTTTACTGCAAAAATTCTCAATTCAGACACAGCACATCCTGCCTTCTGAAATGAGGCACATTGTGGTTTTCTCCATCATCCCCAAATGTATTGCTACCTTCTCTGAAGAGAGTGAAATGACTGAAGTACAGTGAAACGTACGGTGATGGGTGCTGTGTTTTTCCATTGACAGTATCATTGTTTGTATACTCTTTGGCTGTGTGAGATCAGGTCCAAAGGAGCACTCTCAGGTACAAGTGACTGTGACTCCCTTTCCTGATGTGTGGCTGAGCAGCTGTGCAGAGATGAGAGGATGTTTCTGCCCTGTGCAGTCTCTCTTCCAATGTCCCTGTTGTATCCCCAGCTGGTGAAAAAACCCAAGCATCCCTCCAAACGGCAGAAACAAAAGTGCTGCTAGGCAGGAAAATAGTTGTGCTGATGATCAGCTTTAAGGTACTTCAATTGCCTTAGAGCCCTTTCTGACCTTTCTTTCATTATTTGTAAGATAATGGAATATTCCTTTCTTTCCCTTTCCCCCTGTACTCAAGAAAGGGGAAGTTGCTGGTTTGTGTTGCCAAGGGGGGTTTCAGTGGCACAGCAGTCTTGGCTGGATTTGGGGGTTCATGCCAAATTTCCCCCTGTGAGGTGCTAACAGCTCGGAGGAGCTGGGTTTGCTGCTCAGACAGTGCTGCAGCCCGAGGTTCTGTGTGAGCTGTGCAGGCTATGTGCAGAGAGCTGGCAAAACACCGCTCATTTTATCATTAGCCCTTTTTCTGTGATGGCAGGAGATGGCATTTTCCTGCTTCCTGTAATGAGGTCTTGATCATGATCAGATAAATGCTGGCTTGCTGCAGTCTCATCCTTTGAACTTTGTACTCATTCAGTTTTTATTTATTTTAAGAGAGGTGAAGGAATCTGTCAACCTCCCTTAACAGGTGGTTATCAGTTTGCAAAATCAGGCTGTTAATTTGAAACACCAAGAACTCTTTATAGGAGATTTATAGTGAATCCTAGAGGGAAGAGGGACCAAATTTCATTCAGCATCCTTGCACTAGCATAGTTGTGTAATCCAGGTTCCATTCGTTCACAATGTTTTAAACTTTATTTTTACATTAAAAACAATATTGTGCTTGAAACTAAGCAGAAGTTATTGTGAACACGGGGCT
Source organism: Monarcha castaneiventris obscurior (assembly GCA_026261815.1). NCBI lineage: Eukaryota > Metazoa > Chordata > Aves > Passeriformes > Monarchidae > Monarcha > Monarcha castaneiventris. The sequence goes on along the minus strand of JAMPIT010000434.1, from coordinate 2,418,747 downwards.
TAAGATGTGTGTCTGGTGTCAGAAGTCTTGCACTGTCCTGGTGCTTGTAGTCTCTTCGGTGCTGTCCAGAATTACTTGAAATACTTATCATTGCTTTTTGCTGTGCTTGGTTTTGATCAAAGCCTGCCAGGACTACATATTTGAGCAGCCTCTCTGCTGCTTTTAGGGATATAAAGCATCTTTTGAGAAGATAACTAAAATTATTTGATGATTTTGACTGAAAGAGGAATGAGCTCTAGATCAAAACGCAACTTGATTCTTCCCTGTGGAATTAATAAGCTGCATTGTTGCATGGTGTAAACCGATGCCATTCTATTGCCCTCTTGCTCTTTTTGACAGTATATGAACTTAGTGTGCTTTTACAGTTTCTGCCATCTTCTGAGTTGTCTGAAGCTCCCTGTGGAATTATGCCTTATCAGAACAACTAAGAAGTATGTAAAGAAGCAGATAAAGTTGTTAGATAATGGTGGCTACTGCCTTACTGAAGGCTGCTTGCATGTGCTGAAATTTTTATTAGAAGTGACTTAAAAGATTTGGATTACCAGTTGCCCATCTTAAAGCAATCATTTTCCTAAAATAATTTCAAGCTTCAACATTCTTCAGTTAAATTGAAGTTATCCTAAGAAAAGAAAAGAACAACCCACACAAATTGCATAATAGGTTTTCCAGCTATATTTTCCCTCTTTCTCTCTTTCCAGCTCCTAACTCATCACTGGTACCTTGTGTTTGAGCTTTACTTATTGAAGTACTTTGAGTAATCACAAATGACATGAATGTGTAAGGAAACTTTGTTGCTACAAAATAAGGATTGGGGTTTTAAGCTTATATCCTCTTTTCATTTTGCTAACGTGTTAGTAGAATCACACTTTCTTCTAGGCCTTCATCTTGTAATAAATAAAAAAATCTTAAACTCACTATTTCAAACACTTCAATTTTAAAGCTCTTTTTACTTGGCCTCTGTATAAAAAATGGATTGATGTGTGGATTTCTCTGTGGCCTTAGGCTGCTGTGTACATTCACATGATCTTTTTCATAAGCGTTTTCTGACTTTTAGAATTTTCCATTAAGAACAGAAAAGAAAATCTTACTTTTGAAAATGTGGAAGACTGTATTTGAGAAAATAGAAGGAAAGATGTATTTAGAAGAAAACTGAGTATTAAGAATAAAATTTATCAAGGCAAAATATTAGGTGAAAATAGAGTCTGTAATTCTCCATACTAAAGTGTTATGAACTTGAATAATAACAAATAGGAGCCAGACTTGCTTGGTTTTGAGTGCATATTTGACCCACATCTTGTTACTGAGACCTTGTGGAAAGATTTGCATGGTTATGAAATTAATTTCATTGGATTCACCATATTTCTAAGACATATTAGCCCCTGCTAAGTCATTTATAGCTTGAAAGCAAACAATTGTAAATGCTGATCCATTCATATCCTACCATAAAACACAGGATGGGTTATTCACTACTGTCTGACGCGTGCTCCTGCTGCGACGGAGAACAAAATGACTCCTTTTTAACCCATCTATATATAAATGGCTGAGGGACAATCTACAATGAGGGATTTCATTCTGGGGAGGTACTCGGAAGATTTCCTGTTGCTGACACAAAACTATGGCATTTCTAAAGAAATTGTTGTCTCTTGTTTTAATATTTGGGGTTACAACATTGGGAGTTTTGCATAGAGTAAAGCACATATTCTTATTTTGATCAAAGATGAAAAATTGATATGGGAAATAATTTTTTTAAATTGATAGATATAATTGATCATGACTTATTTGTTTTAATTTCTATGTTGAAGGTATAAGATAAAGCTGGTAATATTTGGGTTTGTACTGCATGTTTCCAAAGCTGCATTTCTAGAATGAGAAATGGGAAAGAAGGCAATGTAGGTTTTAACAAAAGCAAAACAAACCTGTTGAACTGGGAAAATTCAAGCAGTTACAAAAAAGCTTTAAAATAGTGAAAAACTTGATAGAAGCTGTAGTGTAGAAAATTAATATGGGAAATGAAGGGACACAATAAGAAATACCAAGCCAAAGAAAGTTAAGATGATTATAAGGAATTAGGTAGTCAAGGGCAAGAAAGATGATATCAGAGATTATGACTAGTTTCATGATGAGGCTGATGGAATTGCTAGAGGAGGGTGGGAGAAGTGTTCAGTAAATGTAGCTGTACTGCTTGGAGGGGATAGGACAGGAATTTTGTACTTGAAATCTGATAGCCTTTCAGGCTGAAATTAAATAGCAGGAATTGGATTTACGTATTTTTATACAGCTAGTCCAGCTAACCACAGAGCCTTAAAACAGCTCATGGGTTCTCACAGGTTAATTGTCCATAGATCTGGAAATACAAGACAAAAAATTGTTGTTGATAGAGTATTTTTAAAGGAAAAGAGATTATCTGAGTGATTACAGGTGTGTTAAGCAGGCAAAAGGTAGAATGGCAATTATCAGAGTGACACATGGTTAATGAAGAGTAAATGGCATTTAGCATCCTTTAGTAGAAGTTCATCAAAGAAAGATCCTTTGATCTAACTCAATATCCTTTCTGATACCATCATGTTAATTGATGAAGATAACAGTAGCAATATAGCATTATTGTTTGCCTTACAGAATTTCTGTAAGCCATTTTATTAATTATATCAGAATGGCTTGATTAATTATCAGAATTACAGCATATGGACACAGCATCTCTGGGTTGGCATGAAGATTAATTAAATGATTGGCTCCAGGCTGCATCTGGTGTGGGGAGATAGAGCAGATGGGAACAACGTCCATTCTCACTTCAGCCCTATTTAACACTTTTTAACAATGATTAAGAGAAAACATACTATTGTTAACAAAGTTTGGATGTGGCATGAAAATTGGAGGAATTTATAATGTCATGACTCTAAGGCAGTGTGGATTGCTTAATGACCGTGGCTGTGGTATCTGGTAACTTCATCAGTACAAACAAACAACAGGTTCATAATTTGCTGGCTGTGCTTCCAGGATGCTGGACTCTGTCCTGGTGCACCATAACAGAAAAAGCATTTTAGAGTTGTTTGTGAGGAATTAACTGGAGTGTGCACCCTGGAGGTACAGGAGACAGCAGGAGCTGGCAGTACCACTGTTTGGCTTTTGCCCTTGGAGGGTGGAACAAAATGAAGCCTACCAGTGTTTTATTGACATCTTAGCTTGATTCTGTCTGTTGGCTAAGTGGCCTGTCCTGCCATAAACAAGTGAAAGCAGATGTGTTCCACATGCCCTCCATTCAGCTGTAGGCAAAGCTTGCCCACATATCTGGTACAGCATATGCCTGAATAGCAGTGAAAACTGTCCTCAAAAAGCTTCCTGCAGTCTGTATTTGCTTCCCTTGAGCCTCGTTTGAGAACAGCCATCCAACTTGTGGAAATAAACATATCCTAACCCTTTTATCAGTATTCTTTTAAATAATGCACTGCATATTTAAAAGAAACTGATGGAAAGACCCTGGAAAAAATATTCTGAGTCATTAAATGAAGTAGCAAAGGGCACCTACAGATCTAATATTCCTGGTAAAATAGTCACAGTTTGTATTTTCAGTGGATTTGAATTAGAGAGAGAAAAATTGTTCTCTGTAGAACACTTCCGATATAAATTTTGGGGTTGGTGGGCAATTTGTGTGAAAAAGAATCACCTCAATGTGCTGTTGTTTTGCTTTATTGTGAGTTTTGTGTATTTTTGTGGTGATTCTGATCAGGTTTCCTGTTTTTGGTGCAGATTACAGGACGGGCCCTTGCTTCACTTTGGTAACCAACCAGATGTGCCAGGGCCAGCTCAGTGGGATTGTCTGCACAAAAACCCTGTGCTGTGCAACTGTTGGGAGAGCGTGGGGCCACCCCTGTGAAATGTGTCCTGCCCAGCCCCATCCCTGCCGCCGAGGCTTCATTCCCAACATTCGGACGGGGGCCTGTCAAGGTAAGTTAGCAGCAAAGCTTCCCCAAAAGCTGCTGAAATTGTTACTGGATTAATCTTAATTGAGTTGCACTGCTGTGAATAACCTGTCCTAAGCCATTCTCGGCTATATGTGTGAAGAATGGAAAAACACTGTCAGATGCATTACTTCATGATTCAGTGAGTGCCTGATGTTCAAGTGAGTACATTAGTAACTCAGGTCATGTGAGAGCAGCCAGCATCTTAATGAATTTCTCAGTGCCAGCAGCCCTTTCCCTTGGTTCTGTAGTGGTGTTTTTCTGAGTGTACCACTCGATCATTCTGTGGAGGAATTTGTTTTGTTTCAGAGAGCGCTCAAAACATGCAAAAATCAATTTGTGGCAGTACTGCCCCATTTATCTGGTGTGGGATTTTTCAGCTAAAAGTTGTTTAATTTGGATTCATCTTGGATGTCTTATCTCTTGAGCTACACTGCTTTGACCTGGAGAAAAGTGCCTGTCATGCCATTTGTAATGCCCTATTATATATTTTATACAATTTTGGAAATGCATTTGCATTTGTTTCAAATCATAAAATCCACCCAGATGTTGCTTACTTCTTTCAGAGCATGCCTTACCATAGAAAGTCCTTACACTTTCTTTTAGCTTTTGCTTTTACACTTTTGGCTTTTAGTCTAATACTTCCAGCTGTATAAATTCTTTTATTGTCTGGATGTCTGGCAGGAAACAGGAGAAAGTTAACAGGGGCAACTATGTATTAAACTGATGTGGATTATACGTTCCCAGCACCATATCTTTGGGGCCAGTTTATTTCAATCTGTCTGACATTTTGTAATAATTTACAATATTTTTGAAAATAGGGAAGATAAAGATTATAAATCAATCAGTGATTTTATATTATCATGAAATTCCTATGAAGGGACTTCAAGGCATTCCATTACATTAAAAATGTAGATACCCTCTGTCACAGACCAAGTCGTGGTTGGTGCCTGCAGACAGACATGATGAACTTCAAGATGGATATGGTCGTGTGCACTGCATGATGTGCCCACATTTTGACCTCAGTGATTTTGTTCCCCCTCTCTCTGTAAAGGTCAAGACTAAATTGTGCAGAAATCTGTGAACTGAGGTTCTGGACATTTTTGAAAGCCTATGTACATAAATATGTGGCCCACACCCCTGAACTTATGCCACACCTAGTTATATCCCTCTTGTTTGTGTCAGGGGAAAGCTGCAGTGAACTCTCTAATGGGTTTGTGCAGTTTGGAATAAGGTTACTTCTGCTTATTGCACATTTCTTAGCAAGCAGCTACATTGATGCTGACCTGTATGTGGTGCCAGCACAGTTTTGGCCCTGTACGTTTGACTTGTATTTTCCAGTTTTCCCTTCTTAAGTATTGTGTTTGTAATTTCAACAGATCTTTTATGGAATCACATATTAGCTTTATTTTTCATGCAATTGTACTAAATCCTTTTGAAATCAGATAACATCCATTCAGACTGAAGACAGTTTGGGGATTTCACATCCCTATTCAATCTAAATAAAGGAAAACAGGTTAAATAAAATCCAGGTTCTCTGAAGAGAAAAAGGAATCATTATTATTGTGTGGAGAAGTCAGAAAAAATAAAGCAGAAGTGAGGGCAAGGTTATTTTCAAAAGTAAATAGAATATCACTGCCCAAAGTTTGACTTTGGCTGAAAGTTAAATTAATATAACAGCCTAGATTTTTAAAGATACAAAGAAGAAAAATTAAACCAAAAGGTGGAATTTTGAAACAGACATCATGACTCAGAAGCCTGACTTCTGTTTTTTTTTTAGTTTTTGAGGTTTTTTTAAGTCAGTACAGTGCCATGAAGTCTGGCTGATTACTGTTGCTAAAGCACAGCCTGTTGCTGTAGCTCGAGTCCCAGCAGCAGTGTGGTTGAGTCAAGGCTGCTGAGGCTGTGCTGGTTCTTTGACCTCCCAGCACAGTGGTTCCCTGAGGGACAGCTCTGCTCTGCCTCTGCTGCTGCACCCCAGGCCTGGATTGGTTCACCCAGGGATCTTTACATCATGTTTTGCCATGTGCTGCAGATACGCCCCATGGCATTCCTGAAACTTCCTACTCGTTGCTCCCAGGAAAATTGCCTCTTAGCCTTTTGTACAGACATAATACTTCACTTTTCAGACTTCAAGACATATTACAGCTGTCTGTCTGGGATTTAGAAAGGGAGGTTTGGAGGCGTCATCTCCTTCAGCTTGTGTCCCTGCATTGAAACTTATGTCAGTGTGAAGCCCAAGAACTCAAGCAACCAGGTTTTAGCAGCAGCAGCTGGTTCTCCTGAGGAGATGGGGGAAGCACGAGCATTTGGTTCAGAGAGTGGAGCTCTGTGCTCCTGAAGGAGCTCCCGAGCCCCTGGGGACTGCGAGCCAGACTTCCCAAGTGTCCCATTGCATTGTCCTCCACCTCCTTCAGCCTCTTTTCTGTAGCTGTTACTAAGCCGTAGCAACACTTCTGCAGCTAAGTGACGACACACGTTGTTGTGCTAAAATAATTGTGAGGCCAGAAACTGGGGCCTCTTGAAAATGTTTGTCTTGAGCTTGCTACCTAGCCTGTGATATCATCTCTGTTGTTTCGTTTTCCTCCGTGAAAAAATGAAAAGCAAAGAAAGAAAAATAAAAGGGAAAAAACTCTCCAAATTTATGTATATCTAAGCTGGTCATTAATAATTCCTCCTGAGACCTTAATTATGGCTATGAAACTTTCTGAGTCAAATCCTAACCACAGTCTAATGGCATTGGTGCTGATCTTGCTGGAGTGTCAAGTTAATAATTTCCAGCAGTAATGACTCCGCAGTTGCTGTGCCTCTCCATGAGGCCCCCTCTGTGCACACTGCAACTGCTCCTCTGTGCTGGTGGCCTGAGCTCTGCATGGAGTTGCCAAGATTTTTGAGGGGGCAAGTGATTTTGGGTGACCAGCTTCAGACACTTCAAAGAAACTTGAGTTCTGGCAGGCTGTGTTCTCTGCACACCATTCCCCAGATGTTTTGGAAAAACAAAGCAATAGCAGTTAGATATTTAATGTCTGTAATAATAATAACCATGTGATTTCTTGCAGAAAATATTTAGAGTACTGTACTTAATCATACTTTGCATAGTGTAATTACAAAATTAGTGTCTGTCTTCCCAAGCAAGTATCATAATATTATGATGGGTGAAGAATGGATTTAAGCATATTTAATTTCTGTGTAGACAAATTATTATGGCTGTTCTTGAGAAATGAAATAAAAGTGGGTGTTTTTTCCTTTTTTATATCATAGATGTGGATGAATGCCAAGCCATCCCTGGGATCTGTCAAGGGGGAAATTGTATTAATACTGTTGGATCTTTTGAGTGCAAATGCCCAGCTGGACACAAGTTTAATGAAGTAACACAAAAATGTGATGGTAAGAACTTCTAGAACTTTCTTCTGAAAGTAGAAGGAGGGGAGTCTTCTTTTGGGAGACCAACTTTGTTTAACAGTTTGTAACAAAGTTTCTGTCTCTTTTGCCTTGAATATGCAAATAGCATTATTCACAACAAATACAGTAGGGGGGCTTTCTCCCAGAAAATGTTAAAAATTAACCTAATTTGAGCAGACAGGTTTCGTAAGGGGTTAGTGATTTTGGAATGCCAACTTTCAGTACCATAAAAGTAGTTGTGAGAGGAAGGTGTCCATTCACCATCTTTTCTTGCATCAAGTGCCCTTTAAGAAGCACTCAAATTTTTTTAGTCATTTTAGAAGAATTATGACTTACTCTTTCAAATGAAAAATCCCTATTTTAGTCAAAACTTTATAATTTATTTGCAGGTTAGGGAGAGCAATTTTAGAAGAGCTTGTACACAGCTTGGTTTACATATCGCCTGCCAATGATTTTGGCAGAATGCAACCTACATTTAGGATAGAACAACATTGCAAGTGTTTCCTTCTGTGGATGAAGTACCAAGAATGTGGTGAATAGGAGAGACTGAACATGTGCCTTGCTAAGTATCAGTACATGAAAAGCTGAGAGTTGTAGGTTGCATCTCATAAACATTTTGATGATATTTTTCAATTGCTGAATCATCCTAAAAAAAACTCCAACCAGCAACCAAAGAACAAGAAACCCTTAACAACCACCACCCTCAGAGCCTGTACTTGCTAACACTTAAGGAACTGGACTCAAGAACCTCATCCAGGTTGTTGTGTTCCCAAATTCTGGCACAAATTTCCAGCCCCATTTGTGAAATCCCTTTGCAGTGACCTGGATGCAGAGATCAGAAGAATTTTTCCTTCTTCCATTTCATACCTATTGATTTTTGAACCTCTGCAGACAGAGTTACTTTCAGTACATCTTCATATTGTATGCACCAAGCAATTTTAGTTAAAGCTGAGTAAGTATTAATAAAATTCAAATAGTGAAAAGTAGCACCTTTATACCAATGGCATGAAATAAGATAGACACTCAACATTTAAGAGTATGATCATGCAACAACAGCATATCCATTCTGTTCTTTCTAAATTGTCTTTTGAATTTTGTAAGACACATTGTTTGTTTTACAGTAATTAACTATAGTTAATTCTGATACATAATAAATAACATCTGATTGTTTGCTTGGTTTAGCTTCCTATTTAGTGAGTGGGATTTCTGGCAGTTGTAATGTGTCCGTGGGCACTGATTTGGTTCAACTGGGAGCTCCAGCACTGTTTTTTTCAAGGGGTCTCCATTAGAGTAAGATCATAATAGCAATTGTCAAGTACAGAGAGACAATCAGCAAGATGGGAAATGAGATGTGTTGGCCGAGGTTCTCTTTATTAGCATGGTGGAAATCTGTATTTTAAGTGCTGCATTATTTTACTGCTTGATATAACCATTTCTTTTCCATTGGCACGAATGCTGAGGTAAATTCTATTTTTTGTGGTGACCGAGGGAGTAATTTCTCCTGGAGTGACATTAAGTCTGCTAGTACATCAAATATACTTACCTTTGTAAAACTCACATACTTAGCAATGACAATGTGGCTTATATGGATGTCAACACTAATATAAATAGTGAAATACTGTTTGGGTTAGGCTCAACCCTAAAATAAAGAGTGATGGTTTTGCCTTTAAAAAGGTCGGACTCTATATAAACAGTGGCAACACTGACTTTAAGATAAACATTGGTGAATTTGAGTCAGAAAATGCTTGAATCTGATCCATTTACAATTGCATTTTTCTCTGTTAATTAAGGGCTTTATTCAGACCAAAATTCAATTTCCACATTTTTTGTCACTGAGACTTGTGGGACTCCTGTGGTGTATAATCTTGGAGCAGAAGCCAGAAGTCTCTTAGCAGCATTCCCAGGGCACTCGGATTTGATGCTTTGGCAACATCCTCGAAGTAGCACTGAACAAAAAGTCACACCCCTCTGACACACCCAAGTGAGGAATGTGACCCACATCAGGACAGCTGGCAAGATGCTGGGGAAGAATGTGTGCACAGGGGACCCAGGGCCCTGCTCCACTTAGGATGGCTGAGTCTGCAAACTTGGGTTATCTGTGTGCTGCCCCAGTCCCTCCATTACTTTCCTGCAAAGGCAAGGGGTTACAAAAATATTAGAGCATCCTGTACTTTACCTAGGAGAGCAGCAGTTGTTAGTTTTTATATTATTGAGTTTTTATATTACTGTCTTCACAGAAGTAGAACTGAGATCCTCTCTACTTGCTAAAATTCTCATGAATGGTCCTGTGGGACTTTGGGTGTTCCCCCATCTGTTGGGGCCAAATTCCAATTTAGGCGTTACATTTAAATTCTTCCAGTCCTTTTTAATGACTACGGTATTATTCACTCCTTGCCTTGGTGTGTTGGGTGGTGTTGCAGTATTTCATCTCAGGAATTTTTGTGGTTGGTGAAATCATTATTACAGTCAATGAGTCTGTCTTTTCGTAGGTCTCTGGAGGAGAGGTTGGGTAGAGTCCTGTGATGCCATTATTTCTAGCTGGATGCTCCTTGTCAGGAGAGCATCTGGGTGATTGTAGATGGCTGTGACAAGCAGATGTCATTGATCAGTCTAGAGAATAATCTCCCTTTCTGCTCTGTTTGGCTGATTACTCTTGTAGGTACTATGGAAAAGACTGAGCTGTTTTTAACCTCAGCAGAACTCCAGGTTCCTAGGAGATGAGGGCAGTGCTAATTAGATGCAGCTGCGTTGTTAAGACAGTCACTGGAAACCAAGGGCAAAGTAACTGCACATCACAGACGGGCTACTGGTGGTAATTAGGGAGCACTTGGGGCTGACATAGGTTGTTATTCACATAGCTGTAGATAATATAAAGTAGCTATGGAAGAAACTCTTCAAGTTCCCTCTGTGCAGCTACGATGGGTTGTAAGAATTTGTTAGGATTTTTTCCTGCAGACTTTGAAAATTTTTCTGCATTGTATCCATGATGATGATGATTTAGTATATGGATTGAGATTTGTTAGTGAAGACAATCATGAAATGGAAATTTTATTTTAAAATCACTGACAAAATGTAGGGGGAGTTACAGATGCTGCCTGATTTCTGCAGTAGATATTTGGTTACACTCTAGAAACCTGTTGAACCTTCAGAACATTGATTAAGTGGAGAAAGTCAGGGAGTATAATTTTTGTTGCCTGCAGTCATCCTGGTCTGATCTGTAATCCTGTCAGACTGCATTAGCTGAACAATACCTAGCTGCTCAGTGCTTTTGTGTGGGGGATTTCCAAGACAAAACCCGAGTGCAGTAAGGAGGACAGGCAGTTCAGTAGGTGGTACATGTCCCTTTGAGTCTGTACTGAAGCAGTGCCTCAGTGTGGTACCAGGAGATGCTGTGCTGCTGGAGATCATGGTTAAGCTCCTGATCACTGTGGTCATTGCACAGTTCTCACTCTGGTCTCAACACAGTTTACTTAATTCTAGTATGCAGAATTCAAACTGGATGGGTTACAGTTTTCTTAGAGTAAGTAAATCTCCTCTGCAGTTTTAAAATTTTCATCCATCATTATTAAGCAGTAAAACTTTGGCAGTTTACAGATACAATGTTTTCAGTTTGCAGATACAGTGGTTTTTTAGGTTCTGTTTCATTTCTGTTTATAAGATGCCTAACAAAAGATGCTAATTCAAAACTGCTCCTTATGCCCTGAATTTGATTATTACTACTAATTACAAAATACCTCTTCTTGTGCCAAAACTAATTTAGCTAACCTGCCCCTGCATCTCTTTTTGTCTTGAAGATATCGATGAATGTAGCACCATTCCTGGAATTTGTGAAGGAGGAGAGTGTTCAAACACAGTTAGCAGTTACTTCTGCAAGTGTCCTCCAGGGTTTTATACAGCTCCTGATGGCTTAAAATGCATAGGTGAGTAGAATCCTGTGAACAATAGGACAGTAGGTGTCATAACATTCATGAATATCTAAAATGGATAAGAACATGTCAGAAACATTTTTCAACTTGTGAACTTGAAATCCTTCTTTTATATAGAACTACACCACATGCCTGTATATGTACTCTGAAATGAGTTTTCCATTTGCAGGATGTTTCTTCTTTGCCTCTTCATTGTGACCTTCTCTTTTATTTTTCTACTGCAGTTTTTCTATTATGTTATATTTGTTGCCTTAGAGCTTGTTTAACAGTGTCCTTGGTATTGTTGCTTTCATGTTTGTCTTTAATTTAGTCCATGCTATATTCAGCACTCATTTAGAAAAGCAAATTTGCATTCCAGCTGTTACGACCCTAATGCAGGTATTTGTCATTAAAGGAAATAGTGTGATAAGCTGAGTATGGGACATTTTTGTGTGTTTTTATGTACTGATGATCTGATAGGGCTGTTCTGTCAGGCTTTCACTGTGGCAGAGCAGAACCCATCTTCCAAAGGCTGGACCAGGAACCAAAGAACTTCGTGAATTAAATGACTGCCACTGCAGTGCCAAAGCCCTGAAAGAACAGTGTTAGCAGTTAATGCTTCTGGGAAGCATACAGCCTGCTCTGAGGCAGGTCTGTTAATTTAGTTTTTTCTCATTTTTGTGCAGTAATTTCTTTTTTCAGTGCCTGTGCTGAATTTTGGGCAAAAATCAAATGAAACGTTTATTTCCTCAGTTTTAGCTTGTTTATTTAAAGGCTCTTACACAGTGCCAGCACTAGGAATCAAGACAGCATCCTGTGTTTAGTACCTTTGGTAGAAAATAATTTCAGAAAGAAGTTGGAAAGAATCCCAAACTTCACAGAGATTAGTACCAAATAATATTAACTTTCCCAAGATATCTGGAAGTAGTTTGGGTTATGATTCATTTTGAATGGTGCCATTCAATTTCTTCAGATTGTAAGAAATAAAGTTTTTCTTCCATCACCAAGAATAGCTTTTCTGTAGTTTTGATCCATACTCTACACTTAAAATGCCAATGGGACTTGCTTTTATTGCTTCATATTAAAAGCTTCTAAATTGCCATGGATCATTGATTGCTGCCTGCACTTAATATCTGTAAGCAAGATTCACCTTTCCGTAACAAAAATTTTCTAGAGATGCACAACTTGCATTTTCTTTTTACTTTTTATATCACCACTCAGTCAGGACTGGCCAACATTCACACCCATGTCACATTCCTGCAGTTTCCCAGCATTTTTACCCCATGTATTTGTAGGCTGAAGCAATTCAGCTAAAGAATTGGAGTTTTGAATGATGACAAGGTATGATAAATAATATACCAAACTATGAGCCATCATTAAAATCTTGGCTTTGTGTTCAAGGCAAGATGTGCTAAATGGGAAGCACTATCAATTGTCTGTAGATATTTTGGATTCACATCTAATATGCAGACTCAGGGAGTCTGAATATTGCCATATTCACAGGGACAGAGCCCAGCTCTGTATTGCTGCTGGGCAAAACATGTAATCTTGATTTAATTACAGCATGTCTGTCTTAAGTGAAAAGTGTTAGCTGAACGTGTCTGTTCTGTTAGAGAGGAGGAAATGCTTCTGAGAAATGTATCCCTTAGGGGACTCAAACTGAGCAGCACTGGGGCCAAATATCCAAAGGATGCACCAGGAGCTCCATTATTACAAACCTTAAAAATAAGAATAGACAAAGCAAAGATAATATCTCCTAGAGCTGAAGAGCAGAAACAAGAGCAGGGCATTTCATCCCAAGTACATGAAGAGTGTAGTGAAGAAAGTTGTTAGCCCCTGCTTCCAACTGGCATAAATTTCTTTGGTCTTTGTTACTTTTTGATGACCTCTTTTTACATTTTTTCTTTTTGAGAGACACATTTTTATTGAAATGTCTTCTCCTGATTTTTTTGCCTTTTCAGAAGGCTGTAATTTTTAGTAAAAATAATAAATACTAAAAACTGAAACAGATATAAGTTATTCCCTGCTGTTCTTGTCCTTATTTGTGTGATTTTACCATTTGGAACAGAAAAGGAAAGGGGGAAAAAAAAGTAAAAATAATCACTTCTGATTAGGAATATGGAAAGATTTGGTATTTTTCTCATAAACTTACTGGGTTTTTTTCTGAAAATGATGCAGCTTTTGGACACTCTCATACCTGTAGGTAGATAAAGCTGTTTGCTGTGTGCTTATCTCTTCATGGCTCATTGTGTACTTGCACAGATCCTGTGTAGATTCCTTTTCCACTTCTGTTTCCGCTCTTAAATGTTTCAACACTTGCTACTGACCAAAATCAAGAAGGTTGAATTATAAAGGAGGATGATCAGGTCTGTTAGATTACTTCCTTCTTCCCATCCACCCCAGCATCACACCAAGCAACTCAATGTCTCTCCAGGGGTACTGGAGAAGAGTTTCGACTCCAAGGAGTTATCTTTGATTTTGAAGAGGGTAGATGAAGGAGTAAATATGTGTGGCTGGGTACCAGGAGAAAATGGAGAGCCAGTAATAGAACTGAAAACTGATTTTTTGTTCTTTGTTTCAGATTTCTGTCATATGATAATATGAGTGATCTAAATAAAGTTTGGAAATAAAGGCCAACTGATTATTTTAGCTGTCCTGCCAGTAATAGCCATGTTCAGGGTTCCAGCTAATAAAAGGCAGAACTACCACAGACTCTCACAACATATCACTATATGTCAATTTCCTCAAAATAGTAAGAAACTTTCCTGCTTTTTTTATATCCACTTGTGTAGCTAGTAAATTCTGGAAAGCACTGGTACTAGACAGATGAATCCACCATGCCCTAAGTAATTGAGGTACTGTTGCTTTAGGGAATGATGTCTGCTGTTGCAAGACTATATCTGCAACTTTTTCCACATTTTGACAGCAAGCATTTGTATATTTTAGAAACAAACTTGGTCTGGTTTATCATGCAGCATCAAATCACATCACAGCTTATATTGAGTTTGACACAATGTGACATATTGTGAAACAATTCCTCAAAGCTTCAGATGGTATCACAAGATTATTTTTTATGATTTTTTTTTTAATCTCATCCACATTTTGTTGTCTTTCTCTAAGCTGAGCTATCTCTGTGCAACGTTGTTAGAGCTGAGTATATAAAATCTGGGTACAGGACATTCTTTGTACAAACACATGCTTATCCTTTTTAGACAGGAAGCCAACACATCTCCATAAACAGTGTGATTGCACCAGTTAGAACTGTGTTGCTCTTTCTTGCCTGCAAGCCTATATCTTGTCAAATCACTACATACTTCAGCTGGGGAAGCCATGGCTAATGAAAAATGAACTAATGCTTTGAGAGCTGCAACACTGTGAATTTATTGCTGTGTGTCCATGCTTTCAAATCAAGGCTTAATTGATCTGGTACTACCGTTAATAGAGATGACGCTGCAATTTTTCTTCAGGGGCACAGAAGCATATGTTGTTATATATTGAATATTGTTATATATTGAATATTGTTATATATTGAATATATGTTTTTACTGCATTTTTGCCTCTGTTAACTCATTGCCGTTCCATGTTTCACTGCAGCTTTCTCACAGGTTACACTTGAGCCCGAAGCAGCCCAAATATTACCTAGATTTTTCTGGTTTTCTGTTTCTTGTAATATTGCAAGGGCTATGTCACGATAACGCAAATCACTCCAGAAAAATGGGACCCTTCCCCTTTTGTGGAAGTCACATTCCTCGTTGGACTGATGGTCACCCACCCCTTCTCTCTCTTGGCAGACGTGCGCCCTGGGTTCTGCTTCTCCACGCTGAGCAACGGGCGCTGTGGCAATCAGCTGCCGCAGCCCCTGTCCAAGATGCAGTGCTGCTGCGACAGCGGCCGCTGCTGGGCTCCTGCTCCAGCCACAGCTCCTGAAATGTGTCCCATCAGATCCACAGGTATGAACCCCCCTGAGCTCTCATCAGCGTGGCTGAACGCTGAATTAGCAGTGATTTTGTTTTTTTAAGCTGTAATGTTTTCATTAAAGAACTACACAGAATGGTTGAGGCTGAAGGGCACCTTGGCAGATTGTTTAGTCCAATTCCCCTGCTCAAGCAAAGCCTCCTTATGGCAGGGTGCTCAGGACCCCCAGCAGGGCAAGCAGACAGAAAGAATTGTTTGTTGCTAATTAGTGTTTTGTAGCCAAGTTATTCTGACTTTACCTAGTTGAAATTCATTTTCAACGTCCTCTTCAAGATAAAGTTACTCCCTTTAGACCCTTCTAATATATCCCTATTCCCTCTGCATTTTCATTCTTGTTGGGAAACTGGGATTTCCTTCCTCATGACAAGCTTCCTGAGGTGCCATATATTTCCTGAAATTTGACACAGAAGATGGTTTCTCTGCTACCAAAATGTGCTGTTATTTATTGCCTCCTTGTGTATTGAGATCCTCAGATAATGTATCACTTGAATTGAGAGAAGATGGTGAGCAGATTGTGAAACTAAGTAAGAGGGGATAGAGGGAAGATGATTTTGAGATTGTTTAGGACTGGAGACCTAATAAAATGCTTTAGAAAAGGAGGATACAAGAAATTTAAGACTTTATGGGAGGAGGTTAAGGGAGGTGCAGAGTTTATGGAGGAATGGGATTGTAAAATGATAGCAATGTAACTCTGAGGAAATTGTCAGAGCTCATATATGGGAGTTCTTATTATTTTTGTTTTTAATCCTTTGAGTGAAACTGCATAGTACTGGAGCAGAAATCTATAATCAGAACTCTTGGAAGACTTTCTGTTTCTGTCACTGTCTTATTAATAATAGTTAAACATGTTAAGAGTTCAAAACTGGCTAGAATAATACTGAAAACATAGTGCACTCTATTGATAACCAGCTGAAAAAGGAAGACAGGGAGAAATTTTTCAGTCTTAACAGAGTTCTTGTTTTCTTCAAATACTTTCTAATTATTCATATCTAACTGGTGAAGAAACTGGGTGGAAAAGTAAAGTAATTTGGCCAAAGCTACAGACTGAGACGTCATGGAGAAGGAGCTAGAACCCAGGACTTCCTGACTCATAAATCCATGCAAGGTCTTCCAGATCATGGTTACATGCCACTTCTTTTTTTTGGTTTTGCTTCTGACCTGGGGTGTAAATTGAGACTATAAATTACTCTTCTGAAAAGTGCTTTGAAATCCTTTGAAAAGCTTTACATGCATTTAAGGTATTGCTGTCATTATTTGATCAAGTTCAGTTATTCCCTACTTAGTGTATCCTGAGAAAGCAAGACAAGGAATTTGGAGCTGTCAGTGGCCCAAAGTCTCTTTAACTCTGAAATGGAAATTTACTGCAATATAAAGGGGAGCCCTAGCTGCATGATGTAACTGAGTAGTTGCATTTTAAATGTGGGCAGCAGACTCAGTTGCTACTACAAAATAGGTTGTTTATTACTAGAAATTACACATGGAGATTAAAGTTGCAATAAAAAAGGCTTGCACTGTATTTTTTAATTACATGGCAGGAATTGTTTATGTGGAACAACAGGGTTTACCATTGACACTATTTAAAGACTAAAATAAAGGAACAATAGCGGGAAATGCAGTGACACATGAAACAAACTGATCACCCAACAGCATTAAATAAATGCTAACATCATAATCAGGAAAAGCAGAACTTCAGGCTATGATGTTTGTTTAACAAATACTCTGTGATTCAGGAAGAGCTTCTAATGTGTTTTACAGGTGGAAGTAGACATGAGATGAAAGTGCTGAAGGCTGAAATATCCAGCTTAGTTCTCCCAACATTTACTTTATTTTTCTGTTCTCATTTTTAATATTGTTTCAGGAATTCATTCATCTCTAGATTTTATTTTTCCATTATATAATTCCTCTCCCCTGTTGTATCACAAACTTTAAATTTTGCAGTTCAAAGATATTGGCTGCACAAATAGGTACTTGTGTGCACACAGATTGTGAACATGAATTAGGTCAGCTGGAACGTGGTCTTTAATTGTGATACTCTCTGTGCATTTTTTGGATCGCAAGTTCCAAACCCGTGCTTCCCAAAGACAAAAGAGTCGTGGGCAGGAGGAAAAGTGGGGCAGTAGGGCAGATGCCACTAATAAACAATAGGAGAATGCATCACACTCAGCATAGACTGTGCTTACAGCAAAATAGATCATTTTCCCATCATCTGGAAAAGGGTGAATTTGTGTGGATCTGACTTGGTTTCTCTTTGGCTACACTGCTTAGACTGCACCTTATTTGGTTTCTGCTTTTATTGGCAGACTTAATTTTCACAGGGAAATAGTGTTAGTGTATTCATTCTCTAATTGGTTTTGCCTCATTGCTTGTATTTGTATTTCTTTGTTTTAGGAGGTTAACTTTTAAGAAATCCAGTTGAAACTGGGCTTTTTTTCCTGTTCAGTATTTTTCTAACTCTGTGGCAAGCTTTCTATTAAATTAACTTGGGATAAATCCAGAAGTCCTTCTTCAGGTAAACTTCACACTGAGTTCACCAAAGATTTTTGCTTGAAAGCAGACTAAGTAGATTAGGATCAGGTCCCTGCCTCACTGTTCAATTTCATGTCCAGAATGTCAGTTCTGTTACCTTTTTACTGGCAGTCTTCTGACAAGTAGTGTTGAGATTCTGTGGATTAATGACTCAATTCAGAGAACAAAGCTTGTTACTACGAAGAAAACATATAGGCTCACATTTTCCAGATTATTTAAGGTTTGTTCTTGCTAATCTGAAACTCTGCAAAAAGGGGGAGAGTTGGATTAAATGGAACAGGCTGCAGGAGTCTAAAACAGCTTTCATGTTTTCATGTTTCAGACGAGTATCGTAAATTGTGCACAGTAGCTGCTATGCTGCCAGCAAGACCTGACCTTCCTCCGGCCCGGCCTGACGTCATCCCTCCACCAGTCATTCCTGGTGTTTACCCTCCTCCACACCCAGAAATCATCTATCCATCTCGGGCTCCACCACTTCATCGTAAGTGAGAAAGAAATAACCTCTTTTTGCGCCGTGTGCATTTAGCTTCTTTAGAAACTCGCATTTCTCAGGAGCAGTGTGCTCCCTTCAGCTCTCGGTGTCTTCTGCTTACTTTATGTGGACACGGAGTCTCTGGATATCCTTTTAATCAGAGCCTGCTTACCAAGTACTTTATGGCAAGATACCTGTCTCATTAGTAGTGTTTTCCCTGTTAAGATACATGTCAAAAATCACATTCTCATTGTGTGTACTGTGGCTCATGTATTGTAGTAGTTACATTACTCTTACTTTAAGGCCATTGTGAGCTTTGCTGTGTGTCAGCACTGTGTAGTATGAATAGCTCTTTGACTAGGCTGTGAAAGATACACATTAAAGAGCTTGTCTGAGAGAAAGCAACTTCTTTCAGGTTGTTTTCCTCACTTGCACTTAGCCAGGTAGGAAATGTACTGATAAAAATACTACTCTGCTGGATACTGAGACTGACCCAATGCTCAGAAAGAACTATTTTAGTGATACACATAGATGGGTTAATTTTCTCTAGAGCAAGAAGGAAGCCATAGCAGACTACCAATGCAGAGCAACATACCAATAGAATGTAGTCCTTTTTCTGTCCCCTGCTCAGAGAAGTTACTACATGCCCATGTAGTCTGGAGTAGGCATATGCCACCTGAAATCATTTGGCATAGCCACATACTCTTTTGCAAGTAAACAGAAGCTGATTTTGCCCGTGCTCTGTGCAGATGCAAGCAGTCTCTGCTTGCACTGGCACCAGCTGAAACTATTTAGTTTTGGTTCAGCACCAAGCTGAGCTAATAAGCCTAAGAGGCAAAGTATTTTAGCTCAGGCTGACACAGCACTGACGTAGCTGCACAGCTTCTGGTCAGCTGGGAGCAGGGACAGAGCCAGCTCATGCCTGCCTGCCAAAGACAGTATAGGCATATTCCCAGGGTTATCCCTGCCCTCCTCACTGCTATCTATCTGGGAAGGCAAAAATAATGGACTGGTCTGCCTGCTCTTTGCTACTTTAGGGTTTTAGTAGAGTCCCTGCAGTGCCACACACCCACTTTACCTCTAGGTATGAACAGACATAGTCCTCTTTGGCAGGACAAAGGATGAAAACAGAATCAGACTTGCCACAATGAAAATTTCTGTGGTTGTTAGCTGTTTTCAAACAAATCCTTAAGAGTCAAAGGGCTGTTTTCTCTCTCCCATTTTACTATGTAATTCACATTACAATGGAAGGTAAATGTTGACTTTTAATAGAAAATCCTGCTCAAGTTGTAGACTATCAGGAGGTATTGTGATGAACTATTAAAATATTTTTCCAACTGTTGTTATTTCAGCGATCTTGCCGGTGAACTTAACTGACTATTGCCAAGCATTCCGGCATCTCTGCCGTAACGGGCGTTGTATTCCCACTCCTGGGAGCTACCGCTGCGAGTGCAACAAAGGATTCCAGCTGCATGGTGCAGAGGATTGCATTGGTATGTGGCTTTCTGCTGTAAATCACAGAGGGGAATTTCATTTTAGAGAAAAAAACATACTTCTCCACACAATGTAACAACTGAGTTCTTAAATAGAAGAGCCCCGCCTCCAGAAAAAGCCCAGAAAAGAGACTTCGAAGAGCTAATTGATTTCAATGGCAAACTTAATTTTACAACAATTTTGCCTTTAAAACAGTACTGAACAAATCTTGTAACAAAATTATACAGAAGCAGGTTTTCTTATTTTACAAACTCGTGACTATAATGTGTTTATTATTGAAAATGATTGCTTTAAAATGCTACCAGCTTTTTGAGTATGGAATGACCTATTGTTAAAAAAATCATAAACTTAGGCTTAGTAAGATTTACAAGTCCTCTTTCAGCTCATGAGTAGTATCTTGTTGGGCTCTTGAGACGTTTTAAGTTTGGAAGTCAGCAAGAGCTCAATGATAGAAGCAAGGATTAGCTGTCTCTTAGATGCAAGATTTTGGTTCTGTCAAGATCTTCAGTGGAGCTGGGATTGTGGAGATGTGGGATTAAGGCCTCTCCCTCTTACATGTGCAGTATCTTATCTTACTGAAAATTTGAAAATTCATTTTCCCGGGCTCTTGCTTATCTTAGAGTGTGGGGTTTTTTTTTCTGGGCTCTCAGAGGTGTCCCCTTTCAGATTGAAGGCCACTATTTCTCCAAGTACAAAATGGTAAAATAACCCTGCAGGTAAAAATAACATTTAGCCAGTGTCATAATAAAATTATATTGTCTGTCTTCCACAGATATTGATGAATGTGAAAGGAATCCATGCATTGGTGGAGACTGTGTGAACACCCAGGGATCCTACATCTGCCAGTGTCGTGTTGGGTATCAGAGCACAGCGACCAGAACGGAGTGCCGAGGTAATGATCATGCAGCCACCTCTGCTACTGTGTACACATCAGGAGGGAAAATAGTTTTCAAACAAAGTTTAATAGATGGGTCAAATGGGAGAGTTTAAAGAAAATAAAATCAGATATGGCAGTAAAAATTACTAACCTACTGGAGCTGGCTGTTCACAGACTGAGTTACGAGAAAAGGCATTTTGTCTTTTGCTAAAAGGATCTTGGCACTATTTATGGCTTTGAAGTGGAAGAGACATATTTTCTTTTTCTTTTTTCTTTAATAATAAGACATTGTTTTCTTTTGCTACTTGAAGATCTCAAGGACAATTAAACATCCCTTCTTTGGAGAAACCCTATATATATAAAAAAGACTAAGGAAGTTGGGGGGAAAGATAAGTCTTCCATTGGGTAAATATAAGATTACACTGCCTGTGTGTTGCGTCTGCTAACTGCCAGAGAAAGAACTAAACATAAATTAAAGCAATGAAAACTTAGATGTGGAAAAGTAGTGAGTGGAACACTGGGAAAATCTAGCTGGGGAAACTGCAGAATCCTCGTTATAGTTACTTTGATGATCAGACTCAACACTAGTCCTGATGGTCTTCATCCTAGCTTCCTATGGGAGTGGGACCATGTAACTCCTTAGCAGTCAACCAACCCTCTGTTAGGGTTTTGTCACTCCCAAATTGTTCTGGGGTAGGAATTCAGCTTTAAAGGTGGATGGATGCAGTCCTTCATCATTAAGTCACAATGAGAGATTTCTGCCAGAAGAATGAATGACTGCTTTGATATTCCATAAAAAATGAAGCATCTAAATGAAACAGGGCATTTGAATGCTCAGAATCACAGATTACATTTGTATTTTGCTTCCTGCACTGAGTGCAGGGTGCAGATCATGCACTCAGTGTGAAGCAGAGAGTTTCTATAAAGCCAGAAGAAAGTTATCTGTGTTAGTGTGCATTTCTTTCCTTCCTTTTGTGAATGAGAAAGGTGTTTGTGGTACAGAAGCTTGCTCTCCAGTCCAGGAGGACACGCAGAGCCAGCACCACTGCTGCATGTTGCTGGGGAGTATTTGACCTAATTGCTGCCAAGCAGCCAAGTTGTGGAAGCATCTTCCTAGTTCAGCTGACTGCTGGTGAGGGAGTGCTGAAGGGGAGTCTCAGCCGTGATGAATTTACTCATGAGTCATTTTTGTCACACGCTTTTAATTTGACTGATTCATTACACAAACACATGGTTGTCAGAAGCCCAGTAGCTTAATGGCATTTAAGTGTGGTCACTTAGCAGTTCCTTTGCAGTCTATGGGAACTGTGCTTGCTTGACAGCCAGAGCAGAAAATGCTGTGGTGTGCAGAATCTTGGTTTTCTAAAGGAGTTTTTAGGACCAGTGTAGGGAAAAGAAAAAGGCTAGTGGGGTGCCTTTGGCAAAATGTACATATAGCACTGGTGCCTGCCAAAATCAGCATTTGCTGTAGAATTACTTCTCATGACTACTTTGGATGTTGAGATTTAATTTTTTTGCATGCATCAATGTGTCTGTGCTGATGTGTTTTTGGAAATGGATTCCTTAACGTCTGCTCTTGAAAAACAAAGTGTCCATAATGAGCAGATGTTTATCTACTCCTTGCTCTGAGGTTCCAGGGGAGGGTTTTTTCTGCATGATGACTCTGATTGGTGACTAATTAAACATTGCAGTCTGTATTGCAAGCTAGTGATGCATCCATTATTAGGATCCCTTATAATTCTAGTAGAGGATTGGCTGAATGAATATCTTAATTGGAGACAGAGGTGAATAAAGTCATGTGATTAATGATCTGAACAAAAAATGCTTTTAATTGCAGAAGAGACGATATGAAATGTACCTCAAAAAAAGGTGAAATTTTATGATTAGCTATGAATGTGTGGGAGTCAAAGCTTTAATAGCTAAATGCTTACTGTAATCCACCCAACATTTCTGACAAGAGAAGGTCAGGTCTTACTGGGAGGTGACAGCAATTTTGGCTATTTCAGTGAGCGAGGGACTTTGATTTTTTGCAACTTTCTCTGAGGAGAAAAAAAATGGTGATGTTATTTCATTTGAAAATTAGAAATGTGTCAGACTAGTGCTGCGACTCTGATCAGCTGTGAGTATGAAAAATGAGATTCAGTATTAATTTTCAACACATTAGGATGGCATCAGGTGCGTTATAATACAAAACCTAATGAGCTCCAAAAATTAAAAGGCCAGAAAAATCTTGAGATGCTGTGGCATTTCTGCCTGTCTTAAGGGAAGAAAGCTGGTGGAGTAGCTGAAGCCTGACATGGGTGCAGCCAAAACGGGGCTGAGCCGAGGGGAAAATCACGTTTATACATTGCTGATTGATGGTGCTTGTTTATCAAATGAGGTTTGTCAAGCCTGTACACTTTTGCTGGAAGTGGAGGGCTGCAGGCTGCCACTGCAGTGCGTGGTCACTGAGCAGCTCGTGCCTCTGCTGGCCTGGTTGCTTGCTTGCAAAACAGTGATTTTCAGGGATTTCTTAGACTCTTCACAGAACTACCACACTTCTAAGAAGGCAAGTATAGGTTTCCAATTTAGAGAGGCATCAGTTCCCCCAGCCTCAGTGTCCAGAGAGCAGGGAGGACACCCTGTGCTCCACTCCTCCCTGAAGTGCAGCAATGCATTTCTATGGAGAGGGCTTGGGGAAGGGCACCCCCAGGGTATTTGGGAAGCGTGGGTCCGTGATAGATAGGTCTGCATGGGCTGGGTGTGATTTCCATGAGCAGAGTCCCCTGTGTGCAGGAATCTCTGGGAGATGGTCCAGGCCTTGATGGAGAATACTGAGCAATCTGAAAAATGTCTAGACAGTCTGTCTCAGCATCTCCTGTCCCTCCTTTGGAGGAGAGGGAGAGCTGCCAGCCTCGTGTGATATCACTATTCAGGTCCTCCAAAGCACTTGCCAAGCACCTCCTGCAGAGAGGGGGAAATGAGGATCTGATGTTTCAAATACAAAGTAAGCAGGAGAAATTCTTCTGAGGTGGGAAAGTCTTGAACTTTACTGTTATCTTACAAAGCAGCAGCAAAAGACAAACTTTCCCCCATCTTTCCTTAAGTATTTAGGTACTGTTAAGTTTTAAAGTTCAGTAAAAATATTTTAATGATGAGCAAAAATGAAAAAAGAAGGCCAAAAATTGTGATTCTTGTTTAAGAAAGCTGCAGGGTAATGTTCACTGAAATTCTTTCACAGCAACTTGAAATTTCAAGCTGACGAACATTTTCCACCCCCATAACGTTCAGTTATGGAAATCAAAATAAATCCTTTCTCAGGTGAATACAGTTTCCATGTAGGTTTAAAAACCATGGGGAAGGGGAAATGGGAAAAATTCCTCTTGAGTGCAAAAAAGAATCCCCCAAAATGTAATTTTTCTTTCTGGTTGGCTTTCAGACATCGATGAATGTTTACAGAATGGTCGTATCTGTAATAATGGACGATGCATAAATACAGATGGCAGTTTTCACTGTGTATGTAATGCTGGCTTTCAAGTGGCAGTTGATGGGAAAAACTGTGAAGGTAAGACTTTTCTGAAGTTATTCCATATCAGTAATTACAGTTGCAAGAGGTTATTCACATCAATGAAAAAGAAAAGGACCCCTGGTGGGGAGAAGGGAAGGAACAAGGAGTCACATTTCCAAATACCTTTTGCTGTATCTGGGAGGGCAAGTAAAATGTCTTTTGCAGCCAGTTCTGGAGCCTTGGCTTGGCAATCCTCAACGGGATGTCTGTCCAGCAGGAGAAATAGCACATACCACTATCACAAAATGCAGTTTCTTTGATGGGAGTGGTACATTTTGAAACATAGCACAAGTCACATGCTGCCTGATTTTACTGTGTGTTTAACAGCATGCTTTATGGGATCTTACTGGGTGACTAGCAATGTGGTTTATGTAGATGCAGGCTGGTCTGACCTATAAAAACTGTTTTAACAAAAATTAGTAAACATAATTGATGTGTTCCTACCTCCCAGACCTTTAGTAAAGGGGAAAAAAAGAATGTTCTTTATCATGCTTCCCAAGGTCCTTGGGAGGGTTCCCAATGATCTATTCATACGTTAAAAGAATTTCAAGCACTGTTCTTAGAAACATTTTTGGCAGAATATTATCTCAGTGATTCAGCTCAAAGACTTAATGCCAAAATTCCTGGTTGGGATAGATACACGATTTTTTTTTTAAACCATAAATTATTTTTGTCTGACTTAGCCTGTAAGTAAAAAGAAAACACACTATGTCTAGAAGTGTAATTTCTGTCCAAGACAGCTGCAATATTAAGGAAAATAGCACGATTCTGAATATATTGTAATGTCATTATGATCCAGTGATTTTATGTGCTAGTAGTGATTCTGTTAATCCTTGGTAGAGACAGACATTTTAAGACTCTGTTTTTCCTGACTCTTTTTTAGATACAGTTTAGCACCATAAGCTGCTTTTAAAATATCGTATTATGGAAGTACATTGACTAAATATATTTGGAAATTAGACTATTCAGGAAAAAACCCTCTATTCTGATTTCTTCCTTTCCCACCAAATACCATGTGCTAATAGTAATAAAAACCAGGACATCGGCAGTCTGGTAAAACATTTTTAATTCCATTGCATGTGCTGCCAGAATGTCTGTTGCATCCACTTATGAAACAGTTTCATCTCTGACATTGTAATGCATTGAGTTGTGTGCTCACACACTAATCAGTAAAGACCATGGCATTGTGCCATACCTTAATGAAACTGTGTGTAGTTCTTTAGATGAAACTGGTAAATACCACTGATTTTTTTGGATGTAACATCCGAAACTGATTTCATCTGCGCCAGGACGAAGTAAAGACAGAGAGGATATAAAAGGTTACTCAAATCAAGCACAGAATTCTCTCTACTTGCCTTTTTTTTTTTTTCTTTTTTTTCTTTCCTGTTGTGTGAGTAACTGTGCAGGGTCCAGAATACCAGTGTCTGAGACCTCCACCTTTTCCTATTTGAATCCTTCAGGCTATCCCATTAGGTCAGAGGATGAATAATGCTTTTATGAAGCTATAATTAGGAAGTACCCTTCTGTATGGCCTGTCATGCTGAATGCAGGAAAGGGGCAGGTTTTGTTTTTAGTGGAAGTTGAGGGTGGCAGTGCCCACAGAATTCATGCCTGAGCACAGTGCTGGGAATTCTCCCATACCATAAATCTTAGACTTGTCCAGTGGAGGTTACAAAAGTTTTCACTCCAAACCCAAATGTACACTCCTTCCCTTTCAGGTTTTCTTAGCAACATAAAATTGTATTTACATTCCAAACAGGAGGCTGCTTCTAACCTAGCTTCTACTTAGATTAAGATTGCAAATACATCCTTTAATACATCCTTTCTCACTTTTTGATGGCTTTTACCAACTGGAAGTTCTTAAGCTGTCCAGTTTCTCATCTGTTTTTAATTCTCTTTGCTTTTTTTGGATTCATTCCTTTTTATGCTAATGATTCATTATGAAAAATGCAGTCACTGCTTTGACACATCCTCTAGGACAGTGCAGTATGTCCCATCATATGTTTCTGATTATCATTATACCTCTGACAGCTAAGAAAAAAAATTAAGGTTTATCTTTTGGATATAACTTGTAAGAGTTCTTATGCTTAAACATTTTGAGCATCATGTATATCGTGTGCATTTTCAGATATGGATGAATGCAGCATCAGAAACATTTGCCTCAATGGGATGTGCATCAATGAAGATGGCAGTTTTAAATGCATTTGTAAACCAGGCTTCCAGCTAGCATCTGATGGACGCTATTGCACAGGTGAGCACAATAAATTATGGGTTCCTGAAACCTGTGAGTCCTGTCCCTCTGTGTAGCTTCAAAAATAACCTTATTTCCTTACAGTGATCCTTGGGAACAAGAGGTACTGAGCACAGTTCTCAGCAGAGATGCTTTTTTAATCAGCTGGAATTACTTGTCATTGTGCAAGACAGTACTCAGTCTTCTCCACATTATTGAGCAACCACCCTAACCAGCCAGTGGGAAACATTCTTTGAACAAGGACTGCATGATCTGACCTAGTTAAAATCTGGGGGTTTTATGCATATGGTGTCTTCTGCAGATTGGTTCAAGTATATCTCACACTTTGTATGTGGCCTTTGAAAGTGTTCTGCCTTTGGCCACCCAAACATCCTGGCTCATTGCCTTCTTTGGGCTTTTCTCCCATTCCTGTCTGGGTGCTCCTGGTCCATACAGCATCTCTGAGGAGAGCCCAGCACTCCATGTGACCAGGATGCTGACATGAGCACCACAGCAAGGTTGGCTTTTCCATTTGCTGCACTAGCTCAGCAATACCCCCTGTGGGAGACACTGCAGCCTCCTGCCTGCTAGTTATGTCATTAGAGACTTCTTCAGTCCCATCAGGAACTGGAAATTTTGTGTGTATAAATCTTCATGTTTCCGCAGGTTTTACAGGCACAAAGCAGAAATTCAAAACAAAGAATAGACAAGTGATGGGCCAAGTTACTTACAGCTTTTCTTTTGAAAAATTCAAAATCTTTTAACCCTTTGAATCAAGGCAGAAAAAGTGTCATTACACTTCGGCAAATTTTAAAAAATGTCACATTGCAGCATCTTGTGGACCAGTACCAAAAGTAAATGTTTGAATAATTTGGTTTTGAGAATTAATGACATGAACAGTGAATTAATTTGGATCCTTTTGCTTATTGAGCACTGTACCAGTCTAAAACAGACTTTAGATCAAAATCAGGACAATAAATTGTGTAAAACATCTGAAACATCTCTTAAATGAGATAACTCTTGCACTAGGTATGCAGGACAGTGCTACCCAGCCTTCAGGTGAGAGAATAAAGTAACTTTATTGAGATGATCCCATTCTGGCTTTGTAAAAGGGTTGCTTTATTGGGATGTGCTTTAGTTTCTCAAATGAGCCATTGTGCATTACCATTCAAATGTCTCCTTAGCCTAACAGCTGCTGGCTGTGTTCAGGCAATCACATTTATTTCCATTCTTACCTGTTTTCCATGTGGGATGTGTGTGCTTTGCCAAAGCTTATTTTCCAGCTGGTCTGTGTGTGGGATGTCAGTAAGACTTCCATGCCCATCAGGCCATGGCACATTAGCCAGTTGTGTTCCCACAGATCCCTGGCTGCTCTCTGTGTCATTAGCAGGGATGTGACTCATGGATGCAAGCTCAGCCCAGCCCAAATGCTTGTCTTGATTTTTGCCTTGAGTATATGTGTATATATATATATAAATATATATATATTTTTTTTTTTTAATTACATCAGTCTGTGCCAGTCTGAAATGCCATCCAAGAAGATGGTAACTCTACCTGACTGCTTAAAACACAATCATGTTCAGTCTCACAGCCTCTATTTTGTGCCTTCTGGCTAAACAGGAGTATGGATATGGTCAAAAAGGGGTTTCTGGCCCTAGAGAAATGTTGCTTCTCTGCATCAAAGGAGGAATATTTGAAAATTGTCCAAAGTTGCAGAGAACTCAACTGATTCCTACTGAAAGTTGGAACAAATCTTACAGTAAAAAGAAGAATTTCTCCCACTGCTTTTCAGCACTTACCGTAAGGCTTGTTCTTTATGAATGAGCATGCAAACATTTATTACATGTTAAAATTGTTACTGGGTCAAAATCAAACCAGATTTTGAAACCTGGACACCCAAATTACACCTTTTATCCTCTTCATATTTGTCTCCTTTCATCCATTTGCCCAAAGTATCATGAAACAATTCCCAGGTCTTCAGGGTCTAGAGGAGCACAGCTCTCCAGTCATGTTACTAAAACTTTAAAAGTTTGATCTTTAATAATGTCTTTTCCTGTATATTTTGATGTTTGTCCTTATTGAGTCTTTTCTGTACATGCCAAAATGTGCAAAGTAAAACACTTGTGTCCTACAGATCTGCAAGTCTTTGAAACACCCATTGTTGACCCTGCCTATCCTGAATTTGTTTGTCAAGTGCATGCATGAAAATCTGACAGCAGCTAAAATTCTAAGGTCACGCTTGGATGTGCAGGGAGTTCTTGTGCCCATTGGGAATATGCACAAACTGACATTTCTGCAGCAAATTGGCTTCCTGCCTGAGCAATTTTGACAGGGAATTGAACATGTGTTCAAAGGAATGGAAGAGTGCAACTCATTGCTCCTATAACCATCTCATTTGATGCACTCTAAGCTGAGTTTTCAGCTAGTAAGAAGGGCTTCTAACCCAACGATGGGGATAATGTAATTAACACTTAGTTCCATAAAATTGGAATTTAAGTATAAGTGCAGGGCATATGCTTGGCTGTCTGGTAAAAAATTCCATTTAGACTTTCTGAAATAACATGCCAGAAAAGAATGTTACACCATAGCCTTGTATATTCACTGAAATACAAGACATGCTAAATTTATTCACCATTAGCTGCTTTCAATGATGATCTGCTTGATTTTTCAGAAACACTTATATTGGACAGGCAGAAGTTGGAAGCATTATTTCTGTTCCATACATTGTTTCATCTTTAGATCAAACAGGAGTTCACCAAATTGAAACCTATTGCAATGCAATTGAAAATGGTAGTTTAGTAGTCTGAGTAAATTTTTCCTGGTTAAAATTGGAGGACTTTGTGTACCCAGCTAGCACTGCTAAGCTAAACAGAAAAGGCAAAACTCATTGAACATGGAGAATGAATCCATTAGTTGGTTTTCCAGAACCAGGTTGAGTATATTTTAAGTTGTCCAAATGGTGACTTTTACTACAGAATACAGTAGAGCATTTCAAGGTTAGAAATTTGGACTTCATGCCTGTGTGTGAAGTTGATTTACTCCATGGAATATCAGCCCTGGTAAAAGCAGAGGCTTTTTACCCATCTTTACAGGAACCAGTTTTCCAGCCGATTTGTACCATTTTAAGTGACCCCCTCTACCTTTTTAAAAAACATCTATAGCAGTATTTCCAGCACATTCGTCAATTGGTGCAAAAGAACAAAGATGGCATATGTCACCCCTTACTAGCTTACAAAATCTTTTTTTGAGAATGAACTGCAGGAAATGGGAAAGAAGTAATTTTGCCTTTCTGTTTCTATAAATAACCTTAAAAAAGGAAAGTTGGGTTTTTTTTTTTTTTTTTTGCTTGTAGGAGAATCTGTCGTAGGAGTGCAGTGTTGTCTACCAAAATAACTGTTTACAACATTAAATAAAAGGGCTCATTTTGAATCCCAACTCCATTCTTATCTCCACTGAGTAAGGACTAAATTTAAAGTGGGAAAAGCATTTAAGATTTGTCTGAAACAGAACAAAAGATTGCAGGATGAAGTAGAAATGAATTGAGCCCATGTACTTAAATATAGCTTTTATTTTAAAATGCAGTTTGAAAAAGGAATCTTGGATCATACAAGCTGTGTTTTATGCCAAACAACACAAACTAAGTAAAACACAGAGGTGTTTCACTCTCAATTTGCCCTTTTAAGGTCAGAAAAAAGGAAATTGTCACACACACTGTGTCTTGTATACAGTATGGAGAATTGTTATGAAGTGATTATTTTATAAAGGTTATACATACTTCCAAACAATATTTTAAACACTCCTTTTCTTTATTACTTTTAAAATGTTGATATGCTCTCTGCATCTAGAGAATGATCTTACTATTAGCAGGATACACAGCCTATGTAGTTTTTTTACTAATTTAACATCCCATTGTGATAGTCTAATATTATAAGGCTTCATTCTTGTATTTCATTGCTATGGGCCTTATTGTTCAACGTGCCAGTGTTGGGCAAAGATGGTGGCTTGTGCTGGGCAATTGCTCAGGGCTTAAATCATTAACAAATTCCTTTCAAGGCTGGAGTGCAGTCTGTTCATTTAAAGTTTATAAAATGGGCTGTAATGAGCATCCGGTAGGAAAACCCAGTGGTCATGCAGATCACCAGAGAGACAGGGACTGTGGGGAGATTCAGATGTGCTTCCAGAAACTGAGCCCACAGCAGGAGGAAAGGAAATTCTTTGGTGGCCCCGTGAAGGCACCTTGTTGGGGGGGGTGAAAGATTGAATTTGCTATTGGGACTGATTTCTTACAGCATGAACCGTTAATACGGAAAGGGAATGTCCTGTTATATACTGCATGAGTCCTTTGTCTTAGCAGCCACAGTTTCCTCCTTCCTCCAATTATGATTTTGCCTGAATGACCCTTAAATTGGAACATGTACTTCTTGGGAACAAGTTAAGAAAATGTAGCTCCTTTTATTCTCCAGGGAGAGCAAAATTGTTTTGTTCTGTTTATTTCTCCTGAATCTGGCATTTTCTTATTCTAGTTCAAAGAACGAATTCATCCTTATTCCTAACAAAATTTTTGCTTGAACTACTTTCCATTTACCCTTGATATTTTTCTGTAGGATACATTGAAAATAAGCTGCACAAATGCAAGTTTCAGCCAGGCATTGAACACTGTGTAATTTAACTTCTAATAAAGCTCATTCTGTTCTCCTGCAGACATCAATGAGTGTGAGACAGATGGAATATGCATGAACGGGCGCTGTGTGAACACTGATGGCTCTTTCAGATGTGAATGCTTCCCTGGCCTTGCAGTAGGACTGGATGGACGTGTCTGTGTTGGTAAGACAAACTTAATGGAGTCACAATTAACCAAGGTTAAGACATCAATGCTAGACTGATGGACAGATCAAGTTTGAATGTAGAATTTATCATTTTTTCATGGAATGGTGGGTTGTAGTTATAGTGGATCCTAATAGCTCTGGGATGCTTGCTGTAATAACCCATTTTGCTCCATTTTCATTTCCTTTTTATTTAAAGAGAAAAAAATCACAAGGTCAGGTAGACTATACAGAGTAGAGGTGACTAGGGCTGTATCAGTTCTGAGTGGGTGAGAATTTGTCCTGTTTCTGTCAATGTAAAACTCTTCATTTGTCACTAAGATCAAAGATTTAATTACTGTCACCTCTTTTTAACATGGGATGTACCAAATTTTCTACCTGTTTCTGTGCAAGCTCAGTGTTTGATTATAAAATACTAATGTGCCTGACAGCCATTTATAGGCCATTCTTAACTAAAGAGAAAAATTACCTCTGGACCTGAAAACATAAACATATGAAGTCTTGTATACTGGAATAGCATTAATGACTTTTCCTTGGGTTTTTACAAGTGAAGAAAGAGCAAAGACTTGGTCCATTTTCCCCATAGCTTCTCACTAGTTCAAGGTTAAGAACTGATTGTTTGCCTAGTAGTTCACGAATGCATGTTAAGTCATTAAATGCAGTAACTGTTTGTGTGTCTGAATTCGTGGGAGCAAGAGGAAGAAGAATTTCCTGTCCCAAGTAGCTGGGGGGGGGATACAGGTGGCTGAAAAGCAGAGGGAAATAATGAAAGACACTTTGTTTTGACAGCTATTTTATGGTGTTTATGACACCCGAGCTGCATTTAATACTTGTCATAATTGCTGGCAGGATAGTTTGCTATGGCAGGATTAAGAGAGCTTTCTTCCCTCAGACACACACATGCGGAGCACATGCTATGGTGGCTACAAGAGAGGACAATGTGTGAGACCATTAACGGGTGCAGTTACAAAGTCAGAGTGCTGCTGTGCCAGCACTGACTATGCCTTTGGAGAGCCCTGCCAGCCCTGCCCAGCACAAAACTCAGGTATGCCATGTTCACTCCTAGATCTTCTAATGTACGGTTTCTGTTGATAAACTACTTTTAGAAAGGTAGAAGAAAGTTTTATATGAACATTGCAGCTTAAATCAGGAGATTAAATTGTTGTATAACATGTTACATACTTTGAATAGTCTTCTGTTTTGTATGTTGTAAGACTACGGGAGATAATTTTTTAAAGCAACAGTAAATTACAATGTCTGGGTCCAGATTTGTTATGCAGATTAAAAACAGAAAGGACATTTTTAGGCAACAAACTGTAGTTTGGTGGATGTAGATAACAAAAGCTATAATTTTTAACTCAAGTTAGTAATGGAAAAAACTTGATTAATTAGTAGGTTCAAATCCTTACGTACACCTGCCAGTCTGATGTTTGCTGCATGACTCCTATGTCCTTCAGGTGATCTGAAACAGTTTATTCAGTACCTCACCTTTGGGTAGTCACTGTACAAACTGAAATGTCCAGTTCAGTTTCTTGTGAATACTTGAGTCTGTCACTGAAATCCCCACCAAGTGAAGTTGTCTGGGACATAACTTACCTCTGGCAAGAAAGCAATTCTATCCATTCCAGTGGGCAGAAGTGTTTTAGGAAAACACTTCTTCCAGCAAGACTCAGCTGACACAACCCTTGCCTTGGAGCCAGTAAATTAAAGGACCTTGCTTTCATGGAGGTGACTGACTGCAGGGAGCTGGTTTGAAACCTCAATTTAAGTGTTTCTTGTCACTCAGCAAATTTGTTGTTTCATGTAAACAAAGTATGCCATTTGATATGTAGTTCAAAAGCATGTCATACTACCATAGCATTTGCTTTGTAGGCAAAAATAATTCTAGATTTATTTTTCAGATCTGTTTTTAACTGATAGCTTTATGAAACCATTAGGGAGACAAAACCAGTTGGAACAAATTAGGCTGGTAAAGCTGATGTGAGCTCTGCAGCAGGAACTTGCTGATGACCATTTTATAACTTGGTGTGTTGTTTAGAATAGCAAAACACCAAGGACATGTTAGCAAAATGGAAAAGAGCTTTTCCAGCAGCCTCTGGTGATGTTAGTGGGCACTTTTTATTGTACAGTAGAGTTTAAATCTTCTACAAATACTGGACTCTGTATCATTGACTTCAGTGTTATGTTAGATTTACTTTACTGGAACATTTACATATGTGTAAGCTATTTGTCCTGTGTTGTTTTCCTCACCTCTTCAATTGTCAAAAAAAGGCTGTGTTGTGTAGGGTGAAGTGTAGCATTTCTTTGGGCTTTCAGTGGGGAAGGGAAGGAGAAGATTTCTTAGAGAAGCGTTGTACCAGAGAGACTGAAAAATATTCCTGAAAGGAAGACCTCTGTGCTCCTCAGAAGCAATTTGCAGAAGTTCCTGCCGTTCTAGACTAAATTTTGTTGATGCACATTCAGAGCAGGTCTGCTTTCACATGCAGTGACAGTGGTTATTTCATTCAGGCCAGGGTACATATTAATTTGCTGGTTATGTTAATAGTGGGAAATGTGTTGCATGGGATTTTCTCGAAGACAACACAGTTAATTCCATAAATATTTTTAATATTTATTAATTTTAGCAGTGTAAGTATTTTGGATGTTATTGTAGTGAAAATATATTGAAAAATGTTGACCTATATGGCAATAATTAATGCCGAGCTGGCTCTCAGTTTGTGCTGTTAATTGTCCTGAACTCAGAAGAACTTGAATCCAGCAGTAAGTGAGACATTTGAGAAGCTTTGACACATATTTTATTTCTTTTAAGGATAAGATATCCTTGGTCTACTGTGAACTCATGAAGACACTCCTGCTAAATGGAGTTAAATATGGGGCATATTTATGGGAAAAAATGTTGTGTTTCCTGGTCTCTTTGAACATGCACCTTGAGCAAGGACTGGGACATACAAGTTCTGGAGAATCTCTTGCTGTGATTATGTTATAGTTCATTTGTGTAGGAGGACCAGCATGAAGTTTTGTCTCTTCTTAAATGCCACAGTTTGTCATGTGAAGTTTTTGCTCATGCATCTTCATAAGCAGATTCAGGCCCTGAATCTGCTAAAATGCTTCACAGGTTCAGAATACTGTGAGGTTATTAACGTTTTCAGAAGAATTGGAAGGCGTGTTACTTCTTTTGAATAATTAATTGCCATAGTGTAAATGGTGATGCTGAAAGCAATGAGCTAAGAAAGAATATTTCAATAAGTATTTTAATATTTTTTCCAGCTGAATATCAGGCTCTGTGCAGCAGTGGAACTGGCATGACTGCAGGAGGAAATGGTAAGATCACCTAATGTAATTCAAACTATAGCACTTTTGTCTGAAAGTGTTACCTTGATATCCTTAATTTGTTAGCCATGCTGGTGGGGATGGTGACAGAAGAGGATGGGAGAAAGGCTTAGGGGGAAATGTATGGAGCATGGAGTTTCAGGATCGTGACATTTCACCTGTGGGGCCTCTGTTTTACATCATGGGGTGTATGTAAGTGCCATTATAAAATAATGACAAATTTATGAGAACTGTCATTACCTACATGACTTCATATGTAAATCATATTTGCATATTTCAGGTGAAATCATCCTGAAAAAAAAGCCATATTGAACACTGATCTTACTCATGTTTTCATTTGTCAAAATATGCCAGGGTTTGTTTAACTACAGAGAAGAGGGAAATGGTTACAATAAAAGCTTGTAGTCATAGAACTGTGAAACTTCAAACTCTTAAGTCAGCCAATGCTTACTAGTAGATTTGCTGGCAGTAGATAGGGGAAGGCACTCAGAAAGGAGGGATGTTAATGCTTTGGCAAGTGATGCCCTCTGGAAATGCTATGAATCAGGAGATAGGGGGAGTATTAATACATGGGCCTTTCTAAATCTAATCTGTTATCCCCAGTTTAGTATTCCAGTTCTTACCTACAGTTGAAAGTTTCCTAAGTGACCATGGGCTAGAGATAAATCAATGTTAAACAGATGCTTTTTTCTCTTGAGTGTGAATATTTAGATGTGAATTTTCTGATCAGAACTATATAATTATAAGTATAGAGCAGCCAATAGTAATGATATTGAAACTGTCTTTTTCTTGTTTGGAGAATTAACCCCTAAAAGCCCTCAACAGCTGGCTCTGATGTTTGGGTTTTTTTACCTTTATGTAGATATTAATGAGTGCTTACTGGATCCTGATCTTTGTCCAAATGGAAGGTGTGAGAATCTGCATGGAACATACAAATGTTACTGTGACCCTGGATATGAAGTAGACTCAACTGGGAAAAACTGCATTGGTATGAAATGTCTTATCCCCAAAGTATTTATAAAGAATCATCATATCCTTTCTCAAATTCTGTTGGCTGAACTATCCAAATCTATACTTCTAGTCTTTTCATAAAAGCAGAGGCTGCAGCCTTCTCTTGAGCATGACTGATCTGACCAGTGTACAGTATTCTGATGAAGTCTGACCAGTGCCTTGTATAGTCATGCCAGAAATTCTCCATTGCCCCATGGAATATCCTGCTTAAACTGTTTCTAGAGTGCGTTAGTCTTTTCTCAAATATGTGTTATACTGTGGGATCAAAGTCAGCCTCTAATTGGGAGTTACATCCAGAGTTTTCTCACTAGCCTTCAGCTGATGAGTTCTGGTTTCTAGCATGTTATTGTTACTGGTCCCTAATTGCAAAGTTTTCAATGTTAGTGATTATATTTCATCTTATTTTTCTTGTTCATGTTGTCGAGATTAATTTAGCCTTGCCTGAGTCTCTGTATTGGTAATAGCTTCCAGCTTAGTGTTGTCCACAGTTTCTGATTCCTTTAATTTTTTACTTCTGCATTACAATGAGTATTTTACAGGACCAGTCCCAAGACTGATCCCTGAAAGCATTTCTAATATCC
The DNA here is from genome assembly GCA_026261815.1 of Monarcha castaneiventris obscurior. NCBI lineage: Eukaryota > Metazoa > Chordata > Aves > Passeriformes > Monarchidae > Monarcha > Monarcha castaneiventris. Next base: position 2,382,618 of record JAMPIT010000434.1, on the reverse strand, counting down.
TCACTTCATCATGATAATTCTCTTTTTTAATATATCCTACTGTAACCTCTCCTTTGTACAGCTCTGGAACCACCTTAAAATTCTTAAATTCCTTTCTATTATCTCCAGCTTACATAATAATTTTATTTGGGCTCTGTATTCTCTACTTAAACCTAAACAGCTTACGTCATCCACGTTATCCCAGTCTAAACTATCCATTATCTTAAAAAAAAAAAAAAAAAAAAAAAAGTTGATCTTTCTTAGATACAAATCACACTGTAATTCATCCCATTTTCCCATTTGCTTCTTTGGCTTTAATTATCCATGTCCCATTCCAGTGTTTGCTTGTAGCTGATGGCATCTCTTCTCCCAGTCCATCTGTGAGTTTTCCAGATGCTCCCCAGCCCACCCTGCTGTAGCCCACATCCATGCTCCATCACAGCTGTTTCCCATTCTCCCATAATGTTCCACCTGGCTCTCTCTCAATTTTTCTGAACTCCGGTGAAGCTTCCCACATGGTCTGTTTTATTCTGCAAGTCTCCCTTCTTTTCCTAGCACTTTTGCTGTTCCCAGCTGCTGCACTGACCCTCTGAGTCTTCCCAACTTCTCTCAACACTTTCTGAGGCCTCTCAGACTTAGCCAATTGTTCCCGTCTGCTCTTTGGGTCTCTCCTGGTCTTCACCTGCTATTCATGGCCCATTGCCACCTTCTTGCAGCTTCTCTCTAATGACCACAGTTCTTCCAAAGATTTCCTCAGGGTTCTTGAAATTTAGCACTAGCAATCCTATTTAAATTTTTCATCTCTGAAGCAAGTGTAGACTTACATTAGCCTTGTTAACCATAATATCTAAGACAGTTCAGAGCCAGCCTGGAAAAAATGGTGACTTAAAAACCAGGATGATCAGCAAACCTTTTCAAACCAATCCTCTCCTTGTTTCTTTCATGACTGTGGGGGCTGCTGTGCAGGGACTCAGAGACTGCATAGACCTAGTCCAGAATAAAGGCAGGATGAAATTGTGATTCCCAGCTTTATTCTGAACTGTGGTGTAGCTCTCGCATACTGTGAATATGTGAGGAGAGGAAGTACAAGCTCTTGTGCAAACCTGTTGTCTACAAAAAGAATCCAGTATTTATAATCCACATGTACCACATCCCCCTGCCCTGTTTGTCTCCTCTGAAATGTGGCTTTTGGGAGGGAAATTCAGTCTTGATTTCTATTCCAGAAATGTTTTATTTATTAAAAAGTTCTTTATTTTCATTGTAGATATTGATGAATGTGCATTGAACATGCTGCTTTGTGACAATGGGCAATGCAGAAATACCCCTGGAAGTTTCACCTGCACCTGTCCAAAAGGATTTGTATACACTCCTGATCTAAAGACATGTGAAGGTAATTGGTAACACACCATTTCATCCTAGTTTTATTCATTTGGATTGTTCTCAGATTGTGCCAGAAATACTTTGAACCTTGATGGGGATATAATGTGGAAAACTAAAAAAATCACCATAAATAAATTCTATGGAGAAGTAGGAGAATGAGGAAAGACAAGGCCAAAACAAAACCATTAGATAACCTCATGGAATAGCCTGTATTTACTCTCCCTATGTACTGCTACCAGTGAGCCCACACCGTGCCAAGGGTGAGAAAAACCAAGCTTTACAAATCTGTTTTGTGAGGAACAGAGCCAAAGGGCTCCTAGTTTGAACCCTTTTTGAGCCACAGACAGTTCTAATGTGTTAGTGTGTCTTTGGGACGTGTGCATTATTAGTCTGTTGTGAAGTGTTTCATAACAGGAAAGGGGAATATTGGGAACACTGGTTATGAGGAAAGCTTCGTCCCCTTTTTCCTAAATTGAAAAGAGCCATATGTATTTTTGTTAATGTTTTCTGGCACTGACAGCAGTGTGTTTCTTTTCTAGATATTGATGAATGTGAATCAAATCCCTGTGTTAATGGAGTGTGCAAAAACACACCAGGCTCCTTCGTTTGTGAATGTTCTCCCGAAAGTACTTTGGATCCAACCAGAACCATCTGCATAGGTATTTATTCTTCTGAAGTTTTTATGTTTGCTGGTTAAAAATGTCCAGTGACATGTGAACACTGTACACCAGGTTTAGAAAAGACTTTAAAATAACTTGTGTAGATAAATATAGTGGAAAACATAACAGAAACAATGTTCAGAAAGTGCTTGTTTTCACCACTCCCATGGGTGCATAAAGTGCCTTGGGAGCTTGGTGTGTTTCCCTGCCAAATTTGAAAGAGGTGAAAATTTTTTCTACCCAACACAGCAATGTTAAGACTGGTACTTCAGGTCTGTGCTCACCGCCTTAATTTCTCCTATAATAAGGTGAACATGTTCTAATTAGGATCTGCTCTCTGGAAAGAATTTTCTACTTGAGATGGAGCATGAACAAAGTATGCACAGTGGAGACCAGCTCAAGAGCATCCACAGACAGTGCTGTGATTCAGATACTCTGTGGGCTTGTAATTTCCTTTCTTGCCTGTTCTGTTGGGACAGTAATTTATGGCTCTTGTCTAGTCAGTGAGGAAAACTGTAGGACTACAGCTGTCTGATCCTGAGCTATCTCCTGCTACTCCCTATATGGGAAAATACCCAGACTGGGGGATCTAGCAAATGGAAGATTTAGCAAGAGTTCATGTCTCCTCTGTTCTCCTGCATGTGCCCCTAATCTGAGTCATAATAAATACAGGGACTCAAATCTTGAATGTTATTGACACACTGCCTGTTAAGGACAATAACCATAAACTAGGATTTGCAAGAGCTCTGTGCTGGAATGATTTTAGGCTATAGTCCAGCACAGAGAAGCTTGAATTAAGAGATTTAAAAATAAATTTATTTCTGATGTGGTAAAATATAGTGAAAGGTTGATTGTTTTTCATGGTTAAATTCACATGTGTTTGTAAATACAGTAATGCGTAATGCTAGAGAATCTGCATGAAAATACATTGCTTTTTTTCCAAACAGAAACTGTCAAGGGTACCTGTTGGCAGAACATAGTGAATGGAAGGTGTGAAATAAATATCAATGGAGCAACTCTGAAGTCCCAGTGCTGTTCCTCACTGGGTGCTGCTTGGGGAAGCCCATGTACACCATGTGAACGAGGTAATGCTGTTCATTTTCCTCAGGAACCCGGGACTTTTCCTCCTCTGAGGTTCGTCCAGATTATTGTCATAGAAGTTAGGCACAGGGTAGACAAATAACTTCGGTTGTTCTGTTATCAAGCTGTCATTCCTTATTCAGTTCCAAAAAAGAGAAGTCTTAATGTTTGAGAGGTAGCTTGTAACTATAGAAGGTTCTAACTTCATTTTGCAGTAAATTACAAATTTAAGCACTGAAGGGAAGGGACCACACCTAGAGTCTGTAACTTGCAGCCTTACTTTAGCATGGTTTGTCATAATTAGTGATCTGGAGTTCCTAACGATGTAGCAATAAATGCATGTTCCCCAGAGATCCCAGGGAAATGTTCGCAACAAATGGATCTTTGGTGTGGTAATGGAGGGAGGAGAGGGAGTAGCCCTTTTTGTTATACTCTGTAGATTAACTGATGACCTGGAGACTCATACAGTTGATCAAGAAATGGGTTGAGGTCGCTGCATATTCATTTGGGATGAGCTGGGAACCCAGGGATGAGCTGATGAATGCAGAAATGTGTGTGGGTTGTTATTTCTATATCCTGAAAGCTGCTAGTTTGCTCAAATCTTTGGTTAACTTCATTCTGTGTATCTTAACAGAATTCATCCTCGTTCATCCATGGTAAATAGGGTTGTAATGTGCTGTGATCAAGTGAAATGAATTAATTGGTTTGAATGAAGCAGCAATCATAACCACTTTTGGGTTAGCTAGCTGAGACACATGGGAAGCAAAAGAGGATAAAGGCTGACACTCTATATGGTTTATGTAGTTGCCCCATCTTATCTCTTTATTATTTCAGAAACTACTGGGATACTGTCTAAGCACTCAGACTTCTCATAGCAATAAACTAGATAATGTTTCACATGATCAGTTTCGCACAATAAATAAATGTTGAGTTTTGGACTCCAGTGTTCTGAAACTTCACTTTTGTTTGTTTTACAGACCCAATATGTCAAAAGGGATATTCAAGAATAAGAGGAACATTGTGTGAAGGTATTTGTTGTTGCCTTAACATAAATCAGAGCTTGAATGAAAAAATGCCAGTGTTTTGATTTAAGTAGTTAATTTAGCTTAGAGGAACACTATGCCAAGTTCTTACCTCGTGTTGTTCCATTGGCTTCATTAGAGTTATGTCAGGGATGAATTTGGTTTCAGTTTGTTTAATATTCCTGCCTACTCACAGTTTATCTCAAAGTACACACTTGCAAATATAATGTCTACCAGTATAAAAGAGGTGTTTTTTCTCTTCAAATACTGTTAACTGAGTAACCTATTTTTACAAAGTATGTCTCTTACATATACTACAAAACATGGCATAATGCAGTGGTATGATAAGCCATTACTGTGCTTTAGAAAAAGAATGTTCAAAGACTGTAGTTCACATTAGTTCTTTTTTTTCCTCCTAACCCTGGCTTTCTCCCATAAAACATTATATGAAATCTTACACATTCCAAAACATATTTTCACTGTCCTATTAAAAAAAAAAAAAATAAAGCATCAGGATACAGTTATACCTAAAGAAAAGGTTAAAGATATTTGAAATGTGTAGGTTTTCGCTTGGTATAAGATGACTCTATACTATTCTGTGAGAATTGAAGGTCCCACCCTATTTCATCTCTATTTGAATTGATTTGAACCCCTGGAAAAGTACTGCATATTTACATAATATGCAGAAGCTCAGAGAGTCTCAAACTGCTGTGGGTCATCGTGACTGACAACATCTGACATGACACTGCAGTTAAAATATTTTTTAAAAATTACTCCCATATGTAGCTTCCATAAAGAAACATTGTTTTTTTCCTTAAAAAAAAAAAAAGAAAGAAAAGAGGAACACCCTCACACATACTCTTTGCTTTCCAAATGATGACTGAATACCTTGGCACGTCTGTGCTGCAGACCCACTGTACATAACTTATCTGACCTCAGCAACACTTTGTGGAGTGTGTAAGTGAAAGAAAAGAAAAAAAAAGTGGGCCCACCTATCTCTCTTCACAAGGAAACTCTTAGAACATTTTCAACACTGCTGGGATGGAAAGTTTATCCTTCCAAGATACAGACATAACTGTTTTCAACATTTCCTTTACCAGCACATTGGATTACATCTATTACGTGCTTTAATCTTTCTCATTTCAATGGGACATGGATAGCCCCAGGTTTTTCGGAGTAGTTTCCCTTCCTTGTAACATTATGAAGCCTTGGTTTTCAACCAATGTAAGCATTTTTCAAGACAGGGAAAGGTCTCTAGGAAATTTACTGGCAAGTTAGAGACAGGAGTATGTTTAGTTCCCTAAAGGTGATAGTCAATTCTCCCATACACAGCCCATGTAAAATGAGTAATAGATCTTGTGCAAGGAAATAAGCAAACTAAATTGGCAGCATTGCTCTCGTTTACGGGTGAGCCCTGGAGTTGTCAGCTGCAATATTGCTCACAGGCCATGAACAGTGTTTCAGTGGTTTCTAATAATCCACTGGCTTTACTTCATATCTTCCAGTCAATTTACAGCATCTATTCAAGGGCAGAGGCCACTGATTTGCCCCCAGGTTTATCATCCAATGTGCTCCATGAGGTTTAAGAGATGCAGAGCCTCTTTGCACCAGGAGTTTTGTCTGGAGGCCTGACCAACCCAACCTTCCCACTTCTGGGTTACTCTGTACATGAGTATTCATCTACAGTTTGCCAGTCATTCTTTTTCCATTTCTTGTTCTTATCCTCTCCTGTCTTAAAAATTGTCACTCTTCATCCTGGAGCCATGTTTAATGCTGGAGGCTTCTTCCCAAAGGCAGTTGCACATGCTTTCCACAAAGGACATGGGTGGGAGGACCTCACACTTAGATTACTAAACATTTATTGAAGCTCAAGCCAAGCTAATGCATATAATCAAAATATCCTTACCCAAAAGTGCTAAATTTGCCTCTTAAGTATAGAAATACAGTTTTTATTTAATGAAGTTGAGCTCTGTGTGTAGTTGTAAGGAGGTTATTTTAATATATGTAAAATTGCTAGTTGCTGACAAGGCCATAGGGCTGGATTTCAAATGGTGGTGTAGTTAAAAAAATACTGAATCTAGTTGGAATAATGCATAATGCCATTTTGCACTTATCTTGGTCTTTCTTTGCCCATTTGCTTCAAATATCTGGCCCACAGTGAGTATGAAAATGGATATAGTTTTTAAACACCCCTCCCTTTTCTGTTACTTTTGAGTTTGATTTCAGTATATGTAGAAATGGCAAATAGCAACATGTATTATTTCTGATTGTCAGCAGTTTTCTGTAATTAATTGCTTCTGGCTGACTTGCTTAGGGAACTGTAAATGTTTTGAATTTTTTCAGGCCATGAAAACTCCTGTGGTTTTTTGTTTTATCCTAAAAACATTAGAATATTATAATTTTCTATATTTTTGCTAATTTGTTCATGTTTAGCATGCTAGTGATTATTCTTACTCACTTCTTTTTTTTTTTATAATAGATGTTAATGAATGTGAGGTGTTTCCTGGAGTCTGTACAAATGGGCAGTGTGTCAATACCCTAGGATCATTTGTTTGCCAGTGCCCCAGTGGAATGACTTTAGATGCTTCTGGACGAACTTGTCTTGGTAGGTATTAATTCCATGTACAGGTCTACTAGGGAAGAGCAGATCTATGCAGTGACCAATGGTTGCACTGTATGTTTTCTAACCAGTAAGGAAAGGTATTTTTGCCCATTTTTCAAATGGAATTAATCAGGGACATGAACTTAGTTCAGCTGGAATAGGAACAGATTCCAGTGGTAGTAGCTAAAGCCCACTACCATCTGCTAGCTGGTGAATGACAGTGATTCCAGATTGTTCCTCTGACAAATCCCTACAGATCATGTGTGCTCCTAGCGCTCTTCATCTGCAGCCCTGCTGAAACCACCTTCCCCAAAGGCTGGAATAGTGGAGGACACACCATTGTGGCCCGGGACGTGGCCACACCATGCCCCTTGATGGAGGGTGCAACAGAATATCCAGGTTTTGTGTGCTGCCCTCCCACAGCATCTTTGTCCATTTATGACAATAAATGCCCACGATTTGTCTCTGAATAAGGCATAGCTTGTAGTAACTAAAAGGCCTTACATAAGTATGACAAGCTGGGACGTTTAAAATCCTTTTCTAATCCAAAATTTACTTCAAGTGTTGAGCATCATTTTTCAGAGATGCTTTAGACTTACTTCAACTGTTAATTTCTGAGTTTAGCATTAATATTTTGCTGTTAGAAATTACACAGTGAGCTTGGTTTGCTCCTCCGAATCCACAAAAACATGGAGCAAACTGTCCTGTGAAGGCATTTTGGAAAAAAAAATCCTCTGCAGTGAACTAAATTTCCCCTTTCTTTCTCCACATGTTGTTCAATTGCCCCACAGACATTCGCTTGGAGGGCTGCTACCTGCAGCACGAGGACGAGCAGTGCACGGCCCAGATCCCGGGCCGGCACCGCATGGACGCCTGCTGCTGCTCCGTGGGGGCAGCCTGGGGCTACGAGTGCGAGGAGTGTCCTCTCAGGGGCACTCCTGAGTTCGAAGCTCTTTGCCCGAGGGGACCTGGCTTCTCTACGAAGATAGAGATAAGTGGGAAGCCTTTCTCTAAAGGTATGTGGTAAAGGTTTGTGGTTAATTGCCAGCAAATCCTGAAGGCTTTTACTCTTTCATCAGACAGGTTTGAAAATTTCGGTGATAGGCACTTCACTCACCCTAAGGCATGTTTGAAAATCCAGTTAGATTTCATTGCAACTAAAGCCCAAATAAAATACAAGAGAATTTAGTTTGTGTTACAGACCATTAAATAGTATGTAATACTGCAGCCTCAAAACACAGAATTTGTGTCTCTCGCTAGAGAGGTTAAACTGTGCCTGAATTTGCCTCCTGGCATCTCACAGTACAAGAACTGGAGCAAACTGGGCAGGTAGCTTTGGATGCATTGAAAGAGCAATCCTTAGTTGTGAAGGGTGCAGTCAATTTAATTCTGCTATGGAACAACCAAGAAATGGGGAATAATTTTGGGAATTTCTTGTGAAGCTACTTGGAAAAGTAGAGGAAATAGCTTCCAGGATGATGGCTCAAATTAGAGCATTTTATTTACTGTAAACCAAGTCATATTGTGACTCTTGTTGGTAAACTTCCAGCATTAAATGGGAATCACACAGTGACACCCTAACACCATGTGCTGAAAGCTGTCTTTCCAGGGTTACCAGTGGAGTTAAGCTGGACAATGTCAGAAGTTACCCAAAAACTAAACATTATGAAGTCTGAAATGAGGGGAAAATATATATGAATGACTATTGCTGTTGTTAGTTTCAGCCTTGGTTTTATAAACAGTTACTAAGCCATTATTATCCATAAAGAAAAGTGACATGTGCTTTTATTTATGCTCATTATGTTTTCTGTGACTCATGGAAGTCACATTTTTCTCAGAAATCAGAAGACAGAGGGATTCTTTTGGAAGCTCTCTTTGCCTTGATCCTCTGTCCACTGAAATTTACTGAGCTGCAGATCAGATCCTGCAGGACAAAGGGGAGACTAATACTAATTTTGTGAAAGAAAGTGTTCTTGGCAATTCCAGCACAGTGTGTCTACACTTTTAGGCAGGGGGAAGTCAGTATCAGTCTATATAGTGTGGACTAATGTTCCCAAAAGGAGGGGTCCCTGTCTTGAAAAAGGATGAGCTCTGATGTCAGCATTGCTCTTTTGTGCACTGTTTTTGTATGAAATGATCACATCACATGTCCGTATGATCTCATTTCAGACATCAATGAATGCAAAATGTTCCCCAGCCTTTGTACCCATGGAAAATGCAGAAATACCATTGGCAGTTTTAAGTGTAGATGTGACAGTGGATTTGCCCTTGATTCTGAAGAGAGGAACTGCACAGGTAAACTTCATGGATGTCTCTCTCATGGCTTTGAATCGAAAAGGACAAACTGAACTCCTTTGAAAATCCTGTGAATGTGTTTTGTGTTACAGATATCGATGAATGCCGCATCTCTCCCGACCTTTGTGGCCAAGGCATCTGTGTCAATACTCCTGGAGACTTCGAGTGTGAATGTTTTGAAGGCTATGAAAGTGGATTTATGATGATGAAAAACTGCATGGGTATGTTTTTTGTAGACCTTAGATGTGCAGTAGTGTGCTATGTGCTAGTGTGCTAGGCATGGTTTATTTGGGGGGTTTTTGAAGGTTTGATTGTGCCTGGGTTTAGCTCTCTCTCATTTTGTGAGCCTTATTAAAGCTAAATTTAAACGTGAATTTGCTGCTTCTGCAGGTTGCCAAAGCATATATAAACAAGGGACAGTATTTTAAGTTGTTAAATTTATCCCCACAATCCCTTTTTTGCTGAGGGGGACACCACCCTGAACCTTGAAGTTAAGGTAAATTAAGATTTAGAAGAAGCCTTTTTGAATTTATTTTCTTTTTCTAACTGCACTGTGGTGCAAGGGATGTCTGGTTCTAGGACAGGCTGCAGGGTCAGTGCAGGCAGATGGAGCTGTGATGGGCTGTGGGGAGGGATGTGCTGGCCCTGCAGTGATGTGCCTCCCCTTCTCCCCACAGACATCGACGAGTGTCAGCGCAATCCCCTGCTCTGCCGAGGCGGCACCTGCATCAACACAGAGGGAAGTTTCCGGTGTGATTGTCCTCCAGGCCATCAGATATCACCAAATATCTCTGCATGTGTAGGTGAGACATGGAGGCAAAGCCAAGATTGTGCACAGCCTTTTGTATCACTCCTGTGCTGTGCATTTACAGTGTTTGCTGTAGTGTTATTTTCAGGACTAAAATGTGTTCCTCCTTTTCTTCTGCAACAGACATCAATGAATGTGAGCTGAGCACCAACCTGTGCCGAAATGGCCGTTGTGTCAACCTGATTGGAAAGTATCAGTGTGCTTGCAACCCTGGATATCAGTCCACACCAGACAAGCTGTACTGTATCGGTAAGGACAAAAGCTGCACAGGAGCTCTAGCAAGCAGGGAAGATAAAACACACATAATTGTCTCAGTTTGGTAGTTATATAAAGTCATTTTTAACCGTGATTCAAAAAATCTATTACAGTTTGTCAAAACAGTATGCAAAACCTCCAAAACATGCACATCCATTTTTGAGAGAAATGAGTGAAGTTACAGTAGTGCTGCACTTAGCTGAGTAACAGATTATTTTCTCTAGTTAATCAGTCATGATGCATAAAATCATGTACTATTTTAAATGCCCCAAGACTTCAGACTTTGATGATTAAGAGGGAGTAACTTATTAAATTAGTTACATATTTAATTAAAAATCATCATTCCTGCTGGACCATGAAATAGAATCATGTGGTTCAGTTGCATACATTCTTTCTACTGTGCCATGGAAATACATGAAAAATCCACTGGCTTTAATTCTGCCAAGTAGTTTTTTACCTTGACCCTTACAAAAACTTTGTTGCCCTAGTGATACTGTGGTAACTCAGCAGTGCTATTTCTGTATGTAGAAGGAGAAGCACAGTATTTGTAGATGCAGTCAGGTATCATCTCTTTCCATCCCTGGTTTGCCTGGCATCCATCCCAGTGCCTACCTTTGCAAACACTTGAATGTTAACATGCCAAGTGTAGATTCTGGATTGATGCTGTACTGGAAAGTTGACTCAAAGTGTGTCCTTGCTGTGTGCTTTAAAGTAAAAGGTGTTGTGGGTTTTAACTGTGATTTTATCCTTTCTAGATATCGATGAGTGCAGTATAATGAATGGTGGCTGTGAGAACTTCTGTACAAACTCAGAGGGCAGCTATGAATGTAGCTGTAAACAAGGCTTTGCACTCATGCCAGACCACAGGACATGCACTGGTAAGGGAGATTTTGGGAACTTTTCTGCTTGAAGGATTTATGTCAATAGTTTTAAAATGGGCCTTATTTTTAAGATTAAAGCTATTGTAACAAATACACTGTTAGAAAATAAATGGAAAGTGAAGTTCTTTTTCTGAAGTAAACATCTCCAAAGTATCAGAATTGGGCAACTGCAGAAAGAAGTGCTTTGAAGGGAATTGATTCTTCATAATTTCAGAAAGTGTACAAGTTGATTCTGATTTTAATAACAAAAAACGTGTAATTTTTTCAGTACGAGTTGAATTTTCCCCCTTAAGGTATTATATTAGATCCAAATCCAAAACAGGTTGAACACCATTAAAAAAATTATCATGAACAGAAGCCAAAATGCTGTTCATGTGTATTATATGGTTATGTAGGAGAGAGGATAGACAGGGGTGCTAGAAAAGAAGCTGATTGCTCTGTTCTGTGGTTGTGTGGTATCTGCTCTTAAGCAAGCAAGAAAATTCCTATTTTTAATTCTTTGTTTAGTCAAATGCAAGTATGCTGCATTACTTCAGAGCTGAAAGACTTGCAGAGAAATTGAAATCTGAATAGTATAAATCTTTCTTAAGAAACAGGTCTTTTGCACTCTTAAAAGGAGATTTTCAGAGCTTTCTTATGGCCGGGTGTTCTCCTTTGGGAGTCATAATCCCAGGAAGTGAATTGCACTTGGTGATTTCCACATAGGTTACTGGAAAGATAATTCTACCCTACTTTTCTCTTAATTCTTGCTTCACAGCCACTGGGCTGATGAGGCATGTGAATGTTTGCCAGCTGTTTGCCAATTCCATCCAAGAGTTCCTTGAAGAGCATGAGAATTATAACAGGGTTAATCCCTTGGAATAGAATTGCCTTTATAGTGGAACAAATGGAGAGTTTTCTATACTGAATTAATAGAGTGCTCACTTTTAGGATTTGTAAATATTTATAGACCTCAAACCAGGGTCTCAATTACCCTGAGGCCACTCACTACCATCCCAGAAGATAAAAGAGCCCTAAAGCACAGTAAAATGTAGTTTTCCCCCACATTGTAGCTTGCTCTGTCAGAAAGATGTAAAGTAGCCAGCCTTCAGCAAGTATCAGACCCTCATTCAAAGAAAGAATTCAACTAGAAAAAGTGCAGATTTGATTGACCCTGAAAACCTAAAATATTTAGATTAGAAGTAGTTTGCTTTAGCTCAAGTTTCTAGGAAAGGCAAGCTTTTTCAAAACCTTGCCCAAACATTGCTGTTTGGGGCACTTTTCAATGCAAAAATAAAACCAGTTGATCGAAATTGTGCCTCAGCCAGAATCTAAACCCAGTGAGAGGATTAGAGTGACATGAGAGGGAAGGGAGTGGGGGGGAGCAGAGTCTCTGAGCCACTGTTTTGTTTTCATCTTCTTGACTTGACTGGGGACCAAATGACCCAAGAATGCACTTGGACAGTCTTTGGGATCCCAAGTCCCCTGGCTAGAAACAGTTCTGTGCTTTACTCTCCCTTGTCCTTAGTTGAGAATTTCTACATATCTATATCCAGCCTTGACTTCAAAAATAGGATTTCCTTCCCAGGCCAGCTGTAATAACTATTAGCTATTCATTTTCATACTCTCCTCTAATAAGGACTTGAGTGCAATAGCCACACATAAAAAGGTTTAAATAGCAGAAACACCAGACATCTTTGGATGTCAAGTCAAGTCTAAGAAAATATCCAGAGATGTGAGGGGTCACCTTCACTACCCTGTTAGTATTGAAAACGCTGCTTCCTTCTCTTGAAAATAAGTTATTTATGTATGTTGAATATTCAAATCTGCATGCTAAAGTTTTGCTTCTTCCCAAACCAATAAGAATAAAAATAATTTATGGCATTTCCTTTTCATTGCACTAAATATCTGGTTTTACACTGTTAGGTGTTTGTGCATGGTAGAAGATACAATAGGACTGTGACCTGCAATTGTGAAACACCTATTTTACATTTTCAGTTTTCTCTCTGTGTGAACATGTCTTTTATCTTTAACATCACACAAAGCTGGAAGCCATCACAGAATGTATTTTCTGATAATTGAGCTGGTAAGAATGCTGTGCAGTTCAGTAGTAGGTCAGGTTTGAATTGGTGAGGTTATGCATAAATAATCAGCTCAATTAGGAGAAACAACAGGTTCTTTGTCAGCTGATTTTCCCCCAACTGTGAAATCGGTACAGTGACAGGTTCGTAAATAAAGTTCTTTATTTCTGTCATTATTATTCCCATTTCTAGAGCTTAATTTTGCATGTTAATTTAAATTCCATTCCAAATTAACATTTTCAGGCTAATGTCCATGCCAGCATTATTTGCTTGTTAAGATGAACAGGGACTGGTCAGCCTTCTTCCTTGCAGAAGTTGTGTATCCACACAAGCACTAGCTGCTAGAAATACAGCAGAATAATGAACATAATATTTTAAATTAATGTGAGTTCATTTTCTGCAGCTGCATAATTACTGCAATCCACAATAGGCTGCTCTGATAATGAGTTACAACCTTTCTCTTGGAGAGGATTCCTGAATCTTGTCCTTTTTGTGCTGATTTTTTTCCCATGGTATCACTAGGCAGAGTTTCTGATTTTTGCTCTTGCTGGTCTGTGTTGGTGCTGACACAGGAAGATTCTAGGGATTTTTACAAGGAACACTAACATAACCCCAGGGGCTCTGAAAGATTCCAGAACTTAGCATGGTTGCCTTAATATAATAAAGTATCTGCTTCTGGAGCTTGGCTCCCATCAGTGATGGCAATTTTATCAATTGGGAAAACAACTTTTCATCCTAGAGGATGTAACTATATAGCTGGCCAGTCAGCTGAAATGCTAAAAAAGACCATAAAAATCTCTTAGTGAAATAAATGTGTGTACTATAATTATTCCCATCACAAGTTGAACTGTTTCCAGTTTATCACCACCCTTGAGATCTGTAGAGGTATTCTGCATGTACGATGGCATTTTAAAGCTCTGTAAAGTTTGATTTTTTTTTCACGGAATTTGACTTCAGAGCTTCCTTGATTTCAACAATGATGGATTGTATCCAAGAATCCCCAATTATATGTGGCCTTGTGGTGTGACAAAGGTTCCGTTGGGGTTCTTTTCTCTGAAGGAAAATTTGGTTCCTGTTCCCACTTGAGTCAGAAGGGAATATTTTGCCACTGACTTCAGCTGGAGACAAGGAGTTTTCTCATCAGTACAATTTTGCAATGTGCTGCTCAGTTATTTGCAAGGATTCAATCTTCACCATGTTTATCAGAGCATTAAAATGCTGACTTGCCATGATTACATAAAGGTTGCATTGCATAAAGGTAATACATTTTAATCTGATTTTCCCCTGTAGATATTGATGAGTGTGAAGACAACCCTAACATCTGTGATGGAGGCCAGTGTACAAACATCCCGGGAGAATACAGGTGCCTTTGCTATGATGGATTCATGGCATCTGAAGACATGAAGACTTGCATAGGTAAGTGAAAGTACATATATTCCCATCTACATTAAACACAGAAAACTTATTTATTAAGGCACTCTTTCCAAATAGACAGACAATGATATTTAAAGAGAGTTGCTCTTATCTCCTAATTTTGGTCACCTGACCATAGAACCAGCCCTATTGCACAAATGCAAATGTAGTCTCTGCATATCCCTGTAGATTGGGGTGCAGACATGATCATCTATAGCATTGCATCTTTGGGTCCTCTTCCAGTGGGGTTTTCATGCAGCTCAGATAAAAGAGTGCCTGCAGAAAGGAAGTGGATGATGCTGTGGAAAATTTCTAGCAAGATAAATCCCCAGTGCTGATTTAGACAAAGCTACGTGGAAGTGTTGTACCTTGGTACAACAGAGGCCTGAAACAGCGTATCTCAAACCCACATTTTCACATTTTAATTTAAAGTCTCCAGAGTGTCATTTCTCTTTGGGGAGAAATGTCTGACAAAACTAGACAATGCATGAGTGCATTTCTAAATGTATACACACACATGCATATATGTAGAAATTATCAATAATCATAGTCATTCTTTGGATAATGAACTGCACCTTAGTGTCTAATTTTTAAGAAAAGCTGGCATTAAAGGTGTGTTAATGCAGATATAGTAATATAGCACTGTTACCCCAGATCTCAAAATGTCTGCTAGGTAAAATAACTACCATGAGCAGTTTTTTCTTCGCATATGTAGAACTTTATTTGTATCAAAATTGATATATGAAGAGATTTTTCTAGTTACTTTCTAAGAATTGTATTTAATAAATCTTAATTCATGGGGTTTTTTAGATGTTAATGAGTGTGATCTGCATCCAAACATCTGTCTGAGTGGAACCTGTGAGAATACAAAAGGCTCATTTATCTGTCACTGTGACATGGGATATTCAGGCAAGAAAGGCACAACTGGTTGCACAGGTAAGTTTTAAAGCTTAATTATTAATTTTTAGTTAAACTCATGAGTCTGCTTTTCTGGTGTTTAGAACCTCCTCTCACTGTGCTTCTTTTCACTTACTTCTGCTCTTATTTTACCTCTTATCCGAAGTTGTTGAGCTCGTGTTCTGCTAAATTTCAGTGGTATAGTATTCAGCCTGATGCTGCTTCTGCTGAAATGAGTGGAGCAAAGATTGGGATCAGAACTGGGTGTTTTACTGCACAGTTATTCATCTAAGAGAGCAGCAAATGCCATTATCCATAACTTGACAAACTCCTGAGGACCTCAGTGCATTTGGATTAGTTAATTGTATACTATGCAAGCAAATAACAGGTATCTGTTCCAAATGTTATTTGGCAAACACAGATGGCTTGAAATATGTGCTAAAATATATTTTCAAGTGTCAACAATACAGTTACACAACTACATTCTATCAGTAAAATCAGAATTTGCTTTATTTCATGTATTTCCAGCAAACATTAATGAGATTCAAATATACAGGCTCTGAGGGCATGATATTAATAATCCAAGTGCTGGTGTCTCAAGCCAAGGTGTTGAGAGTCTTAGGCTTTGCCCAAATATGAATGCAAACATATGTTTAATATAATTTTTAATGTAGACTTAGGGTAAACACATTTCTGGCAATGTCTTTGAGACACACTTTTATTCTTAGTCTGCTTTTATTGTACAGATTTAATAATACATTTTTTTAAGTGCCCCAAATATATGAAGCTGTTTTTTTAGAGCTCTCATAGAACAATCTGAGAGCTGGAGTTGTATTTTGCATATTGGACTATGGATGAATAATTGTGCATTAGTAACAGCTGCCTTTGACTTACATATGAACTGATCTAAATCCAAGAAATCCCCAATTGTACCCTGCAGACCATTTCAGTGTTCTTTGTTTCTGTGCTAAATTATATGAAGATCTTCAGCACTGTAGACCTGAAAACCCTCACGCTGATCAGTTACACATGGTGCAGCTATCAGTCCCAGCCTGAGGAGCAGGCAGGGAAGATGAAGCAATGAGCTGAAGGCAGAAGACAGAGAAAGGTCATGGAGGCAGGGGAGGAATCTGAGCTATGGCTCCTGGAGAAGTGCCTGGAAATAGCCACCATTTTGGCATCACGTGATTCAAAGTAGTGGCAAATGTCCCAAGCAGTATTTTTTTTTTAAAGGAGAGGCCAGGAATTCCCTCTCTCCTGGTCCCAGCCAAGCCCTGACCTGTGGATGGACACTGTCTGTCATGAGGGCTCTTCCCACCTCCTTACACATTTTTACCTTTCCTGCTGCTTTTGTTTGCATGCTGATATTTCAGGGAGGATGGTACTCACCAGGAAAAACACCAGAACACCTTCGTTACAACAGATATTATGAGGGTAATCATTTCAGTAATTTGAAAGAGCCCAGTGGTCTAAGACAAAAAGGTGAATTATCAATTGTGCTGATACAGCTGAGATGGGACCATACTCAAATAATGAAAATTTTTGATTTAAGTAAGAGAAGAGGAAGCAGAGCAGGAAATTTGTAGCTTGGTTTCATAATGAAAAAACTGTGTGGATACAGATCCCATGGTGACTACACTGTGCAGGTTCTCACCTTCTGGTTTTTAAAATGTCTGATTACTGCTGGAGAACATTGAATTCCCCATTTCTTGTTTGCACAGTGTTAGAGCAGAGTTGAAGTTCCCAGGCTCAGGTACTGCAGACCATGAGAGCATCCTTCAATACTTCTTCTGGAAGGACCTTGCCAGCAGCACCTTGACCCCAGAATTCAGTTCTTGTCTTAGAGACAGATCAAAAAGCATCCAAAGTTTTTAGGAATTCCCGTGGAAAAAAAAAATTACAAAAACGTGTATAGCACTTTGAATGGGAGATCCTCTGTTTCATGAGAACAGCTAAATCATGTCCTTTGGATTCCATTCCAGTTTTGTCTAAATATTTCAGCTCCCTTGTCATTACTGACTGTTTCCATTCTAACAAATAAACTTGTTTTTTTCCCCCCAATCATTTAACAGTATTCAGAATCCACCCATGCTTACATTCCCATCCCACACAGATGTTAGTTCCCCTAGTTCTCCCCTCTCCTTGGTTCTCAGTAAGAATGTGGACAGAGTAACAAAAAATACGATTTTTACAATACTGTGCAAAAATACACACTGTAGATGCAGGTTTCCAACATGAAGTGCTGTGAGTGGTTTAATTTCCATTCACAAGGCAAACTGTGATAATATTGGCTTAGAGCAGTTCATTTTGGATTTTCCTAGGCAGGCAATGGTACACAGCCAGTAGAGAGAAGATTGCTGTGTTTTCCCCTATCCCAGTTCCAGATCTCCCAGCTTTATGACAAACACCTTGTCTCTAGTTTTCCTGTCAATAAAGTGTACGTGTACTTGTGCAGAAATGAGATCCTGGTTTGGCACTTGTGTTTGTATTTTGTGATTCATCACCACTCTGGATTACTGCCTGTAAATCTGCAATATTTCACTGTTGATTTAGAGCCTTAAACTTGCTCTGATATTTTCACAGAGAAACAAATTCTTCTCTGACTCTCTCCCATCCATCTTTGCCACTATGGCTGTGTGCACAGCCCCCCTGGTGGTTCCTGGTGGAGGGGGGCTTGCACAAGCTTAGGGTGCTCTTCACAGAATCAAATTGAAAGAGGTGAACTTGGGCAGTAATTGCCCAACGTGGCCAACAGATCAAAAATAAATACGTTACAAGCCAGCTGGATTTCTCCACAGCAGGCTCAGGGAGCTGGAAGGCTGAGACCAGGCTCTGACTGTGCAAGGGCCGTGCTGTTGCCATGTGAAGGAAGGCCAGTGGAAGGTATTCAGCTGCAGCGTTGGTGTGGGCTGAGCTTGGGGAGTTTGGTGATGAACATCATCCAGTGATGATGGCGTTAGTGGATCCGGGAGGAGTGAGTGCACACTGCATACCTGCATGGCTGACAGGAGCTTGGTTCTAGAGGGGTCAGACATCTGATCCAGGGAAAGGAAGAGGTGAGCCTGTCATTTGCCCTCAGAAATAGAGCCATAATATTTTGTGACTTGTATAATGTGCTCTCCTTGCCATTATTAGTGGTTTCTGGCCATCAATAATACATCGTGTTTCAGGCTTGATGGCACAAAAGAGTTGTGGTACCAGTGAAGGATATGTTTGCCCTCATGAATCTGGGAGCTGGCTGTGTGAGGCCAAATACCAGAAGATAATGATATTGAGATGCTGCCCACCAAAGGGAGGTATTACAGGAGGAGTGTACTGGCAGTAGGCATCTGTCCAGCAGTAACATGCTGTGCCCCAGTGTGCTGATGATGTAAGGATGGATAGCAGGCAAGAGCTGAACTGTCCCATGTGAAACTCCAGGAGTACAGTATGCAGAATAAAATCTGAGAGTGATTCCAAAAGAGAAAACAATTGTACATCTAGGAAGATCAGAAGAGGGGAATTTTTCCATTAATATTTCTACTTGTATGAGCACCAAGTTGAAATTCACAGGCTTTTTCCTCCGAAAAGCCTTCGTTTTTCCAACCTGATTACATGGGCAGCAACCCAGGAGGAGGAAATGCCTTGTGACTTCCACCAGACGACTGGCCCTTAGGGAACTGGACCCAGGCTCGAAATACCAGTGCAGCGTCAGTGCGATAAAATGCACAGATACGCAGAGACTGCCAGAAAAATGTAAAGTCAGAAAATGCTTAAGGGATTTGCATAATTCCTGACAAACAGTACTGATTTATAGGTGGAGTCTGAATTAAATTTACAGTTTGCTAAGGATCCTTATAGACCACTGAAGCCCAGTGAAAGCTAACAGAAAACAGTGCGCAGAGTACCGAGAGGATTTAATGCCCAGCGATGAACATGTGACATTTTTTCATTTAATGTACACTCTCATTCTGTTCAAATGCAAAGGGATGTTTCTAGAGTACAGGTGAGGAAACAGTGGCTTATTCCCGTGCTCCTCTCTGGCCAACTTCGATGATCCACTTCCAGACTGGGTAAGGATGTGTTGTGCAGATATTGGCTAGCAGTTTTGTCCTTTGGTTGCCACATTTTGCAAGCATAGTGCAAAGGGTGACAGGTATATATGATGTGCATTTTTGCTGCACACACACTGAGAGCCCTAAAAATTTGTGCCACTGTGATTAATGGGAGAGACACTTCATTAATTGCCAAAGGCTTGAGAGAAAAAATATTTGTCCAAAGAAGAGAACTGAAGGAGCCAACAAAACAGGGTGACTGACAGGTTTTTTTCCCCAGAGTGCTTGGAATTGTTATGATGTCAGACCTGCATATTATTTATCATGCGTATTCTCATCTGTTGTAGGCAGACAACTCCCTTAGTATTAATGGGAGTTGTGCAATTGCAAAGCTGAGAACATGTGTGCAGCAGCACTGGGGCACAGTGGGACCGGCTGAGATGCAGTGTCAGTCTCCGGCTGGAATGTCTTTATTTTCCCTGGCTTGTCACGGACTCATACTGGAGGCAGGAGGAGAAGGTTGATATAAATCAGTGACTCACTCCTTTACTCTTCAGTGAAAATCCCCATGAAGTCAGTGGGAATAGGCCATCATTGTGTGAAACCCTGACTTGAGTAGTGTCCTCCTGGGTGCTCTTTGGGTCATGATACCTTTACTCAGACCGAGTAATGCCTTTGTCTTCAGACAATTAAATGAAAATAGCTGGAGTATTTGAGGACTGTAGTACTGTTTGTACTGCCATGCAGACAGAACAGGCTGCACTTGTGCTTTTATTAAAGATATTGAGTTAATTTTTCCCCTGCAGAGCTCAACTTCTCCTTTCTGTTTCATTCTGTCAAGCCATAATTCAATACTTATGGCAACATAAATCCATATTAAGCTCCAGTATAAGCAGGCATAAATTCCATTGATTTCAGTGCACCGTTTACACAGGACCATGTTTGGTCTGAGATCTCTTTTGCCTTGGAAATAATTGCAATGCAATAAATGTAGGCTTATAACTCAGCTGTGCAGTGAAAGGAGAGAATAGGGATTATAGCAAAACAACATCTGAGTGAAACGCAGGTGAAAAGAAATAAAATCTGGGATGAAGCCAATGATGGTATTTTATATGCCTCAATCAGCTTTAAGTATCTGACAACCTTTCCATGCATCATGGAAATAAGCCCTGCAGTGTCCCTTTAAAGGTAGATGTATTAGAGAATACATTTTGCATTCCCTATTTGATCTTTACCCAGGCAAAAAAAAAGCATTGAAATCTATTAAATTTTTTTTACTGGAGAAAAGCTGAAAAGCTTTTTTATTCAAAGCAAGTGGAATGGCATTTCAGTGGCTGATGCCTGAGAAAGCTGATCCCATTATAAATACCCGTATTTGGATATAGATTTATACTTGCAGCTTTCATCCCACAGAAGATTCTAAGCTTTTTAGTGTATGTGCCAAACAGCTGATGGGGGAACAAGTGCCCACTGCAAGAGCCCCAGTGCTGTGGTGCTGCTGTTCCACTGGGGGAGGCTACTGGGGGCTCTCAGGTACAATGTGTCAGTGGGTCAGTGTATGGTGGGGTGGAGTCCACAGTCACTTTATGGAGAGTGGAAAATTTGGCTTGGGTTGTCTTAAACTTGAGCCTGAGCATGACTTCATTGCGGTGTAGCTGTTGCATGCAAGTTTCTGTTTGTGTTTGCTGGTGGTTTAAAAAAATTCTTGGCAGAGACCTCTCTACTGGTGATGGGGTTTTTTTTGTGGTGTTTTGTTGTGCTCTGCAGGGTATAAGGAAACTTGTGATTGTATGTTTTAAAGCATCAAATAATCAAATACAGTGGAGTCTTAATGTGAGCAGTGGTTTAACAGTTTGGGGTTTAAAATCATGTAAATGCTAAAATATAGAGTTTGCCTCAGCTTTTTTGTGTCAGTGTATACTGTAGCTGACCTCTCTAAATTCCTTCCAGTCTTTCCCCAAGCCAAAATGAGTTGCTTTTTCTTCAGGCCACCCTTAAGATTTTTTGACAGATGCTAGTTTCCTGTTTAGGGTGATGTTATCTTACTATGAGTTTCTGCACATGCTGAAGGCAAAACTGCTCTGAGATTATTTGCTCCTGACCCTTTTTTAAGTTTTAAAAAGTAAATGTCCATTTGCATGTTTTCAGGCCTGTTGGTGGAGTCAACATTCATTAATGGTAGATTCCAGCTGCCAGATTTAGATCCATATCTACAGATTATGGGAATGCTCATGTCTGGGGTTTTGAGTCAAAGCAATGCCTCGCTTAGAAGGAGACACAGAAAAGTAAGATTGGATGAAATTCCACTTCAACAAACTAAAAAAACTCCAAAAAATGAAAAGCCAACCCACCATAAAAAACCCCAAACAAACAAAACAAAACAAAAAACCCAAAAACCAAAACACAAAAGAAAGCCCAAAATCTCAACAATAAAAAACCCCAAGCAAGCACAAAACTCACCAAACAAACACCCCCCCTGCCCCAACCACCAGTGGGTTTGGGTGTTTTCTGGCCTTGAGTATTTAATTTTAGGATAATAGACAGATGTTGTCTGCTTCTTGAAGTCATGTGTTGCCTTTGTGGAAAGGCAAAATATGTGTACCAGGCCTAGTGAAAGGACACAGCCTTTTGTCTAGGGAAGTGTGGACAGACAAACCTAAGAAAGTGTTGTGGAGGAAGTGGTTAAGATGATACCTGGACACTTTCCCCAGTAGCTCCACAACCTTGCCCTCTTTAAAGAGCAAATTGTTTTTAGGTAAAATCATAGGGAAATTCAAGTCTGTGATTTTGGAGCTGAGAATCCCAAAGGTTGTTACATATTTGATGGCTGATGCCTTTTCTTAATCATCTCCTCGAGAAGAGTCTGAGCTGGGTTTTTGTCTGTGGAATCATGCAGAGTTTGTGAACTTGTTTTCCATCAGCTGCTTTACAGAGTGGGATGATTTGGCTTACAGCAACATCAAAGATGCCTGGGAGGGCTAACAAAATGAGTTTGATGTGAACTCTCAGTAAATTACATCCTTCATGCAAGTGAAGCACCGTTTGAGAGCTCAGTTACAGAAAATACTGTAAAATCCATAGCTCAGATGTGCAAGAAAATTCCTTCCAGTTTTGTTTTAGTTACCAGTAGTAATTTCTGAAAACTTGGCCTTTGAGTTTATACATTCTCCAAGTACTTACATGGGGCATTAATAATGTTTTGTGAGAAGGAAGAATGGAGTTCAGGTTGGATTTTGCAGCTTATACATTTTGACATTGCCAGAGAATGCCCAAAAATGAAAATAAGGTGAAAATAGCAAGTACTGAAACAGAATGTGCTGGCATGAACGTGTATGTTGAAGATTGGATGTCTTGCTGCCTGGTGTCTCCAAGGATGCTGACTCTTTCCTGTTGTGTTAGGTTTCCTGAGTTCCCACTAAACTGCATTTCTGATGAGCCCCTCAGCTGTCATGTTAAATACAGTGGTACAGCCCATCCCCCACCTTCTTCACAACCTCTGGCCAAGCAGAACCTGCTTCATTCCCTGCCTGGAGATAATCCTAGGGGCAGCAGGCTGGTGCTGCCTGGCTGGTGGTGCCTGGCTGGTGTTCATCAGCATCCCTGCAGATACGTGGGGGCTGTGGGAGTGCTGCATTCCCAGAGTCCCTGGGCAGCAGAGTTCCTTCTGAGGCTTCTTAGCAATGTGGAGCCACCAATGCAGTCCCTCTCTGCAGACTCTGCCCATCTGTGCAGGGTGGGCACATGGGGAGAGCTGTCTTCTGAGGTACTGTTTTCCTTCTCGGGTGTAGGCTTTGGGGTGAACTGCAGCAGCACTGATTTATATGCCTGTCAGAAAACCAGGTAGTGAGGTAGTGGGGCAGCACGTCTGAAATACGCTACACGCTTCTTTGCTTTGATCTTCTTTGATTTTCTTTCATTTTCTTTGATTTTCTTTGATCTTCTCTGTTGTGATTTTCTCTTCAGCTTCCTTTTTAAATGTGATGTTGTAAAGAAATGCATGCTTTCTTTCACATTCACATTGTTTTTCTTGAGAAATTCCAGTGCCAGTTATCTGGATATGAGGAAGTGTGTTCCATGGGCTCCTCAAACATCTCTGTTTTTGCAGATATCAATGAGTGTGAAATTGGAGCCCATAACTGCGACAGAAATGCCATATGTACAAACACAGCAGGAAGCTTCAAATGTAGCTGCAGCCCTGGCTGGATTGGAAATGGTATCAAGTGCACAGGTGAGGGTCTTATGCATTTGTATTTATTTGTAAGGTCAAACCACAACAGGGTTCTAGCAATTCTGAAAAAACAATACCACACCTATAAATTGAGAAGACAAATGGTTATTGAACTCGTTAGGTCGATTTGACATGATCTGTTGGGGGACAAATTCTCCACCATGGTAACTGTGAAATAAGCATTACCTCGTATTTGGCTTGTGAAACAATGAGAACAGACTGGACCATGGAAAGAGATGTTTTGTGCTTGAGGGCAGCTGATGGGAGGCAGTGAGGGGCCTCCTGGTGCTCTCCATACAAACGAGGTACAGGTCTTAGTACTGAGTGCCCTGGAGGTTCCTCAGTCACAGTTACCATGTCAAACTTCTTTGAGGGGCTGGAAATAAGCTGTCTCCCACTTTTTCAGTCAGATGGCCACACGTGTGTGTGGGTTTTATTATGGAAGATTATTTAAAGTAGAGCTCCTGTGCGCCATACACCATTTAAAGTTGTATTCACGTGTGTTTTTTAACTAACGGATTTTGGGGTTTTTTCCCCCTTTTTTATTGTTTTAAAGATCTGGATGAGTGCTCCAATGGGACCCACATGTGCAGCCCACATGCTGACTGCAAGAACACGATGGGCTCTTACCGCTGCCTGTGTAAAGAGGGTTACACTGGGGATGGTTTCACTTGTACAGGTGAGCTGTCTGAGGGGGGCAAAGGGTGAACTCCAGTGGTACTGTGCAGCCCAAGTTAGTCTGTGATCCAATACACAAAAATAGCTTTTAAACATCTGAAATTGTCATTATGTCATCATTGATTGTCTTCTCCTTCACCTAGGTTACCATTGCTTAAAAGAAATAATACATATTATACGCAGACTAAATCAATCACTTTTTTTCACTTGATAAAGGTGAAAATAATTGCTTTTCTTCTTAGTTGAAGTGAGTGGCAAAATTATTAAAATAATGCTTGATCATGTAATTTGACTAGTTAGTAAACTAATCCATTGGCTACTCACCTTAATACTTAAATAATAGGACATATGCATCAAAATTACTTCATAAAATTGACTAAAAATGTTTGTCCTTTCCACAAGTGAGTGTGTGATGTCCATCTTCTTTGCTCCATCATCCTGAGAGCTGGTGTCAGGATGCAGTGCTGGCATGTAGAATGAAGGAAGCAGCTGCTTCTGAAACTTCATTTTATAAACTGTAAATGAGATTATAAAACTTTGCTAGAGAGATGCTTCCCACCCACACTTCAGTCTTGTGCTTTGAAGAGCAGCTTAGCTCATGTGTCATGAGGAGCCCTGCTCTTGCACTGAGGGTCTCAGGGTGGCTGGGGGTGCTCACTGGAGCAGGGCTGTGTGACAGAGCTGGTGGGCCAGGTTTTCAGCTGCTGCAAGTCAGCAGTGCTCTGTCAACTACAGCAGGTTTTTGGAGCATCTGAGAATCTGGATTATCAGGCTTAAGGCTGAATTTGAATCATTCCAAATTCTAAGCAGACCCTGGAATTCTGTTTAATTCTCTCAGTATAATTTCATCTTGAATCTGATTCAGCTTCCTCAGTGGCCTTCCTAACCCAGTGCTCTTTGTTAATTTCCTGTATGATGATTTCCAGGAGTCTTTAAGCTACACCCTTCAGATGGTGTGCTTACAGAGTTTCTGCATTCAGTAGAACTTTTTTTTAAATTTGGATACTTTATTGTTTGTGAATTCAAGAGGTGTCTGGGACTCAAACTAGAGCACTCCAATATTCTGTAAGCCCTCTGCCAAAGTGTGCAGTGTGCAGCATTCCCTCTGGTAGGTGATTTTTGATTTACCAGCCATGGACTTCAAAACTCCTGCTGCCAGCCAGACTCTGTTGCAGTAAGGAGGTGTTTGTGTGATGTGTAGTTTCAGCTAGAGAGTGAGGGCCATGATTATCTGAAGGTGAGTGGAGTCCAGTAGCAAGGCTGTTTTTCTCATCAACTGTTAACCTGCAGTTTAGTTTTGGTGAAGTTTTTTTCATGCCACTTTTTGTCAGTGTTTTGATGTTTGGCATGGAGAACTGCCTATTACCATATGTTTCCTCACTGCATAGTAAACCTATTTTTTTCCAATTACTGCCTCCTAGGCTTTGCTGTAAGAGAAACAATAACTATAATAAATTTCACGTGCTCATTCTGTGTCTAAATTTGGCCCTCTGTACCGCCTCCAATTGTTATTAACTGTAGCTACTCTAGGAGTCTGTGCCTCTCTGATTTTCCTTTTGGTTAGAAACTCTATTTTCAACATGTCAGGAATATACAGAACTGTTACATGTAGTAACCTCTGCACATAACTAGCTGCAGTTTCTTCTGCACGTGTTCAGATAGAATAGAATAATTAAAATGCTTGGAACACTGCATGTTTCAGCTCAAATGTTGGTGAAAAAACTCTTTGCTGTTAACTTGCAATATCCCTTCCTTTTACAGACCTCGATGAATGCTCAGAAAACTTGAACCTCTGTGAAAATGGGCAGTGCCTCAATGCCCCTGGAGGGTATCGCTGTGAATGTGATATGGGATTTTTGCCAAGTGTAGATGGGAAAGCATGTGAAGGTAATTCTTTGTAAGCTTTAAACAGCTCTCAACAAATTCTGCCTTAATAGTATTTTATGTTTCAATTTTTTACAGTTGTTTGCTGTTGTGGTTGTATTGAGAGCTGCATGAAAATTTTCTATAGTAGTTGCTTTTCTGCAGTTTATTTGTTATGGACCTCTAAGTGTTCATCTACCTGCTGTATATAGAGAGAACAGCTTTTCAAAGCCTATCTCATGATACATTATTTTGGAGTCCTATTGGTGATCCAAATGGCACTGATAGCTGCCATTTCTTCTTGATCATTTATGTGCAGTTCTTCATTTTATTCGAAACAATTAAACAGAACAAGTTGTTACTTTGCATTGGTGTGTATGAAGCTGAAAAACAGTGATTTGGTAGCCAATACAATGAACATGCTTTGAGGGCTTCTGTGAGGTGCAGAATCAGAGTATGAAGCCTTGCAGAAAGTTTATATGACCACAAAAAAAAAAATCTTATATGACTATTTGTTCAGTTTCAAAAGTGAGCTGTCAGTTAACAGTTTACAACTTGTTCATAAGAGCTTTGCATCTGCAAAGATTCAAAACAAAATATAAACATTACCAACATGATTAAGGTCATAGATTTGATTTGAACATTTGAAATCCTTATTTCATATAACACTAATCAGTTAAGTCAATCAAGAAGATGCAGCCTTATCATCTGACATAGCAATAACCCATACCAACTGGTGTTTGATGGAGTTCATAAGTACATCACTATAAATAGGATTTTTCCCCTTGAAATGTGTTCTGTGTATTTTTTGGTAACCTAGCAAGCGAAATAATTTGAGAGTGAATTTTTCTTTAAACTGAACCAATATTAGGTTTCATAATGTTTCATGAAATAATTTACTTTCAAGCCTTTTACCTAAGTTTAAATAGCTTTTAGAGAGGCTAGCTCCTGTTGCTAAAACAGACTTGCCTCCGTGTCTCAGATGTGTACACTAAGTGCAGTATTTTAAGGTCCTTTGTAAACACACACTTTTTTACTGTATCAAATCAGTTGTTCTTTGTGCAGTGCATGTGGCATTCAGTAAATACTGAATCAGACTCAGTGACTTGGGGGAAAGGTACAGAAGTGCCTGCTTGCTGAACTTTAGATCTGCCAAGTGCAGAAACCTGAAGATGAACATGAAGTTCACCTTTGGGCACAGGCTTTTCCCTTGCTGGTGTCCAGCTTTCTGCAGATGACTGCTGGTTTATAATACACTTCATTTTATTAAGGTATATCTTCTGCTATGTTTAATATTGCTAATTGTCAGATTAGCCCACTAATAAGCTAGGATGGTTTCTGGCATAGCTTCCAGAGATATTAGAAGGAGCCTTTTTCCCAAAAATCATTATGGATTAGGTTCCTTAGGCTCCAACATAAATCTTTCATGTTACTTTTTCTTGTCTTACACGGCGTGCAGAAGCTGTTGTCTTCCATATCCATGCTGCTGAAAATTTTTGCAGTTCTCTGTCTATGTGTAGAGAAGATAAGGAAACCTCATATTTTTCCCCTCCTGTTCCTTAATCAGATATTGATGAGTGCTCACTCCCTAACATCTGTGTCTATGGTACTTGTCACAACCTCCCCGGGCTCTTCCGATGCGAGTGTGAAGTGGGCTACGAGTTGGACAGAAGTGGTGGGAACTGCACAGGTAAAACTTGGAGCAACGTGCTTTTTAATCTTCTGTTAGTGCCACAGTCAGCTCCTTTTCTTTTAAGAAGCTGCACAAATCAAACTGGATATAGGAAAATGCAGGCTTCCCTACTGTATAATACAGGATTCTCCACACCTTTTTTATGTTTCTCTTTAAAGTTATTTGTCAACCTCTGATATCCCCTTAAGAAGGGGGAAAATAGATCAGAGAGAATCCCTCTGGCAGAGATGTGCTGTGCCTTGTACAGTACTTCATAATACTGGATGGTAAGCTATGGCCTTGTCTTGTATTTTTCCCTTAGGTAGTTTTTAGTACTTCATGTGAATCTTGTTCATAGATTGATTTTTTTCAGGAAAAAATGCTTTTTTTTCCTTTTTCCTATGAAATTATGAGTTCATCTCGGACCACTGTTCTTCTAAAACACCAATTTTTTTTTAGAGCTTTCTGGAGATCAGTATGTCATAACTAATGGATTTGTGATGGTCAGGATATGGTACCTGATATATCAATGGTTTTTAGTGTCCTTGAGTATTTGTTTACCACGTGCTGTTTTTTTCTTGCAGATGTGAATGAATGTGCAGACCCTACAACCTGCATTAGTGGCACGTGTATCAACACTGCTGGTAGCTACACCTGTGAGTGCCCTCCTGATTTCGAGCTGAATCCCACCCGAGTTGGATGCGTTGGTAAGGGACCACTCCTTGTGTCATTTACAAGTTCCACAGAGGGACTGCAATCCTATCTGCTTAGGAATAAAGTCCCAGGTCGTGGGAAAGGGCTTGATCAGCCTCTTCAATTCCCATCCCACTGCCCCTGGCTTGGAAGCTGTGCTAGGGCAGCAGGAGCATGTCCAGAGCTGATGCAGCATGCCAGCAGTGCCCCGCTGCCAGAACCAACCCCTTGGGGCTTGTTAGGGCTGTCCACAATTTACAGCAGGCAGGAGACAATTTTAAAATTCAACAAACCTAAGCCCACATCCAGCTGGCCCTAAGATGGCAGGCAAATGAAGTTATGGCATGAAGCCACCCATGCTCTTGCAGCACTGAGTGCACTTGGCTAGGTGCAGCTTCATGACCAGTGGAAATGCTCTTGTATTAGGCTCCAACTGCTTAGTAATCCTAATATTATTTTGGTTTTGTTTGTGTAAGAGGATGTAGGGATGCTTCTGAAATTTAAATATGTTTGAAATTCCTAACATTTAGTGGATGCTTTCCTGCTTGTAAACATCGAGTAGAGGAGAAAACAGTCGATATCTGTAACTGGAAGGATGTACAAATCTGGGGGAAAATGTGAGTGAAAATGAGAAAAAGCTTGACTAAACTGCCCTTGGTCATGATAAATAAATTTCCTACTTTGTGAAAAGTCAAAAAACCAGGGAATGGGGCACCAACAACCTACTTAAGTGGGAAATGCTGCGCCCCCCTAGGCAACACAGCTTACTTGCTTTGGTGTCCTGCAAGGACTGGGAGCCATCTGCAGGTGTCCCTCACCCTGAGAGGATGTGCTGCATTTTGCTCTCTCTAAGATGTGTTTGTCATTATGTGCATTGTGAATAGATACACGGTCTGGCAACTGTTACCTGGACATCAAAACTCGGGGAGACAACGGTGGCACCTTCTGCAGCAATGAGATCGGAGTGGGTGTTTCCAAGGCCTCCTGCTGCTGCTCCCTGGGCAAAGCCTGGGGAGTTCCCTGTGAGCACTGCCCCCTCGTGAACACAAGTAAGTCTGCTGTTCCTGGCTTAAACACTTAAACTTGCCTTGTGTTTGTTGGGTTTTTGCCCAATTTAGCCAGGTAGCTCCAATACTGGTGTGCATTTATTGTGGACAGGGGACAGGCTTCCACTGGTCTTAATAAAAAACTTTTCTGGTCTTTGAGAAAGATTATTTAGTCAGAATATTATTATCACTTCTGAGCAAGTTTGCTATTACACCAAAAACTACATTATGAAATGGAATAGCAGATGGTGTAACAGAGTAAAACCTAATGTCTCTAGCTGGTTAGTTTCTAACTTTACATTTAAATTATCTGTAATAATCTGATCCATTTTCAAAAACAGTTTTTCTGAAAATAGTTCTACTGTCATATGCTCATAAATTTGTTTTGTCTTCAGCTGAATATAAGGTTCTTTGCCCTGGAGGGGAAGGATTCCGACCAAACCCTATTACAGTTATATTGGAAGGTAATGTTTGCAATTTCCTATATTTACATGTCTGAAATTGTGAAACTCTATAATGAGTTTTGGTTTGGTTTTTTTTTTTCGTGGAAAACATTAATGAAATGTTTATGGGTTTGTTTGGACAGATATTGATGAATGTCAAGAACTGCCTGGACTTTGCCAAGGAGGAAAATGCATTAATACATTTGGTAGCTTCCAGTGTCAGTGTCCATCAGGGTACTACTTGAATGAAGAGACTCGAGTGTGTGATGGTATGGAGCTTTCACTTAACTGGTCTTCTGCTTTATTCTTTGAAAATAGTGACAGATCACCATGCAGAGAATTAATCTTCCTTGAAAAGGAGCATAACCAGACTAAGCAGTGTAAAGCTCTGGGGTGGGAAAATGGAACAAGTTGAAGTCTTGCATTGAGAGTGTGAAAATTCCTTCTTGACCATGTTGAAATATATGCAAATTTTTGTTTAAAATGATCATATTTTGATCAAAACCAGAAAACCCAACAATTTTTTCTATAAGTAAAGCAAATTTGCTAACTGGCTATAAAAAATAGCTGTTTGTTAATGGGCAATGATTAAGCAGTCAGATAAAAGAGCAAACTTTCCCTATGAATCTGGGGGGCTGGTGTGTCCCTGTATTTTTCCACTGCTTTTTTCACTCCTGCTGATCCAGTGGCCAGTTGAAAATACTGGTTATACTGCAAAACATTTTCCTTTCCATAGCACAGTCAGTAGTACGTGTCACATTATGTGCCACTCTCAGGATGTACTGGATATAAAACCTTAAGTAACCCAACAAGTTCTAAAATTTCCCATTTTCTGGGCTGTCTTCAGTCTTCCAGATTGTTAATAATGTTAATGTAGTGCCTATGATGTGCAAAACACTGCAGAAATACAAAACATTCAGGTCCTAAATTAAGGCTGACCCAAAGTGCTTCATCCATATTGTGCTTACGTAGCTCAACAGATGCTGAGTGGTGTGGCAAAGATACTCTAAAATTGTAAGGCTGGGGAAATGTTTTTTAACTTTTGGGAACTGAGGTGTTTTGGGGATGGTGTTGTGTTCAGGTTTGGTTAGATTTTTTTAAGCAGAACTTACTCTCTTGATGAAGTAAATATGACATCTTGTGTTTGGTAAGTTGCTCCAGTCAGGCAATGCTCAGTGGGAACTCCACAAGGAACCACTTTGGTTCTTTTCCAGATCTAAGAATCCAGAACAGAGGAGATCCTCAAATACAATTTTTGTGCAACAGGTGCAAAAGCCAAGTTGCTGTTTCTGAGCTACCCAGGTGTATCAGAGTTCCCATCTTTGCATCACAGCCGGGCTTTCCATGGCTGCCTGTGCTGCCTCTCCCTTCCCTGTGTGGCTTTGCTCCACCATGGCCTTCCTCAGAGCCCCTTCAGCTCTTCCCCACCAGCACCTTCCTACCTCAGGCACTACTGAAACATTTTTGTTCCCAGAAGCACAACAAGAAAGCTTCTGTGGCCACTCACTCACTGCCTGTTTGTTCTCTTCTAGATGTGAATGAGTGTGAGACACCTGGCATTTGTGGGCCTGGCACCTGTTACAATACTGTTGGGAACTACACCTGCATCTGTCCTCCTGATTACATGCAAGTCAACGGAGGAAACAACTGCATGGGTATGTGCTGGTGTTTTTTTAAAGCTTTATCCCCATGCATTGGGCCAGGGAGATCATCTTCCCTAAGAGTTGCCTACTGCATTGGCCTGAGGTTTCCTTCATTTTCACAGATATGAGAAGAAGCCTGTGTTACAGAAATTACTATGCTGACAATCAAACCTGTGATGGTGAGCTGCTCTTCAATATGACCAAGAAAATGTGCTGCTGTTCCTACAACATTGGGCGTGCATGGAATAAGCCTTGTGAACAGTGTCCTATCCCGAGCACAGGTACATTTTTGTATTGCAAAGCTATCTGAAAGCCTTGGTAACAGCATAATTACTGAGTGTAACCCCACTAGAGATGCCTTTTTCTGCTCTTGTTTGTCTAAAATGAAGGGAGTAGTTGTTTCTTTGTCCTGGAGATGATCAGCCCTAGTCACAATGAGGGCATGTGTTGAGTGGTTTGTGTCTGTACTGCTGGGTTGTGCCTCCCCTGTGCCAGTTTCACTGTCTCAGAGACTTCGTGGTCTATATTGATTAATCCATCTCTTTGCAAGTGCTTGTTAATCTGGTGTTGAGGCACTGACCAAGATTTTATTGGTATTGCTCCAACAAATACGGGGCCTGGTCTGCTGTGCCTCGATTGCTGTTTGCCTTGAAGGGCCTTTGTGGCAGCCGTGGGCTTACAGAGATACCTTGGTGTGCTCTGAGAACGATCTGTGTTGATCATCATGTAAGATGTAGGAGTTTCTCTGCTAATTGTGTGGGCATACATGACTCTTCCACACTGGGTAAGACTGCAGGACATCCCACTCTGGTTTGAGGTGGTTTGCTTCAAGAGCAACTTCCTAGACACTTGATTAACTTCCGACTTGTAGTTCAGGTTTTTAGAGACAGATCTGAAGTTGTATGCAAACACTGTAATGCAGTGATAGGCATAAGCAGAGCAAAATAAGCATGTGAGCCCAACTGGATGAGAACCCAAGTGAGCTCACATGGTGAGTTTGGGAAAGGGGCTGCCTACCTCTGCGTGCCCTGCAGGTGCTGAAAGAGTAGAAGAAGAATTTTCTTAGCCAGAGGATATGATGAATTTTTGACTGTTGATCAATTCCAAATGCTTTAATCGCTGCTTTGTTTTCCTGTTGCAGATGAATTCTCCACACTGTGTGGAAGTCAAAGGCCTGGCTTCTTCATTGACATTTATACAGGATTACCAGTTGGTGAGCTATAATTTATGTTTTGAACGAAATTCCATGCTACCTCTGCCCAGGGAAGAGGGGAGGTTTGTTTTCCCAGTTTTTTTTTTTTTTTTGTGGGAGGAATAACAATTAAACAGCACAATGGAGTTCAGCCCTCTGTTTAAGTCCAACTTAAGTGCAAACTTTCTGCCTGGCTACTCCTAGCTGGCAGCAGTGATAGTTGCTGCTTGTAATCAAGGCAATGCACAGCTCCAAAGAAACTGCAGTCTGTCCTACATGAGCAGGGCACAGATATCAGGAATGAGAGGCCTGGGAGTAAGGCCAACCAGCATTTGGTCTGAGAGCAACTTGGGAGTCTTTCCTTCAAACTAAAGCAAGATTTAGTCTGACATTTCACATCAGTCCCCCTGGGTATTGGTTTGACACAAAAATCCTTTTTTCTGCTCAGCTGGAATATTTCTCACATATGTTATTGTGTGTTACATTTGAATCGTGAGTAACAAATTGCAAAACAAAAAGAGGGAGAGAATGAGGAATTCTAGGACAAGGAATTGAGTAAATCCCTAATGGGACTCCCTTTTGTTTTTATTCGCACTAAAATGGAAATAAAAAGCAGAAAATGTACCCTGTAACAAACAGAGAGGGCAGATAGGCAGTAATCAGATGCATTAGCATGAAGCTGTTGCTGTGATGCAGTGTTTAGCTAGTTAGATGGAAATATTTCCAGTAAAGTGGGGAATGTAATTTTTAAAGAGGTTACAGAAATGTACAGTATTTGTTATTTACAAGGTCATTTCTTGGAAGCAAAGTTTCCCTTTCAGGCTATTAGAGTTAATCCAAATTGTTGCTGAGCTGATTGGGCCCTTCATCAGCACCAGCAGGGAGCCCTTGGGTCTTGCTGGCAGGCACAGGGGAAAGCTGCAGTGCAGTGTTTGGTGTGTGCAGGGGCATTGGAGGCTGCAGTGTCTGCACAGCCACAGCAGGGAGCTCTGCAGCTCAGGAGCCAGTGGAAACACAAGGGATGCCCACAGAGACCACCAGCACATCCTAGTGCTGAGGGCCTGTGCTGAGACTGAGGCACACACAGCTTCTCTCAGCTGTGCAAATCACAGCTCTCTGCTGCTTGGGGGTCAAGGCTGTAGCACTCAGCCTGCTGCTTTGCACAGGGGTTACTCATGTCCCTTACACCTGCAGGCACGGGATCAAAGCAGAGCCCTTTCTGCATACCCTCTGATATTTGCTTACAGTCCAATGATGGTACTCACTGTTTGGGTTAAAGTTCTGTATAGTTGCTCCAGGTGTTTGTTTCAGAAACAGAAATAGTTCTATTTTTACTCGTCCTGTATATCAGAGGACTCAACATTACAGAATCTAATGTAGAAAATTAAGGGTTGGATCCAGCAGCAAAAAAACCCCCCAAAAAATGATCAAAACCACAACATTATCTGATGGAAACTCCTGTTAGCTGATAATTTCCCACCATATTCTATGCCTGGGTACCCCAGTGCATATGGCAATGTTTACTAAAGGCAGAGGCTTTGGAGGAGTCTCTGAACTCTCTCATGTCAGAATATTAAGATATGTAAGACCCCAATAAGCAAGACATATAATTGTAATAGCAGCTGGGGTTTTTTCTGCCAACATCAGTTACTTAACTGGGGTATGTAAAAGCATTGGCAAGCCCTGGCTGCCTGGCTTAATCAATCTAATTAATAGCATGTTGGCAGCACTTCAGATGTTACCTGTCATTGGCACTTTCAAACTGTTACATAAAACCCTGAAAGTCTTTTCAGATTAATAAGGGTAAAACAGTGCAAAACTAATTCTGATAAATGTTTGCATTCAGTCATGCTGATGGTTATCTTAAAGGGTAAGTGCATAAGGACATGCTCTGTAGCAGAAGATTCCATGAAGTGCTCAATACAAGTATGTGGTGGTTTAGCCTTAAAGTATTTTAAAAAACCCCAAATTTTAAAATATTAAAAAAATTATTCTTGCAGATATTGATGAATGCAGAGAGATTCCTGGAGTGTGTGAAAATGGGATCTGTATAAACATGGTTGGCAGCTTCCGATGCGAGTGTCCTGTGGGTTTCTTCTACAATGACAAGCTCCTGGTCTGTGAAGGTAGAGTGCTCCTCTCATCCAGAGAAATGGTGTTTCAACTCAGACACTGCCAAATCAGAGCCCTGCTAGGCATCCTTAATGAGGGGAGAATACTGGCATCAGTGTAATATCTGTGCTCATTCAGACATTTCGAATTCTTTTGCATAGAAAATGCCACATTTTTTGTCAGACATCTAAAGCCTTCAAGGCACATGAGTCAGCAGTCATGGGAAGAAATATTTTTTTTCATATTTGACACTAAAGCCAAGAAAAAAATAGTACTCTTGAGTCAGATCATGAGCACATTTTTTTTAATTCCAAAGTACTTTTTTTCTAATGAAACTAATATTTTTGTAAAAATATAAACAGATGTGGTTTTCTTTTCCAGTTTAAACATTCCCTAACATTGTATTAGTCACTTTAATGGAGAAACTGAAGATGGCATATGAATTGCTGTCATTCTCTGGTGTGAGTTATGACTGCTGACAACATGGATGCTGCAGGCAAGGCACTGAGAGCTTTGAGTAAAAGCATCTTCTGTGTGCTTCTTCTAAGTGAAACCCAGTTACATTTTTAGGGAGATAAAGTTCTCTTTTTGCAGCAGCTGAAGTAAGGAAAATTGATGAAAATTTTTTTGCCTAAACCTTCGCTATGGTGTTTACACTGAAAGCTACTAATACCTGTATGCTAAAAAAACGTGGCTTTGCCATCTTTCCACTGCCAGCTTACTATAAAAACCAAATTCCTCTGTTGACTTGGCAGATATTGATGAATGCCAGAACGGACCAGTTTGCCAGCAGAACGCAGAGTGTGTGAACACAGCTGGGAGCTACCGCTGCGACTGCAAACCTGGCTACAGGTTCACATCCACGGGGCGCTGCACTGGTGAGTGCCTGCCAGGGCTGCGGGCACAAGGGGTCTGAAAGGGCTTCAGAAAACTTCTCTTCAGAAAGGTGGTGTTTCAGGGGATGATCTCAACTTCAACAAGTCTTTTCTTAAAGTCTTTCAGGGCATCCCATAAACATGAAGGCAATTCCAGGCCCATCCCATGGATGTATAAGTGGGAGTTAAAAACTTAAGTAGGTGTTTGTTGTTCACTTTATCCCACCAAATGCAAGCATTTTTCTTTAGCCCTTGTCACATCTAGGAAGGGAAGACCATTTGATTCACTACCTTTCTGTATTTTTTGATTTTCATTATGATTTTCTATATGTGTTTTAGCAATTTATTTTCCACTTGTATTTTTACAAATAATTCACTGCTTGCTGCTGGAGTTTCTGCTGATGAGGTAGAGTTATCTGCTTGCTTGTATGCAGTAACTCACTTGAAAAGCTTATTGTTGAATTTCCTAACTTTGATACAGATTTAAACAGGCCCCATAACATTATTTTTAAACACTCACTGGGTGGGACTGCAGTTTTTTAATCTATTTAATTTTTCTTATAATATCTTAGTCCAGAGAGGCATTCATGTTATCTTGCTTACTTGAAGAATTGCTGAGATTTTAAAGACTGCACTGGCTCAAGCTGCTGTAAATATTATATACCATATACATTTCTGAACAAAATAAGAGTTACAGCGGAAGCTGGTAACATTTTCCTTGGGTTTTTGCTTCTGAGTACTTGAGTTTTAGGAAGTGCACTTTTCCCTGGTGTGCAGTTTTTCATTGTTTCATGTCACCCTTGAGGGAAAAGGGTGTAGGGGAAATCAGAACACTACTATGAGAACTAAAACTTTGCTTTGTTAAGCTATGCAGTGGCACATGTAAATATTCAATATGTTCCTAATGTAATTGTTGTTGTTAAGGGTTCATTGCAGCAGTACAGGAAGAGCAAGGGAAGGTTCTGATATGGGTTACAATTCCAGAGATGAATTGGCACAAACAGTAATACTTCCCTGTATTTTGCTCTTATTTTATATTCAGTGAAAATAAAGTTACACAATTAGAGTAAAAATAAAAGTGGTTGATAAGTACATGATCCAGCAAAGGAAGGAAATTCCCAACCACTCTGCTGGGAGCAGAGAGTGGTAAGTACCTTGCAGTGCTGGATCAGCCATGCTACTGCTTGGAAAATGATCCCACTGAGTACTTTATGTGCTATTGAATCAAACCTGGTGTATCACAGCCACTAGTACTAGGAGCACTGCATTTATCTCACCTTCAAATAGCATTCTTCAAGATAGTTCTCCATTGTGGTAAAATAAATAAATAATTTTTCTTATAAATTTGTTTTTGGCATTGCCATTCACTTTCCCACAATGCACCAGAGAGTCATAGTTTTTCTTTTGTCTCTGCTCTCCTGAGCTGTGAAGATTGGGAGTTCTTAAGGCAGCACTGGCTTTCATTCTGCCTTCTTGAGACTTTAATCAGCAGTGGTGTCATCAATAACATTGGCAGAGCTTGGTCCTCAGTGCACATCCATCCAGAGTTACTCATGGCCCCCTGTGCTGTGCAGGAGGGAGCTGTCAGGATTGTCCATGTGCTCATTGTCCCTGTGCCAAGTACAGTGCAGGAGACAGGCAGGGAAGCCAGACTTAGTACATGAAGTCCTTTGCCATTGGGAACAACTTGACTCTTACTTTTGCAACGACCTGGGGGTGGTTTGCTGAGAAACTGCATCTGCTCAGCTTAGATTGCATATAAAAGAAAATTACTGAACACTAGAGCCTAATCAATTTTAATACAAGCTCATGGCAGCACCTCAGTTCTCATATTTTGGAGCTGCAGCATAGGAAGGAAGGAAGCATATTGAATCAAACAGCTCTTGGTGCTGATGAGATCAACAGAAACACCTCATTTGATTCATGTTTCTGATTTGTCATGGAAAAAACTATGCCAGAGAGCAAACGTTTTGTTTGTTAACATTTTATTTCATTTACTATTGATAGAATCCTGGGTTCTGCCTGAAAGCATTTGTCACAAGAGTAGCAGGAAGCAGTTGGCTGTTGAACAAGTGTAAGAGATGCCCTGCTATTGTGAGGCAGCAATCCCATGCTGACAGGAGAGCTTGCTCCCTTCTCAGCAGAATTATACAAAATATTCCCTGGCTCCACAGAGCAGTAACTCTTCTTGCTGTTTGAGCTCTGTCCAGTTTAGAAGCCTTAACTTTCACTGCATCTCTTTGCTTTCAGATCGGAATGAATGTCAAGAAATTCCCAATATCTGCAGCCATGGGCAGTGTATTGACACTGTTGGGAGTTTCTACTGCATTTGTCACAACGGATTCAAAACCAACGATGACAGGACAATGTGTATAGGCAAGTATATAAAATTAAACTGAGCTTAGGCTTCCAGTAAGGTAGTTATGAAGTCTGTCCTCTCTGCAATAAGGAGTTGCATTACAGTAACTGACATTGTGAGCCATTTACCACCAGACAAAGGTACAAAACTGGCCAATAGAGAAGATAAAAAGCTGATACTGAATTAAAACCATCTCATTAAAGTAGAGTGAACCTTTAAAATTACATAGCCTGTCTAATGAGCTGCTAATGCTTTCAATTTTGAGAAAATATTTTATTCTTCTTAGAATTTTCTGGAGTATCTTGTCACATTATTCGTTTAGGGAAGGAATTTAATAGATTACTATTGCAATGCAGCAGTTGTATATGGCTTACTTGTTAATAAAGCGGATGAAGGGTAGATTTCTTGCCAGAAAAGCACCTTTTTCAGAAAGAGTCATCTTCATTAACAAGGGAATTTTGTATTTAACCCATTCACAGCTATCGGTTGTGTGTTGTATGAACAATTTGAGATTTTAGAATGCTTCCAATTAAAGACAGCTTAGATTTACTTTGGGAAGGGTGATACAGGTGCCACAGTAAAGTAAATGATTGTTGCACCCTTGATTATTTTTGTGGATGTTAATATCAAGTGTGTAAACCTATGTAAAATTTTCTTTTTGGGAGGCAGGACAATCTTTTTGCCTTCTATCCAGTCTGTTGGCAGTGGATTATTTCTCCTCTGTTCCTTTGTAGATATTAATGAGTGTGAGAGAGATGCCTGTGGCAATGGAACCTGCAGGAACACCATTGGCTCCTTCAACTGCCGCTGCAACCTGGGCTTCATCCTCTCCCACAACAACGACTGCATAGGTGAGGGGTGCTGAGAGCAGGCACGTGCTCCTGAGGCTTCCTACTTCAGATAAAAGTACCATGAGCACCATCTTCTCTTCTGCATGATCTCTGTGATTAAAGACAAAACCCTATTTCTTCAGCCTCTTGGAGCTCACTGCTCACTTTTCTAGAGCCACTTGAATGTTGGCACAAGATACAGGAGCATTTGGTTTTTACTCCTGCTCTGACAATTTTATAACATAATACTTTCACCTCACTTTTGAAACAGGATTGTGTTATCAGTTACTTTGTTGATATGGTGGAAACAGAAATCTCACCTACCCAGCTTCCAGTGTTGCTGATGTTTCTGACATCTTTCAATGTGATTTTTCTTAGATGTGGATGAGTGTGCAAGTGGAAATGGAATGCTCTGCAGAAATGGTCAGTGTGTGAACACCATCGGGTCCTTCCAGTGTCTCTGCAATGATGGCTATGAGGTGGCTCTGGATGGAAGGACTTGTGTTGGTGAGTGCTTTCTTTTAGGGTGGAAAAAAAGGGCAGCAAACCTTGAGCAGATATGCTCAGTGAAACCGTAGGGTCAGAGAGAACTGTCACATTGCCATCATCGTACCTAGCAGAAGAAAACAACAGCAAGAGGACAGGAAGATGACTCCTCTCCTGCTCCTGAAAAGTCCCACCTTCAGTTTGATGGAATCAAAATTAAAGCAGCCTCAGTCAGAGGTTTATTGAGATAACAGCAATTACCTCAAATAAATTGTCTTTCTTTTCTTCTAGATGTCAATGAGTGTGCACTGGAGCCTGGAAAATGCTCACCAGGCACGTGTCAGAACTTGGATGGCTCGTTCAGATGTATCTGTCCTCCTGGATACATCCTGCAGAATGACAAATGTGAAGGTGTGTACAGAGCAATCCTTCTCTGTCTCTTTCTTAGCTGCTCACAGTTGTTACCTATTTCCCTTGGATTTAAATGTGAGTAATGTTTAGTCTTTTGTGGCAGTCTGCAGTTCTGAACTGTAGCCACTAGTAAGTCTCTCACTTCCTAGAAAAGGTCTCAGCAACATTTGTTTGAACCAGAACTACTTGCTCTGAACCCTAGAAAAATATAAACCCAGACTGTTTCCTTGATGGTACATTGCTGAAGTTTGTCCACTGCCTGAGGATTTGAAAACTAACTCTGGATTTTGCACTTGGATTACTGCTTCCTCCTTCTGTTTTATTTTTGTTGGACTTTTTT
This sequence comes from Monarcha castaneiventris obscurior, assembly GCA_026261815.1. Taxonomy (NCBI): domain Eukaryota; kingdom Metazoa; phylum Chordata; class Aves; order Passeriformes; family Monarchidae; genus Monarcha; species Monarcha castaneiventris. Next base: position 2,342,382 of record JAMPIT010000434.1, on the reverse strand, counting down.
GTTTGTCAAATAGGATAGCAGTGATGATGTAAAATTGCACTTTATGTAGTACAGCTGCCAGTGTAAATATTATTATTTCTCATCTCTTTAATGACTTTTCTTACAGACATTGATGAGTGTGTGGAACAGCCAGAAATTTGTGCCCTGGGTACATGCAGCAACACTCCAGGCAGTTTCAAGTGTCTGTGTCCAGAAGGCTTTGTATTGTCTTCCACAGGAAGGCGGTGCCAAGGTAAGTTCATTCCTCTTCTCTGGCATTTCAAAATTTGTTTGCTGTTTGCCTGAATAGCGAGCTGTTTCTAATACAGCAAGAAGACTCTGGACTCAAACAGTGTTTTTCATAGGGAAAACATGATAATTCTGTAGCTGGGGCCAGGTTCTGTCTTGCCCTAACATCTGTTTGTCATTAAACAGAACATTGCAATAAAAGGGGCGAAGATAATGTTAAATGCACCAGGTTACACAAAGAAATTATGTTGTCCTGAAATCCTTTCTTGCACCCCTGGAAGAAATATTGGGGCTGCCTGGGCTCTTTGTAGACAGCAACATGACACAGAGATGGAGCATGAACACAGGCAGGAGACTAAAGGCAGCTTTTCTGGTTTTAAGGCTGTCCTTAGCACTGACCATATTCACTCTAACACTTGTTACATGCTGATCCTCTCTGCAAACATGTGGGTGGAAAAAAAGATTGTTGGCAAAAGTTTGCAAGCAACGTTGTGTGGACAATAAGCACCCATCTGCTTAGGGAAGTCTGAAGTGTCTTTTGGCTTCCAGGTTGCTATATACACAGTTCAGAGCCTGAACATGGGCACTAATAGGCAGATCATTTGCTAAAAGCTGAACATCTCGTGATAAAAAGCCACAGGTTGGTTTATTTTGTGTATAACGAACAAGCACAACAAATTAGGAGTGAGTTACTTTAAAGGCTTTGGAAGTGATTAAATAGATACAGCATTAAATGTCCTATACACTGTGCACAGTGGGAGCCACTGATGAGTAAGACCTTTACAAGGACCTCTACAGTTTTGCTTGGCACAGAACAGTGAAGCTTGTTGACACCATAACAAGTTCTTCACTTCACAGTGGGCTAAATGAAATTGTGGTTTTGGTAAAAATGAATCCAACCTGCAGTAAACATTCATCTAAATCTCCAAACCACCATGCAGTTTGGCACAGTTACTTCACTCAGCATCAAGAAAGCATGCTTTAGCTGTGTTTATGTAGCTTGTATAAATGAAGTTTCTTCAATCTCAGGGTGTTCTTTTCTTCAGGTAGGAACAAAAAAAATCACAAAAACCCACCAAGAAAAAAAAATCATAAAAAAGAATGCAGCCCAATCTTCTGCTTTTTTAACACAGAGCACTGTTCCACACGATGTCAGAGGAAAATGCACACTTGTGTATGAATTTCAAAAGGGCTTCTCTCCATGCCCTGAAGAGGACTGTTCTTTTTTCAAGTATCTCAGGCCAAATAAAGTTTTGTTTAAAACTTCCCATTACCTAGGACTTTGTTAAAACCTGGACTTTGTTAAAACCTGGACATTGCCCAGCATTGACGCTGCAGCCGGAAAACTGGATGAGCAGCTGCTTCCAGAAGTGCCCTGCTGCTGTCCCCCTGCCAGCACAGAGCCCTGCCAGCTCCCTGCCTGCTGGATGCTTGTGGTCTGTGATCTCAGCTCTGTCCAGCATCCTGGTTACCCAGCTTCAGGGAATGAAATGCAGTGCCACAGGGAGTTTGCTTTGTTTGTGTGTACCTCCGGAAGAATGAGGAAGGAAAGGGCTGGTGAAAATTGCCTCTCATTTTAGCACTACATAATATTGTCATTGCAAGTTGATGAAAATCTCTTGACTCGAGTGATTCTTACTAGTAATAAAATATAAATTCATGAGGCAATATTCAGTTTTTTCAAAGAGGAATGAGGATAAGAGGACAGTACAGCCGTTCCATTTCTGCTGGACCAAAGACCAAAACCCTTGCTTTTCCATGACTGAAGTAGGAAACTATCCCATAGCTTTTCTTTACTGAGGTACAGAGCTTCCCTCCTTATTCAAATCTTCCACAGTCAGAAACAATGTTGGTTCCTATTAACAGAGCTAGATGGAAGTGTGTGTTTTGGTGGGGGCTATCCTGTAATTTTGCAGTTGACACCTCTATGTGAAAATTGTGCCAAAGTTACCCTAACTGCTGATAACAAGTTTTTTTTCTCTGTGCAGATCTGAGAGTGAGCTACTGCTTTACCAAGTTTGAAGATGGAAAATGTTCTGTGCCGAAATCCCGAAACCACTCCAAACAGGAGTGTTGCTGTGCCTTAAAGGGGCAGGGATGGGGAGATCCCTGTGAGCTCTGCCCAGAAGAAGCAGATGGTGGGTTATTGATTAGCTTACCATACTGCCTCTCTGAACTGAAAGGAGATTGGGATTCTTATTAGAAGGAATTCTGAAAAATAATTTTCTAAAGGTGTTTAACCCTAGTAATTGTCATTGGTGTCTGTAAAGTAGAGGCCATTCCAGTTTAAAAAAACACATCCCTTGGGTAGTCAGATATCAAATGTATTCCTTCTTTGCTTATAGATTTGTTACAGTGATTATGGGCTGGGTATTTTGCTATGGAGGTATCACATACAGAAAGTGGAAAGCAGCAAGTAGGTCCTTGATAGGCTCTGAGTGGCAAGTCCTGCAAGACACAAATGGAATTTTACTAATTGTAAATAGGTATAGGAAGGGGTGCCATAAACATGCAATCTAATTAAAATAAAACCCCAAACAGTTAAACTAGATCTGCACCTGAATATTGTTATTAAGAAAATGTAAATTTTCAATCTTACCAATGTGAATGAGTTGCAAAAATAGCAGGGAATAACAAAATGCAGGCCTTGAAGGAAAGCCTCCCTGGACTGCTGCTAAAGAAACACTTCCCTTTGTTAGTATCCTTTGTAAGACTGAGTGAGTTGACATCAAGCAACTCGACAGGCCTCTGCAGCATCGTGGTGCAATTTGCTGAAGGGACTTTAATTCGTGCTGACAAATGCGGTTAACAGCATTACTGGTTTCAGCAATACATGATTGCAGTTCATGTCATTCATTAGTCATGTAGATGTTTTGCAGAAAATCCTCACAAAAGGCGAGGTTAGAAAAGAGAATTAGAAGTACCAGTTGCAGTATTCCTCCTAGGCCTCTTGCTTCTGCATGTTTAATTCTTTTGACGTGGATCATGTGAACCAAAGTCAGTTGAAAAGCACAGCATATGTTGCAGCATTTCCTTGAAGTTTCAGCACATGTATTTTTCACAGTCCAAATTCTCTCAAAGGATATCAAGTCCCTTTTTCTCATCTTTTAAAAAAGAAGTAGCTTTAAGATAGCCAAGTCTGGATTAAATCATGCCTTCTTCGGCAAATGTAGGAAGTTTTTCTTTTACAACAGAAAAAATGCAGCCACTACGATTGATACTTCTAAATCAGAAATGCTGCATTAGTTTGTTTCTTAAGGAAGTTAAATACTGCTAATTATTCACTGGATCTTACACATATGCATGGAGGAGATTGGATGAAATGTAAAGCAATCGTAGTTTTTGCATGAATATAAAATTATAAGTTTATACATTTACGTACTTTTTTTGTGGACCTGAACATGAGGAGGATGAACTGGTAGCAGTGGTTACATGTGGCTTGTGAGGAATGCTGATTGCCAAGTTAGAATTTAACATATGGTTTGATTTTTATGGCTTTTTTACAGAGGCATTCAGACAGATTTGTCCATTTGGAATTGGCATCCTTGTTGGACCTGGTGACGCAAGACTGGGTAAGTGCCTGAACTGCACGGTGCCATTTTTGCATGTCTCTTTTCCACCCATAAGCCATTATGAGAATTTCAGCTGAGAATAACACCTCTGCAACTATTTCCAAAAGCCATGAATTGTGGAAACTTCTAAACCTTTTTCTTTCCCCAATTTTTCATACCGATTTCAGATTCAAGCTTGAATATCTCAAATATCAGAAATTAAACTTCTTTTAGAGCTAGGAAACTTATGTAGGCTCTAGAGAATGGGTCTAATGTCACGTAGCATACTTGTCTTTTCTTCTACAATATGTGTAGCCTGTTTACAGTAAATGGTTTTAATCCTCCAGAAGTGCAAACCACAGTTTCCCAGATCCCTTCAGTAGATTCTGTTCTCTCCCAAGACAAACAGCACTTCAGTCTTATTGGCAAAAGTTTGCATTTAAGGAGCACTGGATGACTACTGCTTTTCATATCTGCTGCTCTCCCTGTAGCCCCAGTCAGAGAGGTTTATATCTGACATTTAGTCAGTTTCTTTTCTGCATTCTGAAAGCTGGCCTGCAAAACAAATTCTGTACCCCAATCCTAATATTATTATTCTAATATCCGAATTTAAATATTAGTACTTTTTGTGATCTCAGGAATGTTTCTTGCCAGAACACTTGTTCTTTGAGAGAAGTCTAAAAGCACATGAAGCCAGTTGCACTTACTGTGTTGTTTGTATTTCTGGTTAAGATGTGGATGAGTGCCTTGATCCTGATAACTGTAAATTTGGGCAGTGTATCAACACAGATGGGTCTTTCCGCTGTGAATGTCCCTATGGTTACATCCTACAAGGAGCAGAATGTGTGGGTAAGTGTCGCTGTTCCAGCTTCTATTTTAAATTCCTGACTTGCTAGGTATGGCATTAAAGAGCAGTGGGGTTGTTTTTATTCCTACATTGTGGAGTCTCCATCCCTGCTGGTGCTTAAAACATGCCAGGGCAGGGCCTGAGCAATCTGCTCCAAGTTGGTCCTGCTCTGGCTGAATGTTTGACCCAGATAGCCTCTAGCAATCCCAAATTGTCCTGGGAGTCTGTGGTTCTCATTCACTTAGTGAGTTCTTGCGTTTTGTGTTTTTCTGGTTGCACATCAACAACATAGATTTTGTATCATTTTGGTTGAGTATAACCATGTATATTTGCCTTGCTCTAACTACTTGTAGATACTGATGAATGTGCTGTTGGAAACCCATGTGGAAATGGAACTTGCAGGAATGTGATAGGAGGCTTTGAATGCACCTGTGTAGAAGGATTTGAGCCTGGGCCAATGATGACCTGTGAAGGTGAGACTGCCACGTGTTAAGGACTGTTGTAGTTGTGTTCCCTGATTTTGAAAACAGTTGAGGGGAGTAAAGCAGCTTTAAAAATAAAATATGGACACTTGGAACAGTACCTCTTTATCTGAAGCAGGAAAATGGGCTCCTCCTTCCTGTATCCACCCTGAACTGTAGTATGTTTTTCTGACTGGAGCTGGGGTGGACAGGCTTTCAGGGGGTGTCCACTTAAGGGACTGCCCAGAGAGGAGCATGTTGGGGTGCAGTCTCTCCAGAACAGTTCCCAGAAGTGCTGCTTACTGTGCGTGTCATTTTTGCCTACCTCCTTGAGTGAAGAGACTCACTGTGGATGATGAAAATAGGAAATGGGCTGCTTGAGTGAGTTAGGGAAAAAAACAGGGAACAAACCAGAAAATACATATACGGTACTCAACAATTACCTTGGTACCCTAGGCTGAATATTTTTCATGCTTTGGTGTCTCGTTTCAAAAATTAAAATTTGAAAATGCACAAAGAGAAGTAAGGAAGATCAGAAGTATAGCAGGGACACTCAGAAAATAAATTATAATATTTCAGTGTGGAAAATGTGGTTGAAGAGATATATGATTTTATAAAGCCACAAGTGGTAAAGGTACCAAAAATAGAGGGAACATGTTAAGACAAACCAAAGCAAACATTTTTATATGCATGGTACTTATTTGTGTTGTGGAACCCTTTGCTGCAGAGTATTAGTGAGGCCACAAGTATAAATTGACCCAGAAAGATATTATACAAATTTGTGTGGGAATCCATCAGTGGAAATTAAGCTTGATAGTTTGGTTGTGGCTTTTAGCTGTGCAAGTCCTTAAACTGAGAGGCTGTATCAGGGGAAAGATCTCTGCATACATGGTATGAGGTTTTTAATATTCATCTCCTCCTGTTACAACCAGAGAGAGGAGAATGTCCTAGGACATTCTGACACTGTCCTATGACTTGACACAGCTGTTCTTAAATTATCTGCCACAGTCTATTTCTTTGCAAGCCCATACAAAAGAATGCTTCTATTTTTGCTTCAGATTGCATTAGTTTTATATACAGTTAGAGCTTCATTCACTTCCCTGTGGAATTTGGGTGAAAGCTCAAATTGCAGAGGAGGAGTTAGCAGAGTGCATAAACATCACTGTATAGCAGTAATTACTCAAGTAGTCCAGACTCTATGTAAATGCACTTCAAACTAATGTTTCTAGTAAGGATATTGTTTTATGGAATTCAGTTTAAGAAGAAGCTGAATTTGTGCACGTAGAATTTAAATAACCAACCAAAAAACCAGAACCTAGATGTGGAAAAGATACAGTTTTAACTGAGCAAGTATTTTGGCAGCATGGATCTGGAAATTATTTCCATTGGCTGCTTGCTGTTGAACTTACTGAAACTTCAGGTAGCTGTGCAAACATCCTGGTGTGTGTGGTGCCTGCTTCTGTACAGCAATCCATGAGGAGTAGAACCAAGGGTCCCCAGCTATTAAAATGTAGCCCTCAGTAAACTGGGGTCTGTGGCATTGCCTGTACCTAGAACCTGTGCTCTGTTGTGCTGAGTTTCACACCAGTGTTTCCCTTCCCCCGTGGTGTTTGCTGCTCCAAACGCAGATGTCAATGAGTGCATTCAGAACCCGCTGCTCTGCGCCTTCCGCTGCGTGAACACGTTTGGATCCTACGAGTGCAAGTGCCCCGGGGGCTACGTCCTGAGGGAGGACCGCAGAATGTGCAGAGGTAAAGCTCCCACCACGCTCTCACAGTTCTGAGATAATGATTTCAGTTCCTGCAGGGGCAGGGCTCTGACTCACTGCACTATTGGGCCAGAGTTTTAATCCCAGGAAGTAACTGAGTCAGAAGGAATTTGGGATGAAATTCTATGGTTTGCATTATGCACTTGATTGTTCTAGGCTTGTCCTGCCAGTAAATTTATACATCTGCCTAAAGTGAGGTCATAGCAGATCGTGTGGTTTTGTCTTGCCCTAAAAATGGGCATTTGGGAGAAATCAATTTGCTCAAGGCTAGTATATTTTATAGTTGGTTTAGAACAATAAATGTAAGTGTAGGGTTTGATTACGATTGAGATTCCAAAGTCAGAATTTACTACTGTGAATTTCCAGGATCATCTCTCTATATAATAAAGTCTAAACCTTGTGTTTTAGATCAGAATGAGTGTGAAGAAGGAATTCACGACTGTGACTCAAAACAGATGGAATGCAAAAACCTCATTGGCACCTATATGTGTATCTGTGGGCCTGGTTATCAGCGCAGACCAGATGGGGAAGGCTGTATAGGTAAGTGACACTGAAGTGCTGAAGCTCTTGAAATACACAGTTCCTCAGCAGAGCTAAAAATTTTGGATTTAACAAAGTGTTAAGAAGCTCAGGGGAAGAATTGCACAACTTCCTGGGTAATGGATCTGTTGGTGCTGCACACACTTGGTTTTGCTGTTCAGGTGTACATATCTGTGGGTAGTAAGTAGAAAAATCTGGATGTGGGAGTCTTTACAGTCAGTTTGTGCTGCTGCTGCTGAATGCTCTGAGGGAAGGTGAGGATTTGGGTTGGTTGCTGTAGGCTTGTTTATGTCTGTTAGCATGAATGAGAGTAGATCTGATTTTTTTTTAAACCTTGGATGGCATTCAGAAGTGCAGCTGTAACTATGAAAAATTTTTTAAACCAGTGAGGAATGTACTATATATAATATATATATAACAGTTGTGAGCTAGATGGCCATCTTCCCTCTGAAAATTGAGTAAAAGCACCTTTAAAATATAAGAAAAAGAAAAAAATTGAAGTTTAACCAGGCAGAATGCACAGCATAAGAATCCCATATCAGGCTCTCTTACCTGCATTAGTCCTACTTTGACTTGATTTTTGTCATAAAATTCCAAACCACAGATGAGAATGAATGTCAGACCAAACCCGGGCTGTGTGAGAACGGCCGTTGTGTGAACACAGTGGGGAGCTACAGGTGTGAGTGCAACGAGGGATTCACCGTCAGTGACACCCAGGACGAGTGCCTTGGTAAGTCCCTGTTCACACCTGAACGAGCTGTCACTGGCATAGCAGCAATGAGGGTTGGAATTAAGCTTAGAAATGTATGGTGAGAAAACACAAGACTTTACATGTCTTTGGGAAGGGGCATTCGTATGCAGGTGTCCTCTTGCAAGTTCCTTCTTGCCATGCTCACCATGTCCCTGCTCCAGTCAGTCCAGCTGGGGTGACTTGCTACAAAAGCTGATTGTTCCATGGTTTCACTCAGCCAGGAACTGCTTTGACATAACTTTGGTCCTGATTTTCATCCAGTCCTTTTTCTCTAGGTTCAAACAGAAACATGTATTTTATAAGCGTACTGTAACTTCTTGTCTTCCACCTTTTGCTAAATTTCTTGTCTTTATTTCCCTTAGATGTCATTCTCTCGTTCTTACTGCTGGTAGTCTTTCACTCTCAGTTCCACAGTCTCAGGGTGAAGTATGCCCTTTCTGTTATATTTCTGACTAAATTCCCAGTATCTCATGACCCTCTGGAGGTCACCATTAGGATTCTCTGTGATGCACAATTTGTCTTCCAGACAACAGGGAGGGCTACTGCTTCACTGAAGTCCTACAAAGCATGTGCCAAATCGGATCGAGCAACAGGAACGCTGTCACCAAGTCCGAATGCTGCTGTGATGGTGGCCGAGGCTGGGGGCAGAACTGTGAGGTCTGTCCCTTCCCAGGCACCGTGGCCTTCAAGAAACTTTGCCCTCATGGCCGAGGATACACGTCCAGTGGAGCAGGTACTTTTCCTTAAATGCTCTCTTAGTGAATGCCAGATTAAGCGATAAATTATAAACTCTCTTTTTGCATATTTGAACACTGTAAGGTCCTAAATGTTTTGGATATCAGCTGAAATTTTCTGGGATTTTTCATGTTGACCAAGTATAGTCCTTTGGGAGGAGGGTGCACAGCCAAAGGCCCTGCATGATGAGGCATCCATCCCATCTTGGCAGATACTTGCTTTATGTCCTGGTTGACCGACATGCACTCAGATGGGAATTTGCACTCCCACATTTGAGTGTGTTGCAGGGACATATTAAGAGCTATTTGTGTAGGTGAAGGCAAAGTGATGTTTGATTTGTGGAGGCTGATACATGATCAGCTCCAGTTGTTCCCTTCCACTTAGAGCTTGTTCATTGCATAAGAAAGTTAGATTAATGCTCCATTCCATATTTTTCCACTTTATATTTCTCCTTAAATCTGTGCAGTATTTCACTATTTTATGTAATTATTTTATGTATTGTGTGGGTTTCTCTGTGTCAGGTCACAAGAATCTGTTGAAGCTGTACAAAATCAGTTTTGCTCCATTGAGATCTAACCCTTGTTTAATTGCAGATATTGATGAGTGCAAGGTTATTCATGACGTCTGCCGCAATGGGGAGTGCATCAATGAGAGGGGAACTTACCGCTGTCTTTGCAATCTGGGCTACACCACAGATATCACTGGCACTCTTTGCGTTGGTAGGTTTTTCATTATGGTGTTTGTATATAAAGTTCACTACTAAGAGAGCACTTGAAGAAGGAAATAGAAAGATTTTGAAAAATGAGAAAATAAAATGTCATTTTTTAATGCTTTGGGGATTTGGATTTTCTTCCGATCTATCCTGAACATTTTGTAAAACATCGTCACAAATCCTGATTACCAGCACTGAGGTATCTGTTTTTGTTTCATGTAGATCTGAATGAATGCAATGAGTCTCCAAAACCTTGCAATTTCATCTGCAAAAACACAGAGGGGAGCTACCAGTGTTCATGTCCAAAAGGATACATCCTGCAAGAAGATGGGAGAAGCTGCAAAGGTAAAAATCAAGAAAAGAGTATACTGCAGAAACTCTGTGTTCCACAGGCAAAAATGAATACAAGGACATTTAGATGATACAAATCTGTCTCCTTGATCCATGTGAGTATTCCCACTAAAGACAGTGGAAGTGGCCTGCATAGGATGGAGCTGGTATTTCACTTAATTACTTGTTAAGTTGGATGAACAACAGATTGACAGGAATTTTTGCAGGTTGATGGCAGCTGATCTTAAAAGATTCTGTAAATACTAATATATCTGATTGTTCTTATTTTGGCAAGCATGTTGTAAATCATGTAATTCAATGATAAATGAATCTTGTCAAATGCAAAGACGAGCATGGTTTGCAGTGCATTGCCCAACATCAACAGAATTTTTACGCACTGCTTTTGCAGCATGCTGGATAAGGCACAGCAGTGCCAGAGAGAATATTCGTTACAATTCCATACATTTATGTGTCTTGGTAACTAAGATTTGACTAAAACCATACAAGTTCAAGCAGCAATTCCAAATGTGGCATGGAGAGTGATGATGTACTTTGTTGTTAGCATTTCAGTAATTCTTTTGGAGTAATAGTATGCTTCAGTGCAAGGCCATTTTCCGGTCTGCCAGGTCTCATGAAGAGAGAGGGTGTCTTCCCATTTATTGACTGAGCAGACATTTATTATGTCACAGCAACTTTCAGACAGATGAGTGGTGTCTGCAATTCAGTGTTAGCATGGACACTGTGTAGCTCCAAAGTCCCATTCATTACATGTGGGGCTTCATGTGAGAGGAACTGGAAGCCAGCATGGAAAATGAGATGTAGATTCAAAAGGCTTTATTTGCTGTTATTTGTAATCACTTCTTTCTGAGTCCAGGAAACATAAGTGAAAGAGGTTTTCTTGGTTTTTTTAGATCTTGATGAATGCGCAACAAAGCAGCACAACTGCCAGTTCCTTTGTGTCAACACTATTGGGGGATTCACTTGCAAATGTCCTCCTGGATTCACCCAGCACCATACAGCCTGCATTGGTAGGTGACGTGGGAAGGGAGACAGATTTGGGATTTATTACTGACCCTTACTCCAGAAGCAAAGTAGCAAGGATGTAGAATCATCTTCCTGAGAAACCAAATGGAAACATAGGCTAGATTCTGATCCTAATCCCACCAGAGCAGAAGATGCAAAGAGGCCCCTTCCTCCTACCTTCCCTTGCTTTTATAACCTGTCTTTGAATTTTGCACTTGCAAGAACCAGCCAGTAAAAACACCATTTTGTAATTCTTGCCTTACCCTTTCTTAGGCATTGAGCAAAAGAATAGTTTTATTTCTCTTCTTGTAGCTGATTGAGATCATGTCAAGGCTTCTTGAAACAACAAGTACGAAATATGCATTTCTGCAGTTGTCCTCTGAACACATAACCATTGGGTACATGGAAATGTTAAACTAAACCACTTCCTGCAAAACACTTTCTGCTCTGTAAGCTGGATCCTGTTTCTGTGTTGGTTTGATGATCCCGTGCTATTGGTATGAATTTGGAGGTGTTTGGAGACCAAAACATCAAACTCCATATTCTTGGTGAAGAAAAGGAGTGTTTCCTTTCCTGTTACTTTTGTGTTTCCAAATTCAAAAGAGGGCAGTGTAAGCTGTCCTGTAGTGCAAAGTGAGAACCTGGGAGGGCAGTGGGACACCTGTGGTACTGATGTGCCTTTACCTTCTCCATCATTAGCGTGGCCAAAAGATCAGCTCTGAAATGACAACTACAAACTAACACTGAGCTTTGGTTTCCCTCAGACAACAACGAGTGTGCTACTGAGATCAATCTTTGTGGGGCAAAGGGCATTTGCCAGAATACTCCAGGAAGTTTTGTTTGTGAGTGTCAACGTGGCTTCTCACTTGATCAAACTGGGCAGAGCTGTGAAGGTGGGTACAACACAATGCATTTAACTTGGCTTTCTCTTGCTTCCTTAATCTTCTTCCAGTCGTAGTGTTGTCCAAGGAAGGACCTATGGAGTAAGAACCAAAACCTACAGAAGTAAGCATGTGTAGGTTGAAGGGGGCTGGGGGGAGTACAGAAATTCAGCAGCATGGGCCAGAAAAATGGGTATGTTGTGGGATTCTAAGGAGCTGGATAGATATTTTCTGAGGAGACGCAGCCTGGAATGTTTTAGTTTAAGTGTCATAAGTTCAGTGAACTTCTTCTGAATCCTGCAGGGATTTCTGAGGGATTCATCAAGGACAGGAAGTCTTGCATCCAAGGTGAACTGCTAAAGAGAGAGTTCAAGGGCTGTAGACTTACTCCTCTGGGTCCTCAGGGCCTTCTCCTGGGACAGAGTTTGGGTTGCTTTGAGAAGAGATATCCTGGGATTTCTGGGTTGGATGCCTGGGTAAAAGCAGGGGTCTGTCTGCTGTGGTGCTGGGACCCTTAGGAAAGCATTAGGGATCCCATATACAAATGGCTTTCTGCTGTCTGCTCCACAGCAGAATGCAAAACCTGAAAATTGTGGCTGAATGTGAGCTTTCCATGGTTTTCAACCCTGTGTTACTTGCTGTGGAGGCACAAATCCAAACCTGAAAGGCCCAAAGTGGTCAGGTTTTTGGAAGATCCTGAACTATACCTATATCTATGATAAATGAATATATATGATTATTTGTAACATGTTTTCCAAATTCAGCATAATTTGAGCTTCTCCCAAAACTCAGAGTGTGTCTCACCCTTTTAGATGTAGATGAATGTGATGGAAACCACCGGTGTCAGCATGGCTGCCAAAATATAATTGGAGGCTACAGGTGCAGCTGCCCACAAGGATATCTCCAGCATTACCAGTGGAACCAATGTGTTGGCAAGTCACTTTTGTAAATTTGTACATTAAAATGCATGTTAGCTTTGTTAGCAGCAAGAAGTGAAGGGCAATGGTGCACTTTGCTGTACTTTCTGATTATAATTTCCTAAGTTCAGCAGAGTTTCATTACAAGTGTGTTCTCCTGTGAAGGCAGAGTGGGTATGAAGCACCCAGTAGCCCATGTCCTGGTTCAAGAAGTGTTTAAGCACAAAGCTCTCTGTGAGGGTGCTAGAGATTGTATTGACTTTGAAGAAACTCATGTTACTTGTGTATTTTGTGGTTTGTACAAAGGATATCTTAGTCAGCTCTGCAATGGTCTCTGCTTGGACAAAGGTCCTGTCTACTAGTGGATGGTGGATTGAACCTGGCACTCTCAGAACTACAAGTTTGGATTGTTAAATTGTGAAATTCAACTTCTGGCCCCAAGCATCTCAAATTCCGTTAAAATCCTACCTGATCTGTGCTTTTGTCATTCTTACAACACCTACAGGAAGGCTGCTGTGTTTAAGCCCTTCCTCTGTACAGACTTAACAATTTGTCAAATTTGAGAAACCTGCAGCTGTTTGTCCAAAGATGCTTCCTTGAAGCTTTGGGATACAGTTTAGAGTTAGTGCTTGCAGGGTGATTCTGGTTATAATTAACAAACGCTAGTGCTCGTAAGTTTATGTTAGTAATACACTGATGAATTAAATGCCTGTTTCTTCCCTATCTAAACTTTATTGCTATCCCAAGTCTCTGAGCCCTCATAGATGGGGCTGCCTGTGCAGCAGTCATGGGAAAAGCCTCTGTTTCAGCAGTGTGGTCTGCAGCATATTCAAGAAAGAGAAACAGGAATCATTTTTCCTCTAGTGACAGTAACGTGCAGTTTTCATCACATTTAGTGGACTTCATGCAAGCTAGTCTTGTGTGGACACCCAGAGATGTGTTTGATGACCTCTTTGAGAACAAAGGGCTTTATAATTTTTTGTTCGGCTTTCAAAGACATAAAAATGCCTTGCCTTGTTATCACTGTGGTGCTCCAGGAAGGTCCCTGCTTTTAATTGTGCTTACCAAACCTCCTGACATTATATGCAGTGTTTGCAGTGACATTTGCTTTGCTCTAGCACTCTGTGCCTGTCACATACAGGGAACAAGGAGGGAACACAAACATATAGGGGTTTTGAATGTTAATTAAATTAGCAGAGTTTAGGGTTAAAGTAGAATTTAATCAGCAGGAGGATAAAAAACCCCCAACAAACCAGCACTGTCACATCTGGCTGCTGGAGGACACTGGAATCTGAAAAAGTGCAGCACTGAGTTTTGTGAAACATCTTGCCTGTTTCCAGGTCTTCCTGGGTGAAAGCATTTAATTAAGTGTATTTCCAAACCAGGTGTACACTGGTATTCCAGCTTTTGAGCCCATTGACTACTGTTTAGATTTATCCAGAGAATACCAGTTTCAAAATGCAGAAGCACTGAGTATTTGCCCCACTGAAAGAAAGGCTTGGCACCAGAAATACTGATCCACCAGAAACTTCAGCAGGGAAAATTCTTCTGAGAGCCACAGCTGGGGCAGGACTCAGCCAGCACTTCCACTTTCTTGGACATGGGTCAGTCCAGGCAGAAACCCAAAGCTGCAGGGAAGGAGGTTTGGGTCCCTGTGTCCACATGGCATTTCTCCTTCGTGCTGAAGCTGAGCATGACAGAGCTGTGTGTTACAGAGCACAGGAGAGCAAGGCTTGTGCCTTACAGCGCAGCTTGTGCAGAGTCTGAGGGGCCCAAAACTTTTTTTTTTCTTTTCTTCATATTTTTTCTTCCAACAATAACCCAAAATATGGGAATTAACCTCACTAGTGTCCCCTTCCTTGCTGCTGTGGAGCGAATCTGCTTTTGGTGCAGTAACTTCCTGTGGCCCAAACAGGCATTTATGATGTTGGTACAGTTGCTGTGAGGTGTGACAAACACTGAAACATCTCTCTGAGTTAATGGCAAAGCCCTGCAGGCTCTGGGAGCACAGGATTCAGCCCCAGGTTTTAGTACCTTGTGGTTTCCACATGTTCACATTGTACTGTCTGTAACTGTATATTCTTAAGATACTTGCCTGGATCTCCTGGGTGTACCACAGGGAAGAATCTATGCATGAGGTTTTTCCGTGACAATTCCTTCATATTCCTTGGCAAGCCCAACTCTGCAAACAGTTTGTGTCTATTTTAGCTTATTTAATGAATCGTTCAGGGATTTTTTATGTTGCTGCAACACATTTAGATAATCACTGAAGAATGCTTTGGTTCCTCCCATGTCTTGGGCTGTCTGTGACTGCATCCCCTGCCCAGGCACTTCCACAGTGCACCACATCGTGAATCAGGCTGCAAGAAGCAAAGACATTACTTTTAAACAAAGAACAAAGAGCCATATTGTTTGAAAAAAGACAATAATGCTCTGACTTAGTACTTATTCTCCTGTAACCTGGATATTGAGGTGAGAGATGCTGCTCTGTACTTCCCAAATGGAGTTGCTTGTGTGTGCACACACCCACAGTGTACATATGCATTTATCACAGAAAATGGGGAACAGTAATATTCTGAACTTTTTAAAGCAATTTGCCACATCAGACAATAAAAATCAGCTTTATTTCAAATAGTAGCCATTTTCAGTAAATAAGCCTGAAACGACCTCAAACTCCTACAGTGCCACCCTTGGGAAGTTTGGAAAAGGACTGGTTCAGAATGTAGCAGTCTTTTGTATCTACAGCTGCTTTTATTTTTACTTCACAGTTTGTTCCTGTATCTTACCTATATCTAATACTTAAATGTGACTGTGTAGGGAGGAATTTTTAATGCCTGGAAAAGGTGTCACGGCTTGATTCCTTACTCTTTTTCCTTTAATTTTGATAGCCCTATGAACGAGGGATTACTTGACCAGATTGTTCACTGTACAAAGTTTTATTCTTCTCAGTTATTTCTGGGAAAAAAAGCTACCTCCTCTGTTTCTCTGCTCTCCAGAACATGAGCTAGCATGGCATGAAACATCTTCTGTTGCTGTTTTGTGGTTGTAGTCATCTCCCAGGGACCACTGTCCCAGCCAGGGGGAGGATGAGCCCAGTTCTGTGTGTCCCTCTGCAGTGGCAGCACATTCAGCCAATGTTCATGGACTGTACCTGAGGGTAAAAGTTAACCTGGTATATTCTGCTTCTTTTCCAGATGAAAACGAATGTCTCAGTGCACACATTTGTGGAGGAGCATCCTGCCACAATACTTTGGGAAGCTATAAATGTATGTGCCCTACCGGATTTCAGTATGAGCAGTTTAGTGGAGGTTGCCAAGATATCAATGAATGCGGTTCTGCACAAGCCCCATGCAGTTATGGTTGTTCAAACACTGAAGGTGGCTACGTCTGTGGGTGTCCACCTGGTTACTTCAGAATAGGACAAGGGTAAGGGATTCTCATTTTAAACTAACAGATACCAAGGGGACATAGTTCACTCCTTTCTTTGCAGTGTGGAGCAGCAGAACCAGGGGGATTGTCAGCAATTAAAGAGGGATAGGATTGGGTGCACCTGCTGATTTTGGAGATTTCGGGGGGGAAGGTGGGTGGGGAAAGGTAACCATGTTTCCATGGGGTTTCCATGGGAGGGGTTTAATGCTTGAAACTGAAATTTGGTCAGGGCTACCAGGTTCAATCCTCCTATTTTGAGCTACTGCTTTCACCTCTCCTGCACACCCCAGCAGCCTGCCAAGTCCTCTGAGCTTGGCACTTGGGAGCTCACACTCCTTGCTGTGATTCACATGTCTGCTTAAAGAAGAAACAACAAAACAAACATTAATAATAACACCCCCTACCAGCTGCAAAAAGAAATTATATTATACAAGTGGTTTCACCCGCTGGTTGGAATAACAACTCTGTATGTTCTCGTGTTCTTGTATGTTCCATATTCTTCTGTGTTTCAAATTAATATTTTTTTAATAAATGTCTGTGTTATCAAGAAAAGCAATTTTCCCTTGCCCCAGTGGGAGTGTTAGTGCTGGGCATCATATAGCACCAAGCAACCCAAATGGAAAGCAGAAAGATCATGGCTTAAATTTTGTAAGTGACTAAAAGCTTTGGGATGCATTATGAAAGATCTCACTTTTCAGATTTTTCAGCAGTTGTTAAAAATTGGTCTTTTTAAATGTGTTCCAGGCTGGATAACAGAAATTGCTAACAACAACTCAGAGCTTAAGCCTGTGTTTTTAAGATTGTTAAATGTTGGCAGGTCTCTCTTGGGCAAAAACCCATGAAGGCAGATTCTTGAAATAAGAGTGGCCTCATTGTGATTCAGTGAGAATTTAGTCTGTTGACTTTAGCAGAAATTTTTCCTAGGAAATGAATGCAACACAATTGCTTAATTATTTGTACTTTCAGTCCCCCAAATTCAGCTTTTGATAAGATCTGTGTCTCGCTGGAGTTAATTTTGAATTTCTTCCTTCCTCAGACACTGTGTTTCTGGAGTGGGGCTAGGCAGAGGTCAAGGACAAGAGCTTTCACTCAGTGGAGAAGTAGATGACAACTCCCTCTCTCCAGAAGCTTGTTATGAATGTAAAATCAATGGCTATCCCAAGAGAGGAAGGAAACGCAGGAGCACCAATGAAACTGCAAGTGAAGCAGAGGTAATTGACCCTTTCTAGGGGAGGGAGTTTGTGGCTGTCTTGTGAAAGCTGGACTCAGAAGGAGGTGTGCCAAGAGACAATCTCTCAGGAAAAATCTACACACTGAAGTAGACCAAGGCTGGTTTTGGATGTCAGGTAGTGTTTTTGTCTCAGAGGTGATGTAGAGCTTCTCTTGCTTTCCAAATGAAAATGTTACAGCTAATGTGCTGCTGTCTGAAATGTTACCATGCAGTCAGAGGTGCAGGGTGAGGCTGCTTTTCCAGCACTCTGCTGTACCTGCAGGCTGTCCTGTCTCCACGCTTAAACCAAACAGATCTTACAAAGCAGAAGATCCCATTGCAATGCTGTGGCTCCCTCACAGACCCTGCTCTCCTTCACACGTTGTTCTCTCAGCCTGTGGCTCCCCTGGCAGAGAGGTGGAAGGTGCCTTGTTTGCTCTCTTTGTAGGAGGCTGGTCACAGGCTCCCAGCATGGAGGGGCTTCATCTGTCAGGCAGCAAGGCCCATGCACAGAAACTTCCAGCGCGTGTCTCGGGCTCCTCTTACCCACACAGGGGTGGTGACAAACTCTGTACCCCATCCTGAGGAGTCCTAGGCCCATAACAGTGGATTTGACAGATGATGTTACAGAACCTCCTCTTCAGAATTCTTTAATTAGTAATGAATGAGCTGGGCAAGAAACACACCCAGACACGTGTGAAACGCTCTCTGACAAAGCCAACTGACATCCTTTGTTCTTGTGCAGGATCAGCCAGAGCTGGAGCCACCAATCAGTCTGGCCAGCTGGGATATTGAGAAAGCAGCAGTCTTCTCCATCAACATCTCGGATCTCAGTAACAAAGATCGCATCCTGGAGCTGCTCCCTGCCCTCACAACACTGACAAACCATAACCGATATTTAATTGACTCCGGAAATGAAGATGGTTTCTTCAGAATCAATAAGAAGGACGGGATAAGTTACCTTCATTTCACAAAGAAGAAGCCAGTGCCTGGAAATTATTCATTACAAATCAGTAGTATTCCACTCTATAAAAAGAAGGAACTTAACCAGCTTGAAGCGAAACATGACAAAGACTACCTCAGTGGTGAGCTGGGAGATAACCTGAAAATGAAAATTCAGATATTGCTTCATTAATTCATCAACCAAAGACCAAATAATTAAACCAAAGATAGATAGGTAGGACTGAATATTCCTCCCAAGCAGATTCTCCATATCACAGGTACAATCTCACATGAGTACATTTGTATGAATGAGCACTATCATATTATTACATAAACAAGGTACAGGATGAATACATGAGCTCAAAACTACCACTTTCTCAGGCTTTTATGTGTAGCTGAGCTACCTTGATATGTTGAATCTTGAAAACTGGGACTTTTATCATTGGAAGTTGGCCACTGATGCTGAGACACGTCATCATTCCAGCAGAGGTACAAGAATGTGCTTTCAACGGATGGACAGCTCTATTTTTGTAATTCTTAAACTTCGCTTCTCCAACTACAACTTACTAGGTCAGCCATTTATGATATCCATTTGGTGCTAGTAAATTTTCAACCTAGATTTATAAATGCACTGTAATATTTACACAACTTAGAAGCCAAAATTGCCATTATTCAGTCTAAATACTTCAATCAACCAAAGTTAGCTCAGTAGTTTATCTCAGTTATGCCTATAATACATTACATGTAAATTAAGTGTGTGTATACTGTAATCATGCTATTTTTATCAATGAAGCATTTGTAAACTAGATTAATAATACCCTTAATGTGAGGGTTTGTAATGGTGCTTATAAGACCAACTACTTGTTAACTGTATACACAAACCTGATGATAAAGTTTCTGTGACTTGCCAAAATGCACTGAGGTCAGTAGGGACCATTAAACATTCTCAAAAGTCAGATGACAATCAGTGCCATCCTACACCATGACATATTGTAACATGTCAAGAGTACCCATAGTCATTCATATCAACAAGGGTTCAATGTCATAAATGTCACAAATAAAACAGTTTTTTTTTTTAGTTTATTCTGTGGCCTTGTGTTCTTGCTAAAAGTGTGATAAACTGCATTCTTATACTTCAGGCGTTGTCAGTAGGGTTGTCTGTGTATCTGTCTGTGTGTCCAGGTGATTCCTCCTTGAAGGAGCTGCTGCTGTTCATTCTTCATGCAAAGGAAGAACAGAAGAAGTACAGAAACCTTCACAAATCTGAACTGCAGTGGACCTCTCTCAAGTTACTGTGTGGCTCCAGAAGGGAAGCGAGAACATTTCCAATGACATGACCTGAGTAGTCCTGTCAATAAGTAATTTGATAGCCAAAACGTGCAGAAGTGGATGTTAAATCATTATACAGAAAACACAGTTAAGTGTGAAAAGTCTTTGCTAAAACTGCCTTAAGATATTCCATTCTTTTACCCCCACTTCAACAGTTACTGTCAAATAACCCAAGACTGATAACAGAGGAATAATCCAGTACCAGAAGCCATCACAAGCTGCAGATGGGTTTTAATATCAAGTGAATTATTCAACGATGTGGATGTTCCTGTATATGCAAATGCCATGGTGTATCTTTCAGCAGCAGCAGAACGTTGTACTGAGGTGTGATGCTATAAAAATCTGGAAGAAAGAAGTGCTGAAACTGCTGCTGAGACAGCACTGTAGTTGATAGAGGGAACATATATTGAGCTATAATAGCTTTGGAAGGGAAATGTACTCCTATAATTCACCCCAAATTGTATTGTTTTCTGTAATTAGATTTCAGCTCTCTGTGATTTCTTCTGCATACCAAAAATAACTATATAAAAAAGCAGCTTGTGCACAGGATTACTTTGATATTTTTAATAGACCATGTCTGGATTTTATTTATTAGTGTGTCAAAATGTTGAACAGTGTATTTTTTTCTACATGTTGCATAACTATGGTGAGATGTAACCAAAACTTTACAGTTGCAGATGGCACTCTTAGATCAGCAGGTTGGGAATGATTTTTAGTGCCAGCATTCATGATTGTATAGCTTATAGTTAAGTGTACAGTTTAAGTATTTTTTCTCAGCCCCTTAACACTGAGAGGAACTGAGAAGGATGATTTCAGAAAGACCTGTCAGGAGTCTATCCAGTACAGTTGGTTTACATTTAAGCTCTATGTAACACCTTAGGATGCCAAAGGTTCTTTGACTAAGTTCCAGCAACCCCAGCATTGCCCACACAGCTCTGCAAATTGCCTTTGTTATGCTTCAGAAACAAGAAATCTTGTCAGTAGCTCTTTTAGTCGTTTTAAAATGGAAAACCCAGTCTTGCAGTACCAATCTGCACATACAGATCCCCTTTTTTGTACATTATTCATCTGTCTCTTTGCAGCAGTGTCCTTTAACTGGTATATAATATTTGCTTCTTGGTTTTAGTTGCTGTATGTGTATGATAGTTTCCTTTAGTTTGAATTTCTGCAGCTTCCTTGGTGTCTCAGTGAAGCACAAAGGTTGCACAATAACATTGCACGAAACCTGCAATTAAAAAGTGGTTTGTAACTTGCTGTGTGATTTTGAAATAATCTGCTGTATTTCATTTGGTAGTAAGACCCCAGAATGACTCTAAGCACAAGGCAGACTGAAGGAGAGGTCTTTCTGAATGTGTATCCTTTTGCAATTAAAGGATATTTTTCAAATTCAAGGAAATAGCAAAATGCTTAAGTATTTGAAATAAGTGTGTCTTTCCTCCATTGCAGTTGTGCATATGACTCTGCATAGATGAGTGCATGGATAACAAATGTAATTTTTGGTTAACAGAGTTTAACAAAGATGGCTTGTTACTGTACACAGCAAAGCATTCTCTTATTGTGTGTTGTAACAGTATCTTGTAAACTTGACAGCCCACGTGTATTTTGGCAGAACACCACTGTTTCCACAGTCTCTCTTTTAAGCTGACTTTCAAAGAACCCCAAGTGTTTGCTTTCTTATGGCAGGTCTTGAAGGGTCATACTCAGGTTTTCTCTAAGATAAATATTCTGTGTTGTGATTCAAGTTCAGCTTTGTGCTTTGGAAGATCTAATCAGGTCAAGACTCCCCAGCACAGACAGGCCTGAGCTGTTCAGAGAGCAAGATGCCATGGTTTGTGTCCAGCAGCTGCCTGCACCTTCCTGGGCCCGAGTTTGGCACTGCCAGTCTGTGCCAGCAGCATCACAACAGGTAAGTGCATCACAAGGCACCAAACCTGCTGCTCTAGGCCGAGCTGGGGGTGGTGGCACTGGCATTGCAAAAGCTTTCTCACCCCTTTTAAAAATTGACATTGGCTGTGTAGGAATGGCCACTTGAACCATTAAAGCCTCACAGTACTCTTGTGGATCTGATGGTTCTGCCCAAATTAGCAAAGTTAACAGCTTATGTTGTGCTGCTACTTCCTGAGTAGGCACCAGATGAAGAGGAGAGAGCTTCTCTTCACTGTGATGAGAAAATCTTGTCTTTTCAGCTGTAGAAGGGAAGCCAGAGTTCAGCATTGGATGAGGCTGGAGCTGCAGGAGCTGTGCACCCCTCTCAGTGCCCCCCAGCTGCCCTGTGCCAGGTAGGACAGGAGCTAATGGGACACACCAGCTTCAAAAAACTGGGACATCTGGACCAAGGATCTTGTCTGCTTCATTTTCTCCCCAGAGCAAATCTTGCAGCTTTTCTGCTTGCAGGAGTGGCCAGAAGCTAAGGCCAAGATATGATGTACACCAGATAAATCCAGTAAATCTGGGTTGGCAGTGTCCTACCAGAGTCTTTGCCCAGAGTAAGCCCTCATGTTATCACAATCTTGGCAGAAGAGCACTTGGCTAAAACCCTCATGTTAGGAAAATCCCAGAGCTTCTAGCTGTTGCCTGTGGCCTGAGCGTGTTGGATGCCTGCACAGACCTGTGCAGCCCCTGTGTGAGCTCCTGTGCTTACACAGAGCTGTGTGGAGAGCTCTGCGTGCAAACCACATCAGCACCACGGGTCTGGGATGTCACATTAACCTGCAGGATCATGCTTGTTCAGGATGCTGTGAAAACTTAGGGCAAGCAGACAGGTGTGTTTTGGGGCAAAAATATGCCATCATTTACACCAATGAAAATGTTAATGCTTGCAGAGGTTGCAGTAGTAGCAAGAAGGAAAGCAATAGGGAGAGGGAAGACTGCTGCAGTAATTCAGTGGCCCAAAGCACCCCAATGCATGGGGCTTCTGCTTCACTCACATGTGCTGGTCCTGCAGCAGCTCTGGTGCTTTGTGCTTCTGAGATGTCCCCTGCAGGTCCCCAGGCAGGTGCTGCAGGGGCCAGCAGCTGTCCCCTCAGAGGGGGACGTGGCCCAGCTGCTCTTGGAGCAGGCAGAGGCACTGCTGGTGTCTGGCTGGTGGAAGTGGTTGGCAGCAGGGTTCTGTTTGCAGCCCTATTCAATGAGCCCTTCACCAAGGCTGGTGCTGCTCCTGGAGACTTTGAAGTCTGATCCCTGTGGAGAGGGCTGTGTGCTTTGGTTTGCCTGAAGATGAGACCCTCTTTCTGTGCAGCAAAAATGTTGAAGATGTCGATGACTTCAGCTCTGACAAATTCCAACAATCTGCTTCTGTTGTCCTTAAAACTTGCCAAATATTTCACACCCTTATAACAAATGCTTTTGAGGAATATCACACCCAAGCCAATTTCTCAGTTTTTAGCTTCCTATTGAGTTCAGAAGAGGAACCTTGGGGCCAGAGAGGTCAAAGAAGTGTTTGTTTTTGTATTTTGGGCTCTCCTTTCTATTTCTACTGTGCCATGCAGCAATGGCAGGAAGTGTCTGTGGAGGCCCAGGCTGCCTAATCAGTGGGAATGTGCTGGCAAAGCTGGGCTGCAGCCCCGTGCTGGTGCCAGCCAGGCCAGCGTGTGCCATTGCTGCTTGTTCATGCACAGCCTAAACCTCGGCCTGTTCAGACACGTGCCCATATGTGCACACAGAAATGTGATAAGCCTTTGTTAAGTACCCAGGAGGGGCTTTTCCCCTCTCTTGGGCTGGACCTTTCCCTTGCACATGGCAGCAGTGCTGGCCCAGCCCTGGCTTGGCTTTCACATCTGCAGGTTTGTTTGTTTATGAGCTTCTCTATGGCTCCCAGGGCTGTAGGATGTTCCTCGCTACACCCTTGTGAGGTTGGGATGTGTTTGTCATCCTTGTTTTACAGGACAGGAACTGAGAACCAGATGTTTTGGTTTGGGAGAGCTCATAGGCAATGGCTGTTCTGCCAGGAGGAACTCCAAAGCACTGAGGTGTCCCTGGAGAGGAGGACAAGGAGCCACAGGGGCTCATCAGCTATGACAGCCCCAGCTGGCACAAAGCCATGGGAACTGCCCCTCTTCACTAAAATGAATCTCAGATGGAGCTTGCTGGAGCCCTGGCCACTCCCCACACTCTTCAGAAAGCCAGGAGCATGACCCTGTGCCCTAGCACAGAGCCCCTGGCCAGGGTCTTCCCATAGGTACCCCACCCAGGATGCTGCCACTGCAGGTGCAGCAGCAACAGTTTAAAAAAAAAAAAAACCACTAGTGTCAGTGCCTGGTAATTTTCTACTCAGAAAAGATTCTAGGTAAGTATCCAGGCCAGCAGGCTGCGTGGAGATAATCAAAGGTGACACTGCTGGTGAGCAGGACCTGGGCTCTGCCAGCCTGCCTGGCTTGTCTCTCAGAATGCTGGATGAACCAGCCCAGAAAACAGGGCTACTGCTTAGTTTTCTTTGGAGGTTGATTCTTTATCCCTGTAATTTCTGTGTGAGGTGCTTCAGGGTGATTTTTTTTTTGGGTCTTTGACAACCCAGGAGAAATTATTTTTTTAAGCAGCCCATCTGGAGCTGAGTTTGAGTGCAGCTCCAGTCCAGTACATGATTGAGCTGGTGAGCTCGGACCAGTAGGAAGGCTGTCTGGGCTTCTCTGTGTGCTTGCATCTCTGTATAAATGTGTTGCTATTATAATCATAATAAATACTAGAGCCGTGAGAAATGTCTATAACCAAACCCAAACCAGGTGAAACTCCCTTGGTTTTGGATTTCATTACAAACTCAAGACTTGGGCCAGGTTTGTGGAGGTTCATGAACCTCTCTGAAGTTGGGCTCAGTTTCAAGCAATAATAGGCCAAGTTTCAGGCAAATCTAGGCCAAGTTTTGAGGAAATTTGGAACAAACTTTAGGTGAATAAGAGATGATTTATGGTTTTAGGTTGAAACCATACCAACCATGGGCTCTTTGCTTGGTTTCAACCTGTAACCAGGAAATCTTGGCACTTTGGCTGAGTTTCACTTTGATTTTGAGTTTAGACCATAAAAACAAAGCAGGTCAAAGAGGTGAGTCCCAAGACAAATCATGCAGAAACTGGTTCTCAGTGTGGGAGCCTGTGACTGCACTGAGCATGCCTGTTGTGCTGTAGCACTGCAGGTGATGCTGTGCATGGTCTGATGTGGGCTGTGCTGCTCCACTAAACCATCCAAATAATTAAGCCTTCCCCAGACCCTTAATTTGAAGTTGCATATGCAATTTCCAAGCCTGGAGTGCGCTGACATCAAGTTTGGCTTAGGAGATAAAGATCCAGTCCTAACTTGCATTTTGAGGAGTAAATTCAGCTAACAAGGGAACTAACAAGTAAGTTCAGGAGATGAGACCAATGGTCCTCATCCCCATATTGCATTTAAATATGGCTCACATCAAGGCAGATAGTGGGGAAATTGACTTCCTACCTGAATTGCTGAGATTCACAGTGATGTGGTGCCAGTTCTCCCAGTCTAGTGGTGCCCAAGATGATTATGGGTCTCCACTTCTCAGTGCTGCCAGCTCTGCCATAGCACAGATACCTTAAAGATGGAAAAGAGCTAAAAACACTTGTCAATGCAGATTTCTTTAGATTCATTCAGGCATTTTAAGGAATCTTCCAATATAAAGTTGGCTTTTTAAATAAAAAAAATATGTATCATCATTAAACCCCTTTATCACAAGATTAATTTTGCATCAAACATAAACTGTAGATGGAAAATACTTGAGCAGGAGCTGGACTATCAGGCAAAATATGAACTGGGAATGTAAGTGGTGGATCCAGAGCAGAAGGTGATAGCACAAGTTGCTGCTGCTTTGAGAAACCTGTGATAGAAGGGATGGGCAGGAAGAGAGGAGGAAGGTGTCAGTGCAGAGCAGACAAGGAATATGAAGGGAACAGTTTGTATTCACAACAGTGCAAAGCTGAAACAACAGGAAACTGGAAGAGAGGAGAAGGGGGATGAAAAACACAGTAGCACTGGCTCTGCAGGGCAGATGCTCAGAAGACTTTCTGACGTGCATCACCAGCCATCTGCCTTTGTGGTATTCAGCTGCTCTCCAGATCTGGAGGATCTCAGGTGGAGTCTTAGGCCATGAGAGCTGCTGTATGGCATGGAAAAGTTTCAGTGAAGGATGGCGGAGGTCCTGAAGAGACCTGGTCTTTATCTTTAAATCATGGGTCATCTGTGTGTTTCATGGTTTAAGACTGAAAGCAGTAACCAGCAATGGAAGGGGAAAAAAAAGGCTGACAAAATCCACTACATGTGCTGAGAGCAAAGGTAAGGGACCAGGAAGCAGAACTGTAATTCAAGAGTTCACTTTTCAACAAAGCCAGCTCTGTGTGAATTTGTGTGCTATACATTTGCTCTATAATATGATTATATCATTTAGGAGACTGAATTTATTGCAGATCATGTTGTGACCCATACATAGGCCTACTCCACAGTCCTATATCCCAAAATGTGCTGGGAACAAAAGTGTTTTCTGCAGCACAGATAAAACCATGGGAGGAAATTGTGGGTCCCAGTGTGACTGCCAGGCCTGGGTTGAAGGCCAAGTCTGGTGGAGTTGCACAACCCTCTGGTCAAAAAGACCAACTATTTGTGTTGGGTTCATTTGTGCTAACAAACAGCACAGTCCTGAATTCCCCACAGGCCAGCCTGCAATTTATTTAAAAAATAGAGAATTGGTAAAGGATTTATGCAGGGGGACCTCCCCATCAGCCCCCTAAGCATTAAATATCTCATGTCCTGCATGATCTCTAACAAGGAGCAGTCCTACAAGAGAAGCAGCTCAATATTGTCTTGGAGCACCAGCTGGGAAGGTGGGGTAAAAAGAAAGAAAGAAATGCTGTCTTTGGTGTCAGCTGAACCCCCACCCCTGCAAAATCTGCACTTAACCAAACATCATTTGCTGCCAGTCTCTGCAGTGCCACCAGCCCGTCCCAGCCAGACACACTCCTCAAATCTGCTGCAACAATCAAGCCCTGAATGATAAATCCAGTTTTTCTGCCATATTTGAGCTGCTGTGATCTGTGCTGAAGCTGCCCCTTTATAGCATGAGCTGCTTCAGCACAGTCACATGCCAATGGCACCTGTCTGTGCTTGAGCAGCAGGAGCAAAGTGCCCTAAGGCTGTTGCAGAGCTGCCTAGAGACAGCTCCCATGCAGTGACTTCAGCCACGGGCCTGCAGCCACTCAGGCCACTAATGCAGAAATGGCATTTTCAAGGCAGTAGTGCAAAGGCGAGTGAAAGACCTCCAAGTGACAGAAAGAAAATATGTATTAATGCATGGAGTTATGTTCTATGTGGGAATAGATCCTGACACTAGTTGTTTTGCCTTTTTATTTACTTGGAAATGAGAACAAAAGTGAAATCCAAGGGTTATTTTGTGTTCCATTACTCTAGATTTGTCCAGATCTGCCCTTCTTGGGTAGACACCTTTATCAGAAAGTAGGTTTGGTGGAGGATCACTGTGCTTATGCTTCACTGCTCCAGAAATATGTCAGCAAACTGATCTCTGGTGACCCAGGGTCCTGCTCAGAATAGTTGAATTATGTTTATAAAGTCAAATAAGAAAGATGATGTTGATCAAAGTAATATAAACTATGGCACGGAAAATGAATTTTGAATGAAACACACAGATAAATCATGTATCCTCACCAATACCCTCCCTATGTTTCTTATCCCAGTAATTGAGACCATGTGTTGTGCTGCAAACAATAACTATGGGAAATTACTCACAATTCTTCCTTCATAAACATGGGAAATGAAAGTGATGGGAAGTATGATCATCTTAATTTTTTTTTTATGTTAACAGCTCTAAATTATTAGGGTGGGAAGAAAATGTCAATAGAACATAAAAGTGCTTTGTATTGTGTTCACATTTGCTCATACTTTCAAATCCACTGTGGCTTATTAGTTCATGGGAAAAATGACAAAAAGGAATAAAACCCAGAAAATGAATCCAGTATCAACATCTTGCCTCTATAGTAACAGAAATTGTAACTTGTGGGTAAAAAGTGACAATATTAAGAAATGTTTGTTGGGCAATTATGGTAATTAACTCCCTCCTTTCCCCAGTACATCCAGCTTCCCATCCATCTGACACATTCCTACCCATTAAAGAGTGCCCATTGGTCTGTGCTGCTCCTTGTATTAAAAGTCTGGAGCTAGCGAGGGCCTTAACCTCTGTTTCAAGAGTTTACTGCTCAGCTGTAAAAATCCTCCCAGGGCTGGAACTTGACAGAAAAATGTCTCCGCCTGGGAGGAGTTTCTGTTTGGAGTTTGGTTTGAATTAATTCAGCCCTTTTCCACTTGCAGTAGGACAATGGAACAGGATTCCCTCTCTCCTTTTTTTCTTTTTAAATAAAGTGACCATTGTGCCAGGGCAGTACACATGGCAAGCAGCACTCAGACCACAGTCCTCTGCAGCTTTAGCACAGGGTCAGTGCTGGCTGCTGCAGCAGCCTGGCCCTGTAATGAGCCAGGTTCCATCCCTTTGCTTGTGCAGCTGCTGGCTCTGATGGTGGCTTCAGCCAGATTGTGCTGAGGCTGCTGAGGGCTAGCTTGGACATGGTGCAAGCTGGCAAAGTCCACCCTTGCTGCTATTGCTCGAGGGCCCAGCCCACAGCGAGGCTGAAGCACCTGGGCTACACCTCCATGGGCTTTTCCCAGAGCTGAGCAGCAGGTATGCTCCTGTGGTGGAGGCACAAGTCAGTCCCTCTCAGTTGCAGACTTACAGTGCAATACTGGGTTGGTAGGTTTCCCAGATGAAGGGCTTGGCACAGGGAAGCTGCTCTCTGCAGACCTTGGCCTGAGCCAGGGGATTCGTTTCTAGAAAAGAGTGCAAGATCTATTACACTTCTGCATGGGCTGCCTGCAGGGCTGGTAAATCTATTAAAGCAGTCAACACTTTATGAATGAAGTCCGGCCCCACCAAAGTCAATGGCAAAGCTCCCACTGATTTCTCTGGAACAAGATTTTTACCCTGAATCCTCAAAGTGCCCCTGGGATCTCACCCATGTTCAACACAGCCATCCACAGCTTGAGCAGAGGAAAGGAAAACAAAGAGCAGAGAAGAGCCCTGCTTCTTCCTTAGCTGAGCCTGTGTCCTGCTCAGATGGATGTGCTCAGATAGATATGAGAATATCCCTTTGGCAGTACCGACAGGCCTGGGTGTGAGATAGGTGCTGTGCAGATACTTTGGCACAGAAGCAGAATTTTGTAGGTCAGTGGAGTTTTACTCTGAGCTCCCAGAGGGTCAGAGCATAAGTAACATACAAATTAAAACTTTTATGTATGGAGATGGAGAGATGTCCCACCCACGCAGGAGTGCCTTGACCCAGTGCCAGTAATCCAGCCTCTGGAGTCACTTCTTTGTGTGCATTTAATTGACTGAACAGCCACTTGCTATCATCTAGAACTGCTTATAAAATTAAATGTTATTAAACATAAGGGCAGACTTATAATGCTTGCCAATGCTTATTTCAATAATGATGCTGTGCTTGCCACTCCACAGATCTCATCTGTCAGTGGAGAACTCAAATGACCCATAACATATTTTATCCAGCTATAAATTCAGGCAGTTTCATTAGCTGGACCTGGCACTATGTCGTATTTTGTCCACCTCTTTTACAACCATTTAATTGCCTCCTGCCCTTACACTTTTCCATCACCCCTGCACCCCTCTAGTGACAATATTTTGCCATCTACCTGAGCAAATTAACAAGTAAGATCAACTAAAGAAGTTAATTGCTGTTAAGTAAGAGCTGTTCCACTGGTTTCTTGTTTTGCAAACTCTTACTATTTTCTTATATATACCTTATATTAAGGTATAAATATATATATATTTCTTATATATATACCTTATATTTCTCATATATACCTTATATATACTATATACCTTACTATTTTCTAAGCTGATGGAAAGGTTTTTCCCATTTTTTGATCCAAACAACATTTTTTTTCATGGAAGGGGGGTTTGAACTAGGTAATCTTTAAGGTTCTTTCTAACCCAAAGCATTCTATGGCAATTAAAGGTAGTTATCAGGAGACTGGCACCTGGTGCAAACAGCTGCAGCCAATAATTACAGCCTGTTCTCATTCCCCTACTTCCTAAGTGTTTGTAGCTTTGCTGAGCTGGTCAAGAGAACATGATCAGTGTGCTCAGGATTTTGATCTACTGAAGTTGTAAGTTCTATTTTTTTCTAATCTAACCTGTTATAGATGGAGCACAGTCTCTCTTTGTGGGTTATGGGCCAGCTTGGTTGCTAAAAGACTATGAGAAATAACCAAAGAGTCATGTGAAGCTTAATTTTAAGGAGCAACTCAGAAGATCCTTCTGTCTTAGAAAAAGACTAATCTGATTTTCTAAGACTGAAAGGGTTTCTCAGGAAAGCTTTATTTTATCAGTGAGGCTTGGGGGGGAAAAGGAATTGCTCTTGACTGCTCTTGCTGTTTAGTTTGTGTGCTGAAAACACTAAAGGAGATGGGGTGATAGCAAATCTGAGAATGATATTCCTCAGTCACAGTAAGGCAAGCAAAGCTCTGCGGTGCCAAGGCCCAGCTGCTCTCCTGTCCTTGGCCTTTCCCCACAGCTGGGGAAGCACTCGTGGTACAAACATCACTGGCAGATTTTGGAAGGCCCTGTCTAGGGTATATCACTGCAAATTACAGGCTGTATGTAGATTCCCTTTTCTTCTTGCACTGTTCATGTCTGGCAGATGGGGAATTTTTGCTCATTTGTGCATTGATAGTGTTTGTGATACTAAAGGAAAAATCACCCTCCCCTGAAATTTAAGCACTCATGCTCCAACCTCCTGATCCTTGATGACTATTGCATTAGTCAATTTGTGGCTAGCCCAGTAACTCGATAGCAGCGAATTATGTAGTTATGTGGGAACTCTGGGGTTTGGAACAGGCAGATGTTCCCAAGCTCAGGCCCAGCACTGCTAGGGTGTGTCATCTGTGTGAGGCATTTAGTGGAAAGAGAGCTGCGAAGCCACAGTCTCTGGTGCTTTCTGGAGGACAAAATATAGCAGCAATATTACATTAAGGTAAGAATGGAAACAAACAGAACTATTTCAGCACCAAGAACTTTTCTCTGTAGTGAGAGACTGATTGGTAACAGCCTTGTGCTTCTTTGTGCTTTCTAATGCATTCAGACTTCAAATTTACTCTGAAGAGTAAACTGGATTGTAATAGAGCCAAGAAATAAACAGCTAAATTCTTAAGAAGCGTTCAAAAAGATAACAACATGGCCTTTAAAAAGAGCAACTTCAACGTTACTAAGTCCCAGATTCTGTTCTATCTTCCATATGTGTGCAGTTTGATTCACTGAAGATCAGGGGTACTGGCCTGTGGTGGACCCTTACAGTCAGCTTTCAATTCTGAAGGAGGTTTTTCCACAGGGCCATTCTGCAGCACATGGAAAGGTGTGGAATTTAAGATATTTTCCTAAGTCGCATAGCAGGGGCACATTTGTCTCTGTAGGGCCCCCTGAACTCCAAGAGATATAATAGTGTTGAGGTGTTTTATTTTAAACAATAGCAAAAGTGTTGGCATTCATTTTATGCTTATTGATGTAAATAAACACATGCCCTTTCTAAGAAGTGCTTGAATTACTGTATGGCCATGTCCAAGGCTACCATATCAAACATGTCTTTCAGAGCCAAGATTCTTGTCCAAGAACCCACCCAAAACTTTCCTGTTGAGGTATGAAGCAATAATGGAACCCACTGATTCATCTTTTGATGAAACCAGGAGTGCCCAGTATTGCCCAACAGAAGGTTACATAGGGCCCTAATGAAGTGTTTCTCTTGCATAAAAGAGAACAGATGTGGCCAATCTCATGAGAAACAGAGCTGTGACCTGCTGTGAGTTCCCACTGGGCAAAGTTTCCTTCAAATCTGAGATGTTGCTCCAGCTGAGTCAGAATATTCCTCTGGTACCACTAGTCCTCCAAAGGCCAGATTTCTAGATTCAGATCTGGCTTGCTGTAGGCTACGTTCTTCCATATTTCATTTAGTTAACATATTGGCAAAATATCTTTCGGCTTTGCAAACTGTTGGAAATCTAATGGCTGGCTGAGGACTCAGCTCCAGGGACCAACAGAAACTGCTCACAAACTGGTTCTGCTTTAGGGGCTTATGGTGTATCTGCCATGGAGAAGCAAGTGACCAAGTTTTGGGTGATGAGAGATTGTGAGTCTTCCTGCTGTACTCTGAGTTAGAACTGGAATTGTGTTTGTTCCTTAAGTAATTCCAGTGGAACAGGGTAAATTAGAAAGTCTGGTCTTGAGACTGATGAAGAAACCTGGTGAAGTGGCTTTTGTGAGCTTCTACCAACTTCAATAAGTGGGTGTGCTATAGTGAAAAGGTTTCTGGGAGGCACAGACTTGGTGAAGAGTAGAGAAGAAATACTAACATGTTTGTTGCTGAGTGAGGATTTCTAGATTAATTTCTACATCTCCTACTGAACTAAAGTCTCAGGACCAAGCCAGACATGGAAGCTTATAAATCCAAACACTATCTTGAGTTAAGAGTACAATACCTGGTTATGCACCAGGGTTTTTCTGCATTGAAGTGAGCAGCATGCTGACAACCACTGCAGTTAGAATATACTGATGCCAGTGTTTCAGGGGATCCTGGTGCTAATGGCCAGAAAAAACCCAACTAGCACGATGGGGTGTGTTCCCACTGGCATTCTCACCCCATACTAGAATCATTTGCTCAGTGCTATTAGTTGCTATTCTGAGTTCCAAACCAGATCTTTATTAAAGCTTCCAGGAAAGCAAGAGCACAGTGGATGTCCACAGGGCCTTCAGTATTGAAGTCACAGAATAAAATTATAGATGGAAAAGACCCATCAGGTCATCTGCTCAACCTACCAGCCAATGCTGGGATGTTCTCTGTGGTGTGCTTTTTCCTTTCTTTGTCTGCATCAAGCCAGAGGGGTTTCCACAGCTTCCCTGGGGAGAGTATGACATAGCTGACTAGTTCTTGCCCTTAGGAATAACTTTGAGCCTCTGAAATAATAGAAGCATTTCATTTAGATGGAGAAAAGGAACTCTGAGTCTTATGACTATACTGTATCTCAGATGTAATTCTATATTAATGACTTCTTGTATGCAGATCATATGAGGCCAATGCTGTGTCCCACCCCACAGCTGTCTCTTTCAGTAATTATTCCTTAGACAGATTTTTGTCATCTCTCAGTAGTAAATAGCACACAGACCCTGATCAATTGCATTTCACTTGGCAAACATTCAGAATTTGCCCTGACTAGTGTTTGAAGTGTCTGTCTGATTCTCACTCCTTTTAATTGTGCCAAAGTTCTTTGGCAATTTGTGATTTCATGTCCCAGAAACACATTAAAAAACATAATTCCAACATATTTTCCTTAGGTGAATTTAAACCACTCAACACATGTTTACTAAAACCAACTGCTCTTATAGATAGAGGAATCTTGACAGCTATTGATTTAATACTTCCAAATGTTTTCATTCAAATCCCTTGGGCACCTACTGTCGATCAAGCATAACTTTCTGGCATCTCGATCTCTTGCAAAGCAATGCTTCTGGCCAAATATATGAATGTTCTTTTTGACCTTGAGTATTGGGCATTAATAAACATGAACCCAAATATTTTTTTTCAGAGGGAATAAAATACTTCCATAGCTATTAAAACATGCAATCCTCTGACTTTTCTTGAAGACATCTGTGCATAGAAATGATTTAATTGAGTATGAAGATAGTTTTAAAGCAATGCCAATACCCTTAGCATTCTGATGAGGGCTGTATCGGTTTTGCAGTTTTCAGATGCTGAAAATTATATTTAGCATGCAGGATAGATTTAAAAATATTAGTTATAGAGCTATGGAAGGCCATGATTAATACCATTTGGTGATTGTTTGAGTTGCTTCACACAATGAGCAAGGATTCAGAGGAAGCCTTTGTCTGACTGCCACTTTGGCTACGGGAAAGGGGGGAAATCTGAATCCCAAACATGTCTTTGTTAGCAGTTGGATGTCATTTTCTTTTGTTTAGCATTTGCACAGTGCTCTATGTCACGTAGGAACATAATAAAGCTTTGCCAGCAACAGCACCAGACTTTGGGAATATGCACAGACCAGTGAGACCATGGAATGCACTTTTATCAGCAGAAGAGGCAACTTAATAGACTTATGATGAGACCTATGAAAAGGGTTTTCCCTGGTCTATTGGCATGTGCTTTATAGTGCTAAGCCAGCAGCTTTGCTCTTAGGTGTAATTTTGATTCTAGTGCTTAACTTATAAGCACTTTTCTTTTGTACCAGTTAAATACAGCTCAAATTATTTCTCTGTTGTTCATTAGAAGTGAGCAAGTTTCACATGAATTTTTCAACCTCCTATTTAATCATTCCTACCATTGCCTGCTAGCTGATAGCACACCTGGAGATGAAAGTTTGGTCATCCAGAAAGTAGAGAACAATGAGCAAAGACATGAGGAGAAAAGGATTTTATATAGGGAGATCCTAAGGCATCATAAGATATAAGTTAAGCCTTAGCTTTCTCCACATCTACTCTATTTGTGCAGTCACAGTATTTGTAATAAACTCCACTCAGAGCATTTCTAACCTGGGTTAGTATCAACAGCAGTGTCTTGATTAAATCTACCACAGTTCTGATTTTGATGTGGTGGTGTTTTTTCTCATTTGTGGCTCTAGAGGCACTTGGTGTTCTCCAACAACTCAAATATAATGGAGACTGGAGGAGTCACCCATTTTCTGGGCAGATGTTGTTAGCACACAACAATGCACGTTGTTATGCACCAGCCCAACAGTGAGGTAAAGCTGAGTCTTCAGGCAACCACGGCTATGACTTTGCATGAGTTTCTTTAGCCTGAGTGCCAGCTTAAACTGATCCTATCCCTCTTCTCATCCAGCTGTTCTATTATTTTGGCAGCTCCTCAAGATTTCCTGGAATAATTGCAAATGAGTAATAATTTTGCATTTAGCTTGTATGAAGCCCTGGAATCAGTGATCGTTTGCATGCTGTAATAAATACCCAGCCATGCCTTGGACGTAAGTTCTGTACATTTGAACAGCAAACTTCAGGAGGAGGGGGACAGAGGTAGAGTCCAATTTGTTATTATTGTTATTACTGTAGGTTCTCATACTTTTAAAATGAACTTTATCAGCAGAAAATAATGATGTAAAAATAAATAGGTACGTTCTGTTGGCAAGCAGGTGGCCAGGAGCAGACAGAATTGAAAAATCAAAAATCCTGCTGTGGGATCCAAACTACCTGGAAGTGCCTGAGCTGTGTTTTTCTGCTCAGTCCAGGCTGTCCCATAAATGCTAAACATCTCAAAGGTCATCCAAATAAAAAGTAAATGCAAACAGAGGCTTCTTTCTCCCACACAGCAGACCTCCAGCCTGCTCAAGATACAATAGTGAAAGCTTGCCTGTTTTGACTATTAGTCAGTCTTACTCAGCTGCCATTTGGGAAAGTTATGAACAGCAGTCTGGGGGCTCTTTGCAGGTGACCTAGGGCGGGACACATCTGTCATGCTTCCAGAAATATGAGGCCCTCTTTAAAGCCACTCTTAAAGCCTTTCTTGGCGAGAAACTGACAACAAAGTGCACAATAAGGAATGATTTTCTGACAAAAAACCCCAGTACCTTGCTGCCTCCCTGGTGCAGCAGTTTGGCTTTACATTTGGTAGCAGTCTTCCAGGCAGTGAGTTTTATCCAGTTTTTCCTGGAGAACTTTTAGTAGCTTAATTGATATGATTAATACTAAAACCCAACCAACCAGACAAAAAAACCCACCCCAAACAAAAAAAACCCTCACCAAGATAATGAAGTGGGAGCTCTCAGTCACCTCCTCTTCATGTCCAGGGAGAGCAATGAGTACTCTGTTGCTGTATCCCTGATTTCCTGCCATTGTCACAGCTCCTTTTTCAGTTTTCTGTCATTACTAATGCCTTAAATGCAAGTTGAGAAGAAAGGTAAGAACAGGATTGAAATATCATACTTTCTCCCCTAACAAAACAGCTCCTTTCCTTTGACTGCTCTAGCCTATATATGTTGCTAAGATACAGCATCATAGATAGGATGAAAAAAAAAATATTCTTGCAGAATTTAAATGGCTTGAATTACCTGTAATGCTGAACAGCTTGGCTTGCTGCCAGCAATAACTTCTATGTAAGAGCATAGGATAGTGAGACTGGTGTTTTTGTGTTTGCTGCTGTGAAAACCTGACAACTGGGATTCCTTGATGCTGTCCTGCACCCTAAGGAAGGGTCCCTGGACTCTGGCAGTGAACAGAGTATAAGCTGAGCAAGTGGGAAGGTTCTTGTCAGGACTGAGGTGTGTGAGCAAGACAGCACTGGATACTACTGTGCTTGCCAGACATGGCACAATTAGTTCAGCTGCAAAGGAAAGATGTTTCCTTCCAACTAGGACACATAGTTATTTTGTCTTGGACACTTGGAGACAACCTTTCAGAGTAGGAATCCACAAACCACAAAAATACTCATGTTGAAAGAATCTGGCCCAAGATGCTACATTCATGTCTGTTTGTTTTTCCTTTTTCCTTTTATGAAATGAAAGCAAACGAATTCCTTTTTTACAATCAATAGTAGACAAAAGGTAACTTACTTCAGTTCAAGGCTACAAGCAGTATTAACTGATACAAAACTCTTCTTTGTTACAAATTATACTATACAAATATTCTCTAAAAAGACGAAGGTTAATATAAAATTTTCGTGACTTAATTAAAAAAGCCCCATAAAAATCTAAGGGGAAGCAAGTAAGTAGGCATATCCAGCTCACATGTGTTTGTTTAAACATACTTTACGTGTTAAGATACAGTAGTTACTTTCTGCATGAGAGCTCTCAAATTATAAAATTAATCTGTCAGATTTTCAGACTTGGCAGGGTAAAAGGCTTTCTTGCTGTGTTCTGAGTAGGGGAAAAGCATAAATTCAGTGGTAAAGAGCTAAATAACCACACAGTTAATGGAGGGAAAGTTTAGGAAAATAATTACGTAAATTCACTTCAGTCCTGATCCTGCAACCTTTACCCATGCAATGACATTCTTTGCCCAGCAGCAGACTCGTATTTACACTTTGCAGAATCACATCCTTACTGAGGTAGAGACTGCCAAATAGCTGTGAGTGAGGGAAGTGCCATGTGTGCCAATTCTAGAAACCAGTAAGGCAGTACAGCCTGCCCTATATTTTCAGTAACTTTCGGTAACTTACATAACTAGGTGCAAAATACTTATTTTTATTTCTGCTTCTTTTCTTTGGAAGTGCAGTCATGTGCAATCAGGTGGAATAAGTGTGCTGATCATTTTCCTTCAGAAATTGTAATGGTTAGCGATGTGAACACTTTTCTTTTTAGGCAGAAACCATGAGGTACTGAAGCAAGCATTCACTTTTCCTGCACTTGAGGTCACAAATTTATGCAAGTCAAAAATGTTGGGCCTGCCAAAAACATCATGCTACACTC
Organism: Monarcha castaneiventris obscurior; assembly: GCA_026261815.1. Taxonomy (NCBI): domain Eukaryota; kingdom Metazoa; phylum Chordata; class Aves; order Passeriformes; family Monarchidae; genus Monarcha; species Monarcha castaneiventris. The sequence continues at coordinate 2,305,232 of JAMPIT010000434.1, read as the reverse complement.
CACCAAATAAAAGGACACTGTTATTCTTACAAGGAAAGGTTTGACAGGACAGGAAATAGGCAGGGTCATAGAAGTTTACTTACTACCAAAACTTACTTAACCATCTTTAAGCCAAAATACAATGATAGTTATTTAACAAAAACAAAACCAAAACAAACCAACCAAACAAAAAATTCAAAGGTGAGGAAGAAGTCAAATATAAGAGCTCCAGACTGTGTTATTACAGGAGTTGCAACCAATACAGAACCTAGGGAAGCTGAATTAACATAATTCAGGTTACTATATATCACCCACCCTTACTGAGTTAACATGTATTAAGCAAGTTTTAATTTATATGCTGAACTTGCAGCCAGAGGCATCTGATTTGGAAAATCCAATGCAGAGTTTACCAGGCTATACATTACTTCCATTACAATGCAATCCTTAAGTAGACTGCATTCCACTTAAAGGAATGGAGCAAGAGAGCAAAAAGAGAGTGAATACGAAAGATAGGAAAAATGTTGCTGTTCATTACAATTTTCCATTTTTGTTGAAACGCAGCAGGAGAGCAAAGCCACAGGCTTCTCTACTGCTCTTGCATGCCAGGAGGGATTATGCAAACACTGCAACCACCCAAATCTTATTTAAATTATAGTCATTGTTCCCCCTTTAATGGTTATACTTTTGCCTGCTTTCACTCAAATATTGCTGCATCTTGCTTTCCGCCAACATAGTCCCAGTGGGAGTCATCAACTCTTAATTATAGATGAACAGATCTTTGAAAAGTACCTCTGAAAAAGAAGTGGAAAAGAACGCAAACTTTAAGTGCCATCTAGTGGCTGATCTAAAAAACATTAAATAGATTTAAAAAATTCCTAACATGCCACAGAGTAACATAACAGTAGCTGAACTGAGGAAGCTGTGCTTAAATTCTCAACAACTAAAGACCAGGTTAACATTCTAGGGGAAGGAAAAGGACTAAAGATCAATGGTAGCAATGGTATCATTGCCATATTTTTTCTTTAAGATTTTTGTCCAAGAGTGGGGAGTTCAAGCAGTAGGAATTGTATATGAAGCCTCTATATCTTCAAAACCCTCATCACTTATGAGCTTCTGCCTTTCTAAGGACATAGAGGTTATCATAAATATTGCAGCTGAAATCAAAAAATAGAACCCTCCTCTGATCTCAAAATAGAACCCAAACCATGGAGGCAAATCTGGGGCCAAGCATCTGAACTTTCTTCCAAATTCACTTGGGGTGGAAGGCCAGAGTTTTTCTATCCCTGTAACAAGTCAAGTCCATTTTTTAAAAAAAAGGAAGCAGATTCTTAGCTAGTAATGTCCTTTTTCTTTCCTTGCAGGAAAATACCCTTTTCTGTTGTAGATAAAGAATTCTCTACAAATTACTTTTCATTTATAAAAACTTCATGTTTCATTTACACAGAGGCTGTTCCACAAGATAGTGGCCACAAGAAAGGAGCAAATGCTGTTGTAAGAAGCCTCTACTCAGCACCAGTACAAAGTTTCTAGAAGTTTGAAATGCAGCCCTTGATCTGCAGTAGCAGTATCAACTTAAGAACTCTAGGTACATTGGTAACTCTTGTTGCCTGTGTAGAAGTATTTGTCTTTCACAGATTTGCTACTCCTAACAGGAATTATCAGACTTCCTTACCCACGTGCAATGGTTTGGTGCACGTGGAGGAGCTGTGTGTAGAGGTGAGCTTGAAAGCATTTCTCATTTCAGATAAACTTTCCCAAGGTCCTACTGGGAAGGGCCTTGCAGCAATCTAAAACTCATGACATGCTTCTCTAGAGAAGTACTGAGAAACAAAGGAAAGGAACTCCACCATACTGATTTTCAAAATAATAGAGCCTTTTTGGTAGTGACACTTAAGAGAATGGTTCTCGTGTTGACAAGTAACAGCAGGCATGTGCATGTAAGTTTGTTTCTTCCTCCTATGTCTGATTGTGCTTTTTCTAGCAAATGCATATCTCAGAATCTGTAGTATTAGCATTATTTCAAAAATGGAAATCAGATCAGTTTCCAACAGATACAACAAATAAGGAATATCAACAGAACTCCAACTTCTTCCTTGAAGGTTGCTGTTCCAAGTTAGGCCAACTTGTAGTATCTTTTTTAAAAAGGACTTGCATCAGTGGATTCCCTGCTGAGTTTTTGGGAGGTGGAAACTAAAAATCACAGCAAAGCTTCCTCTTGCCTTACAGTCCGACAAGAGGAAACAGCTTTACACAAAAGGATCATAGATTTTAAGACCTTTAAATAGCCTTTGGTAATTGAAGTTCCTTTTTGGCAGGTTGCAGAACTGAAGGTTAGTGGCAAGCTCAGCTTTTCCAGTTCATTGAGGCTGCATTGGTAGGATGCAGTCTGAATGATGCTCCTGGCTTCCAATGGCCCTTCTGCATGGGGAGCCTGCTCATGATGGTCTGTCTGGCTGTAAGTACAGTGCTGTGATGAGGGGTAAGAACAGCAAAAACACTGATTAGCATATCATGCATGCAGAGGAAAAGGCTTCTGCCCCAGACAAAGATGAATGTACCCCTTGTTTCAGCACTGCCAAGCCAATGTAGTGCTTATCTCATGGTGGAAGGATCTGAATGCTGTCACACTACTCTTTATTTTCCAGCTCCTTGCAGGGGAGGGTGGGATAAAATGTATAAAATGTGTAGTCTTTTGGGCCTATTTCACTAGAAATAGTCCTAGATAAGTACATGAAACCAATACCTACAGGATTATCCTGATGTGAAACTACCAAGCAGGAGAGTGGTATGAACATCAGTCTACAATGGACCCACCTCTCCACTGCTAAAACTTAAAGCACAGTATTTCCTACCTGTGATCTTCCAGATAAGAAAATCTTAAAGTACAGACAACTGCAGGAAAAAAAGTGTTTGAGAGCTTCAGAGCCTTTTCTAATTCTCTTATGTAAAGTGGAAAGACAGTCACTTTTCTTTACTTTTTTGTTTCTTCTCTTCTGTGCATGTTCTTTCACCTAAAAGTTAGAGTCATTTAAGAAATTCCACACACTTATTGAATCAAGCTTAGGACAGATTCCTGAAGTATTCTCTGTTAACTAGACAAAAGTGAACTTAAAAAACCAAATGGTGCACTGCTTCAATAATTCAGAATCTTTCTTCCATATAGTAACATATTAATAAATTTCAACTGCATATTTCATAGCTCTTATTTATGATATAGAAGTTATTTCCAGATGAGTTGTGTTACTTAGCTCAAACACTGTATTGCTTTTTCTTTTAAAATAAGAGAGCTCAAAAATTGGCCACTCGAAGATCAGCTAAGGATCAAAGTCACAACTAGCTTTCAAGAGAAAGACAAGTATTTGGACAGGTTGTAGAAGATGCAGTAATAAATATTTTTGTCTTATTCTGATTTAGGGGGCAGAGTGTGAAGTGCTATCGATACTGTCACTGATGCTGTATGAAATAGGCTCTGGGTATGAAATCCTGAGCCATGTGGAAAATAGCTTTCAGAAGTGTAACACAAACTGGCAAGCAAACAATGAGGCCATTTTAGTTTAGGTGAGTAAAATACAAAAATCGTTAAGTTAGTTTTTAATTTATTACAGTATAATTGCCATATAAACAACACATTGCTGAGGACTAAACATCTTGAAAGAAAAAATAATACATCAACTAGTAGGTCAAGCCAGTCATGCACATTTCCTCATTACACAGACAAATTCACTGGAGGATAAGATACAGAGAAGTCTCAATAAAACTTGAAATATTTTTATGTACTCCAAAAATCCTACTTCTAATTCAGATGAAAATTTAGAAATAGTGTAACAAACAAAATTAAAAAGCACATTCAAGTAATTTTCAGTTCTTTCCAGTAGAACCAAAGCCACCTTCGCCACGTTCTGTATCATCCAGAGCCTGAAAGACATCAATTATGATAAGCTGGTTTAGTGCCTTAACTTGCCTTTTGTTTCTATACAACAGATATTGTCTATCATTTACTTGTAATGAGCTGTAATTAAGAAACCAAAAAATGTATGAGATGCTTTAGACTCTCTTTTGTACAAGCTTAAACAAATGCTTGCGAGGCAACCATTTCTAGTATATACTGAACTGTTTCTCAAAAACTCTGAAAAAGTGAAAAAAAAAAAAAATCCACCCAAGTGCATACAAAGAATCAAGACTTTCATTCAGGTGGCACTGCTGCTATGCAGTTTTACCACTGAAAGTAATTCCAGCAAAGTATTTATCTGTATAATACATTTCATCTTATATACAAGTATCTTAAACTATTAGTCATTGAAAAAAGCAGAACTATTTTATTTGGCAACTTACTTCAACTTCTTCTAGCTCAGGATAATAAATGCGTTCACAGATGAGCTGGGCAATTCTATCCCCTTTTTTAACTGCAGAGAAGTTAAAACATTAGTTCCTTCAAAAATATGAATAATTAATACAGACTTTAAACAATCTCTTGTCAAAAATATTAGAATACTTATTTGAAACTGAGTTAAGCAGATGTTAACAGTCCCAGAAAAATACAGGTTAAGATAAATTTCTGTTTGGTCCTTTTAAGGTGAAGTGTCAGCAGCTCAAGGCCTTTCCATTCATTCCTGCTGCTGTACTCTGGCACCCTAAGTTCATTATGCATAAGTAGTGCAGAGATGGAGAGACAGCTGCATGGATAATGTAGCTCCCTTCTGAACTAGACCCAGGAATTCGGGGAGAAAAAGGCAAACTGATGAAAACAGAGTTTCTCACTAGTAACCAATATGGCTCACAGAACTTCCAAAAGAAGCTTGTGATGTGCAGATGCAGAAGAGGCCACAGAAACACTGGCAATAGTGTAACTGGGCACTGAAGCTTAAAACTGACTTTTTGCAAAAAGACATCATAACAAAGGGAAAATCCTGTCTTTATAACTCATGTTTCCCAGGATTCTGAAGAACTTTTTATCTCAAATACTACTCAGGTAATTTTTTTTTTTTTTCAGAGAAAGGTAGAAACTTAATACAAAGTTGCACTTTAGTACTGCTTGTGAATCTAAAGCGTAGCTAAGTAGTGTTGTTTTGGTTTGTTTTTGTGGTGGTGTGGTGGTTTTGGGGGTGGTTTTTTTTGCAAGCTGCTTAATTTGCTGTGAGTAGAATCTTTCCATGTTCCCATGACAGGACATTATTAAGTATCTATGTGTTAGTTAACTGAGAGAAGAAAAATGTTCCCAGCTAATTCTACCTCTGCATAAACTTTTAAAGAAAAAATTAGTTTATCATTCTCAGTCAGATGGCTGAAAATAGGCTCTGCCAGGCTTAACAGTTACCTTGAAAAGTTTCCTTGCCAAAGTTGAACAGTACCACACCAACATTTCCCCTGTAATCCTCATCAATAACACCAGCTGTCATGAGAAAGAATTTAGAGAGACATCCAGTTAGTAAATGTCAGTATATGAGAACTAGATTAGATAAGATTAATAAATAATTACAGTATCTCATACTCACATCCTTTATACTACTGATGCACAATTAAACAAGATATATGCAAATACTGAGACATCTAAAAATCGATTTTGCAAAAGGAACTGAAAGCACCACCACGTGTCAAGAAGTGCTTTACCACTGTACTAATTTTAGTAGTAATACCCTATCTGAAATCAAGACAGGCAGACCAAATTCAGGCTCCATTTGGTCTGCTAACTTCAGCTTTTTCAGTGGCAAGCAGAAATCTGTTCTCAACTCCTAACCTTTCATTCGAGAGCTATGGATCTGCACAGATCCAAATCCTGTACCTCTGGCAAGGGAACAGAATCAGAGCTTTAAGGAAATGATTGTCATACAGCTATATTCAAGTATCAAGGCTACAAAACCAGCTCACTCTTGTATTTTGCATGACTGTATTAGCTACACAGTTCAGAAGATTATCTACCAGTGCACATTAAAATAATTATATTCTGCTTCTTTGGAGCTTTTCTCTCAGATACAGGAAACATATTTCCAGTAGAAAACGAGTTTGGGCCTCCCTGTGGTCTCAAGTACGTATTTTGAAGTCTATTTGCAGAAATAATTTAAAAACTAAAATTAAACACCATTCCAAGACGTTCCCAGACTCATACAAAGTATCACCATTACAGATTACAAGCACCAGAGGAAACTCTAGCATGACTGTACCTTGAAGTTTTAATGTTGAACCACAAAATGCACATTTAAGAGTAAAAACCTGCTTTTTAAATTAGTTTCTTCAGCTTTGTGAAAAAATTGTAGTGCATATGATCCATAGTTACCGTGCAATCTTTGCACTGGTTCTAGTGTGGAAAATGTATTTACACAACTCTCTTATGTAATGTTTTGGATTAATCCAAACAGCTCCTTAATTAAGGTGCTAGTAACCCTGGGAGTACCCCCTGAGTTTTGAAAATTTAGAATAATATGCATTTCTCAAGTCAACGTGCTGGTTAAAAAAAATGGGTAAAGCAGAATATAAGTCATCTTTAATGACTTCTTAAATCAAAAAATAACTTCTATGGCAGGCACTGCCTACAAAAGTATGATAGAGTTATTATTTTTAAAAATCAGTACTATTTTTTATAATTAAGCCAGTTTTAACATAATTATGATGCACTCTCTCTCTCAGGTGTTAGCCAGGTATTTCCTTCTGCCAGACTACCCATGAAGCCACCATTTATTTACACATTACGCTGTGAAACTAAGGCACTTCCTTGATTAGTATTTACCAAGGATTACTAAAAAGAACAAAAAGTTTACCTCCAACATCTATGAAGTGCTTTGCAGCTAAACCAGAACGCGGTGCTAGAAAAGAAATTTTTTGTAAGTATTACAATTTTTTTATTTTAAGACAGTATTTATAGGTTATATAGTGTGTTTGCACAGTCTTGTTTCCACAGTCTTTTTAAAATAAACATATTACAGGAATTACTGTAAGAGTTTACGTATATATTAAACAGAATAACAGCTGCAACAGGCTACAACAAAATTCCAATCTTAAAGTGATAGAAATGTATCTTTATTTGATCTGCAATTGCAGAGCAGGTTTCTCCAAGGAAGGCAACTGGAGCAGACAAGGACTGTCTAATATTGGTTTATTTTTGGTGACTACCACTGGTTTGGCATCATCTCAGAATATTATTAGGACAATCCATTTAAGTTATGACAGAAAACAATATTTGGCAAGCAATTTCCTAAGCAGTGTTATACACAGATAAATTATGTGTTGGGATTTGGGGTTTTATTTACCTTAGCCTACTGTGATGAGGAGCTAAAAATGATACGATCTTCAAAATTTTCTTTGGGATAAGAGAAATGCTTGTGTGTTCTCCTTTTACATAAAAGGAGATGGCAAACTCTGATCATGTTCTTCCACTGGAGTGGCTATTGCTTTTTTACTTTATGAATTTACACATAATTCAGATAAAGAATGCACAAAATAAACAGAACATCTTGTACAGGTTCTCTCAAGTATTCTGTCACCAGCAGTAATCAAATTTTACTACACTGTTACTCTGGGGTTAATTTTTAAACATACAGGGATGCACTTTCTGTATGTCCACTACCTATTGGTCTTTTTGATTTGAATTCTGAAACTGCAGTGCTATGAAGTTGTATGTAGAGCAAAAGCCTTTTTGCTGATCATCCTTTTGCCGCTTGACATACACCAAACCTCAAATGTATCTGACAACAGATAACAGGAAGATCTCTATTACAAGATTTAGTAAGTCACACAGCCACGTGGCATCCCTTTTTTGTGTAGACTAATTCTGAAAGCTTTAGGCAGAATCTAAATGGGAAGATGGTGTCAAACCCGTTCTACAATGACTCTGCAGCCTTTTCACAGCTCGTGTACTCACCTACTCGGCCATAGCACCCAGAAGGAAGTGCTATTTGAATGTCTGTCTTCACCACAGCCTTTTCCATGGGTGGTATCACACAGTCATAGGCACTACATTAAAGAAAGAAACACTGGTTTATAGAGAATACTTTTTAAAGTTTCTTTACTGTAACTTAAGGTACAAAATTACCCAGAATTATTCTGCCTGGGAATTTATACCATGAAATTTAGACAACAAATATTTACAGATTTGCAAAATTTAATGCAGATCCTAAAACACAAGATGTTGCCATTCTGATGATGCTAGTTTAAGATTCTGGAAGTGTCATTTGAACAGCATACTCCTTAAATTGCCAGTTTTAAATGGTTTTTTTAACTGGTAAGATAGACAAAAGATACAAGTTTAACTTTAAAGTAACCATCAGGTGAATGTGGTTGTGCAATTTTTGTGCAAAAGCAGAAACTTTACAAATATGCTTTGATTAAGCTTTCTACAGCAGATGAACTAGTTGTAATCAAAATTAATAATCTATTAAGTTAACTTTTAGGTAACGATGTTTTTATCTGAGCAGTCTGACAGTTCATGATTCCCATGATTCTCCTGGGAACTCTGAACTACAGAGATTTTAAGAACTTGCTGAAGCTACCCAACTGGAGGCTTAATGAAAGGCAGTGGTGACAATACTTGTCATATCTTGACCTCGATAAAGAACTGTTTTTTAAACACTGGGAAGCACTGAAAAGTTTTCTTTAAAACTGACTTTTTCCAGGTCTACAGTGCACCATTGGAACAAGAACAAAAACAAACCTGGTGAGACAAAAGGGATAAAGAAAAAAAGGATAAAGTGTGGTGAAGTAAATCTTCAGGAAAGAAGTCAGAGAGGTGAAGGAAGAAAAAGGCTGATTATTCTAGGTAACAGTAAAAAAGGTAAGTTAAAAATGGTGGCAGCAAAGTTCAGATGTAACTAGTGACTGGATCACAGAAGCACTATGCAAACAACCACAAGTTTAGCTACAGGTATTCGTAAATACAGTGAAAACCATTGAACAAGGCTCATTATGAAATCAAACAAATCAAAACCCAAGTCTGTACATCACCCCCTCTGGTTTCCAGCCAGGGCCACTATCAAACTGCTACAACGCCCTTTGGCAGGCAGCAGCACCCCGGAGCCAAGAGGAAAGCAGAAAAGCACAAGTGCTGGCAAGAAGGGCCCATGTGCGCTATCATTTTTCCCGTTCAACAGGAACGCACGCGGCCAATGTGGGCACCACCAGCAATTCCGGATGCTGTGTCAAGCCCGACTTTTAGCTAACGACTGCATCTCTGCCTGATGAAATCAATGCTGTAGCATACCTGGATCACAGATCCCCGAAAGTGGCCAGGGATGGAGCAGCAAGGGAGCTACGACTCGGTCAGCTCTGGCCACCTCTCCTGCATGCCAGCGAGCCTGGCCGGGGGCTCGGCTCGGCAAGAGAGGGCTCTCAGCCGCCGGAGCCCCTGCCCAGGGCTCACCGAGCAGGGCAGCATCTAACGCGGCATCTCCCGCTCCGGGTGCCGCAGCCTCACCCTCCCTCACCTGTACAGATCGTAGCCCGCAGCCCGCGCGGAGCCCCGGGAAGGGGCGAAGGCGTTCTCGGACAGCTTGGTGAAGCGGAGCCGCGTGGAAGCCTCTCCGGGCCCCGAGCCCTTCTGCCTCTTGCTGGGGGACGGCTGCGGCACGGCCTCGGAGGCGGGCATGGCTGAGAGAGCGGGAGAGGCGCTGTGAGGGACGGCCGAAACCCCGCCAAAAACCCCGCCAAAACCGGGCACGGCCCACGGGGCCGCGTACAGGGGGGGAAACCGGCCCGTCCGCGGCCTCTCCGCGCCCGGCGCACCCCCATTCCCCCCTCGGTGAGAATGGCCTCGCCCAGCTCCTCCCGGGTGTCCCGCACCCGCGCTGCGGGTCCCGCCCCGTGTCTCAGGCGGGGCTCGCCATCGCCCCGAACCGCAGCCGCCGCGCCGCGGCCAGGCGGCCCTGAGGGGTGCAGAGCGGGCCCGTTGTGTGGCTGGGGACCGTGTATCCCCCGCTAAAGCCCCTGAGGGCCGCGGGCTGGGCAGCGTGTGCTTCCCCTCAATTCCCCCACCGCTTCTTACAGTGCCCGCGGGGGTGCCGGAGCCACCGGAGGCGCCGGGCCAGCATAGCGCTGCCGCCGCCGTGAGGGGAGCGCGCCATGAGCGCCCGCCCGGCGCTCCTCGCCTCGGCCCGCCCGGCTCAGGGGGGACGGGCCGGGGCGCCGCTGCCCCGTTCTCCCCCTGCCCGGGCTGTACCTGCCGGCGCAGCCCTTGCGGCAGCGGCCCGGCCCGCGGCGCTGCTCGGGAGGCGGCGGCGGCGCTGCCGCGGGATGGCGGGCGGACCCCGCGGGACGCGCGCGGTTGCCGGGGGACGCGATTGCGGCTGCACGGGCGGGCGGGGCCCCCTCAGAGCCGCCGCGGGGCCGCCCCCGGTCCCGCATCACGGAGCCGCGGTGGCCGAGCACAGCGGGCTGCCCCGGGGCCTGCAAACAGCCGCTGTCCGCCCACAGGCACAGCGTGGTTGGGGCCTGAAGGGACCTCTGGAGAGCATCCAGTCTAATCCTGCTGTTGAAGCAGATCGTCTTAGAGCAGGTTGCACAGAATAGTGGGATAAAGAGACTCCTTCAGAAATGGTCAGGCCAGCTCTTGTCGGTGCTCTAGATGGGAAAGCCTGTCAGTGCTTGGCGTGCTCTGTTCTGTCTCGGACCAGAAGACTCATGATTTCACTGTCTTTCATAGTCTCTGCACACTTGCTATCCTATCTGTGGTGTAATTTCCCCCATATTGTTCCTGTATGTATGGCTTTCTACCTCCATATCTATCTATATGTAGGATATACAGGTATATTCTGTAGGATATATCTGTATCCTGAGAAATAGGGAATTTCTGGAATTCCCCCATGGCTCTCTGCTGGGGTCTGAAAAGACTATCCCATTGGATTCATAGTTTAAAAACTGCCCCCGGTGAGGCTAATGGATGTATTTGACTCTCTGCAAAATAGCTGCGGACTCCTGGATTCTTTTTGCTGGTCTGAAGTTTGTCAAACAACTGTTCTTTGCGCTTTTTTTAAAAACTCTATATGCGATTGTCTCTTTGCTATGTTATGTTTTTTTAATTGCAGCCAGATGGCAGTGAAACCTTTACTACATGTTGCAGTTCAGTTGTGAAAGGTATTTTTAAGAATGTCCCAGTTTGGGCTTTCTTTTTTTCCTGTTCAGTATTTTCAGTCTAAATAGTATGCACTGTTTGAAAGAGAATATGTATGTAAAACAGACCCTTTGAAAAAACTACTTAAAATATTTTATGGCTTCTGATGTAAACGATCGAAAAATTGAAGTTCATAGGAATCGAAGTTGTATCCAACTGATACCTAATAGTAAATGTTTATTTATACAAGCAGGGCTTTATAGAGTTTACAACTGCATCCTGCATTGTAGTGTAGAAAAGGTCCAATTTTATGAATGGCCAGGCTTGGTGAGGCAGGCTGGGTTCTGAACTGTGCTTAAGGTATCCTGGAAGCCCATGAATAATAGAGAGGAGGTGTGTAATTCCTCCAGCTCCTTGTGTAGCAGTAAGAAACACACAGAAGCCTACGTGGAGCCTCCCTAAAAGCTCTGTTTCTTGGCATTGGCTGGGTGCCATCCAGATTATATCTGTGTGCTGTGTGAGGTGAGGTGGAAAGGATGGTGACCATTACAATTCTACAAGGAACTGGAAGGACCTGGCAGCATATAAAAAGCTCCAGTATCACTGCTGACATCACTGTGAAGGATGAGAATAATCTCCTTGTTTTGCAGGTGCAGAATGTGAGCTTTGGTTTGCTCAGAGTTGTGCAGGAAGTCTGGTATAAGGAGGAAACTTCTGTGTAATGCAGTCAGATTGTAAAATGATCCTTCAGCCTGGTTGTAAATGTGTAAGAAGCAAAGGAAGAACATTATGAGAAAATATCAATATTTAATATCCTGCCTTTAATAGATGGAGAAAATAAAGCATGGATTACTGGGCTACATTACCATGTTCTGCTGAATTGCTGCTGCTGAACTCAGAAAAAATGTGATTATCAAATATTTGTCATTTTTTGAGATGGGAGTGCTAGATCCACCGCAAGTTAAATTCTAATAATTCATGCAAGATGAGGCCTGCTTTAAAATACACATTTAGTGAAATTCAGGGCTCCTTGGCTTTCATGAGGCTTAGATGTCAGTTGATCTCTGCAAAGGAGTTGCAGCACTACAGAAAATAAATTAGCCATGTTCTGTGATGGTCTTTAAATAATGCTTACACATAGGATATAGCTTTACCCATTAAAAAGAGAAGCTGCTTTTCTTGACAGCTGGAATTATAAAGTACCATGATCTTGCAGAGTAGAAAATAGAAAAATTACACGACTTAATGGATTGCCTTTATTTTAAGTTAGTGTATAATTAATATTATTTAGAAAGTCAAAAAAGAGAGAAATCTTTTATATAAATCAAAAATAAGGCATTGAACTCAGCTAATGAGTTTTTGTTGTTTTCTAATCACATAAATCACTGTACATATTATCCCAATGTATAATGCCAGATTGTATTAGCCCTAACATTCATAGAAAAAAATTGTCAGAATATTTTGTATTTTACTAATTTTTTGTGACATTTACTTACCACATTTAATTATTTCAATCATACATTCCATTGCACGTCAGAGCTTGAAAATGCATTATCAGGTCTTTTAATAGAGTCCATATTTTTATATATCTAAATTTTTTGTTTGTCACTAAATTAGAAGTGTTTGAATTAATTTAAATTAGCAGAACAATTGAGGTAAAAGCATCTGCTGTAGGCGTAGGTCTTAATTTGGCAATATTACAATCAAAAAGCATTGCATGTGTTCTACTTGCATTCTATCAGCTTATGAGTTACTCCTGATGGATGCCATACAGGTGTTTGTCTCACAGGTTGGTGCATTTCATTTTAATCCTACTGCGTGCCCATTAGCAACTATGATAGTGCAATTTGAAATAATTCTTTATCAATTTAATGCTTTTTGTATTATAGCAGTTAATTTTGCCTTTCTAGGATAAATACCAAAAACTTTTTCAATACCTTATAAAATCAGAAGAATTTCTTCGTTGTGTGCTCAAAATATTTGCTGTCTCTTTTGACATATAGTTAGATTTTCCTTCTTTTGCCTGTACTGGAGTGTAAGACCAGCAGGAACCATTTACACTTTTTCTCTAATTCTTTGCTGTGTTGCTTTGGATTTTTGAAAAATTTTCTGTCAATTATTAAAGTTTTAGATTTGTATTAAATGAGTGTGTCTTTGATAAAACATAGCCATTAAAAATGTAGCTGTTGGAATCAAGCAAGGCATATTCTAGGCACTAATGTTTTTCTAAGAATAGAAAGTCAGTACATTTTTGTGGTTGCCTCTGACCATTAAGACTGGAGGAAGGTTCTTGGAGAGAATTTCTAGCCAAGCCATGTACAGGTAATCAGACACTGCTCCTTTTCTTGCCACAGGGAGGCTCCTGTTCAGGCAGAGGGAAAAATAAAATTATCATTATGAAGGCAGGGGTAGCCCAGGCTTCTCACTCAATACTAAGTAGAAGACATCACTGTTCATATACAGCACTGATATAATTAGACTACAAGATTGTTTTAGTATCATAAGGCTTTAATTTGCAAACCCTTTCTCACCTGATTGCACTGGACATGAACTGCTTGTGATTGTAGCCTTAAACTGGTAAATAATATTTTTGGGGTCATAAAATGCACACATAATATGATTTTTTTAAAAAGGATAAAAATACAACACATGCACAGTTTTGCAGTCCATCAGCCTATTTTCTGATCTGCAGTTACTGTGAGATGAGAGTTTTAAAATATGGGTCAATTTTTGGTAAGCATTACATGCTCACTGATTTTTTTGAAACTGAATTAATAGAACTGTAGAGGTTTATCTATGCGTCACAAGTGCAAGTTAATTTATTGAAGCTGTGTATAAAAAATGCATCTGTAAATAAAAATCGATTCTGGAAAGGGCCCTTTTTTTGGTAATTTTATTGGTGGCCTCTTTTCCTTTATACAACTGCTTCATCACCAGGAAAGATTCATATTCAGTGTAGTCCCAGAGAACCATCAGTCCAGATGCAAGTCCTTCAGAAGGTACTTAAAAGATTACTTTTGTGCTCAATGAATTAACACAAGGGTTTCTGTAGCTCCAGCTCAGAATCCCATTACACAATATTCTTAAGAGTTAGAATCAAAAATCTTGCAACTCACAGGACAATGAGGTTGGCTGCTCTCGAATGCTCTTGTAAGAGCTCATTCAGACGGACTTGGCGGTAACTCTGGTTAAAATACAGCAGGGAAAAGAAAAAATCAGTTAGGTCAGGGATCCTCAGTTCTGGTGTCTTACAGATGTCTACACTCCCCCTCGTCTGCAATATTTTCTGCTGTTGATTTGGCAGCACTGGAAGCTGGGTCTGCTCTGGGGTCCAGAGTTAGAGCAATGGCAAAAGATGATGCTAAGCCACACTTTTTGATTAGTCTAGTTACATTAGGGCCAGAGTTGTTCACCCCTGTGTAAGGTTTCCTGGGGATAGGGATTATTTTTGTACTGTTCTTACTTTATGGTCAAGCTCAGGCCCTCAAAATTTTTATAACTTAACCACAAGTCACAGGGAACAAGAGACCAGGGCAGGTTTGTGTAAGATAGATGTATCTTAACTGATCTTGTAAATTAGTTCCTCTTTCCCTGGAGAAAGAAGAAAGCTGGTTTTTCTCCATTCAGACCTTAAATTTTCCTTCTCTACAGAAATTTCAGTGTTCTTTTACATGTTATAAAGGTAAGAATCCTCATAATTTAGCCAGTTGTTACCTCATGAGAATCATCCTATAACATCACCCTTTATCTGTGCTGCCAGGCTTTTCTCTGTTGAATTGTAAATGTGTTCTAATGTCCTCTGTAAAATTCCCAGAACTGCCTTACTTCTGACGATAAGGGTCATATCTTTCCAGATGTATAAGCTAAACTTTTTGTTGCTGTTCTTGTTTTACAGAGTAATTTGGCATTTTCATATTGCTGACTCTTTTCAACCTATGGGGAATTTTTCTGGTTCCTTAGTTAGTGACCTAGACAAGACCAAGCTAAATTATGTATTTTTTTTCTGTCGTATCCTCACTGGTTCTGCACACAAGTGTCTGTTATTATATTCCTGTTGTCTTTTATAGAGATGTTTTAAGGGCTCTGACTCTCAATTTTTGATAATTTAAGGTGAGAGTAATTTTAAGGTTTTCTGCCCATGGCTGACTGCTGTAACCTTACCCTGGTTATCAGCTCCATGAAGAGGGTAGTAGAGTGAGCAGTCAGTCTGCTTCCCAGCTGCTGCAGTCGGTAGTATGGTGTGTTATCTTAAATCATCGATTCCTGCTTATGTTAACGTGTCAGGCTGTGACCTCTGGCAGCTCTGAGCTCAGAGTTGCCATCCTTTCTCTGCTCAGGAAGTTACTAGCACCATAAAGGGGAGATAACTAAACTCCCAGTGTACTCAGGTTAATTCCACAGGAGCCATAACTAAAATTGCTAGATTAATTATCTGGGAGTTACATGAGAACTTGTCTTTTAAGGGTGAAAGAGTTTGCAGTGTCCTTTTGTCACTGTCCTGATGAAGCCTGGCAGGTCATTGGTAAAAAGGTATTTTTCCAACAAGTTTAAAGAGCAGACTGGGCTGTAATTCACCCGGTGGATCAGCCAGCATCAGCTTTGAAGCTCCTCTGAACTGCAGGAGAGCTTCTGCATGGTAGACTGGTTTAGTCTTCACTCTGCCACTGAGGTAAGAATTCATGCTCACCCTTGCCTTTGGAGAAATTTCCAGCCTTAGTTGAAGTGCCTGGATTCAGTTCTAAATGGCCCAAAGTGGTGAGTGTTTGGAACTGCATCCTTTAAGAGTTTCAAGCTCCGAAACAGTGGAGCCATTTAATAAACCTCTCAGCAGACCCAATTAGCTCAGGCTTGGTGCAGTAACTGTGTGGCTTCTGGTTCAGAGGTGGTTTTCATCTGGCTGGCTTTGATGTGGGCAGAGCCTCTCATCAGCCTGGAAAATGCTGTTTAAACATGCCAAGGTCTGAGAGAGCTGCAATCATAACACACCTCTGCAGTGTTTACAATATAAATCCAATCTGTAAATACCAAATACAGGTTTGTACATGTCATGTTTCTAATGCCATATCTGGTATTTCACATTTTCTTACTAATCGCTTCAAACATCTGGAGGGTAAGAAAAGGTTCATATGTAAAAAGGTAGGTGAGGCTTTACCTTCTCCTTGAATGCTTCCAGCTCTGCATCTGTGATTTTCCATGGAGTCTCTCGCTTTAATTTCTCAGCAGTTGTTATATCTTTGCAGCTTTCATGGAGGCGATACGGTTCAATCATCTCTTCAAAGAATTTCCAGCTGAAACAGGAATTACAAAGGAGGCCTTGCTGCAGGGTATGAACTCACTAACTTATTTCACAGTCACTGTGTATGACAGGCCTCACTGATAATAATTATAGCTGAAAAACGTGCAAAATCTTTAACTATTCTTTGCTACGTTGTGCCCCAAGTTATATCTTTGCCACTCTGTATGTTTGGGTTATTTGAGGATAATTTAAAGGTTATTTGAGGATAATTAAACACTGCATTTAGCAGAGGATTTTCTGCATTGTCCTGGTTCTGGCAAAAGTACTGAAATGAGTTTCACAGTAACTCCAAACTGCAGTATATTGGTTACTAATATTAACAATGAATATGGGTCTCCTCATGAATACTGAACTTTTAATTTTTGTTTCAGCACTAGCTGGACCAATCACCTCACTGATACGGTTTTCCTGATGGTTTTAATGAAATGGATAAACAGGTGATATAAATTGCCTGTGACAAGGGGCTGAAGGAAACACTAGGTTGTTTGCTATATGTGGACTCAGAATTGTGTTCAGATTTTCTCTCTAAATTTCAACTTGTTTCTTGAACTTTTGAGTCTTTTCATCTGGAGAATCTTTTCGTCCTTCTGTACTTCCTTGCCTGCCCAGTGTTGAAAGTTTCTACCACCCCACAGAGACTTCAGGGAGTTTCTTTTGTATGGGTGTGGGTGTATTTCTCTGAGCACTTTGTGCTGATAGGCCTCACTGTGAAGTGCAGTGGGAGACTGGGCACAGGCTGGCCTTGGCTGTATGGCCAGGAAGCCAAGAGAGGGGTTAAAGGCTGTGATATGCAGCATTTAGTGCTGCTGTTGCTAAGTTGTCAGGGTTTGTCACCATCCTTACTGGCTGTTTCACTATGTAAAATAGTGATAATCCTCTTATTATTAATCAAATAGATGGGATGCCAGCTGGAAGAGAGATACAGTGGTCTGTCTAACAAGTATCTGGCATAATATTCACTTGTTCAGATAGTGCTGATGCAGCAAATGTATGTGTTTTTTATGTTAATGCCAGATATCAATTCTTTTTGATAACTTTTATTTATGTAAAATCAATGCATTGTATTGAAGAAAAAAAATGATATGTATTGCACAGTTCTTTACATAATTAAGAGATATTACAGGAGAGATCAAGAGGGCACTAAAAGGGGACTGTAGGTATGTAGTTATAAAATCTTTATATTCTTCAGTTGCAGCCTAAATAAATCCCATCATTTAATGATATCATTAAAGCCATCATAAAATATCTGTTAAATCTAGTGGCTCATAAGTATGGTGTCTAATTAGTCTTTACAACATAAAGAAAAAGACTACACATGGTTTTGACCCTTTAAGCTGTGATTGTTAAAAGGTTCTTTTCTTTTTCCTGCTCTTGGTACTTAGAAAGTTATTACAATAAAGTGATATCACTGTTATTTTCTTTGTTTTGGTTTGGTTTGGGGTTTTTTTTGTTTTGTTTTTAATGTTCAACATAAAAGAAATAAGCTCTAGATAAAGGCTGGCTGCTAAATAATGGATTTTGGTAATGCTTCTTACCTCTCTTTGTTGGGTTTTATATTGATATCACAAATGATATTAATATCAGCAAATTTTATTCTGAATTTGCTTAGGAGTGAAGCCATCCTGAAAACAAAAGAGAGAATGTTTTATCATTGTACTTTTGAGGGCCCTGTATCAAAGAACACTTGTAAATGAGTTAGACAACTGCATTTTATGTCTTATCTTTAACTATATGACAAATTACCTTAAATGCTTTAGTGTTTCAATTTCGAATTACACAACTGGATTAATGTGATTTATTCATTTAACTGATGATCAATGAAAATAACAAAAAAATGGAAATTAATAGCAGACAGAGGGCAGGGTGTTTGCATTTTGGGAAAACAGTGGTACTTCCAAAGGCTTGAGTTATAAAGGTAGAATACTCAATATACAGTAGGGCAGAATTCTCCCATACTTACAGAAGGCTTCTGTTACTCTGTTACTGTCAGAATGCTGTGGATGGAGTTTTACAATCCTGGTAGTGCATGTGTTGGTGAAAATTTGGTCCAGAAGGTTGATGTGCAATACTTAAAGAATCTTCTTCATCTTTTTTATTATTTTATATTGAACTAATCACATGTTGTCTTTACACGTGTTCATAAAAGAAAATACTTTGCTTTTCTGCCCCAGCTGGCAGAAGGAATAGTTTATAGTTTTTTGTGTGTTTGTGCTGAGGATGGAGAGGTTTAATTAGGTCAGTTTTGCCTTTGTTTGAACTATGGTTGGGATCTTGTGGTTCTTCCCCACACCTCCTTCTCCCATGTCCTTTTTTGTTTCTGTTTTTGGTATGTAAGCTTTGGATTTTGAAAAGGTCAGAAAATTCCTAGGAGCAAACCATGGTAGAAGTACATATTTGTTTATGACCTGAGAGTTTACTCTTTTTTAAAATATATATAAGAAGAACATACTGCTTGTATAAATCTTTATGTCCCTTGTGGAAATCCTTGTTCTGAACACGATAAAGAGCAAAACCCCAACTTCTGTGGAAAGGTTTTAATATTTGGGGAATTAAATGCTAGTAAAAGTCCAGTTAAATTTGACTTTGAATTCAAAATACATGGCTGAAATTGTACTTTGATGATTTTCTATTAGATCTACCTCGGGAATGGAGGAACCACCCAGCCCAGATTTGTGTCTTTGAAGGCTTTTGCATGTGGCAGGTAGATCATGTTTTGAGGAAAGCTGGTGTTTTAGTAGCAATACAGACATGAACTGTTTCCTTGGGGACAAACTGTGTCTTTGTCAGCTGTCCTGATCATGCTGTTTTCTCTGGCCTTTGTGGGACAAACAGTGCCAGGTGTCAGAACTGCCTCTGTGGAATCTATCATGTTTTGACAAATCCCATTTGATGTCAAAACTTCCTACTTCCAGCAAAATCTGGTGACTAGAGGGTCTAGGTTCATGAGCTTGTTTACAGTCCTGAACAGCCAAGACTGGGCACACTCTGGACAGGGAGCAGAGAACACTTCCCAGCAGGTCCTTGAGCAGCTCTAGGGTGTTTTTTACCCAGTTGTAAGGATAGTTTGTACAAACACTTGTGAATCTCTTCTGCAGAAGTACATTAACCTTTGGGTAATGTTTAAAACTGACAGAACCACAGTGCAGTAAAGTTTGCTTTATGTGTTCCCTTTTGCTTTAAGGGAATGTCCTGTGGCAGCTGTCTTTTCAAGGCTCTGTGTTGTAATCCTAGAGAAGCAAGTGCTTCTAACTCCTGTCCTTGCACCCCTCTCACTTGCTTCCCACTGGAGTTTTGGCTGGAGATGTTTTTAACTCTCTACATTGTGCTTCTGCTTTTTGTTAAGCAGTCACTGACTCTCATCCCAAATTGAGCTGCTTCCACTGGTGGTGAAATGGCTGTGCCCCCAGTGTGTAAAGTGCTTAGGAAGGAAAGGTCCTGCATACAGTGGTGATAAAAACAAGTTTATATTAATACCTTTCATTTGCTCAAAGGTAAATGATGATTATGAAATCTAGACTTTTTAAAAAATGCTGAGTAAAATCAACTTGGCCTTAAAGTTGATTAACTTGCTCTTTAACTTCTTTATATTTTACCACAGTTAATCATATTTATGTGAGCTATCTGTCTATGCTATTTGCATATGAGAGCTTCATGTGCAATTTCACTTGCTGTTACCTGGACAGTCTCATGTAAATCCCATAAAAGTAATTACATTCTCATTACGGAGTGCAGACTGCTCTTCTCAGAGAAGGGAATATGAGCTATTAATGGGAAAAAGTGCTGGATGTGAGTTTCCTTTGGTAATCACCATTTGCAGAGCCTTGAGGCCTATGCCATAAGCTTAACACCTTTCAATCATGTACGTTTTTTTTCATGCTGCCCACAGTACAACAAACCAGTTTTGCTGAAAAATTCCCACCTTCCTGCTATATATGCATTATATTCAGCATCAATTCAAACTCTTTAAACAGTGAGACAAAGTTATATTTACACTAGTTTTTCTTCTTCAATCCTATTGACTTTTCCTCCAGTGAAGATCCTTAATTTACAATTTTTCCACTTCTTCCTGATAGTTAGAATGTAAGGAATTAGGATTGTTAGACCTGCAAGAACATACAAAAATGGAGGAGTATCAAATTAGTGCATTGTATGGTAAAAATTCCATATTTCGCTTCAGGAGTGTTGGGCATAAGTTAGCTTTAAAACATTTAAGCCTGACATAAAATTGACTATGTAAGCTTAATAAAAACCAGTTTTATGCAACTTCCCAAGTCCGTTTTTATATTTGGTAATAGAGAAATCTCTCTCCCTGTGGTTCTCACTCAAATTCCTTACCTCCATCATCGAACAGCCACCAAATGTCAATTGTACCTTTTCCTTGCTTCTTTTTAAATTGAGTGCTGGCTTCCAGCAGCCTCTGATTGAATTCCCCCACATGCATTGACTGTATGGTGTTAATGGTGCTCTCTGTAATGAGAAAGAAAAAAATGTGGAAGGATGTCTGATAAGTGAGGCAATAAGTAGCTTTAGGGAGCCAAATGGAGGGAAAGCTTCAGGAAAATGAACTGTTTCTGACATAATTTCTATACTTAAAATCAGAAAAAAAAGGTACAGAGCAGATGCTTTGGACTTCTAATGTTTCAATATGCACAGTAACCAAAGCTTGTGTAACACATTGTCGCTGGATTATAACATCTTGAAAAAGGTTACCTGATTATTTGTTCTCTGTCTCTTTTTAGTTAATGTAAAATTCACTGGGGCCTTAAAAAGCAACTGAGAAATATCTGATAGATTGTAGAAGTAAATGTGTCATTTTGCATCATTTACAAGCTCAGCTGTCTTGTAAAATACAGAGCTCCCTGAAAGGCACAGTCACAGTGCATGAAATGAGCTGGTGGAGTACAGGGAGAGCACAGGTGAAGCTGGAAGTCAGAAAACACAAGCACGTAGGGCTGTTTCCCTGTGCTGACATGGTCACTGCTAATTGGAAATAAATTCTGATGCTTGCTGGTTGCTTGGTTGGCTTTAAAAGATACGGTCTTGACTCTGTGCTAACAATGCCTTCTCTCATTCCATCTTTTCCTGCTTCTCTTTCAATGATTTCAAAGAGACGGTGTCAGAGCAATATTCTAAATGGAACAGACAGGCTTCTTTAGAGGTTTTACTCTGATCTGCCAGGTTCTGAAAATGCTTTGTTTGGTTTTCCTGTATTTCTGGAGTGTGTACAGGATAGTTCTAAAGCATTTATTGGCTTTCCTCTACAGTTCTAGCACCTCTGCTGGAAGATGCAACAACTCTGGGGAGTATGAACATAAAAACAAAACAAAGAGGAGGGGCTATTTATTAACATAATCTATTTAATTTAGAGAGCCAAAATGCATAATATGTATTTCCTTTATGCTCAATTAAATCAAAAAGGGAAGTTGAAACAGGGGTACACACTTCTGGTGGAATTGTCATAAAAATATATTCTACTGAAACAAAATGAACTGAAGTCTGCCAGCTGAAGAATAATGGCATTTTATGTTCCTGGTCTGTAGATCTTCCTGGTACCTGTGGGAGCTGCGTGCACAGCAAGATCTAATGGTGTCTGCAGGTGAAAACTCTCAAAATACATGTCTGTGTGCAAGTGTGGCTTCAGGTGGGTCATTGTCAGTACAGCCTAGCAGTTGTGAAATGAGACCTTAAATTGGGTCTGCATCGTTTTACTATGTCTGAAACGTAATTTTGACTTCATCACCTACATTTGTGTTAATTAGGTGTTTGACAGTATGCTGTGTATGTACTTTCAGTACTTTTACCACCTTCACTTGTGCATTTTTATGAAATGATGCTCAGAATGCAGAGCAGTTGTGCTATTTTTACCTGTTTTTCAGCTGTGTACTCTGTGTGTGTGTATGTTAAGTAAGATTGCTTATTGTGCATCTGTTCTATTTTCTTTAGAGAGGAGGAAAAAAAGCCTCTCTTTAAAACACCCTATTAAAAAGAAAAAAACAACCTCAACCCCTCCCAACCAACTTGTTCTGTTTTCCTCAGACTTTAATAACCATGTTCTGTATTTGACAAGTAGAAGTGAACATAAGCTGAGCTGAGAAGTTTATCTAGCAAACGAGGGGGAAATGGTTGTGTTGTAGGTAGCGTGTCCTACAAGCAGGGATGTCACTGTGCTGCATTACAGGGTTGTGGCCACCATGGTCTGCACAAGGGGGGTTCTGTTCCAGGGGCTTCTGTGTGGCTCAGGAGTTTTTGGCTTGGAGTAAAGTCCAGTCTGCATATTGGTGAAAGTGTGATGCGTTGAAGGGTTGGGGATAAGTTGTCGTTTTGGAACTTACCCTTCTTTGTTTCGTGTTTTGAGATATTGAGTGTGCTGGCTTTTTTGAAGAATCCACAGATGCCCCTTTTTCCTTCTTCAAAATCATTTTCTTTAATGGTGGCTTCAAGTGCCAATCTCTCCTGTTCCAGCTTCTCTAATTCCTCTGTATATTAGAAAAAGTAAGAGAACTGGTAACACATTGCTATCTTTTAAATTAAATCCCTTACTGAACTAATGGCAATGATGTAATTGGTGTTGTGGTACTTTGCAGACAATGTAAAGCTCCTGGGATGAAAAATTCTTTTAAAAGGCTTTTTCTTTGCAAACCAGTAGGGAGAAGGAATGTGAATTCACCTCAGGAAGCCCTAGCTTAGGGTGCCTGTGCCTACAGCACTGTGGTGGGCCAGCTACTCTCAGGTTGTCTCTTCCAAATCAAAGTCAGTGTTATGACATTTTTTAGTTACATGAGATATTATTTATTGAGGTATTTCTGTGGATGTTTAGTTGGTTTCTTTAGCCAAGTATTTGAAAAGACATTAGGAAAGCTGTTTTCCTACACTGAGGAAGCTGAGATATTTAGTTCTAGCCTGTGGGTCTCTTTTCTTAGAACAAAGTCTCATGGTTTGTATTTTGAGATTCTCAGAAATAAGTAAGGATCCTGAATACAATCATTCTCAATGCTGAAATATTTTTCATGTTTTAATTTTTTGAGCATTTGCTGCAAAGATGTAAGATTTAGCTAATGAATTCTGTGAACTTAGTAATACAGAAGAAAAATTTCATCTTAGCAATATTAGACTTTTGCTGAGAAAAAGGTACCATGTGTTATTGTGGAATATATTATGGTGAGGCACTAATTAATATGATCCAGGCATTTGCCTGCAGAAAACTTTTTTCATAAGGAAATCTTCTATTTGAGTAATACATGAACTAAATATGAGGTAAATTCATTTAAGACGTGTTAAAAAAGTAAAATAAACCCTCACTAGCTAGACATTATGAGCTCTGTTAGCACTCTCAGTTGCCAACAGAAAGAATATACTTTCTTTTGCTTTTTAATCAATGACAGTCACATACTTCTGATTATTAGACATGGTGATAGCCACAAACTTCATGGTTGCTCAAAACTCAAATTTCAACTTTTCTATTGAACAGAATGCTGTACCAAGTATAAGAGACTACAATGATCATTGTTTTCCACTACAATGATTTTGTATCTGCTTCAAAATATTTCTTTTCTATTTGAGGCTCCCCCCCTTTAATTCTTTCTAACTCCTTGTGTCTTAACACTCGGAGAACTTTTGCAGAGTTGTTTTTCACTGTATTTTTACAGGTGTTCCGATGACTGTATATTTTGAGCACTCAATTTGTGACTCTCATCAAGCAGAGATAGGCAGATCTCTCTCAGAAATCACCAGGGGGAGAAGAAAAGCTTGATTATTTTGGATTTTTTTTTTCTGAGTCCCTGTAGTTTTGCCTTGTGGGGTCTCCATGCAGATCAAGCTGCCAGTGCTGAGTGAGTGTCCATCTGCCCTTGTTGCTTAAAGGTGTTTTTGGCGCCTTTTAATTCTGCGGGGTGATTTGCTTCTGGGGGGTTCCCTCATTTGCTTCTGGGGGGGTTCCCTCATTTGTTTCTGGGGTTTTCCTCGTTTGCTTCTGGGGTTTCCTTCATTTGCTTCTGGGGGTTCCCTTGTTTGTTTCTGGGGGTTCCCTCGTTTGTTTCTGGAGTTCCCTCATTTGCTTCTGGGGGGGTTCTCTCATTTGCTTCTGGGGGGTTCTCTCATTTGCTTCTGGGTTCCCTCATTGGCTTCTGGGGGAACGTTCCCTTGTTTGCTTCTGAGGGGGTTCCCTTGTTTGCTTCTGGGGGTTCCCTCATTTGCTTCTGGGGGTTCCCTCGTTTGTTTCTGGCGTTCTCTCGTTTGTTTCTGGGGTTCTCTCCTTTGTTTCTGGGGTTCCCTCGTTCCCCTCAGGCCGCGGTCGCAGCCCCTGGCGGGCGGGCGCTGCTTCGGCCGCGGTGAGGCGCGGGCAGCAGGCGGCAGCAGAGAGCCGCGGGCCCGGCAGCGAGAGTGGCACAAGCGCTGGGGCTCGGCCTGGCTGCTCCGGGGACAAACTGGGGCCGGTGAGGGAATTATCCTGCTGAACGCCTAGGGAATTGTTCTGTTTTGCCACCCACATGGCATCTCTCCCGGCGTGGCTGTGGTATGGCGGAAGGTTTTCCCTTTCCCCCTGAGGTACGCACTGCTAACCTAAGGGGGAGTGAAGGGAAAGGGGAAAGAGAGAACTGATGTTTCCTGCGGCTTCCAGATTTTTGCATGGGTGGGAACTCTGTGGGGCTCAGAGTTCCACAGAGATGGTACCAAAAGTGCAGCTTCCCATTTCCTGCCAGTCCCAGAGATATCAGGTAGGCAGAGGGAGGAAGGTGTGCCAAGACCAGGAAGGAAACATGCAGCAGAGTAACTGGTTGCTGTGGCACAATATGATTTTACTGCTTTAGTCTGTGCCTGTGCTGGAGCTGCTCTGGGAGTTGAGTTCTCTGGTGTGCAGAGCCCCTTAATGTGTGAGGCTTGGACTCCTGTCACTGCCAGTGATCAGCAAGGATTTCAGGCAGGATTTAAACAGCACAAGGAAGGATGAACTGTGGAAATTATGAGTGTAAGAACTATTCTAGAAACCAGATGGTGACTCTTATGAGTGTCAGTCAGAGTCCTTCTTATGCTGTGCACCTAACCAGCGTAGATATTCAGCTGTCGAGTCACTACATACCTTGAACCTGGAGGACTTGAGATATATCAAATCCTTGGCTAATTCTGACGATAATTACGCCAAGCTCAAAATCAAAGGCGTCACTGGAAAGAAAGAGAAAGAGTAAACATGATTTTGCATTGTGCATGCTGATGAGGAAAGCTACTTTTAAAAGATCAGTGAAAGTCTTCACAGGGAGGGCAAACTAGGTAAAATTGCAGAAGAAATTGCCCCAGATAAATTTGTAGTACTTATCTTCCCTCATTTTAAAAAAAGGGTGTGATTGGGCATGGGAACAGATCAGCTATTCCAGAAATGGGTCTTTCAGACAGCACTTTTTTAGGAACTAGGTTGCCATAGGATAATTTTTTTCTCCCTTCTCTGAGGAAATAACAAAGTTGAGGTGGGGTTTCTTGCTCTGTAACTTGCTTCAGCTTTACAAGTGAATTTTGAGCAAGCATCTATGAGAAGGCTGTTTTAAAATGACTGTTTCCTAGCTAAATCCCAACCCACAGAGCTGCTGAGCCTTAGGCACACATGAGATTTGAAGCAAAGCTTTTCCTCTGTCTCCTAGGCTTGAAAGAAGAATTCCATGATGTTTTCTTATTCCCTTAGTATGTACATTAGGGTTGTTTTTCTCTTGAGCTCCTGCCCACTAAAAATGGGAAAATACAGTTCTGCAAAAGCAGTGCTGGCAGCAGTGCAGCTTCTTTAGCATTGTCAAGCCACATCAGCTCTGATGGTGCCAGGAGTTTGCTAAGCAGATCCTACGAGGTGTGGGAAGCCAGTGAGCCTTTTTTGATGGGCAAGAACTTCAGCCACAGAGCTAGGATGTGTGAGCCTAGGTTTGTACATATTTCCTTGCATTGTTTCTACACATCAAATTCTGCATGGAAATGCTCTATTAATCTAGTCTAAGAGGAGTGAGAAAGGAGGTGCTGAGCTGACTTACTGTATAATGCCCACATAGTTCTCAACTTGCGTGGCAGGTGCACTTCTCCAGTCCTTCTTAAATCCAATCACCAGGGTATTTGGCTTCATTCTACCCAAGCCCGAGGCCTGACAATATTAAAACACTGCTTGAGAAAGGTACACACACATACATGCTTTTACTGTAAATGAAAAGTAATGGCAAAAGATAACTGAAGTAATGTTCTGGAGACACTTACAACTAGATTGCATTTCATAAATGCCCTTCATGCTCATACCCATGCAGAAAGCAGAAAGATTAGCTTTAAATCATTCCAACTATAAATGATTTTAGATGACAGAAGTGTAGTTGTGCTAAATTAGCATTCATTTGCATTTCTTCTGACATGCTCTCATTAAAATGGTTCAATAACTTGGAATCAAGAGCGAGTTCAAGAAATGTTTGTATGCTCATTCTAACATAATGGCATAAAGCTTTTATCAGCTTCAGAATATTCAATAGATGAAGTGGATCTGAAGTCTCTTAAAACATCTCAGATACACAGAGAAGGCATTGGGTCCTAGTTTTGTGTGTTTTTGCCTTGAATTTGGAAACCGTTGCTGTTTCATTTGCTCTGTTTTCAAAAGATTATGCAAAATCTGCTGAGCATGCTTTATGGATAAAATTATGGTTTATAAAATAAGTGGTTTGTCAGCATGTTAGTTTGCCTTCAAAACTGGTTCTGGATGCTAAAACCTGGACAAGTAAGGGAAGTCAGATCTAGATTCAGCTGACTTAATGTTTATAGAAATCTAAATATTCAAGGTATTGGGAACCTTCAGGAGGAGACACACAAAACACCATCTTACCAAGTTGTAACATTTGACAATTTTTTACTAGTAGTCAACAGAAAATAGGTAAAAACTGTTGGAACCGTGGTGGGTTTTTTGAGTAGCACTGTATCCACTGCAATCAGTAATTGTTGCTGATGTCCTTAGGTTACAATAATGATAATATGGTTATCCTTGTGTTTGCTGGAAGGGAATTATTTGGGGTCCAGTAGTTGACTTTGGCAATAGTGCTTCAGTAGTAATGGAAAGGAAGAGATCATCAGATTGTAGCAGTTCTCAAAAACATCAGAAGGATCTCCTACTGAGACAATGTGTAAGCCCAAGATGAAGTGTCTTTGTGAGGCTTTTATAGAACAAAGGGATCTTTATTAGTAGCATTTCATCTCGCTCAATTGTACTGTCCATTCAGCAAGTGTACAAAGAGCCCTGGTAGGACACCAGTGGGTGACTTACCCAGAGTATTTTAGGTGGTTCCCTACTGTCTCAGTTGGCACTGATGTCTTTTCAGCAGTGTATTTTGTGCAAAGGATATGAATTTTCTCTACATTTTGCCTCAGTACCTATGTGTTTAAATATTCATATATGTGAGAGGGAGGGAGATGGGGAAAAATGAAAACAGTGTCTCTGTGCCTTCATTAAGGCCATTTTAAATGGACTGTTTAAATGATCTGCTGCATTCTTAGAGTAATAGAAAAATATTGCAGACTTTTATTTAAATTACCTTCTCGCTATTTGCAGAAAATGTATATTACACATTTTCAGTTTTCATTTATGGCCAGAACATTCTCAGATATTTAATATGCTGTGTAATACCAAACAATAGAATTGATTTGAAGTGCATCAAGTGTCAGCTGCATAGACATTCATATGCTGCCCTGTAGATGCCTCTCTTTTTTCATAATAGTGTCTTGTTCATTTAGGAGAGAATCAGTCTGCCTTGTCTCATAATTCCATAGCCCAGAACTAGATCTTTATGAAGTAATCTGTAATATAATATAAATGTACCCCCAGAATGCCATTTCTGTCTATAACATTATCCATATATATGTAGGGCTTCTTAGCAAGTAAATAGTAATGCTTCACGTAAAGGGATGCTTTGATGTACACTCTTCTGTGTGTTCAGTAAACAAAAAGCTTACTTGAAGTAGACTTTTGACTCCATCTCTGAAGCTGTCAGCTGCCACTGCTGCATAAAAGGCTTTTCTTTTGTTCTTTGTGAGCCAAGCCTGCTTTTTTTCCATGCCACTGTTCATCTCCTTAACACACAGCTTGCGTGGTCCCTGTAAAAAAATGATACAGTAAAATATTATTAAGAAGGTTTTGTGTTGTACATCACACAGTGATTTTGAAGGAGTTACCTAGTCTGCTGTGGGAGCAAATGGGGAGAGTCAGAAAAATACATTTCCAAAAAGGGTCCACAGAGATTCAGCCCTTTGAAAAGAACTGTGCTGCAAACATAATTCACATTCTGTGAATTATGTGAATATTGAGAGGGCTGAGGCTGTTAATGCTACTTAAATGCAGTGATTCTGACAGAAAGGACTACTATGGATTGTAACATCTTAAAAAAATATCTAAGATATGGTAAACAATCTCAGAGTGAATAAAGTCCCTTCCTGGCTTGATTATGTATAAGAATCTCAGCAGATCTAAGTATACATGTTAAAGTTCTTATCTATTGACATAAGAGAAAAGAGTTGATGCAATACTATTAAAGATGCAAATGCCTTTGTTGCCAGTTTTCTTTCAGTGGTCATCTAGTAATTTAATGGGAAAAAATCCATGTGCATATCTAAGTCACAAGACATGGATATAACTTAAGAAGAATTTGATCCTGGCTGTATGAAGAGCTGGGAATAATAACTTGAACAATGAGGTTGAAGTTTCGTTGTCGGTAGGAAAAGGGAAAAAACAACTTTTGCCATTCTTCCCTGTCTCTCAAAGGAAAGCACCTGAAGGTGGTTTTGCAACTGGCTTGCACAATATGTTTCTGCTGGCCAAGGGGCCAGTTCCACCCTTCCACCAGGTGAGAGCCCTGTCTGTGTCCTCCCCTGCTCCTCCTTTGTACCTGTGGAATGTTTGTGTAACTCTAGAAGGAGTCCAGTGAACTTGCAGACTGAGGACTAACCTTGCAAAAATATTTTACATGAAGGCAGGGAGTAAAAGCAGAAATAGTCCCTTTTACTAGAAACTCAGACTGTCCAAACCAACATGCAGCCATTACCTCAGAGACAAGTAAACTTTAAATCATCCTTATGTTCTGTTGTGATCTTTATTTTACCTATTTCTGAGCTACGTATCACCATGTTCCTGGAAAGTTTCTTGCTGCCTTTTAGAAAAAAAAGAATGGAAGATGTTCTCTCTGGCATGGTGTTTCAAAACTTTATGCATAGCTAACAGCATGTCAGCTTTTGGGGCAAAATGTGCTGGGTGTTACATCTATGGCTGAATAGTCTTGCTCTATTTGTTGTGATATATATTGCAGGCTGCTCTTCAATGCGGTTGCTAGGAACGTTATCATCCAATTTTTACCACAATTTTACAATTCATAAAGGTTCATTTTGTCACACTTCTATTACCAAGGAAATCAAATTTCATTTAAGTTGCTGAAGAAATAATTAGAAAGCCACCCCCCCCCAAACAATTACAAAGCTTACACTAACAGAATAGTATTTGGGGTTTTTTTGTACAGACAGGAAAGAAATCTCAGTACTCCATAGAAAGTACTAATAATAGAGAAATGTGCCTAAGAATTCAGAAAACTTGCTGAAACTCAACTTTAGGAAGCTGCATAGTCTCAGGATCTTGTTGGGGTTGGTTCTACACTTACTGAATGCAGTGAGAAATCTAACAATAATTATAGTAGGGGGGAATTAGGACCAGTCATTCTTTATAGATTCATTTGATTTGGGAAGAATCACGTGTGGATCTTCCGTACTCCGCTTCTGCAATGTGGCAGCATCAAATGAATTATTCCTACACTCCTGTAGAGGAATATATTATCTTGGCTGGACTGACTATTATCTAGATTCTGCAGCCCCATTTAGTGCCAGGAGCTGGGCTTTTTTTCCTCTCTCTCAAAATTAAAAGGTCATTGTAATATTTAAAATACATTTTCTCCTTACGCTACAAACCTATCTATTTTTATTCTGTCATAATGAGAGACTAGATTTTCATCCTCTAAGATACATAATTTGCTGCATATTTATATCTAGAAGTACACTTTGCCACTCTCTTTCGATCTCAGAAGAGCATGTTTATCCTCAGAATGAGCATTGTGACAGTTTTGGAGGAACCACTGACAAGAGAGCTGGATTACTTGCCAAACTGCAACTCTGCAAATCAGTGACAAAGCTGAAAATTGAACCTGGGTGATTTGACTCTCACACAATAACCCTTCAAATTTTGTGTGTTGTGTGATTTGGGGGTTTTCCATTTTCTAAGCCTAAAATTTTTCCTTGTAATGTTTTGTTGGTTTTTGTTTGTTTGTTTGGTTGGGTTTTTTCCCGAAGTGTTTTTTGGTTCACCAACTATGGACTTTGAAATGCATCTCAGTGAGGCATTTGCCCGCAGGCTTTGTATCAGCTGATAGCTTTCATGTCAGGAATTATGACAAAATTCATTCTCAGTGCAAATCTCATTCATGGAGTGCACAGATGCCAATCAGCACCAGTGGGAAGGAACACTGTGTGCTGAGTGAGAGGGGAATGTGTGATGGAGACCTGCAGCCCCAGTGGTGCTGAGTGTGCAGGTTTGTGTGAGTTGCCCTTACCGTGTACACTTCACAGCAGATGCACAGCCCGTTGTTCTTCGTGAAGGTGTGGGTGATGTCTAGCAGAGCAGGCCTGACCATAGGAGCTCCTGTTAGTGTTAAGCACTGGGGTCTGGTGGAGAAAAAAGAGGTTGTATAGAATTGGCTGATGTACACATTCAGGACAAGGCATTCTAATGGTCACTGGAAATGTTACCTGAAGTTTTTCACGTGGTCTTCCACTGTCGTTAATGCCAGAGCGCTGTCTAAGGCATTAACAAAGTACAGAGCCTGTGTGGAGGAGCCCCAGTTTACTTCTGCATATAATAAAGATAAAGAATGCATGTTAAACTGTGGGCTTTTCCCCACATTCTGTTGCAGAAATCAGCAGTGGTGTTCTCTAAGAAAAGCAGAGTATATTATGTCATACTTCATAGATACGGACCTGTTGTTCTTTGTGCTTCATAATAGAATGAATAGGTTTTGCTTGTGTGATGCAGAAAATGCCATGCAAGTAAATAGTTTCATACTTTATTTAACTACTGTGGGGAATGTTCTTCCCCTGCTTAAAAACTATTTTATTTGTTGCATTAACTTTGTATCCTTCTCCCATTTAGAAAATGGACAGCCCTGAGTCCTGTATGTGGTGTGGAATTTCAGGAAGTGCAAATGAAACCACTAGGAAGGAACATTGCAAGTTCCAGTTTGCTCTGTTCTACTGTATAGGCCAGAAATTGTTCTCCAACCCAGTTTTGGCATATACATCTTTTCTCATTATTGTGCAGCTGTTTGGTCAATGGAGACCTATAAGAAATGTCTTTCTACACTTTGAGATCTACATGAATGCAGAGCAAGTCCTGTTATGCCAAGATACAAAGCCAATATTTAGTGCAACTAAGTGGAGATTTGTGCAATCTCCTTTTCTGAGGAATATTATTTTTTTCTGAACCCTCCAGTTGTTGGTAAATTAGTGCTGAAGAAAACTCCCTCTCTTAGCAGGAGATAGAGAGCTTTCGTGCAGTGTCTTCAGTGAATTAACCAAGATTTAAGGTGCTACTTTGCATCAGGGACACTGTCAATATACAAGGAAAGGGCAGAAATCCTGAAATGTTTTTGACAGCTGCCTTGAGGCGAGTGTGCTTTCCTACAGCTGATGATATATTTACAGGGAGAGAAGCACAGACCATCCCAGTGGGTGTGAGAGGGCACAGATAGGGAGGACAGAACAGTACAGCAATACACAGAAGAGAATAACACAGTCTCAGACCAGGTGCTGCTGTCCCAGGTTCACTCCAATAAAAGCACATCTGTTGCTGGGAACCTTGCCTCTTTTATTTCTTGGTTTTGTTTTATGTTTTCTGCTGCAGAAGTAATTCAGGTGGTTAGCATTGAAATCTGAGCCTGGGTTAGTTTTGTCCTGGATATGACGAGCCAGACTGTCTAGCCTTGTACAGCACACAGGTTTTTGAGGACAGCTCCTGTGATTTGCTGAGCTACTGAGTGGTTTTTTCCAGCAGTAAAGTGGGCCCATCTGTCTTGATTTACAGGGGAATTGTAGGGAGTTGCTGGAGGATGATCAGTTCATGAGTAATTCAGCTTGCATTTTTGTTGTATAATGGGCAGCAGGTTTACATTTTGAGTGAGGACCCTGCCTGAGTCAGCTAAGAGCTCTGCAAAATTCAGGTAAGGTTTTGTGCGTGGGTGGAAAAAGTTCTGAGCAGTACTCAAGTAAAAGCCCAAATGTCATAAAGATGTGGTGGGAATAAACCAGTCTGCTGGAATGTTTACAGAAAACCTGAACCATACTTGAAGTGCTTGTTAAACAGGCAGTCAACAGACTACCAACTTAATCTATATTATATAAAGTGGAATTTAATGGGATGCTTCAGACTTCCCTCTAGATAAAGACAGCACAGAAAAATAATTTCTAATTCTGTAAGCAGAATTAATTCCTTTAAAATCCAGTCTAGCAGCATGACATATACACGTAATAATAGTGGTGTTTTGCCTTACCTGGCTTCTTATATGTTACATAAATATATAGGAAGAGTTCAATGGCATAAGTGATGAGGGCTGCCCACCAGTTGATGACAAACATCACCCCGCAGCACAGCAGGGCTCCAAAAAGTGACACCCACATGTTATAATATCTGAATGCAGGTCTCCAACCTGTTTAAAGAGAATTGAGGAAATTAAAAGAGCATAAAATATTGATAAAATGGTGATCCATGATTTTTGTGCATACAAACCCATGTACAGTTTGTTTCAGGCTCTGTCAGAAGGGGTGGGAGAGATCTGTAAATTCTCAGGCATCGTATCAACAGATACTTTCAGATGTTGGCTGATGTAGATTTCAGTTTATAAAATACTGGCTCTTACAGGCCTTCTACTACACTCTTTTCTACTGCTTTGTTCAGCTCAGCTTTGAGTAGCTATTCTGTTTATATGTATTTTTGCAAAATTAAAGTTTACTGGTTCAGAGTATTTAAGAACATCAGAAAGAGATTACCTGTAATTCCAGGTAATTGGTGACTGTGTACTTTTGGTGCATATACACAGAACTTATTATTGGTAGCTAAGCACTTGCTGAGAGAAGTGTTTGTCCCAATACTGTAAGTGCACCTGTCTTAAACCTGGAAATTGCCTGGCCTTGTGGCAGAAAAATAAAATCATCTGCAATTGACTTTAAAAAGATATTATTCCTGCTGCTCTTCAGCTGCAGTACTGATTCCATCCCCTGCTACCAATTAAAATGATGAGGCAAGCACTGAGCCTTCATGGTTTGCAGGTCTCTGCCAGGTGTTCTACAGAGCAGACTTTGGAGAGGGAAAAAGCACAGAAGAGGCTGAGCAACCCTATCTTGGATCATCTTTGTAATGAGGGAATGGGAAGGACCTGCTGGGAAGAAATTTGCTGTCCTGCAGCCTTGCAATTATTGTAATCTATCACTGTGAATTGGCAGAAATTAACTGGAGGAAATGAGAAAAGAAAAATGGCTGCAGTTCTGTCTGAAATGTTAAGTAGTGGCAGAGTAGAGTCAGATGCACACAGATGCAATCTATAGAGGTAATTGTCACTCAGCTCCAAGGCCATGTGGAGCAGATCTGTATTTGTTCAGCTGTGCAGGTAATTAGCAGAAGTGCTCATCTTTTCTGCCCTCTAAACAAATGGCACTGTGCAGATCCATAGGAAGGAAGTTGATGCAGGCATTTATGTCACTGCTGCAGTTTCTTCACACTGGAAATCAAAAATGTATTCCACGCTCCTTGAGTTGAATAATTAATTCACAGAAGCAGGAAATTGTCTTTCCTGTGTGCCAAACCAGTGTTGCTCAGCTGATTGACTTCAGTCCTGAAGGTGTCACCCCTTCATTCATGAGATGGTGAGAAGCATTCTGCCGTGGCAGTGCACAAGTCTGACAGGCAGAATGTTCCTTTGCTGCACAAATGTAGAGGGAGGATCTCAAGTTACCCCTGAACAGGACCTTGTTGTGCTTCACAATTGTGCTTTACAGTTCTGCTTCTGGGCACTGCAGAGCTGTGCTGGTGCTGTTTGATGCTGCTCTTGCTCTACACGTTCCCTTCAGGCAGCATCACCTGTAGCACAGTTACTGTGCTTAGGAACCTCCCCGTGCATTTCACTGTGGGTTGGAGAAGGGAATGATGACTCCCCACTATAGCTTGCTTACTTCATTGGCCAGAGCTGGCATAAGCTTTTACCCACCTGTGTTTTGTGATCGTGAGGGGGAAAAATCCACCCTGAGAAGGAGCTTTTTTGCTCCAGTGGGATCCACCAAAGCCTTTCTTATCTTATACAACTGTAGGGATTGTAAGGACTGGAGCCGTTATTTTTATCTTTTGGAGATAAATAAACTGCCATCATATTCAGTAAGACATCAGATCACATAGCTTAGATACTTTGCACATACTGCAATTTTCTCTGACATGCAGTGGAAAACTTCCAGAGATCAGACTATAAAGTCCATATTTAAATCATGGCTGAATGCAGACTTACCTGGAGATTTTGCATATGAGGCATGAAAGCAGGAGAAATTAATCAAAGCATATGAAGCCAGGAAGAAATTGGAGATGATGGGAGCAATGGTATTCAGTTCAGCTGCAAGACACATACACAAGTCAGACAGAGGTACCAGTTTCCTGGATTGTTGGCTGTTTCCTAATGGTGCATTAAATCTGAACATTGTCTGCATTTGTCATCCAGGGAGAGCTTGAGTATTTTCCTGTCTTACTAATTTAAGGCCACCTTGATCTACCTTCATTCATATGAATTATGTCTGCTAATGCTGATTTTAATAACATTATATGCTATGCAAGGTTGTACTTGATACTGTGATTCAGCATACTGTCTCTTAATGATGTAGATCTGATTAAAAGTTCAGAATTTTAAATACATAATTGAGAGGATGGATGCATTTAAAAAACTGTTTGTAGTTACAACTTACTGGGAATCTGAATTCTCTCTACTAGACATCTTATTTACTTATTCTAAGACAGTTTGAATTTCAAATCTTGGAAAAACTGATTTAAAAATCCCTGCGCTGTAAAATGTGGTAGCTGGGATTTTCTTTCACCAGTGCCAGTAAACTGGGATTTGCTTTGGAGCTGACTTGGGAAAGGCTTGGGCAGAATAGGCTTCCTAATTATCTCAAAATTATCTCAGAGCTATGTGCAACCCTTTTCAAAGATTCTGACTTTGCCTTATCTGATAGAGTTCTAAGCACTGCCCTCTTCCAGCAGAGTGAACAGGAATTGCAGCTACTCCACATCTTGGAAAATGAGGCTGTGGTGGTGGTGAGAAGTCACTAAAATGCCTGCTGGTTTCTTTTTGCCTTCGTTAAGAATAATGGAATTACTACCAGGACTTTGAGTATGCTTGAGTTTATGTCAGAGCTTACCAGACTGGAAATTTTTCAAACCATAGCTACTAATTACGTTATAGTACCAGTTTGTATAATTTCAGAGCATGATACTGTAACAGCTGTGCAACATTGTACAAACCAATCAAAATGAATGCCATGGCAATCACAAAAGTGAGGACATATCCCCTGATAGGCTCGTTGTTTTTTCCGTATCCTTTGGCAAAGAATTCCAGCCCTTTGTAGACGTTGTCCTTGCAAAGAGCCTGGTAAGAAAATCAGCACATAATTCTATTAAGCAGCACTTTCTTGCACCAGAAGTCACTGTCTGTGAGTGGCAGTTTGCTAGGTTTTTGCTAAACAAAAGTTAAATCTGTCTTAGTGCTTCGAGTACATCAACTGCTGTGGCATGTGAACATTTAAATAAGGTGATAAGACAATGTGCTGCTATCTTACGTCATGGGAAACAATCACAGGCATTTAGTGCTTATTCAGTGCTTTAAAAGAAAAAGGTAATTAAATAGCTAAATAGAGTCTAAATTGGGAGAAATTGAAGTACAAATCAGTGGTTTGGTGTAATTTTTACAGGTTCTTTCTCTGTCCCATGCCCTCTGCTCCCAGTCTGTCCACATTTCTGCTGCCCAGACAGCTTCTGGACAGCCTGTTAGAGCACACCTGACAGCACCTGAATCTTATGGTCCTGAGGGCTCCCACTGCTCCTGTGCTTACAGGGTGGCTTTCTGCAACAAGACAGGAGTGGTACTGAAAGTACCCTTGAAGCTATTTATGACACGTGAGAATCCCCTGCTCCTGCAGCAAAGCTGGGCTCTGACCAAAGAAGCATTATTGCCCTTGTATGATGATAAGACCTGTCTATTTCTGCTGAAAAACATTCTACATATTGTTTTCCCTGCCTCTTCTTCCTCTCTTCACGTCAGTGTTGTTTAAATACACATTACATTTGGCACACGGAGTTCAACTTTGTCTGTGAAGTAAAACTGAGTGTGAGGAAATGGGTAGTTTAATTTTACCTGGAAAACTTTGGGTGCGCTGACGAGAGATGCTAGAGCTGATGAGAGAGTAGCTGAGAAGATGCCGGCTGTGATGAGAGGACCAAAGCCAGACACCATGCTCATCACCTGTAGGAAAAAAATGAAGGTAAAAAGAATAGGCTTGCATTTGGATGCACTTCTTAATGACAAACCGATTTAAGTGCTCTGTTTCTGTGTGTCTCTGCTTTTCATGGTTCTAAATTTAATCTGCTACAAACCAGCTGTGAAGTAGGGAAATACTATTATTTCTGGTTTAGTTAAGAGCAATGGAGGCAAAGCCAAATTTTTATTCAAGTATGCAGCTGTCTGCTGGGGCAGATGAGTACTCTGAGATTTCCTCAATGCCTTTACTAACTGATTGCTATGAGAAACAGCCTCTACTTGATGAGTAAATAGTCAGCTTGTAGAGGACAAGAAAATGGAAATGGCAGGAAAAAGCAGCAAAGTATGAAATGTGGTTGGAGGCACTTTATTTAGTTTGGATTTTTTATTTAATTTATTAAATTAAATTAATTAATTATTTAATTAAATTATTTATTTAATATTTATTTAATATTAAAGATTATTAAATATGGCTAAAAATGAGAGAAAATGCCTGGTGGTGCTGATGTAACTGCAGTGCTGCAGCCAGTAATGATGGTCACTGTCAGGCCTCCCTCAGCCCTCCCAGGGGCACTGGGCTGGCCTCTGTGACTACTGAAGTGAAAAGGTTGTTGAGAAGCACCCGACAAGGAAACTAAAAGATGGATGGATGTGATTGCCAGATGCTTTTGGTGTGTGGGCAGTACTTCAGGAAAGAAACCAGTGAATCCTGAAGATTTGTCAGATGAAGACATACTGTTTTATGGCTCTAGTCTGGCAGAGGTAAATGCAAGAAGTGAAACTTTGTCTGGCCGTAGGGAGGTCACTGATTTTAAGGGGTGTCCTGAGTGTGGGCAGCTGAACTGAGGTGGGAGTAAGGATGGTAAATGATCAAGGAAGGAAGGGAAAGTAGCCTGTGAAAGGGAGAGCATATCCCTTTTAAGGTGGTTGCCCAGCCCTGTCATTTAGCAGAGCCAGCTGGGAAAAAAGCAAGTGACTTTAAAAGCTACAAATGACTCGTTGAAAAGCATGTGCAGGTGGGTGGTGAATTCCTCTCGCTGGCCATGAAGCACAGGGGCTGAACAGAGATCTGGGAGCTGTGGTTGTCAGGCTGCAGAACTGCTTCACTTTGATGCTTAGCCTAAGCTTTATTTTGAAGAATAAAAATGGCAGAAAGTCTCTCTCTGGCCTAGGAGAAAGACTCCATTACTTTTCAGTTGACTTTTCACTCAACTATTTTTGGATACTTTTTTTTAAGAAGTCAGAACTCTGCTTTTTGTACTGTGACACAACCCTTTAGCAGTGACCACAGCACCCCTGAGGTAAAATCACATCCATGTGTCAAGAGCAGTGAGGTGAGTTACTCATCTAACAGGAGCTCCTGAGGTCTCTGTTAAGTCTGGGCATTCAGTTTGAAAATGTTACAACATACACTGCTGCATGGTAGTTGTTAAAAGAGAATATAAAGACCTTACCAGAGTGTTAGTGATGGACAGTGTGAAGGTAAACGTGGAATGCAGGGGATTTTTGCCTTTCATCATTCCTATAGTTCTTTAGTTTTTTAGATAGAAGTGGTTGTCCTGTTGTAGTTAGTTGTCTGCAAATAATGTTTTTTTCATGTTTGTACTTATGTATTCATGTATTGCTTGTTATGCTAATATATGCCTATATGATAATACAAATTATCTCATTAAAACCTGAAAATTATTCATCAGCCCATAATCACATGGCTGACTTGCACATCTGGAAAAATCATAGCCTAGGCCGCAGGCAGATGATCCATTGCAGCTCATTCCAGGTACAATTGTATCATTGACATTCCCAGTAGCATCTCGTACAACACAGGAGGCTGTGGAAACAATGATATATTTTTATTTTGCTTCCTTGTGACACTGAAAGAATCTTCTTGCCACACTTTGACTCCTAAACTGCATACATTTTGTCCAACTGCTGCCTTAGACTCATCCCAAAGAGCAACACTTCGTGTTGGGCAGAGGTTACTGCCCTGCACTGTGACTTAGTTTCTCATGGTGTCTGTAAGGAAATATTTCCTTCTGTTACTTCTAAAATAATCAGCCACTTAACTAATAAGGATTAGCATATTTCTGAGATTAGAGAACCAGACAGAGATCAATAATAAATTGACTAACTCAGAAGTCTTTTGTCTTCCTGTCACCACTTTTAAAAGTGCCAGTATTCCAAGCAAACAGGTCAGTGGAGGTCTTAGGTCTAGGCATGCCCTTTTATTTGTGTAACAAGGACACAAAATTGCTTTAGAGACCCAGATCCTCAACTGTTCAGATTTTCATAGCTCTACTGATACCAATATGATGAGAAAAACTTTGAAAAGGAGAAATAACCTATATTCTTTTTGTGTTTATTAATATTTATGTAGTCCTTTTTTGCTTGCCACCAGAAGTGAGATGAAAAATGTGAAGTTAAGTTGCAGTGTTGATCTCAACATCGTTAGTGGCCAAAATGTAAGTTTATATGATATC
The DNA here is from genome assembly GCA_026261815.1 of Monarcha castaneiventris obscurior. Lineage (NCBI taxonomy): Eukaryota > Metazoa > Chordata > Aves > Passeriformes > Monarchidae > Monarcha > Monarcha castaneiventris. The sequence continues at coordinate 2,265,851 of JAMPIT010000434.1, read as the reverse complement.
TTCAGATTTGTCAAAAACATTAAGAGTCCCAAAATACCCCCTGGCTACTTAGGAAACTAATATGCAAACATGAATTAAAAAAAAAAAGAAGAAGGAAGTGTTACCCTGAAAAGTACACACCTCTGAAGCTGAAATACAGCTACTTCTTGTGAGACCAGAGCAATGTTCTCAAACAAACAACGATTTATAATATAGTGAATTTATAAAAGAAGTGAAGAATTACTACTTTAATTTTAATTGCAGGGGGAAATTTGATCTAAATAACGCAATGACCTGAGCTGAGGCTTGAGTCAAGTATTCTGTCTTATGCATAAAGTCCAAGAACCATAGCATTTAAGAAGACTTGAGAGTCATCTCCCAGAAAAGGCAGTTCTCTGCAGGGCTTTCTTATGGTATTGAGGTATTTGCTCATAAGAAAGTGTTTTTTACAACCCTCTTTCTTACAATACTATTATATACAAAAGGAAGATTATTTTTCTTGACCAGAGATTTATTGTATGCTTGTAATGAGAATTTAGCTGCATAATCCTGCAACACAGTTCATGTACAGGTCTCCTTTTTCCTCGTGTCCATTTTGTTAGCTCACATTCCACTGCTGTAGAACATGTAGTTGTGTAGTTCCTTTGAGACAGGGAACTGATTTCTGCCTTTGACATACACTGTACAAAATGTGTGTGTTACCCTGTTCTGTGATTCTCATGAGTGTTCAGTACGACTAGTGAATGCAAACAGAAGCCATGTGATATTTCAGTGTGAACCAGGAACAAAAGATCAGCAGATTTATCAGAGGTTCCTTTGATCTTTATTATACTCATGGACACTATATGCTGGTGGTTTTTGTCACTGAATGGAATGCAAAAATAGCCATACAAGTTACCTGAAGGTCCAGCTGCAGACAGGGACTGATTGATGCTTTTTTTTAACCACTGTTTCGACATACAGTAAAAGCAAAACTACTGTCTCTCTACATAATAAATCCATGGCATGAAAAAGCAGTGAGGTTAATCATTCATTTGCATGCCAAGCTTTCAAACCTAACTGTACGAGTGAGGACATGCAGCAAAAGTTCTGTACTTACCTGCACATATTGCAACAGCAATGTAAGCAATGGTGGTGATCACAATGGCCAGCATTGTTCCCTGGGGTATGGCACTTTGTGGGTCCTTAAACAGAGCAGTGACACGAGAAACACTGTGAGTTTGTGTGCTGCAGCCTGATTGCATTTGCCTGCTGGGAGTTCTGCCACACTCTGATATGAAGATACCCCTAGAGAGTTGATTTTTATCACTCTGACCTGTGCCAACATTTCTGGTCCCAGCATGCAGACAGAGCAGTGCTCCCGTGGTGCAGGGCTCCTACCCTGCACATATGAAGGATATTCTGCAGGAGCAGAGCCCACATTCATAGCAACAGGAGGGTCCTGAGCTCTGCATTTCTTAGAACTCCAAACTCTCTTTACATTGCAGTTGGCCTTATTTTAATGTTTAATGATCTAGTGGGTAAATAGTTAGTGAACCATCAGACTTTTGTGGATGACAAGATGGGACCATTTTTGGTTAATTGGTAAGACAGATGTAGTCATCCTGTACAGAATACAGTACTTCTGTGCTTTGCAACCAGTAATTGTTAGCTGGGTCTTCAAAACAGCTACTTTCTTTCACTGTATTGACTTAATTTAGATAATTTAATACAGCTGGGTTATAATGCTTACAGACTGGCTCACAACAGACTCAGCTTCAATAATGCAGTATAAGGGTCCAAAGATCTGCACTGTAAATTTTGAAGGGATTTTTAATGCTAGATAACCTTACAATTTAGGGTGTGTTGGTTTATGCTAGGAAGAACTTTTAATGAATTTTTTCTTAAGTTGGTTTAGCAAGGTTTTGTAAATCAAAGATTTGTTGAATGCATTTTAAGTCACAGACTTTTATTTTACCCTTTACTTGCAGGGTGAAAAACCAAAATACAAATACGGAATTTATTGTGAAGCATGGATGAATTGCTTAGATGTATTAGTAATTAATGTAATTTTTAAACGAGGTAAGGATTTATTGAGCTGAAAAATAATTGTGGAGTCACTTCAGCTGCATAAGACCCTTTGCACTCAGAGCATGGTAACTTTATGCAGTTCTGATGTGCATGTTTTAGGTCATTGATTTTGTGGGATCTTGTGGTTATCTTAAACTCTGTAACATTACATCTTAAGGTTAAAGCTTCTTACAACTTAACAACTTTTATGTTTTACATTTTTAAAATTTAAACTCATATTTCTTTCCTATGCTGTTAGCACTTTAGGGGCTGAACCCCACTGAAGTCAGTAGGAAGTCACTGGGAAGCTGTCCCTGTAAGAAGGCTCTGGAGTAGGACACAACTCGAGTGTGTAGTGGCTGCGGGAGACCAGACATTGGTGTTTGCAACAAATTCTAAAGAAAGTTTGATTGGTAAATTTTACACTTTTTAAACACTCCTTAGCTTGTATTTTAGGTTCTGGAGAGGCTGGTTAATTTAATTAGACTTGTCTAATGCATCTAAATATGCTCAGTGGGGAATCTGCTGCCTGGAGGAGTTGGTTACAGAAGTCCACTTATTGTGAGACTGAAGCAACTGCAGAGATCCAACGGGAGAGCTGCTTCCTTAGGTCTGCTCAGATTGTTTCAAACAGCTGCTGAAAGAAGTGCTGCTGCTTTGGGAGTCTGCCATGCAGGCAGAGCACCATATATGGCATAAGAATTATTTTTGTTTGATAAAAGGATGGAGATTGCATGAGGCTGGTGAAGTCTCACTGGGCAGAAGTACAATGGGTTTTGGTTTTTTAATTAAAAATGGAATCTCATTGACACTATCAGTGGCTCAGTTTCCACGTATTTTCTCTGTGCTTGGCTTGAAAAGCAGTCCTCTGAAAACAAAGGAGCTGAGGCATGCAGCTCAGGGTGAGGAAGGGAAAGAGAATTGTCTCTCAGGGGTGGTAGGATCTGGTGAACTTGTGACTGCTGTGCCAAAACAGAAATAATAGATCTTTGGTTGAATCCTTAAGGTCTGCAAGGCAATGGATTTATAGGATGAGACCAAATAACTTCAGGTGACATGCTAGGGTTATCTACCTGTGAGCCATGTCTTGTTGGTGACCTTTTCTTCTTTTTTTATTTTGGTTGTTTTCTTGAGTGTTTTTGTCATGAAAACTAGAGGGCACTCAAAACTAAATTCCTGTCTCTAATTTACCTGTATGTTTAAATAGTGGAAATTCCATCTCCTGTAACTGCTGAACTGCAAGAGGAGAATGGGGAACTGACAGAATAGCCACAGCAAGACAACTGGGCACCCTTGGATCTCCTTTCCCTTTCTCTTCAGACTCCCTTTTTTGTCACAGCTGCAGCCTTGCAGCTTTTCCTTTGAGCAGCAATAGTGACATGGGATTGGGACGTGCTTTCATTAAATGCTGTTTGCTCTGCCCTTGCTATGACCCTGAGTGCGAAGAGCTGGTCTCCACTGATTCTTGTGAGTACAAACATGAGCTTTCCAGGTATGCTTTTTGGGATGATGTTTGGATTGATGTTTACAAAAGATGAGCTCCAAGAGATACACGTGTAATTTCTGCTATAGCACGTGCTGCTAATGGACCATTAATGATGTGTTATTGCAGGTTATTGAAACATGTTTTTAAGTGATATAGCGACCAAAATCTAGCTACAGTAATTTCTGTAAATACCCATAATGCATTATGAGAGAAAATGTGGATTGATGTTTTAAATAATAAATCAGGTACTTAAAAGAGAGAGCTTTGCTTCCCAAAATAAGACATGATTTAAAACTGAATACAGTGTTGATTCATGATTGGTTTTCTTGTTATTTTTCCAAACTACAGCTAGTATTATGAAGTTAATGAAATACATACTTTCAGATCTCCTGAGATATTGGCTCCTGCAAGAATGCCAGTGGCAGCTGGGAAAAAAATGGCAAACACCGAAAAAAATCCTTCTCCACTTCTGAAATCTGGTCCAAAGTTTTCTGCAAATATTGATGCTGCAAATACAGGTGAGAATGAAATATACCAACAAGATTTGATTCCAAAGTTACTTAATGAAGGAGGTGAATAAGCCAGTCTTTCACATGTGGACAACTGGGTTTGAATCTGTCTCACATCATAAGCAAAGTAAATTTGATTTCCTTAGTCTGGTCCCCAGAAGGACGTGCTTGTCTGCATCTCAGAGCTACAGATCCATGCTGAAGTGACAGAAGTGTCACTGCAGCATTTGCTCTTAGCTCTCTGTGAAAGTTTGTCTGTGCTCTACTGATGTATAAATGACTCAAGCTGCATCTTACTGTGCTGTCAGCTGCAGCAGCAGAGACAAACTCAAAATTAGAGATTAAATCCATTCCCTTTGTTTGCAAGCTCACTTAAACTTGGGCAGAAGATTCTGATCTTGTGACCTTTTTCAGTGGAATTCTTAACTTACTATTAAGTCAAAAGAATGCAAACACAATTTTATGATAAATAGCAAGGTTGCTTACCTTGGTAATTAAAAAAGCCTCTTGCCTTCTTTTCAGTGTTGGTAGGAATGACTGTCCCAATAAAGAAGTTTGCAATGGCAACAAGGAGAACAATTAGAAGAATAACTTGAGCCTATTAATAGAAACAAGAAGATTCTCCTGTTGTTTTTAACTTTGTTGCTGTAGAGATGGCTATACAGTAAGTTGTATCTGTTTCCTATAACAGGTTATTAATTTCTATAGTTTTTGAAAAATACCAGGAATCAAGATAGCTGAATCAGCTAATGGCAACAGCAGATGCTTTTTACTTAGAGGATAATGAAATATAGAGTTAGGATTTAATTTTAGCTTCCTTACAAGAAAAGGCAAAATGGAACAGCTAATGCATTAATATCAAGTATAAGACATTTTTATATTGTTATAATTTTTTTTTAGTTGCAGGGGGTTGTCACTTCGAAGGTTATAATATCAAATTGTTTTCTGATCTCTTTTACAAGTTGTTCTAGTCTCCATCACAGCATAATGCAAAAACAAGGGTGCTGCTGAACCTGATTTCTGGACCCAATTTCGATAGCTGTATTCCAATCTCTAAAGTATTTCCATTTGAATTTGCATTCTGATATTTTTTACAGGTGAAGGAATAGCAGAAGTCATTAGAGATTAAGGAATAGGTAACAACGAGAGCTCTTCTGCTGAGTGGGGCTTGAGAGAGTAAGGTGATAAAACCTGATGTTGTTTTTGCTACTGTTTATTCTATCAAGCTGCATCAAAAATAAGGGCAAAAGGGGCATGTAGCCAAGACTCTAAATGATGCCATGAATTATAAAAATCAATATAACCAAGCTGTCTGCAAAACACAAACTTCCTCTTTGCTTTTAAATGTATGTTCAAGGTAGAGTGTAATTGGGCTTTCATTGAATGTAATGATTAAACTGCTATTGCTTTTAGAAAGATTAAGCATAAACTGAAACTGAGTGCTTTTGAAAATTCCATCTGTTGAATAGCATTCCTCAGACACAAATGCTGTACAGCAGGTTAATATACTGCTTTCTTTTATATTCTTTTAAAGGTTTACCTTTGCTTCCCATTCCATGCCAGCAACAGAGATGCCGAGAAGACACACCACAGTTATGGTCCCTATGATTCTGATGTCATTGGACTCATCTACCATCAGTGTATCGCTCTCCTGAAAGTGGTAAGAAATGCTATTAGAACCAGTCTCTCTCTGTAACTGGTGGGATCAAGTAACAAGGTGAAATAGAAAGCAGTGAGCTGTCAAAGTTTCAGAGGTTTGTGAGACCAAGTGTATGTCATGTTCCAGCTGGCTTTTTGCAGCTGGGGTTATTTGGCTGTCTAATGGGATGTCTGTTCCTTGTCTGATTTTGAGATTCTTGTCAAGAAATGTGTGAAATATACTTAAAAGGTAGAGATAATGAAGAAGCATTCTGTGGCATGTTTAGACAGACCAGCTTCTTCCCTGCTAAAGATGTCCCTCAAGCCTTAACTAAAGCATATCACTACTTAGGCAAATACATGATGTAAAACAACTACTATCACCAGCCCCACCCCACCCCCCCCAAAAAACCAGCCACACAAAACAAAACTGAACCAATCTCATCATATACATGAAATATCTACATTTACCTTAAGAAGTTCTACAACTGTCTCAGCAAATCCAACCACATACATAGCAACTGCCACTGCGTTGGCAAAGGCAAAGATAAGTCCTATAGATCCACCAAACTCTGGGCCCAGACTTCTTGAGATAAGATAGTATGCTCCACCTGCAGACAGAAATGATTGTTATTTCAGCACAAGTAAACACTCAGCTTTTTCTTTTTTTTTCCCCCTACATAGCTGTTACTGCAGAAATCTGTGCTTTTAATCTCACAAATATCATCAATCTTTGCCCTATATTAATAGGGGACACTGCAGAAAAGCAGTGTGGTTTGTTCTGCCTTCAGACTTTTCAGTATGCCTTTCTATTCCAGAAATCTTTTTAGTGCATATTAGCATGCAAAAGTGGATCTTGTTACAATTTTTCATGATACATGATACAGTAACACAAAGGAGAGAGAAACTCACTTCCAAAAATGTTCTGACTTACATGGATCTATCCCAGTGTTAGCATGAAAGGTCACATTCTATGGTACATTTTTTAAGCTCCTGCATCATAGTGATGCAGTGAATCTTTAATGTTTTTTGCATTAAATCTATGCACATTTCAATTTGCTGTTGATCCAGTGGGAGAAATCACTGCAAATATACATATTCTTTCTTTGCTTATAACACAGTTATGTCAATTCCATGTATTTTTCTAATTCAAATCTGCAGATTTTTATATTTTTTCATGAGATCATATTCACTTACCTCCTCTTACTACTCCATTAGTGCAAATGGCAGACATGGAGATACCTGTCAATGTTGTTACTACTACACTCAGAGCAATAACTATGATTCCAAGACCTGAAAGATCCGAAAAAGAAAGTATATGCAAGTGTATTCCAGTACCTGTTCTGCTTAAGTGATGTAGTAAGAACTTGCTGTTTTCCACAGGACTTAGGCCAGACCAGTTAAAACTGAAAGGCTCTGAAATGCACTAAAACTTTGTTTCATAAAATACCTGATGTAGGCTTTTACAGCCAAATTATTCACCCGTCTTCCAAGGAGCAGCTGCAATGTAAGGAGTGTTATAAAGAAGGCATTAAACTGAAGATATCCATTGGTCTGCATCAGTGTTCAAAATGACAGGAAGAGATGTCTCATGCTCAGTTTGTTGAAGAATGTCCAACCTGGAATGCTCTGAATAGGAAAGACCAGCTGAAAGGTGAAAGAACTCCATGGAAAGCCAGAACCATCCCTTGCTCAGCAGCTGGCAGGAACATCTGAAATGTACTTCTCAGACTGAACTGAAATCCGTGCTTTATTAGAAGTGACAACTCAAACATGCCTTAAATTGTGATGAGAGGTGGCTAGAATTGTTACCTTCCAGTTCCATTAGATGTGCCCTTTGGTTTATGGTCCCTCTGGTTTGTCTCATACGAAAATAATGCACAAATACCTTCTGGGGCTTGAAAGCATTAGTAACCCTAAGATTTTTTACCTCCACGGACAAACCCATTAGTTGCTATTGCAGAAGTTGACAACCCAGTAATTGAGGTTACCATCGTGGCGAGAAGAATTATGATTACTCCAAGACCTGTCAGTAATAAGAAGATAAAATATTTTACTCATGTTCCATGTTTCCTACAAATCATTCTCTCTTTAAATTGAATTTTCAGGCCAGAATCAGAGCAATAAACTGAAAAGATGGTTTGTTGACCACTTGCAGCTTATAGAACATTTTCATGAAGTCCGTGTCACGATAGTAAATTATTTCCATCAGTCTTCAACCAGTAATTATTTCTGATAGGAGTACCCTATCCAGGAATTCTTATGATTTCCAAAGGATGGAGGAAATGAACAAACAGGCATGCCTTGACATGGATGCTTGTATGTACCTTTAACACACATTCTGGCTGTCTAAATGAAGAGATTGACACATTAACCAGAGCTCTTGTAAGAATGCTGTTGACTTTCATCAGTTAATGAAATGCTCAATCAGAGGAATTCTGGCTGTATAAAGTCATAGTGCATGAGGACAAAGAGTCTGTCAGGCAGAGGGACAAGACCTGAGTGGGAGCCTTCCACCCCTCACTTGCCAAGCTATCAAGTGCTCTGCTTCCCCACTTTCTGCTCATCTGCCTCTTGCCCTGCAAAAAGTAGTTTTACTCTGACACAAAAGAAACACTTAAAAATGGAAATACTGCTTTTTAGAGCCCATTTACTTTAACAGTTGACCTGTAATGTGTTGTGATAGAGAACTTAGAATATTCTTCTTTTCTTTTTAGCTGCTATCACAAGGATAATCAAACATCTGAAGATCAGTGATAGATGATTAGTTATAGGTAACTGGGTTTCAGTGTAGGACTGAAATCTGAGAATGTTTCCAGTCTTTGGCTATATGGCTGGGTTTCTGTTAACTTTGTGACGCTGTGCTAGAAACATTATGAGCAGAATGTGCTTTGTTGATTTAGAATCACGGAAGCATTGGTTTGAAGTGACTTCTGAAGGTCTGTAGCTCGACCTCCCAGTCATAGCAGAGCTATTGCCAGCACAGAATTAAATCAGTGATGACCTTGGCTAGCTAGCTCTTGAAAACTTGTGGGATAAATATCCCACAGCCTCTTTGGGTTACATGTTCCAGGGCTGCACTGCCTGCCCAATAAAAAAGCTTTTGTTTGTGTACAAACTGGACCTCCCAAGGTACAATTGCAGCCATTGCTGTTACGTTTCTGCCACTACCAAGAGGAGTTTGGCTCTGTAGTTCCAGAACTCCTTTTTGTTTCAAGTCAGGTGAAGAAATAATACAATGTTTTTCTCTCAACCTTATTGCTTTTATTCACATTTCTATCTATGAGAGGAGAAGGAGAAAACCAGGAGAAAAAAAGTAAAGTATTACAGTTTGGTGCCAAGCCTGGAAGCAGTTCTTAGTTTTATCAGAACTTGCTAAGGCTTGTGCAGTACCTGCCTTGTTTCCATAGGGTACGTAGGCATTCAGTGTGGAACTGGAGAATTCACACTGCTTGTAGCAGCATTTACTGACCAGGGCTCATCCAAATTGAAACTTGGATCCTACAATTGACATTGAACTAGAAGTACTCAAACCTACTGATTTATCTGCTGTATTTCTACCATCTGACTTCCAGATCAGATTCCTGAGTTCAGTTCATACTGGGTGGTTGTAGACATCCAGTCCCTGAATTAGTTCTTTGCTGCTTGAACTATAGCCATGTTATCACAATCCTTTAAAGACAGAGCCATGTAATCTGTGAGCTGTAAATGATATAGTGTAGGACATTTAAAGTTATCTGAGCCTCTAATAAATCATGTTTATCTTACTGATTTCTGAACTCTTCCTATAACTAGTTATGCAAGTGTATATATATGCAGGGCTGTATAAAAAATCCAAATGGTCATTTCTTTTGGTCAGCTACCATTACATAGGAGGATGTTGTTCAGCCATGCAAATTTTGTGTCTGAGAAGTGGCTGGATATGTCTTTAAGAGCTGTTAACTCTTAAACTGAGTAAGTTAGACAAATAATTCTCAAAGCAGTTTTAAATTTATGTGGTTAGTGTGTGTGCATCCTAAGGACACTTTTCAAGGATGTTTTATTGCATTTCACAGTTCATATTGTTAACATGTATATGATATATAGGGTCAGATATTTTGATAATTTGATAGTAACATCTTCGTGGGAAGGCTTTAATGATAATTTTAAACAAATATTTTAGCATTTAAGAAGAAAAATGCATAAAATAAAATGACTCAACCAAACCATCACGGTAATATAATGTAATGTAACATAATTGTAATATTCAGGGCCAGATTTTCAGGTAGCACAAACTTGGTGTTTTTCCCTGCTTTTGTCTAACCATTCCATGTATAGGTACAAATACAGATTTCAGAGAGTCCCCAGATGTTAGGAGGAAATACCAGACTAGTTTTGGACCTGTAATCTTGTCAGAACCATACTGTCCCTTTTTTCCTAGCTGATGATAACCAGAGAACCTTGCAGAATCCTGTTTTTTTCCCCTGTAAGAGCTTTTGCCCAAGACAGCCTATCAGGGTATGGAAATAATTGGGTTGTCTCTCTTTGGCCCTCTAATGATGGGGATATAAATGGTGCCCAGATGTTGGTTTAACTGTCTCATTTAATTTCCATGTTAGCAGCAGTACCCAGTGAAATCCCTGAGCCTTGGTGATGATGAGCTTCCATCACTGTTCTCCTTAAGCAGCTTGGCTGGGGACTTAGAGCTTATTGCTCAAAAGGCATTCCAAAAATGTATTGAGAAATTATTCAAATGGAATTTGACGTCTCATTTTCAGAAGTAAAAGTAACCCCCTTGCATAACACATGCAATTTAAAAAAGCAACAGCAGAGCAATAAACCATAAGAAAGAAGAGCCTGCTCATCAATGAGTTAAAATGGTAAAATTAAAAATGAAAGCAGAAAGGTTGTAACTGATGTTGGTGCAAATTAATGTTAAAATCTGATTAAAGTTCAGATTGAAAACCAGGCATATGGCTCCTAAGTAAGTTGTTCTAAAATGAATTACTCTTGCCTATGGCTATTCTCACACCTCAAAACAAAGTAATACTTCTTGATGATCTCAATAAGTTACTAAACTGCCCTTAAAAACTAATTTTGCATGAAACCCCAGAGCAAAGTCTTGGCAATATTAAGATGCAGAATTTTCATGGCAAGGCATATAGTTATGAGCGCCCTGGGCTGTATGTGCTCATTTGGTATGCATCATAAAATCAGAAAGCACCCTTTTGTCAGGCACAGGCTGGAGCCATGCATGGAGCACTGCAGAAGCAGTAAAGTTCTTCCGCTTAGTTCTGGATCTTTTATTGTTGGGTTGGTTTGTCTTTTCCTATTTGTGTCTCTGAAAGTTTGAGATTTTTTTCTTAATAAGCATTTAGTTTGTTACTCTTTTATTAAAAGCTCAGTCTTGCTCAAGTGAAACTTCTAAGAAGTTACTGCTTTTTATTGGAAATAAGACTTCAACCATGCAAAGTTTTGGAGATGTTTCATCTCACTTCCATTAACAAGGATGTGAATGACATTTGTATTCGATGTGATTTTGAGCACTGACTTTTTTCCAAGCCCAGCAGAGCTGCCACCCCTTAATATTACTGAATGTTTCCATTCTGTGAGCATCCAAACTGGAATACTTGCCATCCTGCCTTTGGATTGCTGCTTTTCATAACATCTGGGTGCCAGGCACAGATCAGGGCCCCATTGCTCTGACTGTATGATCATGGCTCACAGAGGGACACTGCCATGGCAGCTCAGGTTCCTGTGCTTCCCCAGAGCAGGAGCTCCAAAGAGGGAGTTGTACCCCCAGCTGTGGGACACTGCACATTGCTGAGCTGCTCCTGCAGTGCTGGGAGCACTTCCCACTCTCACCAGTTTCACTCAGCAATGCACTGGATGGAGGCCTCGGGGCCCAGTCTCCCAGGGATCTGGGATCTGGAATTTGGATTAATTAAATTGCAGAGTGAAGAAGCAAAGATACAGCACACAATGAAATGTACTTATTTAATTTATATGAAAGCTGTAGCAGAGTTTTTAAAACTTAGTCTTTCATAGTACGCTAGTATCTAGTGCTGTTCTGTAGTTAAAAATAACAAAATCCTGATGAGATGAGACCTCCTTCCAGTTCTGTTTTCATCTTTGCAGAGAAGTGTGAAGAAGTGTTGTTTATAATATGTAGATGACAAGGTTTGGGTTTCACAGATAAGCAAAGTGTGAACTCGTAAAGGTTAACTCTGTATGCACATATTAGAAATTGGCCCAAGTCATAAAGTTTACATCTGTTACAGGATCTAAATACAAATTTCACTAGAGCTCAGAAATATTCAAATGTGATGATCATATGCATAGTTAACAGATCTATGCCTCTAAGCAGTAATTTGGCTGTGAGTCTGGAAAATTCCAATAGTTTGGAGGATTAATGTCTTTTACCCTGGCAAGCATTTCAAAACATTATTTAGTTCAACATGCAAATGCACATCTCAGATTATATATTAATCATGATCATGTATAGTTTATCCTTTTTATCCCTTTCACTGTTGAAAATGATATTAAATAAGATACATACCAATTCCTGCTTGACCTACAATCCAGGAAAGTCGAATAAAGAGCATCACACCCCAAATATTAAGCATGCATCTTACCTAGGTTTTAAAGAAAAAATACCACATTAGTTCAGTTTTGAAAGAAATGTTAAGAACCAGAAGGGTGATAAAGCACATTTCATACTTTTAGAAAGCACCCCAAACATCCCTGAAGTCTGCCTCCCTCTCTTAGTCCTTCAAAGACTTAAGTGTAACAGAACTGATTTTATTTTCTTTTAATTTTTTTTTAAGAAATGCAGGTAAGTTTCTCACCAGCACACCCTTCACCCATCCGAACTTGACAAATCCTGCTTTGTTTTCTTCTTCCTTGCTGGCTGCTGTCTCATCTCCAGCAGTGCTTTCTCCATTTGCCACTCTCTCGACTGAGCCGGTGCTCACAGCAATGTTCTGGGGGATCACACAGAAAACAAACACATTTTTTGTGCCAGGCAGAGGGCACCTGGCTGCATCAGGGAGGCATAATGGAAAGAATTCCAAAGATCAGGTTTTACTGTCACTGGAGTAGAGAGCAATATTCTGCTCACACCAGGCATCAGCAGGTGGGCTTGCTAACAAGGGCAGGAGATGAAAGAATTGCTTAAGCAGGGTAAATACATTATTACCTGATCTGATAGTAACCTGGTTTCTTTGTAAGCTATTCCACATATACGTTGTGTTGACATGTTATAGAGCATCTGACATAATGAGGGTCTTGTGGTTGGCCTCTGCATGCTCTTGCAACAATTCATGAATAACGCTAAGTGTAGGAACAGGGGTAATTGCACACAGTGAAAAGAGACCTGACTGAGTGCATGGTGAAGTTCTGTGATGAAATCTAGTGTTTCCTATTGAGCAAAGTACAAACATAACTGCAGCAGCAGATGGGTAACATATTCCTGAAAACAATTAGAGAAGTGCCAGTGAAATGTAGTAAATGAATAATCCTTTCTGTGGCTTTGCCACCACTAGTGTTACCATAGTAGATAGGATTAGGAATTGCCATATTTATGGTGTAAATAGCCCAGAATTTTAGATTGTTCACATCCAGTTACTGACATAAATGTATATTTTATCTCTGCAGCTCTTTTGCTCCAGAATCTTTGAGGCAATTTAGCACCGTAATATGTTTCTTGTGGCTTGAGTAGGAATTAGTCATGGTACTGAGATTTATACTCATTGTCATTGTCTTTTAATTTTTTTTTTTTTTTAATCCAGAGCTCTCACTGTTCCCACTGTTCCTGTGAGGAGTTGGTGTTAGGTTAGCAATTGCTAGATTTTCTGAGTCCTCCTCAAAGGCCAACCCTGCACCTTGCCATGGTCTGGCAGAGAGTCAGGAGCAGGTACCACTCCTGGAGAGGAATCAAGATGCTTTTAGGCCTTGGAGGGTGATGAAGGTATTTCCAGATTAACTAAGCAGGCCAAGGAGGAAAGACATCTGTGATCTTCTGAAACACGAGATTTTAAATCTTGGTTAACTTTAAGGTTGTTTCTGTATTTTGTCCATAAATTTAAAAACACCGAACACACAAACCCAAAACAGACATAAAGACCAACTGTATGTGCCTCTGACACTAATGTTTGGACTTGCCCCTCAAGGATGGGGGCTCTAGCCAAAATGATGTGAGGTTTTAGAATGCCTTTGACACAGTAAATCCAGGACTGTGCTCACAAATGAAAAATAAGTGACTGGTTAATACATTTTGACATGGGCTAGACTTGGTGCCTATTGCCCTGTTGGCCCTAAGAAAAGTGGGAGTACAAGATCTATTGAAAGCCCGTGACTTTGATCTCCTTTGAGATACTTAGATAATTTTGACAATTCTTACCCTGAAATAATGATGTCTGTGTTTGCTCAAAATACAGTAAATGATTAAAGTGAGTGAAGGAAGATCAGCAGAATAATATGATAGGCTTTTGCTACAGTGGTTAGAATTTCAAAGACAAAAAAATTAAAAGGTTTGGTCTTTGTACTTGAAACAAGTTGTTTCCTCTGTACTTTGAATTAATTTGTACTCTCTATGCCATTATCATAAATTATGGCCTTAAACCTTCCATAAATGCATTTTAAATTGGTGTGCTTTAGTGAATGATTGGTTATTTACCAAGCAGTTGTACCTGTGCTACTCATGCATTAAGGATGTGGAATAAAAGTGACAGAACATTTTGAAAAGCTACTAAAATAAAAAGTTAACTGCTTTAAAAAAACCTGAAAAACTAACCCAAACATTTTCCTTCCCTTGTTTCAGAATGGTTTAGTCTTCATCTCTCCTGGGGCTAAAGATGATGAGCTCATCAAATCTCCATAACAAGTGTGGAGAATAGCCAAGAGGAAGAAAGGTTAGATTATTTCTTATGTAGGGTAAATATTAAGCCCAAGTAATTATCACCAGCCATCAGCTGTGAAATAGCACTTAAGACTATTTTTTAGGGATTTAATTGGCTTAATGTGTGCAAAAACTGACACATCTTGCTGGAAGATGACACACATTTGACTCCAGCAGTGTGCAAACTAGATATTTGAAGTTCCTTTCAGCCTGTCTTGCATTCTGAAATTTGAAAAATTACATATTAAAGAATGTATTAAATATTAATATTTATCTTCTGATGTTAAGCCCAGCATCAAAGCACAATGGGAATGCTTGTGTGATGTTTAGCAATCTGAAGTCAAACATATGCCACTTCTTATCAGAATCTGGCAATGGGCTCTGACAGAACAGTTGTCTTCAACAACTTGAGTTTCAAACTGGGGGCGAGGGGGGTGGGATTGCCTTGGGGTATGGGATGGTAAGCCCAGATTTTAGTGGTTAAGTAAAAAAGGAATAAAGCATCTGCTTCAGAAGTGCACCTTGGGCTATTACTGTAACTCCTGTCCAGGCTCAGTGTGGCATCTCGTGCCCTCCTTGCTGGGGGCTGGAGCCCCACCATGCCCATGTGCAGCCTGTGCCTCCTGAGAGGAGCTCTGCCTTTTCAGTCTCTCAACTCCTTCCCTACTAAACTCCTATTTGTGACCTCGTGTGTGTTTATTCCTCAGCATAAGCTCTGCAGAGCGAAGTGGTTTGTCCAAGGTCACCAAGGGAGGCCATGGGACAGCCAGGACTGGGCTCCAGCCGTGCTAATGGGGCATCGTTTGTTCCAGAGCTGTGCCTGTGCTCCCTGACCAGGGCCACAGCCCACGTAAGGGCTGCCAGGGTAACAAAAATCCCATTACCTATGACATTCACCTTCCTGTTTTGAAAGGCATAAGATTATCTTTCTGTAACATGGATACTGGATACTGGAAAAAGTCTGGAAGTTATCAAGTTAGATTATGCTCTTTTCTCTTTTCCGACAGTCCCAACATGTGAAACAATTTTCTCTTCACTATTCTGTGATGTAATCTGCCTTCTTTTTAATCTTCTTTAAGTGAAAGCCTTAAGAAAAACCTAAACAAATTTATCTAATTTTGTTTAAAATACACAAACCATTGAGAGATACAACAGTAAAAAAACCAGAATTTTCTGGTTATGATCAAAACTGAAATCCTTTAATATGCTAATGTTCAATACATGTTCATTCAGCATTATGTTCAAAGCCAAGATGCAGTTTTACTCCTTTCTGGTCACTACTGAAGTAAATTATTTCTATAAGAGGAAATTTCTTCTGGGCATGGAAATGTGTTTAGTCCTTTGAGTAGCAGTTTGTGCATCTGCAGATGAGTAGAGATACTAAATTAATATTTTTCCCTTTTCCTATCTGCTTTGTTTTAATCTTTGGAAATGCTTGTCCTCTCCTTGTAAGCCATTTTACACAGGTCTGTGGAGAGCTTAATTTGAGTAAGTCAGGCCAAAACTAGGAAGCTGTCCTAATAAGATCCTAAAGAATCAGGTTCTAATTTACTTATGGCTGTATTTTTTTAAAATTTCATTACTTTGTATTAACCCTCCTTGGAAAGAGGACTCTCCAGAAAACAGAAGTCTGAACAAGATCTGGACCAGCATTCAAAAATCAGAAGCTTGTCCAAATTATTCAGATGTCAGAAGTATGAAAAACGGAGTGGAATGGGGATGAGAGCTTGTTTTCTCTCAAGTTTTCTCATTTCACAATTGCCTAACTCAAAAAAAAGATCAGGAGTTTTTGCTGCATATTGACACTTTTAGTCTCGGTTTAACTATAGCAATGATCTTTCTCTTTCCAGCCCTGCCCTGATAAGTGCACAACTAACCCCAAATTTGTTCACTGAATCAGCACCTGAAAAGTGTTGTTTGTTATCCCTCAACACCCTTGTTCTGGATTCTTTCTTGCTGTTTGAATGGTTTGTTACAGCAACAGTTGGGTAGCACTCTGGATATCTGATTAACTGAAATTGCATTTGTTGCACGTAGTATTTTTTATAATACTTATATTTATTAATGAGCACAACGGAGGAATCTGTCAAAATTAGTTATGCATTGGTGTAAAATTCAAGTTTAGAATAAGTGTGAATTGTGTAGCTTGGTTAAATTATGAATTGACATTCACCATCTGCCATCCTAACTCTTCTGTGAAACAGAAGAGTTTTGGTAGATCCATACTTTTAGACAAGATTAAGCTATGTTTTTCTGCTTATCAAGTACATTACAATTACCTTTTAATAAAAATCTTTGCTTGGAGCAGGGTGCAGAGCAGAAAACAGACTGCAGCTACCAAAGGAAATATGGTAAATAGTTACTTGTACTTTTTCTCTTGGGCAAGGTTCATGAATTTAAGGACTTTCTCTTATTAATAAACAGAATTAACAGTCTGGAAATGGAATAGAGAAAAATTTTATCTTTCTTTTTCACTTACCTTTGCCAGTTGTTCATGAATTTCTAATAAGCTTGGTCTGTTGAGCTTATTCCCACTGACGCTGCCAGTATTTCTATAATAATCAATTTTGGGAACTGGGTCCATTGTGTTATGGCCAAAAGTTTGTAGATAATACATTTTACTGTGAGTATCATAGGGATGTAAACTAGCTTCTGTTTTCTCCCCATTTTGATGGAAATTGTCATATAATTCTTTTTTTCCTGGTCTGTAACTGATTCTCAGTCTGTTATGTGTTTCATCAGTAAAAGATGTTTCTTCATAATGTGGTGGGTCAGAGCCCACATCCTCTTGGGTTGTTTCATTGTTGTCATGGTCTTCATTAATTATGTTAACTTGAAACCGATTTGCATTTGGATCCAAGAATACATTTGGTGCATTGTTCATTGACATCTTCAGGGATGCTACAGACTTGGGTCACTGATCCGTGTCCTCTTCTGTGGCTGCAGCCACTCAGTTGCAGCTACAGCAAAGGCTTTAGTGCTGTTGCATATCAGATCTTTGCTTCTCAAATAATGAAGGGTTGAGAATTTTCTGTTGAATCTCTAAACAGTCTTCCTGATGTTGGCTGCCGGTTTTCTGTTATAAAAATATAAATAGACTGTTTCTATTATCTTGCATGGTTAGATAGGTTTTCCACCACAAGCTCTCCCCTCTCCCCTGCCTCACCAAGTATCCATGAGACTGCCATCCTCTGACCCGTTGAGTAAAAGCATAGCTGAAGCAAAGACAGAGCTTGTGAAGATGTTTCCGTCTGTGATGGGTGCACTTGACCCTCTAACCAAACCAGCAGTATTTTGGTACAAGCTCCAAAGGAAGTAAAGGCCTGAGCTGTAATTGGGCCAAGAACTCCTCTAGTTTCAGTCTGTTTTATAAGAACCCACAGAAGAGCAGGGTGACACAGTGAGCATCCATGTCCCCGAGCCTGGAACATGATCATGCCATTAACACATGGATAGCCTGGGGCTCGCTCCTCTGTAACCTGGTGCTCCCCAATCCCCTCCAGGAGAGGGGCTCCCTGTATGGTGCAGATGTTAAATCTGTTTGAGGTACAGGATTTGCATTTCTCCTTGTTGAATGTCATGAGGTTCCTGGGGCCTGTTCCTCTGGCCTGTCTAGGTCCCTCTGAGTGGCAGCCCATAGAGAGGTGAACAAAGAGCTGTATAATCTGTTCTCACCTCCTCCTTCCCACACAGACCCCCTCAAAGAAAACAAACAAGCAAACAAAAACTCTAAGAGAAGAAGGGGCACGCATATTTAAGGCCTTTAGTGGGTTAAGTACCTTTGCAGCAATTTAAAGTATGGCCTAGATGGCCCTGAAATGAGCTATTGAAATGATGGCAATCATATGTCTTGAAACATTATTTCTAAGGAGATTAGGGAGTGTGGTTGTATAGAGCTGTATAATTAAGTAGGAGCCCAGGTTTTTTCAAAGGCACTAAACCAGACCATGCTTAGACACTGAAACTCTGCAAGCATTTGTAAAAGCAGAAGGTTTTAGAAACAAAATATATCTTATAAACAAATATATGAACTGAAAATCTGGATAAATAAGCCCATTACAGACATTTTTTTAAAGCTCCATATTTTCACAAGAGGTTGGACTAGATGAACTCCTAAGATTTTTTCAATTTAAATTTCTCAATGATTTTGTGAAATGCATTTGGCCCTTTGGCACTGAAAGATAAAATACTGCATCAATATTTATAGCTCAGCAATGTAAATTCCCTCTAAAATCACATATCAAATTATAATTTGAAGAGCTGATAATCAGATGTCCTCCATCTTCAGTATGAGAAAAAGCTAAAACATATTTTCTTATTTCTTCCATCAGCTATAGGTAATACTCTACTGTCACCTCTCTGCTGAGACACCACTTTGTCACCCTCATATTTATGTTAGTTTTCCACCTGAATGTTGTGTAAGCCTCACAGCAAAATATGACATTTATTTAGTTTGTTTTACTTCTACTGGCTTTATATTATTATTATTATTATTATTATTATTATTATTATTATTACACATTTATGGTCATAGTATTCTGCTTCCTTCAGCCTTTTAAAGTTGCAAGGAAGTGTTTCATCTTCAGGCATGAAGGAGCAACAACAAATCTTCTGTCACTGAGGTCAGTGAAACTATGTTTGTTTCTATCTCCATGGCTGAATGAAATCCTGATTGTTTGATGACAATTAAACTCTTGCTACCAAGTAAAATGATTCTGTCATTTCACTGTCTTATTTCCATATTAGTGTTTTGCTAGGAAAAGTAAAGTCTCTTACCTTTCTGCTGTTCTTGAAAATAATACTTTGGTTTTCACAATGTATTTCCAGAGATCTCTGAACTGTTATTTGCCATTAACTCTGTGTTTAGTTTTCTAGCATTATGCATAAATAATCAAGTTTACCTTATTCAGGGTAATTTAACTTACCATTCAATCCTGTGTTTTTAGGGAAGGACAATCTGCCTCTTTTATTCATGCATACAGTGTGACCCTCTCTTTGAGGCATTACAGACTCTGCCTTATTGGCCAGATTTTTCTCCTGTTTAATATACTGAATAGACCATCCAATCACTCTCTTTCAAAACATTTCTAGGTGGTGATTTAGACAGGCATTCTAGCTTGTTAACTATTAACCAGCAAATGTACCTATCCATTACAATTACTGGGTTTATGGCATTGCAAAATTTCTGAGGGGGCCTGAAAATACTTTTGTTATCTCCATTTCCCTCCCAGCTAGGCCTGATTCTGCAAAGATCATATTCTCTCTATCTTTCAGTTCTGCATATGTAGTCATGCAGATAACAAGAGTTCAGGACAGGATCATTTTATGCAGAAGATTCAGTGAAATCAGTGGGATCAGTCTTTGGGAGGGTCCTATTGTCCTACATGAGGTTTTAAAACATTTATTCCTGACCCTATTTAAAGTTTTACTCTGTATATTTAAGGAAAACCTTTGAAAAATTATGTGCTCTGTATTGTTTCTGGGAAGGCTGACTTCCTAGTCTTTTTGGGAGGAAGAAAAGAGCAGGCAGGAAATGATGAAGCTTTGTAATTCTAAGGGAGTTAGATAATTGTTTCCAGCAATAGATTGGGTAAAGAACAAAAATAATAAGACAATATTGGGGTTCTTTGGATATGTTTGCAGTGTTTGCTGTGTAGTTCAGAGATAACTGAACTATATTTAACCCAGATAACTTAAGTACCTTCAGCACTCTAACCTGACAGCACAGAGCTCAGCTGTGCTGATTAGATGTACATAAAAAGAATGGCAGTGTCAGGTCTCTGCAGTGGATCATCCTATCCAGCAATAACAGATCACATGAATCATTGTACTGATATCTACCTTGGATTTTATGGCTAAATTAGCTAGGATATATGCAATATACTGAATCTCTGGGGGTCTGGAGTTTTGTCTTATGTATAATCTGAAGCAGTTGAAAAGCCCTTATGTTCACAAAATTGTTTATGTTTTATAATTTGAATGGACCAGTGTAGATTAATGTTGGCTGTTCCTCTCTTGTGTTTTTCAGACAGGAGATTCATGTCCTTCTCTGTACAATCGAGTATTTTATGTTCCAAATGGCACTTGAGGTCTGCTGTTCCACTGTCTGCCTCTGCCTAGTATATGGGGCAAAAGGAATAACATGTATTTTTCAGAACACATGAAAAAGAAAACAACTGCTGTAACTGATCTCCTTGTCTCAGCTCCTCATTGCAAACAGATCTGTTTAGCAAAAGTGACAGTGCCTAAAATTCTAATGCCAGCCTTCTTAAAAACGGAATTGAATTTCTGTCAAGTACTGTCACACTTGCTAAACAGCTGTGTGCACGAGGGTGACCTTGAATATCCAGATTTGAGTCTCTGCTTTCGCTCTTTCACTTCTGCTTTCACAGGATCTCCCATGACCAGTCCATCAGTGACAGTCCAGATCACCTACTGTGCACAGCTACTGGAGCACAAACAGAAGAACCAGCTGTGGAGAGTTCTGGGGTGTACAGAGCTCTGGACCCTGCCCTGCCTGGGGGCTGGGTGGAAATGGGTGAGCAGCATGACTGTGTCTGCTTTGACCTTGCCAAGCTGGTGTCATTACTGCTGGGAGCTGTTCACCAGACAGTTTCAGTTCCACTTTAAACTGAATCATCTTCTGTAACCAAGTGGAATAAAATCATGGACACACACCTCTTGCAGGCACCTCCTCTAAGCCACAACCTTTCGTTCTCCACTTTTGTATCCTCAGTGTACAAGTACAGACACTGAGTTTCAGAAAATTGTGTTGGGTGAGGAGGGGAGGGGCTACCACTTAAACATTCACCATTCATGAGCCTGTCTTTCATGTTCTTCATCTTTTTCTTCAGCCTGTCATGAGACACAGTAGACATGAGCTGCTTCTCTGAAGAGCCAGATAACACCTGATCCTTAAAACACTGGGCATGGTAACTTTCTAGTGAATTATTGTGCATTTGCTTGCTGTTAGCCATTTCTCATCTACCATTCCACTGTTCATCAAATAGAAGAAACATGAAGTACCCTTTGAGTTTGCAACAAATATTTATTTAACAAAATGGATGTCACCAACATATCTCCAAAATGCAGGTATGTATAACAAATGTAACAACAGTTGGTTTCCAAAATGAAATCAACATCAAATTTAAGGCAGGATATTCTGTGAGTTTTCATGCAAGAGCATATTCAAATGTTCCTTTATCCAACCCCTCAACTTCATCTTCCCACGTGGAAGAAGGCATACTGCTGTAAGGGTCTAGCAAGATTTTGAAGCATCTGATAATTAGAAGTCCCAAGAAAACACACAAAATCCCCACAAAGGCAAAGCCAGTTTTTTGTTCTAAAGTCAGAGGGAAGGCAGACATTTCGTTGACACTCATGCTGGCTGAAGTGTTGCTGCAGTAATTACTGCTCATCATTGGGCATCACATCCTGGTGACTCTGTGGGATTTTCACCTCTATTGCTTCTTTGCCTGCATAGAAACGTCAAATCAGTGTGGTTAGCTCTAAATGGGGTCAATATATCTGAGATGTAGCATATGAACATTTGAAAATGAAAACCAGCTTGGATTTTAGAAGTGTCCTGTTGTTTTTTCACATTTAAATTATTGTGATAAAATTGCAACTATTAGCCTCTACACACCATTCACTTACTGGCCTCTGTTTTGAGACAGCAGACTCATAATTTTCTGGCCTTCTGTCTCCTCAAAACAGAAATTTCAGTTGTTGCGAACAACATTTTGTCAGACTGCTCATAAGTCTACAGATTGTGATTTGGCAATACCCTTTAAGGTCTCCACGTGGAGAAACCTGGTATGTTTCTGAAATGGCTTTACATCTCTGTGCTTAAACTAGTCAAACTTGCATTGACCTCAAAGGCAATTTCAGACAAATAATGTGGATTTTGCTCATATGATTTAGCTCAGAGTCTACATAAATAGATCCAACTTACAAAATAAAAGATGATGTGTGCAACTTTAGTGAAGCCTTGGGTTCCAGTTTCATAAAAAAAATGCTATGTGTATTTTAAGCTTGTAAGAAAGTGAGCAGATTGATAAAATTACCCCTTCACCTTTCTCTATACATGTCCACTCTTGTGTATGAGCAAAGACTGGTGGAAGAAGAGATAACAGAATTAAATTCGCTTCCCCTATTTTTTGCTCTCATTTGTTTCTTCTCCTTGGTCTTCCCCCATACACACCCTGCCAATTTTACAGGCACAGTAAACAGATCTGCCTGTGCTCCTGGCATTGCTCAGGGGACTGACTCTGAAGGCAGGATGCTCAAGCAACTCCACCCCGCTGCTGCCACCGGGAGAGCTCTGCGTGTTTCCAGACAGGAGAAACTTTTAAAATTTGTCTTTTTAAGGAGATCTTAGGTATAGATTTTAGTTGGGGATGGGGATCATTTGGCTTTATTTTAGGTTTTCCATCAGATACTGGAATCACATCTTTCTTTTGTATCTACAGACAGTGGGAGCATTGGAAGGACTGGGACATCAAAAGTGCCAAAGGACAAAGACATTTTTATTCTAAAGTTAGAACTTGAGGTTTTCTGGCTCTTGCTAACACCTATTTAACGAACGTGCCTCAGGGGAAACTCTTTTTGTTAACAATTCAACCTCTTTTTCCCCAGGGAATTGCCAGTATCCATTTATTTCTTGGCAGAGTAATTAGGCCAGCCAGAGCTCTGTGCTGCCATGGCTACACTGCTTCAGGTACCTGCACTGCTAAGCCAGGTTAAAGGGAGGTCCAGTATCTTTACTCTGTGCTGCAGTCATGGCTGAGAGAGCCATACTCTGAGTCAGCCTACAAGTAAAAACAGCAGAAAAAGTAGAAATAACTTTTGCTATTCCCAAGCAGACAGTAATGAACAGAATTCTTATCTTGTTTGGTGTCTCCTTTCTCACTCCCAATTTGTGGGATTTTTGACTATTATCCTAAAGAACAAAAATTTTAGAACAAAGATCAATAGGGCAAAACACAAGTGTTTCTTTTTTTGCAATAAACCTCAGTGTAGTAGATATTAAATAATGTTTCCTCTTGGTCTTTACACATTTGCCAGAGCACAACCACCAATGTTCTGTTTATTCTATGGAGCTGTGTATGAGATCCTTCCTTGTTTTGAATTATATCCTGCTCTTTGAGTCATGCTGTTTTACTTCCTGTTAAGATGGAAGAAAGATCTAGATGTAGCCTATAGGAATTAGAAAAAATGTCAACAACAAGCAATATTTATTTTCTGAAAATACATCATAGGTAAAGCCCACCTGCTGTATGGATTTTCATTTGGCATACTTCCAATTTTTCTATTAATTTTGACCTTCTGCAGGGAAAAAAAAAATCAAAGAAAGTTCAATATCACAAATTTATGTTAGAAATCAGTTGATTTGAGCAAAAGCCAGTCAAGGAAAAAAATACCTTCCAAAAGCCCTAGGGCACTGGGTTATAAAAATTAGAAACAAGGCTTATACAGGAAAATGATAAATAGTCACTGCCTGGAAAAGCCAGACCCAAACCCCAGTTGTTCTCTTGAAAGACATTGAGAAAAATGTTAGGGATAGGCTGGCCATGGAGAGCCCTGAATTTGAGTTGAGTCCAGACAAATACATTTGTATTTGACATAACATTTCTTCACCACAGAGAGTAATTTTCCAAGAATATGACTTCCAGTCTTATTAATTTTGCAGCTTACACACTGGAATTAGATGGGATTTGTTTGTACATTATGTGCTTGTCAGGAGACATTATGGGACAGATCTCTGTGCAAAGCTTGATTGATGCTGAAATATAGGGAAATTGATATCTTAGTCTTATTTAACAAAAGTTTGCTGGAAAAAGATGCATGAGAAAACTGTATTTTGCTTGAGGGGGATTGGTTCTGGGAAACTCTAATGTGCAGGTTTGTGTTCTTCTGTTCCTTGTCCTGAATTTCAGAATTTTTAATTGAAGCCTTAAAGTTCACAGGAATTTTTGTTGTAATTATGTATCCCCAAAACCGTGGTACCAAGACTGACCTTGAGTCCCTTTTATTGCTTTCCCATTTCAGTGCTGCACACAGGTTAGATGTCCTCTCCCAGGTAGTCAGATACCCTGCCATTTGCTGCAGTGTGTCTGTCAAAGTCCTGAGTCAGAAGACTGAATGCTAACTAACCTGGCCTGGATCCCAAAATGCTCCAAGATAGCCTTTAGGGCAGCATCATGGAGACAAGCATTATATCTGCAGAGCCATTTTGTGGGGGCTGGCCCCAGACTGATCTCAATCTTTTTTTTACAGGTCAGGACTCTTCTCCTTTGATTTGCTATCCATGTAAACACTGGCAAAAAGAAAGGCTCCTTAACATCCTGCTGTGAAATAAAAGGCCATTGGAAGTCCTTCTGAGGCCAGAAGAACAATCAGAGTCCTAAAGAAAATAGGAATGAGGAAAACAGCTTAGCACTGAGCTGAGATAAATAGAGGTATGAGCTGGGAGTGCTGGCTGAGCTATGGGGGGATGAAGGGGAACACCATGGGTACTAGGTACTGTGAGGCAGCTGGAAGGAAGATGTCGAAATTCTTGTTCTAGCAGAATCACCAGCCCAACTCTGCCAGTGTTTGGTATTGACTGAAAATCCCAGCCCCAGCTATTTGGTGGTTTGGGGTGACAGGGTGTCACTTTCATCAGACCTAGCTTTTAGTCTCATGTTTACAGAGACTTGAGAAGATCAAGAAAGTAACCAGGATAATCTTCCTTGGGGTTTGGGTTTCAGTCCTTCTCTCACAGAACCCCCTTCAGGATTTTTTTCTAATGGCTCAGTACTGGAAATGACTATCTTTACAAGGTCTTGAGCTGGGAGCATTCATCCTCTTGGCACGATTAAACCTCAGGTGCCTAAAAACTCACTTCCTAAATGATAGTTTGTAACAAAATGGACCAAATCAGTGGCCATCTGTTCTCTTCTTGGTTGTCTGCAGCCCAGCTGCTGGTTCATGGATGTGGTCATTCTGAAAGTACTTCGAATAGCTTCAGTCCGAAGCGTGTGCTTAAGTAACAGCAAACCTAACCTGAAAACGGACAGATAAACAGGCTTTCTCTGGGAGCTTTGGAAGCACCTCATTTGCACTTAACTCTCTGTTCAGGAAAACTAAGCAGCATTCCAGAAATGCTATTACAGAAATTGGTCATAGAAGGCAGTAAGATGAAAAGATTAACAATGGAGAAGTCCTATAAAATAGACTAGAAATAGAAATCAGCATGAATATGGAATTCTCTTAAGAGTCTGAGCTAGCTGAATTAACACCACATGGCCAGAGATGCTGCAAAAGGAGCACTGTGACCACACATCTGACCTGTCATACTCGTGCTCACTGCATGCCTGTATTCTCTAAATTGCTGGGGAGAACATTGTCTCCTCAGAGTACGGGTTCTAAGACAACATACAGGGAGGTGAAGGCAGGAAGGCCAGGGCATGGATACTCAGCAAATGAAGGCATGGCTCACTGCTCTGCAAAGAGAGCCCCACACAGTGATTGTGCAGCATGGAAACTCAGGGAGCAAGCAACACTTTTCCCCATAATCAGCATTCCCCTGCAAAGAAGCAGCAGCCGAGCAGTGACACTTCCACCCTGCCGACATGCAATGAATTGCAAAAATAAGATTTTATCCGTAGCAAATACATCAGCCTGGACTCTTCATTGTACAAGAGCTTCCGTGCTGTGAATTCGTATACGTGGTCTAGATTTGGATAATACAGAGATGCAGGAAAACAAAACGTTCCCTAGCATCACCCTTAACTTGTGAACGTGGAAAAGTGTTGCCTGCTTCCCAAGGGATGGAGGCTGAGAGAGACCGAGCACCTGCAAAGCAATTGTTGCTGTAGGATGGCGCGCACAACCTCCGCTCTCACCGGCCCCGCTACCCCGGGGAAGGCAGCTTTGGGCGCTTTCCCTGCCCTGCTCCCCCCGCCGCCCCGGCTGCCTCCCTCCGTGCCCGCTGCCCCGCCGGGAGTGCGGCCGGGCCGGGCCGGGCCGGGCCGGGCGGCGCCGCAAGGTCAGCCCCGCGCCCCGCCCGCCGGCCCCGCCGCCGCCCGCGCTACGAACCCGTGTCCTCCGCGCTGCCCATGGTGGCGGAGCGCCGCTGCCCGCGCCCCGGGCCCGCCTGGCCGGCCGTGCACAGCCCCGCCCGGAGTCCCGACGGCTCCCGGCGCGGGGTGCTCCCGGGCGGCGGGGGCGGCTCGCCCCGGGCTCCCCGCGCCGCCCGGCGATGCGACCCCGCCGGGAGATGCTCAAACCGCCCTAATTAAAAAATTAAACACGGCCGCTGTTGCTACCGCCTCCTCCTCCACCTCTTCGCCCGCCCCTTTCCATCGCTATTCAGCAGCGCTCCTCTCCAGCCCCGCTTTGCACGGATTAAACCCAGGAGCGTGGAAACTTCCTGCAAAACACTACGTGCGGTGCATCGGTAAGGGCCGGGCCGGGGCCGCTGCGGAGCGGGGCGGGAGCAGCCCTCCCTCCGCCGCTCCGCTCCGCTCCCGCCGCCCAGGCCGGGCACCGGCGCCTCCAAGGCCGGGTGGTCTCTGCAGTGGTGGAGGACGGGGTGCGGTACCCGCAGGAGCGGCTGCATCCCCGCCGGGGCCCCGGTACCGGCCGAGCGGCGCAGCCCCGGCGCCGAGCGGGACCTGTGGAGCCGCGCTGGGGGCGGCGGGGCCGGGGCTCGCCGTGAAACAGCGGGCAGGGCTTCACACGCTGAGTGAGTGGGGCGTGCTGAGCCGAAAGCCTCTTAGGTTGTACCCGCGGTGTGGCCTCGGGTCCTCCCAGCAGCTCTAAAAGTAATAACGATTAAAGCATAGACCTCGCTTTATATCCTTTCATTAGCTGCGCTTAGCTGATGGTGGTTGTATATTAGAGAGGTTTCTATTTGCCACAACAGCAGGTGTTTAAGTTGGATTAGGAAAGAAGATTCATTTTCCCAAAGCTGGATCTGTATATATTGCATTAATAAATAGCAAATCTGTTTCAAATGATAGTGATTCCATATTTGTAAATCATCCGGGTGAATACCCCCCTGCAGGGATGCACGTGGGTCAGTGGAACGGGACTGGATCACACTGTCACGCATCATGACACTTCCGAGGCTGCTGTATACCTACTAACAGAATTTGTTCTGTAGAAAATAATTTTAAAACTCCTCATGTTTCTTGCTACATGCAATAACACTATGATAGGTTAAACCTTCTTCCTGAAATGATCGGGGAAAAAAGGGGTTTTGCCTTGCCTGCCATTTTAATGCCCGGTTCCTCTGCTGTGACTGCAGTGGACTTCTAAGCAATGGGTAGAGTCAAAATGCAGCTTTCTCCTGCTGGTAGAACTAATGGTTAAACTGATGGTTAACTATGTACGTGCTAATGGTTATTAGTTTGATCTTCTGATGTTGCAGCATTAGTCATGTGATAAACAATGTCTTTAAGTCAAGCTAGTTTTTGAAGTGCCTCTCATATTTAAAGATCCATTAAGACTTTATAAATAGATAGTTTTAAATAGTATAAGACTGTGCTTTCGGAATATGTATACAAAGCCCCTACTGTTCCTAAGGAGCTCCAGTTTTCTTTTTTAGCCCTGTCCCTGATTTACTTGGGGGCCCCATAAAGGTCTCTCACTAGATGGAAAGCTGTAGTTTGAAATTTTGGGAGTGGCAAATACAAAGTTTCAGAATTTCACAGTGCCTCCTCAACCTAGCATAATTGTTAAGGGAGAGTGACAGAAATCCAGGGTTTCCTAATAATTGTTGAACAGTGCTATACTTTGAGAACTTTACTGGAAGTAGGACTTTGGAGTAGCCAGGACCACTTTGACTGCTGTGGCTGGGAGTGAGGGACAGCACTGACAATAGAAACACATGTGTCTTGCCTCTTCTGCCAGAATTTGGGCATGAATGCTGGGCCTCTGACTACCATTTTCCTGGAAAAGGTTTACTTGTGGGATATTGCTCTTTATAGACACATTATCCTTTTGTCTTGTTATTCTTGTGTGATTGAACTTTTAGATTTTTTTTTTTCAACACTGAAATAATCGTCCCTCTCATACTATGGCGTGGCAGAAGTTGCTGAAACTGTGTGTTTATTTCTAGGAATCTGACACTCGTGTTATATTCTGAGACTTTATTTCTGATTTTATGTATTGAAGATCCACTTTTCTGGAAATGAAAAGAAACTGGCAGCCAGCAACAGGGAATGAGTCTCCTTCTTCATCTACCAGTTGTCAGCAGACAAGTAGCACTGTTTTTCTGTTCAACATGGTATATTTTAAAATGGAAAAGTGATGGAATAACAGTCTTTCCCTACATTTCATTTCTTTTTCACTTGAAAGTCACAAGTTTTGCTTTTGCATGGGAAAAGTGATTTTTTGGTAAGGCAAATGGGAGAGGAGTGTATCTGAATCATTCTGGGTATATGAACAAAGGGAGCATTCACTACTCTGTGCTTTCAATTTCTTTATCAGGATCCATCTTTTGTGTTCTATTGACTATTACAATCACTTTCATCTCACTTCAATCATATTTGCTGTTGATTTGATCCTTATTTAGGGAGTGTTGTGTTTCCTCAAAGGAGAGCCCTTGATGAAAAACAGAGATTTTATAATCATCTAGTAATTTGTTGAGTTGGCAAATTCAACTGGTCTAATTAAGGTTGGGCAAGACACTTAAAGCCAAGTGGGTGCCAGTGAATGAAAGGCAAGGTGGAAGTCTTAGAGCTATTAGCTGGTTAGTACTTTTAATGTTCAAGGATCACTTGAGTGGTGTAGGTGTCAAGAAAATGTAACTGTTTTGAGGGATAAGTAACTGCCTTTAGTAACTTGCTTTCCAGTTTAGCTTTAAACAGCTGTTTGAGTGTTCCTTTGCGAGCAAACAAACTCTCCCTTCAATTGCTAGAAATTTCAAATGGGCTGAAGTGGGCAGAGTCAGTGAAGAATATTGTGCACAGAAGAAACAGACCAAGTTGCAACTCCCTTCCCAAGCAAATGTAAGCAAGTTTTTTGAGAATATGCATAATCAGAAAGCAATAGTATATAGGGGAGATAAAAGCAGTAATAGAGGGGCACAGCAGAAGTGGGGGGATTATAGATTAATTTATGTATTGATCACAGTTGCAACTTGGAATTATTTTATGTAATTTAATTCAAAGTATTTAGCATCTTTAAAAGAATAAACATCTCTGGTTTACCATGGTTTTTTTATGTAGTCTTAAAAGATCTGAATCTTTATTTGGGCTTGTTCAAAGGCAGTGCATTTACTAGACACTGACTTCACCAGCAACATAGAGGCTACAGCCCTGTGGGTATGTAGGGTACTGCTTTGGTGACTGCCAGGAATGAGGCAGAAAAACAAGTCCTACAAAGCGTCTCCCCATGTTAAATGTCTGACTAGGCTCACTCTTCAAACAGGAAAAGTGTGGGGATTCAGAAACTGAAGAAGGTTGGAAATCACCCTCTGTAAGTCCAGTCGGTGTCGGTGTTGGGGAAGGTGGGAGAGTGCATGGACACAGTGAAAACCAACAGTGCCACCTTGTGTGGGTGGGACAGGAGAGTTGGTCCACGAGGAGGCGAAGGGCCCCCGGTGTGCCCCCAGCTCCTCCACCTCGGCACTGGGGAGAGCCCTGGGCAGCAGGGGAGAGGGCAGAGGGAAGGGTGAGCACCCTTTAGACCTGCAGGAAGGAGGAGTTTGCTGCCCCGCTTGAAAGGCAGAGGTGGTGGGTGTGTTAGGGGCACTCGGCCTGAGAGGAAGAAGGACCAACATAAAAGCGGGTTGAAGTTTAAAAGTTTTTGCTTTTGTAACTTCAGCAGCTAGAGTAACATCTTCGGGAAGAGAGGATAATGTGAATTGTTTCCATATAGGAACGGTAAAAGTGCTACCAAAAGTCTGGTGTTATGCAGCCTTTTAGGGGTAACAAAGAGGTGATTAAGATTTAGACTGAAGCTGTGGTCGAAAAAAAAAAAAAAAAAAAAACAAAAAAACCAACCAAATTATGAGACTTAGGGAGATGAAAGCCTTTCATGGGGGACAAAGAAGTTAGGTCCCTGCAGATCAAGTGGAACAGGTCGTGTGTGACTGATACCACGTTGTTTCTCAGCCTGGAAAGATAAAGCTTAAATGCAAAGAGAGCCTTTGGGGAAAATAGTATTTGCTTTACTCTAGGTCCACTATAAGTATGCAAAAGAAGGTCCCAGTTGCAGAGTAGGGTTAATTTTATTTTAGCACAAAGTAAAGCAGTGTAGGTTGGGTGTAGCCTTAGGCAATGCTGACTGGTCTGGAAATACTTGTGTCTGTGCAAAAAGGAATCTTTAAATAAGGTACGAAAGTAAAAATATTTACAAAGCAAATATATTGCTAAAGGAACCCTTCTCCAGCTGTACTTGGGGCTTCCTGGAGAAGGGACAGGGTCTAAAAAATGTTAAGCACATTTAGGTGCCATTGCAAACAAGACAAGAAGAATTATGTGTGACATATCCACCATGCAGGCATCATATACTGAGAACAGAAAACAGTCATTTACAAAAAAAAAAAAAAGGCAAATGGATTTAAAATCTATGAGGTTCAAAATTCCCATTTTCTGAAGTTCCATACAAACTGACTTTCAGGAACATATAATTTTTTCACTAGTTCCACCTGATAAAGGTGCTGATGAACTGGTTTTGATCATGACTTAACCAGAAACAAAATTTTTAAAAAATGTTGAGATAAACCAAAGACAAATTAAAATAGCCCTTTCTAAAAGGATGATGATACATATTTGTTCATTAGCAGATTAGGAGCTATGCCTTGTTTGTCACTGAGGACTTGAGACTTGAATTTACTGGAGAGTTGCTGTGAAAAGAATGCTGATACTTAAAATACACATAATTATTTTACCTCAGTAACTACTTGTACAAAAGACTTTGAATAGTAGTTCCTTTACAGTTGCTTATATTTACATATATATGCAAGAACATGAATAATATTCCATTATCCTCAACCCTGTGTGTAAATTAGTGCTGCCAGCTCTCTGCTTGCCAAGAATATACAACTATTATGGCATACACCCTACCTATACTGTGAAACACTATTTACATTAGGGGTGACAAGAGGAATTTGTTAGGACAGCAGATCAAGAACAGTTGTAACAATGTTGTACTAAATGAGGGACCCCCTTTTAGCAGAAACATTCCTCAGACACCTTGTCTGTCTCCTGTTAGAACACGAGCAGAGGCAGAAGAGATGTTGGAAGCCCATATATCAAAGGATAATTTTAAAATATTCCCAGGAGAGATCATGTGTATGTAACAAAGGAGACTTTCTCAGCACAGGAAATGGCATGGAAAGACAATGGTTTTCCTTTTTTTCACTTACTATGGTAAGTAGATTTTTATTTCAATCATTTTATACTCAAGAGTCTTCCTAGGGAAAAACTTAAACATTTTTCAACAGAGTTTTGTACACCAAAGGAATTCTACTTTTCAATTCCAGTTCACCCCTGGCAGGTCTCTTAACAGCTCTTTGTGGCATTGTTCTCCCATTTTTATTATTGTTCTTTGAAGACAGAAATACTGAGTGATTATGTGTGGGACTTTTATAAAAGGAGGCAAGACTCCCATAAAAATCCTGACACAGGCAACTGAGCTAAACAAAGTGCTCTAAACTGGAGTTGTGGTGCGAGGGAGACAGGGCAAAGCTGCCATAACTCCTCCAAGCTTCTAGCCAGACTGTGCCTCAGTGCAGCCTTAATGGAAAACACCTCTTCCTGTGCAGATCTGAGTATTTATTGCAGCAGCCCTCGTGTGACTCCAGAGTTTACTGATACAAAGCTGTGTGCACTCGGCTGGGGTGGGTCAATCTTGGCTGGCCATCAGGTGCCCACTAAGTTGCTCTAGCAACTCTCCTCCTCGGCAGCATGGGGTGGGAGAAAATAAGATGGAAAACACTCATGGATCAAGATAAAGACAGCTGAATAAAGCAACGACTGTGTATGGAAGCCAATGAAAAGAGATTTACTCTCTATTTCCCATCAGCAGGCAATGTCCAGCCACTTCTTGGGAAGCAGGGCTTCAGTACACAGAGCAGTTGCTCTGGAAGACAAATGTCATAACAAATCCCCCTTCTCCCACCTTGCCTCTCCCTTTTCTTGGCTTTTGCTGCTGAGCAGATGTCATACAGTATGGAATATCCCTTTGGATAGTTTGGGTCAGCTGTCCTGGCTATGTCCTGGCCCAAGATCTTGCCCACCCTCAGCCCACTGGTGAGAGGGGAATGTTGGGGATACAGCTGGGATGCTGTCCCAGCAAACACCGATGTGTTACCAACACCTTTCCAGCTCCCAGTACAGAGCACAGCCCTGAGGGCTCCTGAGGGGAAAACTGACTTCAGCTCAGCCAGACCCATGGGCCCAAAAGGCATAGAAACGTGGGGAGGTGGCAATTGAAACAGCTAGTAGGTTATTCAGAACAAGGAGGCAAACTGTGTGTAAGAAAGTCAGCAATTCCTGTTATATCCCCAGGCCCATCAGCACAGGAATTCGGTGTCAGCTGCTTGGTGCCATAATACTGCTTTAGGGAGTATAGGATTCCAACACTTGAGATGCTCTGTGCAAAGCACAATCGACCAGAGGGTCTGGTAACCTGAACATGGGAATTACTGCCCTCATCCTGTGGAAGTGAGAGCTGTAAAATGTAATGACAGCAATATCAAGTAAACATTAACTATTCCAGCGGTGATTATTATCACAAATACCAAGATATTTATCTAATTATGGTTAATGTGTCAACAGAACTACATCTCTTATCAGATCTCTGGACATGCCTTTCTACCTTCATCTGTAGGTTACTGGGGAGTTTTGCAGTGTCTTTGAGCTTTCTCCAAAATCTCAGGTGTTGCCAACACCTGCTGTGACAGTCATGAGGACAGACAAAAGAGAGTCCCAGCAGCTCATAAGGAGTTTACTTCCAAAACCCACATTAGTACAGGTCAGTGGGTCAGCAACCAGAAGCCACCAGTCTAAATTCATTGCAGAGGACTGAATGGCTTTCCTTATATGATGGATGTTTATATAGTATTTGGTTACCCCTTTAGAAATGCTTTTGTACTTGTGGTTAGTGAAATGATTTAACTTTGTCCAAATGATTAATGCTTTTTTCCTCTTTTAAAAATATTGCCTATTAGAGAGTGTCCAAAGGAGGCAACAGAAATGGTGGAGGGTCTGGAGGCCTTATGAGGAGTGACTGAGGTCACTTGGTCAGCCTGGAGGAGACTGAGGGGAAACCTCCTTGGGGTCTTCAACATCCTCACAAGGGCAAGCAGAAGCACAGGTATTGATCTCTTCTCTCTGGTGACCAGGGACAGGAGTCAAGGAAACAACATGAAGCTGAGCCAGGAGAGGTTTAGGTAGATCAGGAAAAGGTTTTTCACACAGAGGGTGGTTGAGCACTGAACAGGCTCCCCGGGGACGTGGGCACAGCACCAAGCCTGAGAAAGTCCCGCAAGTGTTTGGACAATGCTCTCAGGCACATGGTGTGACTCTTGGGGTGTTTTGTGCATGGCCAGGAGTTGGACTGGATGATTCTGATGGGTCCCTTCCCACTCAGCATATTCCATGATTCTATATTTGGTCTGAGCTGTCTCAGCACAGGTTAAGTGTTGATTTGGGGTCCAAATCCCTCAGGATTCAAGAGCCTTCAGTTCATGATGAATGTGGGAATCTTCTTAATGATGGGGGGTACTAAAATATTTGGAAAAAGACCATAAAAGATTTTTTTTTTAATCAGAAATGGTGTGGCCAGCAGGACTGGAGCAGTGATCATCCCCCTCTGGTCACACTGGTGAGGTTGCACCATGAATCCTGTGTTCAGTTTTGGGGCCTTCCCAGCAAGAAGGATATTGAGGTTCAGGAGGGTCTCCAGAGAAGGGCAGTGGAGCTGATCAAGGGTCTGGAGCATAAATCTTGTGAGGAGCATCTGAGGGAGTTTCACCTGGAGCAAAGGAGGCTCAGGAGGGACATTATTGCTTTCTACAACTGCTGAAAGGAGGATGCAGCCAGGTGGGAGTTGGTTTTGTCTCCCAAGAAACAAGCGATAGGGTGATAGGAAATGGCCTGAACTTGCACCAGAGGTTTAGGTTGGGTATTAGGACAAATTTCTTAGCGGAAAGGGCTGTCAATCCCTGGCACAAGCTGCACAGGCAAGTGGTGGAATCACCACTGCAGGAGGGATTTAAAAGATGTTCAGATGTGGTTTTTGGGGACTCGGCTTAGTGGTGCACTTAGGAGGTAAGTACAGCTGGACGCGGAGATCTCAGAGGACTTTCCCAGCCGCACTGTTTGTGCCCTGGGGTGCCTCAGCGGCTCCGTGAGGCGGCAGTGCGGCCATGGCGGCCCCGCCGTCGCCCTGGCAACGCTCAAAGCCCCGGCGCGTGCGCCCTCCCCCGGCCGCCGGCGGCGCTCTCGCGAGACTTGTGGCGGCGCGGCGCGGCCAGGCCGAGGCGGTCGGGGCCCGTTTCAAACCGGCGGTCGCGGGGCCGCGGCCCGGCACGAGATGGCGGAGAGCGACAGGGCGGAGGCGGCCGCGCCGCGCCGAGCCGAGGAGCCGGCGGGACAGGCCCCGCAGCCGCCGCCGCAGCAGCAGCAGCCGCCGCCGCAGCAGCAGCAGACGCCGCAACAGCCGCCGCAGGATGAGGAGGCGGCGGCGGCGGCGGCCGCGGCACCCGGGAGCGGCGCGGGCAGCGCTAATGGCGTCAAAATGTGTGTGAGGGCAGGGCCGGGGCGGGCGGGCGGGCGGCGGGGGCTGCGCGGCCGGGGGTGCGGCGGGAGGAGGCGGCCGGGCCCCTCCGCCCCCCGGGCTCCTCCCCCGCGGGCCGGGGCCGGGGCCGGGGCCGGGGCGGCTCGGCGGGAGCCCGGCGGGGCCGCGGGGCCGGCGGCGGTTCGGGCAGCGGCCGCTGAGGGCTGCGCCGTGCGCGGCCGCCCCGCGGGGCAGGGCTGGGATCGCTCCGGGCCCCGCGCTCCGGTACCCGGCGGGCCGCTTCCCACGGGATGCTCCTCCGGGAGTGTTCCGCAGCGTTTCTGGTGCCGTGCGCGCTTCCGCTTCTGGCCGAAGCGGTGTTTTTTGTAAAGCTGTTGAACTCGTCTTTGTTTACGTGAGAATGGGAAGACAGCCCTGTAGTAATTCACTTTCCAAAACAAACCCCCCCCACATGCATGCACGGAGTTTT
Organism: Monarcha castaneiventris obscurior; assembly: GCA_026261815.1. Lineage (NCBI taxonomy): Eukaryota > Metazoa > Chordata > Aves > Passeriformes > Monarchidae > Monarcha > Monarcha castaneiventris. The sequence goes on along the minus strand of JAMPIT010000434.1, from coordinate 2,230,104 downwards.
CTTGGAAACTGTAACGTTTTCGTACACGGGGTATGTAAAATTGTGCCTTGTAGAATAGATGTAAAAGGAACTTAGTATAAAGGAGCTGGAACTACCAGCTCTCTGGAACAATACCATGAATAACTTTGTGTGCGTGGTTGTTCTTGATGTCAGGCTTTGAGGGTTGTCACTCTTTGCATGGAACTAGGTTTTGGCTTCAGATCGTTGGAATTTCAATATCTCTTCCAATCTCATTCAGGTCTTGGAGGGAAAATACATTTACAGCAGAGTTACTGTTGCAGCACATCAAAGCTGTTGATGTCTGTGAAGTTTTGACATGTTCTAAGCAGCCCTGCTCTGGTACTGTTGTGTTTAAAAAAATGCGTGTGGGACCAACTTCAATATAAAGCCAGAGAAATAAAAATGTACTTCATGCCTTTACGTGATTCCCTGTGAAATTTAGTTTAGTTTACAAGCTATAAATTCCACTTTACTGTAAAATAGAAGTTGTGGATTTGGGTTTTTTTCCCTAGTCTGGCCCTCAACTTCCAAATTTCACAGATTAGAATTGAATTTTCACAGGAAGATTGTCACTCTTTTGCCCCTTCTAGGCATATAAATTTTATTGTCTTTTGAGGTTGCTGCTGTTGAAATGAGGTAATTTCTCTGTATTACTCTTGTCAGCAATGTCTTCTTTTCCCTCCAAAACCTGACAAGCAAATGAAAAATCTCAGTTATTCTGCATGGTAGAAGTCACAACTTGAAGTTTGAAAGTAACGGGGAGTTCTTGGTAACAGAGATACAAATCATTCTTTCACATACAGTTTCTAGTCTTCCCCCAGACAGGTGTACAAAGGATTAAACAGTCAGTGTGTACATGAAATGTACTGCTTTAAAAAAAAGTATTTCATTAACCAGATTTGCTTAGCACTCATTAAATTGGAGAGAAATCCTGGCTTGGTTTGCACACTTCCTTTAGTTTTTTGTATTGGGCAGTGGAAGTGTTCAGCACAACAAAGCTAAACTGATCTATGTGCTTTGGAATCACATGCTGTGAACTCCTTCCATTTCTGTCTCCTGATCTTATTATGGACACTTGTGAGGAGAGGAATAGAATTTTGTTTTAAAAAATCAAGTTCTAGGGCTTTCATGTTGATGCATCTTGTGCTTATTATTTTTAGGCTTCTAGTTTTGCATGTGGAGAGCTTGGCTTTTGTCTCCAAAACTTTATGGAAAGTTCAAAAGCTTTTTTTTTTTGTCCCCAGAAGGTATAATTGGCCTTTCAAATCAATGAGCATATGCACTTTTTTTTAAAAGAACTAATTGTAGACGTCTTTTTTCCAATCCTAGGAATGGTGATGGTCTGTGATTTCACAAGCAAATATTAATTTAATCTGTGAAATGTGTAGCTCATACAAAGGGTAAAGACTAGAAATTACTATAGTTTTTCCCCCATGAAAATGATGTCAGTTCATCATTTCTGAGTCTGTCTTTTCTGTGGTCTGTAGGTGACTAATGTGACATTGCTGTGAATGTATTATTTGATTGAAACTATTTTTAATACTCAAGGAGGAGGGTAAAAGGATCTGTGCCTCCGGCTTGTTCACTGGCCTATGTTGGTTTTGGCAGATGAGTTTTGCAAGAAGAGTTGTTTCTTTAATTAATCCTCTATTTTCAGCAGACTGGCTGTGATTCCTAGACTAAGTGAAATGTTGCTTTGTTTCCCAGATTTAGGAGTTTATGCCAGGCTCATATCTTCTGTGCTCTCTGCTGATTTGTACAGCCAGGTCTTGCAGAGCCTGTGGATTCCATATTTGAGACCTGTCTCATCCTGTGCACTGCATTGAGCACCAAGGGGCTGTTTCATAATCCTTTAAGCAGGAAAGAGCTTAAAAGGCTGAAGGGACTCCATTGCTCTAATCCTAAAACTTAAGGAAGAACTCAGTTTTTTACTAGGAGTCTCGTTGGGCTGAAGTTTTGCATTTGTAAATGGGATTGGATTGGAAGGAACTGATCTGATCTTTGCCTCTTCCCTCTGGCTCCCTCCAGTTCCTGCATTGTTCCCTCTGTTTCACTTCATTACACAGCCATACAAGAATTATGTTGTCATGCAGGCAGGATGGTGTGGAGGAGGGATGATGCAGAGAGAAGTTGGAGGATGCTTGAACCAGATAACATGTTGTTGACTTGAAATGTTTTAAATTTTACAAATACTTGCCCCGGAGGAGTATCCATGCATTTCCCACTTGCTAATCTTCTCTTAATCCACTTGTAAACACAAGGACTGTGAAGTTAATACCATATGAGTATTTCAAAATTGGGGGAAAAGTCGTGGCAGAAATGTGGATGTATTTGAATGTACTCCTCCCTGAAAAGTGCCCAAGCTTGAGTAGGTAATACAATTAGCTTCATGAAAAGCTCCTTGCATGTGCTTTTGAGTGCAGGACTGCCACTTACTCACTGTTTTGTTAACTGTGCAGAGAGCTGAAAATTTGTCAGTTAATCAAAATCACTCGTTTTGCCATATGTTGTGGTTGTAAAACTGAAGTGCCCGTTTTGGCTAATTTTCCACCAGAAACCTTCTAAAGTATCTAAATGAGATAAAAACTAAGCTTTCTGAAATGTAGGAAATGTAGTAAAGATAGTGATGTAATTTAAGAAGGGTTCACAATCATTCACTTCTGTCAGTCCTGTAGGAAGACATCACCTTCTAATTGTTCTAACTCAGGGTGCTAATGCTGGCTTTTTAAAATACGTGTTTGTGTAAAAGTACTTCTAAGTTTCTCTTTAGGTAGACAGTGATGTGCACTTGGAGATGCTAAGTAGCATCTGTTCAGTGGATCCCATTTGTGTGGCTTTATTCAGTGGATTCTTTCAGCTCAGCAGTTCTCCTTTTTAAAAGTAACAATTTAGAAGTAACCTTGAGCCTCTGTTAGCATGCTAAATGACCTTGTGATAGTAACAATATCAAGAGTGCTGAAGAGTTATGGCTACTTCTAATTGTGTTACAAGTGTATGGTCTTACTGAAGTTGAGATTTGGGCTGCCTTAAAAGAGAAGCAGCAAATTTTCTTGCATTTTCATCTAAAAATTAAAAAGATTTTAAAAGGAGAATTTTGGTGCTATTGGTGAATTTTTGAAAGACTGAGGATCAGGCATCTATTTTGTTGTTTTTGGTGGATCATACCTGGTTACTTAATTAGTTTTAGATTCATAGCAAGGCTTAATAAGCTGTTTCCTATGCATTTAGTAAGTTTTCAAATTCCACTAGTGTTAAGCAGCAAAACTGAAAAAGTATTTGTTGTTCTTTGTTGAATTTTAAATTCTGTCTAAAAGCGGTTTGGCACAAATTGTGAATTTGTGTGGGGCTTGGAATTAGATGATCTTTAAGGTCCTCTCCAACCCAGACCATTCTAGGATTCTGTGATTCTGTGAAATGTGAATTAGTAAGATGTACTTTATTTACTTAATAGTGTAACATTTTTTTGTTCTCGATAAAATAGTGTATTTTGGAATTGCACTGGTAGCATGAATTTATTTTTCCTAATTTGAAAAAGCAGCATTTGACATCCTGGGAGTTCCAGTAGCATAGGAGATACTCAGTTATATAGGTAGGAAGTATGATAGTCTAATGATCCAACACGAGACTAATAGTGTTTTTGTTTGGATTTTTATTTTTTAATGTAGGGATAATGATGAGACAGCAAAAGAAGGGAAAGCACCTGTGAAAGAGAAGTACGTTGCAAAAGCGAAGGCAATCCCTTCTCTTGGAAACAAGAATAGATTCCACCCCTATGCAAAGGAGAAGAATGCAGGCTCTGGAGACAAGAAGGCTGTTAATCGCAATAGAGTTTTTATTAGCAACATCCCCTATGACATGAAATGGCAAGCTATTAAAGACCTGATGAGAGAGAAAGGTAACTCACTCCTTTTAATACACTCCATACAGAAACAGATAGGGCTTAAATGCAACGATGTGTCCTTTGAGCCACACAGATTTGATTTGACTTTTTTTGCTTTGGCCTTTACTTGGTACATCTATCTCCCTTCCCCCTCTTCCATCCGAGACAATTGCATTGCAGGGTAGGCTGGGTAAATGAAGTGCTCACAATCTTCTGCCATTCTGGTGTGACAGTAGAGAGTATATGCATGCCCTCATCAGTTCTTAAAGAGATTGTGTTTTGTCTAGTTGTAGTTCTCGTAGATTTTTTTTTCTCTAAGGCTATTGTATTTAAGCAACACATTAAGTGTGTTAACCTGAATAATAAGGGATGTCTTTCAAAAGTTGTTTTGTATTTCTTTGGTGGAATCTGGCTGTGGCATTAACTTGGTCTGCATTGTCACTACTGCCATGACTGTTTGTCTGGAGCTTTGTATTAAAAGCTTGTTACTATTGTTGCAGCTCTGATAGAGAAATCTGACTACCCCAAACATTTTATATTAAATTTGGGGTAAAATAATGATAATATATGGATTTTGTAAAAAGTTAGTTCTGTGTTTTCCTTGAAAAATTGATTCTTCAAAAGTAATGCAAAGCACACTTGGCTTTTAGGCTGTGAAAAATGCCAGACCCCCCCCTTCTGTAACTGCTGGTTTATCTGTTGTAAGGTGACGTGACTATTTGATTGGTTTATTTACTGAAACTTCCTACTTTAGAAAGTGAGTCGCTTGCTGTGAAATATTTGATGTGTAAATTTGGTTATTATTGAAGGCAAACTTTTGATTGAAGATATTCAGGTAGAAAGTCACCTTAAAACAGGTGTTGTGAGTAGGATGATAAATGTAACACTTTTCAGTGAACGTTGACGTTTCATTTGTTAGGTTAAGGGACTGTGTATATCTGAATTTGTTCACCAACTATATCATACTGGCCAAAATATGATCTGTAGTATGAATTAGGTTAAATATAGTTGTTTGTTTTTAGCTTTTGAGAATGTGGCTGCTGCATATTTCTGAAAACTAGCTAAATTATATAGCCATTGACAGGAGGTATGTTGGTCTGGTTTTGATTGTTGGTGAATAATAGGTGATTCTCTGTAGACTTGTGCACAGGGGCACAGTAAAGAAAGATACTGGTGTTTAAATGCATTGTCTCTTGGTATTTTCCCTTTGTATGTCTTATGTAGTTGGTGAGGTTACATACGTGGAGCTGTTTAAGGATGCTGAAGGAAAATCAAGGGTAAGTGCCGTGGGCAACAATCTGCTAGAGGTTTAAAAGTTCCTCAGCAGTTTTATTTTTGTATAATACCTGTACCAGTTATTGGAAAGTAAGTTTCATTTTTACACTGATTTTCATTAAGGTAGCCTCGAGGATTCTGTATCAGAAGTAGTCTGACACCTTCATGCAACTCACACTAGCTGGTTGTAAGGGACAAAGTACTCCTGTAAATGTTAACAAATGGCATTTACTTAATTTTTCTTTTTAGCCAACACCTTTGTCTTGGTACAAATCTCTTTCATATAAAGGTCGTTCAATAAACCAATCATTTTATTTAAATTTTGTTAGTGTAGTATTCTCTTCTTGGGGCCAATAAGTACAAAATGTTAGCTAAGAATATACTGAGGGTGAAGTGCCTGATTTCACAGCTTTGCAGGGTTGGTACTTTTAAACACTGGGTTTATGTATTTACTTTCTTAAAACGAAATGGATGGAGATGGTTGGTAGCCAACAGAGTGCCTGCAATGAGGCATTAATAGTGAAGATTGTTAAAGCTCCTCTGTCTTCTTAATAATAGTCAAAAGTTTGGCCAATAGCAGTTCCAAACCTGCAGTGAGAGTGTGAAAAATGCAGGTTTGAGTTTTAACTGAGGTCGTATCAATTGTTGTAAATTACTTTCTTTAATAGTTGTTAAAACTAAAGCATGCTGTCAGCTTTGCTATACTTAAAGAAATCCTCAACTCTTTGCTTTATTAGAAGGATTCTGGTGCAGTCAATAAGGTTATTTTCTTATAAGGTAATGTCTCAATTATGCTGTAGTACTGAAGAGGTATGCAGACTGCTTGTTCATTGTACTGGTGTACTTGATGTAGGTAGATGTGAATTTTGTAGTTAGTGGACAGCTTTTAATGACATGATGAGTGTCTTGATTGGTTTTTGGTTATGTTTTGGGGTTATATTCTTTCCACCCTTTCCCTCCCACCACCTCTTCCCAAGTGTCCTTACATGGATCTGTGTGGCATTTTTCCAATTCTGGTTTGACTCAAAGAGCATAAGAGACAGTGTATTCTCTTGCATTTGAAAGGTATGTATGTTAAGAAAGTAGGAGAAATTCAGATTGGCTACCACTAAAGAGCATGTACTATGGATTTTGAAGCTGAAAATAACTTGTATAGTTACTTAACAGTGAGCTGGGATCTTTAACTGGAATCTTCATTGCTCTATCATATGTGCTGACTGACTTCTTGTTTTTTTGCTTGTTTTCTCTTCACATATGATGACAAATCTCGTGGATATAGGGTTGTGGGTAAGTTTCTTTATTTATGTGTGTAGAAGCACACTGCTATCCAAACATTCTATTAGTTTTGGCATTTTAATCTCGATTTTAATACTCTAAATGTTTTGATCTCTTTCTAAGTGTGGTTGAATTCAAAGATGAAGAATTTGTTAAGAAGGCATTAGACACTATGAACAAATATGATCTTAGTGGAAGACCCCTGAATATTAAAGAGGTATGTTATTGCTGCTGCTTTGAATTTGAAATAGTGAAGATGCTAAAGCTACAGAGATGACCATGCAGTGTTCTGAGAATCTTAGATGTGTAATTTCCAGTTTCATTTTTTGTGAAATTTTCTTTTGTGCTGAACTGCCTGTTGCTGTGCAGAAGGTTGGATTTTATGCTAAGTAAACTGACAAAAAGCGTGTCCTAAAGTCAAAATAAACTAATGTGGGCTTTTGTTAAAACAACTTTACTTCATATTCTTACCTGAGTGTCATCAGGTCTTTTCCAAACTGAATAATTCTATGTTTACATTGCTTACCTGCTTCAAAATATGACACAGAATGAGCTAATTATTAGATCACTACATATGTGCAAAAATGAGGCTGGAAATCGAGAAGTTGTGCTGTCTGGAAAGTGAAATAATGTCAATTTTTCTACTGTAGTGCTGTAGTATATGATGGTGTCTGATGCAGTTCTTCTTGTCCTGTTACAATTTTAATAATGGTATTAATAAATAATACAAAACCACCACCTAATTAAATTAATTCAGTTCTTGGAAGAAAGTGCTAGACTGACAGTCCTTTAGCTTGAAATCTTTTCTACTTGTCCATAGGCTAGGTACAGCATGTGAAGTGGCAGTGCACGCTTCCTCAACAAGTGCTTTGCCAATATGCCTCAACCCTCATCTGAAAGGACCCACCTCTAGAGGTGAGGCAATTAGGTCTCCATGCTAATTAAGTTCTTGATCCCTCTGACATGGACAAGCATATTTATTAGTTGATAATTTTGATGGGTTTATGCAGAATTTGAAATGGTACCATTTTGTTTGTTGCCAGTGCTGTTGTTGGTTGTTAAGTGGCTTTATCTGTGCCCCTGTTCAGGATCCTGAAGGGGAACATGCTCGGAGGGCGTTGCAGCGGGGAGGAGGACAGTTCCCAGGGGGACATGGACCTGATACAGCACCTGGAATGATGAATTTACCACCTTCTATTCTCAATAATCCAAACATTCCTCCTGAGGTTATCAGTAATTTGCAAGCAGGCAGGCTTGGATCCACGATTTTTGTTGCCAATGTAAGCTTAAAACTATTTTAAAACTTTAATGTTTGATCTTTGTAAGATGTCTTATACCTGTGTAGTTCAGTTTTAATATAAAGAGGAGACTGGAAATCAGTTCACAATTAGTATATCCAATTGAAAATGTTGGATATGTGTTCAGATTTTGGACATGGAAAGAAACATTAAACTCTCAAGACTGACATGCACTTTTAATTACTGCACAGTCACCTGTTGATTCAAAAATATTTTATTCATCTTTTCACTATCTATTTACAATTGCATTTCTTTTTTATGAAATATATTCTTTAGTTTCTCTTGCTGGTTACTTTAGATTAACATAATAAAGTTCCGAAAGATATAGTAGTTCAAGTTCTTTATTAGTACAAAAGACTGCTGTATTTATATGAGGTCTTGTGGAAGTACAGCTGCTCTTCTCAATGCTAGTATGATAATTAAAGTAAAATACATGTACATATTATGTACATATTATGTATATGTACATAAATTGTTGACATTTTGGACTGTGATGCAGTGGGTGTTTATTACAAAATCTCAACTATTTACAATTATCAAGCATATTGTCAATGAAAAGTTAACTGCAGTGCAGAAAATCTCTTCCAAATGTAATGGCAGAACAGAGATGTGCACTGAAATCTCTGATGTATTTCTGTGTTTAAGCTTGACTTCAAAGTTGGCTGGAAGAAACTGAAGGAGGTATTCAGCATTGCTGGAACTGTGAAGCGTGCAGACATCAAAGAAGATAAAGATGGCAAGAGTCGAGGAATGGGAACAGTTACCTTTGAACAAGCAATTGAAGCTGTTCAAGCAATATGTATCCTTGGTTTTGAAAAATAATTGATCAAATATTGATTAGTCTTTAATGGTTCTGACAGCATTGTTTTGCAAATGGTGCTTATTTGCCTTGTAGCTACCATATAGGGACTAGAGTGTAACACTGTGCAGATTACATTTGTAATGACTGAATTCATTACAAAATTCTAAAAGTTCCTGATGATGTTGAACAATATTAAAATATCTGGGAGTGTGACAATTGTGAAACTAACGTACCTAACAGCTTGTATTGCATTTTCTGGCCCTTGAATTGGGTTTCTGAAGATAAAGTAGGGAAAGATAAGACTCATAGTTACTGTACAGAAATAAAATAAGTTATTAGATTGATTCTTCATAAACAGTTAAGTTGCCTTTGTAAGATCCCTTGACTTGCACTTCTTCAGCTATGTTCAATGGGCAATTCCTGTTCGATAGACCCATGCATGTAAAAATGGTAAGCTGCTTTCATTTCTTTCTACTTTATATGTCTCTGCCAAAACACTGAAAGGATCATAGCATAATATCCTTGTTTTTTATCAGGATGACAAATCAGTTCCTCATGAAGACTTCCGTGTTGTGGACAGCAAAAGCGCACAATTACCTCGTGAGTGCACACTTTGTTTTCTACTCCTTGCACTTAATATATGGTGATCCATGTTTTGGCACAGTCTAGTACTGCTTTTGCTTACTGTGGTCTCTATGATACAGAGGAAGGTCTCTCTTCTGATCATACTCTTTTTTTTTGTTCTTGAGGTGGTCTTGGTGGCATTGGTATGGGACTTGGACCAGGTGGACAGCCCATTAGTGCAACACAGCTGAGCATGGGTGGTGGAATGGGGAGTATGGGTCCAGGAGGTAAATCCACGTTCTTTTTAAGTTGTACAGAGCTATAAGTTTAAAACTGCCATTGCTATGTTTGGAAGAATGACAGACTTTTGACAAAGCAAGCATTGTGTAATGTGCTTTTGAGATTTTAATTGTGTCTGAATTTTTAAAAATCCATTAGGATGTACTAAGTGTTGTTTATCTTTTTGGTTTAAAGGTATGGGAATAGACGGCCCAGGATTTGGTGGAATGAGTAGAATGGGAGGCGGTACGTGCAATGAAGTTTTTTGCATTAAGTATTTCTTTAATACTGTATAGAAAACGCTTTTCCTTATTTTATAGGACTTCCTGGATTCCGTGGAATGGAAGGGATGCCTAACATGGGAGGATTTGGAGTCAACCGAATGGGAGGTAGTTGAACACCGTTCCTGTACACTTATTAGTTTGCTGATATTTATTTATTAAAAGCTCTCCATTTAGGGGTTGGTAATATAGATGAATTCAAAGGAAGTTGTTGTGTCAGTGTAAGCCTAGGAACTGGCAGGAGCACTGAGTACATAATAGGTGCCTCTGAGGTGCATTAGACTCACTTCTATTTAAACAAGCAGCTGTGAAACAAGTGTTGTAGGAGCACTTAGATGTAAATAACAGAATATTCCAGGTTTTTTGCTTTGTTCTCTACAGAAATGTTCCGTGGCGGAATGGGAGCAAACATGGAAAGAGAATTTGGCCGTGGTGACATGGCATTGAACCGTGGTTTTGGAGAGTCTTTTGGAAGGATGGGTATGGTAACTGTTGAATTTTCTGTGACATAGTATTGGAAGAGTTTTGCTAGAAGAAGAGGAGACCTGGTTTCTTTTGGTCGTCTTCTTCTGTCCCTTCTCCCCCAGTCATTACTGTAAGGATGTTATTTGAGTGTTCATTACAGCCACCACTTAAGGCAGAAGTTCAGGTGTGGAGGTTTTTTTCCCTCTGTAAAATAGAAATGGAAAAACTATTTGAGGAAAGCATTTACCTTCATACTGTTTAGTTTGTGGGGTATTAAATCTTTGGGATGTTGAAGTATATGCTTCTGATAATCCTGAACAAGCTGTCCATGTACAGCCTTCTTAACTTCCATGAGCCTATTTTGCAAATGCATGGTGTAATATTGTTTTTACTGCAAATCAGGTAGCATTGGACAGGAGTGGTGAATTTTGGTGCCCTTAGTTTTCACCCTGCCTTCTGAGCTCATACAGCTCAGAATGGTATTTGTTGGCCTCTTGTGTGACTGAGCCAGCATTATTTTGTTTATAGATGATGTCTCGTTGACAGTGGGGTGCCCTCGAATGAGTAGTAACTTCTACCTTCAGAGGTGTGGAAGTGCTCAGTAGTAGAGCCTTCTTGCCCTTTGTTACTGTGCTGTTACCTGGATGAATCAGGATCATTTCAGTTGGAAAAGATCACCGAGTCCAACCTTTAACCCAACACTGCCAAGTCCACCAGTAAACCAGGTCACCAAGAGCCACATGTACACATCTTAAATCCCTTCAGAGATGGTGACTCCACCACTTCATTGGTCAGCCTGTTCGTATGATTGACAACTCTTTCTGTGAAGCAATTTTTCCTGATATCCAATCTAATCCTCCCTGGTTTAACTTGAGGCTATTTCCTCTTGTTCTTGGTAGAAGAGACTGACCCCCATGTCTCTACAACCTCCTTTCAGGTAGTTACAGAGAGCAGAAAGGGGTCCTTCCTGAATGTCCTTTTCTCCAGGCTGACCACCCCAGCTCCCTCAGCCATTCCTCACGAGGCTTGTGCTCCAGGGCCTTGATCAGCTTTGTTGCCCTTTTCTGGACACACTTCAGCACCTCGATGTCTTTCTTGTTGTAAGGGGCCCAAACTGAACATGAAATGCACTGTAGGAAATGGCTTTTCTTCCTCCTCCCTGTTTCTTGTGCCTCTTCATTCCCTTAATTCGCCTCCTTGAAAGAGAACTCCTAAGAGCATAAGGTTCATCTGGTCTAAAAGTTGATTGATCTATTTTTAAAAAAAATTTTTTAGTTGAGGCAAGTGATAGCAAAGGGTAACTGTTATGTGCTTCTCTTCAATACTGATAATTGTGTAGAAGTGGTAAGAACGTAGTAAGCTTGTCCTTTGAGCTAGTCTTAATGCTTTGAAATGAATGTCTTAGAAATCAAGTGTATGCTTTCACTCTGGCTACTTGCATAAACATCTGTTTTCTGAGTGAAAATGCAACGCCACTTCAGTGATAAATGTTTCTGCAAGCAGCAGGCTTCTGAGTGTTCTGGTTCCACCTTGGTTTTGAAATGCACAGCCATGGCCACTGTGAGACTGTTGTGGGTGTCTTTCATTCAGTAGATCCAGCGAGTTTCAATTTACAATCTGTCAGTGATCTTGCCATTTGAATAGTGTCCTGAGAACCAAGCTTAGAGATTCCCAGCTTAGCCTTAAATAATGGAAGGAAATTGTAGGGACTTTTAATAGTTACTGTGTTTGATCAGGGAAGGCCCTAATGTACTCCTGTTACAATATTTAGGTTAACAGTATCTTAAAAACAAGCACTGTGAAGGCATTTGGTTTTAGTAACCTTGAAATCAAGGAAGGTGTTTTTGATTGGGCTATAGTAGCAGAGTGAAATTGAGGATGTTTGATTTGCTGCAGAATTGTTGACTTTTTATACTATGAAGTTCATATAAGACAAACCCTTGAGTTTTGAGGTTGTTCTTCCTGTGTGGGAAATGGCTGTTTTAGTTTTACCATGTTTGTGCTGCTGGCAGACTGTCAGAGGGGAGAAAAGCTAGAAAGAAATCAGAGTAGCTTAAATCCCATGGTAGAAAAAGAGGAACTAATTTTACTTACTAGATGTTCCTATTTAGTTTGTATAATAAAGGCACACATTGAAGTGCCCTATAGAAAAATATTTCCAGGTAACATTGAGATCAGTGCACTTCATTAGTGTGTGCTTTGTTTTTTTCACTAACTGGTGGTTTCAGTGTATGTCACTTGATTATTTTTCTCTGTTTAGGTGGTGCAATGATTGGTGTTTTTGCAGGAGGAATGGGAGCACCTAGCATGGGCCCAGTAAGATCTGGAATGAGTAGGTTAACTTGTTTCAATAGAACATAAATGCATAGGCAATGTAACAATACTTGTATCTGAGGGACTTGTTGTAGTGTAGTGTCTTGCCCTTGACAGAAGTAGAACTCTTGCATGTGACAAGTCTTAACAGTTTTCCAAGCTGTTCTGTTGAGGTAAAAGTTCAGAGGAAAACTAGCTAGTACAGTTTTTCCCTTCATCTTAGATTTGGAATGGTTTCAACTTCTAGTTTGGAGGGAGAAGTGATTAAAGTAAACTTGTGTTTCAGAAAAAAGACAGGCAGAGATATTTGAGTAAACTTCATGAAGCTGAACCTCAGTAATCTGTCATCATTGAAATAAAAATCAGCCTTGAATTTCAGATTATCACCCAGTTTAATTCTGTGCAAAGCTCCAATACTGAGTTTGTATTGCAGCAATTGTCTGAGTTCCTCAGGCTAGAGCAGATGAGAAGCTAAAATCTTGCTAGGGCCAATCTTGAAAGCCATAAGGCTTAAAGAGAGGGTCCCTCATGAATGATCTTGATAGTTTTACTGTACATTAATTTTAAATTATGAATTCAGAAATATTATAGTATTTGAATGCTATTGCTCTTAGTTCTTTATATAAAATAAGTTAATGTATTTTATTCCATGTATGTACTTTTTATCCGGGCTTAAACCACGACACATAGGAAGGTTCATGCTCTTTGCAGTACTTGCTGTAACTTCTGTTCTTGGCAAAAAACCACCTTCTCTGGAAGATTTTGTAATTAGGTGTGGGTATGGCTGCATTAAGTAAATCTGAATGTAAATGCAGGAAGCCAGATAAACAACAGTGTATCTAGTCAAATTATCTGTATCTTAGTATTGCCACAGATATTTGATCTTTTTGGTACAGGGTATCATATTTTTGTTAATTAAACAAGACAGCCTTTAAATCTGAAGTCTTGTGTTCAACATTTTGCTACATTAGATGGTATGACAAATAGCTTGATGGAGTTTGGTTTTACTTTTATTTTAGAACTGACACCCTTTATCTTGTAATACTTTGTCTTAAAATACTAGCCATGCTACTTGATAAATCACTGTGCATGTATAAAAGTTATTGTTTATGTTACAGCAGTTTTAATAAAGTTATTGTTCTCCTGACACAAGAACTTTATTTTATACCAAATACTTGTGTGTTTATTACTAAAAGGAGATTTTCTTTTATGCTCCATTTCTTTCTCTGTGTAGGTGGTGGAATGGGTGGTATGAACAATATGGCTGGAGGAATGGGAATGGATCGGATGGGCTCTGGCTTTGATCGAATGGGACCAGCCATGGGTGGAGGCCTGGACAGGAACATGGACATTGATCGAGGATTTGTGCCTGGCCCCATGGGAAGTGGCATGAGAGAGAGATTAGGCTCTAAAGGCAACCAGATATTTGTGAGAAATGTAAGCAATTAAATGTATAGAAACCACAAGCTTATTTTGTGTGTATGTAAGATTTTTCTTTTTCTCATTGTAATATTTTGTTATCAATAATTCTTTTTTACTCTAGCTTCCTTTTGACTTGACCTGGCAGAAGCTAAAGGAGAAATTCAGTCAATGTGGTATGTATATGAACCTTACCCCTGCTCATCTCCATGGACTTCATGTTTTACGTGGTGTTTATTAGATAACAACATGAAGACTGACTCTGAAGAAGAGTCTGGCTAGCTTAATCTTTCTTATTTCACCCAGCTTTCTTGAGTTATATAACTTTTAGGCATGACAGAACATAAGTCCAAGGTACAGTATGGGCTGTGTTGGCTCTAAGTGCTCACTTGCTATGAACTTTAACCTGTTCCATTAATAAAATTACTCCTTGAAATTTTTCTTTTTTTGACATATTCCCTGGCCAGTAAGAGTATATAATGTAGTGTTTCTTTTGAGATAAATACGTGCAGGAGCCTGGGTCTGTCCAGGTCATGCATTACTTCCAGAAATGGTGCTGCAGTGAATCAGAGTTACTAATTTTGCCAATGTAGCACACAGGTTGTTTTATGCATGTAGATGATCCTGATTAGCGTATTTGCAGGCTGTAGTGCTCCCCCTTATCTTAAGAAATAAAGGTCTGCTTCAAATATTCAATAATTGTTTTTATCTAATTCAGAAAAGTTGGTCTTTTCACAGAAATAAGTGAAAAATAAAGCTTGGGTGTAGAAATACATGACATGTTTTGAAAACGTTCTCAGAACAGAGAGCTTTAACTGAATTACAGGATGACTTCTTATTTTGGATAGACAGAAAAGATTAATAATTTAAAACATACCACTGATACCTAAGATAGTCATCATACAGCTGTTTACAGATTTGATATAAATTAGAACTCACAGTTCAACTATGAAAAATTGTAAGGTGCTGATGTTTTTTGTAGATGGAGGATATAGCACAACAGGTTCTTTCTTTTTATAAGTCTCAGCTTCCTGGGCACTTTTCTGACAGTTCAGAATTTTTTTCTCATTATCTCTTTGTCAGCTAACAGACAGTAATTTTATTCGATTGCTTTTAAGAATTATGAGCAACAGATTGGGTTCATGTCAGCATCGTAAGGAGATAAAAAGACTGTCTCCCAGTCTTCAATTTCTTTCAGTGAAAGGCCAGTCTTACATGATACTTAAAAAGAAAAGGCTTTGTATTTTAGGGAAGAGTTTTTTGTTCCTAGTGACATTCTGGGGCTCAGAGGGGTGTGCTACAACATACCATGAGCAAAAACTCTTTAGCTCCAGGGAGCTGAACATTCTCAGAGGTACCAAGACATCTTTATAAAAGTATTTTCTTGTGAGTTGAGTGTCCAGCCTCAAGGAAACTCAGCAGGAATTGAGTAGTGTATGCTACTTTTCTACCACTCCCAGCCTGGTAACTATTGTTTTAAAGGCTTTAATTTTGCTTTGCAGCTTCTTAACAAAATTGTTTGATTGTGACTGTTGCTTGGTATGTTTTTGTGATGAGCATGGTGGACTGGATTAAGCTACAGTTTGGTTAATGCCTGTCAGTACTCCCACTTCTGTCAGTGTCTGTAAATGAAACATAAACCTTTCCCTGAGTCTTACAGAGCACTTTGTTTCAAACTTGAGGTCAAATACAGGCATAACTTCATCTTATGCTGATGGGAGGGAAAGATTCGAGATAGCAGATCTGGATTTGGATTCTTTACTGCTCTTTTGTCCCGTGTCACCTTCCCTGAATGAGTGAATGTACCATCAGTCTGAAAGTGCCAATTTCATATGTTCCCCTAGATTATACTTAAAAATGTTTTTTATCAATTCTACATTCTTTAAGTTGTTAGTACACTGAGGACTTCAAATAACTGCTGTTTAACTTATTTATTCAGGTCATGTAATGTTTGCAGAAATAAAAATGGAGAATGGAAAATCAAAGGGCTGTGGAACAGTGAGATTTGACTCACCAGAATCTGCTGAAAAGGCCTGTAGGATAATGAACGGCATAAAAATCAGTGGCAGAGAAATTGATGTCCGCTTGGATCGCAATGCATAATTTAAAACTGTGTGTTCAGGAACATTCCTATGTCTGTTTAGCTTCTCTATCTTAGTAAGTCATTTTTAGTAACATTGTATGCTTACAAAAGCTGTAAAAAGGAACTTTTAAATCCCACCAGCCTTTAACAGTATAGTGTTTAATATACTGTGATACTTGTTAACTGAATCTTACTATGTTTGGTTTTTAAAGACAATTTGCCTGATTTTTGTTGTTTTCTTAGAGGAACTGAGCACCTGCAGGTCCCTATAGACTGTCAATGCTTTGGATGCTCAGTGCCTTTGGAAAATTAGGCCAAGTGTCTCTAGTCATTCAGTTTAAATGAATGGTTATACTGTTTTTAATAAAATAAGCCATTTTCTCTGTTAATCTCCAGATTGCATAGTGGGATTTATTTAGTGTTTTCTGATTTTTATTTTCCCCTCCAGCGTGTATCAACACTGTAATGTAAAAAGTAGGTGTCTTTTTCAGAATTTTGGTTTTATATGTGTGTTGTAGTCATACTGTAATTCTTGACTCTAAAAGAAAGGGCTCCAATTAGGCTGTGATGTTTTTGTTCTACTTAATATTACTTTAATGACATGACATAGTTCTGTATATAAGATTTAGAGCCCAATGGGAGTTTGGAGTTGGTTTTTTTTAAATTTTATTTTGGCTAAATGAAGAAACTGATCTTTTTCTCCTGCTTTTATTTTTTTCATTAGCATAATCACTGATTAAAGCTAGTTACCACAGACCCTTGTAGGATTGTTTCCTATGATGCCAAGTTCATATAAAATTGATAATACAGTAAATACTAAGTACAGGACAAGACAAATTGTTCCCAATCTTTTATCTATTTTCCAGCCATTCAGGTGAACTGCTAGAAAAATAAAAACAACAGAACAGATAAGAGAAATGGCTGTGTATGTCAGACCATTGCTGTTCACTTCTATGGGTCCTGATGTATTTATGAAGGCAGTTTTGATAAACCAGGGTATTCCCAAACAGAGCATATCAAATACATTGGATCCTACAATGTTAGACATGGCCATATCTCCATTTCCTGTAAAAGAAGAAATACAAATAAGTTGGCTTAATTGTATTGCATGAAATTGCCAAACTGTTTTGGAGGAACAGACTGCCAGCCCTCAGTTTCTCACAAAGCACCCTTTTCAGATTTTGCATCAAAAGAACCATAGTCATGACTCTACAGAACATGGTTTTGGGTACCACAACCATAAAAAGTCTCCCTAAATCACCAGCATCTGCACAGTTGCACTTAAAATTAAGCTAGACAGGCTATTTTAAAGTCCAGTTATGTTTAAAATCCGGAGACCTACAGTTGTGTTCTGCAGTAAAACTGTAATACTTGATCAACAACAGATAAACCAATGTAGAATACTTCTCTGAGATACTCGGAGAAGTTTTTAAATGTCTGAGCCACAGCTTTTTCAGGTAAACTATTTATTTATTTTTAGTAAACTTAAGCTTTAGAATCTGGAGCCCAAATTTTGAGGTTACTCCTTGAATTTATCAAAATAGAATTCTTTGTTTTCCTAGTACCTTTTAAACACATCCATTGGCATGAGCCTAAATACTAAAATCTTTACCTTTTCGAGCCACCAGCACACTTGCAACTGTATCTGGTACACTTGTTCCTGCTGCCAGTAGTGTGAGACCCATTACTGACTCTGGGATTCCCAGTGTTTCACCTGCAGTTGAGGTAGAAAATGCAAGTGTGGTTTTAGTTAGGTTTCATCCAAAGAAAGTGCTTTGGACTTTGTTTGCTGGAGAAAGAATCAGTAATCATACAGTGATTTCAAATGGAATGTGTCAGCTAACTTGACATGTGAGGCGACTGAACCACAAAGCACATAAAACAAAGAGTAACAACTAAGAAATATCCTTTCTTTGTTCTTCAAGTCTCCAGTGGTCAAAACAATAGCAATTATGATTTTTTTCTTGCAGATAAAGTAGAAGTTTAAGTATCTAACAAATTACTACTAATAGATTTGTAAGATGAGGGACCAACAAATCAGCTTTTATAAACCATCCAGGCTGGAAAATAATGGTTCAAACCAAGGTGAAATACAAATGAACCAGCCTTATGTACCCAACATTAGTTTCTAGCCCTCTGACAGTTATAAGACAGAATATAAACTCAGGAGAATCTAATTTTTCTTTTTATTAGATAGATTTATCTTCTATTTAATGTGTAGGGGTTTATTTTTTTTTCTGGCAACTGACCATAAAGACAGAATAGTCTTATTTTTCTAGGCTCTAGTTAATTTTGTGTATCAGTAGCTGTGTGTTGCTGTAAGTAGTCACATTTTTTTGCCAGCAACAGAAAGGTGTACTAAGTTAGGTTTGTCATCCCAGTTTAGTGCCCAGCTATGATACCTTTGTGACATTCTGATAGGCTGATTATGCAATGTTAGAACCTTTGAGTCAACCTTCATGAGAGCCTGGACTTGAATATAATGTGTGTGTAACTTGTAGTGTTTTACCATGTAAATAGAATATAATTTACCTAGAAGTAGTGGGCCAAAGACCCCAGTACTACCTGTGATGACTCTTGAAAGTGAACTAATACACTATCTGAATCTCCACCATACCTTCTTTCATGTGAATTAATGCTTTGTCTTGTAGGACAGCAATAATGTTGACTTGAATCCTGTTTCAAAGGCTTCTAGCATCCAGACAGTGAACCCTTGCTCTTTAGGTACAAGTGGACAATTATTTGGCCAAGGGGTTCACATGGTGGGTTACAATATCCAGCGATCTACTCGTAATTTCTCAGAGGTTCACCGAATGTGTCGGTCTGTGTCTGCACTGAACAAGGAGTTATTCATATCTCAACTTGTAGAATGCTTGAGTAGGATTAGTAAGTTATAATATGAAAATGGTAAGCTTTGAAAAAATTTTTGTAGAGTTTCAATTTTGTTTTCTGCTTGTTCTTAAAATGGAAAACTGGATGTCTTTTAAGCTGACTGGAGAAACAATGAAATGAGGAGCACTTTAATACCTTGAAGTACTTTTAGGAGAAGGCTTTTACATACAAGTTATTACCCCTTCTTTCACTTAAACGCAATCCTTTGACTGCTTCCCTTTATGATGCAGATTTGTAAGAGGTCTACATATACATACCCCAAGAATGTTTAATAAACACACTTGAGAAGTTTTTTGGCAGTTAATTTAATGCCAAATCTCTTACGATAATGTTCCTGAAAAACACAGGTGTAGAAATAACATATCCTTTCCAAAAACCTTGACTTCTAATTCCAGTGTTAGTGGATTTCATGTTTGTCAGCCTTCAGCATGACAAGTTTATTGCTGTGTGTCTAATTGTTTTGCTTAATGAAGCGGTTTAACGAAACTCTGTTTTTAAAAATAGACTGGGTTTTTTGTAGCTACATGAAGTTCTCATTCATGTGATGGTAAGCAGTGTGAAGCAGCTAAAGTGTTCCATCATTGGATAGAAGAAGGTGTCAAACTAAGCAGTCAAACATAAGTTTCTGTTGTTTGTTATGGTTTTTTACAGCACAGTCTGAGTTGCTAAACTGACTGTTGCTTATGGAAAGGGAAACCTCACAGGGACCTCACAGGGAAACCTCACAACTTTTTCAGTGATTCTGGACTGGTATAGCAACAACACTTTAGGTACCTACCTGCTATTGTTACCATCCACACAAGAACATAAGTTATTGCAGAAATCCATGCTGCTGAAATTAAAAATGTCACCATGAACCAGTTCCTCCAAAACTGTCTTCTGCAATCTGGTATAGTTAAATAGAGTAGTGTAATAATAGGAAGGGATAGCACCCACAAAATTCTCTTCATATCTGCTTCAGGCATGGTGAAGACATTTGGATGATCTGTTGAAGAAAAAGTAACTTTTAAATTGTAGTATTAAGTTTGAATCCATACCACACAGTATATTACTGTCCTCTACTTGTGAGAATACTGAAAAAAGGTGAAAAATACTTCTTCCTCAAGTTTCAGTTGTAGTATTACCCTGTACCTACATCTCTCTGGACAAAATTCTGAAATCAAGTTACTTCTGGGGAGATTCTGCTTGTACACAAGAAAAACATTTTTTCACAATGGGAATAATCACCAGTAGAATAATCTCCCTGGGAAGTGGTGGATTCCCAATGCTGGACACTTCTGAGATTCAGCTGAAGATGTGCTGGCCCATCTGGGACCATGCTTTTGCCAGGAAGAGTTAGACCAGATGATCCTTGAGATCCCCTTCCAACCTAGTATTCTATGAGTAAAATGTTCACCAGGAAGAGAGCTAAGGTGGATGAAAATGAATCTCTTTATAAAAAGGTTTACCCATAGCATTTACCAAGAGTAAGTAGCAACTGCTGCTTTCTGCCTAGGAGGAAACATGACCTGTGGCCACATCACAGCTCTCCCTTTACTTCTGATACCATGCATATTTTGGGCTACGAACCTGCCACTGTCATAAGGAAACTGTGTATTAGTACACTTCTGGTGTGGCTTTCAGGTGATAGTGCATTTTACAAGCAGTGTTGCTGAGAAGTTTCAAATATATATAGCAAAGGCTGAAGTTCTAATACAACACCAGTCCTTGCATTCCATTTCATATGAAAACCACCACTCTGATTTTGCTGAATGTTATATTCAGGTTAGAATAATGATCTCCTTAAATACTGGCTGGAGTTCTTCTGTGAGCAAAATCTTACTGTCTCAGAGTCTGCTCTTGATCAGAGTTGACACAGACAGGCATATGGAGTGCTAGAGACAGCTGTAATAATACTTGTACCTTCAGAGATTTCATCCAGCCCGTGTAAGCTTGTTGAAAGGTGAGAGTAGTCCAGCTCATCTTGAAAAATTCCACTGTCTGTTCTTGACTGTGGGCGAATTAGAGGTCCACTCTCTTCCCTCCATCCAACCAGTGGCTGCTGCTCTGCATTCTCTTCCATGGCTTTTGTAAAACACGTACAGCAGGGACTGAACTTTCTCATGAGGTATTGGTTGATTTTAATGTCAAAACATAGTACCAGAACATAACACCCATATATCAATAATAGGGATGCACTTTCATACCTAGAATGAAAAATAAGTTTTATATAACATTTAGTATAAAAGAACCCAATGGTTGGCATAAGGACAGAGAGAGAGAAAATTTGCATGAGTAGCAAAAGGAGAACACACAAAAGCATCTATTTGCAATTGTATGGCTAATATGAATTTTGTGAGTGTCCCCATGTCTTTCAGCAGTTTGATTAACTCCCCTCCCCTGCAGAATCTTGTTTGTATATTGTATAGCTGCATGTTTTTCAGGGGATCTTACTGATTGAACATTTTCCTGGTGTTTGCAAAATTGAGTCTTCATGTGATGCTTAAATTATAAACTTCAAGAGACTTAATGCTGGACCTGACTGTCTTGTTGAGATAACAGGAGTTTCAGTGTTGGTGGAAGAGTTAAAACATCAGAAACTCATGATCTCCTTCTGGCAGACAAATGTTTTTCTGAACAGAGCTGCTATGAAAGGAAAGGCTCAAAAGGAATAAATGCTGAACACTAATTGCTATACCAGAACAGTTGTGATAGAAATTGTGAAGTCTGTACAAACAAACCTATGCAGATCAAACTTCATAAATATGCAGAGTTTGAGTGTTTAGGTAATAATCTTTACAAGCATTGTGACTTTTTAAGTTTTTTAAAGCCAACAGGATGTTTATTTCTGTTAGTGAACGGCAGTTCAGGCTACTTGAAGTTTGGGGCTTGGGGATTTTCGTTTGTTTTGAAAAACACTGTCTCACAAATCTCCAGTCAACATGAATTCAACACTACTTGTGCTCTTACCAGTAAATTCTGTTGTCAGATATCATCGCAAGGACTGCTGCTGCACTGATGGTGTAGGCCAGACAGTCTCTGAACAGCGGCCAACAGGAGAGCCTCGAAACCTGCAGATCAGTCATGTACTTTTCTTAAACCTCTCTGTAATACTTTCACTAAGTGCTGTAAATGCTGCATCAATATGTTGTTTCTATATTATGTAAAAATTAAAGATTCTTAGGAATGACTTAAGTATGATATTTAACAAGTTAGTGTTTTTAAAAACTTTCATAGCAAGTTATCTCAAAACTGATTACATGCTGGTTTTGCTACTAAATAATAAACTTGGCAGTTGTCATAGTAAGTCTCTCTTGGCTTTTGTTGGCAAATGAGAAGGGGTAACTATTTGGGTCTTAGGAGCAGAACTACCAAAGTTGATACATACCACGCTGGAAAGCAGCCCACAAGCTGCAGAAATACCAAGAAGATTATATATTGCTGATC
The DNA here is from genome assembly GCA_026261815.1 of Monarcha castaneiventris obscurior. Lineage (NCBI taxonomy): Eukaryota > Metazoa > Chordata > Aves > Passeriformes > Monarchidae > Monarcha > Monarcha castaneiventris. The sequence goes on along the minus strand of JAMPIT010000434.1, from coordinate 2,207,852 downwards.
CAAGGATGGTGCTGACGCCGATATCTCCCTTTGTCACAAAAGCTCCTATAAGGAAAATGACTCTCTGGTATGGTTCTGTTTGGCATGCAGGGAAAAGAATTCTAAGTTAAAAGGAGTCAAAATACATCTCTTACCTAGAAAAGCAGTGACAAGCTCTGGAGCAGAGCTTCCAGCAGCCATAAAAGTTGCTCCAGCAACATCCTGTGAGAGGCCAAGGCCTGAGGATAGAGCAAAAAGAATTGCTTAAAAGAATTGATACTTTAGTAGTCTGTACCCTTTAGTTGCATTAGTACATAATCTTAGATACTACTATGGTTTAATAGAATAAACTTTATTTTCATACAGTCAATGCATTTATTTGAGATTCATAAAATAAGAAAATTAGCCTGATCTATTGGGCTAGTTTCTAACTTCATTACAGAAATTAGTTTAAATCTCTTGTAAAATCAGCATTTGTATGCAGGATTTAACTATGTTTCGTATGGGTAATAATTGTGGGGAAATTCCATGGACTGTAGTGTGATATTGTTGTATGATCCATATTAAGTCTATTGATCTTCCAGGGAAATCTATGCTACTGTGTCTTCACATACCAGAAACACTAGTTAAATTCAAACCAGTGCTGTGATCTTAAAATCAAATTTTCCTTTTGTATGGACAGTATAAGAGCCTGTGTCTTGCTTCAGAGAAATGAGATTTTTGTTCTGACAAGTCGACTGTTTCTGATATGTGACAAATTCTGTGGATCAAGTCCTGCACACAAAGAACAGGGATGTATGACTGACCATGGCAAAAGTCTGACAAATGCTATTTATCATCAATAAACAAAACACCAGCTCTTATGGCAGTGTTTAAGCTTACACTTTCTGTAAGTGTTCTGATTTGGAGAGTGTTTTCCAGTTCAGGGATGAGTTTCCCTAGGGAATTTTGTTAATTCTTGGCAGTGAAAAGCTGAACTCCCTGCCAAGACCATCTCTTTGCTTCAGTGGTCTGCTGAAGCCAGGGGAATTGTTGCAGGTTGATTAGGTTTCTTAGAGTCGTTGTAACCATAGAATTCCTGTCCCTCCCATGTCATACCTTTAATATGTTAGCAGTAGCTCATCCTGATACTTGTTCACTACTTTCAAAGAAAAACAAACTCTAGGAAGAGTTTTGGTTTCTTGTTTTGTTTCCACACACCACCATCCCTCCTTTTTTATTTCTTTAACTAGTAGTTACCTCGACATAATAGTGTGCAACCCAAAGTTAAATTGTCAGTTTAGTTAATATTGAGGATTCTTAAAGATTTTCCTCCACGCAGAAGTAAAGCAAATATTAAATGAAGACCTGTGCAGTGTAATCAGAGTAGGTTTTTTTTTAAATAAAGTATTGATACTATGTATCAACTTAAATATTGTATGGACACATCTGTGCATGGAAAAAGAAACTTGTTCAGTTATCTTTCAGAACACTCTAACTTTGAAGCTTTTTAAAAGAGAATGTTTTATGCCAAACTGCTCAGTTTTACAGGAAAAAGATCAGGATGTCACTTACATTCACTGATGATCTCTAGGGAAGGTAGGAAGTAATCATCGCACACAATGGACACGGCCAGAAACATGTACAGTATAATTATGAAGTAGATAACGATTCCTCCATCCTTCCTCTCCTGCGGCGTGAAAAATCCTTCAGGAAACTCCGATGAAGACGAGAGGACGCAACTCGTCCCGTTTTCTGAAAAATAAGTGCCACAGCGTTACACATCCTGACCCCTTTCCATTCCTCAGGCCGCGGGACATCCGCGGGTTGGAGCTGCGGTGGATTTCGCTCTTTAGCACAGCGAGCAGCGCCGCAGCGATGCCGCCAGAGCACCGCAAGCCTCCGGCGGGCCAGAGCCGCCCGCGGGACACGGACCGTGCGGCGCTGGAGCCCGGTGCCCTCCCGGTGTGCCCTCACGGTTCCCCCGTACCCTCAGCCCCCTCACGGTGCCCTCACGGTCCCCCGTACCCTCAGCCCCCTCACGGTGCCCTCAGGTCCCCCCGTACCCGCGGGGCCCCCGGCGCGCTGCCCCCGCGCTCCCCAGGCCGCGAGCGCCGCCAGCAGCACCAGCGCCGCGCGCCGCCGCGCGCCCGCCCGCATCGCCCGGCCCGCGCCAGCGCCTCTGAGCGCCAGCGGCCGCGCGGGGCCCCGGCGTCACGTGGGGCCGCCCCCCCCACCCCCTCACGGGCCCGCCCTCACAGGGGTCCCGCCGCCCTCACAGGGGTCCCGCCGCCCCCCGAAAATTCCGCCGCCCCTCCCCTCAAATTCGGCCGTCCCCCTCCAATTCCCCCTTCTCTCAAATTCAGCTGCCCCTCCCCTCAAATTCAGCCTCCCCCTGCAAATTCAGCCTCCTCTCCCCTCAAATTCCGCCGCCCCCCGCAAATTCCGCCTCCCCTCCCCTCAAATTCGGCCGTCCCCCTCAAATCCCGCCTCCCCTCCCCTCAAATTCCACCTTCCCCCCTCAAATTCAGCATCCCCCCTCCTATTCGGCCGCCCCCCCTCAAATTCCGCTGCCCCTCTCAACCCTCCCGCCCTCACCCTCGCCCCATCCCGCCTTGTGTTTGGGGCAGAGCGAAGGTTTTGGCCATGGCGAGTTCGTTCTTGGTGCAGGCTGCTGACCGCGATACCCAAGGGCTCTGTGGTGTCTCCGGAGGTAGAAGGTGAATTTAAGGTTACTCCGCAGTAGTGTCACGCATTTGACTCCAGCAGTGTGCAAACTAGGTATCTGAAGTTCCTTTCAGCCTGTCTTGCATGCCGAAATTTGGCAAAATTTCTGTTTATTGCCACCGGTTCCCTGTGCCGGGCTGTGTGAGCACGGGGCTCGCCCTTGGCCGGGGCTGGTGGCCGTGCCATTGACGTGAATGGTTTGTAAGAGCAAAGCTGAGACCCACACGCAGTTCCTCCCTTCGGACCATTTCACTGAACTCCTTTGTCTGGTGACCTTTCCTCAATGAAGTCATGTGTATAACCGAAGATTAAAGAGTAAAATACGGTCTTTAAGCTTTGTAAAGTCATCACCCCTGCCCCTTCCCCAGTCACTCGTTTCTCGGGAAGAGAGTTGCGTTTCCCTTGTATCACTTGCAGACATGTCTCTAAAAACATTTGTAACCCCGTGGTGCCAAAGGGAGTTTTGGGGGTGCCTGTTTTATTACTTGTTTTTTTCGAGGTGCAAGCCTGCTGCTCACATTTGTGAGCAAGAAGTGCAAATGGGAACATACTGTTTTGCCTCATTGCATCTAATCCCTCTAAACTCCTCTTGTTCCTTGCATCCCTGGTGTTTGGCTAATATGTGATCAACCCCTCTCTAGGATACAGGAGAAAAGGTGAAAAAGTGGATATTTTCCTTTTGTATTGAATCAAACAATCATACAGCCACTATAATGGTATGAACAACGAGAAAAATTGTCTGGAACAACAAATTCTGCAGCAATTGCTGTTGCCCATTTCTAATCTCTCTGTGACCTGGAATGCTTTTAGCTAGAGCAAGAATGATTTTAATAGTCAAGATTTTTAGGGGTGACAACTAACTTTCACAAATGAGTTCTGTGTGCTCTCTGAAAATTGGACTGCAGCAGAGAAAATGCTGCTTCTCCTGCTTTACAGGAAAAAATAAATAATTTTGGTCTGGAAAGATTTAAGAATTTTCTTCTGAATCCCACTTTCCACCAGAGAAAACAGTACAAAATTCCCTGTCTAAATTACTGGTGGCTCTTTCCTTACATAGGTGAATGGAAGGGGTTTTGTTACTAAGGTAAGTGGCTTCCTTGCCACTGCTTCTCTTCCTTGAAACTTATCATTGGTCTACTCTTAAAACTCCAGCTCAGTTTTCTAATACCAGCTGCTTCATTTCAAATTAGGTATTTTTTGCTGGAGTGCCTTTTTTTTTTAATTGCTTTAAGGTACTTTAAGCCTGCCATTCTGATGGGAACGAGCTCTCTGGTACAGCAACATACTCGCTGCGTGGTGAGGAAAGCTCAGTCATGTGATTTCAGGATTTGAAGGTTTTGCTCTGTGTTCAAGCTCTAATTCCTTTCTATAGGCACCCCTTCTCCATGCATAGCTGAAGCAGAGCCAGAGCTTTGATTTTACTGAAGGCTTAAGTCCACTTAGTTTGCTGAGAAGTCATTGAGTGAGGGTGCTGCGCTCACACCCTCCTTGCCAGGAACACCCCTGGAGAGAGCAACAAACAGAAAAAAAAAAGCCCCGGTCTCCCAGCATGAGGAACCTCGTGCTGCCTGTCTGCATGCCTGACCCAGCACAGAAACACGGGCGGCCAGAGGGGGCTTTGGCCTCAGCACTGCTGCCTGCCAGGTCTGGGCTATCGCAGTGTGAGAGAGCATTCTGTGAAGCTGAGGTCGGTCAGATTAGTGCAGATTTAATGCGTGCTGCTGCATGTTTTGGCTGCTGCTGAGGTAACGTTCTACTCACTGGTAGTAAAAATAATGGATAAATAAATTTTTCAGAGCTTGTGAACGGGAGAGATGGGTGACTGTTTGCTAGGCAGATTGCTAACACTAATGCTCCAGCAGGGACGTGCTGAAAGGCTGCTATGGCTGCCTGAGCACAGCCCCCAGAAAGGGTAAGGGAACGTCAAACTACAGCAGCTGTAGCTCCTTTCCCAGTGATCATAATCCAGTGTGAACTGCCTACAACACAGCTGAGTGTCCCACACAGTTGATGATGGGGGGTTGGTTTGCTGCCCAACAAAGCAAAAGGCGGTTGGGCTGTCTAGAGGGGTGACTCCAGCTGTGTGCAATTTAGGGGGCAGCTAGGAGAGAAAATGTTAATTGGGATCAGCTGTTGTGTCTCCACAAAGCAGGTACTTATTGTCTTGTGAGGCGAGTAGGACTTCAGTACAAGATTTTTCCTACAAGAAGTGCCTTTGCTTAGGATTGTTTTAAGATTTTTTTTCCTTCTTTTTTCATAATTTGAGCAACTAGAACATGGATAGTGAGGAAGAAAAGTAGGTGAGTTTATCAGAACTTAAGGGGAACATTAGTTTTTGTTGGTAGGATTCAGTCATTAGACAAAAAAGATGTGGGGATGGCAGGATGAATTTATGACTAGCTTAACAACAAAAGCATATTGCTGTGTGGTGTGGGGTCCAGTCGTTTTTGGGAGAAGGGAAGGATGGTATATATCCTTGTAAGGAATATATGGTTAACTTAGGTATAGGTGATCATACCTGTGCAGGAACCCTGAGTTTCTCCTTCCTTAATTATAAACATGCTTCCAATCTTTCTTATAACTCAAGCTTCAACCTACTGTTTTAATTGCAGAACAGTGTCTGTATCATCCTTTCCTTGTGGTTTTCGGGTTTTGGAATTTGTTTGTGTGGGGTTTTTTTCAGTATAAAAATATCCTGCTCTGGGTTTGGATGAGAGTGCTCAGACAGCCCCAGGGCTGATTTGAGGGCAGCTTGGTGTTAGTTGTACCTCAGTGTTATGGCTCCTGCCCCAGGGTGTAGAGCCTGTGCACAGCTGTGCTCTTCTTTGTGTGATAATCTGTGCATGTACACACCCCTTATGCTCCCAGTCACAAGGCCTAATGTGCTGGGACACAAAATAATTGAAGATGTTTTCATCCTCAAAAAAATATCCCAAACCCCAATATTGTAGTGACAATCTGGTGTTGCTCCTGTTTGGTAGAAAAGAAGTTCTGGAGGAAAAGGGCACTGACTACCTGGTCTATTGCTGCAATGGGAGGCTGCACTGGTGCTGTTGGTGCAGATCCTGTGGCATCTTTGGAGTGTAAAATGGTGGCCTTTAAAAGAGCTGGTAGAATATATTCTCTTACCCTGAGGTGCTCAGATACCACCCTAAGGTGATGAGATAAATACTTTACTGTTGCAAAGTTAAAATGAGTCTCTTCAGTGTAACTCCATTATTCTTAATTTGAAAGATAAATATACCATCATTGTCAGATCAGATATTCCCCTTTGTCAGCATTTCATGGCTCGCTTCCTGGATCTAGATAGATTGATGATAGCTGTTTAATATTCTTTCCTTCATAACCAGCAATTTGAGAGTTGCCAACTCTCATGATGGCTGCTGTTTTTCTTAAAGCATCAGCTTGATGTACATTAGCCACACAAGAATCAGAGCTTGCTTTCTCTTTTTTTTTCAAATAGTTGTAAAGAAAGCTTGAAAATGGGAATCTGAGCATCTAATGCTGGAGGCAAATAAGCATGTGACAATATTATTTTCAAACTTATCTCATGATGTGAGGAAGGGGTGCTAGGTTCATTCAAGGCTTTAGAACAATGTCAAAGGGAAGGATTTGATTTCTGACCCTTAGCTCCAAGAGCCAAATGCTCTTGCTGGGAATATCTCTGAAGATCCCTGGAAGACAGGACTCAGCTGCAATCCCTGGTGATAACCAGGAAAGCTGCTGAGCTGAGGAATGATCTGTGGTAGTTGGTGCAGGCTGGTGTGACTCAGGTTTATTCTAGGTCTCTTGGCCTTTGTGCTCTGACTTTGCACATGTGATGAATGGTTTTTGTTGACTCTAAGCTGTGAACTGTATATGTTTTAGGTGGTCCATAATTAGACTTCAGTGTTAATGTATATGTGAGCTAAATGCAGGAAACTTCTAGCTTTTCAGTAGTGCCGTCTGCCTTCAAAAGAATTTCAGTCACCAGGAGTGAGCAACATGGTTATTTTTTGGCATGTGGTCCATGGAAGCATTCAGATGACATAGTCAAGGGGAGGGTGGGGAGCTGTTGAGACTTCTCTTCTGTGGGGATTGCAGTTGTGGAAAATTTTTCACCTAAGCTGTGGAGTACAGTCCTCACCTGTGACAGTGTGGATCACAGCCAGATACAGGTGCATGGGTACACAACGTCAAAAAAGCTAAAAACTCCTTAGCAGAACATTTCTGCTTGGTTGTTCTCAAGTGAATTTGAGTTCAAGACAATGCCTGCTTAAAGGAGAGTGTACTATTTTTAGTTGAAGAAAATCAAATCTGTTCATTTTGGTGCCTGGGGATTTCTATTTTCCCAGCAATTCATGTGTACAAAATTGCATTTCCCATCTTGAGACCCCTGTCACTTCATCTGCTGTCTACATGGTAAAGTTCTGCAGTTGTTCTCATGGTCATAGCTTGCTCACCAGGTGGTTTGATCATCTCTTCAGGACATGGAAGGAATCTCTCAAACTGAAAATGAAACGTGTCTCAGATTAAATGTTTTTGAATTTGAAGTTAGTAAGAACTTCTCCAGTACAATTTGAGTGCTCCTCCATGTTAACTGCTTTCCTTTGGTTAGAAGGGATCATTAGGACAATTAGCATGTGTTGTAAAATGCCAGTGTTTGTGGTATCATGAAACGGAATGTCTGGCAGTTAACTAGATCGATCAAAACAGAAAGTCTTGCCACAAAGGCTTGCTGTACTCAAATATAAATACCTCCCTACACCAAGAGGGTAGGGCTATTGCTAGCCAGTAATGATGCTGTGGAAAAGCTTCTTTGTACAGTTTTGTTTTGTATCTCAATAGTGCCTTCAGAACACCTTAAGGCTGTGAAGCTCAGAAGATTGCACACAGTCTAAAGGGACTGCAAATAGACCCAGCATGCTTCAAGCACCTAAGGCAGGTGTTTGAATGCAGGATGGCCAAAGAACGGAGCAAAATGTTGAGGCTTGGGAGGGGTGTCCTATGGATAACAGTAATAGTGCACCATGATCACTTCAGGTTGCTCTGTTCCATTCCTCTAGGAATTTATGAATAGAGCAAATACACATCCTCTTCTATTTCTACACTTTTATGTCAAGGGGTCAGGTAAATACATCACAAAACATAAATGGGAGTAGATACTGGCAACGAGTGAGTCACGGATTTCTTTGCTAACACCTTGGGTGGGCTTTTCTTGGTAGATGCTTTGTTTTCCTCCCTCCTCTCAACTATTCAAAGTCTTGTTTCTGTAGACAAAAGAGAAACAGAGCAGAAAACTGCTTCCTTGCCTGCAATTTCTGAGCTCATCTTTTCTGCCACTTTAGTGCACCAAAGAGTTCTGATCTCTCAGTGACTTGTTCTTACACTTGCTTTCTTTCCTCTTCCTGTTGACACAAGCACTTCAACCAATTGCTGTGCTTGTACATACACTGGAGTATAAGCTTGTTTTTTCCACTCTTTGAAGCCTGTGTTTGCTATGACTTTTTTTACTTCAGTTCTTGCTCTGGCTGCCTTGAGGCTTGGCTGCATCTGCTGCCTGCTGTCCTTTCACTGCCCCTCTCTTGAAGCATTTTGGAGAGCAAGATGTGTGTTGAAGGCTGTGTGTCGCAGCCTCTGCGGTCTCAGTGCATTTGCTGGGCTTGTTGGAGTTTTGCTGTTTTTCATTGCATTGCTAGTGAAAGAATCTAGCTACTCTGGCAACTTTCAGCTGACCTTGAATTTGGAAGTACTTAGGAATTTATATTCTACATAAATAAAATGGAAATTATTATTCTTATTATTAAAATATTATTCTTATGGTTATTGCCTGCAAGTTCTGTAATCTCAGTGATGTCTCAGGAGATAAAACAAACTCTCAGTACATAAGTGTCTATATAAACAACATCAAATCACATTTTTCCAGTGCGATTGCTTCTTCTCATGTATTCCTATAACTGAACATGCATTAGAAAAATATTTATTGCTGATATACTAGAAAAGGGACACATTTAATTCTATCTTATATACTACCAAGTTGTTTCACCAGATAACATCAGCATGTACTAACCTTATTTACAATGTAATAGATGTTGTTGATTTGAGGGTGTTTCTGTTTCAGAAATGGATTGCTACAAGGTAGTGTGTTGCAAAATTCTACTTGTGTGTGTTAGGTTATGTTACTGTTACTTCTTTCATTTTAAAGCGCCTTCAGTTTCTGGTGCAGTAACTATGATGCTAAACCTTCATTACTTTGTGCACGTTCCTGTAAATTCTTTCTTCCTCCCTTCACTCCTGTGCAGCCTTAGGGGTGAGGCTGGCAGAGAAAAAATCAGCTTGGTTGCTTTTTGGCTGTGCTTTTGCTGAGGAGGAGAAAATAAGAGTGGAGAAGAGTTTTCTCAGGAGCTGGGGCAGAGGCCTTTGTTGCAACCTGGCTAGAGAGTGAGGCATAAGCCTGTTGTGTTTTCTGCAATGAAAGGGGGGTGTGGGGGGCAACAAACTGAAGAGAACAGCCTTCTGGTAAAACATAAACGTATGCCTGTATGCCAAAAAGATGGTCTAGATAGATAGCTCTGTGAGCCTGGAGTTTCTGAAAACTGGCTGAAATTCTGCTGGAACGCCTTGGTAAATGAATTCTCCTGGTTTGTATTTTGGGTAGAGCTCACGTAAATTGTATCCAGACTAATATACAAGTTCCACGTGCGTGCAGATGCCTGCCTTTCCTCTGGAAATGCTGAAAGCTTTACAGGGGCACAAAGGAACAAAATCAATTCTGTGCTTCTGCAGAGGAGATGACAGAACTATTACTGCTCAAACTGAGCAGTGCAGGCAACTAAAAGATAAAATTATTGCAATCTCTGAGAGCGTGTCTCTTTAGAGAGCTTTGGTGCAGCCACCCACTGCTTCCTCATGAGATATCACCAGAAATGCAGTTTGAGTTTTGTCAAAGGACTGAGTGTCTCTGAAGCTGACATAAACTTCTTCTGAGTTACTACTGATTCCTTCACAATGCTGACTTTAAAAAGCTCCACTGTGAAATGGAGAATATTTAAATCCTCACACATTTAATAGTAATCCTGTCATTGCTGTATATGCTGGAACATAATGTTTTTAATATTCTAAGGCAACTTTTAAGTTTCTATCAGACCTTAAGAAAATGAACATATTGATGCCTTAATTGCTAGTGCAGAATATATAGATAATACTGTATCTTTCACAAGAATCATGTTCTGCTGACAGAAGAACTGATGTGATAGAGCTGAAACTTCTTCCCTCAGGATACAACAATTATTATATCCTTCTGTTGCTAAAACGGGATTCTCATATTCTCACATATCATGAAATCTAAAAGCTTCTAGCTTATGCATCTGTTCCCTGGCCACTAGAAACATAATTTCATTGCAGTAATTTGTCACTAATAAACATAATCAACAACCATAGAAACAATGTGCACAGTATAAGCAAGTTTACATAAATTCTTTCATGGACCATTTTCCTTGAAAGCAGGGGATGGAACTGGCAGCCAGGTCTCCAGCTGGTGTTCTCTTTCTGCTATCCAAGAAAGCTGTTTCAGTACAGACTAGTTTACTGATAATTTTTTACGAACAACTATGACTTACCTTTTCCTGGATCATTTTTGGATGTTCCCACCCATTGCCAAGGATTTCTCAGCTAGAGTTTGCCTGAATGAATAGCTGATTCAGCATAACAGGCTGAAAGCCACCAGCTGGGATTAAAAACTGGTGGGGATATAAGCAAATCAGCTAGAAATGGAGTAGGTGCTCTGTTAATAACTCCTGGGTGAATCCAGTGGATCTGCTTTCAGATGCTTTGGCTCTTACTTGTTATGTGCACCCCTGATGCTCTTCACTCTCAATTTGAAGGAGAACAGCTGGCTCAGAGGTTATAATAAATGTTGAGCTAATATTTTCCTTTCTCAAGTCTGTTGCTGCTGGATTTCACCTGCCATGCTGACAAATTTGTAGTTCAATGGACTGTTTTTTCTCCACCATTTTTTCCCATTTGTTTGAAGAGAAGCAGTCATGAGAGCTTCAGCTTTGTGAATGGTCTCCACACTACCCCCAGCAGCTGGAAATACATCTTAACTTTGTAATGTTTGAAGAGCTTGGGCTGGGCTAAGACTATATGAAGCTTCACATTGTAATTTTCTTGTGTTTATGCCCACTGAAGCCAAGGCAAAATCACTTGGAATCAAGGAATGGCTTTAGGTGGGTTCTTGGATTTTCCTGTGAACTGGTCTTGGAACCAGAACTAGTATTCTTCTAGTTAGAGGAAACTGATTTTCCTTTTTTTTTTTTAATTCTCTATGATGCTTATTTTGCTTCTGTGTGAGAGGGATGTATTTATGTCCTGTCTAATGAGCTGATGCTCTTGGTAAGATACCTAGCACAATCTCTAGCCTTTAAGACAGGACAAACAATTGGCAATAGAGAACTCAAGGCTTTTTAAATATCTTCTTGAAAGCATTTTTTTGCAAGTGCTTTCTGATCTAAATATTCTTTCAATTCTACGGAAGCAATAAAGAAAACTATGCAAACATAAACAGACTTTAAAAATGCTCAATTTAATCATCCTAAGATGCTGAATCTGCTTAATGGGATTTTCTGCTGTCCAAGAATTTGAAAATGTTATACACTCCAGTCTGGTTCCATAATTGCAGATGTTTGACCTCTGGATACTCAAGAGTATCCTCAGCTTTCCCCCTGCTGCTCTGAAATAGGTCCTGCTATGGCTGCTAGGCTCACAGAGTGTCTTGGGTACTCTAAGGTTCCACTTCTGATGAAGATAACTTATGTTTCAGCAACTGAATTGAGCATTTAAGTTCTTCTCATTATTTGAGGTGTTTTGATTTTTTTTTTTTTCTTTTCTAAATCATCTTTTTCTGCTCTCCACCCTGTTTGGAGTAAAACAACACTGTAGACAGGACCTTGTTTGCAGCAAAAAATTGTTCTTGTGAGCTGTTAGCATCTGTTAGAGCCATGACCCTATTTCTGTGCAAATAAGTTTACTGCTGTGAAGTTGTGCCAATTCTGACCAAACCACAAAGGGATTATTAAATATTCTAAAAGGTTTCAGTGAATTCCTGCATCCCTCTTTACCATGCTCCCAAGTTCTGAATGTTAAAAGCCAGCCACAGGTCAGATCCAGTAGCTCTAAACTACTTTGGCAGTTCTCTTGGAGCAGATGTAGAGCTTAGGAAGAGAGAGTACAGTTGCAAACTTGCACAAGCAAAAATGTTCTTGCTTTTGACTTACAGCACAGCTTAGAACACTTCTCTCTCTCCCCACTCCCACCTCCCCCACTTTGTTAAAGCTCTGCATTTGGGAGTATTACAAAATTTTCTGGCTGAACTAAAAAAAACCAGAAATCTGCCTGTGCCAGCACCCAAATCTGGGACCAAGCAGACTCTGACTCTTGGCTTGATGGAAATACAAATCCCAGTGTCTGGAAAATCCAGATCTAAATGGAGCCCTGAAGACCTATCAGTGCAGGATCCATACCATTGGAGTGCTGTGGGGGGAGGGAGAAAAATGTAATTCCAAAGCTGCTAAAAACGAATGGAAAATGCTTTAGAAGGAATTTTAAAAACCTCAGACAATACTCTTACTAAGGTATTTCCTGAACCTACACTGAAACAAAATAGTTTAAAGCTTAGTCTGTCAGCCTTCTTGTGCTGGCAGGACTGTGAAGACAGCAAACTAAATCCATATGCTAAGAACCTGTAAGGAACAAGCACGGCTACAAAAAACCATGTTGTGTCCACTTTCACTCATCACCTCACTGACTCGATATCTTTCTGGTGACTTTTGATTTTAATAAGAGCATGATGCCTCTCACTGTCCTTGATACACAGCAAGAGGCTGCATCGGTGTGTTTGGCTTTGCATAGCCCATTGTGGCAAGCCAGCCCCCTCTGCACGCAGGCTTATCTCTGGTTGGTGCTGGCCTTACACTGTGAATGCCTCTCGTGAGCTGCAGTTCCGTGGTTATGGTGCGTTTTGCTTGGGCAGTATATTTAGCAAATTGTGCAGTCAAATGATTATGTTAGACTGAGTGGTTGACATCTAGTACACAAATAATTATGACACTAAACTTACTATGTATGAGCTGGAGCCATAGCTGATTCCAGTGACAGATGGAAAACTCCACTGAACCTTTTATTGGCCATATGCCATTTCTGAGTGTTGGCCAACAGCAAGATTTGTTGCTAATATATAATGATTTAAACAGTAAAAAGAGCAGCTGCACTTTGATTTTTGGTGCCTTTACTACAGGTTTTCCTGGAGCTTTTGAATATCTACTGCTGCTTTCTAATGCAAAGCTGTCACTTCTAGTCTGTGAGAAGAGACTTTATCTTCCCAGCACTATCTGTGGTAGAATTTTATATTTTGATACTTATAACTAAAGCTCTCCTCTGCCTTTTATTGCATTATTAAGTTGACAGCATAAAAATCTCCTGCAACATGGAACTGGCAATGGCTTGTAAGAAACTGGCTGTGTTGTGTAGTACTGCAACAGAGCTTTTTCCAGGCTGTCAGTAAGTTTGGTGTTTTATGGCCTGTTTGAGGACTGGGAGAGCAGTGTTCCTCCAGCTGTTCAGAGAAGGCAACTTTCAAAGCACAGTTCACTGAGAGGAACCACATACCCTGTTCACCACATTGCCAGGACAGTGCTTGCAAATGTGTGTGTGAATATAAACTGCAACTGTTACCTGTGCAGAACATACTACAGTGTTCCTACTACTGCTGGTGGAGCAGGAAGCCTGCTCCCTTGCCACGTTTTGGCCTTTGTTTCTCCTAAAGAGGGCTTAACTGCATTGTCCTTTGTCAGCCTGCTCATTCCAATATTCATCCAGAGCAAACCAAGATTGGAATCTGGAAAGCAGAACTGTTCTGGCCTTTGGCCCAGCAGCGAAGAGCACGGTAAGGGAGGCACATGGCAAGGAAGTGTATTCCAATAGAACTTTTTTTTTTTTTTTTTTGGTGAAAGAAGAACACTGTATTTTATAAAATCGGTATTATGCAAGCTTGAATACAAATAAAATTGACTAAACATTTGACCACCCTGAGAATTACCAACCTACACTGCATTGAGAAATATTCTAGGGGTTTCTAGGATGTGTTTGGCTGATCCTATGGGTCAGGCAGCAGTCATGTTGCTTCTGTGCCAAGGCAGGCATGAAGTGGTCATTGCATTAAGTGATTTTCATTGTTTAAGGCAAGCAGCTAGAGAAGAGAGCAGTTTACAGCCATATGCTTCCTGCACCTTCTTGGAAATGGGTGAGAAATGAGATTAATGTTGTTTCTGATGGGCCATATGGAGAGAGTTACACAGCTGTGTGCCTACAACCCTGGTTTGTTTCCTGACCAGCTCATGAGGTGTGCTGTGGCTTGGGCTGCTGTGAGGGCAGTATTTCCCATTGGCTGGCTGCACCTGAACTCTGCTCTGCATAGCTGGGCTGCTTCTCTGGTTGCTGCAGTTCTGTTATGATGCTGTCTGTAGTGCTGATATGCTCTTGCATGTATCAGACTACCTCTCTCAGCTGCCTCAGTGCCTTGCCCTCTGTGGCTGGAGCAGTTTTGCCCAGTAGGATTTATCTGTGCAAAGCCTAAAATGTTAATTTATTTCTTCACCCAGTAGTAAAAAAGAAGGGCCTTTCTGCATTTACTGCTTTGTTGACTGTTCTTTGAGGTGTTTGCCTGCCAGCTGACTCCAGGGCTGACAGGTTGTGTTGGCTGCTGACTGCTGCATGCTCTGAAAGTGTCAGTGTGTTGGCCCTGCTCATCCCTTTCTTCAATGGACCAATGTGTTTGTTTACTTATTTATCTTGTATCTCTTCCCTCAGCTCTGCAAAAGCACATCACTGCTGGCTGCAGGCAGGTTGTCTCTTCACAGCTAATAGCCTCTGTCTTGTAGTTTGAATGTTTGTTGGGTTGCTCCTTATCTAGCTCATAGTTTTTCTTTCCTGTCAGGTTCCTCCTACACCCCTCTTTGATCTTACCTACAGCAACCTATCTGTCTCAAGCAGTCAAGCTGAGCTATGCAAAATGTTCCTAAAGTGATGCAGCTATTTCCCACTTTGTCACGTCATGTGAAGTGTTGGACCCATGTGAAACCCACATCAGTCACAGGGATAGAAAACAGTGTAATTTTTATTTGTATTGGAATTGAGAAATAATTGATCTAATTCTAAGAGAGGTTTATAGTGGCTGTGTTATCAATCCGAAGTGGTACCTATGGGGCAATAATTTTTGAGTGATGTGGATGCCCTTAGTGTATCATCTCTGAGCTGTGTGCTAGAATCAGTGTCCCATACACATTTTCACTTTGCATAGCTGGTGCACCAAGCATCCATGCAACAGAGGCCAGCCACCCTCATTTGCTTCTGACTGGGTTTTTACACATTTCTTGATGTTACCTTATTTGCCTCTTTTGGACTGGGATTTTTGTTTGTGTTTTTTTTCTTTTTTTGCCAGAGTTGAGAGAATCTTTTATGCAGGTGTTTGTGGTTGGGTGCAAACTGTTGATCATAAAGCACTTGTGCATTCCTTATGCTGTGCAATTCCCTAATGCCCATTAATGTCACTGGCTACATCACCTGCCCTCTTTAAAATATCTGTTGGCTTCAATACGTTAGTTTAAAAACTAGTTAAATGAGGTAGTATAATTTGCTATGAGGAAATATATACCAACTTACACTTTGAGAGTTTAAAGGCTACAGCTATTTTTCAGATAACTTATGTCCACATATATTATCCAACACTAAGGAGAAAAAAGGGTAATTCTAAAAGCTGTTGGGAAGATTGGTGAAGGTTGTTTCCCCCTCTCCCCAAGTTGTCATTATGTACTTCCCATTGATGTTTATAGGCAGTTGTGTGTGCAGTCAGTCAGGAAAGAATCAGATAACAGAAAATGATTATGGAAGCAATAAAGCTCTACAGTTTACTTTTTTCCCTCAATAAATTGGTTCTTACTTCATATAAAAAAAATGAAATTATTTTTCTGTCTGACAGGTGTACTGTGGGTAGTGTTTAGCCATGGTTAGCAACATTTCCTTGTGATGTTATTTCACAGCAAGACCAGTGATTTACAAGTTCAAGATAAGAGTCCTTGGCATCATCATTGCGGTGTATGAAGCAATTAAAAATGTGATGATTCTTGAGGTGACATGTACAAAAATGAAAATGCTTCACTAGAAAGCAGGACTTGCTGGTGTCAGCTGGTGATTAGTATTTGTTGTCTTAAAGGCCCAAGGTTATTGCAGTCTTGTCTGGTTTAACACAGCAAGCTCTGTGTGATGGGCACGACATGCTTGGCTGAGTGCTGTGGCTGCAATTTCTGTTCAGCTGGTGCTCACGCCGAATGAGCCTGTTAAGATCTTCAGCCAGATCTGGTTGGGCAGTCATGCCAAACATGTCTTTAAAACCCAGGGTTGGGAGTAGAGACTTCCAACAGGTAAAGCAACAGTGTATGGTGAATGTTTCTGTAACTGTTATTACTTTACTTGGGTTTTCATAAGATGGGAATAGTTTTCTATATTGAAGATTTGTGAAGACTTGGAGGGGGATGAAAAAGAATTCCTACTGCTCTTTGTGGCTGTTCTACATCCACTGTGATTTCTTGGGTTTGTGCTATTAGTGGCCTTCACTTGGCAGATGAATGGTGGCAAGTGGGTCTCTGAAGCAGTGCTGTGTAGTAGCCACTTGGTGTTTGCTCCAGGCACATGTGCATTATCGTGTTTACTCCTGAGCAAATTGGTTTTCTCCCTTGCCTTTCAGCAGCTCCTCCCACTGTTTCCCTGTGTGTTTTGCTCCACGAGTGCTGCACAGATCTGTGCTGTGTGAGTCTGTTAGTGTCTGCAGGTGGGTGCTTCACAGCTGTCTGGAGACATGAACCCTGCACAGAGAGCAGGGTGATAAGCAAATGCACATCGCTCTCTCTGCTAATGCTGGCACGGTGCATTTAGCAATTTCCTCCCATATCTATAGCCTTTAAAACAAGGACAGTGTCTGTGTAGGAGTAAAAAAATCATAATGTTCTAAAGATTACTCTAACTTGAGAAGTCATTTTCTTGATTATGTTGTACATGGTAAACAAAACAGGAGCAAATGATCAAGTGTTTTCTAATAGCTGAGACAGGAGATGGCATCTGTTGCAGTCCATGTGGATTTATTAGTGGAGTGACCCTGTCTCCCTAGAGCTTGCTTCTCTCACATGTTGCCTCATTCTGTGCTCCCTGTTGGAGTACATGCAAATGATGCTTAATTATCATTAACAATTTTAAGGAAAAATGTATGTTCTTAGTTCCATACCAGTGTTGATGATAGATGTATCTATAGAGATACAGGCAATTATACACATGTATTTTTATAGACGTAAAATACACATAGCGAATAAAAAATATAATCAGATGATTTGTGCTTTTGAGTACCTTACTTTGATTTTCTCCTGTTGCACTGAACGTGATATATTATATAATTAAAATATTGAATGAGAGAAAATTTTACAAACCAAATCCTGGTGACCTTTTAGTTCCTAATCTCAAAGTTGTCGAGACAAATCTGGATGCTTGGGAGCCATATCCAAATGCAGACAAGTCTCAGGTGCAAGAGGAGTGGTTGTTAATCAGCACTGTGCTTAACAACATTTGTCATTATTCTGCCTCTAACTGAAGTAATATGTCCTGTGTGTTTGCAGCTGATTTTGTATCAAGTTTTGAAGGAACATCATCTACTCTGGTAATAAAGTACTGAAGTTGCTAGGTCATTGTGGATCTAGCAATTTACCTATGAATGTAAATGATACTTACTACCATAATACTCTGTTTGAGATAGAAACAGTCATGGCCAGATACTCTTAAATATTCTGTTCTCAGGAAATGAGCTTATTTGAGTAGACTGCAAGGTTATGCATGTGAAACAGATGATGTTTTTCTGAGGTTTCTGTCTGCTACAGGTGTATCTCTACCATTACATACCCAAATATGCAGTGAGGACATTTGGCAAATTTAAGTGCTCTCAGAAAGCAAATGTTCCATCACAAGTAATGTTCTCCTCCTGCTGGGGACAATACCTCAGGATATCAAAATGAATGGCAAAAATGAAAGCAAAACAGCATTTATTTGACCACCAGTGTGAAGCATCAATGTGAAATAAATTAGAACTTGTGCCTGCCTAAGACTGTTCTTTATATTTTTGATTTGTACAATTTTATGATCTCTTTCCTCTGTTGACCTTGAAAGCACTGGTTATTTATTAGTATAATATGATTACATTTCTTTCTGCAGGGTTTAAGATGAAAATTGAAACCTTGCAATAATTTGACTAAAAGCTGCTAGAGCATTCAGCCAGCTGTTGAAATTTTAAGAGAAACCATATTAAGCAAAACCAAGCTGTAGCCATCTAACTGATACCTAAACACAGTCAGCAGAGCTACCTGGGTAGGAGGCACTTTGGCTGGCTTAATTTGCTGGCTACAGATATGAAATATTAACAAAATGCAATTTGGCGACAGCTTACACACTGTGGGCCGTGGACTCTTCTCAGTGCACATGTGCAGCTTGTATTATAGCCAAATTAGATGCATTTATAATTAATTCTCTCCCTCCCTCTCTCTCACACACATTCTGTTCTGTATAATCTGTATTTGTGACTTAGATGGACCAGGGCTTTGTTAATTACTCATCCAGGAAAGTATTGCTTGCTATCATCTTATTGATTCCTCACTGATATAAGTGGCTAAGAACTGACTAAAAACTCATGGCAGAAATAGCAGCAGGAGTACTCTTACCTAAAATATGGCTGTAGTTTGTTTAAATGGTGGGTTTTACCTTTGGGGGGGAAAAAAAAATTCCACTTTGGATGTAGATGACTAAGTGTTGCTAATTCCCATTTGGCCAGTGCAGTGGATATGTGCCAGAACTTGCTTAATACTCTTTCTTGGTCCTAAAGGTAATTAATTTTTTAATGCAGAAGCAGTCACTGGTACTGGTAAGTAACTCTTTTGCTTTATTTGCATTTGTCTTCTCTTAAATAAAAGTTGTAATGGCTGTTGATACCCTTAAATCTGTCAAAACCATTATATTCTCAGAATCTTACTTCGAAAGCATGTGCAGCCTTGATGAGTTGCATATTACAAAATTATCTTGTTTGGTTTCTGTTGCCTGTGGAATGTGAATTAATATTTACAGTTGACATAAGGACAAGGTTCTTCTTTTGTAAGGCTGGACAAAAGGCCAAAGTGGTACCAGTGCTCTGAGTTACCTACATGGTAGTTGTGGCTGTTTGAGGAAAGAGTCTGGGTTACAAGGTTTCACCTCAGTCTGAAAAACCTCGAATTGCTCTGTGGTCAGAGAGACCTGG
The DNA here is from genome assembly GCA_026261815.1 of Monarcha castaneiventris obscurior. Lineage (NCBI taxonomy): Eukaryota > Metazoa > Chordata > Aves > Passeriformes > Monarchidae > Monarcha > Monarcha castaneiventris. Next base: position 2,188,807 of record JAMPIT010000434.1, on the reverse strand, counting down.
ATATCCAAGCAGGGGAAAACAGCTCTAAAGCTTTTGTGTTGTAAGTGATGGGGTTGGTTTGTATTAAATGGAGCTGTTTGGTATTGAGCTTAGTAACTGTAAATGCTGGTCTGCTTTCTCTTTGATGGTTCAAATATTCCCTCTGAAATTCTACATACTGAGTACTATGGACAAATGGTAATTTACTTAGAAACACTTACTGTATTTTGTTTGAAAACACCAGCTGAATCTGCAGTATTTCATAAATACATGTGTTATTTTCTCAAATAATCTCTAATACTGTATCAAGTATTTTAGTATTTGAAAACTAATTCTGAACTGGACAGAAATTCTTGTAGCAATAGAGCATAAATGTCATTTTTGTGCTGTACAACATTTCTTTTTAAGTTCTTGATTTGCTGCTATTTTAAAGTGGTGTGGGAGAAAACAGCACCGAGGGCTGTTAAATGATTTAATGTGCATCCTCTGAAGTCCAGATTTAAGTGAATGAGGGGGAGAAAAGACAGGAGACAAAAGATTAGCCATCAGTGGTTAAACAGTTCAGAGAACTAGTTGCTCTCCTGCTGGTATCCATTTCTGAAACCAGCTCAGATGGCTCAGGGCTGATATGTATCATAATTTCACTTCATTCTACCATTATTTTGTAGAGATATGTAACTAAGCCTTGCCTCTTTTTCTGCCTAAAAATGTACTTGTGTTATTCAAGCATGAGTTTGGTTTCATCTTGGTTTTGGTTGAGATTATGCTACAGGCTGTTTTGTTAAGAGAATTTTAAAATAGGCCTCAATTCTGCAATATGATGCAGGAGAGTTGGTGGTTGAGCTCATTCAGACTGTGAGGAGTTCTGAAGATCTGTTTTGTACAGCCAGGTCCACCTCTTGTGTATTTCTTAGTCATGTTAAGGTGTATTTTCTATTAGAATTTGTTGCACATGCCTTCCTTATTTCTAAATTATGCCACATAAAAGGGAGAGATTTGCCTAAATACAGCTGTTGTATCTGGAATTGTAAAGAAAGTGGCTTTTATTTCATAGTGACTGCTGAATATAAACATTTATTATGTTCTTAAGAGGATGTTTCAAAACAACAAATCATGTAATCCCAGAACTTTAGCTTATTTTAAACTGTTGTACTCAGTTGAACATTTAATGAATTCCTTCATTGTGTCTCATATTTTCACCATTTCTGGGTCTTCCACAACAGATCAGTGGGTTCCTTGCATGGTGGGTTGATGCCAAATGCCTCAGTTATTGTTCAAGGTGTGTAATATTGATAATGGTTGCACCTGTCTGTTGTAAGAGTTGAAGTTGGGCCTCACTGTGCTTAGCTTGGCCTCCCTTGTGGTGATTGGCTTGTGGCTTGGCCTGGTGGCTTTTGGCTGGTTTTGTTTTGTTCCCATTATTCCAGAGAGGATATGTATTTTTGAGCCTTTTGCTAAGCTTTTGTCAACACTGACTCAAGTTTTGAGATGGAAGAGGGCTATTTTGACTCAAGCCTTGACAGTCACTGTGATGACTGTTTTCTGATGAGTGTCCTTGATGACTTAAAATTTCATTGTCCCATCAGTAAGAGAGTAGGGGATTGTACTGCTTTTGCTGTTTTAGTTCCTGGAAGGATATTTCTGCCATGGGAAAACTTTTTGTCTTTAGAAGACAACTTCCTTTTCCTAGGAAGTCTGTATTGCTTCAGTGAGCCACCTGCTACTCTTTCATTGTAGGTAGCCAAAAGACCAGTACTGCCTTTCTTGTATGTCATGTCCATTCTTCCACCCACCTTTAAGCCTCCTTTTTGTCAGAGGATTTTGCTCAGCCTTTAAGAAAATAGTCTTAATTAAGTTGCCTGCAATTTCCCTAGCAGTGAGAAAAGTATTATAAGCATTGATTTAAAGTTTTATTCATTGGTTTGCTGCAAACAATGTCTTACTGAGATAACTATTTCCTGAATTTATTTGGCTAGTGTACAATCAATTGCTGAGGTGCTATGTAATTAGCAAGGACTAAACTAAGTATATAAGCTTATGCCAAGCTGTCAAGTACTTTGTGAAAACAAATTCAGATAGACAAAGGGAAAGCATTCCTGAAAGGTGTGGAAAATAACCATGGTTAGTGGTCTGTATGCCCCCAGCAGCAATCCTCTTCCATGTCTAGGAAGACAACATTGAAAGATGTTTAAGTGCTTTTATCAATGGCAGACTTGCAGGTTACTGCCTTCAAGTAAATCTCCTCCTCTCATCCAAGATGCTTCTTGAATGCTAAATGTCTCTGATTTTGTTTAATGCTTCTCTTTCTAGGAGTGATTGGATTCACTCTTCCCCTGTGGTCTGAAATGCCCATTGCTAAGTCTCATCCAACCTGCTGCTGTTTGCTGAAACAAGGCTGACTGCCTTGGCTTCTGTGTGCCCAAACAAACACCTGCAGCAATTTAGATGCCCTTGCTCTGCAGTGATTTGTTACTGTCCCTCTGCTAGAGGTTGCCTTCCTGCAACAGGATTGGTGTAGGGGAATGCAGCCACTCCATTTCACAGTCCAGCACCCTAGAACAATTCCCTTTTAGTTCACACTAATGCACCCCCACGTGTTTCACACAGGGGTGTATGTGGTGTTTTGTGAGCTCTAGTGCTGTTCCAACAAAGGGTTGGAACAGCGAAGGCCAGCTTAAAGCATCTCTAGTTCCTGCTGCATCAGATGCTGCTCGTGTGCTGTGCAGTTGTAGAGAAACAGAATCACAATCATGGTAAGTCACTTGGGAGGTGCTGTGCTGCTTCAGATACCTGCAAGGTTATTTAGCACTTTGGGTACCCAAAGAATGCAAAGCACAGCTTTTGCACTGGATACAAATGATAATTTTTTTTCGGCACAGTACTCAAAGAATGCTTCCAGAAACAAACACTGAAATATGTCACTGACCAAATTCTGCCTGCCCAGAAGCTTGTTGATTTAACAGTAACCTCAATCACCAGCCAGTGCACATTGTGTGGTCCCTTGGCTTCTCCTACCTGGCAGGATTTAGGATTCACAAGAATTCCTCCAATTTTGGACCTTGTGAAAGCAGGATTCTAGCTGATTCAGTACTTTTAGTCATTCATAAAAAGTGGTCCTGGCAGGGACATTCAAAGTATGGTGACAAATGCATGTATTTGTGGTTAAAACAGTCTCCATACTCTGGAAGTCCTCTCACTAGCAGGCTAGGATGGGTGAGGTTTGTAATTCCCCTCCTACAGCTGTGCATTAGCCCTCCACCAGCAGTCTGTTCACAGGGTGCACTGGTACAACTGAAAGCATAGCAGCTGAATGAAGGCAAGCTTGTGCAGCATTATTTTTCAAGCCTGGCACCTTTGACAAGAGAGAGAGTTTCATAATTCAACTCCGTTTTTCAAGGCAAAGGCTTCTTACCCATGGGCTGTATGTGGTCTACCAGGGTAATTAATTTGGCCAGGTTCCCAGGATAACTTGGAAGAAGCCTGTAGGCAAAAGAAGTGGCTCTTTTAGCTGGGGTAGCCTGTTCCTCACTACCTCTGTTCTGCTGTCCTTCCCCCTTATCCTGTTATTGTGTGTGAGCAGTGTATTTGTTTGTGAGGGGCCCTGCATGTCATGCGTACCATGCAAGGCTGTGCAAAACTGGGTTGGGTTGGTTGGGAGCCTTCTGATCTTCTGACCACTTGCAAGCAATGGGACTTCAACAGGATATGTCTCAGTCCTCCAAAATTGTAAATGTATTTAGTCTACCAATGAGGAGCAGGAAATGTGTTCAGATGAGTGCAATTACCTGTAAGGGATGTGTGTTTTCTCTAACAGCAACGTATCTGCTCCTCAAACACACAGAAACACCTTCCAGGTGTAGGCAGAATCTAAGCCTAACCCGGTGCTGTCTTCCCTCGGTAACTCTGTTGGTATTTCCTAGGTGTGCCAGTTCTCAAAGAATAGTTTTACCTTATTTATCCCCTTAATTTTCTAGACTTTGTAGATAATGAAGGCTGTTTCCTGGGAAAGGTGTTAAGCTGCTTTCAGAAGCTAGAACGGTGAGCTGGCATAGAAGCAGTGTAGACAATGTATTCCTGTTGCAGCAGTGGGAGTCCAAGGAAAGTGTCTTCTCTCTACTTCTTGTTACAATCAACCATTCAGTGCAGTTTCTTCATGTGTTCAGATGAGAGTGCAGGTTCTTTGATAACACTGAGACTTCATGCTTCCCTAGCTATAGGTGTTCTGCCTTCTGCAAACTCACAGGAATGACAAGAAACTCCTAAGCTGGACAAAACAAACTCAAGCAAAGGAATTATGTCTCCTCTATCAATAGTGAGGGAATTGTGCAGCTAAGGAAAAGGTCACACTTAATCAGAGATGTGGTCTTAAATGACCTGTTCCTGTCATGAAGTTCTGCAAACTCTCTTTCTAAATTGCCTGAACTGGAGGCTAAAAGCTATGTACCTTGAAGATTGGGTCACAAATCAGTAATGTTGGTTGGCTTAACCCATGCAATTCCACCCTGCTCCTGCACCCCATACCTGGATGAAATGATGCCTGCTCTGTTTCAGCCCCTACCAGAGTCTTAGGGCACAGTTTGCAGTCAGCACTTGCTCTGTTTTCTCTAGAGGCTGTCACCCTAAAGCTGCTGGGTTCCTCTAGGAAGATTCTGAGTAGTGCAGACCCCTTGTATGTGGATCCATACCGTGTCCTAAACAAAGACTCTCCCACTCTGGGTAGCAAAAGCTCCCCCACTTCCTCTGGATGCTCTGTCAGCTGCTTGTTATGGACTGTTCAGCTCATGCAGATCTAGTTCATTACTTACTCAGAATTAAAGTGGTTATAATTTGATCAAGTTCCCTTTGCAAGTATATTAATGCTTTATTTTTGATTGAGAGTGCTTGCAGAGTAGCTCTGTTTAATGATTTGATTTTGAAAGGTAATTCAGGTTAATATTCTTCAGCATGTGTTGTTCCACCCTTCCTGTCCTGTATAGTTGCTCAGGATTTTAAATCGTGCTGTATGGGAAAAGCCTGAAACCATGAACCATAGCTTGGGATAGCAAAAGCAAAAAAGGCTTAAGAGAGTAGTGAGAAAATGGTTTTGCTAACCCCGTATTCACCTCCCAATATTGGATGAATTGCACGTCTGTAGACCCATCTGGCACTGCAGGGGAGTAATATCCTTTATGACAAAGACATTTTACTTAAGCTTTTCTTCCAGCTCTGGTCCAGAAGGGGGAAATTGATTTAGCCTATGATGTTAGAAACCAAAATCAAGAAGTGTTGAGACAGAGGGCAAGCTGCACTGTGACACCTTCTGTGCATTCAGACTAGAAACTGGATCCTTTCCCTATTGCAGTGATCTCCCCTTCTCATCTGTTGCTCCCTTCTTATTCAGACACATGCGAAGTCACATGTACTGTGCTGACAGCACTGCAACTGTTCTCCTGGAATCAAAGGACTCCTCATATGAGCTCATCTGCTCTTGCTGTAAATGCCAGCCTGCAGAGGACAAAGCCTTGGACTTTTTTTCATTGCAAAAGGAAGCCTTTAGAAGAAAAAGATTTTTTCTGGGAGTGTTTGGGAACAATATCCCAAGGGAAAATATTTTTTTCTTCTGCTGATGCTAGTCTGACTTACTTTTGCAGCTGGGAGTTGAGTCTATAAAGCTGGTATTTCTGAATGAAAGGACAAGGACTTTTGTGAAGTTTATTTTAGTCCCTTTGGCTCACATGGGGATGTGGGACACAGTAAATAGATTGTGTGTGTGTCTGATGTGGAAAATGATAACAACTGTTTCATAAAGTAGCAGAGGATGTAGTCCATTCTGAAGCAGAAGATTAAGGTTTTAAAAGACTAGGTTTTTGAGGTTCTATTCAATGGTAATTTCTTTGAGAGACACCCTTGGTTACTGCATTTGTGAATATTGTGTAGCTCCCCGGCCACCAACTTTTCCTTTGATGCAGTGGTTGGAAGCTCCCTGGGTGGCAGGAGGGCTGCACAGCCAACAATGATGTCAGGACTGAACTTTTAGATGAAGGGTCTTGTTTTAATTTCATTTTGATCATTTGGGTTTATGTAGCTCAAATAATGTCTTCAGTAACCAAGAGCCTCAGCGTTCATGAGAGTAGTGCATCAGCCCTTCTTTCTGGGGAGCTGCAAGCCTGCCAGTGCTAGTCCAAACTCCGACAGAAGCAAGTTTTTTGGGAGTAAGTACTTTGTATGAACCAGACTATCTTGCCAAATTAAGTTTCTTAGGGACATTGGTTTTGAGAAAAATGAGAATTTCTGGTGAGGTCATTCCCATTTCACTGTTTGGGAATAGACAGAAAGTTATGGGGTTTTTTCCCCTTCTGTTTTTTTTTTTTCTTCTTCTAAATTGAAAACAACTTTCATTTTAAAGCTCTTTTTGTGCATATACAGCATATAACCAAAGTGAAAACCAGACTTTTTGATTGAGTTGTAATAATTTTTACGGGAAGTTGCTTCATGAATTTCCATTCAGACTTGGCAGAAAGCTGAAGAGTTGAAAGCTCAGAAGCTTTCATGAAACCAAACCTCTGTACTTCACACACCTTTCATGCCTGTCCCTGCAGTGTTTCCACCTAGATAACTGCAGTACACTGCAGTGAGGATACAGAGCAGCAAAGGTTTCAGCCTGGTGTGATGTGTCTTGTCCTCTCCATATGGGCACCTGTATTTCCATTGGTGTGATGCTGAAATTTGGCAGTGATGATTAGCTGACAATACAATTCTGTTGCTTGCTGACGAGTGTCAAATTTTGTGGCTGTCACGCTCAGAACATAAAGTATTTAGTGATTATTTTAAAGAACTCTATGAAATGAAGTTTGAGAAATCCCTAGCTATTATGTATGATATAGGCTCATTCAAATCATCTGTCAGAGCAGTACTACAAATGTACCACAGGAGAACTCACCTGAAAGAGGAACTGAAGTTGATGTTCTGTACTATTAAAATCTCAATTTTTTATCTCTTAAAGCTTGAACTTAGCTTGTGAAAGTTGTTTCACATGATATGCAAATGGAACTCATTCCATGACTCTTATGGGAACTGCATCAATGGGCAACTCTTAATACTTGTATTTCTCTTTTTTTATCTGAAGACGAAATCTCATGGGGTTTTTCTTTGTTGTAACTTCTCCCAAAACTGTGGGGGAACAAAATACACACAAAAGCTGATGTGATCCTTCATGCCTGCCGTCACAATTACTCCCTTGAAAAATAATAATGGGAAAGATGAAGATTGGTGCATTTGTTAGGAGAATCAGCTTGCTAGCAGGAAAACATGATGTGGAAGCTCCTCCTTGCCAAGGCTGGTAGTTCACATGCAATTGCACCTTTATACTCTCTGAGGGATTAAAAGAAAGACTCCTGAAAGGCCAAGATGCCCATTATGAACCTACCAGGCTGGAAAGCTGCCATTTATTAGATTAATATGAGCCTGGTCAAGTTTTCAAAACTTATAAAAAGAACAGTGCTTAATGTTTTATGTTTTCATTGTCATGTTTTGAGACACAATTGCTTTAACAATTGCCCTTCTTTTGGCATTAAGGGATTAGGAAAAAAACTGTCACGGTGTTGGAATAGGAAGTTAAAGACATGAAAAGTGGAAAATGATGCTTCAGGTGACACTGACAAAGGGCATTCAGAACCTTAACACAACTTTTAGACTGGTTGGTGAGTTGCTTCATTCTTTGTACTCTTTTTGGTTTATAGAAGTGCTACAGAGATTAAACTGTATTGCACTTCTTTTCTCACACTGTTCACCATTTAATATAAACACTTTACAGATGAACCAGGAGCATTGCTTTGCCTAAGAAAGTTGGCAACATGAGAAGTTTTTATGAAATTTCCCTTGCATGTTTAGAATAGCAATAAGCAGCAGAATTTCACCCTGTTTTAATGGTTTGGATGTGGCTGCCTGGAAATTCAAACCCCTGGGAAAATCTCACACTGCTAAATGTGTTTTCATTCTGTGTCAGACCCTTCTCTCCAACCCTCTCCCCTCATCTATAAGGTTTTTCATTGAATGCAAAGTAATTTTTGAGATGTTCAGTATTTTCATTTTACAAATGTAAAATCACAAATATAATCTTAACAGTTTGGTACAACTGAAAATCAAATCCCTGGAAAAAATAACAAAAATTTATTGCCTCAGTACTCATCAAGGGAGTTAAGTCATTGAACTATTCTTGCAAAATATTTAGACTTCTGATAGAAGTACATTTCCCACAGAGAATGTAGTTCTGGCTTACTTTGGCTTTCTAAGATTAGTGCTAGCCAGCAGCAATCCTATTAACTTTGCTTAAGATCTGGGGTTGAGTTTAAAGCAAAAGCTTCAGTGAGTTTACATGTTTGTGCATTTCTGAGAATGCTATTTTATGTAACTTCAGGGACCTTATCAGCAAGAAAGAATAGAGAAACTGAAGCAAATTTGGGCTGCTGACTGTAGTGATATATAAAACAGTGACAAGAACAAAATTACACATTGATAGCATTGGCAAGTGGGATTTTTAGTTGTTGTAGTAGCCAAAATTCATGGTTTTATGCATCATGATAATTGAAACCAGTTCTTAATTTGGCACTCAGAGGGATAAGGAAAAAGAAAATTGATCTGTAATAGCAAAAAAACCAATCTTGGATGTCAGGTGGTGGTAGTATTTTGTTTTTGTTGGTGTAGGTTACAGATTCTGTTCCATTCATTCTGTAAACTTAATTTTTTATTGCTAGCATATTTTTATGCCTTCATTTTCTTTTAATTTGAAGACTTAGAGCAATATTTTACTGTCTATAAATGAGTGTTTCTTTCAAATATGCCCTGACGTAAAATGCTGAGAGGGTTAGCTTTGGCTTTTTTTCTTTACCTACTGTATACTTTTTCTGACATGTTAGATTAACTTTCAGCCGCAGGCCAATCTGTCAAAGAAACAGGGAATGTCTCCTGCTATGACAGATTTGCCAGAGGCTGAGGTTTGAAACAAGCTGGGTATTGCTTCTTACACAAAAGTAATTTCTCCCTACTGAAGAGAGCTATCACTGAATCAGCTGAACAGAGCCTCTGACTTGCATTACTCGGTTCTGATCAGAAAATCTGCAACAGGCATTTTTTTCTAATAAACTTATATGCCACAAAGGAGCTCTGTCAGTATGACTGTGGGAGAACTTTCAGCAATATAAGGTCAAAATAATTTCCTCAAGGATATCAGGAATCCAATATATATTTTAAAAACTTTCCCTGGTTGACTTCAGTGTTGTTATCATGTTGGATGAATATATTGCTGCAGAGATAGACCCATAGGTCAGACTTTAGCATAGAGACAGGACCTGTAATATCATCCTGGCATCTGCTACAAAAATAAACCACCCCACTCCTTAAACCTGACTCAATTTACTGCATGAGCTGAACAAAACTCTGATCTCTGCACCCCACTTGTCCTGCCTTGGCTGTAGCACTGAGGTGCCTGAAGCTGCTGTACACCCCGAATATCCCCTCTCAGCAGAGCTTCTTCCAGGGCCATACTGACAGCCAGCTCTCAAAGCAAATCCGGTGTGCAGCAAAGCCTGGGGTCTGCAGAGATGGCTGAGCAGGGAGTGTCTGTCACAGGTGGCCCCTGAGAAGTGATCTGGGAATCGCAGAGCAGCCTCTGCTCCTGGGCAGCTCACGGGCTGAAAGGAGCTCACTTGGTGCTGTCAGGCTCCTTTTGGGACAGACTGCTGTCTTCTCTCTTCAGCACTGACTGGCAGAAGGTGTGTGAACAACACAGGGAGTATTATGAGAGAAAAGAGAGGATTAGGCTGGGATTCCTTGCTGCTTCTCTTGCCTTCCGTGGTGAGTGTTCAATGCTGCGAGCAGCCCACTCTACAAACTGGGGAAGTGGCACCAGTCTTTTGTTTTACCAGACCTCAGTACCCCTTACGTGCAAGTCAGACCCTAGGATAGTACAAGATTGGGGCTTAATGAAGGAATTAATACATATCCTCTTCAGGCAGGTGTCATAAAAAATAACTGACTTAACCCGTGTAATGGACCCCTTATGGCAGTGGAACAGCTGAAGCTGTGCTCATTTCCACAGACTAATTTAAGTCATTACAGCTATATTACCTTATGCCAGCCAAGGATCTGACCCAATTAAATTGGAAAAACAAACCATATTAATTCTAAGACTTTCTCCAGGAATGTGTCTGCCTTATTGCTGATTACTGATCACAAACTTCATAAGCTGCTGGTTATAATTTAATTCCCCCCTTATGAAGCGGAATCCCTATTTGGATTTACTTAAATACATATTTATATATTTTTAAATGTTGTGAACAGTAAATAGATGTGATATCAATTGATATTATCATAGTTCCCTTACAGCTGCATGAAAACACAGCATGGTTCAGAGGGCTGTGCTGAGGTGGGAAGTCTAGCTCAATACTGATTCTTTACTAAAGTGCGGGTAGAGTTCTTGAGTGCATTTTAGAAAGAAAACACTATTCATCTGTTGAAGCCTTGTGGGCTTCTGAGGAATAACAAAGCCTAGAAGCTTGCAGGTTTAAAAGTTCAAGAAGTGCCAAAAAATGAAAAGTTTTCATGTGTACTTGAAGTTGCAGAAAATGAAGTGTCATGTGGGCTGGGGATCTCCTGCTGGATCTGAGGTAGGTCCTTTTTGATTTGAGGTAGTGCCTTTCACCCACTGTGGGTACATCCATGCCTGCAGTCAGAGCTGAGCAGTAGAAGCCCTTTTGCTGGCACACACATCAGCCTGGAAATTGTACCCTGTGTCAGAGCTTCTTATTGTAAAAAATCAGCAGAGAGCTGGGAAGAAAAATAAGAAAAAAAAATCTCGAATTAAATATATAGACGAAATCCTTGATGCAATACCCATACTGTGAAAATGTCTCCAGCCTTGCAAAACTGTAAACTTGATAGTTCCCACAACCCCCCTTGTGGCATTGCCCCATCTCTCTGCAGCTTTAATGACTGCATGCAGAAGAGTGTTTGTTCCTGGTTACCTTTTTGTTGCCACTAGAACAGGAGAGGTGCAGCTAAACCATTAATAGTGGGATTCTACCCTGTCTATCCTGCTGCAGACTGTCTGCAATTGGCCTCTTAGCCACCATCAAAATTAAACAATAGATATGTTATACTGACACAGTTTAGTCTAAACTCTCTGTGGTTACTTCTGCTTTATAAATAATGAATTGCTTGTGGCAAATACTGATTGCTGTTGGTTGAACAGGGCACTTGATACCTTCTTGTGGACTGGAAGGCACCTTACTCATCTGCAGACATTCAGTGTAGCTGCAACACGTGCAGATTACAGCACCCAGTAGTGGTGCCACAGTGATTTTTGTTCTTCTGAATTGTCTCCAGGACCACAGTCCTAGCTCTTGAAACAGGCTGAGAGGACAGGATTGCAAAACCCAATAAACAGACATTGAGGGTGGGGGCTTTTATGCTTTCTCTGGCCACTACTCTCACTGTGGAGTGTTAGGAGACTAAATTGCACTTTGGAAAAACAAATGAACAAAGTAAATGACGTGCTGTGTTACCCTTGGCTGGGCTTTTTAATAGCATTTGTTTACTTACTTGCTAATTTTCAAGGTCTGGTAATTTGCAATTGGCCTCCCAGTCCTTAGCACTTAGAATTAGTGCAGCCCTATTGTATCAGATGGACAAGCAAGTCAAGAAGAGAAGCATCCCATGTTGAGGAAACTACAGGAAAATGGCTTGCATTTCTGGCAATTTGTGTGGTACTTTTAACTATTGCATTTTTGTTTAGTTCATAGTTTATTCCCTTGCATGTAAATAACTGCCTAAAAATGAAAAGTCTCTCCTAGTCTTTAGTGAAGGTGATCTCTTGTTATGGTTACTTTGAATGCCTCCATTGTGGGCCTTCTATCATTTTTATGATGGTGTAAGTAATGTGTCATCTATGTAGCATCTGCACAAGGTTTGCTGAAAATTAAGCTGGTTTAGAGGATTATATTTCAATTCTGTCATAGCAATTTCAGTGGTGATGTTCTTTTATTTTAAGCAAATTATTCTGAAGTTTTTATGTGTAGAGTTGGGGTTTTTTTGAGAGAGAGAGGAGATGGGGAATACATTCAGTTTGAAACGCAGGTTTCATAAGACAATGATTTTACTATCTGGATTTTAAAAAAACACTAGTGGATAACACATCATATGTCCTATCATCAAGCCAATCCTACTTTGAATGAAGGGATGATATTTTGTTATAGACAGTGATAAGAGCTCTCAGAAATTCCTTTTCCAGCACTTCCCAGCTTTCTGTGGACTTTCTGAAAAGGTTATCATAACCTTAAAAGTTATGAAAGTGTTGTTTTAAAGCAAGACATTCAGTAAACATTCTTAATGATCTTTTACTTCTTTATAAAATAAAGATCTCCAAAGTTTCAATCCATAGATGCATACTGAATAAACTAGACACACCCATGTATGCAAGGAATCAATCCTCTGTTGCTGGAAGTCAAGAGAATAGCTGCTGTTTTTTTCTGAAGAACTGGAGTAATTTATGAAGTGATTCTCTGGTCTGTGTTTAGTCTCTAAGAAAAAGAATGGAATAATGCTTCTGAGAAAGAAAATCAGGTGTTGTCCTTGTATTGAAATTATTGCTACCAGTAATACTCTCTTTCTTAGTGCACTCATTTTTTGCTGTCCAGAACCCTCTAATTATGGCAGGTTTTGCTTCTGAGGCTGGTGACAGACAAGGTTATTCAGTGTTTGGAGCTGATTCCCCTTTCCATCTGTTACATGATCCTCTGTTCCTATGGATGCCAGATGAATATTTCTTCCTTATTTTCTGGTTTCTTCTATTCTGTAATATGCCAATGCATAGTTTCACATTTAAAATTGCTACCATGATATAAACCAGCTTGAACACAGAAAACATTTTATTGAGGTACACTTTATTTTCTTTTATTGTTCAGCTAAGAAAGAAGAGAGTAAGGTGAATTTCTCCTTCACACGTTAAGATTAGCTGGAGAAAGTGGCAGATTCCTTCCCTTCTGTTCTAAGGTTGGTTATGGGCTGGTTTACACAAGTTTTTCTGGCCTGATTCTTGGTTTTATAGCTTAGGTTTCCCCTTTATTCATGCTTCATGGTCAGAAGTAGAGTAAGTTATACTGATACATGTCATTTTGTATGAGTTGAAAACTGTGAACACCTGGGAATAGAAGGGGATGAGTTGTACTCTACTGTTAAAACTGTGCCACAAAATGTATTAGTTTTAGTGGGAGTTATCTGATATACTTAACTGAGAGGTTTTTCTGTTTGTGAATGAGGTAGGCAATTTCATTACTGCTATATGTCTTAGCCTCTTCTTATCTTAGCTTTATTACACAACCCTCATTATCACAGACCCTAAACGATCCATACTTACTAATGGACTGCTTTTACCCTTTGTCTGCAAGGTCACTAAGAAGATGGAAAACAGGATCACTTGACTGATTAAAGGCCGAGTTTGGACCACCTAATAGCTGTGTCTAGTTTACGTATACTGAATTTATTACTGAATTTAAATGCAGAAAATCAGTTGGTGATTGAAACTTTGTGCTGAGGTTCTTCTCGTGGTGCCCCAGAACTGCAGGTTGATGTATTGAGATGACAAAGAATTTTCAATTTTATTAATTTATTATAGGAAAAAAAAAAAAATCAGTGTGGGCTGTGCTAGTCAGAGGAGAAGCTTCAGAAGAGCCTGCCAGAAGTGAGCAGGATTTCATGAAGCTTACAGGGGAACTGGACTGGGTTACAGTGGATGCAGCCCAGGGCATCGAGGAGCAGAGATGTTCAGCTGAAAGCAGATTTGTGAATTCAGCTGTTTTACATATCACAGAATAACAGAACTTACTACTTGGTTGTTAATTTGAAGGCGAAGGGCAGTAATGGCCTTGGCAGGGAAATGGTTTCTCTTGTTTTTCCAGATATATACCTATGCCTCTTTTCAAACTCTACATCATCCCAGGTAGTTCTGTTGAGTGATATTTGAACTATTTAAAAGCTATTTTTAATATTCAAGGATTGTGATACTGACTCATGTGATATTTTATGCCAGTTATGTCATCTGTAGTAACTAAATTCAATGCACTTTCCAAAATTGCCTGGTGGTGACCTTGTTCCTGAGACTGTTGCAAGTTCTAGCTGAAATCTGCAGAATATTTCCAGATTCTGAATTTCAGGGTGGCAATGAACCGTATCAGAGAGATTCGAGAAGACTGTGTTTCTACAGAGCCTGTGAATCCACAAATGTATCAAACAATACAGACTGAGAAAGATGGCGTGAAGGAGCTAAACTAAACCTTTGTTCCCCAGCCAAGGACCATTTAACATTTGTATTAGCATGCTTCAGACAAGGGATAGTTTGGTGTCTGAGGTCATGAATTTTTTAAAGTAGCCATACCATGTCACATTTCTATTTGATCTGCGCTTAAATTTTCATTTCCTTCTATATGTTGCTGGCTGAGGGCCACTAGTTTTCTATCATGAAAAACGGGTGCTGAATTAGATTTGCTGTTTTTACCCAGCTCTGAAAAGATGTGCATTATCAAAGCAATTGTTTGGGTCAAAATAAGAGAAAAGATAGTTCTGTAGGGAATACGCTTAGCAAAGCAAAGCCATAAATAGGTCTTGTGTCAGTGTTTGCTAGAATGTCTTGATATGTGTCATCATGAGTTATATATTTTAGATTTATCACTTCTTCCACTGATAAGGGACATTGCTTCTTTGAGTGAGTTTTCTTCATGACTTAAAAGATTTACTGATACATTGAAATTCACTGTATTGGAGATTCAGATGAACTTTGGAAACTTGAGATAAGAACTATAAATCTGCTATAAACTAGGATGCCATTTCTCAAAGTGTGTATTTATTGACAGAGCTTGCACTGGCTTATTCTTCTGCTTCTCATTTGGGTGCATCAGAAGAGATTTTCTTTTCAAAAGTATGAACCAAAAATAAAAAACTAAATGTGGGTCATGCAGTGTGTGTATATATATTCTGAGGTAGACAGCTTCATTTAATTTAAGCTCTTTATGCAAAGTTGTCTTCACTTGAACACATTTGAAGATAAGATCACTCAGTGGATGGCACAAGTGCAGTGGGCAGGGAAGCCACTATAAAGCTTTCATCAAAAAATCCCAACTCTACTTTTTACATGGAAGGAGGGCCTTGATGTAAAAATCCCACCTGCTGAAACCTAAACTGCAAGGTTTACCTTGCATGGGAGAAAAAATGGGACAGTGTTAGTCCATGTATCCCCAACAGGACATTGTACCTGAGGGGATACCCACATATGGGAGAGCCTTGAACAGATTTGTGCAAGGAGATTCTGAAAACTGTGTAAAACCATTTTTCTTTCCCAGCATTAGTAGGATTGTAAGCAGTGTAAAGCTACTACTAATGATATACCTGAGCTTGATTTTTGAAATCCTAACCTTTTAAAAAAATCCTTAATGAATGTTGGGCTATAGAAGGGAATGAGTGAAGAGTACCTTATTTCAGTAGCTGTTTTTCTCTGATCTCAATTGAGTTGCATTTTTTTTTACCTCTTTCTAGCTCCTTTTATTTTGTAAAATATTGACACAGAAATTGCTATTGAAATTTTGTAATAGAATTTCATAACAAGCAGCTTAGTTACAGAATCTGTCTTCTGTTCAGGTCTGCTTTCATCCCATTTTATGGTTCAGCTGAGTTAAAGATAAGACTCAGATGATTTCCCCTTGGGACCTATTAGATCCAGCAGGAGATTTCTTGGTATCACTTCCCTGCCTTTTACCCAAGGGCAGATTAGGGGCTGCCTCACCCCATTTTACTGTCATGAAGTGAATAATAGTTCCACTTGCACCACTGTGGAGGTGCTTTGTATTGCTGTGATTTCATCTGCTCTGTTAGCTCTGGCCACTGAGAAATGTGGCAAAATAGGGTTTTTACTTTGTTCATATTGCCAAATATAAGGCAATCTAAGCCTTAAGACATGATCAGTATTACAGCAGTAAGTCTCAGTCTTTTTGCCACTCCCTCTTCCCCAAGCACTGAATCATTTATCAGCTGAAATGGGCATTTTGGACAAATCTATTGAAACTTGGAGTCATGTTGAAAAATGCATGTGCAGAGCAGAGAGATTCTCCATTACAGTTGTGGGATAATTCAGATAAGTCATCTTTGATCCCATTATACAGTAGGGCGGGATGAGCAGAAATGTGTTGCATGTGAGTGACAAGGAATTCTCAAATTTAGCAGCTGATAGAATGGTATGGAGAAAAAGAATGTAGGAGTACTTCACCCACCCCCAGCTTCATCCAGAGCTTAAAATCCTAAGCTTTCAGTTTCTGGCTATTTATCTATGAGACTTACAAGGCCAGTCGGTACTGATTAAATATTGAAGCAATCTAAATCAGGATAGCATTGCTTCCATTGCTTTCTAGTTGCTCAAGACCTGACTCTTCAGCAGCAGTAGCAGATCCGTTGGCATGTGTGCAAACTGTCCAAGGAAAGCAGCAGGAGCTCTAAGCTGCTGTTGTTTAGCTTGGGTACAGCCTCTCTGAATGCATCTTGATGAATGTCAGAGATGAGCAACTCCTGCTTGTCCAGTTTGGCACATGAGCACCTGGGCACCCCCCACAGATGTGAGGTTAGTGCTGTGCCTTGGTTCATGTTCTGGGCTCTTGCAGTGCTTTTGAAGTCCTGGGCTGTCTCTTTGTGTAGATCTTCCCCAGTTTGAGAGGCCTCTTATGCCATAAAATTTAGTGTCAGATGGGTTTTGCTTCTCAAAATGACTTTATGTGCTGACTGCCAAAACTTGGATGAATGGAGATGTTCTGATTTTATACTTCAGAAGATGCCAGTCTGTAAGGAAGCAGCTGAATCTTGGCTCATACACACCCTGTTTGCTGCTTAGCTGGGGATGAGTGGTAAGCTTGGAGTGATGGGACATGATGGGTCATGCTGATGCCATCTTTTAGTCCAGTAACAGCACTTGGATGGTCTCATGCTATTAAATGGTAATAAGTGATAGAATAAAGAAGTTTTGATATTTTAGTGTCTCAGTGATCTAACAAAGAAGGAATGGCTAAGCTTGTGTGAGGTTTAGATCACACACTGGGTGGCTACTGGATCAAGAGGAATTGATCTCTGGCTACAGTAGGTGCCATAAGAAGCAAATATGTTTTCTTCCTACAATTCTTCATAAGGGATGAAAGCATTCAGCGATGTACAGCAATTAATTAGAACAGTGATGAACTTCTGTCTGAATATGTGGTGTGTGTTGGAATGGGAGCAAAAGAAAATATCTTTCTTTTCACTCCCACTCCCCTTTCTTTGAGGGAATGGGGAGGGGCTGTGCTTTTTTTTGGAGGGGGTTGTTTAGTTCTGCTGCAGATCTAAACCTAGGTGAATTTACAGGGATGTCTTTTGAGATGAACTTGTCCCAGGCATCCCAGCTCAGACTGAGAATAAGTCAAAGCTGGTTTTACTCTTTTTGTCAGACTTTTTGACTGTGATTTTTGGCAGGAGACTCATGCAGACACAGTGGTCTGTCTGCACAGAGCTGCAAACAATACCAGGACCTGTATTTTTTTCATTTTGTCTTCCAATAATTGGAAATAAATCCTTCAGATTGAAAATGGAATGTATTGCTTGTTGCAAATGGGGGAAAGTCTGACCAATGTAATAGCACTGTATTTTTATATTTGCTGCGATGAATTGATTCACGTTTTTGCATTTCATTTGCAGAGCCACTTTCCAGCTCTGCTCAGCTGGACAAGATCAAGAGAATGGCATCCAAGTAGGAATTTTCTTCCCCAGATCTGTAAGTTGTTTTCAGGATTCCTGTTGTGCAGGCTGCTGTCTTGTTCTAACACAGTATAGGTGAGTTTAAATTAAGAAAGCTATACTGAATTTTTAAGGCAGAATTTGTTATCCCAAATTTTAGTGTGTTGCATTTCTATGCATCAAGGCTGATTCTTCTTTGACTTCATGCCAGTTTAACTGTTGGCTCCACTCAATCCAGGGTTTACCCACCAGTAATTAGTTTGGTGAGAATCAGCAAAGTGTCTGTTTTTCCCCTACTGCAATGCATATATTCACCTTTCTGATGTACTAATAGCACTGATGCATTTGTCTGAATCTGGATATATGCAGAGAGATAAAAGTGTTGTTTATGGGTATAAAACACCCACAACTGTTCTAGGCTTAATCTCTTTGCCCAGCAAGGTGTAATTTGCATATGTAGCCTGCTGGCATGAGCATGTTTTAGGTAGTCTTCTGTGTCTGATACAGAAGGTGTGAATTATTATAGCCACTAGCAACAAGCATTAGTGCATTATTCAAGTTGGTGCATGACATACTTTTAGCTATGGAGATCCCTAGTGTGCTGCATGTGGGTGGCAGCTGTCTATTAGTGTCAGATATTTTCATAAGCAGAGTACAAAAAATGGGTTTTATTGAATGTTACTTCAGCTTTTGCAACAGTGAACTGAAACCTGTGACCACAAAGGGAACATGCTGTAATCTGATACTCAGCTGATGTCCTGGCAGTTGTGCAGACTGGCTGGGGAATGCATCTGAAGGATGCTCTAGGAGTCTGCAGGATCTGAGGTAGAGTTGGCTGCTGCTTGCCCAGCTCAGCATGCAGGCAAACAAGCTGCTCCACATGTCTGTCTCTCTGCAGGAGTGCTGTTAATGCTGTTAGCTCCTGGAGTGCTGGCAAAGTTCAGGGTGCCTTTGCAGGTAGGTCTCATTCAACTTTAGGGGTCTCTATGTCTCTGTAAAATTTAGGACTAGGGCTAAGTTTGTTGCCTTCTTAAAATGAAGACTTGGAGTGCCAGATTTGGCTGTTGAAGCAGACTGGGTTCCAGTGGCTGTCCTAGCTGCATTGCTATTTACACAGAATGGAGTAATCTGCTGTGTTAGTTTGCAACAGGCAATGTGGGCAGAAGGTGCCTGCTGCATTTGTAGATTACTTGTTTTATTTTCTTTTGCTGTGGTGATGGTTGCTAGTGTTATGTAAAATATCAGTTAATCAGACACAACCCACAGGAGCCAGGGCAGTTCAAAGCACAGCTACTTTCAAGAGACCTCCCTAATGCCTTAAGGGAGTAAACTTTGGCAGACAGTGTAGATTTACTGTGTCCCTAGTCAAAAAACGTTGTGCTGTTTGGCATGCTGATGGGAGTATTATTGAATAAACATTATACAATATTTACGCTCTGATTAAAAAAAAGTCAAATACACTGTTCAGAGAAAAAGGCTCTGATAAAAGGAGCTGGTTTTGGATTTTTCCTAAGACTTCTTGTTGGTTTGTTTTTGTGGGGTTTTTTAATTTTTTTTTTTTAACTACTAATATTTGCATGGTAATAGGAATATAAACTTGTAAACTATCTGGACTCAAAAGGTGAGCCTTTCCATATTTCACTGAGAGCTCTGTAAAATGGAGTCCTTCCAAGTGTGTTCCCTGAACATGGGGGTTATGTGCCAAACCCCTAATTCTGAGTGAACCATAGTTATAGACTACTTTCTTCCTCTATAATGCCAATTTTTTTTGGTATTGTTTTAAGCCTCCTCTTAAATAATTTCTCAGTTTACTCTTTCTTGAGCTCTTGGTATAAAGAACTATGCTTTGAAACCCACCTTAGAACTAAGCATAAGCATCATAAAGCTAAAAACGCAAATTTCCGTAACTTGCAAGCTAAAAGTACAGCCATGAGAGGTATTTGGGCCTCTATGAATGTTGATGAGATCTTAGATGAGGATTGATGGACTTATTTACAAGAATAACTTACTTTAATCTTTGCATCATGGGGATGGAAGTGCCATGCGGTGAGGATTTGAGGAGGTCTTGTATTTCCTGCAGTGGATCTTTGCACTCTAAAGACTACAAAGCAAAAACTCTTATTTTGAGCAGAAGATGCTGATTTCTGTGCCTGTATTGCTCTCTGAACACTAGACTAAGAAACAGACGCAGCATCTGTGGCAGACACCAGGTAGCTGCGGGTCTCTGGCGGCCGCGGGGTTTGTGCCGTGGTGCGGGGACCCAGGGCTGAGATTTGGGGCCTTCCTGGCACTCCCACCTGCAGGTGGCAGCATCTTCCTGTTTTATGGGATGTGGTGCCAGTGCCCGGCATCCCAGTGGCACTGGGACACTGAAAATTAAAACCAAGAGCTTCCCCACCCCTGTCTTAAGGTCAACATTCTGCTTTTCCACGAGTAAATGTGAGGCAGGACTTGTTTGACATCTCTGTCAGACTCGCTTGTTCTTTGTCCATTTGCTTTAAACATGGCTTTTTCCTTTGGTTTTGGGTCAGTTTTCTTCCATGTGTTTTAATCCACTCCGTTGTCAGACTTCCAAAGTCTAAGGTCTGAAGGTAGAAGCAGGGAATTGGAGAAGGGCTCACTGAAATGTTGTACTGGCAACTTGGCAAGAAACAGCAATTAGTGGGTATTGAGAAAACTGTGCATCATTTCTACTCCTGTTCAAATACATGTAATGTCGTTGGGCCCAAAAGAGCTCCAGTATAGCTGGGAACAAAACAAGTAATGTTTTGACTTCTAACAATGTCATCCTGATTTCCTTAGGATCTTCATTCTCTGAATTAAGGCTGTTAGAAGACAGACATTGTTATCAACTTGAATAATAAATGTCTTGCATTAATATATGAATATTAATAAGAGCAATTAAATAATAAGAGTCTTAAATTTGTTCCAGCAAGATAAAAAAGCCAACAGAGCAATAGTAAAACAGTGGGATAAATCAGGATAGTGACAGAATTCGTTCTAAAAAATAGTGAGAGAGGACTGAGGATTTTTTTTTAATCTGACTACATTAACTACTATTAAAACTAGTTTTTCACTAAAATATCAAATGTAGTTTGTTTCAAGGGAGAGTACATAACACTTGTGCCATTGGGACACACTCTCATAAGCATCATCCTCTAGTAAAGCTATAGGGCAGTGGCTGCTGTGCCCCATTTCTTGGTGTTTAAATGGAAGTCTGGAAGAGGACGGAGTGTAGGCAGTGGCCAGATACAGAGGGGGTGGAAAGATGCTCACATGCCTACTCACAATAAGCCAAATCAACCAAGACAGAGATGGAAGCAGGTGTCCAATGTCTCTTGTATTGGCTTTCTGTGCCCAGGGTTTCCCTTTCATGGAGGATTTACAGCTACACAATTAGAGCAGCCTTGCAGTGCATGAAGCAGCTAGAGAGGTATTCAATCTACTGTGTTTCTCTGCTGGTGGTAGGTAAAGTTACTGTTCCAGAATGACACTGGCAATATTGCCTTGGATAATGCTGTAGCTTTATCTGCCTGGCTGCTGCCCAGTAACTGCTGCTTATCTCGGCAGTGGAATCAGGCTGCTGCTTTAGGTTTGTCCATTGCACTGGAAAATGAGGCCCATGTGTGTTCTCTGTACCTGTATCAGGGATTGTATCCTACACACTGAATCTTTTCTCTAAAGGAATGTGAACAGTTCCCTTTTCTTGTGCTAAGGATCCATAATACTCTACAGTGTTTCTTCTCTTAGGTGAAACTAAGAAATGCCACAATTTTGAATGCTGATTCATCTTCCTTCATAGTAACATGGGAGATAAAAATACATTGTTCATGCTATGAGGAAGTAGCAGCACATTTGTGACAATGACAGGTTCAGCCAGAAAAATTCAAGTACCGTGCCTTCTAGGAAGCTGAGTGGTGTGTGACAGAACACTGGTTGTGCATAGAAGGCTTTTTTGTCTAATGCAATCCAGTCTAGGCTGTAACAGATTTGGAATTTGGCTTCAGACCTGGACTTTAGAATCCTTAGGAGGGTGATTAAAATAGGAGCTCACTCATCATCCATGTGTTTAAAGCCTCTTATTTTAATGTCTTCAAACACACTACAAAAATGTTTTGCTGTAGTCTTCATGTTCAATTACCATCATCTGCCCTGTTCCACACCTCTTGTGCCTGTAACTTTGATGTGAATTACTGGAATTATCCTGCATGTGCATGCATCCTTGTTAAAATATGTGGGTCAGTGCTGCTGTCTCCTCTGCTAAACAGCACCGATCCTCATCTGTATCAACTGCCCTTTCTAGAAATCGAAATAATATCCCTGGCCAGTTTCAGTTTTATGCCTAGAAAGTACATTACTCATGAGGATGTGTCCTGCCACAAAGCATTGTCATGGAAGTTAACACGATGCTATATACAGTTTTTGAGGGTTTACTTAATTCTGTGTTTGCAAGGCATTTTTCTTTTTCTACATTTAGGTATATAACGTGACACTGATTTCTCTGGCCAGCTACAGAACTGGTATAACAAAACTCCCTTTTGGTCCCTCTCCAGTTTGCTGCAGAGGGCAGAATTTGGATGTGGTGACCCATTTCTTGTGAATTTTCTTCCAGAAAGTCACATCTCAAAATGGTTTTGACTGAAGGGCCTTTCACCGGAAAATTTCAACTCAACAATAGTAGCTGTGGACCCATGATGGTTCCATCAGTGTTTGACAGGATGCCATGTTTTGTTAATATGAAAAGATTTATGTCCTGTACAATCTGGAGTGTAGTTACCATGAAACCCATACTGCGGTATTTCAGGGTAACTCCCAGGTTGTGAGCCCTGGGAGTCAGAAATGGAATTGTGTTGGATGTTTTTTGTCAACAATTTTTTCTTAGATGACTCTGCTGAATGTGAAGCAGAGCCAAGCTGGTACTTAATTCTGCAAAGCCTATTTTATGGTAGAATTTTTTTTCCCAGGTTGTATACAGTTAGGTTTATATGCCACATAAATGTTCATTTGGAAGTGAGTCCAGAATGATGCTTAACATTTTGTTTGTTTTTTGTGGCTCCTGTGATTACTGAAGTTAACACAGCATCTTTTGGGCTTAGGTCCTTCAGATTTCTGATAGAGATACAAAAATATCTTTCATACAATGCTTTCCCCAAGGTTCTCTATGTTAATCATGAAGGCTGAGGTTTTTCAACGAACACAAAACCCCCCAAAACAACTGACCAAAATAATAACAACTTCCAGTTTTTTCAATCCCACTGGCCTTTCACAGAAAGCAGGAACTAGGAGGTGTTTCAATAGGTAATGGACTATATTGCTGTCTGTGATATGTACACAGTGATTACATACCTTGTTATTTTCCTATGGAGAGCTGTTGTGATTTCAAGAAGTTGATGCTTTATCTAAATGATAGGATCCCACATTCAAGGCTGCATGAGAAAATAGTGAGCAGTGACAGGTGTCTTTATTTTTTCATTCAGCTGACTTCTCTACCATGATCAAAATTGCAATAAATTGAAATATTGCTGTTAAATCTCAGAGCAGAGTCAAAAGAGAGTGTCACTTTGATTATTCAGAGGCCTGCTTTTTTAACAACCTTCTATGATGGTAAAAGAATTTGCAGGATCTAAATATTTAAACAGCATTTCACCAAACAAGAGCTGGGGAAGTTACAGTAGTAGTTTCTGCATCTTTCAACGCTGTTTTTTCAGATTGAAAGAACAGGTCATTTTCTGGTATAGTGTAAAAGCAGACACTCTCCTTCCTCAATAATAAAATGAGAATAATACTGCAAAGGACTGTTGTGGTGATTCATCTTTATAAAGTCCTACAGAAATGGTAGCTGTTATTAGCATCCCATGTGATTACAGTGACAGGATGATATGGTAGTTTGTCTGAATTGGTATTAAGTGGTACTGAAAGTCTCTCAAAAAACCCATTCCTTCTGGTTTTCCAGACATTAGAGATTTAGAATAGTTTGGATAAACATCTGGACTGAACTGAGCTCTGTCTTTTTTAAAGGTTACCTTAAATGACAGATGAAGGAACCTTATATTGTGATAACCTTCTGCCTGAAGGGTCTCAAAGTACTACTGAAATCAATATGCAAACTGTATATAGATTACAACAGCTCTGTCAAGGTTTGGCAAAGCACAGGGAAACAAAACGTTAGAGAAATCTAAATGGGAAAGCACAATGTGAAACTCAAAATACTGGAAGAATGTAGTCAGAGAGAAAGTAATTGTCAGCTGGGACCTGGCAGGAAATTGGGAGGTGTACCTTCTTTTCCCACACAATGTACCATGAGAATTGGGGTCTGAACTCAAAGGCTCAGAAATGCCTTTATGGCTCATGTGAAAAATTGCAGCTCCAGGGACAGGCAATTTGCTGGCATGCAGCTTAAATAATGTTTCATATAGAAGAATTGCAACTGCCTGTTTGTCAGCATAACATCACAAAACCCATGCATTTTAAGCTGTTACACTGTTGACAAAAAAGTGCTGCTTACCAGACTGTGTGGAGCTCTTAGAGCAGTAATGTCTTTGGAAGAGGCTCCCTTCTTTAACCTTACTCAGCTTGGCTGAGCTGAGATTGCAGTACCTGGGGGGTATCACTTACATGTAAAGAAACAAAAATAGATGTCTTACAAATACACTTCATGAAAAAAAAACAAAAAACAAAAAAAACCCATGAAAAACCAAACCAAAAACCCCAAACCAAACAAAACCAAAAAACACAAGCATAGAGAAATGTTGACTAGATTTTTAAGAACCTGCTTTTATTACTTTTGACCTTGTGCATTTGCCTGCTTTTGGCTTTTTATGCTCTATGCATCAGGGAATTGGTGCAGCTCATCTGAACCAGCAAAAACTACTTCTCATCCTGCCTTCCTGCTCTGATAAAGACACTGGTAGGAGCAGTCTTAACCAGACTATTTTCTCATCTTCTAGCAAACAATGAAGCTTGAGAAATTATGCTTTCTGCTTTTCGACCATAGAAACCTATTAGTGCTCAACAATATGGCAGACGACTTACTGCAAATCTTAACTAAAATAAATGTCCCGGGTTTAATATTTTATAAACAGGGGAGCTGTTCAGAGAGATGGACATGATAGAAGTTCTGTGTCTGTTTGCATGATTTCCATCTAGTTGTCATAGCCAGGCTGTTTGTATCTTAGTTCTGTCTGTGCACAGGGCACATGACTGACTAGTGAGTTACACTGTGCTGTGCTGAAATTCCTGCAAATGGCAATTAAGCAATAGCAATTTGGAAGCAGGGAAAGCTGATTGTGCTGAATCAGTCAAAATGTTACACTGTTTCGGATTTAATGTATTTGCTGAGATTAATTATTTAAGTGTCCAATGAGTCTCTTTCCATCTTCAGAATAATCTGTTTTCAAGTGGTCCTAAATGAGCATAACATGTGTTTTCCTTCCTCCACCTTTTAAATATTTCACCAAGTTTTCTCACCACTGTGATAATTAAAGAAATTGATAATGTGTCTTTAGAAGAAGGCCAAAAGGCCCTAAAGGGTAGTTTCTTCCCTTTTCAATCACTGCTTAACGTTTGCCAATAAATAAAGAGCTGCTTCCTAGAGTCAGGAAAAGGTTTAATGTAAATACGCCAGTCATTGTGCAAGTGCTTATCAACTGGCACAGGATCTTGTGCTTAGCCCTTCTTAAGGCCACGGCCCACTTCCAAAAGTTTGAAGTTGTTAGTGGTTCCTAAAAACTTTATGCATGTAAGATTTTGTTAGTGAGTAGAAAGGTATCATCAGAGAAGTGGTTAAAGAATGCTCAATAGTCCAAGTGGGTAGAGGAGTGAATTCAAATACAGAAATATCTCTAGAACTCAAAAGGCAATTCTTAAACCTGTAGTTGTCAATGGAGTAAACCTGGGAGGATATTCCTACAGCCAGTAAGCTGAATCTGCACGCCTGACCCACAGCTGTGTGTGCTTCCTCCAGAGCTGAGATCAGGGATGTTACGTACAACTTGTCTGATAGTTTGAGAAGAAACTTCAGGTGTAACAGAACCATTCTTGTTTCTTAGTGTCAGGGTCAAGCATGAGCCTCAAAGGAGACTGAACAGTGCTTTTTCAGGAGATAATAAATAGAGCCAGGTTGATTTCTTATGACTTAAAAAGTACAACTCTAAGCATGCCTGATGGTGATGGCTCTGGATCTGATGGTTTGAAGACAACTGGGAGCCTTTGACATGAGAACCATAATTGATTATGAATCATCTTACATTAGATGAACAAAAACCAAATTGCAGGCTCACAAGTTAGAGTATGCTCCAACATAACCTCAAAACAATATTCTGTACGTTAGTTTTCTCTCGGGGTATTACAAAAAGGATAAGCTTCACAGAGCTCTGTGCTCTGATCTAAAGAAGTATTTGTATTCAGCCAATCCAGAAAGGAGGTAAGCACAGCCTCCTAATCCTATTTGCATAAAGGTAGTGCAAACAAGTACATTGCTAAAAATATCCAGTAGTGTATTTTTTTGGCAAAAATTCCTTTATAGTAATATTTCTTACTGTAGGCTGTAGTCATTGTATCCCCTTCTGTCATTCCCATATATTGCTTTAACCCAAAGCATGCAGTACTATGTTTTCCTCCAAAAAAAAATCAGGGTCGTGGGGTGTTTTTTTTCCTTTCCACACTTGTGAAAAACAAAGCTTGAAGAGGCAGAGGCTACTTGACTAATTTGTTATGCCTTTTTGTAAAGGTTTGAAACTCAGATAAACATTTGCTGCACCACTGTGTTACATCCTTGTTCATTGCATTCAGGTGATCCCCATGTGCCCAGGCTAATTTCATGTAAGTGTTGGCAGGACTCTCCCAATTATCTGTTTGCATCTGTATGTTTTGAAATTTGGGTGAATAAACTTAAAGTCAGCTGAGGTGAGGTGTAAATCTGAATTTATGTGTAAATCTGCATGTATGAAAAATTCCACTTGTTGGGCCTCACAACAACTAAAGCTGTTGGTATATCTAGTAAATATTTAGAATTACATACTAAACAATATTGGAGAAATACAGGTAAAATTGGTTTTTTGTGAATTCAAATATTTGTCTGAATCAAGCAAGCCTGACTTCCTTTCAGTAACACCATCCTAAGCTTTAAAGGCTTTCCTAAGAACTGGAGGGTCACTCCTGAGCTGGATCTGCCAGCCCATCACTTGAGTGCTCAGTTTCCAGGGTCCAGATGGTGGCAAGCTGCAAATGGATATTCTGCAGCTGAAACATCTCTCCCCTTGGCAGACTCGAGAGACACTGGTTCTGGCAGATTTAGACTTGTCTCTGGCTATTTAGCACAGTTGTACAGTTAATGGGCTGTTGGACAATTTTGTCAAACTTGCTATTTTCTGGTGACTTGTTTATAATTCTGGGAAAGGAGTGCACGGTTAGTCATTTGTGAATAATTGGAAATCCTCTTGAGATCTCAAGAAAAACACTTTCATTGTTAAATAGGGTTGATTTGCCTGTTTATTTAGGTAGCCTAGACAGAATCTCCATATCGACCCTTGAATGCTCCATATATTTCTCCAAATTGGATTTTGCCCTTGTGTGTGTCTGATGTGTTTTAAGAGGCCAAGGTCTTAATTACTGTTATTATGCCTAGTTTCCCATATGATTACAGTTGATATTAATTAAGATGGGGAGTTTGCAAATGCAAAAGGCACATCTGTAGGTTCTAGGGCTTGAAGGTACATTTTTGTGTGCATCTACAGGTATAAAGATATGAAATCTTTGTTGTTAGTTGCTTTTACATTTTACTTCCTACCAGTTTACTGACCTGCTAATGGATTTTCTGGACATCAAAGTTCTTGACCAGTCTCAAACCAAAGAAAAACCTAACTTATCCTCCAATTACTACCCTAACTAAAAATCCTTCATGAGAAAATTATTTCCAGTAACTATCAGGATTGTAGATGGGACCAGTGTCAATGTAAAAAGATCTGTTCTAGCTTTTCAGTAAGACAGACTTTACTTTTTTTCCCATACTGCAATACCCTGATACAGTCAGAGTAATTTTGTATGGACTGTTTGAAGTAATTTTGGACAGTTCTGCCATGAATCATAAATTTAAAACCTTCAACTTCCTCCAATATTTGCATTATGATTGCCCAGCTTAACAAAGGGAAATGTGTACAAATAGCATTGATAGCATTTCCAAGACACACGGCCAATGCTCAATGCACCAGGATATAACATTAAGGATACATGTTGTCTGTGGATGAAGATGATAAGAATGACTTGCTTCTTTTCCTAAGCCTATATCTGACATACAGATAACCTCATGCAAAGAGATCCATGTAATGCATCCACATAGAAAAACGTGTGCTTGAGAGACATTGTTCAATGGTTGGGAAAAGACAATTTGTATTTTCCAACTGAATTGTTTTAAAGTTCTGCATGAACGTGGGATTGGTATTCTGTGCAGCACACTGGCATTTTGCTGTATTTTCCTCTCTCAATATAGTTTAATCTGTATTAAAGCACTGTTCTGTCACAAATTTCATAAATTATTACACAGCCAGCCAATAGAAATTACATAAATACTGCAAATATAATCGTCTGTTCTTAGCAGAGAGTCTTAAAGGACTTTTAAACTAGTTACAACAGCAAGTGGTAATCCTTCTATTAAAACTTTCTTACTATGTTATAAGTTTGCTGTTATGCAACATTTTTCACTATGTCAGCTGAAAACGGTTTTTCTGAAAGTAATCTAGACCTTGCTTTGCTGAGATGGAAATAAAGGGAAGTTTGTCTTGACTAAGTGCTCTGTTTTCCTATGACTCTGAGCAAGTAGTAGTTAGAATGAAACATTGGAAACAACAGTAATTTACTAATCAGGAGAAAAATGGTTGTTATTGAAACAAACCCCATGTTTACTGCAAAATTGATTTAAAGAGCATTTTAAAATAACAGCTCAAGAAAAATAGGCTCACAGTGGGCTCCAAATTCTAAATGCAACATTTGCATGTATATGATTAAGTGCTGCAGAATGGACTTCGCTCACTGAGGTCTCTTAAGGGCAGAAGAGATAGCAAGGAATGTGTTGTTGAATTAAACTGCTTTTGGAAGCCTGAGGAGCACTGAGCTTCTGATGAGGCTTTTCATTGCCCTTGTGGAAAGCACTGAAGCAAAGAAGAAGCAGGGAATAAACCTAAATTCTATGATACCTTCACCTAAGCCCTAGACTGCTTTTATTGGATTTTTCATGACCTCAGTGCTAAAATGTAATTAGTTTAAATTACTAATGTGTACCCTCACAAAATAAAGATGACACGGGGAGAATTCTCCAGTGCTAGTGCTTTTCTTGCATCAGAATGGATTAAACACTGCTGTTAATCAGAAGTAAACTGAGGAACACAGTCCACTATCGAGGAGGATGAATACCTGAAGAAATAAGATTGAGATTGAACTAAAAACTATGAAAAGAGGAATAGTTCAGTGTGTGTACTCCTCTGCAACGCTGGCAAGGAAGGGAGCAGGGGCAGCTTTAAACTGTGTTGGTGGAGTGGAGCCTGAAGCAGTGTGCCATGCTGGGGCCTTGGGGGGGAGACAAGGACAGAGCCTGATGAATTCTTAGCATGAATTACCCACCCCGACATGAACAATCGCTGACAAAAATTGAGCCCAAGAGTAACAGAAAGAGGAGATACATTGAGTTAAATGTGTCAGCTATGAAATAAGTTATTTATACAGGGGTGAGCTTCACCCTGGTAGATCTGGTGGTAGAGAAAAAAGAACTGAAAGTTGTTACCAGCAGCCAGTTTTCAAAGAAAATTAATTTCAAACACTTATGTGGCAAACAGCAAAATTTATCATGAGTAGTCTTCTCCCTTTTTGCATTTGTGTACATACTGCTTTTATAGCTCTGTGTACTTCATGTGGTAATAAATATTCAAAGATTGCGTTACAGTGGTTGCAGCCAAGTTGATGCTGGTTATTCCAGATGGAAAGATCATTGCTTCTCAAGGTACTGTAACAAAAGACTTGGCAGTTCATAAGTAGTGTTCCTGCTGGGAGCAGGTGTCTTCAGTTTGACAAGATTGCACTTTATCCATGAGTGCTTGAAATGCACTATAGCTGGTAGCAGGTCAAACAGGTCTGAATTTTTAAAGAGAGTGTTGTAAGACTTGGGTAATGAGCTTGAGGTGGTGAACAATGACATGCAAAGCTAATTACCTGTTTACTAACGTCACAATAATTCAGCCATTTGTCTTGACTGGAGCCATGCTGAGCCTCAGCTCCTCCTGCCAAGCCCACTTTCCAGCCATTGAGTGATTGTATGTGAACTGTTTTGCTAGACAGTGCCAAAAAAAAAAAAAAAAAGGAAAAAAAAAAAGAGGGGAAAAAGGAATTCATTTAACTGCTATAAACCTACATTTTAATTTACTGACCATGTAAGAGATTTAGGGATTAGATTTGCTTATATGCAAGGCATGTCTCTTTGGGAGCAGTGTTTTCAGTGAAGAGCATAAACCGGACACCCGGCAGAAGAGTTAATTATCTGAGTGCTAATGTTCTCAGACAAATACGTAATGCATCATAAGTACCAGCAATGAAGTGCTGGCTGGCAGTGTGAAATCAAATTACCCCTACAAGTTTTATTGTGGAAATATGGTTGCTACACTGAAAAGGTGCAAGTTACAAACAGACACCCAAGAGCAAGGGTCCTCTGAAGCTGTGCTGAATTGCACACAAACAGCTTTCAGTTGCAGAAATGATATCTTTGTGGCTGTGGGCTGCAGGACTTGGGGTTAAATTGGCGACTTTGTTTGCTTCTCTGACCTGCTGAACTCAATAGTGTTACCTCACTATAAATGAACAAGAAGTCACTTTAAAAAAGTTAAAAGAGAATGTAAAAAGGTGGCACTTCTGTCTTCAACCAGGAAACTCTTGCCCACACTAATTTATTGTTCATAAACCTGAATGTGTGATTTTGTTGA
Organism: Monarcha castaneiventris obscurior; assembly: GCA_026261815.1. Lineage (NCBI taxonomy): Eukaryota > Metazoa > Chordata > Aves > Passeriformes > Monarchidae > Monarcha > Monarcha castaneiventris. The sequence continues at coordinate 2,158,091 of JAMPIT010000434.1, read as the reverse complement.
TCTGGATATGCTGCCTTTATTTGGTTGTGTCAATGATATAACCTTCTATAATTCAGTATGAAATTAACCCCTGAAGTAAACTATATGCATTTCAAGCTGCTAGGATTTAGTCAACAAGCAGCTGCACACCACTTTGTTACCTGCTCATTTCTTCACCCACTGAAATGGGATGATCTCTTTCTTGTGTGTTCAGTGGGCATTAGGTCAGATGTTAATTTTACTGTGAGTGGAAATGCTCTGTTACAACTGCTGAAAGTAAAATGATGGATTATACTTATGGCTAGCAAACGGGCAAACGTTTCCAACTAAAGGCAAGGAAAATGGTTCATAGATGGGAAATGTGCATTTGTTTGCCTAATGGCGTATTATGGGTGTGTGCATGTGTCCAAGGGATGTGTTCTGAAAGATTAGTACCTGTCTTAGCAATGAAAATCCTTGAATAGTAATAACTAAAAGCACTTGAGGCGCAGCAGAAGAACTAAGGGACTCTGAAGTGTTTTCTAAGAATTCTATTTCTAGCCTTTTATAAAGCCTTCATCTTTTACAAATCAATCTCCTGAATTATTTAGTATCTATTGTATGCAAATATCTTAAGAATACTGAACAAGGAAGCATTTCTCATAACTTACCCAAATGAGGCAGATAAGGTGTGCAATTTGGAACTAGACTTCATAACACATGACAGTGCCTAAAATTGGATTTAAATAAAAGAAATTCTGATCTAGCTCGTTACTACCTGGCCCTAGAGCTTCAGTTTCATGAATAATTTTTTAGTAATGACATTCCTGAGCTGCTTGAAATGCACTGTAAACACCTAGAAAGCTCCAAATCAGAGCAGTCCATTGCCCAGGACTTATCCAAACATGATTGGAAGCAGACAGTGGAATTCCTCCATCTGTCTCCCCTGAGAAGCCTGCTTTGGCTGGTGACTGTAGCCTGTGCAGGGGGGATGTTGGGCTCTGCTCTCTGTGCACTAGGGAAGACAGCAGAGTTCCTCATCAGGGTAAGAGACCTGGCTGTGTGAATATTTTCTAATTAGTCTCAAGCATCACCTGCACAATAATCTGCACGAAATTGGTGATAGTGAGGAGGGCAGTAACCTCTCCTAGGAGGCAGCTAGATCCAGAAAAAACATCTGTGTATGGTCTAATTGGTAGGGCAAAATAAGAGTATGAGGGGATGGATAGTGTGTTGGCATTAGGATCAGGGAAACCTGAGTTGTGGTTACTACTTGGGGATTTTATGCAATGACCCATTTCAATGGTGGTGGTATTTATTTTCTTTCCTTTTAGGTGGGTTTTGTTGAGATGGAAGATGACATTCTGGTGTTGCAAGAGCATTCTAAGCTGTGGGTGATAATCAGACAGAGATATTTAACTTTGGTTTCAGTTCTGAGGAAAGGTTTCCTGGATTTCAGGTGCCTTCCTGTCATCTTCCTTTCTCTTTTTGCTAGTACTACAGAGTTTCTCATTGAGTATGCTGAACTGCTCCACTGTGGTGGTTCTTCTGAGACCCCTGTTTGTCCTGACACAGTCAGGAGATTTGCTTTCCTCCTGGAACAGCAGCTAATTAGGTTAATGATGTTGCTAAAGAAATGTTTGTGGAATCACAGACTTGGGCCCGAGCAGAACAGCCAGTTTCTGTTGCACCCACGAACACCTGGGTTTTGAACCCAAGAAAATAAGGGAAGGAGAAACAGCACAGGTTTTTCATCCTCTAATTTGCTTTAAATTCCAAGCAAGCTATCTGCAGCCCTCTGTAAAACTTAAATTCAGTATTTTAGATTAAGTTTTGATTAGGACTGTGCTACTCAGTCTGGAAATGATGTTTCTGCATCCAAGTGGGGTCTGAGAAATGAGACTATTAAGAGCAGCTTTCAGGAAGTGATCACTGTTGCTGTTAGAGATATCACAGGTATTGTGTCCCCAGTTTGGGGAAATTTACTTGTATGTCTTGAGTCTGAAGAATTTTCCTGGAAATGAACCAACAACACAATTTCTCGTGAGATTTCTCTTCTATCCTGGCAAGCTTCTTTCCTGGAGTGTGTTTACAGGCCCCACAGGAAGAAGCAGAAGGAAAATCTCAGGAAAAATAGACATGTAAACTCTGAGATGAATTCTGGGGAAGACGTGGGTTGAGGTCAGTTTTTTTAACCCAATTCAGTCATTCATAGACTTATAGCTCTATATAGAAAAGGGCCAAATAGGACTTGGTTATCTGAAGCTGCAGAGGGTATTCTGTGTGGGTTCAATGGACTTTAGATCTGTTTTAGTCTATGGAATCACAGCTTAGCTGATAAGCTTTTTGCAAATTCTAAATGGTTTGCCTGTACCAGCTGTACTCCTCATCTTGAGCTCTGCAAAGACATTTGAAATTTCCCATGTGCTGAAAATCTGGTAAAAAATAGTTTCTAATGTTTCTGATTTGAGTGGGAGACAGGAACTGAATGATACTCTAAAACACAATACATAATTTTCATCAGTGAAAAGTTGTTCAGTTCTAGTGGACAGTTAATAAGAGACTTAAGGAAGTAAGGTATATGGATTGCTAGAATGGATGACTAAATAAATATTCATAGCAGTATAATGTGAAACACATGCATGATTCTGTGCCTACAGACGTGCAAAGCACAGATTTCCTTTTGTTCTGAATCAAAATGTTTCAAAGGAAACAAAACTACAGTAAGTGAGCTATAATATTTAGGAAAGATAGGACAGGCAGGGACTGAGCTACAGAAAGATGGTCTTAAGGTAAGTTGAGTAGCTATTTGAAAAACACAGTTGGGCAGGAGTCAGCAAAAAATGAAACATAAATTATGCTAATTTTTCTTTAGTTCCTGTGGTAGATACCCCAAGCACAACAGTAGAGAGATGAGATACAGCAATTAGCATTCAGCCCATTGATGAGGAGGTGAGCACTGACTCTGGGATCAGCCCAGCAGAGACCAGTGCCATACTGGTCAGGTGGGGAACAGCACCCAGGCTGGAACCACCTGTAAATCTAAAGGAAAAGGTGGCATGTGAGAGCATAGAGAGCAGTTAGTGTGATGGTGCTCAGTGCCATTAACTGGAATATTATTCACATGTGGCTCAGCCATATGAGGAAAGCACTGAGAAACTGCAGAGTGGCTGCAGGGGTACTGCAGATCCTGTGACCGTGTACAGTGCAGGAGCTATGGAAATCCAGCATGGATGCTAAATGATGGATGGGGTTTAGTAGCACTTGGGAGCTGCAGAATGTCATGCTGAGAGGCAGCAGTGTGATTATCTGATGATAATCTCAGCCTATGAAACCAGCTGCTGCAGAACGCCTGGAAAAGGGGTAAGGGAATAAGGGTTTACCTGAAATGATTGTCTTGGTGAGGCTGATTCTTATAAACAGTGTAAGGGTAAAATATTCACAAAAAGGACCTTATGGGATGGTGTTCTCATGACTTGGGAGCGTTTGCAGTACCTTGGCAATGCAGTGCAGAGGTGAGATGTGTGATGGATTGTACCACAGGAATGGCTGCTTTCACAGTGAAACAAAAAGCAACCTGAAGAAAGGTTCAGGTCTAAGGTGTGTGCTGCAGTTAAGCTGTATATCTTCAGGCAGAAATGCCATGTCTGCTTCACTCTTGAACATCAGGCTCCCAGTTTGCATGGGATTATTTCCTGAAACTTCCTCTTAGGTCATCTGTACTAAGGTTCAGATATGACACAGAAGAAAAATACTAGATCCTGATAGTGATTTGGAACCAATTTAAGTAAAAATTGCATGTCTTTCCATTGTTGTACTTCTGGGTTTGGGTCAGACCCAAGTGTAAGGAAATGGAGGGCATGAAACAAAACCAGCAGAATAATTTGGCTCCCTTCTGTAGGTTGCTACAAGTTGAAGAAAATTCAGTTTAGCTGAAGATGTTTTTAACTTGACCCTGAAGAATACCTGTGAAAATTGTCCTCTTTTTTTTTTTTTTTTTCCCCTCAAGTGAATGGAAACCAACTCTTTAACTTTGGAATGTTTGAAACATGGAATAAAATCACAGTGAGTGTAGCCCCATCACCAGCTCTGGACATTGCAGGGGTTTTCTCTGATTTGTGTAGTCCAGTGTTACTCTGTACATGTGCCCAGTGTTTACCAGGTGTTTGGTGGGTGGGATATAGGTATGGAGTTGATTTGGGTTTGGTGGAAGAATCTGATCACCATCTCTTGTGTTTTAAATGGAGCACTACAAGGCAATAGACAAACCATTTTTAGCTGCTCCAGTTTCTTTTTTTCCCAGGTCTTATTCCTAATGTATATTAAAATTATATCAGATCTGAGGAATGGAAATGGTGGAATATGATTTGAATGTTAATAGAATTTTAGTTTTCTCTGCACTTTTCTTGCATAAGTGTTCTTGGCAAGGATTGCAAATGAGGGAAGTGTGACCTTGCCATTTGTTGTGCATGTGTATTTTAGGACTTCTAACACATAAAACAAAAGAAGGTAGCTCTACTTTAGGTGTGAACATGAAATGTATTTACTAAATATTCTGAAGAGACAAGTTCAAACAGGAGAAAAAGGCGTAAGGACACCAGAGATGTTCTGATCAAGAAAGATAGGCTTAAGCAGAGATTTACCCTTGTACTCAGAACAGTGAGAAAGCAGTCTTGATTTTTCTTACCATCACAATATGTCAAGGGCAGTGAGCACATTTTGCCTCTTGATTTTTACAGGCAATGCTGACACGAGCAGAATATTATTAGAAAGAACTGGAATATTATTAGCATATATAGATATACTTTTTTCCCCAAATGTTATGTTTGATTTCTGTTTGGAAATCCAGTGCAGAATGCGATGCGATTATTAGCAGCACAAACTTATTGAGAGCCACAGTGTAGTGGACAGAGTCAGCTTCTCAGAGGTTTTGTGCACTGGAAGCAGAGACAATCCTTCACAAGTGAGGAAAGATGATGCAAAGCTGTCAGCTGTACATAAAAATTACCCCCAAATTGCAGAGAGCAGATGGCTGTTAATGGCAAGTGTTTTTAACATAGCTTTATTGTCCCATATTGGGACATTAACTTGTCTCTCTGTTTTGTTTTTTTTTAAAAAGTCACTTTGTAAAAACGACACCTTGGCATGACTTGTATTTTCCTGTTTGGTTTCCATGTCATGGTTGCCCAATTTTCTGCAGTCAGTGTGCTCAACAAGCTACTACTGTACATTTCTGTTTCATACATTCTCAGTGATCAGTTACAAAAAAACCCCTATTTTTTTAAGGGACGCAGTAAGTAATTTTTTTTTATAATTGGACTGATTCTTGCTGCAAAAGAAGAATAAATGTTGCTTGTTTCCATGTGCTAAGCTGATATTTACAGGACTAAACACACAACATCAAACCTGCTTGGACTAGCAAATGTGATAACAGAAGAAATAGAAAAATGTATATGGAACACCCTTAGCTTTTCTGTTTTCTTAACTGCAGGTTGAAAGCTAGCTTTTGGGCGATTAAACTTTTCATTTGGTTATTAAGTGATAGACATCTTGCTGAACCCAAGCATGCTGCAACAAGCACAGGAAGAGTGTTTATTTAAAGCAGACACAAAAGATTGCACAAAGGGACCCTTAAACAAAACACAAATGTCAGCAAAACTAAACAAAGTAATCATGCACAATTTAAGACTGATATAAGCAAGCAGCAAATTGGTGACGGCTCCTGAATAATCCTTTAGAACTGAAGAGTCACCCTGGTGAGTTGGGAAATCTGTTTGTTTGTTGCAGTTTCTTATCTTTTCCCTCCAGGAAACGTAGGAAACTTGCACATTAAAGCCAGTGCGTTCACCAGGTTTGGCCTGAAGTCGGTGGCTTGACATGTGGGCAGCAGTGTCACCCAGCAGCACGGGGCTCAGGTGTGTTCCTGGAGGTTTCAGACTGAGGAGGTGCAGCCCAGCTGGAGGGCTGGAGTTGTGCACTGAGGATCCTGGCTGGCTTTGCCTTCTCCCTGCTGGTTTGTGCTGCCAGTGCTGTGTCACAGGCTGCCTGGCAGGAAGGGCTGCCAGTGCCCCTGAGAAGTGGCTGATGGCTGAGACACTCAGCTTGTGCTTGGAGCTTTGTGTTACTGTGGTTGTGCTACAGAGATCTTTGTCCTGGGCTGCCGTGAGCAGAGGAGACTCGTAGGGACCTTGTGGAGGCACTGCAAGAGTGGGAACCAGATCTTAGGCAGGACTCTGCCCTTTCCTTACTGTATAGGAAAATCACCCAACCTTTCTGTGACTTGGACTTTGTCCTAGGTGAGTGATGGCATTCATTAGGAGACCTGTGGATTAGAAACACTATGCAAATATCCTTTTTTTTCTTTTTTTTTTTTGTGGGGGAAGGGGGGTTGGACCTGGGAAAAGCCACATAGCTGGTGATTACTCTGTAATCAATTCTTCTCTGTTCTGAACAAAACGGTAGTCAGCTCCTTGAATATTATCCAGCTTCCCTCTTCCTGCCAGTCTCAGTGTCTATTCTTCTCTCCAGAGCCCTTGGCACAGCATTTAACCACATCAGAGTTTCACCAGTTGCAACATGCAGCTCCTCTTGAGTTGGAGTGAGAGAGAGGCTCCAAGGATGTGGCAGGGAGGGAGAGAGTAGTCACTGCAGAAGACAGAAAACTATTAATAAAACAATACACAAAGCATCTTCAATTTTTTTTTTTATTAAGAAAATGGAGGAAAATGGATGGAAGGAGGTGAAGGAATGTGAAATTGAGAGAGATACTTATGGCAGTTGTTCCAAGAACTGGTGTAGAACAATTAATGAGGACTAGGAAAGAGGCTTCAAAGACTATTTTTGGTCTAATCTTTGAAGGGTCATCACCACTAAGGAGCTGGGAATCAGAAAATTGATTGGAACATTAAGACCACTGAGAAATCTGCTGGGCTGTCATCACATCAGCCTCATGTCTAGAAAAGCAGCTCATCTTGAGCTCATTCTGTCTGGATGGGAAAAAAGAAGTCTTTCAGATGATTATCAAGACTTTTTCTTGTGTGTTAACCTAAGGCTTATCTTTGTCTGTGTTTTCATTGCCAAGTTGCAGTTCCAGAAAGCAGCTGATGTGGAAGAATAGCAGCTATGTTGCATCGTACTGACACCGAATTTCATAAAGCAAGATGAAGGCAATAATCGCTGTGTTTTCTTGTTCTGCTCTAGAAATAATTGTACAGCTGTCAACTTCTCAGCCAGGAAAACAGATCCAGGACACTGTAGCAGTGAGCATGTATTGGCCAGTACAGCAGCTGTCAAATTCTCAGAAAACAAACCCACACAGTGCAGCAGTAGATCTCAGTAGACTAAGATAACTCAATTTCCATGTGCACCTTTGTATTTTCTGCGGCCTTCAAAACATCTGCTCCTGTTTCATCAATCAGTAGAAGTGGTTGATCAGTGTTTTTCATGTATAGGCACGAAGTTGTTCCATGTAACCTGTTTAACAACAGGAAAGTGTCTGTAATGGCACCAATGACCCGTATAATCTAACTTTCAATGGACCGTTCTCGTACTCTTTTAATATTGGCATTTTTAATTAAATGTCTTCTTTTTTCAAGTCAGTGACCAAATTGCAATTGTGAAGTAGGTACTGTTGTAACAACTGCTGAAAACTGATCAAAACAAAAGGTTGGAAGTAGTTGCACACACAAATGCTTTGGTTCCAGAGCTTTAAATCAAATTAAATGGAGGATCAAATTTTTCAGTCACTAAATTCAGTGAAAAGCTCTGAGCGACCTGTGCTGCTGTATAGATTTTAGAATCATTAAGAAATCTAATTCTTCGAACACCGTATCTTTTCTTTCATTATGCAGTACCACAGCTAGCAGCATTTTTCTTGACTTGACCTACAATGACTGGACTTTTATTTATTGTTCCTATAACGTTGTAGCTGCATGTTTTGTCTTCCTCTTTGGAATACTTGGTCACTTTGAGTATTTGAAAACTATGATTTTGAAGCAGTGAGGTGTTTACTTGCATTATGACTATGGTCCTTATGTACTTTACAAACTTTGTTTTGATATAGCTCAGAATAAGGTGAGGTTTCTTTTTATGGCTAAGCTAGAAGGTTCCCCTTAAATGTAGCAATAAAAGTATTCCAAGTTTCATACCACATGGGATTCTGTGGTTTGTAATGAGTAGCCAACTCAGTGTTTCACTGAGCTGCTTCCTAAGAAAGTTTTGCATTTGAGGAAAATTTTACCAAGCAGTTTAAAATGAAAATAGCAACAAACTTGTAAATTCTTTTCCAGGTAAAGAAACTTGTGCATCAGTGTGATGTAATGCATTTAGTTTTCTTGGAGGCTGGCAGCATCAAAGAGCCCTGGTTGTTGACCAGAGGCCTCAGTGTCAGGTGGTGCACAAGATCAAGTGAGGATGTGACAAGAGGCAGACACAAGGGTGGAGTGGAAGGACTTGGGAAAACTGTGTCAGGCTATACAGCAAGCAGGGATGGCAGCTTGTCAGCTGTTTAACCGTGGTTAAATTGCACATCTTTCAATACTAAGGCTATAAGGGTGGGAGCCAGTTGGTTCTTAAATATCTAGGTAGCGTAATACCTTTGTGTGTAATACGTGGGTATTACTCATCTTTCAAATATACTTAAATCAGGGATCAAAATATATAGTAGAAACAAAATTCATTACCACACTAGAAGACAAAAAATATAAAGATGGGGGGTTTCTGCAGATGCCCATTGCCAGTCACTTAGGATAAACTCTGAACCTGCTTCTGCTGTACATGGTAAAGTCACAGTGCCTGCAATTTAATGAGCATGTGGTTAGTGTGCTGTCAGGTCTTTACAGTACTTAATGGAGAGCCTATTCTGAACTGCAAAACAAGGAACAGCACTTGTAGGTGTATGGCAAGCTAGAAGTTTCTGTCAGATGGTGGCAAGAATGTGGCTTTTCAGGTCTTGCTGGAGACTTCAGCTAAATTCAGGCCACGGAGTATCTGAAGCTGTTGAGATCCTGTTATGCCAGATCCAGTTAGATTCCCTGTTCTCTTTTGTGTCTCAATGGATTGAAAAAGATTTTTATCGAAATAAACCTCCTGAAACTATCCAGCTGCTAATGAGAAATTTGAAAAGCATAGGAACCTATGATGCTGTGATCACTATCTTCACTAGATCATTTACCGAGTCCACACCTGAAATTCTGAGAGTCAAATGAATTTTTTTAACTAATTTCAGTGGATTTTAGCTCTGACTCTGCAGTAGGTTTCAAACTCTGTCTGCTTTTATTAGGTTAGTCTTCCTGCCTATGAAGTAATTGAAAGAGGTTACTGAGGCTATAAAATACTAGCTAATCTAACTTTTTGAACTATGAATATTTTAGCATAAAAAAATTATGCTTTCCAGTTCAATTTAGAAGAAAGTTGGAAGCAGAAGTCAAATTTCAGGTAATGTGCATGAACAAGTTGCATAAAAAGAAAATCAGTAATTCTGTCTATACATGGACTTGAGTTGATGGCAAATATTTGTTGTGTGCAGTTTAGGTAAAGCAGGACAAGATTTTCTGAAATTCTAAAATAAAATGGTAATAAAATTCTAAAAATGTATTTGTTCTATTTTAAAATTCAAAGCATTCTAAAAATGTGGGTAAAATTATTGCTGCAGTAGGTATTGCACATTGGATCACTTGAGACAAAAGTGATACTGGTTAGTGCAGCTCTTTTGTCTAAGGAAGAATTGCCCAACTCCTTTGTTGAGTTGTAACACCTGGGTATGCTTTATCCAGCTTAATTATCTCTTTAGACAAATTAAAAGCTTTACAGCTGGTTTATGTAGCTTGGGCTGTGATGCAAGTTTTGCAGTAATACCCTGTGATGTTACTTAATGCATTAGGTGTTTTTTATATAGAAAAATCAGGGCTTAGAAAAAATCGCTTAGACCTTTTATAAGATTTTCATTTGAACAAAAGGATAATGTCCTCTATTCATTCTTAAACATTTTAGGGTGGAGTTTTCCTACCTGGTGTTGATTCAACATCTTTGTCATTTATTGAAAAGATGCAAAATCTAGTCAGTGACAGTACAACAGTGAGACCAAGAAACCATCAATTTCATGTTTAATAAGCAACACCTTATTTTAGAGAGAAATATTATATTAGTGAAATTTGTTTTGTATACTTCACTCTGTTCTATGAGTACTTTAAAAGAGCCCAGATCCTTACATGAGAGAATTTTCTGTGTGAATCTTAAAAGAGAGTATTTTCTATGTAAAATCTCTTAAATTTATGGGCAGTATTATGCTCTTGCAGCTGCTTGGTTCTGAAGGACAAAGTCACTCTGGAAATGCATTTCTGAGGTCATTCTTCTGAAACAGAAAATGTCAGGGTTGCTACTGATACAAACTTGTTGCTCACATGGTTGCACAAGGTGCTTGTCAGGAAAAGGGCCCTGCCTCAAGGAACTTGTAGTTGGGACAAAGAAAAGGAAAATGTTAGAGCACAAGGGGTTGCAGATAAAACACAAATGTGGTCATGGATAAGGAAATGCAGGTCCAGTCTGCTACCTCATTTACAGGGAAGCAGAGTCTTTTCAGTGTTTCAGTAGAAGTCTGATATTTGTGCACAAGTCTAAATTAATTCTCTAAATAATTTTAGACAAGAACTTTGGACTTCAGTGGAGCAGTTCCTCTGATTTTTAACCTGCCTAAGGGACAGACTGGAGCTAGCTGCAAACTTTCTGCCAAAACAGTTTTCCATCAGAAAAGGCAGATTCATTGATACCAAAATATTTTGCAAAAACATCATTTTTTTTAGTGACTTTGTACAAAGACGTGGGATGGGTTCTGACAGGCTTCATGCCTGATTTCATGGCTCCTGGCGAGCTGGGAGGTCTGTGGCTCTGGGATAGCCTTGACATGCTGGCTGCCTCTGGAGATCCCTGAAGACCTGGCATATACCACGGGTGCTCTGAGGGCTGCTGGGCAGCATGCCACACAACTGGAAGTGCAGGAGCCATGATTCCCAAGCTCTGATTCCCTGCTCTCTTATGGCTCGCAGGGCTTTGAGCCCCTTGTCAGTTCATTTGGGCTGATGGGGCAGGGGAAACCCAGGAGCACTTGGTGACATTGTTGAGCCAGGAGGCTTGGAGCTGGGGAGCTGTGCTTTCAGGCTTAGCTGTGCTCTGAAATGATGTAAGTGAAGCGCTGATTATTTCTAACAAATTGCTTAAAAAGTTCTCTTCCGTGGGAAATGTCATTATCTGCGCTGCACAGGGGAATGCACTGCCTGTCTCCCCTGCTTGGGGAGTTATCTGTGGAGAGGATGGCAACCACCTTGTGCCTCCCAGAGCTTAGGTGGCATCAGGGCTGTACTGCAGGTACTTGGGGCCAGAGCTGCCCAGGGTGGCTGCAGGCAGTGCCTTGGACTGGAGTTGGTGTATCACCTCTGACAGTGAAATGGCAATTATCATATTTTGGTTTCACAAGGAAGTCTTTATGTGGGAGTAGAGTGCATACATTACCTGTGTGTGTACAAACAAGCAAAAGTTAGACACGTATTTATCTATATAAATGTCACTTTCAGAGCAATATAGGGTCTGCAGATCCTTCAGGCAGATGTCAACATCAGTCGAGTTGTGATGGTTTCTTTGTTATGTATTGCAAGTGCTCCTGATACACTCCTGTTGTCAAGAGGAATGGTTATGATGTGGATTCTGATGTGGTCTTTCTAAAAACCTCAGTATGTGTAGGAACATAAATAGTTGTGTTGCCTTAGATGCTGTGGAATGCTGTAAAGCCATAGGCTCGGGCTCACTGAAGGACAGGGGTTAATTTCAGTAGCTGAAGGCCTTTGAGACTCCTGGAGGGCAAAACAAGCATTTGATCTGTGTTGTGAGTCTGTGTGTGTCTCTGTATGGGTGTATGCTTTAGAATGGCATTTGGTTTTACAATGCAAAATTGTAGACACATGTAAGTGGCCATAGGGGGAGACTTCCAAAAATAAAAATGCCAGCAAAGTTATCCCATGCTTGCTGACTTCTGGATCATGGTTCATCAGTGAAAGTTACATTTCTAGCTGCCATTTGGTGCCTTTGGCAGTCCCCCTATAGATTTCTAGCAGTTCACATTTTGATGTTTGCTGAAAGTGCTCAAGGGTTTGCTTGTTTCTCCTGATGTGAAATCACTGAAGTTGGAGATGCAGAGGAAATATAGGGAAAGAGTCAAATGAATGTTGATTGCTTCTGAGAATTAATTCCACACTGCCTTTCTGAAGGTTCAGTGGGTGTTAGATGCAGTGCAGTGGCATGACGGACTGGTAAATATCACTTACCGAGCCCATCATTCATTGCAGAAGAGGACCTGGACCATGCAAATTGGATGATGCTGTGTTTGAGAACCAGACAGCCCATAATTTTAATCTGTTAAAAAGGATTATGAATGACATCGATGAAATACAGTGTCAATTCTTTGCAAGATGCCTTTTCTCTGCAACAGCATCTGGAAGCACAGCCCAGCAGCAGCACTGAACGCCCACTCAGAGGCTTTCACCAGCTTTGATCTCCTTTCAGGACTGACCTTAAACAATGTCCCACTGGAAACCAAGGAGGTAGAACTCCTTTGCCACGCAGAGAGTTGAACCTTCCCACACATGTGTTTATTAATGTGAACAAGCTAACCCAGCTGTATTAACATCATAATGTTCAACAGCCTTTAAGCTGCCAACAAACTTGTTTGAAGACAGTCCAGTGCTCCCTGGACACATTTGACTCGCTGTTCCTTTTTGTAGCAAAGTCACTGTTATGATGTTAGAGGAAGATATTCAGTAGTTTCTGCTTTAATTGATAGATTTTTTTTCATAATTAACAAGTGATTTCTTTATAAACTGGTAGGGAGAAAATTCTGTTCAAAGTCACCACTTTCTCCTGACCAATATTGCTGAGCAATATGGAAGGATCACTCAGTTCTTCCAGCAAGCAGTCTTGATAAGATACATTAAATACTTTTTCCAAGCTGTGTAGTGTTAGATTTGCTTCCTTTTGGAAAGAACCAAACCTAAGTTGTGCATGCATGTGACTAGATTAACCAGAACGTGGCTTGCAGAATTTGAGGAAACACTTGAAGCAGAAGTATTGAGTGCATCTAGCAATAATGCTCCTTCCTCAATTTCTTGTTATCTGTACCTTTAAGAATACCAGATACTTGTGTTTGAAGTCAGATTAAAAAGAAAAAACAAAAAAAAGAAGAAAAAATACTTGAATAAGAAGCAGAGTCCCAGTTCCCCAGTTTTACTTAGTATTTCTTTTATTCCCTAAACTGTACTCTGGGCTTGTAGGCTCACCATCTGAAAGTGGAGTGTTTCTAATGCCAGCAGTACCCAAGTCAGTGTCATAGAAATTGATGTGAGCTCTGTATCACTGTGATACTCTCCTGTCCCTTGCAGGGATTTGGGGATAGACAGTTATTAAGTGTGACTAGGAAATGAAATTTAAGGAGTGATCAGTTCAATGGCTACTTCTTGCTCGAGGCATGGTATGTAGTTGGTTGACCTAGGCAAAGAAAAAGCAAAAAATCACCCTGACAGTATGTGATATATCAAAGTACAGAATTTCTGTGATTACTATATCCTATCCAAAAGCTCTTTGATAATTAAAAGATATGCTTCCATTGCCAATCTGTTGTATTAATAGTCTAATCCTAGTCATAAATACACCTCTTCAAATTAATTTAATTAGCTATGAATATAATGACTGCTCCATCACCACATTTAAGATCCTTTCTTGCAAACCCTAACTCATGTACATCTGTCATTCCTATCTATGTGACTACTGAACATGAGTAAGCCTTATGTGCATAAGGGAAATTTTTCTGGGTAAGACCTGTAGCTGTGTTTGACTGGGAGGTATTGCCAAGATTTCGAAGTGTGGAGTACTAGTAGGACACCAAATACATGCAGATAACTTGTTTCCAGAAATAACTGTAGTGGGTGTTTCAGTTGAAGGGAACACTAGTAAATATGACCTCAGGGAACTGATATCTATTTTTACAGGGATTACTGTAGCAGAAATCAAGCACTGTTTCTATATGGCACAGAGAAACATCTACAGCTACCTGCTTCTTTGATGCATAATTTTCCGTTCATGGGAGCTTTTTATGCTTTTCTACAGTTGCATAATTTTCAGCTTTTTTGTAACTTCTGGGCCATGTAACTTTAACCATACTCAGACTTTAACCATACTCAGACTGAGAGATCCTCCTGCAGCCTCTTCCAGCTGACAGTCCTGAGGCTGGGATGTGGCACACTTAACCAGCCCAGTGGACCTTCTCTGGAGGTGCTTCAGACCTAAACTGACAAGGCATAGTAAGGGATTGAGAAGATGTGTTCATGTGACTCTGTTCTGTGGAACTGACAGAGGAGCAGCTACATTGTGCAATATCTGGGAAGACTGATGAGCCGTGCCCAGGCAGGAGCACCCTGTTAATATGAATGTTGTTTTTAGGATCTAAGATAGCTGTGAATGAGTTCTGTGGAGATTGAGTCATGTTTCTCTGCTTGGCCCCACCTCGTGCTGTGCAGACACGCCTGGCAGAGGAAGAGCTGCCTGCCCCACGTCACACAGCGTGGCTGCACCTGCAGGAGCTCCTGGCTGTCCTGCTCAGCTGGGAGCTGCACTTGCTCAGCCTCTCATCTCCATCAGTACCTCACTGCCTTCTGTCAGAACCTAGAATGCTGTTTAAATATGTGAATATTCTTTGTGTCTGAGATAAGTTGTTGAAACAACTTGTGAAGGGGATTATCCAGGTTGTTCTTGTTTCTCTGGTGTACCTTGTTGTGCTCTTTGTAATGGCTCAGTTTTTAATATTATTGCATAATTTCCAAGACCAATGGAAAAAAACCCCAGCAAAATGTATCTTCAAACACAAGCTGCATTATTTCTGGATTTGGTAAATCAGAGTCTTATCCTGCAATCAGTTGGTTAAGGCTAAGTGAACATACAGATTTAAGAGCAGAGAACAAATAGCATTGTGGCAAACACCTCAGTGAGAGACATAAAAGTTCAAGTATTATCAGCACTGCCTTATCTGCAGCACAGCGTGCCAGCAACCCAATTGCTAGGTTATTTCTGATGGATATGTGTCTTGCATTGCATCATTTTAATTGCTAGTACTCAGGTGTCTGTACTTGCTTTCCAAGAGGCCAGCGTCAGAGCCAGCTCTGGGCCTTGGAAGAGCAGGCCACTGCCTTATTCATCAGCCTGTAGCTGCCTGTTAGGTCTGCCCAGGGATGAGGAGATGATGGTTGGCTGTTTTGGCTTGTGCAGCCCTTCCTGCCTGTGTGGGGAGGGGATGGAAGGAGTGGTGAGGTGAGGAGCAGTTTCACTGCACCAAGAACTGCTCCTCTCTAGCAGTTGCCATCACCTTCCACCTCAGTTTCCCTTTAGGGCTGTTCTGCAGTCCCTGGTCCTTCCTCTTCCACTTCTCCTGCCCTGGAAGGTGAGGGGCCTCATTGCCTCCTCTCATCCCAAGTGACCCAAAGAATGTGGGGGAGGTATGGAGGTCTTGCCTGTCTGAGAACCCTAATCAAGACATTGTGTCTTCTGAAAAATGTTTTCACAGTTTTGTTGTTCCTTTAGAACGTGTTTTCTGCTGGCTTGTCTCTAGCAGTTAACTTTGACTTGTAATTGCAAATGAATGTCCAGTCACTCTGAGTAAAATTGCTTGCTGGGGCAGTCTTCTGTTATTAAACCAGGACTGAGACTATATTTGAAATGACTAGACATATTGGTGAAAAAGCACACTATTGGCAATTAGAATAAGAGGCACTGACTTCATTTTAGGAGCCTTAATACTGAAGCAAGGGGGTTTTCTTGCATCTGTATCTTCTCACCATTTTTAGTTGAGTTCTCTTTTCTTAAAGAGTTCCTTTTGTTTTCCTTCTCTGGATATTTTACTTTTAGTAAGAAGAACACAGAAGTAGGGAGGTCGTGTTTGCTGTAACATCACTGACAGAACTGGGTTTTCCAGGAATAAATGCTTAGTGTCAATTTTATTTCTGGGTGGGAACAATGACATCTCCACATTTTGCTCTCGGCAAAATATTAACTATTTCCCCTGGAATTACTAAACATGGTGTGGTGAGTTAACATGTCCAGCTGCCCGCCCCCCCGCCCTCCCCTGCTTCAGTAACAAGATGTAAAATCTTGTGGGTGAGAAAAAGCCAGGGAGATCACTTCCAGTTACCCTCACAGGCAGAACATGCTTGACTTGGGGAAAATTAATTTCATCCATTGCCAATTAAAATAGAGTTGTTTGGTGAGAAACTAACCCCCATGGGCTGCAGTCTCTCAGGGTACAGCTGCTCCTGTGTGGGCTCCTCAGGGGTGCAGGGGAATCCCTGCTCCTCCCCTGTTTCCCCTTGGCCCCAGAGCAGGCACTGTTCCTTACACCCGCTGCCCGTGGGGCTCTGCCTGCTCTGAAACTCCTTCCACAGAGGCTGCACCAGCTCCTCTGGGGACTGGGCCAAACCCCACGGTGGGAAGAGCCTGGCACTGGTTGTGCCCTGCCAGGACAGCCCCACCCTCCCCTCATGGGGGTCCCCGCAGTCCCCCTGCTGCTGGAACCTGGAGGTGGCCACCCAAAACACAGGAACGCTGGAAAAATGTGGCCAGAACTGCTGAATGCCAAACTCTAGAGGCACAGTGGTGTTAACTCAGTTTGGTCTGGGGACTCCTGCTCACATCTGGTCCCCATGACTGCCTCCCAGTAAGCTGGTGTAGCCAGGTGAATGCAGGACTTGGAGCTAAGGGAAAGACAGGCTGACCAAAGGGTGGTAGGGCAGCTGCAGAGACTCCAGGTGTGACATGCCCAGCCTCTAGGGCAATATCCTTTTGGCAGAGAGGTTGTCACTGTGCAGGCTTTTAGCAAGTCTCCCTTGTCTCTGTGAGTGTGAACACGCTGATGTGAGAATACAGGATCCAGCTTTTTAGTCTTACTAAAGGCTCTTAAACACACTCTGCAGAAAATAAGGTGGCACAATGTCAGTGACCTTCATGCTGAAGACAGGATTTCCCAATTTTGAGGTAATTACCCTGTTCTGGAAGCTCCTGAGGGGTTTATGAGTGTTCAGACAGGTTCTGCACAGGCACTGCAGTTAATTTCTTTGAGATTTGAAGAAATACATGGAGTGATCTGAACATACACTTTTGTTTGCTCTTAAGGTTCTTTCAAATAAATATCTACTTCTTCCAGACTGTTCAGCCTTAGGTCCTACTCCTGGCTCCTCTTTTGCAATTTTCAAACCCACTGCTGAGTGCAGGCCAGCTGTGATAGGTCTTGTACTTTCCTTTGCAGCTTGTGAACCTCTTCTTGCTATAGACCCACCACTGAGAAGCCAGAGGCTCTGAGGAAGCACACCAAAGAGGGCTTTGGGAATTTCTGCCTTTTTATTAAAAACTTACAGTTTGGGATGCAGCAAAATCTTCAGTCAGAAGCAGAGCAGGTTGGAGTGAGCAGCAGATCAGCAGGCAGCTTTCTGTCAAATGTGGGACATTAGTCCAGCAATCAGATGTCACCAGTGACACTGGTGAAACAGCCCCCTTGGCAGCAGGTCCAGCTTGCCTTTGTTGAGCTTGTGAGAGCCAAAGTCAGCAATAAAAGTGTCAGTAGGCATGGAGCTTGCTCTGGGTGGACTGATGGTCACTCCCTGGCTGGAGGTGAGCCACGCTGACGTGTGCTCATTGCCCAATATTGCTTGGAGAAAACAGCTACAAAGCACACAGTTATGAATGCTGCAAGGTGGTTGTAAACATCCTGAGTGTGATGACAGTGAAGAATATCTTTGTAGGCTGGTTTCTGCTCTGGTGGTGTTTCTGAAACACTGGCTGAGCACCCCAAGGGCTACTGAGGGCGTAATGCAGTCACTGCCCTCCTGTTTCTGTGCCTGATATTTTGCTGCATTGGGTTTACCAAAAGCCTTGTTTTGTCAAGTGCAGCAGAAGTACACTCCTTTATTTCCACAGTGGAGTTCAGTAGGAAAGTGTGCCATAGATCAGGGACCCTGCTTTATAGCACTAGAACGTACAAAACTTGCGGCATAGAGAATATTTGAATATGAAAGTGGCTGAGAAAGATGTTTTCTTCATCAGGATACTTACTTACTCTTTCTTTTGCCTCCCTGTCTTATCAGAATTATCTCTTGCTTGCTTAGGTTTGATTCTATTGTGTCATTTTCTTACAATCTCCTATCTCTCCTTTTCCTACCTCACATATTTTGTTTTTATAACTGAAGTGTTGCCCCACCTGAATAAGCGTGCCGTTGCTTGACATTTTTGTACTTGGGAAAGGAACCTGTGTCCTGCAAAGGTAAAACACTGGGATGCTGCGAATTGTTATTGCTGTTCCCTGCCTTACCTGAGTTGTAAGCCGAGTTTTAAAGGTGGCTCTTTCACTGCTGTGGGTGCATGGCCTGTTCTCAGTTCTGACACAGACATCCATGAGAACGAGTCATTCACGGTCACATTCTTGAAAGAGCTCTCTGCTTTTTCTTTAGCCACTTAAATGTGGTAGCTTTCTGTATCCAGCAACCACAATAGAAGCTTTAAATCCTTTTGAAAATTTTCTTTTTAGTACTTCCCTTTTTCATGGGGGCATTATGAGGCAGCTGGAAGTGATTGCTACAATAATTAGGAACTAATATGAGTGATGGCATCTTCAAGTCCTGAAATAAATTCATACAGTTCAGCAAGGTTCCCTCTCACAGCCATTCGTTGTGAGAGTAGTCAAACTTAAATGACTTAAGATGTTATGAAGGCAGAGCAAAAAGCAGTATTTTTCAAAACAGGAAGTAGAGCAGAACAATCACTATTTAATGACACTGGAATTGGAAAACATATGATGAAGCAGGAGTGTCAAGTTTACTGTGCAGCTTGCTGCTAGGGCAGGATGCTTTTTGGCAGAGTTTACCCTATTTCTGTTTTTCTGCTTATACATTTATCTTGGCGATATGAAAGGATTCCAGTAAAAGCTAATCCAATTCTTGGAATCCCCCATCTCTCCCCCCTTGGCCAGTCTAGGGCTTGTTCAGGGCACTGCTTCAGCTTTTCTGCTCCAAGGCCAGCAAGATGGTTCTCCCGGCGGATCAGATGCTGCAGCCCTTCAGGCTTGGCCCTGCCGTGGATGGTCCTCATTAGGTGAAATAACCCAGAGGTTGCTGCTGCCCTGCAGCGTTATCCTCTGACAACACATCTTTTACTTAAGCAGACTTGATTAACAATGGGTTTTACTGCTTTGAAGATCATTATACCACATATCAGTCAAACCAATATAAAAATTTCTTAGCACAATTTTTGACTGGAAAGACAAGCACAGGACCCCAACTTCCCCAAGACGAAAATATCTTTCTGTATTTGTCAATAACCTCATCCAAGCTGACATCAAGAGTAGCTCCATCTGAATCACACACAATCCCTTTTTTCCTTGTATTTTCTCTCCCTGTAGCCTAAAAAAACAAATTTAAATTTTGCCAGCAGTGAGGTATGTTATACCAAGCATTTGATTTAGAGGTTGCTCATTTCCATGGCAGTTTTGAAACATCAAATCTATTTTAAAATCCTAGCTTATATGATCTGTGTTTCTCTATGCTTACTGTCCATTTGCTTGGGGCATTTACATGGAAAGAAATTTTCTGTTCCTTAACTGCATCTATATCATCTTCCAGGCCCTTACCTAATGTTGTAATCCCTTGCACACGATATTGCAGCTGGGTGTGCAGATGACATCTCCAGCAGAGGCTTGGCTTCAGTTGGGGAATAAATGCTATGAGCAGATGAGGTCTTGGAAGACAGTTATTCAGCTTGAATGGGAATTTTTATAATGAAGATTGACAGATGAGAAAATACAGAGATTTAGGGTATGCGGTATAAGAGCTAAAAAATTCTATTTACAGGTGAAGAGTACCTTGGTTACTCATTCCATCTTGAAACCTTCTGTGGGTTAAAAGATGCTCTTAATTCAAACTGAAATGGATTTTGAATATTTTCAGTGTGCTAAGTTGTTCAGTAGTGTTCTGTACTGACAACTGCTCTACCTAATTAACAGTGCAGGTAATACAACCACTGTGATTTCTCCCTGATGGATGGTCAGTGATTTTGGCTCTTTTGCCTCTTTGTTGCAGCTTTCCTTTACTGGATCTTTTCCCATTTTAATCAGAATTCTTGTAGCTCTGTGGTTTACCTGAATAGTATTTTGTAGTCCAGATTTTTACAAAATTATTCTAGAAGTTCAGAATCTTTAAAAATCACAGCCTGCTTAGGTCTGGTGGAAGCCTCGGGGGAGAAAAAAGTGTTTGTCAGGCTTATTTTCAGGAGAGCAAAGACTTGCTGTGAATACTATTGTGGGATTGAAATGTAAATGTCCAGCTCTTCTCTATAATCCCTTGCAAGAAATTGAGCTGTCCTTTATGTTAACTTGTGCCTGGGTATATGCTTGGGAATTTATCAGCTTTTGGGACAGAATAGCCTTTAGCTTCAGTCAGAATATCTCACTGATACTGGATCTTCAATAACTCTGGCAATGAAAGACACCCACCTCCACAAAGAAGCAGATTTTTCTTAATTGCCACCAAACTTGGTGACTGTCTCTTGTTTACTGAGGAGAGAAACCAGACCTGCTAAAAATGTTGTGATATTTAGCAACATTAGTTATAGTCACTACATCACCCTGCTGCTTTGCTTTCTGCCTTTGCTCCCTGACAAATGACAGAGTAGTACAAGCAATATGTAACTTGCCTCCATTTGTTTTGATAAGGGTGTGATTTTTATTTTTTTTGCAGTACAATGCAAACAAAGAAAAGGAGGGTCAGTGCAATCAGGTAATCTGGTACAAGCTCACTTGCTTGTTACTGAACCAAAGTTCAGTTTCATGTTTTAAACTAGTGATGCAACCTTGTTTTAAAGATCAAGTACAGACGATTTGTCACTTCAGTAGTGACACCTGCCATCCTGGCTTATGCTGCTCTGCTGTTTCCATTTCAGGAGCTTGTGCTATTTGTGAAAATGAACTGAGTCACCATTGTCAGGGCATGATCAGGTTTTTATTTACTTATTTTCTGTAGAGCCGGATGCAATAGTATGTGCTAAACATACACTCTGTTTTGAATATCAGAAATACAGACCAAAAAACAAAGCTCCAAGCCATGCTAAGATCCAAGAGGCATCTTCACCGTCCAGATCAAGCCTTAATTCACAACAAGAACAAGCCATATTAAGTTTGTTCAAAACATTGGGCAGATCTTCATAAGACTGTTAGTTGAGCAAAAAATTTAGACATTTTTTATCTTTAGTGGATTGTGTAAAGAGCCCTCCAGAGAGAGCTTTTGTAGAAGGGGAGGGGATGTGCTAAAAGGGCAGGAGTTGGTATGACCAGTGTTGTCTTTTGCAAAAGCAGTGGGTCTGTCACCCATGTGAGGAGTTAGCTGAGGCTTAGGGTGGCAGAGATTATTTTATCCATCAAGATACAGGTCACAGAATTCAGCAAAACTGGTGTTAATAGAAACCAATGTCTCCTCTTGATTGTTGTATGGTCAATCCCACTTATAAATTGAAAATTCGGGATTATATTTTAGCGTTTCTGTTAGGGACTTAGAAATTGAAAGGGTCAAGAACCCAGCTTATTGCTTGCAGTGCTGGAAGAGTCTGTTGTCAGCAGGGCTCTAAACCTGCCATCTGTTTTCTGTATGAGTAGGTTGTTTTGAAGGTTTGGAACTGTGGTGCTGAAGGTGTCCTAAAATAGTGAACAGTGCCTTGTGTTTTACTCCAATGATTGATTGGTTTTTCTGGCCTGAATGTTTGCTTTGATTTTGGCTCAATTTTTTACCCAAATTGACTTAGTCTTGGAAAATTGTGGTTCAAGGTTCCATGGTGGTGGTTCAAGGTTCAAGATTTTTAAACCTTGGTGCAAAAATTTTGGAGGTTAAGGTTCAGGTTTGGTTTTTTTTCTGGATTCTGGAGACTACAGAGAAATGGGAGTTGACTGGTGTGGGTAAGTGCTGATGAGTCTGGGGAGTAGTTCCCTGGGTATATCTGAGGAGCTGTCTATTTCTTTGATTTTTTTTTTTTCACCAAGCTGGCTGACGAGGTAAAAATATCAGCTTTTCTGTATCCAATCTAAAGACTCTGCTATGCTCATTCCTGTCTGATCGGATGATCTCTACCCTGAGGAAAGAGCGAGGAACCAAATGACAGCTGCAGCTTTTCAAAGTCATAAAAGAGGGAAATATGTGTCTATGTACTTATTTATTTATTTTCTCTTCTTATTCTGTATTTTGTGCTGAGGCTATGAAGACTATTGAACTTTTTTTTTGAGCCCTTAAGGTATATCCAATGTCACTCAGACATCAAAGCTCCAGAGCTGAAATGGAAAGAGAACAACCAAATTGCATTTAAAGGTTAATAAAATAATGCTTGTGTTTTCTGTTGTCACAGAATACTAAAAAGAAAGACATTACCTGCATGTTTACAAAGGTGAACAAAAAATAGAGAAATGTGAATTCAGCTGTGATTAGCTTAGCCTTTGTTCTAAAAATGATACATCCTTATGTTGTATCAGAGACAGGATGGGCTCTTGAAGCTCTGCTTTTTTGTTTTGCCAGATATGAAATGATCTCAGTGGCCATTGATATTGTAGTTTATGGGAGTTTATTACATCTAATTGAAAACTAAAGGTTTACCCTAACATGAGAATTTCCTGTCTTTAGTCTGTTGGAATCTGGATGGCTTTTGTGTGTGTAAAGCTGAATATCACCATCCTTACACTGCACATATTGGATGTGCTTATAACGGGTGCAAGAATAAAACCAGGGAGGTTATTGCCATGTAGCAGAATTGCATGAATTTAACCAGCCCTTTGACTCATATGGCTGAGTTTAACTTCGGTATCACTCGGTCTTTGAAGTACAGATGCAGTTTTGTGGGTGTAACACAGGAGGGAACAGAGCTTGTGACTTGGAAGCTCCACAGTGTGTGAAAACAAGTTAGAACTCCAGAAGACTTAGCAGTTCTTTTAAAATTTTCCCCTTTTTGGATATAGCCAAACATTTCCTTCATACAGCTTGTCACCCTGCAGGCCAAAACCCCACATTGCTCAGTGGAATCAGAATCCTCTGGGACTTTCAGCACTACCACTCACATTATTCATGAAACGGAGGTCACTGAAGTCTACGAGAGCAGAAAGTATTAGCAGAGCGATCAGAGCTTGTGAAGTTCACTAAATTATTTCAAATTCTTCCTGTGGTGAGGTCCAAGTGTCAGTCTGATTGACTCGACAAGCCTCATGTCTTACTTAAAAAAAAAAAGAATAAAAGAAGAGAAAAGAGAAAGGCATTTCATGGTAGTTTGGAGGTCCAGATGAATCCAGGAAGGAGGATACTGGCAAAATTCGCAATGCATTAAATGATTCTTTTTCCCAGGAGTATTTTATGAAGTGATCTGTTTCGTGCATCTGCTTGTTCTATTTCTGATTCTTAGCCTGAGATTCCTGACACAGGAGGCAATAACCCTGCACCGTGTTAGATCGTATCATGTCACCCCCAATGCTGACCTTGGCTGACATAACGTGACATGCTACAGTTGAAGTAATGTAACGGGAGCCAAGGTATCATGTGCTTAATGTTAATCTGAGGTTATTATCTGTGAACACAGCAAAAGGTTTGTTGGATACCGTGTTGCATGGAGCTGCCTCGGGCAGTCTGAGCTCTGAGTGTCCAAGCTAACAACCAAAACCAAAAGAGTGAGAGAAGAGGGGCACAAACGGGGCCAGTGTCTCTGTGGGAGTCAGTAATAAAGGTACTGACCAGTTTAGGATGGGTTTGCAGACAATCTCCTTGCAGCCCCCTTGGCACCTCAACCAACCACAGAAGTGTGGCCAGGCCATGTGAGTGCTGGTGTCAATGGATTCACCCGTGGGAGGTTGCCTGTGGAGAGCTCATACACATTTCAGAGTAGGTCTGTTGCAGAAGGCATTGCTCAATATATGTATTGATAAAACTTTAGGTAAAGCAGTTAATGTAAATGTTTGGCCTATGGAGTTAATCAATTTTATAACATTTCATTTGTTCATCTTCTTGCTTGATCCTTCGACTCACTGCAAAATCGTACTCAATACTTATGTGGGTTATCTCTGTTGTTTTTCTAGGGAGACTGAGAAAACTCTGCTTGTCATCTTGGAAGATATTTTGTAAATTACATGTCATATTATGAGGCATCATATTTATCAGGCATCAATACATGCCTGAAAATTAATTGCTTAAATTTAAATACTAAAAAATAATATTCAGAACTAGAGTTGTCTTGTTTCTTCGATGGTTTAGAGTGCTCAGGGCCTGCTTCTGTTTTGCTTGTCATGTGCTCCTGTAACAGGATCATGTTCTTTAATGTGGTCACAGACTGTCTGACTTCGTAGTGCCACCTTCATTCTTAATCAGCTAGCTCTAACTGACAGGGGTTATTATTCTTGACTTTTTGTTAGGCCAATATTTTCAGTCCTTGGTGCTTAAAAATTAGCTTTATAAAGCTGTGATTGTGCATCTGCTCTGGTGAAAACCCTAGGCAGCCCAAGCTGGAAACATTTTAAAAACAAGGTAACAGTGTACCTAGTGGTTTAATTTGTTGAATATTGGCATGTGGATTTGGTGCAGATGATAATCAAACATCGGTTTTATTTCAAATAGGGGCAGAAAGGACTCAGATTAAGGAAAAAAAAAAAGTATCTGAGTACACAGGATTTTTGAGTGCTTTAAATCTTGAGTGCCATAAATCAGGCTTTGGAGTACCTTAGAGCACCTAGTAAGAAAAATTGAAGCTATATCTTCTTCCTTCTCAGGATGTGCCTTTCCTTACTCTGAACTGCCCTTTTGATCATAGATCAGTGCTGCGTTCTTGGCTGTACTGAGTTTGATTGTGCTTACATTGAAGATAACTAAAAATTCCCATTCTCTTCAGGAGCACAGGTCTAGGCTATAGTTAGTCCAGCAGCAGCGTTTCTGGGTAAAACTTTCTTCTCTATAATCTGAAAATCCTCAAGACTGGAGTAATTAAATTTATTTCATGAAAGCTACTTTGTCTCTTATGTCCTTTTAGTTTTTTCTATTGCTGTTAAATTAAAACTGGGCTGGTGATGGAAGATTTGCAAAAATTTATAGCAGAAAGAGTAGCACTCCATTACCTAATAAGATGAAGTAAAGGATAATAATTTGTCCTGGTCAGTGTCAATATTCTAAAAAAGTAACTAAAAAGAAAGAAAATTACATGCATTTTCTCTGACTCTAGACTAGACTCAGCTGTGGTGCAGACTTTCCCCCAGGTTTAACTAGCAAGCAGTGGATGTCAGCAACAATCTGATCTGGGTCCTTCACTGTGGATCATTGTGGGGCTGATCTAAAAACAAGAGAAGAGATTAAGCTGCATAGCAACAGATTTGCAGAGAAAGTAAAGGCTTATTTAATACAGTTTTCCTGCTTTCTGTTTAAAACATTATCAGGAACATGGGAAAATTAATTTATTTTGCTGGAATTAAGGAGATTTTGAGATTGTGAGTGGCCAGGCTTAAGAGGGTCATCAAAACACACAACTCAGAAAGCTCAATGTAAAACCTTACTTGTATTTGATATTCCCAACTCAAAATGGGGAAACTGTGGAGAAGCCAGGTAATTCTGAACACTAATTTCCGGAGAGGAGCATCAACCCAGACCTGAATGCAGTCAGGAATAAAAAGACATTTTATTCAAATGTCAAGATGAAGCAATGCACTGGCAGCATTGCAAGGACAGAACTATTATGAATGAATTTTCAACTCTTTAGCACATAAATCAGCAGTTCAACTAATTAAATATATATAGAGAAAAGGGCTCTAGTCCTTTCTAGGCAGTGTTGCTCAGCAGAAAGGCTATCAGTTGAATAAAATACTGGAGAAAAGGCCATAAAATGGCATACAGCAGATTGTTGATGACACCTGGAGTTGCCAAAGAAGGATAGAGTGAGTATGAGGAAGAAATTGCATTTCTGTGTACAGTAACCTCTGACCAGCCAGATAAATCACAGCCAGTTGGAAGCTATTCCAAGGCTGGAAACTCTAGGGCAGCATGCAAGGCAGAGCCACTTGAGCTGCTGTGAGATGCTTTCCATTTGGGGAAAAAGGTACAAAAAGACAAACTTCCTGAGAGAAATGGGGTGTTGGAGTTAAGAGAGCTAGAATAAAAACTCAAGGGGACAGGGAAATATTACTGGTACCTTTCCCCTCATTACTTTTGTCCCTCCTTTCTGAAGTTAGTGATACCATGCACTCTAAGACTGAGAACAGGAAGTATTCAGAGAGTTCAAGAAATTGTCCTACAAGCAGTGTTAAAGGTCTAAAGAAATTCAAGTCTCTATAGTTGCAAATTGTTTGTGGAACAGAATGACTTTCATGATGGATTTAGAAATCACTATATATAACGTCAGCAGAGCAAACAATTCACTAGAATCTTTGCCCCACAGCAAAGTCTAATAGCACATCTTGCCCACCTTTGCCATGTTCCACTGAAGTCAGCACAACTTTGCAGACATCTGTCATGGAACTGAGCCTGGAAGAGGAAAAAACACAAATATTTTCGGAAGAATGTTCCAGAGATAACATGGGACTACAAATGGAGGAGGCATAGGGAATGAGGATTTTCATTGCACCTCCAAAGAGGGTCCAACATGTTCCCTCTCCTTCCCCTAAATTCTCAAAAGACTCATTAAAAACCCTCTTCCCAAATAACTGATCGTATTTTCATACTTCCCTTCCTTTATTTGCCATTTAAAATATCTAATATTAATATGCTGCCCAGAGGTTCATGCCTCTGCACCCTGTAGCTTGTTGAGGTGTTTTCATATGCAGGGATCCAGGCTTGGTCCCACCAGGGCATTGCTGCCCTGCCTCTCCATACTGCAAAGGTATCAAGGGATGCTGGTTCCTTTCTCTTGTACCTCTTGTGCTCACTAATATTAAAAGAAGTACTTCCCAGCCAAAAGATGCTGAAGCTTAACCTGAGCCCTGCTGCCCAGGCTACCTCTTTCACTGTGGTAGGAGGCAGTAGAGTGTGCTGAGGAGCAGCTGTGACAAGCTGTGCTTTGGACGTGGATGTTGCCCTGCCTTAGAGATAAGAGATATTTTCTGTCAGTTTTGTGTTGGTGTGTGCATCGTGCAAATGATTAATGTTGTCCATTTACAGAGCATTTCTTCTGCTGGAGGATCCCAAAGCTCTTCACAAAATTGTTCACATGTAGGACTACTGAAATTCAGTTAAACTGTTCTTGAGGAGCTCTAAAGTTTTCTCTTAAAATCCACATAAAAACAAGTTTTCCGTTTTTCAAGCCTGACTTGAAGTTGGAATTACAAATCTGCAGGCATTGCATTCCCTTTCAAAGAAGGGAAAGAGCAGATGGAGTTGCTTTTTGTGTGTGCTTAAAAACAACGAATACTTGTCGATATTTTTCATTTAAATTTTCATGAAGACCTAAGAAACTCTGCTGGAGGGGGCAGGAAAATGTTGTGACTTTTACTGGCAGAGAAATATTTGAATGGTTATTGACAAAGAGCACAGTGCACAAAATGTGCTTGGGCTAAGCAGAGTGAAGATGTTTGACATATTGGCAGTGCAGCACAGGGTCAGGGGGTGACAGATTAATGTTGTGTTTCACAGTCCGAGCTAATACTCACTGCATGCCTCTGTATGCTCTTTGTTATTGCACGCATTTGGAAGGACAAACCAGCTCTGGGTTAGTTAAACCTAAGCCCTGATTTTAGCACAAAAATGACTTATCTTGGTTTAGTCAGTTAGGCAGAAGTGGAGTAAGTCTAAGTAAACTATTCTTAGACTAAATTGAGAGCATAATGTAGGAGTTTGCATTATTTTAATTAAAATCAATTAATTTTTTTGATGGAATTCAGGGCAGCAGTGAGTGAAGGATGGAGTCATTCCCAGCTCAGTGATTCACAGCAGCCTGTGACCGTGTGGCCAAACCATGAGTGCGTGTCATGGCCAGGCCCCGTGGCTCTGGGTATGCTTGGAAAATCTCAGGGCAGGAGGCAGACATTACAAGAAGTTAAAAAACAACCCATGAACCCCTTAAAACTCCACCTCTTGGCTTGATGCTCTCCCTGGCTGGCTGCTTCTGGCCTGCTCCCTGGAACAAGTAACAAAAACGACTCTGCTTCCAGCAGCAGAGACCAGGAAACCAGCAGATACTTTTCAACCCTCCAGATGCATTAAAAGAATGGGAGGTAAAGGGCTGAAATGGAAAACAGATGATAGACAGAGGCTGGCGAGAGCAGGAGGAATGCAGTGCAGACAGCCCGTGTGTCTCAGAGCTGCTGTGCCTGCCCGTGGAGCTGGCCAAGGCTGTCGGCAGTGCCATAACGTGATGGAACAGCAATGCCTCCCTTCTGAGTGCTTTGGCTTCAGAGCATCTCTGTGCTGTGTGGGACACAGCCCACAACAGTTCACGTAGCTGTACAGCCATGCACAGTGTGGTCACTGTGGAAGTTTTTATGGGAGGAACCTGCAGAATGCAGAATTTCATGCCAATCCCTGTAACGTCTGGTGAGATGGGTACGTGTGTGAGATGCAGCTTTGAGGGTTTGTGAAAGCAGAATGCTGCCAGAAGGCTCCATGAGTTCTGATCTGAACCCCCCCCTAGTACCTGGTTGATGGTTAGTTCTAAATGGATTTCATCTGTGTTGAAATGTGCACAGATTTGTGCATGTTTTTATGTTTTATATCCAGAGCTGTTTGCTGTTTCTCAGGCAAAGAGCTCTTCTCCAGTGTAGCTCCCTGTGTTGTGCATATTTCATACATGAAGAGGTGACAATAGCAGATTAATGATGAGAAGTTTTCTCCTGCTGGCCCCAGATCATGTTCCTTAACAGGCACTGCAAATACACTTTAAATGGCCGCAAAGGGAGAGCCCACAGTGGGAATAGCCATGGGATTCAGATATCAACACATTCACTGGCACGTTGGAAGTGATGTGGCACCTCTGACAGAAATAACATGGGTGGGTATGGATCTGCTCTTCGAGGTCCAGGCAAGTGCAAACGTGAGGAGAACACAGCAAAGAGTTTATCCAAGCTCCTTTAAAATGCAAAGCAAAATGAACAGTATTTGATTACAGCCATCTGAGAGTGTGAGATGGATGGATGGCTGACTGAGTTAGGAAGGCTTTGCTTTGGAAAGACACCACCTGGTTCTTCAGTAAGAATAGCTGGAGCATATTGCAGTAGCTACATAGCTGTAAGTGTGTGAAGAGGCTTGTACCCCCTTAATAACACTGTGTGTTTGTGTAGTGATCCCACCCTTAAGGAGCTCGTGTGAGGAGAATAAGCTGTGATGACGCTTTAAGGCCATTTTTTTCTATCAGTATAGCACTGTTTCTGTGTTGGGAGACATCCTGCTGCTGCTCCAGACTGCATACCTAACTGCCATAGCAATGCTGGTAGAGAAGCAGTCTGCAGTCCAAGCAAACAGCCAGCATGAAACCCAAGCAGCCTATGGGTCTGCACTGCAGCAGGGGCCAGCATCAGTCACTGGGGTGGGCTGCTGCTGCTCAGGGAGCTCCATCTGCTCCCCTCCAAGGCTGTAATTGTGGCTCCAGTTTCTGTGGAAAATACACAACTCTATCCATCCCCAATACACATCTCCATCCATCCATCCCCACTCCTCAAAATCCCTTGGAGAAGCTTGAGTTCCCTTCCTGTGCTTGCTCTACTCAAGAACTATAATGTGCATTATCACATATTATACCTTGTTTGAATGGAGACAATTGAAAAATTGCTAAACAATGTAATTTTTATTAAAAGAAAACCAATGGAATTAGGAAAGGAAATTTTCTGTTTACTTTCAGGCTTTAGAGTAGCTGTTGACAGACAATTTAAAAAAAGAAATGAGCTTCTTCCCAGGACCTTTTATAAAGAGGCCTTGTCCAGCTCAGAATTTGGGAAATGCAGTCTATTTTCTGCGGCTTGCAGTTGAGGTCAGTCTGTCTGTGATTGCGAGTATCTCTAGACTTTGGCACTGTGCTGATTTAAGCCCTAGGGCACGCATTTAAATTGTCACATATAGTGTGTCTCATACTGACATCTTCTTCTGTAGAAGTGAAGGATAATACAGCACTTGTGCTGCAGAATAAGACAGTGCTCTCTCCTCAAGCATGAAAATTGTCTGCAAATTTCAGACATGTTTTCCTTGATTGTGGCGGCTAATCAAGGCAAAACCCAAAGTTCATTTTACTAAGGGATGAACAATGCTTGGCAGTGTAGTGAATGTTAATGCAGTTAATTATTCCTAATTCTGTGTCTGTCCTCTGAAGAGTTCAATATCTCTAGACAAGGCTTTAACGATCCACAGCCACCCTGTGGTTTCACCCAGGGAATATTGCCTCTTCAGACCAGTTTGCAATCTGCTGTCCCCCAGTCTGTGCTCTCCCCTTGCTTTGTGGCATGTCACATCTGTTATGGTGAAGTTGGGTGGGGGGTTTTAAACAGGATTTGTTTTGTTTCAGAACTGTTGGATTGTGCTTTCTATTGTCTCTGTTTTCTTCACTCGGCCTATGAACTTTTGATAGTGTTTGGGCAACCTAAAACCAGAAAAAATAATCCCAAACATTTACCTACATGGGGGAATGGCAATAGTGTTTGAGGTCCCCATGGTGCTGTGTTGGTGAAGTCCCTAGGACATGGGATAGGAAAGCAAGCCTTGACTAACTTGTACACTGATGGGGATAAATTACCTTCAATAACACCTGTTTGCTGACACACTTGTATTGTAACTTAATCATTGTGATCTCTCTCTCTAAGTTGTGGCTTTATTTAGATCAGCTTAGTCTAGATCTTTGTGTTTGGGAAATCTTCATTTTAAAGTTGTAGTCACTACACATAACTTCTCTGATACTTAGAACAATTGCTGGGAATACTATTTTTTAAAAGTTGTCAAATAAATCAGCTGCATAGCTGTGTTTCTTTACTTGAAATCTTTTTTCTGAAGTTTGTCACTTATGGGATAGGTCCTGTAAATGGACAAAATTTGTGTTACCCTGAGTACACTATCTTTGCTACAAAATTATTGGCAGACCATATTTCTTTATCCAAGAGCCTACAGGGCCACATCCTGTAATTCTTTTTGTGTCATAGTTTTGCAGCTGTGTTTATTATTCTTTCTGTTTTGAAAAAGCCAGTGATTGGAATTGCCTTAATTTGGGAACTTGACCCCCTCAATGTGTGGTTTGTTGACACACAAGTGCAATTCTGCCTTCATCAAGAGCTCCATGCTCATGGAATATCTCTATTTCTAAATGTTCTGTAAAAAGAACTAATTTTTAAAAAAGGAAAATCTCTAGAAATGTCTCAGATATCCTAGAGGAGTTTTTAGTGAAAGCTCTAATGCAAAATTTGGAAGTAAAAAAAATGTTTTCTTCATCAAGAAGCCATGGTTAAAAATTGGCTTCAAGGAATAGAGAATGATTAATGAAGCTCCTCTTTTTTAGTGCACTAATCCTTCTTGAGATTTAAATGTCTGCTATGGAAAATGTCCACAGTTTGGAGTGAATGATTTATAAAAGAAATTAGGCAACAAACAGGGCTTGAGGTTTCTGTTCACAGCAGAAGATAAAAAGCTTCTAGAATTAAGAATTATTATTATTTTATTTCTAAGTATTTTTCTTACTGATTTCTTGACATATGTACTGTTAATTAGGCAGTAATGATTTTCTTTCATATGCACTGCAAATTAAACCAATAATTATGCTTTTATTCACAGAGTATATTTTGTTAACTGACCTTGGGTTTAGTGTGGAATACAAAATGAGAAGGGATTGTTACGTTCAGTTGATGCTTTGAGATTCCTAGGGAGTTCTGCTTTTGCTAACTTTGAATTTTAATTTTGGAGACACCAACAAAGATATACAACAGAAAGGTTTTAACTAAGTATATTACTTTGACAGAAGTCACTGGGTTCTACAATTAATTCTCACCAGTAGATTAGTGCACTTCATAAGCTGCAAGTCATTCTGACAAGATGAAACAAATGCAATCGTTAGTGAAATCCTGATAATTTGGAACAACGGGCTGTGAAACTAGGTCAGTTTGTGTCTTCTTTGAAATATTTTTTCCTCCATAGTATTTCATCCTTGGTTTATGTTGATAATGCACTCGATATCTTTGGTGAGTGATCATATGCTAATTTAAAGCCATATTGTATACGTAAATTCAGAACACCATTGAGAAATGTTTCAGTATGATGGCAAAAAACTTAAACCAGTGAATGTAACTTAAATATTTTTCTGTTAAAACATACATATTATTTTTCTAATCTGAAGAACATGAGGGGAATCTTATTTTTGTACTTTGAAGATAGGTACTTTAATGACTTAGAGCTTTTTTTTCCTGTCCTAGTGAAATACTGTTTCGGACTTTTTAGGGCAGGTTACTTGGAAGAATAAGGTGTCCTTTTAGAGTGTTTGTCCAAACCACTAGAGCCAAGTGTCAGGACAGCTTCTCTCAGGAGCATCTGTGGTAATTTATTGGCCCCAATCTTCCTGCTGATGTCAGTGGTAAAAGTATTGTTGACTTCAGTAAGGAAGTTCCATTCTCTTCAGATGTTGCTATCTGGATTTTGAGATATTTCTTGGAGCATGTATGCAACTTCAGGTGTTTACTACTCAGTTCTGTAGCTTGTTTTCATTAGGAGAGCACATAAAACTGCCATGCCCTTCTTCATATATTGTTTATCGCTCTCCATCCTTACCATTTCTTGCAGACTTTCAGAGGTGAAGAAAACATTTATAAAGGCTTATTGTGCAGGAAGGTTTTCTGATAATTGCTAGAATGTTGTAAATTGTTTTGGAAAGTAAGAAATTGTTTTTTGTTTCCTGTAAAAATGTTTGACTCAAGATTAGATAGCTGTTTTCCTGACTTACGGATGTGTTCCATCTGTCTGCGTCTCTCCTCTCTCTCTCTCTTTTTTTTTTTTAAAGGTGTGAATTCAGTGAATATTTGCTGGGCTGGCTGCTGGTGAATAATAATAATAATGAGAGTGCCTGGGGTATAGTATATATTTAATGAGACAAATAATATGAAAATATAATAATTTGAAAGTTTCAGACTTCTGTTCCTGTCTTATGTTTGCCTCTGATTTGCACTAGTTATGTAATTATTACTTACTGCTTTGGGAGAATTAAAAAAAAAGTTTAGATTAAAAGTACTGCTGACTTAAGAAAAAGATAAAGATTTGGATAACAACGATGAAGAGATTTATTGACATTTTTTTCTTTGCTAATAAGCCCAAAATATTAAAGCTATAGGACATGACCCAGCTTCTTAACTTAGCTTTTCAGAGGTGCTGACCAGTGAGATCTCTCTTTGCCACACAGATGAATCTGCAGAACACTTGGCTGCTTATGTTAAAAAGAAACCCAAACACACAAACCCTGCACAGGGAATAAAGTCAAATTAAAATCCATAGATGAGGTATTTTATCTCATCTTCTTTTTCCATCCTTTTTCTTGACGAGTGTTTTTCCATGTGGCATATAATGGCACCTAAGAGACATAATGAGGATACATCTTGGGCCATGAAACAATATTTATTGTCCTTTGTAACACAACAGGAAGAGCTGGCAGTTGCTCAGTGACAGGTTTCCAGATCCCACTGTTTTTGGTAGACTTACAGCCCAGGGAGCCCAGAAACAGCCCAGCTCAGTAGGTTATGGCCTTTCCAGCATAATTTCACTAGGCAGAGATTGAATGGTGCAATGTCAGCAGTCATGGATGCCCTTGGGAGTACCTTGTTAAGTACAAGGTACTGTTAGTACATTATCAGATTTGGAAAGAATAGTAAATAACATAGTCAGTTGTAATTTTCTAGGGCCATGATAATATAGCTGCAACCTGCTCATGTCCCTTTTTGCAGATTTGCTCGCTTTCATGGCTGAATTTTTGGTGAGTCTCATGGGACTCTGTCTAGTTACAAACCCTCTTGCTTGTCACCTGCATGGAAGTCTGATTCTCTACCCAATTACAAGTTCCAAATAGCAACTCCCTCTGACTTGTGTCTGCTTGGGATACTGGCATGCAAATAATAACAGACTAGTATGAAAATTCCAGGAAACCAAGAGAAAAGCACTTTGCTTGCATTACTAGAAGATATTTGGAGGGTTTTTGTTGCTTCTTTTGGGGTCTTTGTGGCTTTTTTTCTGTGTGGGTTTTTTGCTATCTTTAGGGTTTTGGTTTGTTTGTGGTTTTGTTTGTTTGGCTTTAATTTTTATTTTGTTTCATTTTCCTTTTTAAAGAAAAAAAAAAAAAGACACTTTCCTAAGCAGCTATTTTAAGCCTTCCAAATTGTCCTGATATATTATTACCTTCTCTCAGTACTCCTTGCCCTTCAGGGTTTTCCACTGTGGTGTGTTGTCCCACATATTCACTGAACATTTGTGTTTCAGCCAAAGATACGTGTGTGCACTGAGGGCTGAAGTGTTGTGAGCCTTGCTTTGCACAAAGAGAAAAGTCCAAGCACTGTTCTGTTCTTTCAGATACAGCCCAAGCAATGCAAACTCACGTGAAAATGGAAGTCTTTGAAATGTGAATGGGTTTCTTTGGGTGTCATTGTCCTGTCTGCAACTGAAACTCATCGAGGCACAGATGTGTGGGGCAGGGGGGTGCACTGTGACGCCTTCTCGTGAGGGTTTCTTTTGGCAGGCTAGGAAAAATTGCAGTGTGAATAAAGGGAACTTGTTTAGTTCGGATGAAGACTCTTATTAATGAGACCCATTATTCCTATTTTTGGAGAGTGTTAGGTTTTTTTTAAAAATATATACAATGCTGTATTATTTTTGATTACAACAGCATTCACTGGTGACTTTTATCTTTGTGTGTGAATTTCTAATTATACATGTGAGATGAGTGATCTTTACTGTAAATAGTAATGTGGTTTTCTTTCACTTGATCTCTCTGTACTGGATTCTGTTTCATTGTTCACTTTCTTCATCACAGTATCTTGCTTATTTTATCTTTCAACAGACATTTCTTTACATCCTCTGGCATGGCCCTCCCCTCCCCCTTGTAACTTTTTGAAAAGGGCTTTATCTGAGCAGGCAGTTTCATTTGTCTTTTGATCTATTTTTTGAGGGATGTGCATTCACTTCTAGTAGTAAGCCCAGTACTGAAGTCTTTATTCAAGGCCAAAGTGTGGGGGCTTGACTGTGGCTTCTGATTAAGGCTCTTACCTACAATTTCCTAGAGCTAATGGGGAACTTGGAGACCAGAGGTGTTGGCTGCTTAACTGCAAGGCTTTCAAAGGTTTTTCAGGATGGAAATTGGCAATTTCCAAACTTTGAAGTGATTCCTCTTGAGACCTGAACACACAGCATTTGTAGCTGCCAGCCACTTCTAGAAACCTGTTTTTTGTGGGCACTGGGAGATGAAGCATTTGCCTCACTCCAGGGCTGGATCTGTCTCTGCCCATGCAGCTGCACACTGAGAGCAAAGGGCACCTGA
The DNA here is from genome assembly GCA_026261815.1 of Monarcha castaneiventris obscurior. Classification (NCBI taxonomy): domain Eukaryota; kingdom Metazoa; phylum Chordata; class Aves; order Passeriformes; family Monarchidae; genus Monarcha; species Monarcha castaneiventris. The sequence continues at coordinate 2,122,592 of JAMPIT010000434.1, read as the reverse complement.
TGCTTCCTGATGGGCCTGTGGTGCCTCATCTTTGAGCTCTTCTTTCCATGTCCTTGCTGAGGTCTTCAGAAGAGCCAAAAGCATGAATAAAGAGTGTAGAAGCTGGTGCAGAAAAGTGAATCAAAAGGTTTGTAAACCCAAGTGGTATTAACACCAGCTTTAGGAGAGGGAATTGAAGTTGTGGAAGCAAACAGAAGAATCAGTCACCTACCTGGAGATGATAAATATGGAAAACAGCAGTCATTCATCTTAAGCCCCTCCCTGCACCTCTCAACCAAAATAAAGTTGGTTTGCAGAATGACCAATGATTGGAAATTCAGGTATTTGTTTTGTTCTGGTTTTCAGATGCAAAATCAAAGTCAAATCCAGTTCTCCTGTAGAAGTGTTGTACAAATGTGAGTGACTTAAACCTAGCATTTGTATGTTAAACTAGTTTAATATAGTGTTAACATTTGGAGAGTCACAATGAGGCTTTGAGGTTCACATCCCACTAAGATGAATGGGAGGTGCTCATACCTCATGCTGCAGATTCAACAAGACAGCAGAGCACTGATTTACATAGTGAAGGCTATATCTTGGCAAACCAGAAAGGCTGCAGACATCATTTTTCTAAAGGAAAGCTTCGATTCCAGGGAGCACATTACAGACTGCAGAAGGCCCCAGATCAGGAAGCCCCTGGAGCTGGGTAGTCACTGGCTGTAACTTTAAACTGAAAGACATCAGATGGGCTTTGCACTGTAAAAGTCAAGATCTCAGCCAGGTGCTCCCCACTCCTGTCTCAAGACTCTCTTTGCTTCCTCTTGCCACCTTTCCCCAGAATTGATTTTTGGATAGGAAATGTAGGCCGAAGATCTGGTGACCTTTACTGACCTTAATGTTACGCCCATTTTTGTTTCCTTTTTTAACTACTACGTCTCCTTGTTTGTGCTTAATCTTTAAGATTCTCCCTTTCTTTCATATTCTCTCTTAGGTTGATGTATTGTAACATTAATTCTTCTCCTTCCTTAGCTCCACAATATTCCCCACAGGACCTCTTCCACTTGCCTGTTTTCCTGTTTTTTGTCCTTGCTGTCTGGCATGCTATAATTTTTTATTATGCACTGTCATCCTAAGGAGCTCCTCTTTGCACAGCCATATGTATGGATGTGCATTTTCTTTAGATCTCTCCCACACAAGCTCCCCTGCAGCAGAGTAAGGCTCTCCTGTAAATCCCAGGATGCTTCTGCCTTGGGCACACAGAGGAGCAAGACAGCCTGAATTTTGCAGTAAGGTCAAATTGCAGACATTGTGCCTGTGTGTTTTGTAGCTGAAAGCCTTCGTGCTCTTTCTAGCACACACTGGCTTGGTTTGGGCACCAGCGTGGAGTGCAAATGAATGTGGCTGCGTTTTAGTTCCAGTTGGTTACATCACAAACTCCCAGCATTGCTGGCTGGCCTGGCTGGGGATTCAGCAGTGACTGGGAGGGGAATAGCAGGGAGCAGCACTAATGCTGAGGTGCATTTGAAGAGGTTTCCCCAGCAGCAGCTGCTTGTACAGTGCTGTATGTACTGTTTATGTCTTTTGTCACCAAAGTCATTTAGTTATGAGTAATTAATACAATTATCAGCTCATAGCAAGAGAGGTTAAACTATTTTGTTTTTTTTTCCAAAGGACTTCTGCTGGTGAATTTTGCTTTGCAGGGTAATGCATTCATTTTTAACTAGACCAGCTTGTGTAATGAATTAATCAGTCACAGATGAGACATAGCACTTGAATATTTTGTTTTTCTGACAGATATTACTACATACCTTGATTTCTCTTTATGGTACCTCAGCAGAGCTGGAATGAGGGTCACTCACTCTATTATTGACTCCCTGTTGCACTGCTTTCAACAGCTCAACCATCACAGTATGTCACACAGCCATGCATTTGGAACTCAATATACTTACTGTCTAATAAGCTTCATTTTCTGTGCCACTAGCTTGTGTTCTGTAGCGTTGGTTTCCCAAGCATGGTACTAAGCAATTTTAGGAAACGCTGGTACAACTGTAGCAATTTTCCTCAATTTGTTCCTGACAAAGAACTCGCTTCAAAATTGAGTTGGCTTCCTTTTTGTTCAGAACACTGGTAGACACAATTAGCCTCATTAACCCTGGTTTCTGTTTCATAACAGAAAATTAGCCTACAATCACTGGTTTGCTGGAAAACATTGTTGTAATTAGTCCTCAACAGTCTGATATGAAAATCCATTGCGTTTTTAATTTCTCTGACATATACAGAAAACATGCCTGATTTCTCACTTATCTTGGGGATTGAGATAAAGTCAAGGACCAGGTCCTTGGCTTGCTCAGAGCACTGTTGAACAGATTGGACAAACATCTGTTGAGAGAGTCAGAGGTGCATTGGCCCCGCCATGCAGGAGGGCAGGAAGTGGTTTCTGGGGGTCCTCTGCAATTCTGTGAGATTCTGACCCTTCAAAGAGCAGGAGACCTAAATAAGGACCATTTAAATCCTGGCCCCACTGGTTGGATGCTTTTCCTCATCAGTCCTCCGAAAATTATTATTCCAGATTTATTGCAAAGTAAGTTCTGCCTTGTTCCAGCTCTAAGGCAGTAGTGGCATTGAAGCCAATTTTTTTTATCAGCTTAGAAATGAAGCAACTTAAAGGTGAATCAGACTAATTATTCTTAAACCTCTGTAGATAATCTGAAATTGGTTGATCGAAGAGATTTATCATCACCTTTAGGACCTGCATCACTCTAGTGAATATGTCAATGAGCATGATTATGTTCTCCTGAAACCATTAATTATTTCAAGACTGTTATTCCAATCAGAGAGGAAGGACACAGTTCATGTGGGTTCCTAAGCCATTAGCTGGTGCATCACTCTCTCAGAAGTTCACAGAACTAGTGCTGCTGTAGGTTGAGGTGTACTGGATCCAGCTGCTGCGACCTGGTGTCCAAATTGTGGCTCTTACCCAGACCCTGCAGAGCAGAAATAGAGGAGGTCTGTGTACACCTGTGTGTGCAGAAATGTGCCCAAGGACTCTCCTGGAGATCTGGGTACCTCACTTAGGCTAAATTACATTCCCTTGTGAGATGGCTAAGATTTGTGTAAATCCAGTCACCTTTGCTTGCCTTAAAAAGAAAACCTTAATTATTTTGATTTCAACATCAAAACTCTAAGAGTAATTCCTAATCTCAGTCTGTCCTTTCCATGCCTCTTGTCATCCAGGAAAGAGAGATGTGGAGTGCTTACCTCTGAATGTGTCATGAGTGACTTTAGTGAAGGATTTTAAATAAATTCTGAGCTGTATTTTAGTGAAAGGCAAGAGAAATTATTTGTATATTTACAGCATCTTAATTCTAGCATGCAGGAAAGGGCAGGTTTGCAAAAGCTTTTCGAGCTGCTTGCACAATAAGGAGCTGAAGACTGAACTGCATCATTTGTGCAGGAAAGGGATTATCCCACAAGTCTCTAGTGCCTAGTGAAATTTTTGCCTAAGGGACATTTTTCTCCTGTATTAAATGTTCCTCTTATTTCTCAGTTGTTCTCTCTAAATGCATATGACACCCTGGGGGTGTCTCCATTTGAATGATCTCAATTGCTTCTGTGTCCACTTGGGTGCCAGGCTAGAGGACTGTGAAGAGAAGCAGAGCTATTCCATCCTGATAGCTGAACTGCAAATGAGGAATTCTGTAATTCAAGTTCAGGTCACTACATATGTTTGTATTAAGTTCTTAAATAACCAAGCAGTAACTAAATAAATAGTAATTTAATTTATTAGATGCCCTGAGCATTTATAGTCAAAATGCTGGGGAAATGAATAAGAACTTACTTATTCCACAGAGAAACATGCAAGCACTGACAAAAAGCAAAGCCTTCAAACTCCACGTTCAGTTCATTCGTGCATGAGGCACCCTGTGTGCAAAATGATAGTGTTTGGAATGTCAGCCAATCAAGCAGTCTAATTGGCTGAACTATTTAAGTGCCTCTTCATATAGAAATGGGTTTTAACATTTTTTCTATCACACTTTAGCTCCTCCAAAGTATGCCTGAGCTTTACTGTGCTTCCAGCCTACTGAAGGGTTTCCTAAGGCCTCTGCCTGGAGATCTGCATGATAAGTTGAGCTGTGACCTAACACTTCATCTAGCCGAGGGCACAAATCTCTCTCAGAACCTGGTTGTGGGGGAGCTCTGGGAGTAGTCCATCGGTAAGACATGGTACTAGCTCCTGTTTCTCCTATTCCAGTGTGGCAGGGTTGTGCCCAGCTGGCCTTCAGGGTACCTGTAATTTCACTTCTTCCTGCAAGAATGGGTCTGGAGCCCCATTTCCCCCTATTCCAGCACAGCTAAACTGCCAGTCATGTGAAGTAGCCCCATCACATGAGCAGTAGGTGAGATGTTCCAGTACCAGAGGTCAGCTGAATGTGCCACAAATTACAGGTAGCGAGGTGCCTGGGTGGGGCTTCAGTCTCTGCTAGCAAAAATACATCAATGAGTGTGTGCTCCAAGCAGTGTTCAGGTGGAGGTGAGCTCCTGGTGAAGGAAGCACACCCTCCCCAAGTGCACAGTGGGGAATTCACACTCTGTGGTGCTGTCAGTCTGCAAGGCTGAAGAGCACCGAATAAAGATGATAATTAGAGCCTCATGGCTAGTGATTTCTATGTTGCACTCCCAGCTTCTTCACTGATTTTTTTTTTTTTTCTTTTTTGTGATGAAGGAGGATAAATCATCCAGACCATATGAACCAATTCACTCTTCTGCAAAATGATTACATGTGGTAGCTTCTGATTGCCACACTGTGCTGCATGTGGCTGTTTGAAAGATGCCTTGAGATGCTTGCATGAACATTTAGATGTAAAGGCAAAGCCCTATCCAGTGTCTGTTTCCAAACAGAGTCAGACTCCACAGGGGAACAGTTTCCTGTGCACACACACGGACTCTGTTGCTTGGCCTGTATTTGTCAGCATGTGTTTGTCCATCCTGCCTTTGCTTGTTTGGTTATTTCACACTACATTCACCCTAACCTGAAAAAGAAGAGATTAGGTTAGATTATTTCCAAGATCTGCAAATGCAGTAGAATGCACAAGGGGCATTTTTGGCATTAATGTTCTGTGTATTTTGTTCAGATAATTAAGCATGGAAAGGTCACCTTGTGTTCTAACAGAAAGCATAGAGAGATGGCAGAGAGAAAAAGCCAAGTTTGAGCAAAAACACTTTAAGGAGAAAGGACAATATTTATTACTTCTTCAGTGTTCCCTAAGATGCTGTAATACATTGGTTCCAACCCTATGCCTATACACTTAGATTTCCAAAGCGAAATATAAAGTATGAAATTGAATACAAGGTAAGGGCTAGGCAGCTCAAGGAGTGCACACTGTTGACAGCCATTTGGCAGTTTTTGTCCTTTGGGATGTGCATGCAGGTGAGGTTTGTTCAAAGCACATCAGCCATGGCACTTTGTAACTCCCAAGGAGAGGCCTCATGAGGAGGTCCTTCTCTTGTCATGTGCTTATGTGCCTTGTCAATATCATGACATTATCCTGTCCTTAAATACATTTCATGTCCTTAAATACATATCATGTCCTTAAATACATTTAAAAAATTATTAAATAACCCAAACAAACAACTTCTTTTTTTCCTTAAAGGAATGAGACCAGTGGGTCAAGTTGGATTATGAAGTCCCAGCAACTTTTTTCCTGAAGCCTTTCCCATCTCAGGGATGCTACTCTGATTTCACTTCGTACTTGTGGTTTTCTGTCTGCAGCTAAACTCTGCTCATTCTTCACCTGGTGAATGCTTCCAGTGCAAGCCACTGACTGCATTCATAGGGGAGCTTGCAACATCCAGAAATCCCCTCCTGAGTTACAAACACTGAGAAGGGATTCAGAGGGTTGTTGTGGGGTATGGAGCAGGGCTGGATGGGAGCTGCTGTGTGCACACACAAATCCAGTCCTTCCCTGTCTGACCCTTGCAGCATCAGAGGGACTAAAATAACATAACTATAGTTTCTTGAGGATGATTTCTGCTCTCAAAGTACCTAAGATTGGAAGGTTGTATAGATTTCTGTTTCATGTTGGACAAATGAGTGCAATGGATGAATATAATAGGAATCCATTTTTCTTCCGTTCTTGGCTCTCACAGAATATATTTAAAATTCACTCTTAGGAGACCTTCTTGCCTCCTCTATGATTGGCAGGGGGACTGTCTGTACTATGCAGAGCTGTAATTTATTTATTCCTTCTATTTGTGACCTGGAGTTCTTTGAGTATTTTCCCCCCTCTCATGGAAAAAGTAATTCTCTCTCCTGCTTCAGTCCTACATCCTTTCTTATGAACACTTGGTAAAGATTTCATTTTTCTGCAATCTTTTTCATCTCTTACTAAATAACCCCAGCACTCTCTTAGAGCCCTGCTGACATTTTGCTTCTTATATACTTGAAAAATTCTTATTTGTCTTTATTCCTTGAAAATATTTTCCACTCTTCCTTTCAGCCTTTCCTAGCCAGATTTTATTCTTTTAGTTTTATTCCAGCACTTGCTCACCTATTTCTTGTCTCATATGCCTTTCATGTCTTTTAGTTACACATGCATTCATTTAATTTTTCTTTTTGTGTCTATTTTTCTTGTATTTTACTTCACTTGATGGCCTTTATTCGTCTAAATCAGCTGAATCACACAATGCTCCAGTCCATTTCTGGCTTTTCCAAGGCCAGGTAAAAAAACCTAAGAGAAAGGAAATAGTGAAGGCTTGGTGTGCTTTGTGCATCTAAAGGGAACAACTTTGGAAGGATTGGCAGGGTTTCGACAAGCCATAGACCCTTGGTGGTGCTTGTTCTCAGTGAAACTGAGATCATGTTTAAATCTAAATTACAGCATGTGCTTTTAGGGGTATGTGGTAGCCCTTGTTCCTAGAGCTTGGCTCCCCTATGAAAGCAAAAGGAGCACTGTAATTATCTGGGTTCCTCCCCCAGATTCCTTCATGGCAAACCCACAGTTTGCTTGTAGAATTTTTTTTCCCCAAAAAAAAGCCTGCTTGTTCTCCTTCTCCCTCTCTTTCCTGAGATGCTCTGCTTGAGTGCACCTATTGACTACGGTAAGACAGAGCTTCCATCTGGCCTTGTTTCACTCTGCTTCAGCCTTAAGCCCATCCCTGGGATTTCTGGGTCAGCTTCTGCTTGGAATGTGTGCAGTGCCTGCCTGAAGTTTTTGTGTCTCTCCTGATCAGGCCTCTGATGTGTTTGCAGAGCCCAAATGCAAGCCCAGAAATTCCTGACTTAAAAATGCTCCTATGGCTTCTTTTTGTGACTCTTCCCTCTTCAACGCTGTCACACTGGGCCACCAGCAGGCTTCCCAACAATGCAGCTAATTAAGCAGGTTTTGAGGGCTTCAGGAGTCCTCCTGCTTACCAGGGAGGGAAGATTAGAGGATGGTAGTACTTCTACAAGGCCTCTGAAAGCCATTACATGGTCTCGGGTGAGATTATCACCTCTCCTGGTTTTCAGTTTAACTTTTGGTTGAACAGCTGTTCTCTTGAAAGAGGACAGGATGTAGCAACAGCCTGAAATTACAGGGAAGCAGAAGAAGTCTCCAGTAAGATGCCCTCCTCACTGAAAAATCTGTTACATCTCAGCCTCTGATGATGCAAATTCAGAGCAGGAGGGGAGAGGAGGCAGCAAGCCAATGGTTGGATAGATACAGATAGAGTTTAGTTTTGCAGGAGAGGAAAAACCCATTGTCTGCAACCACATAATCATCTTGCATGGTGTGTAATGTTTATAAAGAACAGGGGTCGCATATGGCTGGCTGTCAGCAAGAAGCAGCAAGCTTGAATTAACATTAAAAAAGATGAGTACTTAAGAAATAATCTAAGTACATGTAACAGAAGTAAATGGTTTCAGCTGTGATAAAAGAACAGTCTCTCCTTCCTTCAGACTTAGTTCTATGTTTCCTTCCTTAATTTCTTCTGTCATGTTAAATTATTCACGAATACATCCTGGTATTGAAAGGGTGGGACCTAAAGCAGCCAGGTTCTTTACAAGCCCTGTGATAACGTTTAACAAATCAACTGAGACCTGCAAATGAAAAATTTCTATGGGCCTTTTTAAGTACTGCCACATCTAAAAAGATGTTCAGGTTTGGAATACAGAGCGCTGTTGTGCCAACAACATATTTTGGGACAATTTTAGAAGCCCATGTTATTCCCTTGCTGGGCTAAAGAGCCCCCGTGCTCCAGTTGTGTGATATCAGGGATGGGAACAAGGGCTGGCTGTAGATAACTAGGGCTGGCCTTAACTGTGTGGGATACTTGTATGTAGGAAAGAAAGAGCTGGTTCTCAAGGAAAGAAAATGAGGCCAGTAAGAACTGCAGGCTTCCCTCTTCATCTTCTGCTGCTTCCTGGGGGCTAGGGGTGTCACTGTACAATGCTGTATTCTAACACTGACTGCTGATTATTCAAGTGACTATCAAAAAAATTACACTGCTGAAAAGAATATACTGAAGATATAGTGCCCAGAAAATGCCATGCACTTCAATGGGGAGCTTTTGCCAGAGGACAAAAGGCCTGGGGGCTGCAAGAAAAGACAGAAGGAAGTGTGGAGCCTGTGCTTCCCTGGGGCAAAAAACATCCATTAATTTATATTGATTACATCCCTAAAGCATTATAATTTTTTCTTCCCTGTTGTTCAGATCTTGCTGTTTCTAAGTCATGGAGAAAAGGGGGAAAATGATGAAGAGCAAGCTAATGGTAGCTGTACAAGGAAGAGAGGAGATTAAATATGGAGCTTGTCCAGCCCTTCCATTCTCTATCCTGCCTCCCACTTACCTTGTGAGAGGCTTGCCCAAGCTGAGGATGGCAAAGGGAACTTGAGGGTGGAGAGGGATCACTGAGGGGTTGCTTTCTGATGGCTGGGATTGAGCTCCTGAACAGTTTGCCAATGATGACCAAAGCCCACTCAGAGCACAAAATTGCTTTCTTCTCTGCTCTATTTTCTTGATCATTCATCATTAAATTTATTGATTAGAATAAACTATAATTATAGGGGAAGTAATGAAAACAATGTTCTGTTGAGATAGCAGCTAGAGAAAGCAACAAAAAAAGGTGCTTGCGAGAGCCCAGTCTGACAACTGGAGTGAGGAGGTGACTCCCACATTGATGGGAGTCACAGAAAAAAAGCTGTTCCACACCACTGTTCACAAGCCTCTCACAGTTATTCATGACCCACCCTGTGTCCATACCCTTACCCCTGCTGCTCTTTCCCAGAGTCTCTGAGCCTGGAAGAAGTTGGATTTCTGCTGGTCCATTAGATCAGGGTGAATTCTGGCAGGGAGGCCTCTTACAGCTTTGTACTTTCTTCTAGTTTACTTCATGGCCTTTTCTTCCTAGCAGGGCAGAAAGGTGAGGAAGAAATACAGAGAGAGGGAGGCTCCTGCAGAGTGCCTGGGGCAGTGTGGTTGCAGCTGTCCCTTGCCTTATCAGAGTGGACAAGGGCCTGATCTGCTCTGTTAGCACTGCTTGGCAGAAGGGAATTAGGTTATCTTGAGCCAGGCAATAACCCTTTGTGTAATTTTAACATTTTGAAAGTGCTCTCTATCTATGTTGGAGATTTGCAGGGAGCTACTGTCTGCCTCCTCCAAACGTGATGATCAGGACACATTATTTGAATGTGGTGTGATGGCAGATGCAGCAGATGCTACATTACTTTCTTATAGAAAAAGAGATTTTTTTTTTTTTTTCTGTAGGAGAAAAAACTTCATTCAAAACACAATTCACTAGAACGTGAAATGGACAATATTTTAATCCCACCTTATGTTATCATTGTGGTGACTTTAGTTACACACTTCACTGGAGAAGTCAAAGTTTTCCATCTATTTAATGTACTGGCTGACCAATGTTTCTCCAGTCCTGGCTCTTCCCCACAGAGACAGTCTGCAATGGCTTTGTTATCTGTCTCATCCCTCCTCCTCCGCCCTGCTTTTGTGCCTGGTTTCCGGCAGAGCTCTGCCAGCCCAGCAGTTAGCCTGCCCCACACAGCATCCCCAGCTGCTCTGCTCCCCTCTGTCCACACTTGGTTCACTCTGTTGAGACCAGGACCTTGGCATGTATTTTACCCTGGGGTCTGTATTTTTCTCCATGGTACTATTTATCACATATTCTTTCTTTCCCAGTTCATTATTTATTCAAGCATACAATTCACATCCTCCCACAGTGGGGATTAGTGGAGGGTCCTGCTTGGTAAATGGGAGGTTTTTTACCCATTTGCTTTGTATCTGGGGTGGTTCTTTCATTGCTGAAGTCACTATTTCTGGCAGTCCTGCGATTTCCATGCTGTGATCCCGTTCAAATGAGCTCCTTCGCATTCTTATGCCTCTTCTCCAAATGATAGGCATTGTCTGTAGCTTCATGTGTTGTTTTTTCACTCAGCTCCAGCTATGGGTTCCTTGCACCTTTCCACTTCCAGTCTTGTTTTCCATGGTAGTTTATATTCTCTTTCCTGCCTGCAACAGAAGAGGAGTGTCCTCTCCCCATCAGTTCTGGTCTGGACTGACTTCCTCTTCTTGGCCGGTTCAAGAGGATTTCTCAGAAGTGCCCCTTAAAACTGAGACTGGTGCCTTGTTATTGGATTGGTCCAAAATTTCTCTCTGTTGCCAGAAGCCTCTTTTGCAGACTGTTTCTAAACACAACTCTGAGATGTTTTAATCTTCTGCGGCTGCAGCTCTGTTCCTGTCTCTGTTACCTCTCCCCACTCAGCCTTCTTTGCCCAGATTAAATGAGAACTGTGAAAAATGTCATCTTCTTTATGACTAGCCTTGACCCAAAAGGTTCCCTGCTCTGACAGCTGCTTTCTTTTTTGGCAGCCACATTACTGTCTGCAGCACTTTTAAACCTTCTCCAGTTGTATCACACGTTCCCACAGAAATTCCAGCTCTGATGGCACTTCTAATTGGTTTGTTTTTTTTCCCTTTATGTCTTATCTTGTTTTACTCCAAGTACTTTGTGTTGTCCTGAAGTTACCCTGAGCTGAAGAGGGTGGCAGGGATTTGCCTCATTCAGTGTCCAAGCTCCAGCACCCTGGCATGGTGTAACATGAGAATTGGCATAAATGGAAAATCAGTTTCACATGGCTCATGCCAGCACACGTAGGAATGTGTTGACTGCAGACAGTGTGTTGTGTGGATTGCACAGATAAGCATATTCTCTGCTATACCATCATTCAGTGCACAGCCTGCCAGGAATGTATCTGCTCCTCTACAGGTGGACTAGTTCTTAATGCAGTTCTGTTTTCTGTAATGGTCTCTAATGTGTTCACTGTCTTTTTGATTTGGCCTTTTGTAGCTAAATCTGTCTCAAATATACCATGCTCCATAGGTATGTAGGAAAGTCAGATGGCTCTATAAGGGCTCCTCACCAATTAAAAAATATCCCCTGTGGATCAATACAGTCAAGTGCTGTAGTTTGATTCACCAATACATTCATTTCCTGCAGCAGAACCACTTATTAAAGTTGCTGACCATAAGAGAGGAATGCTTTTCTATAGAAATTAAACTACCACCGAAAAGTCCTTTGGTGGGGGACGTTCACCTCTCTCCACCAACAGCCCAAGTGATTGAGGAGGGCTGGAACTCACCTGCAGAAGCGAAGAGCAGGTTCTCTATAGGTGTTGTTCCAATTTAGAGACTGAAATAATGGCCTCTGGCCTCTGCCCTACATGGAAGGATAATGTGGGAGTTTTGGACCAAGGGATTTGCATATGTGTGGAGCCAGCATAGAGAAATACAGAGCATTTGTTGAGTACCTGCCTTTCTTGCCTGTTGCCCGACAGGCTGTACCTGTTTATCACCACAGTCTGCATTTGGTGACATCTGCCAGGCCCCGTGCTGTGCTGTGCTCTCAGAAATCCCCAGGCTGGCTCTGGGGAGGCTGGAGCCTGCACCTTGTGAGGCTGCACCAGATCTGGAGTCAGCTCAGAGCTGGCTGAGCCAGGAGGCTCTGCTGCACCCTGCCTTGCAGGGGGAGACAAGCCTGCTGTGTTCCATGTGCTCCTGCTGTGTTCCAGGTGCTCCTGCTGTGTTCCAGGTGCTCCCTGCATCCCCAGGTGCTCCCAAAGCACAAGCAAATGTCACTGCATGGCAACGCCACAGCAGCCACTGGTGAACAAGTCAAATGTCACTGAACTAGCAGTGATACACATGATCTTCTGCCTGGTCCCGAGTGGTTCACAATGGGAGCTGCTCTCCCTTGACAGCCCTGAAAAGAGGACTAATGCCTACTGCTGATTGCCAGGGTTTTCTGACAGCAAAGCAAAGCACTTTTTAAAGGCTTGTTTACTTTTCATTGAAACTTGAATTGAAGATATTTCATAATAGAATTTGAGCAAATTTACCAGATGTTTCATCCCACTGTGCTTTTCTGGCAGGTGTACAAGACAGAATGCTGACTAAGGCTAATAAATCAGGCTGCGTATGAAAGTCTTGGGGAAGGAATACAATATATATGCCTGAAACCATAGGAAGATCTTACCCCATCGATCCTTGGGAATTCCTGATGTTTCCTGTGCTTTTCTCAGAGACTGATCTCAGATACAGGAGGGGAAGGGGGTCCTGTTCTCTGCTTGTAGCCTATGGTGAGACACAGCTTTGTCTAACAGCACTCCTTGTGCTGGCATTGGAGATCATAGACATAAAAATGATGAATATATTTCTAGAGTCAGGCAATTATCTATCCAGCTGGGAGAGGATGGGAAATCAGAGTCTAAGTTACATTCAGAGACTGGCTGTGACCCAGTAAAGTACTGTATTGCTCTACAAAATAATACTCCCTTCCTCATCCATATCCTTCTCTTCCACCCCCTCACCCTCTGTCCTTTTGCTTTGTTCAGTTTCTAATAATCTCTTTGCTTCCTTGCTGCTCTATCCTGCTGAGCTCTGCTGGCTTCCTTGGAATCAGGAAATAAAGCCACTGTAGAAGACTTTCTTCTTTTGGGGACTTGCATTGCATGTGTTAACCACACAGAGCTGTTTTAACTCCCTTTCTCACGGTACCTGATCAGTTTACTGACCATTGTCTGTGCAAGTTTGGGGCATTCAGTCTGCTTTTGCTTTCTTTTCTCTAAGCTTGCTTCTATTTCCTCTTACTGCACTTCTGCCAGCTCTCTAGATATTCACCTCCTTGTTTCTCTCCCTACATATGCTGAAAAAGCAGATGAAGTTTCCACACCATCTTCCAAGCAGAGGAAATAATACAGGAAATGCTATTCGTGTTTGTCTGACTGCAGTAGGAAAACATACACCAAACTCTTCCCTGAAGCCCACACAAGCAACACTTGTGCTGGTGATACCTGGCTCACTAGGGTTTGGGAGGCTTTGGGTGATAGCACAGCATCATGTCATTCTATCCTTGCTGGGAGGGATTTAATTAACGTGCCCCTGAAATCTGTCTGCTGCTGGAGGCTGTGCTAGCTGGAGGCTTGCAGTGCTGCTCCTCCTGCATGGCCATTTTTGAGGATTCTCCCTCACACCAGGGTAAGAGTGGTATCAGGCAACCCCTCTTTTAATCCAGGAGATGTGAAATCATGATACTCAAGCACAGCAAAGTATTCTTTAAATGAAAGCATGGACAGACATATACCCACAACAAACAGATTGCCTTTGAATGAAGTTTGTCCATCTGGGTAGCAGTGTCAGGGAAAAGAAGCTGCATTTTTAAATCAAAATCATGTTATTTAAACAAGTTCTGTTATTCTGTGTGTTGCCTTTATCTGAAGATTGCAGGCATTTGTGATTATCTGTCATTTTATGTTTATGCAGCTGTTTTAATCCTGATAGGTCAGAGAAATTTGCCACATGGCAGCAATGGCAGCCATCTCATCCAGCATGTTACAAAAGAATGGAGAGACAGGGAGTGCTACAGCAAATTGATGCACTTAGAAAAATGCTGTAAAGCCAATCCAGTCCATTTTTAATGCTGTGTCAGAACAGTCTATGCTCAGTGAATTGCAGGATTTTCAAGTTATCTGTCTGTGCAAGATGAAGGGCCGAGGTGGCTGTGCTGGGATTAAACCTGTGCCTCTTGTGGCAGTAGGTATTCCTTGGCCTCTGCAGGAGCTTGGGGGTTAAGGGGCTAGAAAAGGCAACACTGACTATCTTCCAACTCCTCAGGTCTTAAAACCATCAATACCCGAAGTTATTGTGATGTTCAGCCTGTGTCTGCTGAGTGAGTCTGCACAGTTTGGGCACTACTCCAGCTGCAGCTGCTCTTTAAAGTTGAAAAAAAATGCTTGGAAGGTGTTTGTTTTTCGTTTTGTTTTGTTGTTTTTGGGGTTTTAAAAAAATTATTATTTTCTCAACTGTGAAAATAGTTTGGTGTCGTGTCCCTTCCCCCTACCCCTTCCTTTTCCAGCAGTTTCAGTTTAGCTTGTGTCCCACCGCTCATACTCTCACTGCAGCCTTAAAGGAGCACAGACCAAACCTCAGCAATTTTCAGCAAGGCCACAGAGTCGTTGGAAAGGTTCCCACTGCCTTCTTCAGTGAGCTCTAAAAGGCAGATTCCAGCACTTCCAGTGCTGCTGTAAATAATGTCTAGAAGGGGCCGGATAAGGAAGAGGGGGTACACCCAGCCTCGCTTCCAGCTCGGCTTTCATTTCCTTTGTCTCTTTTAAGAGAAACAAGGGAGCTAATTTCATGTAACTTGGCACATCATCTGATTGTTGGGCCTTTAGGGGTCTGTTTGGGGCTGCCTCTCCCACCCACAGGACTTCAGGCTCCAGGTTTGACTTGGAGGAGCCAGAGAGGCCTCCCGAGTGCCTGGAGGGGAGAGCGCAAAGTGTTAACTGCAGAAGCAGCACTGGAAACAAGGGCAATTTTCTGGCTTTGATCTGTCACTTGGCAGTTCCAGGAGACAGCCTTGTCTGGGGCTATCTCTACAGCAGAGTTTGGAGGGGGCTGAGAAGGCACTGCTTAGCCTGGGGGATCAAAGTGCACCAGAGAGCAAAGAAGCACAATGTCCTCTGAAGCAGGAGCTGCAAAATATAAATACAGTGCTGCTCTCGGCTGGGAAGCCAACAAGGGAGGATGTGCTTCCCTGCTTTCCTTCTTTCTGTGGATTTTTCAACAGGTTAAATTGCATTTGGTTGTTACAGATTGTGAGTACTGAGAGACAAATGCTGCATCTCCAGCTAGGAAGGCAGTGTTAGGGTGGGGTTAGTAGCCAGATGAAGCAGAAGGTGTTAAGTTATTGATAACTTACTGTATCATTCCCTTAATTCAGCAGAAGGTGACAAGGAGATGAATTAAATATAGAAAATAGACATGCAAGAACTCAAAGAATCTCTGTGTTCTTGTTCAACACTAAGGTACAGAATGCATGATTTCATGCAAATCAGACTTCATTTATTTTCTCTTTTGCTTCTTCAGTTAAATATGAAATGAATGAGAACAAGAGCTTTTTTCCCAGCATCCCATACCTAGTAAATTCATTCTGGGAATGGAGGAAATAGAGTGAATATGATTCTGGACAATGACATCGCCAATGATCCAAAAATATTTGCACTGGGTGACCTGAATAGTCTCTTGAATATAAATGAACCACAAGGGAAAATTTCTATTAAGAGCAAATGCAGTAGCTAAAAGGGTGATATTACTGAATTGGAAATATGCAGAAGGATTAAAGCTTGCTGAGTTGTACACAGGATTAAGTGAATTGACACACTTGGAGAAAATAATTTCAATAATTAACAGGTTTTTGTTCTTTGGGAATTTTTCTGGGAAACTTAGTCATAATTGTCATACCATACACAGAAAGTTACTACTGTAGTGTAGAATAATGGAATATATCCATGTGGTAAAGGGGTGACCCGTAATCACATTGTTGTGCTAGACAGTAAAAAACATAGACATTTGAAACAGAATTAAATGTTGTATGTTAAAATGGGTTTGTTACAATGTGTTTCCATCCGTGGGACACCTTCAAAGTGACAGTTTGCTCACTGGGTTATCACCTTCAGGCTGGCCCTTGCTTACCAATGAAGAACTCACACACATGCAGGGCAGACAATGTTGCTGAGGTCATGCAGAAGGGACCTGAATTTCTTGGTTATTTTTCCTTTGCTAACCCTCTATGCTCTTCCTTTACACAACGATCCCGATGAAACAGGGCCAAGCAAAAGCAAAGGCTGGTGATCCTGTTGGGAGCTGGGTGGTTGTGGTCATTACTACTCTTCAATCTAATACCTGCCTAAGCCATGAGCACTCCTCTCAAAGTCAGTCCTGGGCCATCACAAAGGCTTGCAGGGGTGCAGTTTAAAAGCCAGGAAGCTGGACCAGGCAGATTGGCAAGGGCTCATCTGTCTTCTCACAGCTTCAGGCCTCTTGTATTGTTAGTGCTTGGTGCTTACTGCCAGGTTAAGTCTAACTTAGGTTAGGATTAATGTGCACTGAAGGTTACATTTCTGTTTTTACAGCCTTACAATTTTCCAAGGCACCTCTCTGCCACTGAATGTGATCATCCATGGTCTACAGCAAGTGTCACTTGTTCATTAGTCCCTCTGAGTTCTCCAGTGAAGCCAAGTGATTGAATCTTTGTAACTTACTGGGGCAAGGAGTAGATCTTATTTCCCTTTGTACCATGACACAGTTTTGCTTTCAGTAAATAATAATAGTGACAACTTGATCATTACTGGGCTATTAGGTGTGCCTTGTAAGACCAAAACTGTACAAATTATGTTTAGTACATATGCTTAATCTTCCTCTGTGGCACTTGAACTTTATTAACCAACCTGTAATCTCTGGTATTGCAGCACTTGTGAGCAGGACAGTCCCTTGCTGAGCATTTTAAATGGTAAGAGTTCTAATACCAACAATTCCAATTCAGGTAAAATATCCTTTCTGATAACATGAAGTATGAAAGATTCCCCTGACACAGTTGTGACCTGCCTGTTTTGCATAGCTTGGAGGATTAGCAAAGTCTTTCTTTGAATTGATTGCGATTAAAAAACGCTCATTGACAAAACAACTGTTATTCACATGATTAAGAAAACCACTAATTGGGGAGTGGTGAACAGCAGCCAAACAAAATCTGTTTGACTCCAGCTCTGCAGTTAGTGCCAAAACATTGATGGAAAATATACAACTTTTAGTCATTGCATACAGAACTGTAGAAGAATGAAGAAAGGCTCTGATCCAGCATTGCCCAGTGCCTCCTTTGAGGCCACTGCAGTGGTGTGTAGAGAGCGTGGTTTGCTGGTTAGGGTATCATTGGTGGTACAGGGCTTCTTCCTTTCTGCTGGGAGAAAGTGTGTGTGCCTGGGAATGTGTATGGTAGTGAGTAAGGACTTGATGTGGGCTCAGTTTTGTGGTCTGTTTGCTTTAGTAAAACCTGAGGAATTGATCCTAAAAGTGCTAAAGGACGAGCTTAGAATGTTGTGCTAATGATCTTGTAGGATATGGCAGCAGTGCTCTGCTGTATAATGGTTTTGCCCTTCCTCCATGTACCTCCAGATAGTGCCTGGAATCATTGCCTGTTGTGAATAGTTAATTGTATCATTTATTACCTCCCAACAGCAGTCACTTGGGCTACAGGGGGCTGGGGAGGGTGTTTGGAGTAGTTGGGTTTTTTGTTGCTTTTGTTGTCTATGCTGGGATTTGGTTTTAACGCTAGAAATACATTTGGCATGGACAGCAGGGCTGTAAGGCACTGTGGCTCTGGGGAGTTCTTTGCACAGTTCTGTCCTGGGTAATATCCCATAGAGATGAGTTTTAGTGCCTTAGCAGAAGGAAAGTGTGAACCTGCTAAAGGAACATGGTTGGTGATTGCAGTTCTCAAATTGCAAAGAGGATGTTCTTGAGCAATTCTGTTGCTATGTGGGAGAGCATCAGGAATGGTCAGCAAATGGCCTTGACCTGTGGTCCCAATCGATGCCTGCTGTGTGTCAGCCTTGAATATTGGTCACTGGAACTCAAATCACTTGAGTTATAAATTAATTATAAACCATACTACTGAAAGCAGAGTAGGAGACACTTTTCCTTACCTGGAAGGTGAATCAAATGCTGGTTGGTTGCAGCATAGCAGGAGCCTAGGTGAGTGCCTGGAAGTTCAGAGAAACTATGCAGAAGATGGCTGTGTCACTTGGAGTGTTGATGCCCTGCTGAAGATTCCTGCAGCTTTTGCCCAGGATTTATACTCCAATAAGGGATGAAGCTTCAAATGTGCATATCTTTGCTCTGGCAGCTTGGTGTGTGGGGTTTTGGATCCCCTTCTGACATGTGCAGCCCTTTTTTGAATTTTGAGCACTGTGGCTAGATGGGCTTCTTGGGATGACACAGATGCAATTTATGAATAATTAATGGCATTTCAAAAATTCTGATGGTGCTGTCTGGGGAAATGGACTAACTACGGTTCGCTCCATTTAAAAGCAGAAAGATGTTTTTATGGTAAAACCCCAAACTGCATTTGCATATTCCTGTGCTCTGCTATCTCACATCTCTTGCTCCCTGTCAATAAACAAGATCTTTCAGTGGTTTGCTCAGTAAGAAAGTGATTCCACATTATTTCCTACAGAGGTTTCTGTTGAAGTGGGCTGGCTGTAAAGAAGCAGCAGCTCCTTTACATTCAGTAACCATACCATTTTCTCTATCAGCATGGAGCATTTGACTCATGTGCCCTAGAAAATAACTCCTCACTCCCACTATGTGCTCATATACTGAGCTGAGATCTAAACCTGACCTGCAGTTCTGGAATGCAAACTCATGATCAAAATCCCTGGATGTGGGAGGTCAGTGTTCCAGCATCCTTAGTCTCTGGGGTGAGAGTCCACTATTTAAGGAGTAGTGTTGTGAATTCAAAACAGGTTAATGCTTTCTAAGGTCTAGTGAAGTTACAAAAACACAGTACAAAAGACCCTGTCTGCCTTAAATAAAAGCTTATTATAGAGCTCAGTCTTGTTTCTATTAAAGTCAAAAAGAGGATCATGCTTCTAAATTTCACCCAATCCAAGTTGGGGGCTTTTATAAAGGGGCAAAAACAAGCCCATGTGAAAAATTGAGATGCTTGCTTTCCAGCAAAAGCTGTAATACCATTCTTGCAGTAATGTGATGCAAGGGTGCTCTTCAGGGAGCCTATTTCATAAACAATACAAAAATAGTGGTTCTGTCTGCAGTCTTTTCTCCCACACAGCACCTTGGACTGTGCTGAGTACTGGGCCTTATGAAGCAGAAGATGAACCTTCCACAGGACTTCACAGTCCCCAGAGCCCAGGGACTGGGTTTTCATTACAGTTAACAGCAGAGGGGATAACTAACAGATTTAGCCAGATCTGGGGCTGTGAAAGTGTAGCAGAGTTTTGTGTGACTTAATATTCTTAATTTGATACTCTCAGAATGTGCAGAGTCCAGAGGTGATTTGGTTGTAAAGCTTGCAAGTAGGCTCACCTCCTCCTGTAATTATCAGCAAGTCTTCTGATCTGTCAGCATGCATAAACTGGGTATTTATATGTACACAGGCATCCACCAAGCACAAACCTCTTGAGAATTTTGGCTTCGTCTATTAGTAACTTCTTGTTTCATGATTCTTGCTCTGAGTTTCTTGTTTGCTATTCCCTGTTTTCTATACTGGAAAATAGTGTAGCTGAACTCACCTCATGAAGGAGAAAGGTCTCCCAACAGTTGCTCGTCAGGGGGAGGTTGTGATGAGGAGGCTGGGATTCCAGATTTCTGCAGAAACCTTGCTCTGAAACCCATTTCTGACAGCGCCTCACTCACATAGCAGCATCCCTGGCTGCAGTGAACTGCACTCATCTAGACTGCCCTGACTTGTGAGCAATTTTCTTGTTCTCCTTAGCTACTCAGGGATTTGCTTGGTGCTGAGGAGCATATATTGAACTTAGCCTAGAGAGCTGTTAGCCATATGGCTTCTCCACTAATTTTCTTGGTGGCCCTCTGTTAGATCTCTGTATGTTGCTGTGGAAAAACTCAGTGCCCTCTGAGTTTTAATTCAGGGATCATAAAGACCTAATGTCACTTCTCCATGAAGGAGAGGGCAGCAAATGATTCCTTGCTGCTTTTCACCTTTCTTTTGCAGTGTGTGAAGACAGGGAGGTTTATGAGTTTGTTATGTCAAATTACTTGGTTAGTTCTGCATAACATTGTTTATGGGGATTTCACAACGTTTTTGGACATTCTCAGAGACAGAAATGAGTATCAGGGTATGACCAAGTAAAGAAAGTGCTTGTTCTCAAGTTCCTTCCTATAGAAATTAATGAAGTATTTATTGGGAATGAATTATGAACGTGTTAATTTGCTGATCTTCTTCACTAGTAACCAGAGATTAACAGGAAAGTGTCAAGTGCAGTAATCCCAAGACAATAAGGAGGGATGGAGAACTCAGCCAGTGCTGTTTTTCTCAGCTCTGCTCCCCCTGTTGTGGAAGGGCTCTCTGCAGGCATTGACTTTACTTGTCTGATTAGTAGTCCTGGTACATCCAGAGGAACTGTGTACTCATGTCCCAAGGTTCCTGTTTGCACACTTGCACAGTAATATTCCTGCCCTAGGTGCTGCTTAAAATGTTAGGTGTTACCTTCAGAAGATTGTTTCCCTCCCACATAGTCTCAGCGTTACCAAGGTTGGATCTCCTTCAAAGAGAGCAGCCTTCACAGTCCTAACAGGCTTTCATCCATATGGCTTCTCGCTTCCCCCCCTCTCCTTCTGCTGTAGCTTTCTCTTGTTCACCTCTCTGCTCTGCAGCTTACTTGGATGCCTTGCTGCCTTGGGAGCTCAAGACCAAGGATTCTTTCAAGCTTTCTGTCCTAGAGTGTAGCTGAACGCATTCAAAGGCTCCCAAATGTGAGTGGCTGTGAGTGTGTTGCCTCAGATGAGCTGAGGGCTGTACCTAAGCCACTTTCAGCTCTCTCATAGCTCTTCCCATCCCTACTGGCCAAGGAAACTGTACCTCCTTTTCCCTATAAGTAAGAAAAGAGCTTACTTGCCCCTCTGGTTGCCTTCCTACCATTAAACAGATCCATCTCTATACACGTAATATAATTTTCTTTTGCAGCTAGTCAACTCTCTTGATTGTGCTCTTTGCTGATCTGGTGGTTATTTTTGTTGCCTCTGTGGAGAGCTGCTCTCAGCACACCCAGAGCCAACGCTCCTGACAGGCAGCACAATCCTGGAGTGCCTTGGCAGGCTGCCTGTGTCTGTCCTGCAGGCCCTGGGGGGACTCTCACACGTTTTGCCGCTTACTTTCCTCTTTCCTAGAGATCTAACGCAATTTTGCAAGTAGTCACTTGGAGCCATATTTCCCTTTGCCCTGGAATATTTTTTTATTTATTTTTAGTAAACGTTTGTCAGTATTTCTAACATTGTGCCTCCAGCAACGTGGCCTGGACTGAAGCCACGCAGCAGTCTGACAACCTGTTAGGCGAGTCTCCTATCAATTAGGCTGCAGCTGTCATTGGATCTATTCTCAGCCTCCTTGGTACGTGTTTGCAAATAACAGGGGCTGCTGTTTTGCAGCTCTTGACTTTTTTTTTCTCCACAGCCAGTCAGGAACATTTTGTCCCTAGAATTGCTCCTGTCTCCTTTGTTTTTGCTTTCTAATCATCCTCGTTTTATTCTCCTAAGAATATATGCTTATCGAGGATGTTATTATAAGTAAAGTGTCTTCACTCTCTTTTATTTAATGCACAAAACAAGGAAAACGTCCCCCAAAGATACAAAAAAAAGGAATATCTTACTCAAGGCTATACCTTGATCCTTTAAATGTTTTCAGACTTTCTCCAGAGCATCCACACTGCTTCTTACCTGTGGGGAGCTTCCATTTTGAAAGCCCATATTGCATGGAAGCTCTCCATGGGGGCTGCCTTGTTTCTGCTGATGTCTGAACTTAGAGGTGATAGTGTGCTTTATTATCAGGTTTGCCACAGCTGGAAATAGAGTCCCCAACAATGTACAGTCTGTTAGAATTTCCTCTCATACCTTCTACAATTTACAGTTTTCTCCTCTAAAAAATAATGAAGGTGGCTCTATAATTTTTTTCCAGATGTTACACACTGCATGGTGGTACTTGATGCTAATTTTTCATCCAGCAATCTATGGAGTGCAGCCCAGTTTGTATTAGCTAGTGTAGCCATGCTTAGGCATATCAGTTTTTTGTTTTGCTTCCATGTGAAATGGGAAATCAGAATTGGGTTGTTCAAGCAAGGCAAACACACTCAGGGCATTTCATCCTTGGTTTGATTGAAAGACACATTTTGATATAATTTCTTTCATAAGCCCAGCTCCGTTTTTGCACAAACCCAGTGGAAACTCTTCCTCCTTCCTCTCAATCCTTAGGTCCTAACAACAGGTCTTCAGCCAGCTTGCAGCTCTGGAGGCAGAACCAGCCCATCATAGGCAGATTGAAACAATTGAGTTTAGATCAGCTTATGCTGAATTGGCCAAAGCCCCCTATGCTTGCCTCCTGGGAAGTTAAGGACAGGGCTTTTGTTCTATCCTCACAAAATAGCACCCAACACTGCAAAAGCCTGCATCCCCTGATGTCATTGGATATTTGCTCTGCAAGAACATCCATGAGGAGCCCACTTTGTGCTGTAGCTGAGCTGGATCCAGATCCATCTTGAAGCTCTTGTGTATAAAATTATTCCAAAGTGGCTGGGTGCCCCTATGAAGCTCGTAGGCACTGCAAGTGTTCATACAGCCCTGCCTGGCAATGCTGTACCCGTGGCAGGAAGGCTTCACCAGGATCCCAGCAGCTTTGGTGTTAGTGCATCAAGGCATGGGGCAGCTGGCTCCTGGAAGGGAGCCTGCAGAGCTCTGGGCAGCCACTTCTTCTTCAGTGCACGAGGAAGAGGGGCTTCTCTGGGAAAAATCAGGGAAGCCAGGACACATAGAATTGGATTGTCTAGTAGTGCATTGGCACCTCAGAAAGACCTGAGTGCTTTTATGAGCCTCTTCCTAGGAAAGCTGGCTCTAAATCCCTTAGGAAGCCTCTATTTAGGCTAGGATCCAGGCTCCCAGTTCAGGTGTTTCATGAAATACTTGTTGGAGATAGATCCTGCCGAGCAGTGCAGACCTTTGGGCAGTCTCCGGCTGAGACATTTAAGGTTTCTCAAGTACTTATTTAATGAAGAATGCATTTCACATGTATATAGCATCCCACATTGTTCCTGCTCAGCCACTGAGCTTTCCACTCTTTGAAAGTGTAAGCATAGTTAGAACAAGCTGCCACCCTGCAGACAAAGCTTAGTTGGCAAGAAGATGTAGTTTTATGCAGTATTTATGTTCTCCTGGTAGACAAAGACAAGTAAAGTGCTTTACTTGTTAACATCAGTTCAAAGAGAAAGCGAATGATGGCACTTGCTGTAATCATGTTCAGTGTTCTGAGGGTGTCTGTGTTTTTCACCTCCATTCTAAGCTCTTGTTTATAATTTGCTTCTTCTGTTTTAATAGTGTGTGACTGTTTCTGAGAATGCAGCGTACGACTTTGTTTGCAGACTATATTTAAGGAGAAGGGTTCTCTCTGGATTTTACAGTGATAATATTAAGTGCAGCAGGAACATTGGTTAAATAAGCAGGAGAGGCCAGAGCTGACTAGTTTGGTGTTCATTTCGTTGTCAGCTGCCACTGGAAGAGTGTTCAGATTAATGTGATTACTCTTTGCAGTGGCTGCAAGTTCACAGACCAACTGTGCACTTGTATCAAAGTCATTAGAATGATTTTAGTCCAGGTTTCCTACCAGAATTATTTATATAAAATGCAGTTGTAATTCTATACTGGCCATTTACACGTGAGGATTTCTATTTCAGGACACTTTGGAAATAGCCAGGATCTTCAACTGCACCCTTTCCAAAAGATACAAGATCCTTTTAACATTTAATGATGACTGAGAAGGTGCTTAAAAATAACTTAGAAGCACAAAACACGTTAGTGTGGTCCCCACCAGTTACAGGACTGGACTAACAGTTAAATTTTGGATTCTGTTTGCTTTTCTTGTTCCTTCTTGCTTCATGACCTGAGGTGATTTTCCTAGTTTCCCTTAACAAATTAGCTTAATACTTATCTATTGTCCTTATTTATGTTATTACATTTAGGAGGTGATAGGATTTGAATTCATCTTCTCTGAGGAAAGAACTGTAAAACTCTGTGGTTGTCAGGTAGTATAAAATATATCCTTCTACTTGACTGCACATGGTATTATCTGCTGTATAATTTGCTGGGTATCAAGTCCATTTCACATGCACAAGGTCCCTGGTTAATGATGGTGTAAGTTCTTTTGGGAGGGATTATGCTTACATATATATTTGTAAAATATTCAATGTAATAGCAAGCTCATCTTGGCTGTATCATTTATGCTTTGCTAAAATTTATACAATATAGGTAATCAATTAGTCAGATTCTCCTGCACGCTGCTAAATGGAACGTGAACAGCTCATGATGGGCAGCAGTAAATAGACATTTGTAGGTACACAGGTATCCTGTGCAGTGAGAGGGGCATGCAGGAGACAAGGGACTGAACAAAACAGCCCTGCATAAAACCAGGCTTTCATTTAAGGGAAGAAAAATGTTGCTGAAAGCTGCAAGACTATTAGCATTACTATGCATGTGCAGTAGTCAAAAAAAGGTGTTACAAGAGGAAGAAAGACATTATTCAAGTGTCTAAGAAGATGGACCATTATCAGCAGTGGAGAGAGAAAAGGCTTCCAAAGGAATAGCACAGCATTTCAAACATTAAATTATAAGGGGACTGAGGCTTTAAAAGGTATGTTGGAGTTTTTGCATTATTTATAATTTGAGATTGCCTTTCCCCCTAGATGCTTAAGTTTTGTTCCATTCATACAGAACAGAAAAGTCCTCATACTTCCCAGCTTCTGGACACTGAACCAGCTCTAAGTTTTAGGATATAATTTACTCTAAGAAGACATTGATTACCTGCAGTGCTGCACTGGGCTGAAGCTGCTTCTTAGAAATTTTGGGAAGTGAGCAAAATTTGGCTGCCATTACTCTGGAGCCTGAGAATGGTGGGCTTGCAATTCTGTATTATTTTTGTATTTTTATTGCATCCATACCTATGAGCTCCAGGCACTGACAGGATTTCACAGTGCTGGGTGCTGTCCTTTCTCCAACACAATTTAAGGTCTTGTGGACACCTTTTTGGAACCTAGTGCACAGCCTCACTGACAGTGCAATCACTCAGAGTGCAGAAGCTTACACTAGGAAAAAAACCTGGAAAAATATACTTTGTATCAGTTACCTGAGCAAAAAAAGCTGTATTGGCAAAAATAAAGTTTTTTTCCCCCTTTTCCTCATAGCATAGCTGTGTCTACATTAGGGCTTTTGCTGGCATAGCTAAAAAAAAGAAATCATACTGCTAGCTGACAGGGATATGCTGACAATTTTTTAAAATAGATGATGGATCAGTGTGTGTTTCTGTATGTGGGGAAGGGGGAGGGGTGAACCTGATTTAAAATAGAAGTTTCTAAAATTGGTTTGCACAGATACCCTTTAAATGGCAACCACTACCACCCCTGCCAATAGTGCCCTGCTTCCTGGCCCTCCTGTCCTTCCCAGCCAGGCTCAGCCTCCAGCCCCGAGTTCCCCTTCCTTTGCTCCTTGTGTGCCCCACACCCCTCTGTGCCCAGCTGGGGCCTGCTGCCTGCTGTCCTCAGCTCTCCTGCCGGGTTCCTGCCCTGGCATCCTCCCACATCCATGCCCCTGCCTCCACCTTCACTGCTGGCAAACACCTGCACTGGGGCTCCAGTCCAATGCCTCTGCCATGAGCTGCCCCTGCTCCCTGAACTGGGAGCTTCTTGCCTTCCTCCCAAAGCTTCTGCTGGGTTTGAGGGCTCAGGCTCTGCACACCAACAGAAGTGCTCCATGCATGCTGTGCCATTGCAAAATACTGATTTTCCTTCAGCCAGACTGCATGTTAAGTCAGAGAGCAGACAGATTTCCATTTCTAACATGGAGGCAAAGGATTTCCAGAACATCTAGAGAATATTTGGAGGAAGAGATGGAGCTGTGGTAAGGTCCCAGGACTAGAGGCCTGGATGTTGGTTCTGTTGCTGCTCCTCCAGACCAGACAATTACTGTGTTTACCTTATTCTAGCACTCAGGTTGGTTGGTCCAAATGACATAGAAAGGTATTTTATGTACTAACTTCTGGGAAAGGAATTGATCCCAGAACTACTGAGGTCTTTCCATGTCATCTTTGCACAAAAGTTACTGCTTTGGTGCCTCAGATTCTCTATGCATAAAATGAGACTTCACAGTCATGAGGTATGAACCTTAATTTGATGAAACTAGGGTGAGGTCCTGTGGCAGTTGAATCTGCAAGTGCAAGAAGTGGGGATTAGCTGTTTTTCAGATGATTTGCACTCCTTTGGAAGCACAGTTTTGTGAAAATAAGTTGCTAAATAACCTTCTGATGTTGTGAGAGAGTGAGGGGTGAGAGGCAAGCAGGCTCCTGAGCAGACAGCACCCTGGGCAAACAGGTCCTTGAACCCCTCGTGTGTCAGTGTTTATGGCCAGCACCCCAGAGTCCTTACTGATGGTTATTGCAGGTAATTCATAGGGTATGCACCTGGAAATGAGGCATATGTAATAATTTTTCTTTTAAAGAGCAGTGAGAGGACTTGTTTGATTTTTTTTTTCTGAATATGAAAGTTTAAGCATTTAAATAGCTTTTAACTAAGTAACCCAAGCCCATTGGTATCAGTTATTTGTTCAGAGTTTAAACTGACATTTCATAAGTATGTTAATTGATACTGCACTAACTTGCTATAGGTATCTTCCTAAGTGCCAATTATCTGCCTCAACATTCCCCACAATTTAAGTTTGTTAGTAAGAAGCTAATTATACTAGTTTATTGCTGATGGAATTACATGAAGAGTAGATTTCACTCTTACATACTTATTAGACCTCAGTAAGTGATCCTTAGCAGTCTGTTGCTATTCAATTAACAAGTAATAACTTACTTAATGAATCTAATTGAAATGCTTATTTCAGTCAGGCACCTCGTATAAAGCGCTTTACTTTGAGCACTTTCCTGGGTGCTAGTTGTGTTTACTTAACAAGAACTAAATGAGGCCACTGAGGAGAACCTCAGACTGTGATGAGAACTGAAACAGCGTTAGCAAATTCCTGCCAAACATGACCAGAAGTATCTGCCAGGTGATTTCTGTTTTACTGAACTATCACAGGAATAAACCAAAACTTCAGTGTCTCTGAGGGTTTAAATCCGCAGAGAGGATTCTGCAGCATGAAATTCTCCAAACACATCCTCCTGAAATGGATGTAAACACGCTGGCTGCCCTTCTGGGAGCTGTATGGCTCTGCTGCTCTGCATGGATGCTGTCATTGAGCTCTTGTTCCAGTTCAGCTCTCTTAAAACCCTCACTCCTTTTCCTTGGGAGCCTGCACGTTTGGCTCGAGATCGATAGAAGTATGATGATGGCTGTATTTAATGATCTAAAGCTATTAGCATAATTACAGCCCAAAAGAGGATACAACTGAAGGGTTTTATACTCTTCCATGTCCTTCAGTGAGACTGACACTAAATCACAGTGAATTTAATCTTTGCTCACGAGCGTGACCTGCGCTGAACTGTCTGGAGTGACCACTCCTGGGGCGAGCAAAACGCAGCCCCTGTGCAGAGGCAGGCTCCTAGCAGGAGCACCAGGCAGGGCTGTGCAGGGTTGGGCTGCCCACACCGTGCCTGCTGAGCTCTCAGGTGGGAGTCTCCTTCATGGGAAGGGCAGAATTCTTAACTGGGATTTTATAGTCTAGGAAAGGAAAACCTGCTGTGCTCATTTATGGGCTGGGAAGAGCCAACAACGGTTGGCTTCTGAAGCTATTTTGTGCTTTAGGATTAAAAGTGTGCTTTCTCCTGTAATGAGGATTTAACAGATAAGACTTGTGTTTGCGGATAAATGCCAGGAAATCTTCCCAAGCAACGCTAACAAATGATGCCACTTGGCAATATTAGTGTATGGGCAGTAACCTTTTCTCAAGAATTTTTAGCAGATAGATTTAGTGTCAAAAAAACCCATAAAAGCTGAAATATCTTCTCCAGTATATCAGGTTTGTTACCAACCTTTTAATGTATGCCTTCTACTCATTGAATTGAAAGACCTTATTGATCTCTTTGCAGCTGAACTGATTATTGGGGTAAGAGAGAGACTTCCTGAAAGAAGCCAAGAGAAATTATTCATTTAACATATTCTCATTTTAGTAAACTTCCATTTAACCTCCAGGGTTAATTAAAAAAAAAAATTGCTGGTTGGCTGGCATAAATTTATTAAATCAGACAGAAACTGAGTTCAGGCTAGTACATTTAATGTCAACGTTTGTAATAATCTTAGGGGAAAAAGAATTCACATAGACTTATTAGTATTCCAGAATTGCTTCATTTTAAAACAACAGCCATAACAGCAGAATAACCCAGCGAGGAAAATAGCCCCCAAAATGGAAACAGATTCTGTGACCTTGGATAGTTCAGAAATTCTTAAATAAGCTATCAGGGCTTTGTAGGTCTGTGGTTATTGGTTGAAATCCTGTTGTCATCAAGAGGCATTAGCTAGTTGGTGTCTGTAGGGTCGGGATTAGGGGATTTGGTGTGTTGTCCAGTGATGCCACCCATGATTCTTCCCATGTCTACGGGGTGAATGTTACACATCAGAGCTGGCGTCTCTGTTAATGTCTGAACAGAGAGCAAGGATTAAATAGGCCTAACAGCTGAGGGGATTTTCAAAGGCATGAGTGGCATTTAGACATGTATCCTCTGCTGGTTTCTGCTGGTTTTCCAGACATGCTTTCAGACCCCTGATTTGGTTTGGGTCTGTTGCCCCACTACTCTCCCCAACCCTGTTATGGACAAGCTGCTTATGGGTGTTTGATGGAGATTTGGGGAAATCTTCAGATATAAATGTCAACACCTGAGTTACACTGATGAGATGGAGGAGCCCTTGCTCCATGGGAAGGAGTTAATAGGGAATCATCCTGGAGAAGGTTCTGCCTTGTCATTCATGCTGTGACAAGCTTGGAGGTGAGACTGGGTGGCATTACAAAGGTGCCATCTGCCATTCTGAAGCTGGGCTCCTCTGATCCTGACTTGACACTGCACCTGAAGCAGAGGGATGTGGGGCTGGATTATCTTATGAAGCAGCAGTTCAGGAGAGAAGCCTTCACTGGAAGGGCTTTATGAAAAAACAAGTACTAAAATACTAAAGTGCAGCTTCATGACAGGTTAGTTATTGTTCTGTGCAGAATAAGTTAGACTGTGTTTCAGAGAACACAAGGAGGAGTGTAAAAGGTCCAGCACTGGGTTTAGATAGAAACTGCTGACATTGTTAGCTGGGTGGCATTCGGGCAAGATTTTATTAGAAGCCAGCATCATAAAGTTGTCCATTCTGTCAACCAGTTTCAGGGCAAACATTTTCTCCTCCCTCCTGTCATCAAATTGAGATGACAGGTTTCTAAATGGTTTTCATCTGAAATGTGACAAAAAGTACATTTTTGGCAACTGGTCTTGCTTTGTGTCCTATGTGATATTTTGTCCCTCCTGCTCAAGAATACCTCTTGTAGTTAGAGCCTTTTGAGGCCTATCCCTTCCCTCAGAGTATGGGGAGCAATTCTACCTGGAGTTTTGTTCTTGTGGAAGAACAAATCCAGTCTTTTACCAAGTACTGCAGTTTACCTGAAGCAGCAGGAACTAGCAAGGAATTCCTGTAATATGGAACATATCATGTATAGCAAAATGTCATTTTCAAGTACTTTCTGAACTCTCGTCCCAGTAATGAAGCAGCTCTGAAATATCACATGACTTTCTCAGTGTGTTGCACTCTGTGTAACCTTGCCTTTGATCGTGATGTCATTTCAGATGAAAGGCTCGCGTGGAGAACGGTGCGTTGTGCATTAGGATCTGCAGATATCCTCTGGGATCTGAACAGAGCAGGACTGTTTGAGATGTGCACTCTATGCTTGTCAAAGAGAAGTAAGTGCTGCAATAAAAAGAGCAGTCAGATATCTAAACTCCCCTCAGTCTGGGTAGAAGGAAGACTTATACCTGTCTGCAAGAAGACCCGTTTAATCTGAAAGTTCTCCTAGAAAGGTTTTAAGGATGAAGAATCATTTTTACTGTCATGCAGTCCAGGGTCCTAACTCAGGTCAGTGCTTTCCTGAATGTTTGAGTAGCTCCAGGTGGGCTCTAGGGGGACTTGAAAGGGATGATCTCCAGAGGTCTCTTCCAACCTCAATCATTCCGTGTT
Organism: Monarcha castaneiventris obscurior; assembly: GCA_026261815.1. NCBI lineage: Eukaryota > Metazoa > Chordata > Aves > Passeriformes > Monarchidae > Monarcha > Monarcha castaneiventris. The sequence continues at coordinate 2,092,356 of JAMPIT010000434.1, read as the reverse complement.
TTTGATATCTAGATGTGCCTGACTCGAGTGTTACCAGTAGAAGTGAAACAAACACAAGACACCTCCTTCTGCTTCTGTTGGCAGCAGGAGCCCCCCATAGCAGTCTCAGTGAGCTCTCTGGGTACTTTCACCTGGCTTTTCTCTTGTGCATTTGGCACCTTGTGTCCCATTTGAGTCCAATATATGATGGGGTTTTCTAATTAATTTGAAAGCAGACTTAGAACCACACACAGCAGTCCAAGGATGGCAAGAGGACTCCACACACAAAATGTCAGCTGGCCCAAGCAAGCCTGTTCAGCTCCCATGGCAGTACCTGCTGGAAAACTCTCCAACAACCAGAAAAAGCAGGTCATTCCATGGAGGCATTTTTCTTACCCTGAAGCCTTGATCCCCTTATCCAACGCTCATGGCCAGAGATGATGCTGGGGACTGCATTCTGTTACAGAAAATGCTTTCTGGCAGATGTGCATCCCATTTTGCTTTGGCCTTGCTCACACCTCCCTAGCATTTGCTTTCTGGGGACGTCTGAGTGATTGAGGGTGAAGGCCTGGCCCCATGCAGCTCTGCCATCTCCCTCGATGGAGTCAGTATTTCACCCGTGCTAGCAGTGACAGAGACTGAATGTTAGAGCTGTATGCACGATCTTTCACAGAAATCAATTCTCACATGCAGCATTAATATTGGAAGTGCTTCTCTCTCACCTAATTGTTGGCCAGGCACAATAACCTGTGACTAATGGCCATTCACAGCACGGCCTGATCATAAAAATTTGCTATTAGTCTCTAACAAAAAAAAAAGTCTCAGGCTGTTAATTGACCAACATGTATTCCTGAGGAAATCAGAGTAATCATGGATATTCAGTGAACAGAAAAAGAAGGTGCAGCTAGCTTGTGCATTGCTTTTATGATTCATCTGCTCTGATCTGCTTTTGATTATTTTTTCCTCATGTGAGGCCAGTATTGTAAATCAAAGATTTGAGAAATAACCCTGTGCTTGAAGTGACCCAAATTAAAAGCCAATTGCCACCTTTCTTCTCTTAGCAGGCAGCCATCCATTTCTGTGCAGGAACAGACATAGGTTAGAGGCTGTCAGTTCTGCTGCAGAACCAAACCACTGAGCTCATGGACTGCCCCTGCCAATGGTTAAGGTCAGCTACTGGAAAAAGTTACAGAACAGCTATTGCAGCCAGGTATGATCCTGCAGGAGGGCCTTCATTGAGAACTGGTATTCTTTGCTCATTTCTGTGCAGTTCAGTGAGACTCTGCCCTGGAAAACAGCTTCTGATTCTCAAAACAAGGACAGCAAGATGTGTGCGGGTCAGTTTGGGGGTTGGAATTTATTTTTTTGGCCATTCAAGTTTTTCTGTCATAAAATTCCTTTTATGTTGACAAATGAGTATCATTCCTGAAAATGGTCAGGACAACTTGTCTATGTGGCAGATTTTCTTCTCCTTCCTGACCCTTAAAGCATTACAGGAGCGTGAGCAGCACTTCCTGGCTGATGTGAAGGGCAGAGGCACCAGTCTGGTAGGGAGGATGCAGTGCCACCATTGCAGCCCAAGGAATTCCCAGCCCTCACCTAAACACGGGGACCCTCTGGCACCTCTGCTCTGGTCAGCAGCCTTCACTGTAACACAGACTGGGATCTAGTTACAATTTTAACAAGAAGAGCTCAGAAAAGTTATTAGTGACTGTAGGAGAAAAGCAAGTGAGGAGACCATAAATCAGGCCATTGGATGAATTCAGAATGCACTAATAAAATCAGAACTTCCAATAAATTTCATTTCAGGCAGAGAAGAAAGAGTTTCTCAGTTGAGAGTTCAGGACAGATTATAATTTCAGGTGTGTGTCAGGCCAGTGCAATGTGCCTATGAAAATGTTTGAAATGAAAGGTAGCAATGGCTGGGCCAGAGTCAGGCCCTCACAGCAGCTGAATGTTAGTAGGGTTGAATAAAAAGGTGAGAATCTCTTCTCTGAGCAAAGCTGAATCTAATTAAATATTTAATGTGGTTTTTTTTTCCTCCCAAATCCTTTGGTTTCTTGCTCTTTCATACTGTGATATGATGACATTTGAACAACAAATGCAGTCTTGGTACGTTGGTCTCCTGGTACTGCTTTTTATATGAAAAGCTTGCACATCCCAGCTGAAGTCCAGATGCTGCATTTATGAGGTATTTTGTCGTGATCAATTTTTAAAAAATATTTTTCCATGCCATGAAATTAATAGGCACCTGGGGAAATACCAACCAACTCTTCCCTACTCCTGCAAATACTAACCTTTCCCAGGTGGGAAGGTATTTCTCTTTCCCTTTATTTACCTGCAAGATGTCCTTGCTCAGAATCACAGGGAGAGAAAGAAGCATTAAGAAGAAAATGCTACAAACAGACCAACTGCACTAAACCCACTGCATTCTGAGGAGCCATTTACTGCATAAACCCTGCATAATCTTCCCAGGGTCACAGAGTGAGTCATTAGCAAGACAGCACTAAGACAGAGGCATCCTGATTTTTCTAACTACTCTGATTACTTTAAGACCCCAATTTAAAAGGCCACAGGTTTGTTCTGGCAGTGCAGTCGTGGAGATAACTACTCACAGCTTTACAAATTGGTTTTCTTGCAATCATCTCCCTAGCACGGGCCTGCAGCCCTTTGCTGTTCTGTCAGTGTTCTGTTCAAAACTATTTTTTTTCCTATAAAACCCAAAGCAAGCCAGACCTGAGCAGGAGCTTCTCCTCTGCCCTCCCGTGCCCACAGCTGCCCTGCCCCACATCCCACAGCACTGGGACCTCCCCTTGCTGGGGTGACCCTGCCCACATCAAGCACCCTTCATGTGCTCCTTTATCAGCTGTGGCTTCGGATTGTTCTTCAAGAGAGACCTTGGGATGCTTAAAACCAACTGTCTGACCCAGGAAAGCATTGGAGGAGAAAAATTGTTGTTTTCTTGCTAACCTTTTCCTTCTTATTGCTGCAGTTCCCTTTCAGAATGGGGCTTCTGTAGGTGGCTGCTCTGGCCTCACCATTGGAGACAAACCCTCTCTGTAAGTAAAGGCAGAGTTTTCTTGTACTTATTTTTCTAACAAATTGTTAATATTTATTTTCATGGACTTCTGTGGTATTTGCACACACCATGTAGCCCAGCAGAGCATGTTGGGACAGATGATGGTCTGGCTACATCCATCCAGCCACCACATCACTGTGGTTAAGGGAAGGCTGGTTCAATACATACCAAACCATGGAACTGCAGAAAATGGTCGCTTGAGACATTTTAGGTAAAATAGAGACATTTTCTGAACAAAAATTATCCCAGGATTTGTGCTGCAGATGCACATTCACACATCACTCCAACAGCGATTTGTAATTTTCTCATGATGACCTTTAATGCCTGGCTGAAGATGACTCATGGAGGTACAGCCCCTCCACAGAGGGAAACCTTTAGCCACGCTGGCTGACTTTGGTGTCAAAGGCATAGTTAATTTTAAACTGGAAAAGCAGCACATTATGAGAGCTGTATGTGTTTGATGCTTCATTTCATATATAAAGACATCCAATGAAAAAACCCCCATACCAATAAAAAATCAGACATTTTCTTTGGCACCAGAAAAATATATATTGAGCCATTATAGGTTTGGACCTATTTTTTTAAGTATCGTATTTCTTCTTCTTTCAGAATTATTTTTTTTGTAAGATATAACTAGGTGTCATTGTAGTGATATAACATGCAAAGTAATTTCAAAGGATTAATACCTTGACAGCATAATCTTGTCAAAAATCGTTTTTATCCATTATCTAAAATCAACTTTTAATTAAAAGAATGTTGTATTTATTTTCTGATACTAAATTACCTTGATTATTTTAAAATTGTGTGGGATGTTGGCACATACTAAATATACAGCAAGTATTTTTCTGCTGGGCTTTAACTGTCTGCCTGAAGTGTGAGTTTCAATTATTAAACATTAATAAGTATTTAGGAATGTCCTGCTATGTGAGTCTGCAATTAATTTTGCCAGGAATCAGCTCTACATTTTTGTAATCTACGTCGTGGAAGGAACACACTACCTTCTTTCAAAACTGCAATGTATTAGCACAAAATTGGTATTTTTTATAACTTTAATAAGAAAGGTTTGCAGGAAGCAGAGCCCAGTGAAACCTGGATGGAGCTCCAGGGATCACAGTCAGTGCATGGTGTTGGTGTTGTGTGGGCAGCCCTGGCTCAGTGCTGAGCTCTGCCACCGCTGGTTATTCCCATGTTTTGTGTTCACCTCAGGAGGCCAAAGGACCCTGGCAGCCCCTGGCTGTGCCCCAGGACTCAGTGAGGCTGAAAAGGACACGCAGGACCTGGCCTGGCTCACCCCCACCTCTGCAAGCCCCATCCCTGCCAGCTCCGTGCCCTCCTCCGAGAGCTGCTGAGGGCCAGCTGAGATCTCCCTACGGTAATCCCAAACACATCTGCACCAATAAGGAAACTGCACACTCGGTACATGGGAATATTTTATTTTGACTTTACATGCGGTGTTAAAAACCCAAAGAACGTATTATTTACACATCCACAATACAAGTTTACAAGATATCTATACATGTTAAAGTACTCTATAGTAATAGAGCAGCTTCATTTAAGGGTTACTTTTTTTTATGCCGTACCATTAAAAAAGATACAATCTGCGTTTACCTTTGCACAAATGGATAAAGCATCTTTTATTATTAAATTAACAGAATAAGGACTAGGTTGAATGTTAGAAATTTCAACATAAATACTGAGAGAACTCACATTACCATCTACAAGGCAGCACAATGTTACAGGAGGTTATCAGGGTTCACATACATTTATCTTCCGGGTCACACAAGTCTGTATTAATATTTGTAAAGTGAATTCGGATCAGTTTGTGTCTTTTGACAACTGAGTACATTTTAATAGTTATTAATCTGTAGTGTTTTAGTTGCAAGACAGAAGTGTTTAGGAAGAAAGATCATTGATTTTTGGATCCGGAGGTCTCAGGAAATAAATGTCCCTTACAGCCTTACAAGAAAAAAATGACTACTTCTATCCTTTATTCTTTGTTCTGTAACAGAGATCCAGTTTTTAGTGACTAACCTTTTCTCCCCTTTGAACACATAAAATAAATCTCCACCGTCTCTGAAACCCATTGCAGTTATTTGTCCCACTAATTCATGAATATTCCTCTGCCATGGTTATTTCTATAGTTATGTTCAATAAACAATGTGGTAGTGTGTAGTTTGCAAGCTAAAATAGCCATCTGTGTTGAACATCAGCTGCAAGTGGATACTGTAAACCCTACTAAATAGCTTACACAACTTTAGCAGGTGTTCCATTACCCTAGAAACCTCATTTGATTTCACATTATAACTGTTTGATCCTTCAGAGAGCTGGAGTGGAATGTTTATCATGGTAAGGTGATTTAATGCTGCTGTCTTCTTGGATTGTAGGCTGCCTTTAGTTACCATTAATTATTCTTGTGTTTTATCTCTTCTTTTTTTTTGGGTGCTGTTGAGAGGTTTTACAACTGGCACTCGGGAGATATGTGCTATAGTGAGAACACTTGACAGATTAAATTTTTTTTTTTAGTACTTTTATCATTTGCATGAATAAGGCACAAAATGCACAGATTCAGGTAAACTCACACATAATATTTACAGAATATTGTCATTACCTGCATGACTTTGGAAAAAAACAAACCTTACTTTACACAACAAAAACAAACTGATTGCACTACTGTTGAGTTTTCACAGACTGCTTCTGCCAGGCCAATTAATGTTTCTCCTTTTTTATTGACAAGAGTCTATCAATGTGTAGGGCGTTATTAAATGCAACAAAAACGTGACCTTCTCCAGTTACACAGGCATTTGCCAAGTGCACTGACTATTAGCTGCCCTCAGCGAGAAGTACAGGGGCTCAAGTTCACAGTGGCCAGGTATTGGATGGAGGCACTGTGGAAACACAGTAAAACTCCCCCGTTCCAGCCCAAAACACCAGATTTGAAATGCACAGCTCTGAATCAATAGCAGCATAGCAGAGTTATGAAGAATTAAACGTGTCTGCACTCTTGGACTGGGTGGCTGTTCCATCCAGGCGTTGCCCTCAGAAGGCTCTCAGAGATGCGCAGTTCATCCGTAGCTGGCTCCAAGCTGAACCCAGCGGGCTGCAGAAGGCAGAGTCATCTGTTTGTTCAGTCATGCTCAATGTAAACAATTCCATAGCATAAAAGATGCAATGGGAATCTAAGTACATCCTAGTGTGTACAGTATACACACACATCCACACACACGCACAGCTTTATCTGTGGCAAAAACAAAATGCCACACACATGGAGAGAAAAAAAAAATAATGCTACAGTTGGGCCAGAGACTTAATTCCAGCAAATTGATTATTAACCCAGCTATTCATTGAGACATTACCATTTTCTGACATTTGTGCAAGAGGCAAGGTGAATGCATACATAGTAAAATGTTCACATTTAATGGGAATGACCACACTTAATGGCAGTCTAAAATGGAACCCATTTTTCAAGTATTTGCTTACTGATTTTTTCCCAACAACTGTTGTTTAGCTATTTAGAACAGTAACGTAGCCCCCACCCCATTGTGCTACATGTCTCCTTAGCTCCAAACAAAAGAAATGTAATGACCAGCACTTTCCTTTGTTTTTTTTTTTTTTGTGTTTGCTCGTAGCAAGAACACGAAGTCTTGCTACAGCTATATGTGGCAAGACACAGATGTTGCTCAAGTAAAGACAGTTTCTTTGGCCACTTTGTTCTCCTTAATAACAAGCAGGTCTCTGTCTTATGTGTCTACCACAACATCATCTCCCAACCTGTACAGGTCAATGCCACACTCATTTTAGCACAGACATGTCCTAGTAGCTGTATTTGTTCAGTGGTCTGACTGACGTTGTCTGCGGGACGAATGAGGGTTTTGGTGGCACGTCGGGTTTTAGGGAGGGTGTCCTCTTTATTCCTGTACGAGGCAGGGTGCCGGTGCTCGTGTAGCTGCTTTGCCTGGACAGGGAAGGCTGGAGGTGAACGCTGACAGGCGTCCCTTGCATGTAGTCCATCTTTGTGCCTGCCGTGGGAGCCATGTACCCCCCACGATTAATACTTGGCTGTCTGGATAACAAAACACCATTTGGTGAGTTTAAGTTTTTAGGAAGGGCAGATATTGAGTGCCTCTGTGAAGAATTTTTGTGATAACCCCTCTGCCTTTCCAAAGAGGTCATTGGTACTGCAGGAGTGGTGGGAACGTCCACTCGCTTTGTGGGACTGTTTCTCGGAAGAGTTGATGGAGGAGAGTATAAAGATGCCTCCCTGTTGGGAACCTTAGGTGGGATCTCTGACATATTGCCCATTGGATCCAGCATTAAAGTCTGGTGGGCCACTTGAATATCTCCCATAATTGCTTTGGGATTATTAGTAGTTTCATTTAAGTGTTTCAGAAAATCATTCAGGGTGTTCCTGGAATCAACAGATCTCCTGTGGTCTCTTTTGCTGGATGATTTTGTAAGTGGATGATCAATATGTTGCATCTTTTTGTCTGCCTTGTGCGCATTAGAATTTGAGAAAGATGTGTTGTAGTCATGGGTAGCGTTGGGAAGAACAATAGCACTAGGAATATGTCCATGACTTAGAGGCGAGTGGGGTGGAGGACTGGAAGGAAAAAACTGAGGGCTTTTTAGTGGGGTTTCCTTTCGTGAAGCATTGAGGTTCCCGTGCGCTTTGTCCGACTGACTTTTCATAGCCTGCAGGGTCTTTTGTTGAAGAACTGGCGTAGATTCAGGAGTCGGAAGTGCAGCTAACTCTGGAGGCTGTCCCCTGTGGTCCATCATCATGGACTTGGTATCACCGTTGGGAGGCAACTCCTTCCTGCTGGTCAGCAGGTTTGTGTACAGTTTGGGTGAATCAATGTTCTGCTGGTACTCCTTGACAGGACTGTCAAACAGCCCGTTCAGTTTGGCAAAGCTCCCGCTGGAGTCAGTGCAGGACTGAGCCGATTCCGCATCTTTGTGTATTTTCCTGGATTTCCGCACAAAAAGATCCCGGTAGCAGTAAACGGCCACTCCCGCAATAAAGGCTCCCAGCACAAAAGCAGCAAAGACACAAGTGATTAGGACATTCATATGCACCATTTGGTTGGACTCTCCTGATTGTACTTCCCACCTCACACCTGCAAAAGACAGGCAGGAGATCATAAATCTACAGGTATTTCATAGGGACACGTTTCAGAAGAAGGCAGCCTTCCTCAGGGAAGTTTCTCCTAATTGTTTGTAAGTGCTCTGGCTGTGGTGTTGGTGTAACTCAGTAGGATCCTGCAATCTACACCACTGGTGAGTGCAAATAATTTTATAAAATTTAATTCTAAAATGACTGTGTGTGCACTGACAAGGCTAAATGAAGACTGTCCATTTTCTCTGATAATGAGGAATGCAGCTTCTCTCCTTATATTTTGTTTAGCCTGTCCCCAAATTTCCTTTAAGGCTCACAAATAGGGGCCTTATGTTATTAACATTAATGATTTCTGCTGGAAAATTGAGGTTAGGAGGTCCTACTGGGCCAGACAGCAATTAATAACTCATGGATGGATTTCTCTCTCACTTTCCTGCCCCACTCATAAATCAGTATCAAAGGAGAGACAGGATTATGCAAATGTTGTGTAAAAATGTGTAGCATATATACTGCATTGTTACAGCCACACTAATGTAATATGGGAGAAAACTTGTAAACTATTCCACTCCCAGGCTGCTAGCCCTGGGGTGGCACACCTGCACTTATTATACATGTCCAAGTTTGAAGATAATGTGATTCTGTTAGAGCACTGATTTTTTTTGTTTTTACCAATAATGAACATAAATACTTGCATAACATTGTAAAACCGACTTAGGTTAAGTTATTAGAGAATGTTAAAATTTAGAAATTTTTAGCTTAGACCAAGATCTTGAATATTTGATTAATTTTTTATTTGGGTATTAACAAGCTACCTTTGGGTTTTTTTAGATTTTTTAAAGCAACCACAGACATCTTGCAGCTAAGACAATGTTAGTTTTTAATGAAAGTAATTCTGTTGCTATCCCAAGAGATGTTAAAATGAAAGAGCAAGAGGGAAGGAACAGAGCCACTTTTTGTTAGAGGCAAGGCCTTTGAATATTGTTAATGTTCAGGGTTACAGGTTTTAATGGCACTGTGCAGAAGCAGAAGGAAAATATGAGTAAAGTTCACTAATAGCTATGACACAAAATGTGATTCAGAACCAAGAGCAAATGATAATAAAAAAGCAAAATGAAAAAATAACTGCAACAAATTAAAATGACAAATGCACGGCCATAATGGCTGATAGGAAACCTGATATGTTTTGGTGAATGGTAATAAAACACAAATGGTTTTTGGCTGGTGAGATTTTTCAGTAAATACAGAATCGTGCAAACATGTCTGTCACCTTGCTGTGCTGTGCACTGACAGAGACTTGTGTTAAATTTTGGTTATGGGATTGGAAGCTTCTCGATTCTGTGGTTGACTGCAATAGTCCTATTGAATTAAAGTCTCAGATGCCACAAGAGCCTAATCAAAGGTTCACTTAGCTGAAAGAATGGCTACAGAAAGATGAACTACAGGCAGAATAGGTTTCTTGTGTGTTCAGCTTAAAACCTCTGCATGTCTCAGTATGTACTGAGATCATCTCTAAACTGATGCTCATATCCAGGGGATAAAAATTCAGCACATTCTTACTCTGACCCTTTTTTCTTCAAAAACATGTTCCAGGCAAGCAGAGTTTGGGGTATGCCCCATTTAACACATGGAGCTCTGTTTTGTGTTCTGTTTTGCCATCACTCCCAACCCGAATGCAAAAACCCCAAACCAGAAGCAACCATTCATGAGGACTAAACAGACTAAGCCAAACTAGACTGGACTGAAAACAATGAACAGAGGTACAGATAGGTCTTGAAGGTAATTTTTTTAATGTATCCAGAACTACCATTGATTTCAATGGGAGTTTTGGAACACTCCACGATTAAAAGGCTGAGCTTATCATCTGTGCTTCCTATTACAATAAGCTCTAAGCAGCACTTTGTCCACAGGATAAGTAGGTATGAAAAACATGATTGCACTGTCTGCATATTCACAGGAAATGGGTGTAAAATAGAGCCCAACAATCATGGCTGTTACATTTAAGCCTTAGACAATGCTGAGACTATCAGGTTTCCATTCAGCTGCAATGTATTCCCTGGTAAGGCCTTACCCTTTGGGACACCTGATAATGGATCAGAATAATCAGAAGTGTTTGGGTCATCTTGAACTACAAATTTCCGAGAGCCAGGCACTTTAGGTTTCCAGGAACCAATCACTTTAGGTGATATAACTGGGATACTTGCCATTGTGGTAATGGAAGCTGAGGAGAACTCCATGTCTGTGGTGGCAAACAGATTTTTATTAATGTGTTTCATGGCACATCTAAGCTATAGCTGGACATAGTATTTTATGGGAGTTACATGTCAGAGCAAAATGTGACCCCCCTCTACGCTCTGCAGAAGTACAGATGGCTGATTAAAATCAATTACTTCAAAACTGTAAGTATGAAAAAAGTACATTTACACATCAACAGCTGCTAGCCAAAAAGCCAGAGAAATCAAACATGAAAGCAGTGCAAAAGTTAAAGTAAGCAACTGTGGGGGTGAAAAGCACAACTTAAGTCTACTTAATTGCTATATTCTTCACTGGAGAAAACATACTTGGCTGCCTTTTAAACATCTCCAAAAAAAAAGAAGTTACTTGGAACGATACACACTCATGACAGGTTACGCCTGAGAAACCAGATCAGCTCCATTAGTGCTATTATGGTATACCAGGAACTGCTGAATGAGCCATTTCTGCAGGTGGGGATAAAAGGAATGTTTTTAACCCCTATTTTGTAATGGTTCCTAAGGAACAATCCTGCAGAGATTCTGGCTCCTCTGTGGTACATTTGCTGAACAGACCCACCACAGCCTACGTGAAAATGCACAGAGGAGGAAACTCATCAAATTGGGTTTACAAATCACAGTCTCCTTTGCACCCTGGAGTATTTTGTGTTCACTGTCCCAGTAGGTTTAGGCATGAAGGTCTATGGCTTGAGATGAGACTTGAGAAATGTACTTCAAAAGCACATTCATTCAGGACTTGAAAATACAGGTTCAGTTGTATCGGTGTCATAAAATACCACTTTGAAAATTCAGTTGGTAAACACTCACAAAGCCAGGCAACATTTCTATGTGACAGTTTGTTTTGTTTCCTTAAGTGAGTCTCTAACTTGCATTACGGGTAAAGAGATCTGGAAAATATTTGTCTCAAACATTACTTCTTGTCAAGTTACAGAAGTGAAAATGTCGGAAACCAAACCACGAATAATGTTCTTGTTGCACTCTTACAAATTTAACATACAAACAGATTATTTTCCTGTCTGTCAGTCAGAAATGTGCCCCTTGGTTTGAAAGCAAAGACCCAAGTTCCAAAAGTAAAGACTGGAAAGTAAGGGCTGAGTCTTGCTCCTGTTGAAGTCAACACAGGTTCTGCTCTTGAGTTCAACAGAGGAGCACTGGGTGTCCCTGAACACCAGGGGCTGGGGGTGAACACATTATTAGAAAAATCACTGGAGGAGAAAAGGATGCAAAAGTCAATCTGACAACAATGCACAACCTTTTTTCTAAGCCACTTTTGTCTACACAATTTCTCATTCAGCTACACAGTTTGTGATGTTAAATTTTTTTTCCATTAGCATGAACTACTTAAAGCATTTCAAAAATAACAAAATACACATTTTGTAAAATGTGTATTTGTGCAAAAAGCTTGCTGGGAAAGAAGGAAAAGAGAAAAGGAGAGGTAAGGAGGAAGATGATGAAGTTCTGCCATTCATCTACTAGAGATGACCAAGAGGGGCATTCACAAACGCATGGCTGGGGATCAAGAGTAAAGCTTAGTGGACTTCGTGCAGTGAAGATGTCATCTATGTTAATCAGGCTCTTTAATAAAAGATGTCTCAATAAATAATGAGCTGTTAACATGCGGCTACACAGGGTGAAGTGCTGAGTGAGAAGAGTCTGACTATCTTTACCATCAGTGGGAACATGAGTAAAAGCACAAAAATGGAGGATTGCCAACTGTGCAAAAGGAAGGAAAAAAGGGCTGAAAATGCTGAACTGAAGGAAAGTAAAGGTCATTAATTCAAAAAAATTAAAAAAAACTAACCAGATGTTGGGTCGCCAAATATTTTGTAATCTGGTGTAGCTGTAGTAGGCAAAATTTCTAAAAGAATTAAAGGAACAAGTAATCAGTAAAAAGTAACGAAAAGAAAGCAAAAGATCTCAAACCTGAGTAATGGAAAATAAAAACTAAAATATCACTGGTTACAAAAAATAAATTCTTCAATACTTTGCTGTAGACCCCAAATAGCTGTAAACTGGTGAAGGAAAAGACAAAAAACTCTGCCAACCCGGGACTAAAAAGCTCAGCTTTGTGAACATTCCCAGTAACACCAGGTGATGTGTTCATCATGTTACTGAAAAGCTCATCAGAAATTTAACATCCACAGTGAGGTGTGGCCACAGACTATGGTGAGACATTCCAGAGGAGCAGCTGTGACTGTGCCTTACCGTGGCAGTCCCCAAGCTGTGCCGTGTTGCCATATTCAACATCCTGGACGTATCCTCCAGTGCTGTGGTTGTATGAAACAAACAAAGAGAACCTGCAATTAACAGTATTAGTAAGGCTACAAATGCAGATTTTATTTTTTTTTTCTGGAAGCAGCAAATGGAAACATATACAACAGCCAGGGTATGGCCCAAAGGATTGTACAAAATGTACAGGAGAGTCAGGGTTTAAAACTCTCTGTGTGTGCTTATGCCAGGAAACAGAAGAAAAAAAAATCCCTTTTTTTTTTAGCAACTACATCATGCCTTCTCCATTGGCCATGCTCTTGGGTTTAGATACAACCATCCAATTATACCAGTTAAAGTTTGCACTGGCCTGCTACAAAGGCCTCTTTTTAAGATACAGCTGCTAGTGCACCATATATTACAGACTTGATTTGTGCAAAATGCCTTTGGTATGCATCTATAGCACCCCAGCTCCAGTGCAGAGGCACAACCTTGCTCTTCCCCCTGTGAATCCTGTGCTTTCATAATTGCAATTCCCTGTGCCCTGACCACGAGCATGCCTGGGAGGGGATACTGTGTGCTGTCCTCTCGGAGCCTTCCTGCTTCCAACTGCTCTTCCTACAGGTCTGCCTGTCCTCCTACACATGTAAAACTCCTACTGAACGCAAGTCTTCACCCAGAGGTTGCACAGTTAGGCCAGACTTTAGCATTCTGTTCTCTTACATATACAGTGCACTGAAAAAAACAGCTTTTAAAAAAATATAGAGATTTAGTAACCGTGTGCAGGGGAAGTGGCACAGGACATGAGCTCGTGGGGTCTGTAAAGCACAGTTAGGGATGCTGGGCTAACGAGACAAGGAGTACTTACAGCATGCCTGGTGTCACTCTCCCACACGCCTCATGGTCTAGCCAGCCACAGTACGGGTCCCGAGAAGCAATACATGCCCTTGCAAGAGAAAAAGCCCAGAAAATCATGCATTTTTTACTTCCTCCCCAAGCAATGCTGGTGCCCTTGCTTTAAGGGGAGCTCAGGAAGGGAGCCGTACTTTTTGCATGACCCGTGCCGCTCACACCGACTCAGGGGCATTCTCACGACGCAGCTGGAGAAGGCCACGAACAGAGCATGGTGCTCTCTGTCCAGCTGCAGGGAAATGACTCTTCTGTCCTCCTCGCTCTCTGCATTGCACCTGGTCAGCAAAAACAAGGGCAGGCCACTGCGTTAGTGACTGTAGTACTTTGTGCAGTAAACATTTTATTTATTGTCTGGGTAGCTACTGAACAGGAATTTTTTACATACATAAATGTAACCTACTACTCTTTGCTAAGACGTTGCTAAACAAACTTCTGAATTATCACATGCTGGCTTCTGGCTCCTGCTAACAGCTGGGTGAGAAGTTTGCTGAACTAATTAGGAACAAAAAAAATTCCAAATCTATTTTCTTTGTTCTCTCAGTGAGCACAAATATTGTGAGAGAGCAGAAGAGGAGTCCTGTATTGGATGCCTGTAGAGTCTAATTGGAATGCTTCCACTCCCAAATTCTTTGTGCCAAAAAATAAACAAGTTTAAAATGATCAGATATAGGTTCTACACTATTGGCCACTCTTGAGCAACCCTCAAGATAAGCACAGATAATTTCTTTTTAATGTCTTTTAACATCTTTTCTGACGTTTCAGAAGTATTTGCGGGAGAATTGGACTGTGTCACTGACGTCACTGGAGTGGAATTAGGTTGTTCATTCAACCCATGCAAAATGGCAAGTGACCAAGTATTTTTGGGTTATTCAACATGAGGAACATGATGAAATGACAAACAAGTGGCGATGTTGGTGATAATGAGCTGGTTTACCATAATCTTTTTTAGCTAGGTACCAAGGACTAGATGACGAGCTTAGCTGTTCTGGTAATACTTACTTTGCATGATTAAATGCTTCAATCTCTTCCAGTAATATGCTGTCATTCAAAGAAAAAGGCCTGGTCTTTGCCAAGATTTTAAGTACTACTCCTGCTTCGGAGCCAACAAAAATGACTGTGTAGTTCTGGTAGGGTCCAGCAGCGTGGTCCACAGCAATTGCTGTCAGCCTGTATCTAGCAAGACCGAAAAGCACATCAGTAACAGCACAGTTTCTTGTTTTCCTTTCTGCAGATGTTACTTTTGAACTGTCATACCTGACACGTGTTTTGGTGAACCAGGGCTCCTCAGTGACTGAGGGAACAGCTGAGTCCATCAAAGGATGAGATTTGATGAAGGACAGCGTTTCGTCTGGGAAATCAATGGAGGTTTTATAAGCCTCTGCTAGGCCGTGTTTTGCACAGCAGCCAGGTCTGAAATGAGAACAACATTGTTTTCCTCTTGATATTTTAGTTAATGAGAGAAGGCAGCCAGCTAATGAGCATCCTTATGGCTGAAGTGTCAAGATCTGCTTTGGGTTTTACCCAACAAGGCACTCAAGAGTGCAGCTGATTTAAGGTAGCTCTTTAAAGGACAATGCTATGACATCATGAGTAAGAACCTTTTACCTTGGCTTTGGTACTTTGTCTTCAGGTACAGCTGTCCAAACAGAGTCAGGAGTCTTCTGTTCTTTAAATCTCCCTTTGAAGACTTTCTCAATGTCATCCATGCTGAAAGCACACACTGCTGAACCAGGGATGCTGCAAAGTTCAAAAAATAGTTTTGAGAACTCAGATTACAATGGCACCATCTCAATGCAAGAGAGAACCAGAGATCTGCCTTTGATGAAAGGTTGCTCATCTCTCACCTGTTGAGCTGTGTGGTGAACACACCAACAACAGTGGGCACTCCATTGATTTCTATTATATCTGTGATAGACTGCAGAACATCAAAGTAGAAGAATGAATCCCCAGGGACTGAGCAGTTGAGCCGAGCTTTCAGAAAGGATGTCCAGTGTTTCTCCAGGACCCTTTGGGAGCCCCCCATGTCATTTTTGCAGATGCGTGCCACACGGGAATACACAGCCTGGGAAAGGCAGAAAAGAAACAAAAAGGGAGAGAGGCTTGAGAGATGCAAGGGAAACAGTGCTTGTTTCTGAGCTCTTAATAAAACACCAAGACAATGTTGTTAACAGGAAGCTGCCATTTATCTGCACAGAGAAGATGAAAGCAAATGGTGTTCAGCTCGTAGTGCACAGGCATCTTAATGTATCACCAAGCAAATGCATCTCCACAGTTTGCCCCCTCCCTTTTCGCCTTCAAAATAATATTGTTAGTGAGATTTAAAGACTTTAATTAACCATGTGTAAGGGATTTAATAATTTATTGTAGAATATCCTTCCATGGTGAGGCACATGTATTATACTCTGTACTGGCATGACTGAATTATTCAATATCCAGGGACATTAGAGAAACGTCTTTGAAACTCCTTTTGTGTTGTTTTCTTTTGTTTCTTTAATAAGCATGAAAACACGCTCAGCTTTTCCATTACTTGCCACAAGAGTTAAGGCAGCAGCACATTGAAAGATACCTGTAGTGAGCTCACTAACAGCAAGGCCTGGAGAACAGAAACAGCTTTTTGGTTGAAGAATGTACTGCTCTAGTTCTCTTTTTCTCCACTCCCTGTAAATTACGATGGGAAAACTGTGCAAGCTTTGTCCTAGTACCTCCTTCATATTATGAGCTGTGCTAGTTCCTGGTGCTGTTTTGGGATGAGCTCTTTCTGCTCTGACTCAACGCTCACGGTGACGATACCGACCTTGCCTAAAGTGTTGTGCTCCACAGCAATTTCTCGGAAGAAGAAATAAACAAAGTTCCCATATTCTATGGCATGGAGGAAGTGTGGTTCTGTAAGGAAGAGCAAGGAGAAGTTACTTCAAACAACTGCTCAGTGAGCACACGACACTGGGAGAGTTGGCAGCTCCTCCCCAGATACTTCAGGATATCCAAAGACAGGTGCACTGGAGTTTAAATGAACTTGAAGTCTTTGGCATTGGCTAATGGACTGTAAAAAGGCCCCACAGAAATTGTATTTCAGCTAAGGTATTTTGTTACTGCACATTGGAATATTCATTGAAGCATTTAACAAAAATGTTGTCTGGTTTTATTTTTTGGCATTATGCAGCTTTTTAATTGTAATTATACTATTCCAAAAGCCTCATACATGCTGACATTGTAGCATATGTGTAAACCAGGCTGGCTGTGAATTACCTGACCTTCTGTGCCACTAAAATTGCATTTGCCATATGTATGGGAAAATACTCCCCAAATTACCTTTTATCCATTTGGAATCATACTTTATTGTTCTTAAGGCAGATCCATCCCCCATGCTGCGATAAATAACAGCATCACTTGCCAGGAAATCTGCTACTGTTGCCGAATACAATTTTCCATCTAAAACAGAAATTGAAAACATGGTATTAAGAGGCCTTTAATAATCTAGAGAATTCTGACTAGCCTGTATTTTGCCCCATTTCTTTACTGTCACACTTCCCCAGATTGCTGTAACCTATTTATTAACAGGTCAGCTTCTAATCCTTTGGAGGCCCTTTAAAAAATTTAAGAGCAGGGGCACCATGACACCTTTAGCTTTCCTGTGCTTGCTTTAAAAGCTCTCTGTCTCCTTTGGTGTCATTAATCATTTAGACTCATTACAAGTAAAAGTTCTTACCAGCAAAGAGGGCGACATTGGTTTGTCTGGCATCAAATGGGCATCTTGCCAAACCACTAATTTCCTCCCCATCATACTCTAATGTATTCAACTAGAGAAGAAAAATAAATGGGTGATAGTGTCATTTCTATTTTGTGCACTGGCACAACAGCATAACATTGTCTTTCCACAAAACTTAATTCAGCACATTGGCTTCTGTCTGTTTTTATTTCACCTTGAAGCACTCTCCAGTCACACTGGATGGATTTGCTACGGCATAACCAGTAACAGATTAATGGCATCTTCACTCCTCTTACCCGATAGTATCTGCACATAGGGTTAAATGCATTTGTTCCACAGACAAACACCATCTCATCATTTCTTGGAACAAAGACTTTAATGAAGTTATGGCATTCATCCTGAAAAGAGAGTAAGATGTATTAATCACAAACTCCATGTATATAATAAATACTAGTGTCATTTTTCTGTAATGTGCTAAACTTACTTTGTGTTTGCCTTTCATAGCACAGTTCTCTCTGTCCTGCTGCTTTGATCTCCATGTTAATTTCTGTCAAAGCAGACCAGAAAGGAACATTTGAATTCCTTGCCACAGAAAACTCTTTAAAAAACCATTAAAACCAAAGGACACACCTCTCCCCTTCCAGCATCCATCTACTCACCTTGCTTGGGGTAACTTCTGATTTTGGAACTTCATTTAAGTTTACAGTGTAAACCTGGTCCCTGTTTGCAGAGTAAAAAGAAAGCAGTAAATGCATTAATTCTGTGCTCTTTTATTTGATAAGCTAAATCTATTTTCAGAATGTTGTGTTTAGACCAGCAACTTCTATGAAATGCTTATGGATTTTCTGTGTTTAATGCAAATGGGAGAAGGTTGGTCATGTGCAACATGGGATGGTTTTGATTTTTATTGGTGTGGTCCTGAGAGAGCACCTGCAGTGTCCAGCAGTCCATCCCTGCCTGCCCATTCTGCTGAGGACTGACCTGGCCTGTAAATATGCAAGTGTGTTATCCTCACTTCCTACAGCCCTGATGTGTCAGTCCAAGTTTAAAACAATCAGGAGAGGTTTTTATCAGGCAGGGCAGTAATATAAAAGAGGGAAAAGAGCATTTGATCATTGGTTTTAGCTTAACTACAGTAACTGCAGCCTTCAAATCCAATTTTCATGCACTGGCCATAGATATGGTATATTTCTCTGGGAAGTCCTGCCCCAATTCTAATTTTTATCATATTCTGCACATTTTTCTAAATGAATTTTACACATAAATGCAAAACTAGAAGAGAAAAGAATTTTAATCTAATGAACTGAGTGAAGGAAAATTACCTGCCAGTGATATAAAGTGTGTCTCGAATTTTCAACATTAGTTGGAAGTCCAGTCTGTGCTGAGATTCATTGCCTGAAGGGCGTCCTCTAAATACTGGATATTGCCTTGAATCTGCAAGTAAAAATGGGCTACACCATCACTCAGGATTATAGAGCTAAAGAATCAATATATGGCATTGATTAGCTGTATATACTAGGTGTAGAAGGGTTTAAACTAAATTCCTTGAGTAATGTCTTGAATATAAATGAGGAAAAGATGGCTAATGTCAGCAAATGTTCTTTTTCCTAAAGTTATTGCTGTATTTCTGATTGGTTTTTTTTAAGAAAATGATTAAGTGTTCTATTAAAGATACAAAGCCAGTAAACACACTTCAATTTGAAAGGAATCAGATTTTTTTTTTTTAATTTCCCGTGGAGTCGGGGTGGGGGGGAGAGGTGCAAGTGAAAATAAAAAAAAAATCAACATGAGAACTTTTTCCCTGGTGTTTAGCACCACTCGCAGCGTACTCACAGTGGTAGTCCACGACGCTGATGGGGTCCTGGTCCTCGGGGAAGCTGAGGGCATGGGACAGGCTGAGCATGGCCAGCAGGGCACAGAGCAGCGGCAGCCTCATGGCCGGGCCTCGGCAGCACCGCTCACCTACCTGCGGGATGGGGAACAGCACTGAGCCTGCAGCAGCCACCGCCCCTGCCACCAGGGGCTTTGGTTGTGTTTCAGCATCGGATGCTGATGGGAGGCTGCTGTGTGACACAGCCCTGCTCCAAGCTGCTCCGAAAACATATTGATGGTTGCTAATTCTGAGCTGGATTTACGG
The DNA here is from genome assembly GCA_026261815.1 of Monarcha castaneiventris obscurior. Classification (NCBI taxonomy): domain Eukaryota; kingdom Metazoa; phylum Chordata; class Aves; order Passeriformes; family Monarchidae; genus Monarcha; species Monarcha castaneiventris. The sequence goes on along the minus strand of JAMPIT010000434.1, from coordinate 2,072,973 downwards.
GCATTTCTGAAGAAGCTGACGACTGTCAGCCCATTTAATTCACAGAATCAGAAATGGAACGTGCAGGCTGCTGACCTGGCAAGAAAAATTGTCAAATTTGGGATTAGAATTTTAATTAAACTGCAATCTCTTTCCATCCCCTTAATCGCTGAACGTCATCCAACACAAACCCTTTTCCCATAAAGTACCTAAATCTCATCCACAAAACGTGGTGACACACAATGTGTCAGAGTATCCCTGCTGTTTTAATGGCACTGCTTGTTTCCAGGCTGTGCCATGGCAGCACCAAGCCCAGCGTGCCCACTGTCACAGCCCCGATGCCAAGGGCCAGGCAGGCTCCTGACCTGACTGCCCTGTGCAGTGACTTACACATGTGCAAAGCAAATGCAAACTGCTGCCCTGCAGTGTCACACACTCCACGAGGGTGGCAAGGGACTCAAAGGAGGATGCAATGTTCAACCACCTGCCCAAGATGCTGCTTTCCCCCTCATTCCCTTTGCTACTGTCGAAGGCCTCAGGGGCTTTCACCCGGGGGCTGTGTGTGTGCTCTGCAGATCAGACAGCACACATCAGACAGCACCACAACATCAGACAACAAAGCTTTTAAGAGGGGAAGGGAAACATAACTTCTTCAATTAAACCACAGGGATATTTTAGTGAGCAGAACATAACTACTCAAGTTCCAATTTGGGTAGGATGCAAGAAAACACATCTCAAAGTGAAATGTGATCCTTAATGACTGCAAGTGGACTGGGCAGGGGTCATATTTCTCATTAGAAACCTAGCAAAGGTAGTATTATTCCCTCCTCCAACCTTTTGGATGCATTCATTCAGCCCCAATTCACAGGTCAGAGCTCTGAGTCACCAGCTCAGTGCCTTGCAGTTGCTGAAATTGGTTATTAAACGCTTTGTCTAAACAGAAAAAAAGAGAAACCTTTCCATTGTAATGTTTCAAGACTTTCAGTGAGGAGAACACATTGCCAACACAAAGTGCCAGACCTGATCCAGCAAAGCACTAAAGTATTAATCATTTAATAATTTGAAAAGCAATTAAAAAACCCCTTCATAACAACACTTAACCTTTCAGTAATGCTTACGGGGGACGAAAACGCTGTATTTGTTAATTGATACTATGGCTGGCTAGGGGCAGGGCTTCCTCCTTCCAGGGGCTGCTGAGCTGTCAGCTCAGGCTGGACTGTGAGGAGAGCAGCTGAAAGGCTGGGAACATTTGGGGATGGGGGCGGGGGCGTTGTCTGGATGCCTGCCCATTACAGGCTGACCTGGAAAGAAGCATTTTCCACTGTTAATGATATTTCTGTATCTCAGTCCACCAGTCCAGAACGAATGGGCTGTGCTCTTAGTCAAGATTGATGAGTGCAGTGGTTAATAAACACTAATGATTCCTGGCACTTTCCCTCTGCTCTTCCTTGTCCTGACATGGCCTCTTCAGCTGAAGCATCTTGCGTTAAATTACTAATGAGCAAACTTAAAACAAACTGGAATTAATAAAGTTAGTCAAATTAGTTCTTTCTTGTGAAAGCACCATTAGAGCAAAGTCCTGCAGCACTGTGGCTCCCAGACACAATAACAAATCATTAATGCTTACACAATCTTTTTTTTTTTGTCCTTTTGTAAGGAAAAGGAGGCTCCAAATATCCAACCCACTCATTTTCCAGTGGACGAGAAAGGAGAGACACAGAAACTGCACATTGGTGCACAGTAACATCTATAAGGTGCTTAGTAAAAGTCCTCCCTGCAGCCTTGTTTTCTTGGAGAACAAATGAATACAAATTGCCAAAGAGCAAGAAGCTCTCCCAGACATGTAGGCTGCAGTCAGCATAGAAGATGAGGCTGCTTCTGGCCCACATCATGGCTCAAAGAGACCCTGGCTGGCTTCAAACTGCAAACTCTGCAAGTTCCACCTGTACCAAGCATGGGCATGTAACAGTTTCTTTTTCACCATTCTTCTTCCTTTCAGTGTTCCATCTGGGAAGAATTTACTGGGACAATTACAAAACTTCTGTGTAACCTGCTTCACACAGGCAGATACTCATTTCTGGACTTCAGGAAATGGCTGCAGAGGAAAGGGCAATTTGTTTGTGTTTTTAGGTCACAATTGTCAAAGGCCTACTTGTTTTTAGGTCATGATTATCATGGCCAATACACAGCAAACTGTCACAAAAGCAAACAGGAAACTACTGAAATGCCAGGTAAGCAAAGACAGTATCAATTCTCTCAAACAGATTCAAATTTCAGGTGGAATATCAAACTCCCTAAAAGAATGTGAGGTTTTGTAAATGTAAATCTACAGTGTCTCTCTGGGGATATGTCTCCCCAGAGGCTGCATCCAGATCAGCAACAAACTCACATTTATGTCTTCCCCCAAATACCCTCAAACATCTCAGGATACTCCAGAGATGAACTCTGAGAACATACAGGGCAGGAATAGTTATGTTCAGCAATCTTTTCTAACTAAACATCATCTGTCACAAATCTGTATCAAAGGAAATACCTACATGAAACACAGACCTTTGTCACGATGAGACAGAAAAGCAGCCAGAGAGCTGCACTGGATCAGCAAACCACAGGTAATCACTTCTCACCAGCCAGGCAAGGAGTACAGATTTCTTTATTATTTTGCTTGTAAAATTATTACAAGAATATTAACAGTAGCTCTGATTTCCAGCTACATATGAAAAGAAAATGCACCTGCTTCAAGAGGCTCTTAAATGCAGCTTTCATCTGGTTGGACACAGGCTTGAGATCAGAACCACTGAAGAGAGAATAAACTGGGAAGAACAGCTGTTTCCTGGATAATCAGAAAAATGAGCTCCATCTAGCCCTTGGAGCAGGGGTTTATGACAGCCAGGTGTAGCCTTCTGGTGGACACAGATAGGCTGGTGTGAAAGACGTAATTCCTGCCACATTCAAACCTTTTAGTGGAGGCCACTACTGGGGACTACAAATAACAATGCTGAAATATCTGTTAGGCCTGGAATAGCTGATTACGAAATGCTGGCAGTGTCTGCCTTCAAGAAAATGCAGAAAACATTCATACTCCGGGTTTGATTATTTTCCCCTGCCAGGATTCAGCCCAGTCTTTGATTAATTTCTCTTATAAATTGCATTCCTAGCATTTCTGCTAGAAAACAATCCATGGCAAGTGTAGTGTTTGGACATTACCATATTGCTATCCTTGTTTTGCAGCTGGGCAATTGAGGCACAGATCAAGGCTGAATCTGTGACCAAGGCCAGCCACCAAAAAGGCCTTTTCAAAGGTTCTGAGCTGCTCGGGGTCTGATGTGCTCTTTCCTTGCAGCTCAGGCACTGACCAGGGTCCCTCAGGTGAAAAAGCTGTTACAGATCAGAGCTCCTCTGGCCACGTGGCCTCTGCCATAACGAGTTGTGTTGCAAGGAGAAAGAACTAGAGGTGGAAATGTTAACTGGTGGCAAAAATCCACCTTGTTAGGGAGGTGAGCAACCTGCCTGGAACAGGCCTCAGGGAGATGCTGTTGGTCAAATGGGAGGCAGGCAGTTGTCCCAAGTAATAAACTGGCTCTTTGTGGCTGCCACCTTTCAATCTCAGATAGAAATTCCATCCTTCAATTCCTGATTGGGCGAATCCAGAGAAGCAGGATATAATTTCTGCTAAAATATGAGCCTGCCTTCAAACAATCACACATGAAGGGGAACAGGCTGGTGTTTCTTGCCCATTAATCTACTCCAGCCTTTGACAACGTGCTGGTGACGCTCCATCAATCATCTTTCTGTGCACTGCCACGTAAAAGAGAAGGGGGAAGGGAAAGGGCAGTCAGCCAGCTGGGGAGAAGCAACATATAAAATGGCTTCAAACCAGACTGATGCAATATCTTCTACTTACTGAAAAAAAAAAAAAATCTTAAAAATCTCCTTAACACAATAAATGCTTCTCAAAATGCTAAGCACAGACAGGAGTGCAGTACAGCAAATCCAGGCTCAAGTTCAAGACAGGTCAGAACAAAAGATACATCCTAAAAGTTAGCTCACTTGTGGAGAGTTTGGCAAGGAATGGAGGAAAGGTTTGCAATAATAAAAGCTACATAAATGAGTACATCACCTTCCTCCTCCCCCAGACTGAGGCTGTTAGGTGAGACCCTCTGTGCTTGGAAGTACAAGCTGGCTGTAATGCTGAAGGGGGACAGGCAGAATTGATTAGCAATATGCTGAGCTTAGTCAATTTATGTCCATGTGGTTTCCCACAATCCTCACTGACTGGACTTGGACAGGTCAGGAAATCCCTGCTGTCCTCTGCTTCCTCCTGCATGCAAACGGCTCCCTGAGGGCACTAATTAGTGCAAAGGCACTGACTAGTGTCTTTCTCAGATGGTACCTTCTGAAATTTTGGGCATGAAACCACTCTAATAATAAGGTAAAACAAAACAAAACAATCTTTCACTGCTGCTTGTTCACAGATGCTCAACAAGTTTCTCAGAGCCTATAGCTGAGACTTCAGTTCTTGATGCAGAGCAAAGCTGATCCCGTGCAACACCCAGAACTTCCACTGAGCCCCCAGCACAAGCCCTGCTGAGGGCCACAGGGCACCCCTGGACACTGAGCCCTTGGCCAAAGCAGTGCCTTGAAGCTCTTTAACCAAAAGAACACTCAAGCAACAAAGACCAGTTGGCCAGGCTAGAGCAAGTCACAGATTCCACCTGCAACCAAAAAAAGGCTGAATGGGAACTTGTGTTCAGCACCTCTCCTCTTTTTTCTGGATGCAAAGAACTAGTGTAGAAAGGTTAAAAATCTTGTTTACTACAGCCTCAGGGATTATCTTTTGATGTTCAAATCACCTATGGTCTACTAACAGCTGTTAAAAACACTACCTGAAAAGGGTATGGTTCAAATTCTGGGCTTTGTGAAGTTAAAAGCCTGCTGGCAGTGACTCCACTTTCGGGGGCTGAGGATTTGCACCTGAGTTTACTTGCTGATGGTAACTGCTGCCAGGTGGGACAAGTTCAGCTCCTTGAGCCAGCTGCAGAGGGAACAGAGCTCCCCAGTGAGTGCAGAAAGGGAGGGTTTTGCTCAGTTCCATTTTGACAACCTGGTCAATCTTTTCAGAAGATGAAACATTCACAAGAAAATTTATGAAGGTGGTACCAGCTGCCCTCAGGGATGCCCCAGACTTGTAGAAATGCACCCATTGACAACCATAGATGCACCTGAACATTGACTCAGAACAGCACCTAACTCCTGCTGTGACTGGAACAAAATAACTCCAGAGCAGAGCCACACGCTGGGGGAACCAGGCCAAAGCGTGTTTTGGTAATCAAAATATGAAAATGAAGCCTTTTTGTACCATCTGAGTCAAAATATGCCTTGAACTCCAGAGGGGGAACCAACAATTCTTTTCCCTATCTCTATTTTTTGGTCTTGGTCTTTTTTTCTATGTCTTGCTGTGTGAAATGTGCATGATGAGTCATTTGCTTACAAGCCACAAAGTATTCCACATAGAATGCAACATTTGCCTTAGAAATCTGTATCAGTATTAATGATAGGAAAGGCAGGGGATTAGATTCCCATTTTAGGCCATATCTATACATAGGTTTTCCAGTGATGCAATTGTGTTAGAGCGTGGTAAGTCCTCCCAAAACAGGGATACAACAGCCAGCATCAATGCAAGTGTGATTTTCTTTATAATTCTTTTTAATGTCATTCCAATATGTGTTTCTTCTAATGAAGGCTGACTTCAATAAAGTTCCTGAAGGCAATGCCTGACACAGAGGTTTACTGTACATTCGAATCTTAGAGATTCTCTACAATGTGATAAATCCATGTTGTGCAATTTGGTGATAGATTGTTTCAGCTAATTATCAAATAACACAGGAAAATATTTGTGGCTATAATGAAAGAAAGGTACTTAATTCTTGTAGTCCCTTTTAGGAACATGAAGCCTGATTTTGTATGATAAATAGGTGATAAAAACTCTTTCTGTCCTATAAAGGTACACCCAAATGTACACCATACTTGCAGTATGCAGCCATCCTTACTTTTTATAACAACTTTAAAGTCTGCAGCTCTGGAGAAAAAATTTAGGATATTTAGAGCTGAGATATTAATTGAGCATGAAAGTGCAAATAACAGGTCTGTTATTTTAAGATAATACTTGACTTCTTTTAAGGATTCTGCATTAACACCTCTTGATCTATGCCTAAGTAAAAAAAGATAGTTTAGTATTAAAGTGATGAAACCCTACCACGGAGTATCACAGCTTTCATCTTAATTGGCTTATGGCACTGCCAGCTACACTTCAGTTGTTTGCAGGCTTTGAACGTTTCAGCAAGCGCACCCCTCTTGCTCTAGAACGAGCTGACAGAACTTGCAAAATGGATGGGGTGACTTTTAATGATGCAAGTGTTCAGTGGTTGATTAGAAGCACTTTGAGGGCTAAATTCTCCTGTGATCAAAAATTTACTTGAACACCAGATAGTTCCAGCAGGAAAGGAAATAAAATGCTGAGCAAACTGTTAAGTGATTGCCTCAATTATGGTTATTTTAAGTTAATTTTTGAGACTGAATGTTAACTAGCTTTCCTTATAAGGGTAACATGAAAGTCCTGCACCTGAAACCAACCTTTGATTTCAGCTCCCATCAATGGTCCAATCTGTTCTGTTTTGCAGGACATGCTTTCCTTGCAAGTTTGCCAGGGTTGGGCTGTTGGTGATGGAGTGCAAGGTGCTTTAACTTTAGCAGGGCTCTGGATTTACCATTTTAGCAGAGCTGCATTTCATTAATTCAGACTGCTCATGCCCAGCTGGGACTGCCCTAGGATATACAGCATTTATTTGTGGAAGTGTCCATGCACTGGTGCAGAGAATGTCAGTACAGTGACATTTGCTCCACACTCCTGGCCCTGATCCTGGCCATGGGCAGCTCTGGTGGCAGCAGCTCCAACCCCTGCCCTGACCCCAACCCCAGCAAAGCAAAGCCACCCTGCTGGGGGAGAGCAGCTGGGGCCCATCAGGGTGAAGTCCTGAGCACCTCCAGCTCCCAGCTGGGTCTGATGCTTTTGATTAGTGTGTTTTAGACCAAAATGCTTCTATCCTGAAAAGTAGGGAGAACCCTTAAACCATAATAGCACAGACCTAATCACCTACAGCAGTGCATACAGGCTTGGATGGAGGTTCAGTAACACCCAAACTGTCCCCCCCCTTAGCCTGAAACAAAAGCCTAAAACCTAGAGCAAAGTATCACTTTTCCTCCCTCTAGCAGGGTTGGCTACAAGTATGGGTGGGATCTGTAAGTGAAGGAAGTCAGCGATCTTCCTGGAAGCCTGCAGAACATGATTTACATAGCAAAACTGCCACTCATTTCAGCATGATTAGGCATCATCTGATAAGGCAACTCGGAGACAGGTATAAACCAGTATTTGCAGGTGAGGACATAATGAAGGTCTCAAGCACAACCTGCACAAATCCAGCTGACGCCAGAGCCAAGGGAGTTGCTGGCAGCACCCCGGGCCTGCTGTCTGCCAGCCCTGCTGTCTCCCAGCCCTGCACAAAGCAGCCTTCCCCCTGAGCAGGGCTGCAGCCCTGATCCTCAGATAAGTGCTGCCCATCTGAGTCCTGGCTGGAGCCCAGGAGGTCAGGGTTTGCCTACTGGATGAAGTGAATGGGATGTTTTGAAATGGAAGGGAGGTTTGGGGGAAGGAATATGCCCCAACAAGCAAGGCAGACGAAGAAAAAAGGGATCTGCACTGTGGAAAGGGCACATCTGCTGTTCAACAGGCTGTGCCTCAGACAATGTTGCTGTCAACCTCACTCCAGAAAGCATCACTTCTTTCCACCCACTGCTCTCCCCTGCTACAAACACCCCTCCAGCATCTCATCACTGTGCCTTGCTGGAGCACTGCTGGCTGGAGTTGCTGCTGCTGGGGAAAGGCTGCTGCATGTCACTGCTCTCACTTCAGACAGAAAGTAAATGGCTGCGGAAAATGCAGAGGGAGAGACAGGAGAAGACTCAACGGGCAAGAAGCACATGAGAGACCTTAAACACTGTGCTGGTATTCTCACTGTGCTGGAATGGTCAGCCAGCCTTGCCTGCAGGAGTACTGGCCACACAGAGTGGGGAACAACCTGTTTTTAACTAGGCTTGGTTTTTCTGCACGGACAAATCTGGTAGCTGGCCACCCAGTTACCTGTTTGTATATGCAAAGCACATGCTCTGCCCCTGTCCTGGGCACAATCAATTACATGTACAAAACACAGGCATGAAAACCTGGAGGAACCTCGAGCTCAAAGTTAACAATTACTATTCTCTTGTTACGATTAAAGATTAACTACGCCAGTGAAAGGATGTGTTACGAAATGTCTTTCCCAGGCTGACAGTAAATAGTTTTGTTTTCTTGTTGGTTTTTTTTCTTTTTGTTTTTAATCTCAAAGTCTTCTCAAGATTTGGAGTAATTGTTTAAACTGCTGCTGTGGTTTACCATAATACCAAAATGTTGTCACTTGCCACGTGACTGCTCATACTTTCATTTGAGATGTCGTGCAGAAACACATGGAAATCTGGTGAAGGCAAACCAATTTTAGAACATGTTCCGAGCAATTGTTTTCCAGCACTGCCCTACAGTATGAAGTCTCTTCCATTCCTTAAATTGCCTAATCAAATGCAGACTCTGTTCCAGTCACGCTAAATTTTCACATAATGGCAGAAAAATACTTCTTCCTAGCCTAGCACTGAACAGTTGGATCACATTATCACATTTGCTGCTTTTGTAGTCTCCAAGTGTGTATTTGTAAAAGTATGTATATACATATTCACAGGGGAGAGGGGGAACGTCGCTGCTCACACTGAGACACCCGGGGATGGTCAGAGGGACAGGGAAATGCCTTGAGAGGTGCCTGTGCTGATGGTTTTTGGGGGGCACCTGGCTTACCAGAAATGCAGAGTGGGGGTGAAAAATTCATTTTTATTTCTTTAGGAATCAGATGTATTAATGCAGGATTTGATCTGGCCGATTCCTTGCCCTGCAGCCTGCTGAAGCTATCAAAGTGACAGAGATGCAGTAAGGTAACCCACACCTATCCATTCCCAGTTTGGGGCTGGAGACAGGACTGGTGAAATGCACAGCCATGGCTATCCCTGCTCTGGGTCCCAACCTTGGGCACACCCCTGTGTTGGTTCACATTTGGGGAGCTCTGCACCACAGAACTTTCCACAGAGCAAACACAACCTGCAGAGCCCACCCATGGTTGGGTTTGCAACTGGATGTGGCCGTGCTGGGCTCCTCTCTCTTTCACTCGGGCTCCATCTCCTCACGGCAACATTCACCCTGCCAGACAGGGAAACATTTGCCTCACAACACTTAGGCATTTTGACTACTGAGCCACAGAGAAGCCACAGATCAGACCTTAAAAGTAAAATTAGAAAAAAAATATTCAAATCAGTAACATATGGACTACAAGTGCTTGAATCAAGGTCAGAAGGAAATCTCTGACCATCTCTGAAATCTCTCTGGCAAATCAGAGAACAAGACTTAGGGCTTTAAAGCTTTCTATTACGGCCCGTCCCCTTCTCTCTTCCACACCAGCCTCCCCAGACCCCCAACACAATTACAAAGTTTCCTTAAATCCTTGTGCTGTCACTAGTAATGCTGGCCAGTGTAACAACACGGCAGGATAATCATACCTAACCCCCACACTATTTACGTTTGCAGGTCTATTTTTCTTACCCATCTGCACCAAACATTTAGGTTTGTGCTGGCGCAGTTTGCTGCTGAAGACCCACTGTTTAGCCATGAGCAGTGTTTGTTATGGTTTTGGTGAGGATAAAAACCTGGTGCTTTATGGGGACGAAAAGCCATAATCCACTCTCACAGTAAAACCTGTATAGTGGTACGCAAGACAGAAAAAATTCTATCCGTACCCTTGCAGGAAATCAGATTAATCCCCAAAGCATGAGATTTGATTATTTTTGTCTGAGGTTATCATCAAGGAAAAAACCTACATAATGCTAAAAATATCCACACAGCATTTACTTTATGAAGAAAATATGATTTACTGAACAAAAACAAATTACTGGCTTTTCGGTGTTAATCTTTGATAAACACGTGCTGGGTTAAAGAAACTGTCACAGAGAGAAGTTTGCAAATTGAAAGAAACCATTCAACTCTGCAAGATTATTTCCCCCCTCCCTTATTACTCCTTTCACGAGACACCTGGGGACATTGTTCACACACTGTTGACAGCTTTCCCACTACTGCTTTTCCTCTGTTATCCCTTCCCTTCTCTTCGACACTCGTCCCCAGGTGGCAACACACAAAAGAGCTATATTTGCAAGGGGTGCCAAAGCTGGCTTTTGGACAACTGTCAAAGAGCCAGAGGGCCCTCTCCTGCCTTCCAGGTTGCTTGGTTGGAGTTGTTTCCACAGGGCACTGACCCACCAGGCAGGGCTCTGGTGTTTCACTGCCCAGAGCTGCACACGCTGCCTGCAGCCCCTTCTCGCTTCAGCCACCACCACAGCAACAGGTACAGCCACACTCCCCCACGCTGGGGACATCCAAGTGCCAGCTAACACTTTAATACTGCAGCCTTAACTATACATGGAGGTTTCTGTAAATTAAATACGCATTTTTCTTCTCTGTGGTCTCCCAAAGCACAGCCCGAAGGGACACGTAGGTGTTCACATTGCATGGGAAGGGGGGACCTAAACGCAGGCACAGCATAAACAAGGGCTTGACATCCAAGTGTGAAGATTTTCTTTCAACCCCAAAGTGCATCTGTCATGACAGACAGACACAGAAATAGCAGCAACACTTTGTGCTGGTGCTGCAGTCCCTGCCCACCACCAGCGCCCATACACACGCCTGGGAAGCGAGGCAGCAGCAGCAGCACTTGAGGGAAATACCTTTTGTTTCACACCACAACAAAGCCCTGAGGAGGGCCCTACCCAACACAGGTGTGAGCTGGTACTTTACCGCTGCTTGAGAAAGCAGAGTCCCAGCTGCCATGACCATTTGGTAAAAGAAAGATGAACTCTGTAGCCCACATTAAGAAAAGCCTATTATTGCAGTAATAGCTGAGCTGAGTGACCAGCTGATGAGCTCTCATCTCTTCTGAGGTTTCACTCCCACTGCTGGTGGGCAGCCAGTCTGTGATGCTGGTCCCCCCTGCTCACTCGTTACCTCTCCAGATGAGCAGCTCTGTGTTTGCCTCCCTGCTGTCCCTCACATACTTGAAGAGCCCCCTAGCACGCATCTGCCAATTAACTCCTCATTCTCATCCCAGGCCCTCTTCAAAGCTCCCCCTCGCCTCTGATGCCAAAGCCTGTGTGCCCCCTTTCCCCGCCACACGCAGCTCAGCTATGTTTAGGTGGCACAGCTGCTGATTGTGCAGGTCAGCAGAGCTCTCCTGCTTCTAGAGGCCACTGCCCGACTGTACCCATCTGCCCTCCCTTCTTTTAAACCACCCACTGTGGGAACAGGATCCATCCCTTTCATTCTGTGTTTATCCAGTGCCTGTCCAATTAGAAACCTGGGCTGCAATGTGGCTCTTAGATGCAACAGTTTAAAAAAAAATAACAGCAACATCGAACCTTTCTGCAGGAAGAGTCTCTGTGTGCAAATACGACCTCTGTTATGTTAACCAAGGTCAGGCAGACCAAGGCCAATCTGCTGTGTGAGAATATAAATCAAAGCTGTCCAGGGACTGATTTCGTTTACAAGGTTTGTAACCATTCTGGACAGAATGAATGTCACTTGCTTGCCTGAGCTCCTCGCTCCTCCTCTTCCAACACCACTTTTTTGCTCCTCCACTCACACCAAGCCCCTCCCTTCCCACTAATACCTCTTGACCTCCTTTGCTCTTGAAAGCAAAAGTTCTCTCCTAGCAAGAAAGCAGTGGCTCACACATGACAGACAGCCATGCTTGGCCAATTTATTTAAATTATGCAAAAACCTCAACAAGGAAAATTAGCAGAGTCACAAGTACATTCACCTGCTGGTTACCTGCCATTCACAGCACACGTCAGAATTAAAACAACAAATCCTGTAACAACTTTTTCCTATTGCATTCATAGATCCGCAAAACAAACCAAGGAAAGCATCTGTAGCAAGTATTAGAGTCTGGGCACAGATCCTGTGAAATCACATGGTTTCCGTTGTGGAACTAAAAAGGCTTCTACAAGAATGTGTGAAATACACAGCCGAAATTCTCCGTTCCTTTCTGTGCTCCTTGGCAGTTTGTGTGGCTAAGTTAAAGTGGCAAGTTCTGTTTCTTTAGCTGGCGCTTCCCAAGCACACCCCGATCTGCACACAGGATCCAGCCAGCAAGCTCCCTCTCGAGTACAGACAGAGTTAATGTAATCCCACTCCAAACAACAGGTTGCTGTCTCCAAACTGGAGCCCTGCAAAGCACGAGTCCAGCGGTTGCCTGACTCCTCCCAGCCATTTTGCAGCCCTTCCTCCTGCAGGTGTGCACACCGAGCTGCAGCGGGGCTGGCCAGGGGTGCCAGAATGAAAGAAACTTCACGTTCTGGATGTTAACTTTAGTTACCATAGCCAGACAATGCTGCCAGTGGCGTGGAAGAAAAAATTGCTGTAGCCAGCTGTGCTGTTCACAGTCGGATGGTTTCTGTGTAGCTCCAAATGGTTCTGGAGCCAGTAGCCTGTTGTGGCCAAGGACAGGATGATGGATGGTCTACACACACTGTCCAAGCAGGGAGAATGGCAGAAGTTCACTTCAGGGTTGTTAAAATGCTAATCTGGGTTAGTTAACAAAAGCCGAATGGAATAGGAAAGTTAGGGAAATAAATACTAATCATATGTTATATATGTGCACTACAGATTTGATCTCTGCGGTTAACACAAACATTTGACTTTGGAAGTGGGACAATTCAACACTCTTCCCGTCTGAATAAACTGAATCAACTCCTGATATTAGCTGTACTGTAATTACTGTCAAGCTATGGCAGACAACACACAGAGCTCCACAAATAGCATCGGAAGGGCAGTAATGCTATTCTCACTGCACACCTCTTCCATGTGACATGGGAACAAATCAGAACCCACTTTCTTTTTAACTTAAGGCTGGCAGCTATTCACAGAACAAGTAACGGCTTAATAAAATGGCTTAGATGGATTTCAGCAGTAACTGCAGTAGCTTATCGGATGCGTAAGAAGAGATCATCTGTTCGAGCAGCAGTTTTGACGAAAGCGACATTTGAACTGTTTTAACTACATACAGAGTTGCTAAGACTGAAAATAACTTGCACTACCCAATGCCAGTAATATGCCTTATTCCATCTTTTCTTAATTACTTGTGGAGCAAATTATTACTTTATCAACTGGAAAGGTACCTGATTTTATCAACCTGGAATTAGAGGCATGTTTAACATAGGAGTATGTAATCAACCAGCATCTCCTCTGCTCAGTAAGCAAACACAGTCTAAGCCTTGCAAGACATCAGACTGCAACATAAGTAAGCTCCACATAAGCTCATACAGGCACAGAAGCTGTTGAAGTAACTGTTTCCTTTGTCTTACAAAGAAAGACTAGAACTGAAACAGTCTCAGTCACACCACTTCTCCAACCCTTGATGAAAACTGACCATGTTCACCCCCATCTCCACTTGACTTCAGATTTCAAATGTTTTTTTTTATTTTTCAGAAGGACAAACAACCCTAGCATTTCAACATTTCCATGCAGGTTCTGTCCATCTAACTGGGCTATACCGGACTTCAGGGGATACTGAGTCCTGAGAATTAAAAACCCACAAAAAACCCAGAACTGAATTCTGAATGTGATCAACTGCAGTAAGACCAGAAGATATATTCTTACACGCCTAACATACACTTTGAACTGAACTTCCACGATGGATTTTTCCTTCACACACCTCTCGTGACAGGACCGATCAGACCAAAGATCAACTTAAGAGTGAACTGCATCTATAGTTAGGCATTCTCTCTAAATGTGTGCTTTCCATAAACACACAGCAAAGTTACGGCAGCTCCGGGGGCTGGAGTATCTGCCCCAGCACTCAGCTCAGCTCAGCCATCCCCAGAAACGTTCAGATGGCCCAGCTCAAAGGGCACGAGAGGCTGGGGGCAGAAAACCCGCAGCCATCCAGCTGGTTTGTAGAGCTCTGACAGGGCCATCACTGTATTCCTGGCACACACTCCTGCATCACACAAAGCACATTTAGAAAATGATGTTATCTCTGTTGCATCTCACCATAAAGGAGAGCAGGTAGTGACAGACTGCAGGATATGGGGGAGGAAGGTTCACTGTAACTAAAGGTGCAGATGAAAGTGAGAAGCTGTTTAAATAAACCAACGTAGAGCCTCTGGGTTATACTTTCTTGGCTGTCTTTCTGAAAACAAATCTGAGCTACATAATCCAGAATCCTAATAAATTCTTACTACAAACTTTTTCTTCCTGATTTAAAAAACCCTGAGCTTTATATTAGTTAACACAAAAACTGTTGAAGTTCATAATTATATAGAAAAGAAATCAGAGCACTGAGCTGGCAATTTGTTTTTATCTAAGCCAGAGTAAATGTTTATACAATATCTGCCAACATAACAAAATATGCCCGTCACTTACTACATTAAACATGATTACATACAGCTTAATTTACTGAAAGGAACTGAAGCAGACTTTAGAGGTGCACAGAATTTTACAGCGTGAATAAAGCAGGAAAAACGTCTATTCTCTTTTGCCACAAAAGTAATTGCAAAGCTTTACAATGAGCTTCCTGTTGCACTTGGAAAAAGGAGAGAACCTCAGAAAATTCTCTGTGAAAGTATTTGTGAGAGCAACAGACCAGCAGTAAATGCCTCTAAGACAGTAGGAAGCTGTTCCTTCAAATAATATTTAGGGAATATTAATAAGACCAACAACTTGAAGCACAGAGGTATCCCAATCAAGATGCATGCTTTTTTTCCCCCAAGGAAATAACCAGGCGAAAAAAAAAAAGCCACACATTTACAGAGCACTGAACAGTATTCTGGAGGAAGTTTGCTGTAATTCCTGCACATTATGTGTGAAGCGTGTGTGTGTGTGTACATGGATAAGCTACAATACCATCTGTACAGCAAGTGCCACATATGTGAGCATTATGAACCATCATTGCTGCTGCTATGCTCGAAAGTAAATGTATTCTAAGCCACACACACATACAAATACAAATGACTCTACACACCGAGGGCTGAATTTTGTTCAAATTACTCACAGGCTCATGGCTGTGATACAGACATAATCTTGACCACAAGTAAGAAACAACCGAGAGATTGGCAGAAACCCACTAATTTAAGACTAGCTATATTCGTGCTAACAAGTGGGATATCCACCGGAACTACAATATTTTCAACACGTCGACCTAAAGCAGCTAATCGCGTTTCTCAACTCACAAGACAAAACACAACAACCATAAAAAACACAACAACCAGAAAAAACCCCGGCACAACCACCCCACAGCCCTTAAAAACACAGGAGTAACACCCACCTAGACATATCTGCGTGACCTTTCATTTCCATTTATCCTTATAAATAATAAAGAAGGCTTTAAACCCTTCCTAATTACTCCTTGAAAGCAGCTGTATCGGTTTCTGCGGTGATGAAACGCCCCCACCTCCCCAGAAAAAAAAAAAAAAAAAGTTTCCCCGCTCTGCACCTGAGCATTGTTTTGGGCAGCAGGGCGGGCGCGGAGCTGCCCCCGCCGCGGCACGGGGATCGTTCACAGCCGACTCCGGTATTTGTTTCCATCCATAATTGATGGGGAGCTGGAAACGCGGCTCCCTCTGCCTCCCTCTGCCTCCCAGCGCCCGGCTGCTGCCGGAGAGCCCGTAAATCACGGCTCGCCAGGCTCCCCGCCCCGCCGGCAGCGCCGAGCCCCGGCCCGGCCCGCCTCAGCTCAGCCCCCGCCGGCCCCGACTCACCCCAAGCGCCCCGGGGCGGCTGCTCCGGGGACAGACCCGACGGCTCCGCTTCGGCCGCCCCGTCCGCGTCCGCGGCCGGCTCCCGCCGCTGTGCCCGGTACCTGCGGCCGCCGCCCGCCGGCGGGGCCCGCTCCGCCCGCCGAACCCCGCCGGGAGCCCCATCCCGGCGCTGCGCCCGCAGCCGGGGCGGCGCGGGGGAGGCGCGGCCGGCAGAGCCCACCCACCCCTGCCTCCACCTCCCGCCCGGGTTTGGATCCTCGCCCGTCGCTGCCCGCGCGTCCCGCCGCCGCCTCCGCGCCCCGCCGCTACCGCCGGCAACTTTCCGGCCTCAGCGCAGCCCGCGGCCGCCGGCGGAGCTCGGGCAGTCGCGCCATGGCCGGGCGGGGGCGGACCGGCACCGACACCGGCACCGGCACCGCCCCGGCCGCTGCCCCCCGCCTCCGCCTCCCCCGCCGCGGGCAGCGCCGGGCGCCGCCCCGACACCGAGACCAAAACCGGCACCGAGACCGGCACCGGCACTGACACCGATACCGGCACCGACACCGGCCGGCTGCGCGGAGCTCCCGCAAACTTCGCCCGTAGTTTCAGCCCTCCCAGCCCACCTGGGCAAACCTGCCCCCCGCCCCGCCCGCCCCCGAGGCCGCCGAGGTACAAACAGCCCGGGCCGAGCCGCCGAGAAGGCGTTTATGTTCATCGCCGACGCCGCCTTCGCTTCTAAAGACAGAAATTTTCATTTCTACTTGGGAAGAAAAAAGTCATTGCGAGCAATGCAATTTTGCAGGCTAATGAGAGTCGATTTTGCAGACGAGTACTTCGCGTGTGGTGCTGGGGGGGGGGGGGGGGGGGGAGATGTCCTTGAAATGACATCTTTTTAAATGCCTGTCCAAAATCCCCTCAGATATTCCAGAAACAAAGGGTTTAATCCCAGAAATGAAGCCCAGGAAATAGCTGTCACTAATTCATTTTTCTTCACATGAAAGATAAATTAATTAAGGCTTAAAGTACCATGAAGTATTTTGGATGCCCCTGAAAGGGAAAAAAAAAAAAAAGATTACTCGCCAAACTGTATCATCTGTATTTGTTTTATGGGAAATAAGAAAAAATTCCAAGTAAAAGTAATGTAGAGATTTTTGCTGGGGAATATATCCTTCATTCATGAGCAGTTCCCAAATTCCTGGCCCTTAGGTGAGCACTGTCTCCACAGCAAAGCCTCGGGCTGGTCGCTTCCCACAGCACTCCTACCCCTCTGGAAGACAAGCACTCGATACTCCCAGGCAGTATTTTGGGCTGATCTGGCAGGTTTTTACGCACGCACCACTCGCAGCAGGAGCGTTGCCTCTTGAGAACTGATTCATCTAAGCAAGGGCGCCAGGATTTGGCCCACAGTAAATTCTCTATAGAGATGGTGCCAACAAAATCTCCCAGCCATGGGAATAGGACGTTTTTGGCAACTCAGTCCCTTGGCTGTCTCTGTCTGATGTTTCCTAGTGGTGACAGGCTAAAGGCAAGATCATTATGGGCTTCCTCACAGCGAACACAGCACAGCTATGTGGCACCCCAGGAGCTGCTGCCTGGTTAAAGGTGTAAGGACATTATTTTCTCTTTCTCATGAACAGCCCTCATCTGAAAAGCATCAAAATTTGCACAGTGCATGAAAATGCTGCGATGGAGACTACTCGCTTGGTTAGGAATTGAATTGCAACCTGAGGACAAAAAAGCTGAAAGTGCCTTAAAAAGAAGGATTCGTTTCACAGAACAGCTCCGTGGCCTCTGCACTGGAAGTCAGGCTCTCTGTGGTGCGGATTTATGGTGGCTACGGACGGGTACCTAGGTGCAGGCTACTCACACCAGGGCATTACAAATGTGGGATTTGCTCCTTGGCTTTTGAAACTCCTTTGATGGTAGTTCCAGCCAGGAAAACTGCAGTACTGGAAGAGCCACTGATATTTTCATTTAACACACCCCTTTTGTGACTGCCATGTGGAAATGACTCCTGGATGTTGCTCGGTTGTCCCTGCCCAGCGCTCGGCACTGCCTGGGCTGTGGCTGCACAATCCCCTCTGCTCTGAGAAGGGCAGCTTGTGGGAAGGGACCTTTCTTCCCTGGTCTACCTCCCAGCCACAAGCTGACTCAAGGTTCCCATATATCAGGATGAAAGATTAATATGGTTTAAATCTCCTTCTGCTTCAATTAGGCGGGTGACACGATGTTGAGAATCAGATCGCATTCCTGTAGGGCAAAGGGTTTCAGCTAGAAGTACAGCATTTTAGAGGATTTTGGTACAGCCAAGACTAATACCTTGTGTCTGCACTTAAATATGGTAGTTTATTATCATTTCAAAATTTGCTGCATGGCTAGAAACCACTTTATGTAAGGATTTAAAGTATGTGCATTTACAATATGTGTGCAGTCAGGGAATTACACAGCCACAGGTTTTTAAACACAAATATATGCAGGCTCCTATTGATATGATAAACTATCAGTAACATGTGCTGCAAAGCTTCCTAAATCCTCACTGACACAACAGACCACTATTGTGTCAATAGTGTGCAGATTAATGGGGTATTGTCGGGCTATTTTAGGCCTTAACTTTCATTTATCCTAAAACTTGTTCTTCATTGTAACTCTTAACCTTTGGATTCTGCCAACACATTTCTTGTCACAAATATACTAATGGAATTAAAAGAAACCTGGCTTTTAAATGTTAATTACCCTTAGAATGATTGATTTGCAAAAGAAACCCATCAGCAGAATCTGAAATTACAGAGAAGAAAATGGACTGTGTGTCAGCCCAGGAGCTGGGAATGCCCGAGGACCAGCTTTGGCTCCAATGAGACCATCCCTGTGTCTGAGGTGGTAACAGAAGCACTCACCCACCCTATCTCATGGGTAGGGTGTACGGGTTATTCCTACTGTCCAAAGGACTTTTCATCCTCTAAGTGTTTTACAGACTTGAGCAACACTTGTTCATGAATTTGAAAATATAAGCAAAATATTAAAAATTCACATACTGATAACAGAACCACCCTCTGTTAGAACAACATATTGAGTTTTTTAGTCATTAAAATATGGATAATATTAAACTGTGTTTAAACCAGGCATTTCATTCTGCTTGAATGCCTCCACTGGGTTTATAACCAGAGCTGAACTGATTTCAGCAAGTAGGTGTGTTGACTGAAATCCCCACTTCAGCCACGTGGTGGTTTGGTTAGGAAGCGCAGGTGCACACAGTGCAGGGCAGTTTGCAAGTTTGGGAAACCACCTTCAGAGCACGGGGTAGCTCGGGAAAGTCAGCTCAAGTGGCACATCCCTAGCAAATACCAAGTACTGAGGGAAATGGCATTGATGGTTTGCCCCTGGCTGAGCCAGAGCTCCATCAGTGACTCAGCATGAGAATGCACAGACACAATGGTTTCTGAATGAAATATCCAACTTAACTTTGAGGACATGTTCATTTAAGCTGTGTCATTTCCTATAAAAACAGCAAACGTCACTTACAGGGGGATGGTCAAATCACAGCAGTGCCAAGAAGTGATGATGTTACATCCCAAGAGTCATTTCATTTTAGCTAAATATTCTCTTCCTCCCTTCTCTTTTTTGCCAGTGCATACAGACATCTGCCTACTGCAAGGCATTGCATAGAGGAACTGGTGGGTAATTTAATATGGATCGATACATAATTCCTGATGAAGTAGACATGCAGTTTTTATAGTCACTGTCCTTAAATCTAAATTGCAAAGTGCGATGTTATGACTTACCTTGACTGTAATTAAGTTTGATAATAAAAGAGAATAGCATTTATTTATTATGAGTGCATAAAATTAGTCGGACAATTTAAGGTGCTATTCAACGAGTAATGCTCCCATAGAAGGGGTAAACATTTGTCTGCTGGATAATATTAGTTCGTATTAACAACCTAGGAAAGTTATTTTCATACAGCTCTGGTTTTATGTGTCTTCTTGTCTTCTCAATATCCTGGGAGCCATCGCACAGGGCAGGGCAGGGCAGGCATAACACATGAGTAAATGTAGAACGATTTCCAAAAAAAAAACGGGCTTTTTGTCTCTATCAATTGGTGAAGAATTCCCTCCTTTGGACTTTTAAGAACATAAATGTAGAAAATAGGAAGATCAAGCTGTAATGCCTCACAGGGTTAAAGCCACATGAGCTGAAACTGATAGTTCATTATGGTGTTAGCCTGCACAATGCAGAATTACCCATTTCCTAATGCTCACCCCTGTGGGAGGGATGCTGACCACTCCTCACTTCAGCATCCCATCTCCATGAACCATTACTGTACATATTGCCCTTCTTTAGCCACTCCTTTTTCCCCATTCCCCATGGTTCAGATCCCAAGAAGATGGGTCTTTAATCTGCCTGGAGTGCATTTAAATCATATCCCTGTTCAATCACCCTACATCTTGTTGCCAGGGGGGATGTAGGTGAAAATCCCAATGTTTGGCTGGCAAAGCAATGAATCTGAGCCAATCATTTTCCTTCTTTGAGTCCTGAGCTTGTAGCAGTATCAATGCAAGTCAGAAGTGAGACATTTCAGAACATTGTCGCTCATGATTTACACCAATTGGCTAAAAATAGCAAATTGCTAATGTAACAAGCCTGTGCTGTGTTGATACAGACAAATAATTGGTTATAAGTCAAGAATTATTTAAAGAGGGGTAAGTTTAAGAAAATATGTCATAAATTTATCCCTGCAAATAGCATCCAAGGTATCACATGAGTTCTTTATAATGCTTAAAGGAGAGAAGATAATTTTCTCATATTTTCCAAAGGATGGGAAACCCCTCTTTTCACCCCGACAGCTGTCAGAAAATTATAGGAGGTGCTTTTAAGCAATGCCATTTTGTAAAATATAGGGAGGACAGAAAACAGTTCCAACACTTTTTTATAGCATCTTCTTGGGTACTGTATTAAGAGTTGTATTTGAAGTATTTCTAACTGTCAAGAATTCACTTTAACATAGAATCACGTAGGTTACAAAAGACCTTTAAGATCACTGGGTCCAACCCTTAGCAACATCATTGTTCCCTTTTTTATATTGTTCTAATCTGCCTCCTCACTTAGAGGGATGTGCAGGAATCTCAAGCTGTATGCCTGTCACTTGAAGGTGTAGTGATAATTTTTTGCTAACGCTGATGCTGGGCTGTGCACCCCAAATTGGTGACTTTGTCCTGTCTCTGTGTAGGATCAGCACAGGCACATGCTTTCATTCCTGTGATTTAGCTTTCTGGCTGGGGTAAGAAATGGGTCCACAGTGCTGTTCCTGACCACCCACCATCATCTGACATCAGCTTGCCTTGAGAAGCCCACAGAACCATCTCGATATTGAATATTTAAGTGATAAATCTAATACCTGCTCTCAGGTGAAGGTCTGGCTGAAATTCAGTATGTTGGCTCTCCAGTTCCCCCCATCTATACTCTGGGGAGGCAGAGGAGATGTGCCAGTAATTAATAAAAATAATTGTAAAACAATTTTTTTAAGCTTTGTCACTATACTGCTTGGTTCAGCCAGCAGGGATCCTTCAGGATCCTGTGCAGATGAACCTGAGGCAGTGGAAAGCCAGAAATTCCTCCTCTGCTGAGGCTGTGGGGCTGGCAGAGAGAAGCCCATGTCAGCAAAGACAGCAGAGACAGAGACACAACGTTTGCAATGTGTTGTCCTGTGTATTTTATAGCTTGAAATGTGCCTAGAGTGAAATCTGGATGAAATGTGCTTAGAGTGAAATGTGGGTGACTGTATGTCAAAGCTAATAAAAGGGATTCAAGCAATAAACATAACTGGGCACAGTCCTGTAAAACTGGTCTTTCCTGCCTGTAAGCTCCCTGTCAGGCTTAACTTTGAAAAACCAACTCTTTCAGGCCAGTGGTGCTGGCCACGGCACTTTCCTGCAAAGATCACTGCAATAGTAAAACATGATTAATCCCTGGTCCTTGCTAAAGAATAACCTTGTAAAATAATCCCCGTGAGGGACAGCTGTACAGGGCAGAGAGCTGCCAACAGCCAAGCCAAGCTGGAGGCACTGCCATGGTGCCCTTTGGGTCCAGGCATCGAGCAGTAGGTGTTGCTCACTCCCCTCAGCACTTAGAAATGTCTGCAGGAATGATTGAAAACAAAAAAACCTCCGTTTTCTGTACAATTATTAGCTTTTCAGTTTGGTGATTTACAGCACCCATCTTTTGATGGGGAATTAATTCAAAACATCTAAGGTAATATCATCAAAATACTGTAATTAGATTTAATGGCACACTTCCAAGATTAATAGGTGATCTTCCTCACAGCCTACAATTTTAATTTTCAAAATTTCATTTGTCATCCTGCTACTCAGTACAGATTCACCATCACAGTGTTTACCTACACTTTTCCTCACTAATAGTAAAATGTGCTGCCTTTTCCAGGCATAGACAGATGAAAAGATGTATTAGTAACAAATCTGTGTTCATGGCATATAATCACAAGATGACAAGACACTTAATGTTATCTATTTATATATTATGTATAGCAACTTCTATTACACAAAATCACTTTTCAGTCCCATTTTAGGGGATTACCTAATCCTGTAATTGATTCTGTGACGAGTCCCCGTTGTCCTTTGGAGACCCATTGACCTTCAGAACAGGAACAGGCCTGCAAACATTCCATTATTTCACTGGTTTTTTTATGTGTAAATTACAAGATAATGTAGGAGGAGAGCAGATGATTTTATCTGTCTATTTACTTCAGAATTCTAAGTGTTTTATGACTTGACCAAGAAGAAGAATTACTCCCTATCAGTAAGAATGACCAAAGACATGATTGATGTTTTCTTTAAGGTAAATCAAATATTCCCATAGAAATTTAGCCAATCATACACGTTGTCAGACAGCTCAGAGCTACAGTAAAGCTACTTTCTACTGTAACTGTCACATCTCTAAACTTGCAAAGGGGTGAAGCAATTGCTCACTGGTTATAAATACCAGCAGATTAGTTTATCTATAGATCTGTATCGTGTTACTCATTCCAGAGTCCATAAAATCCAACATGAATCAGCTTGACTTCGTACACAAACAATCACGTCCTACACAAAGGTGAGACCACAGGTAGCAGCTGATGACATTTTACAGTTATGGAGGTTTTAGTAGTACAGAAAACAAGCAATTACACACGTGTGCATGTACAGACTCACACACACAGACACACAAGCCTTGCTCCTTCACTGTCCCACCAAATATAACTCCACGGATTAAGGCCTCAAATAAGTCTCTAAGAATGTAATTTAGTACAGTCTGAGTCCCCCTTGGGCAGGCCTGAGGTAGCTCCTTGGGCTGTCACAGCGAAGCAGCTGTCCAGCCTAACACTGACTCAGGAGCCAAAAACCTGCCTCATTTGGCTGACAGTGAAACAGTTGTAAAGGATCAGACAGACATTATTCATGGCTGATGCAGGGAGGGTGTTTAGAAAATACTTAATACCAGTAATTACTAAGAATAGAAAGGTAAACAAACTGCTTGCAAATCTGTATCTGCGTGAATTCTGAAATAAAGCCTTACCACACGGCATTCCTGTCCAGCAAGAGGGAACCTCTCATCCTAGGTTAGAAGGAGGACGATTGAACTATTTACTTTTACCTCTGTGACACACACACGAAGTGCATAGCACACACACAATCAGTAATGAGAGGAGTTGCTGCCTTTGGCATATTACCTTGAGTTTCTGTTTAGTGTGTGCCCCTTGACATCTCAGTATCTGACTCCAGCCTAGGATATTTTGTTCTTGAGGCATAGGTGATTACTTTCAATTAGTTTTTTGACACTTACGGCCTTATCTACCATTACTGTTTGTTTGAAAAAAATACTTCTAGCTTTGATGTACCTCAGTGTTCCTTGTGTGCTGGTTATGGGCTGCAAAATCCTTTCTGTTGAGTGGCTTTGACAGAGCCATCCATGAAATGTTTCCTTTCCTCTGTTCTGTGCTTTGCACATTAGTGCAAAAGAAAAATTTCCACTCATGGAAGGTGAGCACACACAATTACTATTCTCTATATATTATATCTCTCTATATTCTCTATTCTACTGTTCTCTACATTAAGAGGCAGAAGTGAGTGCAGATTGCTCGATCCTTTGGAGTTACTGTTGCTCCTTCCCCCCATCAACATTTGAAATGTGCACCGTGTCCAGAAGCTCTGATCCAGTGACACATCCTACTGCTTTCCTTTGGAGGATGCAGGATGACACATTTTCACCTCGGAGGTGACAGTAGGTGACAATGAGATAGGTGGCCCATTTCACCCCCACATTGTCTCACTGATCACAGTGTGCCAGCTGCTCCTATGACTGTGCATGTCAGCCCACTAATCTTGAGTGATGCAAAGCTCCACAGAGTCAGGGGAAATACCATTGTCTGTGACAACTCATGCAGGAAACACTCATGCAAAGGAGCTGTCAAGGGAGGAGGCTTGGTCTAGGAGAGGGGGGTGTGTGGGGTCAAAAGTGTAGAAAGCACTTTGGATCCAAGGCAATATAAATTAGCCATGGCACCTATTCTATCCTACCAAATCTCCTATTTGCATCCCATACTGGAGGAATTGACATTGCAGAAACATACAGCAAAACAACAGTAATAATCAAGTTACAACTAAATACTCTGGATGGTGCTTGGCTTGGAAAAACAGGCTCAGGTAGGAATGCCAACACTATTATCTGACACAGCTCGAAGAAAGAGTGAGCCATGATACCTCCATTCTTGGCAAATCACAGAGACTGCTGCAGGCACTCTGCTCCTTCTGCTGCTTGGAGTGATGCAGTCGTAGCTGCTGTCGCTGTTAGCCACAGATCTCCTCTCTCCTCTGTCTTTGTAGGGAAGAGGAGGGCATGGAAAGTGGTTCACTACTTGAGAAGCAATGGAAGAAACAGTATTTGTGGTTCCAGTCAAAGTTTTCCTTCTCCTTTTATAGATCTGACTTTTTTTTTTTAATTAGTTGCATAACAGGGTGCCAGGATTTTTAGCAGCCATGTTATAGCAAATAAATAACTATATAATAAAGTCTCTACTGTCCAATAGCCAAAGATAACTACAGGTTATTCTCAGCTTTCTTATCAAAAGCTGTTTCAGACTTGGATATTTTATCTGAGTACTTCAGATGCTGCCTGAATAGCTTCCCACGTTCAGAAGAACCTCAGTGATTGTTTATTCTGGGCTTATGTACTTTGCATGCTGGCAGAGAATGCCTAGTTGGTCACTTCTCTCCCTGCCATCATTACCCACGTACGTGCACCAGGCCAGGAGCTCAGCACCAAAGCAGACAGGGATGGAAAGGTCCCCTCCACCTGTCGTGCAGCCAGAGCTACAGCAACACTCTCCATATGTGGAGCCCAGCTGCAGGAAGCACAGGCTCAGCAGGCTCCCTGCCACCCTGCCAGTCCCCTGCACTGCCAGGGGAACAGGGGAGTGCAGTCAGGGGGAGGCAGTGAAGGCAGGGCGGGCAGAAAGCAGACTGTGCCCTGCTCAGCCAGCTGACTGGGGATTTGGGGAGCTCATCAGGGCCGTGGTCAAGCTTGGACTCCCATCACATCACACTGCCAGGACTCAAGCTCAGATGAGCTTTGGACATGTCAGAAGAGGGATGTTAGGCCATACGACTTCTTACTACAGACCCAAGCAAGGAGCTCTCTGCAAGGTGGATCATCTGTCCCTCCTGCCCATCAGTAATGTCATGGCACTGATGTCAGGCTGACAATTTAGATTCGAAATCCTTCCTAGAAGGATCAGGATAGCACGTGTGCATGTGTTCCTGGGGTTTGCTGGCCATCTGGGCTGCTCTTAAAGCCATGTGGTTTTACACCCTGCCCACGTTTCAGGCATCCAGTATCCAGGACGGCACTCAGGAGAACTGCATGTGTTAACTTGCTCTCTGAGCTGCACCCCTTCGTGAACTTTTGACAGTGACTAAGTCTGTGATTTCCCTAGGACCTTCAAAACCCTTTCAAACAGACCTGATGACAGAAAGCCTGTTGGTTTTTTGTTAGGACTGAGTGAAGATCCCTCTACTCTCTCCGCTGCCAAAAGAAAAAAAAAGTGAACTATGCTTTTCAAATGTCATCCAGGGGAGCCAACCCTCAAACTCTTCCTCACATATAAAATGTCCTGGCAGGATTACCATATAATATCCATTGCAGCAGTGGAAAATATCAAAGGATCATGGCTTAAAATTAAACAAAGCAGCACCCTTTCTTGTCTCGAAAGCAATACACTGTTCCTCTTCCTCCTTTTCCCTTCTCACCTGCCAATTGCCATGTAGTTTGGTGAAGTGGGATTAAGTATCCACAATAAACACTCCCATGTGAGGCCAGCAAGAGCAAATGGAAGCAATCGCTTCACTTTTTAGCCCAAACCTTCTGTTGCTGTAGCAAATGAGATTTTTTTTGCAGCTGACTAGCAGAAACCGATTTAGGCCCTTTGCACTTGCTGCCAGCAAGTGTTTCCACTCCAAAAATAGCCTATTGAAGAAAGAAGTGTCAGTTGCTGTCTTCAACAGGCTGCTTTCTAAACCCATTGTTAGAAGACACCTACTTCAAATGCAACCTGGCACGTCACCACGCTGTGGGCAAAGTGCCCTGCCAGCAGATGGGCAGGGGTAGGCAGTGCCAGCAATCCAGTCTGTATCTCAACCTTGAGTAACGAGGTTGTATTCCCATCTGAGGATGTCGAAGCCTGGAGCTGTGCTCTACATCAACCTGTGTCCTTCCACGTGCTGCTGCCCAGGCACATCCACGCAGCGTTTGCAATGTTTCTGTTCCATTTCCAGCCCGTCCTGCTCTGTTCCACCAGCACCAGGTTCGAGTTTGGGGTGGGTGAGCCTGGCCTGCTGTGCTCTGCAATGAAGGTGTGGGCAGGAGCACGTGAGCAGTGCTTGGCTTTCAGTGCCTTTCTCCCCACTGTGGCATTGAGCAGCAAATATGTGGGAAAACACCTCAGGGTGCTGTAGTTGAGGTAAAACCTTCCAGAAACACCTCAACAGCTGTGGAACAGTGAGAAACCACAATGTGCCTCTGAGTGGAGCTGTGGGAGTCTGGCAGAGGCTAATCTCAGTGCTCAGGTTCCCCTACATTTAGAGTAAACACATGCCCAAGTGCAGGGTGGTAAGAGCAGTCCTGCAGTCTCTGTTCCAGTGTCAGAAATTTCCCTGCTCTCAGGTGCCTCACAGGAGCATCAGGCCTCCATGAACTGGGATTCATCTGCCACAGGCTCATGGCATTAACATGACAATCAAGTGTCTACCTTTCAATGTGTCTTGTACAAAAAAAGCCTCAGCTTTCT
The DNA here is from genome assembly GCA_026261815.1 of Monarcha castaneiventris obscurior. Classification (NCBI taxonomy): domain Eukaryota; kingdom Metazoa; phylum Chordata; class Aves; order Passeriformes; family Monarchidae; genus Monarcha; species Monarcha castaneiventris. The sequence continues at coordinate 2,045,750 of JAMPIT010000434.1, read as the reverse complement.
CGTGGAATGCCATCCTGGGTGTGGAGACCTAACCTAGGTCCTTCTGTAGTACCTGTTTGTGTTATATGTGTTACAGAGTCTCCAATTAATGCACGTAAACTCTACCTGCATCTTTTCAAAAGCTCGTCTTATATGTCCCATGAAACTATTAGTTTAGCTATCACTAGGTATTAAAATTTAAAAGGGTCACTAAATGCATACTGCTAGAAGGGAACAACATTAGTTACACATTACCAGAACAAAACTAAATTAAGAAACAGCTCATTTCCTTTGTACCATCAATATTTTACTCAGCCATAGCCTGGATGCTTGTACTCACGAAAAGGAATTAATCATTCATGTGCTAATGTACATCCATTATTTTTAAATCATCACTTAAGTAATCATTTTTGTGTGTGCTCAGATGTGTGATGCCTGCTTATGAAAGTGCAGGAAAAATCAATACAAATTAAATAAAATTTAAAAGGTGGATATCTGTGAAACAGATGCAAAAGAGTCCTCCATGCAGTAAAATTGTAATCAAATTGCTGTAAAATTCTGTTAGTGAGTCATAATTTGAAAAAGATACCAGTCTAATGCTAAACTTATTTATATGCCATGCTACCCTCTTTACTTTGGTGCAAGCATACACAATGCAGTTCATCACAGATTTTGTCTTAAAACATGCATAAAACCGAAACAACAAAATCTTTATTGCCATTTAATTGGGTACTGCCATTTCCCAGCAGTTTATTTACCGAGAATCACAGTGCTCGTGTCAGAACATCATCTGTGTCTGCACATCTGGGAGGCTCCTGAAACCCTCCTGAAAGTGAGGTGCAGGAATTCTCATGGAAAAGCTCCCTGGGGCAGGCACAGGGGTCCCTGCCACACACCAAGTGTGGGCACTGCATGGCTCAGCCAAACCAAGATCCCCCTCTCCTGCCAAGTGTCACACAGCCTGCAACACCCACCCACTACAGATCACCATAATCAAAGTCTCATTTCCCCAGCTCCCTGAAAAGGACTAACTGCATCTCCTGGGCTGCATTTGCTGCTGCCTCGGGCTTGTCATTTACACCCATGGAAAGTGCTCCAAATCAAGAGCCCTGCTTTGCTCAGATATAAATTACAGCCACTTTGCTCAGCCATAAATGTCTGTCTAAGGTGAAAAGTAGCAAAGAACAGCAGTTAGTGCTGGCTGCATATAGAAAGAGTTAAGATGGTCCTACTAGATTGGAGCACAGTCCCATGGAAATTAAATCAACTTTTGCTAAAGGAGTGATTGCTTCTTTTGGACTACCCATATCAGTGAAGAATACAGCAAAGCTGTTAGATCCCTGCAAGGACAATGAATTTCACAGAAGAGCAGCACAGTACTTGAAGAAGAATTTGGTGTAGCAGTGCTGTAGGTTTTTTCTTCTATTGCTTCAGTAATTTTATGGTGATGTAGTTTGATGACAATTTAAAGAAGCTCTGTGTTTATGAGGCAATAACAAAATCTGCAAAATAAATTCCAAGGCCAAGGTGTCTATTAATATATGGTGTGGCTTCTTGTGAATGAATAGAGGTGAGCTGGAACAATGCTCAGGAGAAAACAAGAGAGTGTGAACCTTGACTTCAAGATGTGAAGAAGACGTGTGTTCCTTTTTCAGCTAAGACTTGACATTCTGAGTGTGAAATGGAGAAAATGACCCAGCAGGCAATACTTCTATTTTGCAGAAACGTCTCAGAAAATAAGTAGTGGGTTCCCACTCATCCTCTTCACCGAAAGCCATGCCTTTGGGTATTTAATTCTGAATAAAGGACTTTTTCTTTTTTCCTTTTTCTCTTTCCCTTCTTAGTAGGAAAGATCCAAATCTTTTCCAGAGGAAACTTCTGTGATAACCACTGTATCCCTCTGAACTGTTTCTCCCTCACCCAGACATCATACTTGCAGCTATCTCATCTGCAAATGTCAGTGAGAACATGGCAGAAAAATGCACAAGAGTCTGATCAGCCAGCTGATAGTGGCTCACAGGAGCAGCATGAACTCGCCATGACTTGCAGCCCCATGAATGGCTATATTTTAGGCTGCAAGGAACTGAGACTGTAACTTTTCTTTTGGAGAAGTACCTGGTGAAGCTGGGTTTGGCCACAGCAGGAGCTCAGTACACGCTGCACAGGCACCAAACCAAGCACAATTTACATCCCCTGGCAGTGCAAAGCAACCAGTCACTGCAGCCCAGTACACAGACAGGAGTCCATAACTTCAGAGAACTGGATTGGCTCCCTTTAGTTAATTTCAACCCAATTAAGGGACAATGCATCACGAGCAGTGTATGAGGCACAAAACAGTTTCCAGATGAGGCACCCACCAGGTCTGAAAGCCACTGCCAGGACAGTGCAGGACAAGCACTTTTACAATTACACAACCAGTTAAATAAATATGGATTTTAAACGTCTCATTTTTATCAAATTCAGCTGTTGACAAGACCTCAGGCAGAGGGAAGAAGGGGAATGAGAGGGCAACAAGCTTCTCAGCCTCAACGTGCACCACCTGGATGGGAGGAGGAAGGGCCCTTTCTTAAGGAGCTACATTTGGGTTACTGGAGGTGACACAGGTTCTTTGCATGAGCTGTCTGCACGGAGCTGCCTGACTTCCTGAGACTGAAGCTGCTGAGAAGAATGTGAAGTTTGACCTTTAATAATTTCTTTTGTCTAAAGGACTAAGTGGGTCTTTTCCCCGTTCAGAAGCTGCAGGTGAGCTGGGGATCAGCTGAGAGAGATTCAGCTGTGGACCTCCACCACTCCCTGTGCAGAGAAACCAGAGTGGGAGTTTGCACAGATGTAGAGAATTGCCCCAAATGTGTGTGCCTCTGCTATCTCTAAACACATACACATGTGCCTTTTTTTTGCCTTTGCTTAAATTTAGCAAAGTGGCCTGAAATGCACTTCATGTGATTTGAAGGATAAAAATGTCTCTTGTCTTACTTGTGCCAGTTTATTGCTAATGTGGGCAGGTGATTCATCAATGGATGAAACGAGATTTTCAAGTTGTTTTAAAATGATGAGGTAGTTTTCAGAGCTCATGCAGTTTGTTACTAGATACACGATTTATTAATATATTTGTCAAATAATATGTACTTGACAAGTTTTAAAAACATTTCTGGCTAATTGCTTTTATAACTCATCAATCTTAAAAGGGGAGTAGCAAGATAAGATTGTATTTTACAATCCATATTTTTCTACTCTCTCCCTTGTCATAGCCCAGTGAAAGGGATGGAGATGTGAACACTGGATCCATGTTTCACCATGATTTTTCTTTGGTTTACTGGTGATTTTCTTTGTTCAGGGTAGATTCAACCTTGCAAGTTAAACTAGACAAGGAGATTGGCCAGTTTCAAGCTTCATAATTGATCAGTGTACTTGTGATTGCTTTCAGCACCATGGGACCTTTTAACAGCACTTTGATTTTTTGTTTTGATTTCAATCTAAACCACACCTACATGTCCATCTATTCCTTACTGGGTCCCATTCAGAAATACAATTTTCAGGATTACTTTTTCCTATTAAAGGCTTGATTGAAAGATGGATTCAGGGCTCAGACACATGCTCACTTAACAAAGCAGATGCAGCGAGTTCCTCAAGCTGTTTGTTACCACCTGCTTGTCAGACACTGTAGCCCACCAAGGAGTGGATGGAGCACAGCGTGTGAGCCTTTGGGAGCTGCTTCAGTGCACAGTCCTGTGCCTTAGCTAAATTCCCTGGACATGTTCCCTTCCATCTGCAGATGGCTAAGCCCTGAACACGCACTCAAGGCCCACTGACACAGACTGAAATTATTAATGATCTGAGCACTTTTCCTGACTGAGACCAGAGTGTCCAGCCCTGTGATGTGATCAGCCAGAGCACCCAGGCTGTGCTGGGCAGCAGCAGGGCAGGCCCAGGTGCTCAGGCTGAGCACACACATCCCTCCCACGTGCTGATGCTCCTTTCCAGGCCCAGCTGCTTTTTAGTGCCCCTCTGCCAACCACTGCTCCCCATAACTGCTGGCAGAACCAGCACGTGCCTCTTCCCTGGGCTCTCTGGGCAGAACCAGGCAGGCAGCTTTAACCACCTGCTAAACTATTTACACCTCATGTAGTTTTAAAGCCATAACAGCCTAGCAGACAAACAGGGAGAAGTCCTGGAGACCATTCTGCTGAATAAATGTGGAGAAATTTCTGACACTGGGCTGGTAACTGGGAAAAGTAAAACCATTACTGTGGTTAAGTGATGCCTTTACCACAGTAATGGTTTTTTAACTGGTATTGTGGGTTCATAACCACTTCTCTGAGACTACTGGGCGAGAGGGGGAAGAGAGAGACGGGTTACACTCAGATGTAAATCTCTGCAAGATCAGCATGTACACACCCTTCACAAACCTGCTCATGCAGCTTGCCTGTAAGCCTACGAGGAGCTGCTGATTCAGGGTTTTCTTAATAACAAAAATGTACTTTTTGGAATTTAAGTTTTGGAACACGATGCAGTCTGCTAAACTCTCTTTTATTAAAAAATAAACTAGAACAACATAGAAGGCACAGCACCAGCCAGTGCTGGGAAGGCAGACTGTTATACTGAGAGCAAGAGCCTGTGCACATACATTGAATAAACTTCATTTCTGAGATGTGCCACACTCAGACCTCGCCCTGCAAACACACTCCCACCAGGCTTACTGGCATGGGACAAAGACACCCTGATCCAGTCCTTAGAGATAAGATCCTTCCATCTGCAAGAGCTGCTTTCCTACCAGTCTTTCTTAATATTTCTCTGTATTATTCAACAGTCAGCTTTATTTGATTTGTGACATGGTGTTTTTTTTGCTTTTACATACATTTTAAAGTTATTGTTGTCTTTAGCTGTGGTGTTGTCATCCAAACAGCTCAGAAACACCAGCTACAGCAGGCAGGGTGAGCAGAGGCACTTCAGGAACTAATGAAAGTGGGGACATCTGCATATTCAGAGCAGGAGCTGCACACACAAACTGAGGCACTGCCACCAAAGGGCGAGCTGATCACTGTTTATTTGAGGGGAGAGAAATCAGTTCTAACTGGCTAAGGCACTTTTGTTATCGTGAAATGCATATTTGGCTACAGCAAATGGCTTCAAATCAGAAAAATGACATTTTTGTGCTGGCTGTTTATAAACAGGATGTAGTTAGTGTAAGGCACCCACAGCTGCAGTAACTGCAGATTTTCAAGGCCAGACTCAAATGTATCATACTTTATCATTGTTTTTCTCATATTTGCTATACTCAAGGCCTTGCAGTTTTATAGGAACCCAAGAAAATAACTTGACTGGTTGGTAGGCACTTAATATTGTATGGCAGTTCATTGTTTTCAAGTTGAGTTTGTATTTTCACCTCAAACTTTAATCACAGCACCATAGGCCCAGCCCTGTTTTTGATAGTCAATGTCAGTGTCATGAGCTTTGGTTAGTGCACAACCGAGCTCAATAAAACTGAAAACTGGGGAACCTCTCTGGTGTTAAGAGTGAGTTTAGCTGAGATGAGAATCAGAAATTCAAAGCCTGTTGCTGCCTGCCTGACCTCAGTGGGGTGGCAGGTGGGGATGGGCAAGGAGAGGGGCAGCAATAAGGTGATGGGGCAGCATCCCAGGTACAGCTTCAATCCAGATGTCTTCAAACACTCATGATAAAGTTTGAGTGGTTTGATGAAACCACTTTCTTTTTTTTAAATCTCTTGCATCAGTGTGTAACAGTAATTCTTGTTTCTTACAAGAAACACAACAGGGAGACAATAGCAGCTTTCCAGGGGAAAAAAAACCCCAAAGATGTGGGACTGCAGTACTGAAATCTGTAAGCAGTTGCTAGAAGCTGTTCTCCAAACTGGTACACACAGAGTTTGCTTTTGATTCCAGTAATAACTAAAGCAACTTATCTTCTGCCAGAAAAACACATTTCTTTCCAACAGAAAACTGCAATGAGTGTGCCGTGGTCTTCATCATTCTTGAACTTCCCCTCTGTGGACAACATTGAAAAGGCCAACTTTTCGCAGTAGTTTTGGTTGTTTTTTCTTCCCTGTATCTGTCAGTGACAGTACTAATAAGTTTTGAAACAGAAGGACAATTTTTTACTTTAGAATTAGCATCATGACTGCTCTTTGTATGGAAGTAAAGTTATTCTGCTCTAATGAAATTGCTGAGCTGAATGCACAGTTTGAAGTTCATGACCCATTGAAATGATGATTTATGGAACTTTCTTGCAAATTACCTGTGTTAACATCATATGTAATGTATTTCTATCACTAGACCTTTGGAAGGAGTCTTCTTTTGCAAGATTCTTCTTGTTTGTTGGGGATATTTTGGTTCCCTCAATACTGTCCCACAGGAGGGTTTAAGTTTTACAGTGCCCTAGAAACCTCTGAAGTTTCTGCTTTCAGATAAATGCTGGGCAGTGTCCAGGCTCAGTCCACTTGTATGGATGCTACAGTGGAAAGCCTTTCTTCTGTACTAGCACCAATTCACATTTGGTCTCAGCTTTGGAAAGATGGGTCACATTGGCAAGATCTGCACTGAGATGTGACAGAGAAAGAGGTAAGGAAAAAACCTGAAAGAGTTACTACAACAACTCCCCTTGTCTTCTAGTCTGTGCCCAATGTTAAACCTGTTCCATGAGAAGACAACAAAAATCAATGTGGGATCAAAGAATTAGGGGGAGATCATGGTGAATCACAAAGCATTTTGCTTTGGAGGATTATAATACAAAAGGCAAAAGTAAGTATGTGGAACAAAAATGCTGGGCAATGAGAACAGTGTGGTGTGGAATTCCCTCTGTGTCATTTCCACTGAATTTCATTCATTGAAAGTGCTCAATATATGGCAAATATTTGAGAGACTGGTGCCAGAGCAGTATTTTGTATATTCTGTAGATAGAAGTGTACTGGGAATCTGGTCAGCAGTGTAATTGTTTATATTCATTATAAACAATCTGTGTTATTTGGCAGCAAAACCTGCCTTTCTGAGTTGACTCTCATTGCTGCTGAGATAGTTCTATCAGCTGGTTGTAATTTTACTTTGGGGGCATGCAAAAGTACACTGTATTTCTTCCAAATTATCTGTGGGAAAAACATGAAGAATACACCAAAGGCCCCTCAGCCTTGTGGGACCTCTTTTGGCCCTCTTTCAGTGGTCTTTAAGGGCCATAAGAGGATGCAGAATAGGTTTAGTTTGCATGTGTCTTGTACCATGTTACATCCATCTGCAGCTTCTTTCCTGGCTTTAATGCCCAACTATTCTCATTTGAACAATGCTAGCAGATAAAATAATGAAGAAAATTGCTATTGAAGGTAGAATGGGACATGGAATGGGGCAAAAAGATCTTACTGTGAAAAGGTAACGCCCTATTTGGCTTAAAAGATGAAACAAATTATATAGAAGCCATTTTGTGAGCTTTCCACACAAGGCTGAGTTCATCACAGATGTGTAAACGTGGTTTCTGCAAGATGGGACCTTGTGGTTGTCCAAGCTACCCTGCACCTGAAGGACCTCCTTATGCCTCATTAAACTTGTGCTCCTACCTAGAGCAAGGGGAGCATAAAAGATTTTCTATCAGGTATTTGGGAGGGAGATTCCCAATTATCCTCTACTACAGCAGGAGGAACTACATCTTCTGACAATTTCTTTTTTTTTCCCCTAGAAGAGTAGAGAGAAGGCCTGACAATGAGTTACCCAGCAACTTCATGGTTAGGATCTTTCACCTCCTGGTCTCAAATCTGCTCAGGACGGGTCAAAGCAAGGACTCAAAACCTGAACTTTTACATCCCACATACCTGTTCTAACTACCAGGAGCCGGTCACTTGAAAGGAGATTTTTCTGTCACTCTTGAGCTGTTCCAATTTGTAGGAATAATTAAATATTATTAAATTTAATGAGAGATGGATTCCACAAGCCAGCAAGTTTGAGCATTTGCCTTTGGTGTTGATGATGCAGGTCTGAGTCTCTGCTCCAGTGACTCACCAGAGCGAACAGGCACAGCTCAATTGCTGGATGGGGATTGCTTTTGCTTGACTGATGTTTTTCTAGGAAAAAAAAGAAACCCTAAACCAAACTGTTTGTTGAAAGAGGGCCGATGAGCTCTGAATGAGCCCTACCACATCCCTGCTGCTTCTCTGGCCACAGACCTGATCATACTCATGCAAAAATATTATGAGAGCACGTCCCAGCCATGTTGTTTTCGAAGAGCATTTCATCAGCATGCACAGTTTTAGCTCCTCTCCCATGCTGGCAGCCTCCACTGCGGGGGAATGTGTTTGTGCTCACACCTGTGCCTAGAGATCACAGCTGCACAAGAACATGAAAGAATTTTTCCACGTACATTAGGTGCTTTAAAAAAATTTCTGTAATCTTCTGTTTTTCAGTCTTTCTCGCCTTGCCTATTTTTGCTAAGCTTGTCATGCCCGTAGGCTTCAAACTGAGGGAGACTTTTATTCTGAAAGCAGCTGTTCCTACTACAGGAGTGCCTTCACTTGGGCTGTGATCTTCCTCCAGGAAGGTGAGGCTCTGCTCTCAGCTTACACCCAGCCTATCCCAGCTCCTCGGAGTCGACCCAAGGACAGAATTTAGCTCTGTGGGCTAGAGGCTGAGCTTTTGCTCTCTTTTAGCAAGTCTAACTCTCTCATCATCCCTTTTTGGAATGTGCAGCAGGAGCTTCTCTAAATTTTAATCGGGAGATTTCATTTGTTCAGTGCTTGAAGAGCAGGATTTATTTATCGAGGATTTAAATTTCTCCAAAGTGGAGAGAAACTAAATAGCACTGCTCTTTAAGCGTGTCTCCACATTTAGAAAGCATTGGGTTACACTTTCCATTTGAAGCTTTTCTTCTTAAAAAATAATTCAGCCACCCCTCGTGAGGCTTTCCTGGCACTGCCCCCTGTAACCCAATCTGCCCCTGTCAGGGAGCTCAGCCCTGCTTGCCAGGTGTGCAGGCAAGTTTGGCACATGAAAGACTTCAGGCATAGCTGCTGGCAACACGAGCTCTGAAAAGGCATTCAAAGAGGGCTTTATATACACTTAAGTGTAAGAGATGTGCTGTTTTGCTAAGGGGAGTCGGTATCTGTATTTTACTGTAAATGCACCTTTTTTTTTATCAGCTATGGATGAGAAATTAATTCTATTGACTTTATGGCTGGCTTTGGGTTGGAGATAGATCTCTTCCCACAGGCATCCTTTGACATCTTTCCTTTACCTGAGTGCTATCAGAACTAGGAGGAGGCAACCACCATTTCTGTTTGAATGAATTCTCTTGTTATTATAGTGTCAGGCACTCAGCATTGTCTGACCCTGCAATCTAGAGGCCCAGAGTGTCTGCAGTCCTGGGAAATACTTCTGAAAAATACTGATAACTAAGATAATAATAATTCTCAGCACTCCTGTAAAGCTTTTAATCCACTGATCTCAACCAGATACTGGCACTTACTACTGGAGGAAAGTTGAATTTGTGGCATGAGGGATGCTATCATTTGAAGGAGGAAGCCTGCAGAACAACATGCACTGGGCTGTTGGAAAGGACAGTGGTCAATTGTTTTGGGTAACGTGCTGATCTCACTGCACTTAATGGCAAAATGACTTCAGTGGGGCCATAAACACGAAAAAGCGTTGGGAAAAACATTGTCACGGTCTCTGTATTCAAAATATGCCTTTTGTAACAAAGCACTGCACACTGTAATGCAGATGTTTGCTATTTGATGCTTATTTTGCATGCCAGACTAATTATTTTTGACTATTTGTCTTCTTTGTCTGTCTAATTTCTTTCAAATTTGACTATGCAGAGATACAACTTTGTAAAGAAAGTGAAATATTGTAAAAGTACTCTGCAAATATTGACATTACGTCAAATTGATTTACTTGTATGTCAGATTTTTTGTTTACATTTCACAGAAATTCAAGAAACGTCACTTTTTTGGCACCAGCATTCATGGCAAATAGCCTTCAAAGTGTCATTGACGAGATTTTGATGAAGAAAAAATTTACATTTGCATGTGTACACGCTGGTATTTGCTCTAGTAGGCAAACACATCCAACTAGGAGGGAGACAGCTAATCATGTACCTCTCTGACAAATTAGCTAATCAATGCTATATGACTAGCAAGTACCTCATAGCCTCCCAGAGAAATTACAGTCAATCCAAGCTGTTAAGAATTGGAAAAAAAATCCTTTTTTAAAAATAAGTTTGCATAGCAAACACTTCTAAAGCAGCTGTGATTTGTTTATGGATTTTCTACAAACAGAAGAAAAAACTAGATTTCCTTGATAAATGACTTAATTGTTAATTATTCTCTGAGTGCCATTCTCCCACCTACTTTAATGAACTCTAACACAGTGAATCTTAACACCCAATATAAAGAAAGTAAATTTTCACCCTTAATGCAGTGTGAATGGCACAATTGCTTTATTCTTTTATTCACAAAGTGTCAGTCATTCATTTCAGCTCTGAATCATTCAAGAGAACTAAGATGTGCAGTGAATGTGATTCCAGTCATGTCATCCTGTTAGTGCAAAGTGATTCTCAATAGCACTTGACAGCACACTGCTGGATTGGCTCAGTGCATTAAAACAAACCAAATTATTCTGGTTTTATGTACATATCGCTACTTGTTGACACACCAGTAAATTGTTTTAATAGCCTGTACTTATGAAGGTGTATATCTTTGTAGTTAAATTCCAATGTATTGTAAAGTACACTATACATAGGAAATATTACTCTCTCAGGAGAACTGTAATCACAAAGTTTAGACTCAAAAAATGCAGTGATGCTCACTGCTTTATCTGCTCTTTGAGCAGCCATCACGAGCTAAATGTGTGTGACTGGAGCAGCTTTGGAGTGAGGGGAGTGGAACGTGCTGCCAGTTACAGCCCAATTAAGTGCTGCTCTGCTTAGCTTCTTGTGGCCAGAACGGCAGCCTTGATGAAAACCAAACCAATATGGTTTTTTTACACAATCTTCAAAAATAATTTCCTTTAAGCAGTCTTTAGACCAGATTTATATCTTATGTCAAACAAAGGAGATGATGAATACTTCCCTCAGTTAATACCACCTTCATGTGAAAGGTGTGCACTGGCCTGGCAAAGCAATAAATAAATCCACAGTGATGAACACTGACACTCTTTACTCCTTTTTTCCTACCTCTGCTTTCAGCTCCATGCTGCCATGCCAACTCAGACGTACAGAAAATATTATGTGTCCTGTTTAGGAAGATTGACCATTTTCCCCTACTTCGTGGTGGTCCTTAAGGAGGAAATAATTCATCTCACTAATCTTTATGGACATTTGTGCACAGATGACTTGCTGATGTTTTTAATTGGTTCAACTCTATGTGTTTGATGTGGTTTGCTACACTTGCTGCTTTTGTTGTGAACTATCAAAACACCCAGGAAGTCTCATTCTGATACACATCCGACCTCTCATCCACCCACACAGCTCTTACTGCCTTGTGGTTTTCAAAATGGGATCAGAGGGGTCTTTCAGTTACCAGATGAGTTAAAGATTCATTCATTGAGTCCAGATACCGAGGGGCAAAACACATTGCTGATGCCAGACAAATTTTGTTTGGCACTAGTGTACCCTGCCTGAGGTATCTACTCTTTGCTTGATTGTGTTCCCATCCTCCTCTCTGTAGGACTTGGTGTCATCTCCCAAAACAGCTGAACCTAAGCAGGTGATCTGGCTCCTTTCAGAGCAGAGGTAATTCCTAAAACCCCTAAAAACTGTTGTCATCAATTTGAATATATTCAGCATTAGGAATGCATGAGCTACATCTGCTTTGGGAGGGAAAGAAGGGAACAGGGTGATGGGGTGTTCCAAGAGTGGGAATGGGTCACTTAGGGGTGACCCTTTATTTTAATATTGCATAGCTTTTAGCTGGAGAACCACAGTCACGATACAAACTTGCCTCCAAGGCAGACAGATCTGAAAATCTTACAGAAATGATCTGCAGGGTGAAGCAATTCTCAAAATCACTGATTTTAGCTGCCAGTCTATGGGTATGTTTTATTCTACAGCACTGGGAATCGCTGTATGATCAGGGAAGAGCTGTAGAGCTACAATGGTTTGTATTTTATAAGCACTGATCAAATCTGATTTAAATACACAATGCAGATATCTAAATAGCATGGTTGTCCACTTTGCCCTTCTCTCCTGAATGTTTATCTCCCTAGCAAAACTTCTGACAATGGAGAATTCTTAGTAAATGCATTTTTGTTGATTCCATCTGAACACTGAACTTCTGTTATTTGAGCATGTGTAGAGACAATATCAAATCACAGAACAGTATGAGTGTTTGTATTACTGTTTTATTTTTAATAAAACGATAACACAAATACTCTGCAACTGCCAGGACACTGAAATCTGGGGATTTGAGGTGGTTTGCAAAACACACAGAAATGAAACCAGGTGTATTGGTTACAGTCCCTCGTGATGGGCTCTCTCCTTCAGACCTCATGGATGCTTTATGAAACACCCTCAAATGGCTGATGGTACATGCACCAAGTGCAGTCCTTCACCCTCTGCACAGGAACTACTCATTGGCTTCTGAAGTGCAGCCAGGCTGCAAAGATGCACCGTAACCAATAACAGCACAAAGGGAAAAGGGGATTTGTTTACATTTCAATCAATGATTAAACAATACTATCTAAGGTAACAATCTCACCTGAACTAGGGAAAGGGTAGAGGGTGCATAGTTCTGTATACAGAAGGCAGGAATCAAAAGCCCTTTTGCTTGCATTTTTCATGATGGGAATTAGGGAGACAAGTGATAATGATAGTGGCAGAAGTGCAGTGGATAGATTCACTTCTGCACAAAAGCAGCCTGACCACACCCAGCTTCTCTCATGCTAAAAGCACAGATTATTAGGCATATGCAATTCTTGTATGTGTGAAATAAAGTGGGTGCATGAGCCGATGGAATTACTATATTTGCATTAGTATATTACACTTACTATAGAACAGCTGTGGCAGGAATATTATTAGGTTTTTTTTCCTTTACAGTAAGTGTTGTATTTTATAACACTTATGATTTGAAGAATACTTAACTGAATTGGCTTTGTTCTTATTTCTGTTTATCAGAGTTGAAACTTGTTCCCACTAAAATCAGTACATTTTAACTGTGATTTCAGTGGTATCAGGGTGCAGACACAGCACACTCTGCTTGCAGAATACTGTATTTATCCACTTTTTGCAGACTAGTAAACATTATTGATCTCCTCTGCATAAAACATGTGGCCAGCTAAAGGGTGCTCATCTCTATTTAGAAATGAGCATGTTTATTGGCTGAACTGTTTAAAGGGTAATATATTCAAATGTGGCAAAAATGTATTTTTGTAGTACCATATCAGGTATTTTACAAATTTCTCAGTTGCTCATTTTTTAAATGAAAGCACACATATACTCTAAGAGCAGCAATCCCAACTGCTGCATCCCAAGCTGCTCCCACTTGAATTAACTGATGGAAGGGGGAGACTGAGGGAAAAGGGACTAACAGGGTTAGGCACAGGGGGAATCCCACATCCTCAGCATGCTTCTGGTCTGCTCCCTTAGACATGGATAAGCTTCCACTGCTGGTTCCAGAGGTAATGGCTTACTCTGATCCACCAGCCAAGCTTCTTCAGCAGTCAGCCTGCCCCTCTAACCCCCCAGTCTGCACATTTTGCACAGCAAGGATTTGCTTTGCAAAAGCAAAGAGAGGAAGGAGGGAGGCATTGTCACAGCAGCTCCACTGGCAGACTGGAGCACTTGCAGGCAGGTTGGAACAGAATGCTGGAGCCCATAGAGAATGTGAGCCCGGAACAGTGACTTTTTAAACATCAGGTTGGAAAAAAACGAACTAAATGAAAAAAAAAATATTTTTCTTCTTCAGATTTTCACATAAAAATCCACTCTGAAGTTCATTAAAATAAATAGCTTCAATAATCATTGACTCAGGCAGTTGTTCTATCTGGAGCTGAATTACAATCCACTATTAAAAATTTCCAGAGTGGAACCGACCCCAAACCTCTGACCCACTGCTAATAGCCTGCCTGAAAATATTATTCCATCCTACTGCCCCACACAAATCATACAACAGGGAAGCTGCTCACGTGAAAACAAAGCCCAGGAGCAGCCTGCTTCTTGCATCCCTTTCTGTTGTTTGCTTTTAGTGTTGGCCTATTTTGTTTGCTTTGATGTCCACTAAAGCTGTTACAAATTATTGGTGACTTAAACTTCTCTGGCTCCCAAGTGTGGTTGGGAGAAATACGTCACTCTTCTCGTGAGTGATGAACACAAAGGTGTGATTCATCTCACCTAACTCCAGCCATAGGCACTGGACTGATACATCCAGCTGGAGGAATTTCACAGGAGTGCAGAGCCCACTCCTGGTGGAAGAGATGTGCCCTCAGCTCAAACGACAAAGGTCCCTCCTTTCCCCCTCCTGGAGGCTCCCTCAGGTCAGCCAGCTCAGCTACACCTGGGAGCTCCCCAAATTTATGCCAATCAAAGTGAACCAGCTTAGCTTGAAAAGTTTCATTTTAGAAGGTGTCAGCCTCTTTCTCTGCAGATGGAAGAACGCTACAAAAGCAAAGGTACAACAGGAGACTGAACTATTACAGCTCACATTGAAATATGGCATTGCTCTTCTTGTTAAATTACTTACAAAACCTCAGTGATGATTTCAATTTCCTTAACATCACTGGGAACTGAAGAAAGCTGTCTTATCTCTGTGGTCAGCATAAATGCTGTTTTTCCTTTTATTTTTTTTTTCTAAATTTTCCTAATTAGTGTATTTTTACAATCTGTTAATTCCAACTCATGAATTATTTATTGTAACTCCACAAAACCAGCAATAGTTGCTTTCTTTTGCATCCACTACAGAATGGTGGACAGAATTTAATGAAAAGGAAGTGAAAAAAAAGTGATTTCTCACTTATTCCAGCTCGATCTCTTCCCAGGCAGGAAATGGAGATCTGGGCACTTCTTGTGGACAGCTTTAATTGCATGTCATGAACAATGTGGTCAGTCTCTGCTGTATGCATTGTTCCTATGAAAATTTGCAACATCCACTGTTGCAAAAATGCAGGGATTATTTAAACAAAATTATCAATTATCACAAATATCTAGATATCAGTTTCATAAATCAAAATGTGTCTATGTGGTTCCACTGTTTTCAATAGCCTTAGTGGCTTTTCAGAGAAGGACCACAGGGACACACACGACCAACAGACTCCGAGCACAGAAATTACAAAATGCCTCCCAATTCAGCTGTGACCAGGAGAATGGGATGTTTCTGGGAGATCTTCATCCATGGCCAGATGTTTTCACCCCCATTACTGAGCAGCTTTGCAGCTTTCAGATGGCCTCTGCAAATCCCTAGGTCGCCCTCAGACTGCTGGAGGATGACTTCAATTTGCATGTTAAAAGAGAGGCAGGCTTGCTTTATAGGTTGTTTTCCTGCAGTCCCTCACAGCTTGTCCCAGAGAGAAGACCTTCCCTGCAGATGGCATGATAGAAGAAATGGGAATTTCTTCTCTACAACAGCCTCTGTTTGTTCACCTCACAATCTTCCAAGTGCCCAGTAATTCTCCTGGCAAGTGTTAATGCAGTAGACAGACACATACACACACAGGTTAAGTGCCTATGTATGTATATTTATATAGATATGTATGCATAAATTCATGGGGAGTTTTTTCCTTCAGTTGCTGATCAGACCTCCAGGGGAGCCTGACCTCAGAACCTTCTCAATGAGCAGGAGAATGTCTCAGGGCTACAGACATGCATTGTGTAACTGCGTAATATTAGCTCAAGGGCCTGCATATTGCAGTAGGAGTTGCAGGAGCACCTAAGTGTGTTTTCTTTTGGCAGCAAAAAGCAGAAGGAACAATTAAAGAGGTCAGTGGGCAGGACACCAGGCAAAACAACATCCCCCAGAGACAGGGGCCCCACAAAAACACAAACCTGGCTAAGGCAAAGGCTGAGTCCATCACAGTTGAACACAACATTCACCTAACTGGATTCATCTGCTAATATGACATTTACATTAATTAAACAGTTTGAAAAGCATTTGTGAAGTTTGGTTATTGACAAAGCAAAAAAATAGAACCTACTCTGTATGCCCTGTATCCTCCTAAATTAACAACTAATGAAAACAAATTGTATTTAGAGGATTTTAATATTAATTAAGTTAATGATGACATATTCCAAGTAGTACACTTAGAATCAGTCTGTAATGGCAAGCTAACAGATGTTGGCATTTTTATTATTAATTATACATTTCATTATCATACGACGATTGTCAAACAACATTTGACAGCAAAAAACATATAAGTGATTCACACGTTTTATATTGTAAAGATGATACTGTGCTTGATTTTATAATATGCTGGCTTTAATATGCCAGATACAAAACATTCTTTGTTTTAGCAGCCTGGAATACAGACAGCTTCTGCAGAACTGACTAATCTAGTATGGGCTGAAGCTCTCAAAGAAAAACAAAATGAAACAGCTGTCACATTTGAAGGTGAAGCATGTATTTTAAGATTACCTCAAGTAGCAACAGAAGGTAAAAAATATCAATGTATATATTTAACAAGCATCGTTTGCCTCTGTCATTCATATGGTTATGAAACAAATATGTTGGGACATTCTGGCACTAACAAGTTGCCATTCAATCAAGATGAAATTGGGGAACAATTTATGCAATATTGGTGTGAATGCATTTTACTTAGAATTTGTTTAAAATTCACAAAGTTTCATCTTTAAAATGAAGCACTAGAGTTATCTTATTGATTTTAAATCACATTACATGTATCCTCCAGAACGAGATTTCAGCAAAGTCTGCTGTAGGTACAGTAAATATCTCCAAAAGAACATTGGTGTAAATCTCCACTGCATATCTGAGCAGACAGATCAGAGCTCTCCAAATCAAACACCGGCACACTTATCTTTATAATCACCCAGGACTTTGTTTTTGCTTACTGTTTTCTAGCTCAGCATAATCTTTGTTCACTGAATAAACGTTAAATACTGTAAATGACAGTTCTCTGAGGGCCATGCGAGTCTCAAGACATCATTCCATCTAATACAATCAAACAGTAGAAGCATCTGAGATGTTACTGAGTCACAGTCAGCTTGATTCTTTAACAGAAAGGCTCATTTAGTAATTGTTAAACAAGTCATAAACAGCCTTGCCAAACTCCATCACTTCAAAAGGCATGATTGGTAAATGAAAATGGATCCAAATTACCCTCTTTGCTTCTGCAGGGCATGAAATGCTCGGACACACGCCTTCCTCACGCACTCACCATTTCAGAATTAAGTTTCTTCAATGATCTCTTTTCCCCCTTTGTTCAAGTTGCACAGTTAGACCATCCTTCCCATTCTGTATTAGCACAGTTCACAAGGAGGATATTTCAGCTTCGTTTTTTAACACTTATCTGCTTAAAGTGCACATAATGTATGTCTGAAATATGGCCATTATCCAGAGCTCTGATTGTAGCAGATTACTCCTAGCTGACTCACAGAAAATTGTTTAACCCTAAAAAACTGGGGTTTAGTCACAGAAGTGTTTTTGAAATTTTATCAGATTAAAATGTATCAGATTGATAGAATAAACTTAATTCATTTTCAATAACCAAGGGACATTACCTCATTGAAAATATTGGATTTTTAAGGCCATGGCAACAGCGCTGGGATTGCTTTTCAGCAAGTGGCCACTAAATCCACCAGAGGCTGCATCAGCTGGTCATCTGTGTTAACACCCTTTTCAATAATTACTGTGCACAGATGTTAAACACTGAATTTCTGTTTCTCATTGCTATGAATATGCCCCCTTCATGTCTCTTGCATAGACAATGGAAAGTGAACAGTCTTTTCCACACAGTACTTTTCATGCAACAGCATGATACTGAACCACTGGGCTTCCAAGTGCCCCAGAGGCATTTTGATTTGTGGCCCCCACTCTTTTAGCAGGAGATTTGCTTAAGGCTGAGGATAAGGAGAAAAGAATATTTACCCTGACATTTTCTAAGTTGTATCATTTCCTGAATGTTCTGCTTTTGGAGGATTACTCCTAGAGGATCTATTTAGGGTTGGTTCTGCTCTGGTCTTTTTTATGTTTTATTTACCCTGTGCCTGTTTATTGTTTGCAAAATACACAGAGCATGGAATCTCCAAGGGTCATTTTCCATGGCTGCCCTCTGCTGTATTAGCAGCAATCTGTTCTCCAGCACGTGCAGAAGCCGGCCACGATTCAAGGGCACAAAGAGAAATTTCTCAGCAGTTTGTGCTCACAGTTTTCTCGGGCCATGAGGCCCTGTAATCCCTGTTTCCTCTTGGAAACATCCCAGGCCATTCCTCATTACCAGGCTCTTGCCTGGGTGTTTCCTGTGTGGGCATCACTGTTCTTTCCTGGACACTGGTGTCTGACACTGGGCCCAGCCCCTCAGCCCTCCCCACAGGCCGCTGATGATGTTTTGACCTCACTGCCCACAAGTAGTATTGAAATTCAGCGTGGAGCACATCAAGATCTACTTTCATTTCTACTTTCCATCATGAGGAGCACTGAGAACCTCTTATCATAAGTGGTAACAAGGTTTCTTCTTGAATTACTGAGGCTCAGCTGTACCAGGACCTGGCAGATTTCCAGCACAACCTATAAACTGGCTGAAGCTGAGTAAACAAATTATAGTGAATTTATAGAGCACAAATTTAGCCTCTCATTCTGCTTGTGATCTGTCAGTGAATATTTTACAGCTTGTTCTGCTTCATTCAGAATCTTTTGGCAAGTAATTCTATACTTGTACGTGGTGAGTTTTTAGCAAGTCTTTGGGATATTCCAGTCTCAAGAGGTGCTGACAAATTTTCGTGCAGGCTTTCATCCCTTTCTTTTGACTAGGTGTCATTTAGTATTAAGCTTGCTCATACTCAGCATTACACAATAGTTTCTGCCTGCCTTTTTTGTGGGTAGTGAGAAGTTTTTCCTTAAAACATCATGAGGATAAGAACATACATTACCAAAGTAGATAGATGTCAAAGGAAAAAAAAAACCCAACAAAACCAATGGCCATTGCACTAAGATTTAACTGCAAAACTGAGTCGGAAGCAAGAAATCAGGCTTGTAGCCTTAAGGTCTTTCCTAGAGTGAGGTTTAGCCTCTTGTGAATCCTATTTGACTAAACCTTTACAGGAGAAAGTGCTTAGATATTCAGTGTAACCCTGAGTATAGCAGAAAAAAACCCTCTTATTTTTTCCTTTTGAAGCTAAAATCATATTCCTTACTGCGTAAACCTAAATCCCACAGGCAAAAGGTAGGGCTGAAAATCCTATTGACAAAAGCTCGGACTGAGTGAGCACATTTCAGTGCAGAAATTACGTTTCCAGATGACAGATGTGGCCACACAGCACAAGGCAGGGCGGTGCCAGTCCCCAGCAAGCATAGCAAACCCAGAACCAGAACCCACCATCAGCTCTCCTTCATGCTGGAACTGCTGGAGAACTAAGAACTTGCTAATGCAAGAACTACTTCAGCTCTTGCCAGGCTCCTTTCTCACCCTCTCCTTCAGCAGAAGCTACAACATGAACACCTAAAAACTTCATAATAGAAAAACAACTAAAATCACACAGCTTGCTGTCTGCTCTTGGTTGTACAATACAGTAATTTTCGTATCACCAGATTTTATTAATATTAATACCCTAAATGCATCCTTCCCAAATAGGCACAGACCCCTTAAATATTCCTGGATTGCTTCTGTATCCTTTATGTAAAGAGACTGTCAGTAGTCAAAATAATTACCCTAAGTTTCTCAGTTTTACCAGTGAATCAGGGAATAAGCTACATTTTGCTCTGCTCTACCTGAATTCTACTTAAACAAGCTGGATAAAATACAGCTGGGAGTAGAATCCCAGGATACACTGAGTTGGAAGGGACCCATCAGGATCACTGAATCCAGCTCCTGCTCCTATGCAGGACAGCCCCAGGAGTTACACCAAATGCTTTTTAAACTCTCTCAGGCTTGGTGCTGTGCCCACTTCCCTGGGGAACCTCTTCCACTGCTCAACCACCCACTGGGTGAAAAACCTTTTCCTGATATAACCTAAACCTCTCCTGGCTCAGCTTCATGTTGTTTCCTTGACTCCTGTCCCTGGTCACCAGAGAGAAGAGATCAATACCTGCACCTCTGCTTGCCCTTGTGAGGCTGTTGAAGACCCCAAGGAGGTCATCTCAAAGCCTGTGCATCTCTTAAGCTGCATTTAGATGTCACTTCAGGTCTATCTCAAAGACAAACACAGTACTTAAATGATACAGATTTCGTGATAGTTCCCTACACAGGATAAATCTATCTTAGATAATTTGCTCTATCTTGAGCAAACTGATTTATGTGGATATCTGTGGAAAGAAAGACAGAAGAAACTGGAACATTTTCAAAGAAAAATCCTTTTAAAGAAAGCTGATGCAGGCTAATGCAAGTATTAAAGCAATTACCCAAATGTTTCTGTATTTGCTCAGCTGTAAACTTAGCAGAAAGATTGGTATAAAACTTAAGTAAAGCTTTAGAAATGTTTTAATGACATCTAAACCAAGAAATTTTCAAATTATCACAATCCAGATGGTGCAATGCTTTGGGAAGTGGAGGTAGTAGTTCATCACAAGACACTACCATCCATCCTGGCTCTGCACCATCTGCATTCAGGAAACTCAACCAGACCTCTTCTCCTGACTCCCTGACCTGCTGCCAGCCATCCATGCCTACAGCAAGTTGTAGAAATCTATTAAATGCACTTAGAAAGCCTTTTTGGCTTCCTCAAAAATTTCTGTAAATGCTATTATGCCTACAAGAATTAACAGGAAAAAGCCACACTGTCCATGTCTGAGATGGTTGGGAATTCTAGAGGATGCTGAGTTACAGCTAAGCTTGATTAAACCTCTCACTAAGCTTGTGGCAACGGCGGGTCCAGTTCTTGCTCCAGATACATATAATTAAATGGTTTTGTACACTTCCCTCTCTCACACACACATATGCAACTGGCAGAATCAGCTGATTGCTGTTTGGAGACCTGGGAACTCTACATTTGCTGCTGATAGACATTTCAGAGCTGGAGGACAGAGACTAAATGAACTGATTAGCTTTTTAGATGTGCCATGGAAATGGACTCTGACCTGAATTCACTTTTTGCTTGAGATTATTTTACTTACCTCCCTAGCCTACCATGAACAATGAGCAAATGTGGTATTTCAAACACCCTTCACTCTAAAGGCAGGATTACAGAAAAAGCTCAATTTTAAACAGAAAAGGAATACTTCAACAATAATGAAAAAAATAGTATTTGGATAATTGAAAGAAATTGATACTATCCACAAGTCTTTTAAAAGTTGGAAACTAAATCCACAGACTGAATATTTCTTTAAAATTAAAAGAGTCCTTTTGCTGTGTTAACATTTTTCCTTCTGTGCTGTTGCAACCACTCTCCCACTCCTTTATCTGACTGATATGGTAATAACAGGTCCTAGGGCCATATGTTCAAATACATTAGAATTCATGATGGCTTTGTTCTAGTTTCTTAGTTCTTATTAAGACTGACAATCTTCAAGGAAAATGGGCTTTTCCAGCACAGCTTCCTTAGCATTCTGGAAGATGAACATACACAAACACAGTGCCCAGGTGTTGGTGCATGGGCTGTAATCCTGCTCCTGTCCACACCTCCTCCTGCTCACACTGGGAACAGTTGCTTTGCCTTCCAAGGAATCTCCTGGCAATGAAATTTACTGGCACGAGCAGGAATTTCCAGGATAAGGCCCTAGATATGTGCAGATAGGAGGCAGAGCAGAACTTTGTGCGGAGATAAGAGGCTGGGAGTTGCAGAGCAAGCTGGCACAGGCATTCTGAGATCAGGAGATCCCACCCTGGCCTGATCCTGCCTGCCTGCAGCCAAACTATTCCAGAGATTGTCCTCGGTCATAGCCCTGGGGGCAGCCTGGGGCAGCCCTTACTGCCCTAAAGATGTGCTTTTGCAGAGTGATACTGAAGCTAACACACACAAATCCTAGCAGTACCTGCATGTTAAGTAGAGGGGGTTGAAAATATTTTCAGGGCATGTAAAATTTACAGATAGGCAGCCTCAGAGGGAATGAAACTATTCAGAAAGTCAGATCATGTTGTAAAAGACTTTGGCCAAAAGAGTAAATTCAGAGAAGTATAAATGTTATTCATTGACATTTTCTAGGTGAAATATTTTGACTTTTTGTTCCAAAATGACATTGCATTTTGAAACTGACAGACCCATTTGGTTTTTGGGATGAAAAAACCGTAAACAACTCTCTTAGAAAATAAAGTTCTTTCTCTCAGGTCAGGCAAAATGTTTTGCGTCAGCTGAGACTGACATTTAAATATATTCTTTCCAGGCTAGACACAAGCAGAAAAATCCAGCTCTAATTCTGACATCCTGGTAAATGTATAAAACTGAACAATTGTTCCCAAATATGTACACTACTGGGAAAAACAGCAGTTGTTGCTTCAGCTTTCAAGCAAGGATGTAGTTATTGAATTGGGTTACTTAAAAAGCACCCACCATTCAGTTTCATTAAAAGCTCTTTCCAATTAACAAAACAGATGTGTTTAGGATTACAAAAAAACAACCACAGACTTCCTTAGAGCTTGTCTAGTCATAAACATGCCATTAGACATGCAAAGATTTTCACCTCTCCTCACATACGACATTCCAAGGCTCTCCTGGCCAGACTTCAGGACTCAGGATCCCATTCTATGAAGTTAAACTACCTTAGTCTGTGACCTTTAAGATTAACTGTTTGGGGATTTTCTTCTCACACATATTTTTAATCTGTTATCCAATTCGTGCAATTGTTTTAGAGCAACTGTGCTTGTGAAATGCACTTTGTAGGGTGAAGAAAAGAAAATAAAGTGCTAAGGAAGGCTTCTTATTTATACACCAAGAAAAAGAAATAAGTGTTAAGGAAGGCTTCTTATTTATACACCAAGGCTGTGTATTACATTTGCATAATATGATATCAGAAGAAATAAATGGCACCAGAAATAAGTGTATGGAGGGAAGTGCTAATGAGCTGTGCAGAACAGGGAAAGACAGTATTTTTTTTACAGAGGATATGGATCTACATTTTGGGAGAAAGGAAAGTCATAGAATTTTTCTGTAATGAAAACCTAAACAAAGAGATACTGGACCACAGTTCCCCCCCCTTCCCCTCCAGAATTTGTTAAGATGTTTACAGATCTCATTCTGAATATTAATAAAACATGCATACTAAGCTGTAGAGCCAGAAAACAGGCACAGTGGAGCATGGTATTGCAGAGGCAGTGTAATGTGGGAGCTGTGCTGCACTAACACCATGTACAACAGTGAGTATGCCTGAAAAAGGCCAAGATGCAGGTGCATTTGTGAGCACTCAAGCACCAGACAAATGTACCACTGAACAGGGTTAGCCCAGTTAAAAGAAAGAGAATGGAAAGCAGAGGAAATAAAGCCAGTTAGAATTATCTTGTGCCGAGGATCTCCAAGAGGTGGTGGTTAAAGTATGACACCAGCACAGGCTCAGCTCTGGGCTGTCACATCCTTCACATGGGGTTTTTTCACCCAGTCTATCACTGTGCTGTGTACAGATATTTGACAAAGGGAACAAGTTCATTGCATCTGGTTTTTTCTCTTTGGAAGAGGATTTTCTCTCCTGACAAGCACGCCTCCACTTTTGCTGAAGTCAATGGGAGCTCTACTGTTGACATCCATGGAAGCAGAACTAGCTCTTAGCTGCCATCCTTCTCCTCTGACAAAATTAATCAGTGCTCCCCTAAGGCCTCAAGACCCTCTGGATGATGCTGCAGCAGCACAGAAAAGGGTCGAACAAGGCAAGGAAAGGCTGCACAGTTTACAGCAAACACACCTCTAAGGTGTCCTGCTTATTACAAGTCTTCTATATGCAAATGCAGAACACCAAAAAGACTCAAATGGATGTTAAAACACCTCTTTATTAAACCTGGCTGCTCATTGTGCTGCTCATTGAAAAGCTAGGAAATATTTCTTACAAAACAGCTACCACCACAGCACTGATTCACTGCAAGGTTTTTCTTGGACAAACACATTCACTGAAGAAACAAAACAAAACCAAAGCCCAAACCAACAAGCTGTCCTCTCAATTTACAGCCCTTTTACAACACCTTGTATTATTGATGGGACATGGCTTCACAATTCTTTTTTTTTATGTTTTATTTTTTTTGACATTACACAGAGATGACTGTGTAGTGCACAGCCAGTCACTGCATCTGGTGGATAATTTTATATCCCACTCAGATGCTGGAGTATATATGGTCCCATGGTGAGTACATCCAATAGACTTTTTTCTTCAATGGGGCTATAAATACAAGTAAAGGCAAAGTACTGCACATAAGGTGCCCATATATTGCTTTAGTGGGGAGTGAAAGATGCTGGGGGTTTTGGTTGTGTGGATTTGTTCTGTCTTATAGCATACTGAATAAATTGATATCTTTGTTCATGGAAAGGTAAATTTCTCCATGGCCAATGTGTTCCAAAAAAATTTTCTGAGGCATTCTCTAAGGCAACCATCTACCTACAGTATTTTTTGTCCTGCTATCACTATGGGCAGGGATGCAGTGAAGACAAATTCTGGATCTGCCACTTTCTGCTGGTTTCTTCTGGTGCCATTTTGCAAAGAAGTTTCCTGGTATGTGTTAAGCCTAATGGTGAACTATTTTGGAGCTTTCTGGCTTCAGAGTTTACAGCTGTCACTCTCATTGCTAACACTGGTGTAACGCCCGTTCTGCACATTACAGAGTGGTGCTAGGTTTAGTAAGATCTAGATAAAACTGTGTGAGGAAAAGATTAAATTGTTGTTTTGTTCAAAACATCTCTCAAGGGGTAGTTTTAGAAACTAGAAAAAAATCTGGAAAGAGAAAACCTCCTCAAACCCTGTATTTTTCCTAAGAAGTCAGAGACACAGAAACACAACACCACAGCCTTTAGCCAACCATAGGGGTACTCTGGAGTCTTCTGAAAGAAGCAAGTATCAAATCTTTTTGCTCGCTTACATCTTCATGACTTGTTTTTACACAAAGTCAGGCAGCCTAAGTACATCATATTCTAACAGTCCAAGGTGGGATTGGGAAAGTGCCTGACATAAAGAATGCAAAATTCTTCTCTGTTATGAAGAATCCAGTCTGAACCCACAGATAAGTCCTTTACTCCTCAAGTGGTCCCAGTGAACTATGGACCCCTGTGATGGAACTGTTACTCAGTTACACAAAACTCACCATCCTAGACCTGGAGTGTCACAACCAACAAGGTGAAGGCAGCAGTTTGTAGCACAGGGCAATCTGTAGCAGTAGCTGTCTGTAGGGAAGTTTTCAGTTTGAAAACTTCAAAACTTCAGTTCAGCCTTTGAGTTACAGCACAGAAAGGAAACGATTCTACTGCAGTACAGTGGAGGAAGTTGTACTCTTGTTACTAAACTTCTGAAAAATATTAATTTCCTTGAAGAGGCATCTGAGTATTTCCTTTCCTGGTCAGATCTGAGAAGCCTTCTGGGTTTTATTTTCTACCAAGCTTAAAACTCACACTTTAGGACTCTGATTTACAGACTGGGGTTTATCTTCCCCTTTAAACAGTTCAGACTGTGGTGTACTGATGAATACTTAAAACCAACTTTAAGAAATCAGTGAGCAGAGAGAGAAAAGAGAGAGGTGATACCTGCACTGGGAAAGACCTTGGCTGCAAGGGAGCCCAGGCTGCAGGTCTGCCAGGCTTGGGGCTCCCTGCACCCCCTCTCCACACACTGCAGAGGTGCCCTCTGGCAGGCAATGCCTCCTCCTCTGCACTGCCCTCGTGGGGACCAGGCACATCCCCGAGCTGTGCATCAGCAGCAGCCCTGCCCCTTCCTACATCCCGCTCATCTACGCAAGGGGTGGCCTTGCATTTTCATTGTTTGCCTTGCCAGGTGATTCTACAAGTTTCAGCCCTGAGGATGAAGTGAAATTGGATTGTGCTTTCTGCTTTCTAATCCGTAATCCACAATATTTTTTTAATCTACTTTTTCAAGCACCAGTGTTTCGATAATCAAAAATTCTCAAAAAACACAAAACCCCTTCTTAAACAGCCATCTGGGTTTAGCCAGAAAGCTTTGTCAACTCTGGCTCAGCAGTTAGTTATCCTGGTTAACTGGATCAATGGTGACAGCTGTAATTATCAGAGATGAGATTGCCTGCACTGTAATTACACTTCAATCTTCAGTGTGAGATGGACTGTAGGACACACACTGCAGATTCTCCCAATTACAAACAGGTTATGGAGAGCATGGTACTTCTGTGCTAATCATGTTTGTTATTATGTAGAATTAAAAAAAATATGGCACCAGCTAAAAGAATTGTTAATCTGAAGCAGTTTTGCTGATTCAAAGGCATTAATCCACAAAGCTTTACTGCTACGTGGGTTTTCAAGATAACCACACTATAGAAACACAGAAGGGCTTTTTTAACCTAAATAGTTACTAACTATACAGCACATTACATCTGCCAGTACTTGCTCCAATATTCATGTGCAGAACATTAATAAATTATCAGTGTTTACTACAAAAAGTTCTCCCTTTAAAACCATGCATTAAATGTAGGAATAATTATTTATTTTTTTTAAAGTCCAATGTAATATGGAAACACATGCTATGCCTGTAAAAACTTGTTCAAAGAGCAAGGACTAAGAATAAGGAAATTGTATGCATTTGACCTTTGATTTAGGTTAGAAGACATCATGAATGTAACTTAAGGAAAAAAAGTGTATCTGAAGGTAAGAGGATGCTGAAACACTTATTTTCAAAGCCAGTGAAACTATTAAAGACAATATTCTATTCTGCTTCACCAAATACCCAGCCTTGTCTGGTTGTGGACTCTTGTTTTCACTTTCCTTGAGGAAGGATTATATATTTCTTTAATTAGGTTTAAAAATGTAATCGCTGATTTCAAACCACATCTACATACACTTATTAACAATTTCCGTTTCCCAGGAAGGCCACTTTACCTTGTTTTTATGCAGCTCTTATTCTAATCCTGTTTATTTTTCAGTGCATGGAAACATCTACGATTCATGTTTGGGGCAGAGGGGACTGAAGGGAATGAACTAATACATCCTTTTCTCTTATTTTCCTTCTTTTTTTTTTTTTTTTAACTCCTGAGGCTCAACTATGTCTGATATATTAAAGACCACGTAGGTTTAATGAAATCCATTTATGATTTTACGAGTCACATCTGTCCCTGAGCACCACTTAGGCTCACACATAGGCCACCACACCAGAACTGAAGTGGCTCATTCGTGGGGGTGAGGTCTCGCTCCTGCTCTTTGCAGAGGGGTAAACTGGAGTTGCTAGCACTGAAATCCAGTTTTCCATCACACTCTCCTCTGCAAGTGCCAAGCGATGGCAGTGCAGGGAGAGCAGGCACCATCTGTCTCCCCTGCATGTGCTCTCCATGTGATGCTCTGCAGTGGGAAGGGAGGCTGCTCTTTGCAGGAGGCTGCTGCTCCTGCTGCTGCCTCTGCTCCTCCCTCCCGTGCTGGCCCTGAGCAGCACCCGGGGATCACAGGAAGGGCTCCAGGCTGAGGAGGGGATCTGTGCCAGGGGAAGGGCAGGGGCACACTGCAGCACCACGGCTGAACTGAACTGGCTGCCTGCATCATCACACAGCCCTGCATCCAGCGCTGCCCCTCGGGGCTAGTGGCAAACGCACACACTGCTCCCACATTTTGGGGGAAATCACCTCTGCCTATTGCACAAGTCAGAATTTTCCAAATAATGCAGCAAATTGGGAGGGGAAAAGGGAGAGGTAAGGTTTACAGGTCAGCTCAAACCTAGTTTAAATCTACTTAAACCATCACTTGACTGCTAGTGTAATAACAATCCTCAGCAGCATTTTACGGTTCCAAATAGATATTAAATGTTTGGGTATCATATATTCTGGATAAAAATGATTTCTAATCGTGACCATTTTTTTTCCCTCTCATTTTTTGGTGTAACTTGCAATTACCTTTTTAACAGTTTGACTCAAACTACAAAAACACTGTGGAAGATTTTTGAATCAAACTCACATTATCTTATAGGCACTGTAACTGAGCCTTACATGATACAAGCTATTGGGGATATTTAATTTATTCAGGCTATGATTTCCCGAATGATACAAATAGGTTAATTCACTGCTGTCTAATTTGAAAAGTTTGGTATTTCAAAATGAGTCTAGGAAATCCTGATTAAAAGAAAATGCTTCAGCATACATTGAACCTTAAGCATGTGATTCAATTGAAATAAATGGCTCTACTTGCGTATTCAAAGGTAAGCATGTGCTTACTGCTTTGTTGAGTTGGGGCCTCAGACATTTCCAGAGATTTTAATATCACATTTGCAAACCAGATGGCAGAGCCTTAGTTTAGCAACAATGGAGCAAAGTGTCCTTCGTTTATACTTTAATCTCAGAAAATGAGATCAAGACATTTTCAGCAACTAGTTGATTGATACTATGTGAAAGCTGAACAACCTTGTTAATTAGGCAGTCCTGCTGGAGTGTCTGAAGTGCAGGGCAAACCATAATTAAAATATACCATTACAGTGATCTGGAGGCAACCTGCCCTCACCCTCCCCGAAGAACTGGCTTTGCTGAAGGTGCACTGCAGCATTAGGGGGGCACACAAAAGAGTGCTGCCATGTGATCCAGCTACAGAGGTTAGCAGCTTTCAGTTTTATAAAAGGATTAATCAGACTGGAAAACTAAAGACAAAAACTGGCTTTCTCCAGCTAAAGATCGGAGCATTCAGCAACTGCATTCCATTTTATTTGTTTGGATTCCCCAGTTCACAAACACAAACAAATAAAGTAACCTTGTGGACCCCAGAAGGCTCCCACTAACGCCCTGTGAAGAGATCCTTTCTGGCACAGCAGAAAGACACGGATGGCTGATGAAAGTTTCTCATCTGCACCGGCCCAAGGCAATGAATATTCAAGAGGTGCTTACCTTACCCAGAGGAAAGAAATCTTCAAGGAAATTGGAAGCGGGAAAGGAGAGGCAAGAGGGTCAAGTTCATATAATCACTTGTCTTGTAAACACTGAATTTGTTGAGACTGTCCTGAAATAGTTTCGTTAGGCTACAGCCAGAACTGCGATGGGAAACTTCAGCAAACCAACTTTATCTTAAGTTTTCCACAGCTACTTAGTAACTTGCTTGGTTTGCAGATCACATTCTGTATTTTCAACTCAGCTCAGCAAGCTTAGAACAAAACTCACAGACGGATGCACTATTTTGATGCAATTAACAGTATATTTAGATATACTTGTATTATACTTCTGGAGTCCGTATAGAAATGTTTAGTTTAAAATAACACTGAGACAACTGATGTTTCCATAGTTTTAATTACTATCAAAATTTGTATCCACTTCCTAAGATCTGGAGGCTGATTTTGGCTTGGATATTTGTTTGTCTTTATTCAAAGACACTTTGTGCAATTGAAAATATCCTTCCCAGAGACGGCAAAATGTGATGCAAAAAACCCATCCCAGTTAAAACTCTGAACACTAGAGAAATCAGAAAGTGCTAAAATAGCTGGGACTACGTAGAATAAAACCCCTATATGTTGCTAAGTTTAACTGAGAAAATCTTTCTCTACAGCAATATTAGTCTCCCTGTAGGTAATGCTGTTTCTAATTCCTCACATACCAGCATTCAAAACACAGTCTATTTCAAAAACTGCAAAAGCAAAACAATGGAAGCATGTTAAAACCCTATTATTTATTTAAAAGCGGTAAAGAATGTGTCTTAAGTTATACAAAATTACCATATTTTTATTGGTTTTAAGCTCTGGGAGGAAATGTGTATGCAATTGTAGTATGTCTTCTACATCTGTCTGCTGAGTTTATAGTAAGAATAAATTGTGGTTAATCATGTACAGTCTTATATTTGCTCATAACCACAACAGTGATATGTATGCATGGAGCATCCTGCTGTTTGTTATTGGATTTTTCCTAATTCATATAGTATTTCATGTTTTGCTACTGACAACATAAAGCTTTCAGTCTTGTATATATTAAATAAAATCACATTATTAAAGTGACCAAAGTTCCCAAACCTTGCTGACTATCATAATGTACATACAGATCAATGCATTTGCACAGCTTTGGAGTGGGGGGTGTGTGTGTCTGTTTGTGAGTTACATAAGTAGTAATGAATATTAGGCATGCCTCCTGATAAAATAGCCCAAAATAGGAGAGAATATCCTTATTTTCAGTTTGACATTTGTGGGTTTTTCTCTCAATTTGCAAGTGTCGATTTTTAGAATTAACCTTGCACTCAGTGAGGAAAATTCCCTTAGGCACTATCTGTTCTGAGGCTGATTCACCTTTGTGGTTAATTTTTTTTCCCCATGCCCATGCCTTTTGAACATCTTTAATAGTTTTAGTGTGAACAGTTGAAAAGTCTATCTTTTTAAAAATAAAAAAACTAAAAGGCAAAAATTTAAATTCTCTGCTTACAAAATGATTTCATTACATTCTGCCTTTTCAGTACTAAGACACAGCAGATGTGGCGTTCTTTGAATCCAGACCACGTGAAGAGCCAGGTCCCAGCAAGTGGGAGCTCCTCCAGCTCTTGGGAAGGTGGTGGGAAGGACACAGCTACCTTTCCATGAGCTGTGAGATGAGGGGGTCCTGGTTTTAATTATTCATTACCTGGATATATCCTGGGAGATGAGTCCCTGTGACTATAACCTGCCACGAAGTGTGGTGTCACAACACATGTTCTACTACTC
Source organism: Monarcha castaneiventris obscurior (assembly GCA_026261815.1). NCBI lineage: Eukaryota > Metazoa > Chordata > Aves > Passeriformes > Monarchidae > Monarcha > Monarcha castaneiventris. The sequence continues at coordinate 2,014,951 of JAMPIT010000434.1, read as the reverse complement.
TGGAAAGACTTGTGATGTGCCACGTGGTTATGGCCAATAATTAAGATCTGACCTGATGCACATTTTGATTTTCTTGTTCGGAGTCAGTAGATAAAGAGTAAAAGTATTTGGGGCTCTGGGTCTAAAGCCATGACACTGGAGGGAGGCAAGAGATGCACTCACTTTCAGAGACACTTTGTGGTGTCTATGGATACACTCGAACTCCAAACGCCCTCATTGCACAGAAATACCAGATGCAGAGAAAACAGTTTTCTACTGACTGAGTTTGCACTTCTACGATTCCTTTTTTTTTTTTAAAGGATATATTTAGATGGAGAATTAATATTCCAATTGGTTGATTTGCAGGGAGTTCTGCATGGTATTTAGATGCTAATTACTGCACAATTAGAGGGCTAAGGTCAGGCACATCTTCCAGTAATGGAGCACAGAAATTTACAGTGTTAAAATACCAAAATTATCCACAAATACAGATACGAGATGGCTTTTAAAAAGACTACTGCACATGGGTTTCTGCAGTTCAGAGGGCAAACCTTGCCCTTGTTAATTGTACTTAAGTCAGAGGGAGCAGGATCTGACGGGGATGCCTGCAGAGCAGAGCAGAGCAGGTTACATGCTCCTCACACTGAGAGCCAGCAGGGACACATTTGGGGTTTGGCACTGACGCTCGCTCTCGCTCTCTTCTCTGGCCAAGCACCACATGTGCCCATTCAGAATTTTTCACTGACTAGCACACGACAGATCTGCATGTTTCCTACTCAGATGTTCGAGGGGGAATTACTGTGTAAATAGAGCTAATAGCGTATCTATCATGTCTTACATCCTGCTCTGAAATCTGCATGGAGGAGAAGAATTTCTGTGTTAAGGAATGCTGGCATCAGAAGGCAAAACAATCATAAAGCATTTGAGATCTGGGTGCACAGGCAGGGCACAATCTGTTTTATTGCCACCACACTGTATGATCAGAACCTTTGCAAAAGCAGGCTACTGGAAATGCACAGATTTTTATTCTTCAGTGTGTTACAAAGAGGTAACTCAAGTTCTTGTCTAGTTTGAAACATCTAAAACCTGTCCTACATTAGGAACAGGGGTTTTGTTTCCTTCCCACTAACAGGCTAGTCCAAAGGTGCTACTATTTTGCATTCAATGCTGCTGAAATTGTATCTGAACTGGAAAACCAATGAAATTATATCAGAAGAAATACTTTTTTTTTTTTTCTTTAGTGCCTGAATGGAAAATAACTAACAAGACCTGCAGAAGGGAAGGTGGTCTCATGCCCACTGCTTCTCACTGAATCACCTGTGGGCAAAGGCAGCAGCTCCTGGCTCAGGTCAGGTTCCAGGGCTGCTGCTGCTGCCCCAGCTCCGTGAGGATGCGTGGGAGAGAAACCAAGGTCTGGGGAATCTTCCTCCAGCCCAAGTGATGAAGGGCCCTTGTCCTCAATAACAGGATTAGCTTCGCTACTCCCATGAATGGTGCCGTGCTCTATTCAGCTGTGACCAGAGCAACATTCATCAGCAACTGCAAAGCGCCTTCTTTGTCCTTCTCGGGAAGGAAACGGTCAGACTAAGGGGAACTTTCCCCTGGTAACTAAGGCCATGTACGACTTGGGAAATCAAGGGAAAGTTACACTACTTTTTGTCCTCCAATCTCCCCTCTTGCAGGGGAATGAGAGCATTTCCATTTCTGTAACTCTTATCCAAAAAAGTATCAGCTGGAGAGTAATTTTTTTTTTTCTTTTAAAATCCCCAGGAATGTAAAGCTCCTTGCCTGAGCAGGTGGGATTGGTGTTTAGCAATGAGACTGGAAAAGGAGCAGCATCAATAACGTGAAAAGAGAGCCTAAAGTTTTCCAAAACTCATGACTCCTTGAAAGTTTTGAAAGCACGTGATCAACTCATACCTGTGAGCTGGAATATTTTTTTAAATTCACTCCAACTCACTATGAACCAGCCTGTTTCCATAAGCAACCTTCTCGTCTGAACAGATACTATGCAAAATTAATTCAGGAGAATCTTTGAATACTTAACAACTGCTGACATATTCACCTAGGTCTGATGGCAAACAGAAACACACTTGCTGTGCCTCAGCTCCAGCAGTGCTGACCCCTCAGTGCAGGTATCACTCGCTGTGATGTGTTTCCCATTGCCTTTCCTAGGTAAGATGACATCTAAGTCAGGCAAGAAGCCTCAGCCTGTTGCTGTTTAACTTGACCTCAGTGTCAAGCCAATGATGGGCCAAAGCAAGGAATTGGGAGGAAAAGTTACCAGCAGCCCCTGGATGTCACTCTCTAGGGACAGGCAAGCCAGATCAAAGAGCAGCACACACACACCCTCACTCTGCCCCTTTCCTCTTTCCTGCAGCCTCCTCTCTTCCAGGTCTCCAGTGCCACACTTTGCTGGGCCCCATCTCCCAGCACACAGCCAACATAATCACCCACTGTGGGAGCCAAGGCTTAAAGGCAGCTTGTAAAATCTGAGCTAACCTCTGTTCCCTGGATCCTTCCCTGCTTTTGGTATCCAGATCTCTTCACCTAGGCCTTGCTCCTGCAAGTGGAGGGTGAATTTCCATGCTCTGTCTATGAGCTCTGCCACAGGAGGTCCCTGTGTCGTGTGGCTCCTGTTCTGCCATGTTTGACCTTCACTGACCCAGGTTCACTCGAAATTACCAAGGCTGTTTTTGCCACTTTCCTGTGGAGTGGCACTCTGCTCAGCCCAGCACTCTGCAGGCTGGCTGCACTCAGGCCAGCTCTGCTCTCGAGGCTTCACACGGATGTTCACACAACGCTGAGGCACCAGTGCCAGCCTCAGAATAAAGCTCATTTCTCTGGGCTTAGAGCTCTGCTTTGACCTTTCCGAGTGGAGCTGGGCTACAACTGGCCAGCATGGGCAGTGCTTGTGGCACGCCCCCAGGCTCACAGCTCCTTGTGGAGGAGCTCGAGGAGTTTCATCAAATAGCACAGAACTGCCTGGGCTGGTCCCATCACTCCCACTTGTTTCAGCTTTAAAAAAGAAGACTGATGCCTTGGTTCTGGGGAATGATAGAACTGAAAATCCAGCAAACTTTCAATGCCTGCCAAGAATAAATGTTTCACTAACAGAAATATTTTTCCCTCTTGATCTTCCATAACATGGCTGCTCTGTGGCTGTCAGGAGTATGATGAGCTCAGGGCATAAGAGTCCTTTTAAAATCAACACTTATCCACCAAAATTGGGGCTGCTAGGAGTTATATTGGACACAGGAGCCATTTTTAATGTGTAGTCCATGACAAACCTGATTTACAGATTAAAATAACAATATTATGGCATTTATAGGATGTATAAATTTAAAGCTGAACTGTACTAGCCATAAAATCTCGGATGCTTTTGTTACAGCTGCAACTAGCAGCAAAATAATACAGCAGCAAAGCTTTGCAATTAATAATCTCCAAGTTTAGCACATTCAAAAAATCAGGGTCCCTTTCAGAGTGCGTTATTAGATGACATGAACAGGTGTCATGCCACATCAGGAGTTCTCCAGGAAATAGCTCACAGCTGACATAAACAGATGCAAAAGACCAAGATGAGAACGTTGAGTAATATGGATTCAAAGAATGGCCATGTGACCTTATCATTCAGCTTTGACTACTGCTCTGCACTGTGTATTTATCACAAGGCTTCCACTTTCCTTTAGGCTGATGCATGGGGAAAAACGGTCCCTCAGAGCTTTCAGTCCTTAAGGGTGTGTGTACTATAACATCTCTGCTCTGTTTCGAATCAGCACCCATCCTGTACTCCTGTCCTTAAGGGTGTGTGTACTGTAACATCTCTGCTCTGTTTCAAATCAGCACCCATCCTGTGCTCCTGTCCTTAAGGGTGTGTGTACTATAACATCTCTGCTCTGTTTTGAATCAACACTCATCCTGTGCTCCTGTCCTTAAGGGTGTGTGTACTGTAACATCTCTGCTCTGTTTCAAATCAGCACCCATCCTGTGCTCCTGCACCTTGGCAGTCAGCCATCAAGGAGCTCCAAACCCCTCACTTCCAGCTCGGCCTGCTCTGCCCCTGGGCTGCAGGCAGATATTCCTGACAGCTTCCCTGTGCTCCTGGTCCTGAGGAGCCAGGGAGAGCTGCAGGCAGATATTCCTGACAGCTTCCCTGTGCTCCTGGTCCTGAGGAGCCAGGGAGAGCTGCAGGCAGATATTCCTGACAGCTTCCCTGTGCTCCTGGTCCCCAGGAGCCAGGGAGGGCTGCAGGCAGATATTCCTGACAGCTTCCCTGTGCTCCTGGTCCCCAGGAGCCAGGGAGGGCTGCAGGCAGATATTCCTGACAGCTTCCCTGTGCCCCTGGCCCTGAGGAACCAGGGAGGGCTGCTCTGCCCCTGGGCTGCAGGCAGATATTCCTGACAGCTTCCCTGTGCCCCTGGTCCTGAGGAACCAGGGAGGGCTGCTCTGCTCTCTGCCCCTGCACTAAGGGCAGGAAAGGCTCCTTACCCCTGATTGAGAAATGAGTACATCCTTTTGTACTACAAGAAATGTGACAGTCGACACTACAAATACTATAAATACATAGTTTACAAGATATATTTTAAAAATATATGTCTTTTTTATGAAATACTTTCTCCAGGCAAACACACAAGGACATTCTGCAATGCCAGTTCTCTCTCTAGCATGACTGAAGGTTCTCAATTCACTACCAATAATGGGTATTACTGGGCCAGTAGCTCTCATTCTGGTTTGAGCAAATTCACACTGGAAAACCCAACACTTGAAAAATGCAAGGGGTCAGCTGAGGGAGCAAACCCACGGTGCAGGATCTCAGCCAGGGATAGGTTTTAGTTCCCATTGGCTGCTCCCCTATTAAGAGACCCGTAATAATTCTGTGTGCACTCTGGTCCATGCCAGGTTTGTGAAATTAATGATAAAGCTGGGTGCTGCTGGAAATAAAAATCCCTCAGTAAAACATGCAAATTGATTTCAGTTAATTGTGGCTACTATGATGACTGTATTTAATTTGCAGCATCTTTTGATGGTATATGCTGAGGGATAGCATTAGCACCACACTACTAAGAATTAGCAACTCAGAGAATACAACAATCTGCCATTTCACACTGAGTAGTTAAGATCCTGCTCACCTTGTTCACCTCAGTAGTAGCCACTGGCAGGTATGCAAAAATCACCCATTGGACCTAAATAAACCCTCTTCAGCACAAAGCATAGATCACCATCCCCATTTTACAGTTAGGGAACCTGAAGCCCAGGTTTGAACATTGCTGAAATAGCAGAGTTGACAATAATTACTGTCATGGTCTTCCACAATTTCCACCCAAGTCAGAAAAGTGCGAGCTCTGCAATGAAGTTCCTGCCCTGCAAAAATCAATAGCTAAACTCCCTCCTTGCCCCTGTTCCTATTCACTGAACCATAATAATGACAAGAGAGCTATTTGCATGTTTAAAGAAGCAGAACTGAATGCATACAGACTCCTTATAATTAGTTTCACAGGAGCTGACTGCAAAACCACGTAATTTAGGTTCAAATAATATATACTTTTTCCGGAAATCCTGAAATGCACCTTGGTCTGTTTTCTGGCTCTGAAACCAGCATGGTGTGACTGAAAAGTGTTTCACGCAAAAAGGTAGAATGCTGGGCTTTGGATGAACATATTGTGAGTCTGAAAGCTGGATAATCAATTAGCATCCTACTGGAAACTGACAGCCTGTTGTGACCCATTAGGAGGTATTCGGTGCCCTCAATAGCTGTGGCTATAGGGACCATTTACACAGATACCAGGTAAGCCCCTACAAAGCTGAATATGGTAAGGTCAGCTCTTTGTTTTATTTCTAAGTGCTTTTCCAAGATGATTTTCTCTCGGGTGGAATGAACATTGCAGTGCAGCTAAAAATGGCAACACTGTATTTCAGGTAAGTGGGTTGAAAAGTCATTCTCACTGGGAAATGAACTCATGACCTTTTCAAGGAAAGGTAAAGCTCAAGTCGTAAAAGTTTGCATGTAAGATGCACTAAATATATCGTGGAGTAATAGCTCAAGAGGGCAGTAACAACATAGCCTGCCTAACAGCTCATGCTAATGCAAACATAATGTGCCATGTAAAAAGAGATTAATCAAGTTTTCCTACAGGAAAACTGACAGCCAGTCGTGACCCACCAGGAGGGATTCTGTGCTCTCAATATCTGTGGCTACAGGGACCATCTATGAACTGACAAATTTGTGTGACTGGTAATACCACACCAGGACAACAGTGAAGTCAGAGATGGATGTCACATTTCTGGTCCTTTCCAGCACGTTGCCTGTAGACATTTCCCTTTCATTCACACTCTCCAGTGTACGTACATGGTGTGCACACACACACAAGCCTTGTGTTAGCCAAACACAGCCAAACATTGTGCAGTTGAAGCAGAAACCTTTCTGAGTTCCCAGAGCCACTACTTTGGTTTATGATCAGAGGCTCATGGGCTCAGTTTTCAGTGATGAAGCACAATTAAAACCGGTAAGGAAGTTCAAACCATATCTGATTCCCTTCACAAAAAAACGGAGAAAAAACCATTGTTCGGATTATAATTTAACGTCAGAGATGAGTAAATATGATTTAACAACAATATCAGCACTCTTTGATGAGGGCAGCCTCAAGTCGCTGGCTCATCTCTTCTATAAATGGGAATCCACTGTGATTAGACTCCATTTGGCATTCTGCTGTGCATTAGTCAGTGCATGCAGAGCTTATCCCAGCTATACCTAATGAGGCAGCAGGCGTGCCTTCCTTTGCAAGAAAGAGCTTATCTACATGTCTACAACTGATTTCCTAAGCGAGGCAGCAGATCCTCAGGCCCTGTTTGCTTTCATCTGGTTGTTTGAAAACATTGTGTCCTGCAGTGGAAGGTAAAATATTGCTTCATAAAAGGCTGCCACACGTGCTGTGTTTTGAAAAAACCACAACAACACAAATCCCCACTCCCCTCCTGCCTTCCACAGAATAATAGTTTTAGAGTAATAGTTTCAGACACCTTGGTTCTTTGCTGTGTTTATGATGGCAGTGTTTTATCTCCTTGTGCATATCACATTGTGATTACTTTATTAGGGATTTACTGGATGAAGTAGCTAAGTGAACACTAAAAAATTTGAAGCAATAGTTTCACCTAGCTGTATTCTAACATAAAAGATGTTTCAGTGAATTAGAACATCTTGAGCTAATTTATTTAATGGCTCTGTATAACTCTAGTCCACCAAAAAATACTGAGTCTAACTCATAACCCCCTGCCATTGCAGCTATTTACCCTATTGCAAGGCTGGTGTCAAATGCTGCCAGATCAAAATGAGAGTCCTACATGTTTATTTCTGTAGGATGACAAGGTGAGTTGGCATCTCTAAGTCAATCTATGAGACCCATCAAGCCCTAATTACCTTTTTTATCCCAAAGACTCCACAAATCATATTTTGATTAAAGCCAACATCACCCACTCAATTAGAAATGCTGGCAATGTAGAGGCACTATCATACTCTATTTATCTCGACTTTTTCCCAACAGAAACTGTGTAAACTTGTCTTAATGTAATAAAGCACGTATGAGATCACTCAGGCTACAGGCATCTCCAACAGTGGTGCTGTGGCAGCTTGGGGGGGTATTTAGCACTGGAACAAACTCCTGGCTGAGTTTGGAGCCTCTTTTGGGTTTGTATCTTTTGGTATACAGCTATGGGGGTCACTTGGTACCTTAGCTGAATTGAACCACAGAAAAAAAAATGAGGTTAGAAGGGACCCCTGAAGATCATAATCGAGTCCAAACTCTTGTTCAAAGCAAGTGTAACTTCAAAGTTGGATCAGGTTTCTCAAGGATTTGTCCAGCTGTGTTTCAAAATCCTCCAAACAAGAGATCCTACAGCCTCTCTGGGCAGCCTGCTCTCACAGCAACAATCATTTCCTTATGTCCAACTAAAATTTCTCTTGTTGCAACTTGTGTTTACAGCTCCTTGTCTTTCCACTGTGCACTTCTGGAGGGCTCCATCTGTTCTGTAGCCCTTTCTTTGGGCAGGGTAACACTGATTACAGCCCCTCCTCAGCCTTCTCTTCTCCAGGTTCAGCAAACTGAGCTCCCCCATGCATTGCATGTTCCAGCCCCTGGCTGTCCTGCCCTGCTGCCCACTGGACTCTCGCTGTCCTCAGGCACCCCAAAGCAGCTGCAGTGCTCCAGAAATGCCAAATAGAAGGGAAAGATCACTCCTCTTGTCCCACTTGCTCTCCAGCCAGATGTCCTGCTCAGCAGGGCAAGAGCATTACATCACAACCTTAAGCCTACATTAGCAATATTTTTTGGGCAGTTGACATCGATGGTGTGTTGTTTATATGGAAACCAAGAATCTTCTGTAATCATATGTATTTCATCCATTAGTATCTTACCTTATTATTTTTTTCCAATAAACTCTGACTGTTGTGACATTTTTGCAGGAGTATTTTGTGGGCAGTTCTTTCCCAATTCAAAGCAATGTGACGAGAAGCAGAAGAGATTGCAATATGCTAACATTTTAAATGTGCTTTTGAAGAGGCCTTTGGGCACAGATGTTTCATAAAACTGTATTTATTATTATAATAATCTGCTGAAGAATTCAGCTGTTTTTTCAGGGGTCTGAATATTGAAGACTCCCTAAATCTAATGATTCTGAGTCTGCCCCACTTACTTCATTTTCAACACTAATAAGAAATACAAATTTGAGAAATCTGTACATACCAATGCATTTTAGAGCACCACAGAATAAACACAGTATAAATGCTGCTGGAAGAAATCTTTCAGATGGAATCCCTTCAAAATGCAGGTGATGTCAAAAAAGCTTCTAAGTGAAAGACTCAAACCCACAACACAGGGGTACAAGTAGAATTTCATGCCTAACCCACAAGGTATTTTAAGAGTAGATGCCTGTGAGTACGTGGCTTGTAACAGAACCAAAACCCATGGCCAAAAGACTGCTTCATCAGCTTGCCTTGAGACACTGAGGAGATGCAATTTTAACTCCATGTGACTTTTGGACAATGTTATTTCCTGATACTAGTTTGGAGAGTGGAACTATAATGGGAACAATAATTTGAACATCAGAAATGGGGAAAAATCCATAACAAAAGTATAAATGTCACAATCTTTTTTCTTAGATTATTTGGCAACTCCTTGCTCAAACACCTCCAGAACTGGATTTCTTACCAAATCTGGGATGCAGCGACTGAAAACTTTTCTTTCAGTCAATGCAGATACGAGAGATTGCAGAAGAGTTAGAAAAAATTAGTTGAAAGTTGTAAACTAATCTCATCTGGACCCACAAATATTTCGCCTGACTGTAACTATCCACTCTGACTGTGTTCCCTGGAAAGAGGAATGAAACCCAGAACCTTCCTGTCTTTGCTGTGTGAACGCTTCAGTGAGAGCTTCCTTGGGAAGCTTTTCCTCACACGCTCAGCTCATCCCCAGCCATGAGCACTGGGAGGTCTCGGAGCACCTGGATCTTCAAATAGATGTTTGGCACATGAGGCTGGGGGCTGCCTGCTGCAGATCAACCTGAAAAACCCAAATCACAACAATTATTTACCTTTATTAGCCTCAACAGGGTTCAAACTGGCATCTATTTAATCATATCATATTTACTATTGTCAGGAGCAAGCTCTGAGGAGTCTCCAGAGGAAACTGCCTGTAGCTCTACAAACCTCTTTGTGAGCCTGTTCTTTTTATACTGTGTCATGTTCTCAGCCCTTTCTGAAAAATTCCAGTTCTCTCTATCCACCCAGTAATGAAAATGTGTTATTCTTAGAGATATTAAATTCATATGCTATTGTAATTCCAAAAACATTGTATTCCACTGTGGAAAAGCACTATTTGTTCATCTGTTCATGAACTCTGCAGTCTGTAGGCTCACTGAGGGACTAAAATACTGCTGAAATCCTTTGCCTTTTCCTCATTTTTGCAGAGAAATATAGTGGAAAACTGTTAATTTTTCATTTCACTGTTTTAATATGAAATGCTCTAACTTCCTAACAATGCATGAAGAAATATTTGAATTATCTGCTTGCAGATGATTATGACAGAGGAAGATGCTTTTCCAAGTGGGAAAGGGTTCATGTCATCTGGTGCTAAGATCCAACAATTCCCACACCTTGTGTTTTGAGGGTCCTGGATCTACTGCAGTAAGATTCTCTGCAGAATCACTTGTGCTCCTTCCTCCTTGTTTGGTCTGGAGGCAGTTTTGGAGTGGGAGTGCTCTGCATGTCCTCAGAGTCCCTGTCCCAGGCAGGCTCTGAGCCCCGTGCTGCCTCAGGAGACTGATCCCTGTCTCAGGCAGAGGAAAACCCTTCAGAGGATCAGTGAGACTCTGGCACTGCAGGGCTCCAGCAGCAGCAGCACTGCTGAGAACAGTGCAAGACTAACAACCAAGTGCTCCTCACACATCCAGCTCTCCTTGCTGCCTGTGTGCACATTCCCCAGGATGTGCATGCACTCCGAGGAGGAAGAGGCCAGAAAAATAAATGAAGTTAGTCCAGGCAGAGGTGTTTCTGGCTGCAGTATGTGCTCTGTGCTAATAAAAGATGCAGAAACCAGCAGTCCTCTCAGCAGAGCACCAGCTGTCTCCACATGCTGCAATAATAAGCTCTGCTCTAAAAACCTGGCCTTCCATATCCTGTGTGTCAAATACAAAATCAGTAATGGTCTACAAACAGCCTACAACCATAGTTGTGCTCCTGAGTTACCACACAATTTATTGATACAGAATAAAACAGTCCTGTTAAGCTAGAGCAGTACAGTGGTGGCTCAAATCTCAAGAAGCTTGGACTTGACAATATTTTATGGCCTTTAGTGAGAGAAACACACCAGGCGTGGTTATGTAGTATAAAATCATACTTAGCATAAGGTCTGATGCCACAGTAGATGAAGAGTGGGAGAGCTGAAGAAGCAGTAAAAGTGGGTGCAATGACATGCATCTCTACTTCTTCCAGTACATAAATTTATCATATTTTCCCTAAGCCATTAATGGACTTGTTTTGCACTACCCATGGAGCCCATTTGCTTTGGGAACATCAGCAGAGAGAGAAGGCTGCTGTTAAAAGGACTTCCAAGTGTGAGTGAGCAATGGTTTCCAAGCACTCAGCAAAGCAAAATAAACTTTTACCAGAACAGTTGAAGGCACCTCTTCCCCCCAACACCTGCCAAATTTAAGCTTCCTGGCCCAACTGCTGTGGCTTTTGTGTTGCTCATTAACAGTCCCATGCAATTTTTATAATGAGGAAAGTGTCCTTTATCCTTCGCCTCATTCTCAAAAACAATAAACTGTTTTTTGCTCAAAATTTATTATAATTAATTTTTAAATGTAATTAAAAAAAGAGTCACCAGGGATGGGAAATTTTTGCTTGAAAAGCAAAAGATCCAAAAGATATAAACAGCTGCTCAAATAACCCCTGAGTGGAAATGGTCTTGGTCTCAGAAGGTTGGTATTTAAGCTGGCATGTGATTTTAAGCACTTGAGTAATCCCTAAGAAACAAAAAAAACCCCCCAAAAATCATGTGCTGTGAGTTACATGTAAGTACAAAATCTTGCTAACCTGGGACTGTGGACTGTAAGCATAAGCCAAAACCAAGTAACTGCTATATGAATGCTGGAAGTTACACACTCATTCAAGAGCCTGGAGCAGACACAACCTAATGCTGTTCTCAAATTGCTCCAGTATTTCTGAGTGCTGTGTAATATATTCTGCTGTATACAGTGTGATGTTAATTTTTATGCCTTGCAGTAGAATGTGCAGTGAAGTTGAATTACAATTGCTGTGGGAATCATAACGCTGGAAATCATGTCTAAATCTCAGTTTTAAGGCTGTGCTAACATATCTTTTACATTTAATTTCCTCTAGGAAAGAAAAAAAGGAAAAGGAACAACTGGCTATTGTTGACTTTGCCAGTAACATGAACCAAGATGCTCCAGTGTGGGTTATCTGGGGATCTCTGTCACCTTCCCCTTGCTCTCTTGCTGGTTTGCTCTTAGTTCCAGAGACACCCCGATGAAGTGTGCTCTCTGACACCTCCAAAAGGCCTTATGGAAAAAGGCAACAAGGATGGGATAAATCTTTAAATCTGCACACATACCCTCAAGGTTATTCTGGATTCACAGTCCAGAAAAGAAATGATGTGAGGCAAAGTTATATCTCTTAGGAATCAGGGACAACTCAAGGCCCCTCCGTGGGAGAATTAGCAGAGATACACTTGAAGCAAGGTGAAAAAAGGAGAGAGAGGAGCCAACCTGACATTCCCACTGAAAAGAGCCTTTATCATTCCTCATGTGATACAGGAGCAAGGTGCAATAAAGACTTTTTACAGCCAAAATGTCATTTTGTTGACTACTGACCTCCTGTCTACTTTGAACTTTGGAAGTGATTTTAACTGACTTTTGGATGCTCTCTCTTAGTTGCCTTTTCTCTTAAGACTTACCAAGTGGCCTTGTTAAACCTGTCCTTTTCTAGGATTCCTGGGTTTTTTAACAAGTGTTATCAAGATCAGAACCCCTCCGGGAGTTTTTAAACTATAATTGTTTCTGTAATTTCTGTATATAATTTGTGGAATAGTTTGGTGCCTTTTTTCCTCAAAGGGATGAATTTCCATAGAAGAAGGAAAGTGCCAAGGTTGAAGTGGGAAAATCACTAGGTTAGAAAAAGGAAGGTGATATTGTGCTCTTAGTATCTAAAACCAGAATACCAAATTCATTTTGGTGCCATGAAAGATAGTGCTAAGAGTCATCAGAAAGAGAGTGGGACAGGCCATCAAATTTTCATCATTTGGACTCCATCTCTCTGAACCCTCTCATGACACTGCATTAGAGCAGTCCAAAATGGAAAGAGGTGAGCAGGTCCACATTTCTATGTCTGAGATACCAGGAGGATTATACAATTCCTGTGGTTTTTACCTCATGTGTCCTCATGGGAATCATCAAGTACCATCAAGCAGTTGTGCCTGCATGTACATGGATATGCACAGGTGCTGTGCACGTCTACTTTCCAAAAAACCATCTGTGAATATCTTACAGCTCCTAAAAATATAGACATGTTTTTGGAGCTTGGTATTTTTTACAGTGTTTGCCATCTTTCATTTAAAAGATTCTTCCTTTTCCAAAAAACGTAAGTTGTTTTGAGAAAAAAGTGTGAGTATTGGGGTGGTCTGCCTCATAAAGAGCCGCAGGGCTTGGGGCCAGCCAGCTCCTTTCAATTATCAGGTCCAGGTGGGAAGAGATCAGGTGGCTCCTACAGAGGCTGAGGGACTGCATGTGGAGTGGGAGGTTTCTGTGGAGTCTCTTTTGGCTGAGGGGAAATTACATTTTACTAAGTTTGAAAATAATCTACCTCCTGAAGGTGTGGTATTCAATGTGGGCTCTAAACTATAAGGTCCTACGTGTACCTTCAGCATGTCCACTGGACTTGTTTTTATTATTTCACAGAATCACCAAATATGCTGAGTTGGAAGGGACCCACAAGGATCATCCTCAGTAAAAAAATAATGAAACTGCCTTTCCCCTCAAAAAAACCCACCTCAAACTAAGCAAAGGCAGAAAGCAAACCCAACCCCAAAGAACCCACCAGATACATATTAAAAGTTCTGGCTAATGTCCACAGAGCAGAAAAATAAGTAAGCAATCATCCAAAATGACTTTTGTGTTATAGATTGCTCTTGAATGAGTCCTAATGGTGGAAACATCATTGCAAACTGTTTTCCATTGTCAGCATGCATTTATGATAACCATTTTGTCCAATTTCCTGTTCTTTTGCTGGCAGAAAGGGACAGGTTCCCTCTCCCTTACCCTAAGGCTCCTCCATGCTGCCTGGGCTGTACTGCACATGTGCTCAGTCCCTTCCTGGGGAGCTGAGGAGCTGGAATGATGATTGTTATGCAATAACTGTTTTTCCTTTATCTTTCGTGGTGGGGGGAAAAAATGTACAAAACTACTGGCCACATCTGCAGCACACCAATTAGAGATAGGACAGGTATTCAGTCCCCATGGATGGTTCAAGGTTAGAGAAAATTACCCACTTTTAGCAGATAACAGAATCCTAACTATCTGCCTTAAACTGGGATTGACTGTGTGCTATCTGAGCTGATAGAAGTTACAATATTTCATCCAAAGACAGGCGTATTTGCCTTCTAGTTTTACCACTATGTAACATTATTTTGTTGACCTTCAGCCACACTGGCACAGGAATTGATGCAACATGAAGGGATATGATAGAAGGCAATCAACAACACAACAAGATATGAAAAGTCTAAAGAAGAACTTAATGTCCTCAAGAACAGGACACTGACTATCCAGTCACAGAGTTTTGAGCGGTGAAGAGCTACCAGAAGATACCATGTAAATCAATATATGTCCACTTTATTCACAAAATGATGGATAATGTAGCAAGCCAGCTTGATTTACCTTAATTTGCAAATCAATTTCCTACACCATTTTTTAAAAACAAAATCCCGCTAATCAATTTCAGATCAAAACAGACTGGAGCACGGGGGGAACTGCCAGCCCTACCTGCACCCTGGAAACCTTACAGCTCTGGGGGAGCTGTCCTGGGCACAGCCAGGAGGCCCCTGGAGCTGTGCCATGCTGTGCCATGCACATCCCTGCACACACAGCTCCATGCCACACCTGAGCTCCCAGGCCAGCAGCAGCTTTGCTCTGGGTTTGTCTGTGCCATGCACATCCCTGCACACACAGCTCCATGCCACACCTGAGCTCTGTGCCCTGGGTTTGTCTGTGCTATGCACATCCCTGCACACACAGCTCCATGCCACACCTGAGCTCTGTGCCCTGGGTTTGTCTGTGCCATGCACATCTCTGCACACACAGCTCCATGCCACACCTGAGCTCCCAGGCCAGCAGCAGCTGTGCCATGGGTTTGTCTGTGCCATGCACATCCCTGCACACACAGCTCCATGCCATGCCTGAGCTCTGTGCCCTGGGTTTGTCTGTGCCATGCACATCCCTGCACACACAGCTCCATGCCACACCTGAGCTCCCAGGCCAGCAGCAGCTGTGCCCTGGGTTTGTGCCCTGGGGAGAAGTGAGAGAAGCCCAAAGGCAGCACTAGCACCAGCGATGTGTTAGTGCTTCAATGACTGCTGAGTGCAAATTCACCTTTGGGACGCCACGGATGCTGCCTGGCACTGGCCTGACAGTGTTTATGGATGAGCTGGAATTGCAACATGTGAACTTCTCTTTATCACTCAAAGACATGACTGCAATGCAGGCAGATCTGAACAGGAGCCAGCCCCGCAGGCTGCCCTCGTCCCTCCCACCCAAGCACACAAACCACCCCGCTGCCTTTAGGTTCCCACAGCCCCTGGTGCTGACCTGGTGTGCAGGATGTCACGTCTGGCCAGTGGCACTGCAGGGCAGCAGGCCAGGGCTGTCACAGCCCTCCTGGGCCAGGACAGCCAGAGGGAACTCACTGGTGGCTCCCCAGCACTGCCTCTGCTCAGCCACTCCTGCAGCTGGCTCTGCAGCTCAGGCTGTCCTTGCTACCCTACCCTGTGTTTTTATTTTACCAAGAGGGCAGGGGAGAGCAGGCTGCTGACAGTCCTCTCCTGTGTGGTGCAGGGCATAGCTGATCTATGTCAATTATTTTTTTGGTCAAAGCTATTTTAAGACACAAAATTATGAGACTTGATACATAGAGCTCTGTGGGATTTTACACTTGGAAAACAATCTTCAAAATGTCCTCGAATATGAACATTACCTTTCTGTGGTGAATCTGAAATGGGAGCTGCACCTAGTCTCATCTATCACAGTATTGTAGCAACAAAAATAATTACTGTGTAGTCTTTTAACCAACAAAGCCCTTAAAGGGCTTGTGAGGCTGCAGAAAGAAACAGATTTCAACAGACATGGAAAGTATTTCCTATGTGAGAATTTTAAAGGGAAAGCAGCTGTAAGAGTGAAGATATTCAGAAAGAAGATCAGATCTGTTAAAATACTCAGATACCCTTCCATGTCTATACTCAAAGCAGCACTTTGCAGAACACATGCAAACCAAACTCCGCTCATTTGTCTCGTTTCACTCTTGGCTGTTCTTCTGGGGGACCAGGAGAATACAGCTGCAGAGTAAAACAGTTTAAAGCCAGAGCTCTTGAAACAGACGTGGGTAATACTTCTCCATTTTGAAATACAGACAGATTATTTCCACAGATGATTTGCAGATGTAACATTTAGCTATTTAAAGACTAGGGTTTTTTTTCCAACCCTTTTGGAAGAGCAGTAGAAAATCGTGTTTGTGGCAGGACTTAAACTGAAATTGTAGAGCTGTTCCAGGAGTACCCATAGCACCCATCACATTTTTGCTCATTGTTTTGGTCAAGGGTTTCCCTCTTTTTGTCTGTGCCTTTTCTGTATCTCACACTTGGCTCTTTTCTGCCTGTGTCCATAGCAGCACCCTCTGAAGAGTGCAATGATGCCGAGATGGATTTGTGCCAGGGAAGGAACAGAATCAGGGACCAACAGGCAACACAGTTCAAGGTCGTTCTGGGTTTTTCCCCTCCTGCACCCAGCCCTTCTAAGAAGCAGTACCTGACTGTTCTTTCAGTCCTGATAATCTGGGTAAAGTGCAGCCCATTCTGCTTTTTGTTTTACCTGATGTGTCAGTGGGATGCCAGTAAAACCCAGCTAACCAATCAAAGTTTACTGCAACATGTGCTAACAGGTACAGCATTCAATGCCCAACATCTGAGTTGCCTTCACCTGCTTCTAGGAGCATTTAAAAAAGAATGAAAATATTTGCTATTGTATATAGCACAGAAGGTGCCTTGAAAGTATTTATATTTCTTATGGAAGACACAATGTACAGGCAATTGCTGCTCATTAAGAGATTTAACCCTACTTTAAAACTCACAAAGAGATCACTGTGTAGACAAATGTGTAGAGGAAAAAATACAAATAGAAAAAGAAAATATGATGATTTCTAACTATTTGTGGACTCCATACATTATGACATAAAAGTAGTTAAACATTGCTAGGTCAAAGCTTTAAAGAAGCTGGGACCATAAGAATCAGATTGTCCATGTGGCTGAGTTGAAGATTTTATATATCCACATTGCGATGATTTTGTCTATAAGCAAAAAAGTATTTGGTAAAGTGGATGGGGTAGGTAAGTGGTGAATGGATGTTGGTCATTAGTGGAAGATGGCAGGTACAGATACAAGGACACCAAAGCAAAGGCAAGAGTGAAATTAATACAAAGGGAACTTGTAGGACATGCCAGAAGAGGAGTATATAAAGAATGTCTTAGTTAGATGTAATTACTAAAACATTTGGGGGGGGTGTGTGGGGTTTGAAAAATATCAGGACGAAAGGGATGAAGTGTGCTGTCACCCCAAGGAGTGGAACAGAGCCAAAGAAAGGATCATCTGAGGTGAAACAGCAAGTAAAGCTCACTGACTGTGCCATTTATTTGCTTCACATATTCACTTTTAGTTACAGCCATCCATTCACAGCTGGCACGTGTCCAAAGAAAAATTTGTGAATTTCACAGATTAATAATTAAACCCTTCCTTATTCAATCAATGCAGCCTAATTGCCAATAATGTTAAAAAAAAAAAAAACCAACCAAAACAAACCCATCAAAACAAAAGAACCACCACCTTCACCTACTACATTAAAAAAAAGAAAATTTAAACAGAACCCCAACCCCAACTCTTCAAAAATAACCCAAAGCTCAGAAAAAGAAACCTTGACTATGACACATCCCTTAAAGGCCTATTAATTGGATGTTTCTCAAATGGCATGAACAAATACTCTGAGACAAATGGAGTTCAGCAAAACCATTTCAAATGTGTTTCTTTCTTACTGCAAAATCTCCTCTATTCAATCCCCTGTGACAATTACTCCTGAGTTTCAAAAATTATCTCAGCTGCCTTGAAGTGTCATGGAGAGAGAAAAAAAAAATAACCTGCATCTTGGGTAGCTGGATCTTGGATTGATGGAGAACCTAGAGAGGGACCCAGAGGGGTGGCTGAAGCAAGGATCACATGCAGTGGGTGTGGGATACTTTGTCTGAAATATCCAGTTTAATATCCAAAGCAGTGAGCACAGAGGGGAAAAAAAAAAAAAAAACAGTTACACGTACAAAGAGTTCTGTTTCTTTTAGTATTTATAGATGGAAAATTGGAATCTACAGACATTAAAGTCTAAACCTGATAATCCCACAGTTCAGAGCTGGAACATTTTCAAGGTTATCAGAGTTAACCACAAGCCAGTTTATCAACCATGGACTCGGCTCCTTTCTTGCTTAGTCCCAAACCATTATTTTAGCCACTGCCTGTGCAGTGCTGTAAAAGCAACAGCACGTTTGCTTCCAACTGCTGGAAACTTTGACACTTCTGCAGGAAATGGGTAGCCCTTTAAAAAAAAAGAATGGCATGAATAAATTTGCAACTAAGCTATGCTATCACAGAATCCAAACTTTTAAAATGATGTGACCAAAGGCTGAAAATAATGACTGAGAAAAAAATTGTGAAGTTGCTATGGTAACTATTAACAATTCAGACAGGCTGTTGATATGCGATCTTATTAAATATGTCAAACCAAACATTTTATTTATAATTTAAAATCCCAACGTTGACACTGTACAGTTAACAGAAATTAAAAAGAAATTAAAGATGTAACTTAATAAAGACTTGAAAGTTATGGCTGAGACAACACTTTCATTCTACCTTGTCACTGCACACATTCTGAAACACCTTCAAAAGTCCTTTTATGCTAAAATTTTCTATGCTTGGCCATAGCCTGGAGAAAGGCAGAAGCAAAACCATTTGCCTTCTTTTGAATTATCTTCTTTGGAAGAGGGAGAGATGGGAACATCTTGATTTTTAGCCCCTGACTTAATCGCTCTGGCGTTTAAAGATCACACTGTGATTGTGCACTGTACACTGCTGCCCTTACTTGGAATAAGTCACATTTGCTCCATTGTTCTTGCCTCAGTGAATCTAGCTAACTTTACAGAAAAAACAGCAGAAACTTTCCCAGAAATCGAAACTTTTTCAAGACTCCTGTTCTGCAAAGCACTGAAATCTTCACTGGCATTACTCATGTGCTTCAAATTAGGCATGAGATTAATTCACAGTGCAATCTAATTTGTTCTGTGGTGCAACTGCAATCCTTGCAAGAACGTTAGCACTTTCATGTTGTGTTACAGGAGCCAAGATTGCCCCTTGCTTGTGGCCTTGTTGGAGCCTGGGATTAGCTCAGCTGGTTACAGAGTGCTAATGATGCCAAGGCTTTGGGCTTCATCCTGCATGGGCCATTTGCTTAGGAGCTGGACTTGGTGATCCTCGTGGATCCCGTCCAGCTCGGAATAGTCTGTGTGTGAATGGGAAGAACTGTAGGTCCTGGGGCTTAACTGAGGGCCTGCTGAAGGATGCCAGATTCCACACAGCTTGGCTCACTGATGGCCTCTCAGACCATGCACACCCACACCCTCAGCTGCCAGCCTTGTAATACTGACCCATCTTTGGGCACCTTTATGCCCAGAATGACACTTGGATCTTGGCTGTGAGAGCAGGCCTGGCTCCAAAGGGCTGGGGTGACCTACAGCTACCAGCTGACATTGGAGCCCATCTTGTGGCCTGCTCATGGTGTGGTGTGAGCAGTCAGATGTGCAGTGGTGGCTTCTTCGTGAAGTCCTGGGTGCTGCCATGGTCATCAAAGACTAATTTTAGGGATAACTGGAAGTTCCAGAGGGTGCTGGCATTTCCCTGAAGAGTGGGGTAAGAGTAAGAACAAGGCTGAGTCACTGTGTGGCCACGCAGTGAGGGGCCTGTGGAAAGGCACATTCCCAGGGAGCCAGAACCTGCCACCACTGGAGAACCTGCAAATTTCTGCACTTGTCATGAAACAATGCTGAAATGGCACTGATCTATTCATAAAATTACTTCTTCCTATGGAGAATTCCTGTAACATAGTGTGGGCCCACAGCTAGCTCGCTGGATGATACCTAAATATCAAGATACATCAGCTGTTTTTACCTTACAGTCCAAATAAATTACCTCTAACGTTACTGTTTTTATCTATGTGAACTGTATTCTTTTGAGCAAGATGCACTAGTAGAGAGTTTGGATTTCTGTTTAGTGGAATGTGCATTTTTCAAATGTCAAACTGGATTTTGCTTGAGCCTTAGAGTGGGCCTTATGTGACAGTGTTTCCACAGGCAAGGCGAGCTTCAGAGATTTCCAACTCCCCCTCTCCTGAACCACCACGCAGTCATGACCTTGGTGTTGTAATTTCCCCACCTTCAGAAATTCTACACATACATCTGCTTATGGAGTCACCCAGTAGCTCGAGTTTTAAACAAAAAATGCACTGGGAAAATTCAGATGTGGAGATCTCCTCTAACCATCACAACATTTCAGCTTTCCTCCCAGAATAAAGTACATAAAAACTGGGTCCCAAAACCAACCTATATTTTCCTTGATGACCATTTTAAATATAGCCATTAATTCCTTATCCAGTTAAAATTTGGTGATCACATATTTCTGCAAAGTTTCTGGTTACTGTATGCATATGCCAGGCTAACAAACGCCTCTATCCATACACTTATTTGAAGGTGCTGTTAAATCTCTAGCAATCAAATAGCCTACATTTAATATTTCTAATTAGCTTATTTAGTAATCATGAAGGAAACATGGGAACACATTTAGTGGTGTCCTCTCAGATATCCTTAAAAATGAGGAATGTCACTGGGGGCTTGTCCTGATGTGGGTGTTTTTTCAGCCCAGTCAGTATGCATCACTTTAATGTGACTGTGATCATAGCCCCATTGTGCCTGCCAATCCCAATTAACAGAATCAGCCATCCTAGGGCAGAATTTATTGCTGCATGTGCAGCTTACTGGGACATGGAGCAGCAGCCTTGCAGTCTCCAGGCCTCTGAAGGAGCTCTGCCTCTGGGAACGGCGCTCAGCTTTCCTCAGCTGTGAAATCTCTCTGTTGCAGGATATGTTCCTGTCACATACTTTTCCTTATGGCAGGCTGAATATTACCCTTTTTTGATGACTCCAATATCATCAGTGATATCAAGATAAACAGGAATATATTCAGGAGATAGCCCTGCTGTTAATCTTGAAGTTCCCATTCAGCCTTGAAAACTAGGGCAGGTTTGCTTATCGCTGAAAACATTTGGTTTGAGCCAGCACAATGAGTTATTACATGTGAAAACAAAATGGCAACAGGCTTTTTTTTACTGCAAACTGATGTGAATGCCATGTTCCATTTGTCAGCACACAGCTGAGACATCCATGCTGCATCACACACGTACAACACAATTCATCTGTGAGGCTGTTCTGTGGCACAGCACCAGCTTTCTTCTGCCACTGTCAAACAATCTTACTCTTGGTGAGCAGAGCAAGTAAGTCACTTTTATCATACAAGACCTTTTTTTGGCAAAAAGGAAACACCAAGAATTTCAGCAGCAACAACCAGAAGGCTGTGCATAGTGCAAAAGATATTTCATATCTTTTTGTATCTCCAGGGACTTTCCCTAGATTCTGTGGCAGACACAGTGCAAAGAGATTGCCCACAGCTCTTTTGTTCCTTTCTCTCTTCTCACCAATTTTCATTTAAAATAAAACACTTTTGCTGGAGGCAAAAACTATATTTTCTGGCTTCATGTCCTAGAATTTCTGTAAATTGTTCTTGCACATGTCTGCAGCTGACACACAAAATATGCAAACTCTTCTCCTGATTTATGCTTTATGCTCTGCATGGAGCCGGTATAATTGTGGAAAAAAAAAAAATACCAAAAAGTAGTTTTCCTAGAATTTCAGAAAGTAATGCACACTGTTTGAGAAAGATTCCACAGCTTCTTACAGCTACCCTCACTAGAAAAGTTCATTTCCACTGTGTATCTTGTAAAAAAACCTGAAAGAAACTCCAGAACTTTTTTCAACAGACCTAGTTATGAATCTTAGCATTAGAGAAGGTTTCCTGTTCCTACCACTGCATTTGGTAATAGAGAAAAGTTAGGAAATAAGTTTAGGAAATTCATTAACGGCCACTTTTCCAAATGGACCTGCAACCAAACTTTAACTATAAAACTCTGGGCCAAATTATCAAAAGAGCTCACCTCCCATTTGGCACAAGATTAAGGACACACTTTAAAAGCATTTAACCACTTGAAGTTCTCAGTGAGACACCACTGGCCAGATTTCCAAACTTTCCACTTACTTAAGGACCTAGAAGTGAGCTGAACTCCTTTGAAAACAGTTATTGGTTTTGGACATTTCAAAACTGTACTGTATTGAATGCAATCCAGAGACTCCACTACTTGAAGTATTTCTAATTCCCTGATAAAACACAAATGTTTCCTTCAATTTCTCCATACATAGGTTTTTTGCATTCCTCAGAAAACTTCTGGATCTATAAGCAGAAAGTTTCCTTTCTCTTCAGAGTTCTTATTCAAAAGCTCAGATAAAAGGGCCCTTGCTGGTTTACTGATAACTCGAGTAACTTCCACCCTTTCTCCTCCAGATTCATAACCACCCTAAGACTAGGTCTCTTCACAAACAGTAAATTCCTTTATTTCCTCATAAAGACTTTGAAACAACACTTCTGCTAGGAACCGTTTTTATCACTAAAATTACACTCATTAGAAGTTAAAGATCGTGAATGAAATAGAGCAATCTCAGATCAAAGTAGCCTGCTCTTAACTACATAAAAACAAATTAGAGCAACTAATGAGAAACAGGCTAAACACATCAAGGAGCAAAATGATTAACTTACATTTAGCAATTATTGTGACAACTTACTAAAGCAAGACTGTGTAATAATGACCAGCTTTTTCTAAATTAAAGCTTATTATATTTACATGAGGACAGAAATGATGGTTTGGTTATTTAGCAAGACCTTCCTTATCAGCAAAGAAAAAGAAGCATTCTTATCAGAAATAAACTGACCATGACAAAACATGATTCTCTTCCTCTCTTTCTGCATATCAGTAAGGTGATACTATTGATTCCATAGTAACAACCTGCAGTGGGATCACAAACCCAAATGTTTAGGGTTTGACTACATGCAGTATTAATCCATTCATAATTAGCAAGACTATGCTATGCTTTCACCATGATTTATCTGTACTGTCAGGGAGATTTTGGAGGTAAGCTTCTTTTATCTGGAAGTTTTATTTTTTTCCCCCTTCCTGAGATGGTTTCAGTTATTAAAAAGGTGATGCAAGAGTAAGGGAAAGTTTCAAAGTACAGCAATACAATACCAGAATGAATTTCAAACAACAAGAAATGAGGATTGAGACACCTATAAAAAGGGAGTTAAGGAATCATGGAATTTTTCAGGTTGGAAAAGACCTTTAAGATCATAGAGTCCAACTGTTAACCCAGCATTGCCAAATCCACCACTAAACCGTGTCCCCAAGTGCCACATCTACAGGTCTTTTGCACACAGTGAGCAGCACACCATCCAAGCCACAAGCAGCCAGTTTCCCCAAAAGAATGTTCATTCTTCATCTTTGGCAGGAGAGATTAGGGTTAGCATGTTAATGCTATATGGAAAAAACAGGTCTAAAGCCCCCAGACAATTCTGTATATCCAAAGACAGACCTGCAAGTATATTTAATGAAATCAAGTGTAACAGTTAAACACATTAGTGAGCTCCACACTAACTCTACTTGGTATTTTTAACAATAGAGTTTGATAGATATGACAGTGCTGAACAAACAATTCATACTTATCACTTGCTGCAGTATGAAGATTATTTGTATTCAGACTCAATTCTGTCTAGGATTTAACACACTCATGGACCAAATAAAGATATCTTGTGAGTTATCTCATAATATGCAGGAAGAGGGATGGTAATATGTATCTGCTGTTGAATATCCACAGGCTGTCCAGGATGGCTGCGTGCCCTGTGCAGTCTCTATCAATATATAACACAAAGCTATTTAATCTTGACATAAGAAATAATTTTTTTACAGTGAGAGCAATCATTCATGGAAGCAACCTCCCCAGGACTGGTAGAGTTCCTGTCACTGGAGGTTTTCAAGACAGGATTGGACAGGGTGCTAGAAAATCCTGTTTAGGTGCCTTTGCCACAAAAGGTTGGAGCAGATGGGAGCTGTTCTGTGGCTCTCTGTGACAATGATGATGTTCTGCAGGTATCCACAGGAAGGTGCACAGGCTGCTGTCACAGAGCAGTGTCCCCACTCATGCTTGTCTTCCTCATCACCCTTCTCAAACCAACCCCTGTGCTATCACAGCTATGCTCACTATTCTCTTAAACATTCAGATAAATTCAGTGTTTCAAAGATTTTTTTTTCCATTGTAAAAGCTGAAGGTTTAGACTTGCAGAAAAAGCTTAGGTTCTGGAATAGATACACAAATTGGAAAAAAAAAAATCCAACACCCTAGCAGTTATGTGGCAATTGGCATGGAAAACTACCATAATCATCTTAGAAATGCTTGCAAATACATCACTGCTTCTTTTCTTCTAGGTGTGCAAAACTACTCTTTTTTTCTGCCTTATAATTCTGGGGTACAGATGAGACCTTTCAAAGAGTAACTAGAGCCTTAGAAAATACTTGAGGAAAAGACAGACATGTACAAACAGTTACCCTTCAAGTAGAGAGTGAAGTGCATCCTGAACTTAACTGTGGAGAACTGAAAAAATCCAGAGGGTATCTTGAAATGCTGGATGATTTGACTGATCAGTGAGGTATAGCTCCAGCCTGTGGGCATGTCCTAGTGGATGCTCATTTTACAGATCAGCTACCAGCAAGAGACACTTAGCTAAGGCTGGTGAGGAGGGCTGTGTGTGATAGCACAGACAGACAGCAGAATTAACTGCATCAACTCTTTCATGGAGAGGGAGGTTGCGCTCCCCTTTCTCCCTGCTCTGGCAGCACAGAGGGCACTGAGGGCTCTGTGCAGGCTCCCACAGCCCTGCTCTGTTCCTGGGTGCCCCAGAGGGCAGTGGCTCAGGGCACTTTGTAAATTAACCCAAGCGATGCTTTAGAAAAGTGCCAGTGGCTGTCAGCAGCTCACCGGGTCTGGCCATGGCTGGGACTGGCACAGGCACCTTGGACAGGTTTGGGAGCTCATCCCTGTGGAAGGGTTCCCTCCCTGCAGCCTGTGACAGTGAGCCCAAGGGCACCAGCAATTTCCCACTGCCAGGACCTCACTGTGGCTGCCATTCCAGCTGCTGCACACGAGGATGTCACCACAGTGCTGACGTGGAAGTCACACATGCCCTTCCTGCAGCCAGCATCTGGGGGATGCTATCTACCTTAAGAGAGCAGATTTCTGGACACATCGTTTTGTATTTCCTCTGGTCTGCATTGTATTTTTGGGCCCCTGGCCCAGACTGTGTCTTGAAGAGACCTCAGGCCAAATTCTGTTTTCAGCTACAATGCAGCTGCTCTGAAGGAATTGCTCTGACTTTCACTGCATTGCTCTGGATTAGCACTGTAGTAATAGAGGGTAGAATGTGGATCATTGCATTCTTTCCCTGCCATCCACAGAAAAAGCAGGTTAACAGATTTGTATCACAGTGCATCAGATGAGGAGTTCTGAAGAAGCACAGAAAACGAGTCCTGACAGATAAAAAAAGAATGCCCAAACCCAGGTAGCTCAATTCAAATGACAAAATCTGATTTTCTGACTTTTCCTGGTTTCATTTGTCAACATAATTTAACTGTACATATATTTTAAAAAATAACAATTGTGAAGAATGCAAATGTTTTTAAGCAGTCTGGGGAAACTTAATCACATTCAACTAAAATGCTCACTCAATTCTCAGATCTAGTTTGAACTCTCATTTTTGTTCTTCTGCAAGATTCATGTGAAAAGCAACTACAGCCTGGGGTTTTGAAGTTGAAAGATTATAATTTGGCCTTCTAGCATGTATCTTTGTCAGTTTTTTAATCTCTATATGCTGTCTTTCAGCTTTAGAGAGAGACCAATTGATGTTCCCTGAAGCATGTATATTCTTTCAACACCATAAAAGAAGTCAGTCATTATCATTTTCAATCTAGAAGTTTTATTCTCTTTATTTTCAAATTAATTTGGCTTACTACTTCAATTGGCCATGTCAGGTTCAAAAAACAAGAATTAATGTAATCTGATTGCTACGGCTATCTATAGGCTGTTTGTCATACAGCCTGATATCCCAATGTGATACAAATATACTCAGCAAAACCAGACACCTCAAATGGCTTAAGAGATAAAACCCTTTAAATAAGCTTGAGACAGATCTGAATTTATTTAAATGTCTGATTCTAAATGTACTTACGCCTGGTAGTAATGTTTACCATCTGCCTGATTCTGTCTGATGAGGTAATTGTAAATCTATAAATAGCTTAACATATGCTGCACATATTCTGGCCTTAAATATAACAGCCTTTGTGTAAAACAACTGGAAATAATAAGAAGGGATATTAGTTTGGGCATTATTCAGGGAAACAGGAGAAAGACGTTTTTCACTGTGTATTATTTGTATCTTCTCCTGCAAAGGCCTGGTAAACCCAAAGCTCTGTTTGTGGGCCCAGTTCTAACGAGCTGTCAGGACTTTCTGTGCTCCATACCTACCAAAACAGGCATTTGAAATGTACTAAAGCAGTGACAGTCAGTGTACTGGATACTGCAAACCAACAAGAGAACTACATTCATTTAAGATGAACAAATAGTTTTGACTTTTCTTTCCCATGGTAGAAGATGGGAAAATTATGTACAGGCATAGCAAGCATTACATCTTATCTTGAAAGAATTGCTTTACAGCCAGATTAGGGGATTCTTGACACTACTGTACCTACAGCCATTGTACGAGCAGTCAAAGTGCTCTTTCATAATTACAACTAAGAATACCATTAAAGCCAATTATCTACTGAAAGAATTGTAATTGCTCATGTGCACTCACCTAGAATGAAACCACAGGAAAGGAACAATGTGCTCTAAAATCACACAGCTTTTGAAACTCCACTTACTGGCTTTTTTACGTGGTGCTGAGACCATGAGATGTAACCACAGAAGGCCTATGGCTGGGTAACTGGGTGATGCTCTCTCCTGGATCACACTTCTTAGAAAAATGATTTTGTTAAGAGAGATCATATTTTCTCTTGCATGATTCGTGCTCCAGAATCAAGACTGCACTGCAGATGTCAATGAATTAGCCTGGGAAATCTGACATTATCCTGCTTATTCAAGCAGTCCTTTCAGCTGCTTGCAATGGCACCCCAGTGCAGGTGGGGGGGAAAATGATACACTACCAAATTAGAAATAAAACAGTGAGTCACTCTGCAAACCTCCTCCCAGTGGCTTGGTCAGTCTCTATCTTGTCTGCAGCGTTGATACAAAGCTTAAAAAAGGGCCTAAATATGTGAATGGATTCAGCTGCCCACACCAAACAAATGAAATTCTTAATGTGGAATGCTAAGAGCAGGGCTATTCTAAGGTTTCTGACTGACACTGGGTTCATTGAACAGGATGTTGGCTGAAGTGCTGGGAACAGTGGGTCACATGTGTAAAGAGCCAGTTATTGTATTTGTTGCACCATTAATTTGTCCCTGGTGTTTATATGGGCTTTTAATTTAATTTAATTCATTGAAAAGTTTTGCTCCGTTTGGATTTAATGAGGGTTCTTCCCGAGCATCTGTTTCTTGACCTTCAAAGCCCTCACCTGGCCCAGGATTCTCCCCAGGTTATTCTGTATCAGCATGAAACTTTTGGGAAGTAGGTGAGAAAAAAATGAACCAATTTCCAGCTGAGTGCAACTACTCCCAGCTAGATTTCTCCATACCACGTGAGGGGCTGGACTTCAATCAGGCAGCACTGAGAAGCTGAACTGAGAAGGAATTCTCTGAGAAAGCCCATCTCCCCTAGAACTACCATAATTTTGAGAGTGCTTGCAGATATTGTGTAAATCTTTACTCTGCTTTCCAATGCCCTGTGAGGCTGGACACGAGGTAACCCTGGATCAGAAGGTGCCTGTGACATCTCAGTGCACCCCAGCCCTGCCCATGTGCACGCTCACCCTGCCAGAACACAGCACTCCCACCACCTGAGCACAGGCAGCCCCACAGAGGAGCAGGAGCCACCACAGGAACAGGGCGAACAGCAACAACAGCAGCAGGAAGGCAGAGAGAGCACTGCAGATGAGGAGAAAATTCACGACAAATAAGCAGCAAAAGTGGTTTAATGGGATGGCAAAGCAAAACATGGAGTGAACCAAAGAAAAACTGCAGAGCATTACTTATTATTTTTAAAAGTATTTAAATAAAAGCACTATCACAATACCAATTAGTGCACTTAATTATTTTTTCTGCAATCATAAGACAAGGATACACAGATTAAAAAGTGGCAGATACTTATAAAATGGTTTCAGAAATGCACTAAGGGTATTCCTGGCATCTTCTGTATCTCCAGTTACGTGGAGGTGTGAGCTATGCATTGTCTGCCTTGGGAAGTGGGTGGAGGGTGGTGGGAGGTGAAATAAGGAGGCAGGGTCAGGTGCTCCTTCAGCAGTAAAGGAATAATTCAGTTTCTAGATCACAGAATTCATGTCAATTGAGCTCAGATTGTCATTCTATTTTCAATAAAATAGATTTTATGCAATTTTTTTTCCTTGACTCCCACAGGTAAAAGTTCTAGATAGCCATCTAAATAAGTGAACCTCCTCATCACTTCCTGTAATTTTTTTACTACTTCATGATAGGGTCAAAGTCATTTTCTTTTATATGAACAATTTCAGTCATTTTACCTAATCTGCAACTGTGAACAGATTATGGCCTTCATTTCTTTTGTATCCACTTGTTATGTAGCAATTTCTAAAACAAAGGCAGCATGCAGCTCGTATCAAAGCAGACTGTGCTTCCTGCCCCTCTAAAGTAGTGATACATGCTAGAAAGAAAGTGATGAGGTCCAGGAAAATAAACAGACAGAACTGTCCTAATTCAGTTGTAAATCTCTACTGGCTTCTCTGTGATTTACCCATATCCTCAAGAAGACAAAAAATAGTGATTTCTTACGTAGCTGGAGTGTCAGGAGAAACCCACTTCTGAGTAGGATGCTTTGCAGAGATGTAATTAAAAGCCTTTATGATCTTCATGCTATGTTCAGATTGGGTGGTCACCACCCAAGACACAGTCTCAAGTCATGATAAAATTGAACTGGTATCTCTCCTCTCCCACTTTCTCACTTTAATCTCTCAGTAAAGTCAAAACTTGCTGGGTCAGACACAGTGTTGATGGATGCAACATCCAGGTAGATCTAAAGGATTTTTTGCCACATTGCCAAGCCCTGATCTGAAGATATGCTCCTGGAAAATCCATTCAGTTTAAATCACTGTTGGTCCAGTGAAATCAATGGGATTTCCTCAAAACTGGGCCAGTGTAACTAGAACATGAGCTCTGGCTAGAAATGCCAGCTTGTCTTGAGTGTGTATTCCAAATGAGTAGACCTGATGCACGAGGGTGAGGGAGAAGGTAGAGGATGGACTTGCAGGGTGCACAGCAACTCCTGAGGCCAGTGCCACGAACACAAAATATAGTATTACTTTATTTTATCATAACTTGCCATTGCCTAAATGCCTACACAGCAAGCATCTGCTTGTGTCCTTAGTTTATCTGTCCCTGGGTAATTATTAAGACAGCTGCGGTTACTGTGCTGATCTAAGGTACTGGGCAAACATTTTGAAACATTTAGCATTGCTTCATTTATGGCAGAAGGGAAGCCAAAATGACTTCTACCCCTGTTCTCTGCTATCACTGTAATGATATGTGCTGGAACAGCCCGGGACCAGGAGTATTAGATAACTGCTTGTACAGAACAATGACTTAGTGTCAAAGCCCAAAAGTGGGGGTTGTTCCACCTTTCATTTTTTTAATGGCATCATGAAATTAAAGGTATTTAAAAACAAGACCATAAATAATGAAAAATATGTCACTCTCTTTATATGAAGTCACACACATTCCCACTACATATTTCCTTGTGCAGTGACTCCGTTCCTCCTTCAATTATCTTTCAAAGCCTTCTTCTCTAACCCTTCTCTGATACAGATAAATTTCACTTCATCTTTAAGGGCAATGTGAGCTTGCAGAGAAAAACCAGGGTTTGTAATGCAGAATCCTCCAGGCTACCTCCTGAACTTCCTTACACCAGTAAGGGGTTGCAGGAGCACAAGAATCCATCCTTGAGGGAGGCACAAGAGGAAGCTGAAAGTGTTATGTGCAGCGATGCAAGGAAGCAGAAAAGTGTTACATTTCTGTATCAGTAGCTAAATCACACTGTACCATGGATCACCTGTTGCCAGTTATGGCACTCTATTTCAGCAACAGAGATAAGGCTTTCAAATAACTATTACCAAAAACCAGATTGTTCATAAGAACTGGTACACAAAAGATGAAATAAAATCAAGAATCTGTCATTGAGTTCAGAAGGAATAATCTGGCACATGCACTATCTCGCCTTTGCAATACTTTGGGTGGAATTTAATAGAAAATTGTAATTTCCCCCCTGCCATTTACCTGAATCTACCCTGAGAGTTGCTTAAGGTCACAGGAAAAATTTGACTATAATAAACATTAAGAAGATCATTACATTTAATTAACTTCTAAAGTGCTTCAGTCAGGCCTCTAACTGAACAACATTTTCCTTTTGAAGGAATATGGCAAATATCACCAGAGCTGAGTTTTGTTGCATGGTTAAATTAAGGATCCCATAATTCAAATGTATTTCAAAGAAGCAGCGCCATGGCCTTTTGGTTGCCATGACACACAGAGATGAACAAAAGATCAAGGACAGACCACAGGCTCTGGAAATGCAGTCGTGTGGGTCATGGAGAAACTCAGATGCAAACCAGCAGGACAGACCCTGTACTTGGATGGGGCAGGAACAGACCTGCATTAAGAATTTCAGCAGCTACAGGGGCTGGACAATCTGAAATGTCCTTCCTTAGAACAGCACAAGCATCAGAGCTGCTGGCATAATCAATACCCAGCCAGGGCAGGAATTTCTCTGCACACAGACTGCCCTAAGAATGGGAAACGGCATTTGGCAGTCACACAAAGCAGCGGCTGCTGGAGGAAGAGATTCGAGTTATGCCATTTCATGTTTGCTATATTCTTTATAATGAGCAGGTGGATTCAAAGTTTTAATCCTGCTAGCAGGTGACCTTTTCAAAATTCTGTATTTTTACTGCCTATCAATTTTGTTTCTTTCTTCCAGGCTCCTGAGATTGTAATCAAAGATGAATAGGAATTGCCAGAGAATTACTGAATACTGAAAAAGCCAAAGCCTTAAAGATGGCTTTCACAAAGTGTATGCCCTAATACAGCCATGATATCTGATTTTTAATAGATTAGGTGCAAATATGCACATTAGCAAACTAAACAATGTAGTAATATCCTCAGAGAACAGGTTTCATCGATTAAATCATAAATATAGTATCTTATTATGCTTTTGGGGAAGCAGAAATATGAAAAGCAATGCATGCATTTTTGAATTATAAGAAAAGGGAATATTGGCAAATCTTTCAACAGCTGTTTATCATGAAAAAGAAGTTACAGTTACCATTCCCCAGCCATGCACTCTGAAAAACTAAAAACTGTACATTAATAAATTATAACAATGATGCATGAAGCTAATATAAAACTTTTGAAGGCGGTTTCTTAGTCCAGAGGGAGTTGTCAAATTTGCTATTTGTGACTTTAATGTTACTTGGAATTTCTTCTAGGGCATTTAAAACTCCTTTTGTGGCTCTTCATCAGCAGTTTCACAGACAGCAAAGGCCTTGACAATATACATTTTCACTTTCTGCATGGCTGACGGACTTCATATGCTCTATCCAATTTAAGGCTAGAGCAGTAGATTACATTGCTAGAATATAGAGAGCCACTGCCATTGAGACTGAATCATTGCTGTTTATAGTAATTCTTACTATTTGGTTTTTGACAGCCCTTTGTGACTGGAATAAAAGATGATGCTGAGATTATTGTCAAGCTACTATAATAGCTAGTAGTGCATGAAGTCTGCAGCAGATGGACTTGAACTTATGAGCTCTCAGATTCTCAATAGCCTTTCAAATGAGCAGTGTTCTCCTTGGCCACGTGTAAAGCGACTGCCTTTGACAAACCCTTTTTTCAGAAGATGAAATATTATTTCAGCCAGCTTTCTTTGTTCTATTGGAAATGTTTTATAGGGCTTAATTTGAGAGGTAGCTTAGAATTGAAGGGAACAAATTGATTTTCAGTTGCAGGAGGTAAACTATGTTACAGGTACATCCAAGCTGAACAACAACAAAGTGACTTGACATAGTCTGAAAGCTTCCACACGTGCCCCCAGCCATTTCCATTACAATACACAATTGCTAGGTATCTCCCTTTGGCTAAAGTCATAATTTTCCTCACGAATCCCACTAATTCACAGACCTTTAATTTGAAAAATAAGAGGCAATAGTAAAAATTTGTTTGGCATATGCTTCCCCAGAAGGATTCTCTTAAAACACCAGCAACTGCTATTGACTTGGATGCTGTTTTAGCTGCTGTCAAGAGCATGGACAGACAGTAACCAGCTTGTATTGCTGCAGGAATGTCTTACACCTGATTTGTCTCTCTAAATACCCCTTAAAGAAGCACATTTCTCTCAGGTCACCAGTTTACTGATTCCCCCTGCAGTGCAAACCGAGTGTCCCTCATGCACAGTCAGCTGTTCATGCCAAAATGGGGCAACACAAACCCACTGGAGTGAGCTGAGCTTCAACACTTCTCTGGACCCAACCAGCCCACAACAGCCCCAAAGCCAAATGATAAATGTCCCAAAGGCTGGTTTAAAACTTCGTCAGATTATTTCTTTTGTCAATATTTATTATCTTTGTATTAGGATCCATTACTCCTGCAAACCTCTTGCTCTGCTTTGCATACTATGATTCTTTCTTTATAATCTAGCATTACAGTTTCATCTTTTATTACATTGCTGCTGTTCAAGATTCTATAGTTAAAGTTGTGTCAGCACTTTTACTACAAAACCCATTTAAGAGGGGTTTATAACACAGCTATAAAGATGTACTACAGAATGAAAGGTAGTGTACAAAGTCTCAGCATGGGGCATTGTCTTTTTTTTATCACTTTTTAATAAACAAATTAGACTTGCTATTTTAAGCCTTTATGAGCGTAAAGCAATTCCAGTTTATAGGTTATTGCCTATATAACGTGGCAATCAACTGTTATTAAAAAAAAAAGTAAAATGAAACAACTTATAAGTACTATGATTAAAACTGATTATGGAAAAAGTGGAACTTTGCAACAGTAAAGGCAGACAAATATATGTTTCCTTATGCAAGTGAGCTGTACACTGAGATTGTGCTGAGCTTTACAAACCTACTTTCCCCAAGGCAATGGGGGAATCCAGCTCGGGGTGCAAAGTGTGAACCTGGAATGAATTCCCCAGGAATTTCTTGTTCTGTGTTTGTGTTGCAAGGACACTGGTTCCCAGTGAGAGAACCCAGGGGAATGCATTCTTCTCTGCTCAAAAGTCATTGGAGCTGGCTTCCTGAAAAAAGGTTTTCAAGGGCTGTCAAAGGGCAGGTTGCTCATGCTCCTCATGGATGTTGTGTGTTTCAATAAAATCATGCTGATGAGGGTCAATGAAGGCTCAAGAGTGCCTGTTCTGGGCTGTAGTTTGCCCTCATTACTTGCCCTTCCACACATAACTCAGTGCTGAGAGCACTGCCTATCTGTTGCTCCTGCTCAGTCATGTGCAGCACTTTTTTGAGGCTCTCTGCAAAACCCCTCCATGGCTCAGAAGGTGCTACCTGGTTGAGCAACTTCCCTTGATCAGGTACTTCAAAACCCTGGGGTTTGAGGAACACTCTCACAGCTTCTCACCAGTGACAACCCCCAGAACGAGGGCCCAGTAGCCGACTCAGGACCCACAGGCCTGGAATAACATGGATTATTGAGTCCAGAGGGACTGCCAGAGAAAGCTGGTCACAGTGTTTGCAGTACTTGAACCAGCCTGGATTCCACCTTGCTGGAATTGTGTGCTGCACCCTGGAGACATCCTTAGATACACAGGTTTCCCTGGACACCCTTGGTGCTGGACTGGGAGTGCCCCACTAAGTCACTGCATGGGGGAGTTCCCTCACGGCCCTGGATCTGGCTGTGGAGTGAGGAGGCTGGAGAGCTGTTTCAAAGTATGCAGACTATAAAGGGCATTCAAATAAAAAAAGAGCACTGGCTATGTACGTGGGTGGGTGTGATCTCCAAAAACTTGACAGCAAAACTCTAAAGCATCTCGTGGTGTCTTCAGGCTGGGACCAGATGTAAAGGCAGAGCTGCACCTGTGAATGTCCTGCATGAGACTCAGTGGCCAATTCAGATACCAGGAGGGAACTGCAGCAGCACAAACTGCAGCCCAGGCTGCTCACTCCTTCCAAAGGCTTTGGGTGCTTCTCAGCTGCAGCATGTGCTGCCAGAGCCTTGGCTATTAGCACTGTTACAAGTGAGGCAACAGATGTGCTACTGCCGGCAGTGCAGGGAGCTCTGAAGTCCACGTTCCGCTGGCTTTAACTGAATCATGGATCTGAAGTCATTTTAAAATGTTAATATCTTGCACTCAGTGCAAATGGGGCTGTCTTGGATTCTGATCATGCAGGCACTACACAGATAACTTTACACATGGGACTTCTCAGAGCTGCCTAAATTACAGTATGTTATTACAAACTCCAGTGAAGGCTGGCACAGAAATCAGGAATGATTTTTAAAAACAGACCACAAATTCCAAAGGAATAACTACAGGCAATGAGGGGAAAAAATGAAAAATCAGGTTTTACAATGGCGCTAGCCACATATTAACAGAAGATCTCTTCTTGTCCTTCTCATAATTACTGTGTATTAAAAAGAATTCATATACTACAAATGTGCCTTCAGAGGAGATGAAACTTCAACTGTCTGCACATAAAATACCTGTGATGTATTTAAATAGCCTTTTAACAGATGAATATTAAAAATATTTTCCAATATACCTGGGAAGGAATCACTAAGTAGTAATCTTTTCCTAAATACTTCAAACATCAATACACTGCTTAGGCTAACAATGTATTTCTACCAATTTAAATGTCTCTGTAAAAATTTAAAACAACCTTAAGTACCAAATGTAGAACTGCACAATCACCTCCCGGTGACCCTGGGTTTTTCCTCTTTTCCAAGGAAGGTTGCTGGCAGCAAGGTTGTTACACGAACTGACTAAACCAAGTGGAGACAGCGAGCTGTGCTTATTTAAGCCTCTATTCTTCCATGCCACTCAGCTTCAATCCTGTGCCTGGCAAAACATCATCAGAATTCTCTGCCTCTTTTAACCAAAGGAAGCAAATCAAGAACCAGACAGGCTAATGGGAACTGAACCTCATTCCTTGGCCCCTCGCTCAGCCTGGGCAGCCAGAGGGAGAGCAGGCACTGTGCAGGCTCCACGGGCAGCACGCAGCCTCCTGTCCCGCTGGGAGCCTCACTGCTTCTCCAGCTCTGCTGTCCACCTGCCAAACTCAGCCTGCAGGGCTCCTTTTCCACTTGCCCCAGCCAGTTAGGAGGTGATCTATAGCGCTATTATCACGGCTAGGTGAACGGTCCAAAAATCCCCACGCAAAAATGGAATTTTGGTAAGGTTCCACGAGAAGCGGGACCAAAAGAGGAATTTAATAAGGAAAGGGCATCCTCTGCACCCTTTCAGAGCTCCCTGTGAGTTGAGTCACATTTAGGGGCTGTATTTCCAACCCTTTTCCTGTTAGGGTAATCTGAGGCATATTCAGCTAGAAATACCAGAGACATATTAGAGGTAGGAATCTGAAAAAGCAACAGCTACTGACTAGAGCTGGTTGAAACATTTTCAGCAAAACCTGAAACCCCATGAAACCCACCTCGTTTCATATTTCACTGCAACTTGAAACTCAAACCAGATTTGTTGAAAGGTTCTCTGAGGATTGTGGTTCCAGTCACAACTGGCCAATCCATTTATAGTACACAACTTTTTCAGTCAAACTGAGGGCCAGTACAGCTGGGCTCTGTTTCACAACTCTGAGACCTAAAGGAGAAGGGCAGCTTGTCCTGCACACTGTCCTGTGTGGCCTTGCCAGACTCTGAGCCCGGGGAACAGCCCCACCTCCCTCACACAGACCAGCAATGGCAGGGCAGGGCATATCCCCTCTTTTCCATTTCCTTATGGGATAACCAGACCCTGAGGGATCAAGAGCCAGGGGATGGACAGGTGCAAGGAAAGAAGCATCTTTCCTCCCCATTGGGAGAGCACAGGTTGCTCCTGCCACACACAGGCCACAGCAGCCTGGTCTTGGGCCCGTTTCTCTTCTTGCAGTTCGTCCAGGATTAGGTTACTGCAATCACCTGAATTAACTGCTGCACTGAGTGACTTGACAGATGCTTTGCATAAACAAATTCTGCCTCTGAACTCTTACAGACAGTTCTCTGTTGTCATTCATGCTCTGTCTGCTTCAGACAGTCAGTACCAATCAGGCCATTTCTGGTCAGTGAGTCACTGGTCGTAATTTTTACTGTTTTATGTTGCCACTGCTCACACACACATAGGTGCTAGCAAACAAAAATCCCCACTCATCCAACCTCAAGTACACCCACAAGCCTCAACTGCCCCAAATGGTCACGAAGAGCAAATACACAATCATCCTGTCTGTACACAGATCATTTCACCAGTTTTAGTGGTGTGGCTATTTAAAACTACCTTTTCCTTTTCCCTTCTTTCCCTCTGCTTTTCCAGGTCTAGTTTGAGTTCTCTTGTGAAGCACTGGATTCATTCATACATCAAAGGGAAATTGAAGGCATCAGAGCCCACATAGACAGAAAACAAAGGCACTGTTTACAAGGCAGAAACTTGCTGAGAGAAGCAGCTGAGTTTTGCAAGGCTCACCCACTGACTGCCCCCTTGGAGGTACATCAAACACCATTACTTGCTCCATACAGTCAAACATTTTTCTTTCAAAGACTCCTAACAGAATGGATTATTTGTATTACTCCAGTAATGGGAAGTCCCAGCTCTGACCAGTGCCCTGTATGGAATACCTCCCCCTTTACTGAGTTTTGCTGGATGAGAAATAGTCCAGCTCCATGGGCACAGAGGTCCCTGTGGGCTAATCCAGATGAAATTAGGCTGGAAGGAGCTACTTTTCTGCCATAGTATCTCAAAATCCAGGTTAAGGATTAACCTTCCCTTGTTCAGGGTTTGTACTGAGTCCAGAAAAAAAAATGGACATTTTTTATCCTGATGAGTTCCTGCCATATTTACTATACACAAACTAACATATATTATTTGGCCATATTTTTGAGGTCCTATCTTCTATTTCTCATTTAATGAATGTTTTGCTTTTTGAGCAGGGTCAAAAGAGACTCTGGCATGGGAAGGCACAGGCAAGCTGGCTGTTTCACACACAGAATTGCACTTTCCAAGCCAAGTGTGGAAAGCCACAGCATATTCAAAACCCATCTTCTCTCCATCTGGCAGAGCAGGAGCTCAGTATCCTTCTTATCTTGTAGTTTCACCAGACACCAGCCTTCTCCCTTTAGCTGAGAATTATTAATTATTGTTAGAGTTTCCTTTTGTGTGTTTGTTTTTGCTTGCATGCCAGGCTGCATACAACCTACCCAGTATTCTGGAAATACAGCTGAGTCGACCAGCCTTGCACTTCCCTTTGCTACACTAACCCTGTTCTTCACAGCTGACATAAAAAAGAAGGGATAAGTATTTTAAATGACACTCATCTCGCAGTCTCCATACAGTATGAATATTTTTTCTTCATTCTGGATAAATGTTTTTACCAATTAAGTGAAAAAGCACGTGAAAAATCATAACCTTGTTGTTCCACAACTACAGAGTGCCTTGGACTGCAGAAGTGCAGAGGCCTTCCAGTCCTTCAGTGCTTTGCAGAACTTGGAGGAGTCCCTTGTGAGTCAGAAACTCTGGTTGGAAAGGTCAGGTTAGTCTCAATAATAACAAAAAGCCCAGCTCTGATCACAACTCAGAGGAAGCAAACTCAAAGAACTGTAAGGATTTTGTTTGTACTATCAGTGCCATAAATGAGAACAAAGTGGAGGGCACACAGCTGCTTGTTCTGGATAGCCTTTAGAAATTTGTTGCTAGTGTTTATTACACCAGATAAGTAATAATGGCTTTCCTATTAGACTCGATTTTCTTCACACTTGCAAATACAAACCAGAATGTTTAAACTCAAATAAACAGCTCCCTTTTAAAATGTGGATGCATTAATTTGGATTACAGGATAACTGCTTTATTCTAAGAAATGTATATCAAAGTCCAGTCCCCAGAATATGATTCCTAAGGAATATGTTGGAAGCACAAACCACGCCTGTGCCTGGTGACTGTTCACACTGAGAAGGGCATTGCTGGCCTGGGCCTTCTTTGGGAGAGCTGCTTACTGTTTGCAGTGATGGGGATGTTGTGCTGGCTTCACTGTGCTAGGTCAGTGAGCAAGAAGATCTGAGGCTTATTCAGAGTTTGCACTTTCATTGGAAGCAAGATGCTACAAATAGCTATGAGGAGCAAATACAAGGAATGACGAAGAGGAATAAATGTTATTTCTAGAAAAAAAATGTAAGCTAACAAAACAGTTATTTCACAGTTTAATGATTCTAAAATAATCTGAAAGGTTTTAACAAAAATCTCCACCTTTGATTTTGGCTATCACAGAACCCCTGCTGTCCCTGTGTGTGACTTCCCATGGTATCTCAGCAGACATTTCCTTAAGGAGATACTCAGAGAAGAAGAGCATTTCACACGTTCATGAAACTAAGGCACTTGAAAAGCTATGGAGTGAAAATAGAGACGCATGGGATGAGTAAACACCCCAAGCTAGAACTGGTGTGAGGAGAAGAGCACGGGGGCAACACAGCATTCTGAACTCTTCTGCTTCATGAATGAGGTTCTGTAGCTGGGAGGGAGAACCCAAGCAGAGCCTGAGTGACTCTCACTAAGATGCTGCTGGACACAGAGGGGAGCAGCAGGCTGCTGGGGCAGTGGCACCCAGGCCAGCCCCTCAGCAGCTGGATGTGCAGCTCCACTTCACACAGACACACTCAGAGAAAGCAAACAGAGGAAACTGGCTTTTGCTTCACCAGGAAAAAGTAATTGATATCGTGGAATTGTTAAGGGAAAGCTGAAGAAATCAAATCCCGCCAGATCAGTATTTCTGTGGATGTCTAAAAAAGCAGGTATTCCAGTTCCAGAAGCTTTAGGCCTACTTCACTCTGTTCCGTGTTACAATCCCAAAAGCCTGACAATTCAGAAGCCTCTTTTCATTCCTTAGCAATAGAACTGTTCCTAGCCAGAGCACCACGGGAAGAGCAGGAACAAAGTGTGGCTCTGTTGAACCTTTGCCCCTCTGTGGCAGAGGGCTGGCTAGGGGCACGTGTTCCCTCTTCTATCCAAAACATGGACACAAACTCTCTCTTTTCAAATGCACACCCAAATCTGGCTCCATGTGCATATCCAAAGCTACACAGGTAATCTCAGGTAGGTATCATAAGTATTTTTTTTGCTAGTCAGGGATGTGTATTCAAAATTCTCATTACATCAGGAGTTCCACTTCCTGCAGTCATTTCTTCTGTGATCTTTTACAGATTTTTACATTAAATCCCATGCTTTCTGTAACACTTGAAATAAACCCCATGTGGATCTGTTTTTCTTAAGATCAAATTGCTGCTTTCTAGTATGTAAAGAAAATGAAAAAAATACCAAATTGTTTGAATCTCCTCAGTGAATACAGCATATACTGAGAAAATATGAAGTTATACATTGACTTTCTTCCCAAATTCTATTACTTGGCTAAAAAATCTGGCCATAAATATCTCAGTTATCCTATATATATAAATATAAAAAAATCCATGTTTAACGAAGTTGCATTTATAACACTTACCATGGCTAATAAACATTTTAATTATTGATTTCAGCTGAAAAATTCCTGAGGCTGAGCATAAACAAAAGAAATAAGTATCTGCCTCATGGTTAATGCTTTTATTCAAGTGTGGAGGTGAAGCTATAGATCCAAAAGATGGAAAAAGCAATTTGCTATTCTCACTCATATTTAGAACCCTGTTAGTAGATTTGTGGGGAAAAAAATCATATACTTCAAAAAAACTGGCCATGAATTAATGTTTATAGATTTTATTGCTTTTTCCAGCTCTCTCTATTTTTACTCTTTATTCTTTCTAATAGTCTGAAAAACCCCTAGAATTACAGTTTTCTCCCTACAGATGCTCCTTTTCTATTAAACAAACATCGATCCCTTGCTTTTTCCTTTTTGTCCTCCCCCTCCCCATTTAGTTCAAATGGATGTAAAATTATCTCAACTATTTTGTGTTTAACATCAACAACTTCATTTCACATGGGTCTAATACGGAGTCCACAATAATAATCATCATACTGCTGTATATTACAATATACAATATATGTATATTAGTTTTTTTCATTGCATAATGTTTCCTTCCCGATGGATTTTGGGGCAGACTTGAAGAGCACAGCCTGCTGTCCCTCCTGGGCAGCCTGCAGGGAGCTCCAGGCTGCTCAGTGGGAGCTGTGAGTGAGGAGGAGGCAGATGATGATGATGATCTGCTCCCCAGCACAGATGACCCTTCCCTGGGCACAGCCCTGCTGGGCTGCTGAGAACACGAGCACAGAGCAGATGAGCAGCAAGGGATGGCTCTGAGAGCCTGACCAAAGGTGCTGTCACCATCACACAGGGGCACAGGAAACTTCCCGTTGTTCTGCTCTGGAGGGTCTGTACTGGATTCACACAGCACAGCTCACTTTATTTACCATCATGTCTGTGCTCTGCATTTGGCAAAGAGCTTGCTCTGAAACTCAGTAAGAGCAGCAAGATGCTGGCCCCAGCCAGGAGTGCAGGACTCTGCTCAAATCCACAGCCTCAGCCCTGGCACAGCGGGGTGGGGCACGTCCCTTCAGAATAGGAATTAATAGAAACCCTGATGTGGGATGCCCCCAGACACACATATTCTAACAGCTGAGGTTGTACTGGAACATCTTTTCTCCTGTGAGAATCAGATCAGAGCAACTGAGTCTTCATATGAAATAAATGTATCATGCTCCTGGGCTTTTGTTATTTTTATGATACTATGCCAGGTATGATGATGTCCATGAAGAGAGAGTGCACAGGTTGCTGAAAGCCTAGTTAGATAAAAATTCCAGGATTAGCACCCACCCTCTAAAAGTTCTCATCCTCTTTTATTTTCACTAGAAAGGAATTTCTATATAATTTAAATCTTTTGCATTACGTTTTTCCTAGTTGGAGAGGACAAGTTTAGTTCATGATTGTCTTGGTCACAAATGTTCTGGTGTAACAGGATGGAATGACTGGAGAATCAGACCCCAGAATGTTTCTCTTCCACTCCTTTTTCTGCACAATTATTTTGAACTTATTTTGTGACAAGACAAAGACAACAATGCCCCTGGATTCACACTGATAAAACTCCACTGACTTCAGCAGTTAATGCTCGTTTAGTTGTTATTAAGTGCCCCGAGGGTGATATAAAGTCCACACCTAACATCTGAAACACATTCCAAGATCAACAACAGCAGTCACCAGATAATTTTCTTCTCTACTGAAGGTCGCTCTAAACTTTAAATGCTTCTCTTCACCTCATGTTATACACATTACAAATGACTGTTCAGTTGCTCTTATAAACTTAAATCCATATACTCCAACTTTGCACCCAGAAGGCAATTTACAGATTATAAAAGGCAGATACCTCTTTTGCAGCACACCTGCTCTTTATACAATTCAGTCTGAGAGAAGGAGAAACAACTGGGACTTGGAAGACCCTGATACCAAGGATATACTGGTAATCCAAAAGGAAAAGGTGGATCTTTAAAAAAAATTCCTTTTAGAAACAACTGAAGGCAAGCTGACAGAACACCAGGCATGGTGGCCACTTGGATGGCTTGGGAGAGGCACTGTCCCATTGCCCAGGTAGCACAAACCACTGCATGTCCTGTTCTTACTGGGTGAGCAAATGGGAACCAGGACTTGAGCAAGTGCTGAGCTGCTGAGCTGCTCAGCCATAACAAACCCTGGAGCTTCCCCAGCGCTGGCACTGGCTGCCTTCTGCACTGGTTTGTTTCTGCACCCTCCTAGGGCTGTCCCCAGAGCCCCAGGCCCTGCTGTGGGGCAGGGGTGGCTTTTGTAACACACAGGCACCACCCAGCTCTTGCTGAGGATCCTCCTGAGCCCTGCAGAGTGCACCCAGCTCTGCCTCTGCACTGGCCTCCAGCAGGGAATAAAATGCTCAAGTACAGCATCCTCACCGTAACCAGGCACACAAAGTCATCATTTTTAACAATAAAAGTAGGTTGAGAACTTCTGGAAACGTGTGACAGGTAATTACTTACCTATGTCCATTGTCTAAAAGAAATGTATTTGTGTGTTTTCTCTACTAAAATACTTATCATTCCCTAATCTCACTTCATATATGTTTATAGTACTTGGGTCAAGGAACCAGGCAAACTTCTGTTGTTGTTGAAGCAAATCACAAATTATTTGCAATTCTGCTAGCAGTTTTCTTCCCTTTAAGTAGTTGCAGACATTTATTATTGAGCTTCCTGCTTTGACAGAATTTTATTAAAAGAAATTGATTTTACTAGCTCAGACTATTATATTCTGCTGAAGGATAAAGCATCATACCTAATTTTTGTTCCTGATTTTTGTTAAGAATATTTTTAAAAATTCAATAAACCATTGACTGAATTATCCAGTGTCACAAATGCTATTGCTTTAAAAGGTTATAATCTTTGTAATCAGATTTCAATATACTAGAAATTCTATACAAAATAAAAAAAAAACCCCTTCAACTTACTTTTAAAATATTCTTTCAGGAAAATTACATTTTAACAACTAAACACAACAATATGTTAGATTACATTTTGAGCAGAATGTTTACCTTTCACTGAGTTTCTTGCCAGCTGTGTCAGCATTGACTATATAAAAAATATTAAAAGGAGCTGTTTATTTTTTTTAATTGCCACGCTCATGCCAAAAAACACAATGTGTGGGCTGGAGGCAGAGTGCTGGGAGCAATATTATTCATGTTAAAAACAGTTGCCTGATTTGCTTTCTTTGAAAATTAGGATACTATAAATAGGAGCCCAGCGGGATTTGTCGATTGCAAGTTATGTTTTAAAAGCTGCTAGGATGAAACTTCTGAAAGACTTACAAAAGACAGAACAATTACATTATTGCTTGTTATTTACCTTTGGTTTTGGTCTTTAGTTTTGGAAAGCTTTGTATTCAATATGGACCTACCCTGTTTCGATGCATATGTCAAAATACTGATTTTTGAAAGAAAATTTCTATAAAGATTTATTTGCTTTTTATGTCTTTCTATAAACCAGCTATCTTAACTCACTTTTCTGTTAATCATCATTAAAAATGTTGTATTGCCA
Organism: Monarcha castaneiventris obscurior; assembly: GCA_026261815.1. Lineage (NCBI taxonomy): Eukaryota > Metazoa > Chordata > Aves > Passeriformes > Monarchidae > Monarcha > Monarcha castaneiventris. The sequence goes on along the minus strand of JAMPIT010000434.1, from coordinate 1,971,486 downwards.
AAGTCACTTCAATTCTTTGTTGCTTGTTTTGTGAAACTCCTTCCCCACAAATCACCTTTGAACAACTCAGAAATTATGACATAATAATTCATCACAAAAAAGTGGTGTCCAGCCACTGTCCACAACAGTACCACAGATGTCCTTCCCTGTATTTCCTTGTACTTCAGCACCTTAGTGCCTCTCCTTTTTTGCTTGCTTCACAGATGACCAAAGGCATGCTTCCAAATAAAAAACCCCAAACCACCAAACAAACACTACTGAAAACCCAAGGAACCAACAAATCTCCAAAACACATGAAACCCTTATATGAATAACAAAGCAAGAAGAAACAATTGCAGAGATTTTATCAAGCACTTTCTTTTCTATGAGAAATTATATATGACATTCACCATTAGAAAGTGGCATTTTGACCTGCATTTGGAATGGGAAGCAATGGGAGCTATTGGGATATGCGGAGTTTTTAATAGCAAATTCAGGGAAAGAAATAAAAGATAAGCTGCTAATTTGACCCTGAGCAGAGGGCCAACAGAGCAGTGACACAGCTTGTAAGACCTACTTAAATTCTTAGCTTTGCCCATTGAATTCTGTTGAGTAAAAACAAACACTTTTTCCCAAACATTTCAGTGTTTCTCTTTAAGAGGAAGAATTTTTACACAAGCACTTTCATATTGCACTGCTTACATAAACCACAGATCTCTGAAAGTGGTGTGGGATTTTGGCGTCCCTCTTAGAGCATGAAGCAGAGGGCCTGATGCCATTTTCCTGGAGGCACAGCCTTTCCTGAGGGATGTGGAGCCCGTTCAGAGGAGCTGCAGCTGAACCTCCAGGCAGCGCCTGATGAGAAGCTGGCAGCCCGGGCTCCACGCCTGTGTGCAGCTCTCTGCAGCTCCTCTGTGCTCTGACTGGGGGTGACCTTTGAGTTCACTTAACTCCTCAGCCTCAGACTTGCTTCAGCCTGGCAGCTCCACTGCAGCACTCACGTTTCAGAGGAGAACAGCAGCAAACGGGAAAAGAGGGGAAGGTGGGAAAGAGGGATGTGGTAACAGAAGAGAGGAACATTGCATTCCACACTGCTCCAACACCCTTTTAACTAGTGCCGTATTTCCTTTGAATTAAGTACTTCATGATACATATGGCACTGCCATCCTTATCTAAAGACATTCACTGTCCTTATCTGAAGCTTTTTTTAGTAGAATTGTACTTGAGTAAGAAACAAAGAGCTCAATCTGACTTTAAAAAAAATATTTAGCATTAAGAGGTAATAATTATCTTCTGTCCACCATAAAAATTCAATCAAACTATGAAAGCCTGGTTTATCCTATACAAACCATGGAAAAACAATTAAGAGTGTGACAAAAAGCCATCATATTTCTCAGGAGAGCTGACCCTGTTCCAAGGATAAAATGATAACTAGTGTCCTGAGTCCAGCTCTGTGACCTTCTGGAGCTGGAACTTTCAATTATGTCAAATTAGCTGCGTCACATGAGCTGGCTTTGTGAGTGAGGCTGGATCAATGCAGTGCATTTCACTGAAGATGACACTGATCTAATCAATCTCAGTCACTCAATGGACAGCAGTAAGGTTGTGAAGTAAGCACAAAAAAGCTGTCATTGTCAGGGTTACCTAGAGGCTCCCCATTTGTGCTTTTCCTTTAAATGCTAATTTTAAAAGATGAAAAAATAACACTAAGTAGCAATTTCCTAGAAGGGGTTTTGTCACATCTATTCAGACTCACATTCTGCTTGCCAAATTGCAACCTGATGTTCAATAATGCTGTTTTTGACACTTCTGTGTAATAAAAGTGAAGATCCTTCTTTGCTCAAGGATGTCTATGACACTTTTGACACTTCTCTCCCAGAATTGCAGGCAGCCCAGATGTTCTTTGCATTAAGAAGAGCATTGCCACAGCTGCCATGGAATGTCAGAAGATATTGGGCTCTAGGCAAAAGCAGCAAAGGGCATCTTTCCTCTTTTTAAGTGAGGAGTAATTTTTGGAGAGTAAAACCTTTTGATTGAAAATTAAAGCCTCAGAGGGACTTTGTAGGCAAGAGACACATTGCATTTTCTCTGCTCATGTTTCAAGGTAACTCAGAACCATTACAGAGCAGCTGTTTCCACTTCTGTTCAGAAAAATACTCCTTCCCTCTCTGTGGCAGCATGGCATTGCTGTAGCTGCTGGACACCTGGGTGTTATGATACAGGTAAAATGAAGATAACAGGAGGAGGTTCTGGTGATAGACTCTAGCCTTGATTTCTGGGGACTCACTAGGGTGCAAGACCCAGTCACTCCTGGATTGTTTGGGCTTCTCAAGACCTGAATCCAGGGATTCACATTCATGAGTGTCTGCTTCCACAGGAGAGTGGAAGAAGCCTTGGCTACATGATGTCTCTGTACCCCAGGATTCTCTGCAGCTGGGCTGAAGTTAAGTGAAGACCACATCATGTTCCTGGGAAAAACGTGTCCCTGGGTAGAACTGACCATATTTTCAGCATCATCTTCCTTATTTCTGTCCTTGTACTGTCCCCAGAACAATACTGGTTGGACAGAGTCATAAACTGGCCTGAGTTTCTCCTTTATTTTAAACACACGTAGGTTCTGCTCTTTAACACAGGCCACACAAGCAGTGGTTCTGTGCACAACAAAGTGCTCTAGGATGCAGGGTTCCACGGGTGGCTCCCCCAGGAGAAACACTCTCTAAATTTAAACTAAAGCCCCCGGGCTCACACAAGGCCCAGCTCCTGTCTGTGGGTGGGCTGAGGAGGTGTTTCCCTTCATCCTGCTGCTCTTCAGCTCCATCTCCTGGAGTCACCCACTGCACTGGGAGAGCCCCTTCCCAAAGCACCTCCTGCCCTTACAGCAGGAACAGGTTAGCACAGAGTCTACTAAGTTTCCTCTGAGAAAAAAAAAAAAAAAGTGTGCTTTTTAATGAAAATAAAATTTTTCATTTGGAAATTTCAGTGCAGGGTTCTGAGTACTTGCAACAGAAATTTCTCTGCTGGAAGGATTTTTATTTATTTTGTTTGCTACAGAAATCTGTGTGATTACTACAAATTTTAAAAGTCTTAAAACAGCTCAGAGAGCTGTTATTTATACTCTTTTATACACACGCCAGAAGTTTAAGGTAGTCTCATCATCTTCCTTAAAATAACATGAAACAGAATTGCATTTTTCTGGAAAAGTCACTGTTAAGTCTTTTCTGTCATATCCAGGGACCTGCACAGGAATTTCTTAAACAACATTTTACTGGGATTACTCCTTGCCTGACCTTCCTCTATGGCAGGGTCTGTCTGGTTTAGGTGCTGGTTATAGACACAGCAGTAACAAAGTGAGTAGTGGGGAAAACTAGTATTTTTGGGTGCTGGCAGAACAGAGTTCCTGTAAAACTCTTACGTAGCATCCACAGAGCAGTTCCTGCAAAACCTGTGGCATCCATTCTGTGATTTTTGGCTGCCAAGCCAATGTTCAAGGAGCCATCAGCCAACGCAAAGAAGGGCAATGAACATCAGCACGTGGTGTTGTACCCTCCCAGCAGGCCCCAAACCATACCTGAGATCCCCCTGGCACTCCTGATCACACAGCTCTTAAGGAAGACAGGACCAGTACCTAACACCTCATTCCAAACCCAGAGCAGCTGACCCTGGCGAGCTGCAGGGCCTGAGCAGGCTGACTTTTTGGTCTGTGCTGCAAGTTTTTGTCTGTGTTTGGGGCAGAGGGCTGCAGGGATGATGCTGCTTTAGCACCAGTTGCCACGTTGGCTGCTCCTTTCCCAGACTTGTTCCCTTGTGTGCGTGTCACTTTCACAGTCAAATGCCACTGGACACAGAGTTATGGCAGTGATTACTATGGAAAATAAGAAACACAAGGACAAATCATTTTAACTGAAGCGTCAGCAATGGAAAATGGCAGTCATCCTTAAATGTCATAGTGCCTCCCAGTTGGGCCTGGGCTGTGAAATGGGGAAAGGACTCCAGAATTGCACAGATCCATTATCCTCAGTGGTTCAGGAGGACAAGCTCATTAGAACTACAGCTTCATTAGGTGGCGAGAGCTGCCCTGTTGTCAGGCCATGATCTATTCCTTATCTTGGGTTGTGCCACAGGTTTTCTCTCCCACATCCCAACCACAATTGACTACCACACCTCACTGCTTTTGGTGACGGAGCGTAGATCTTGCTCTAAGAATTATAAGCTAGAGTTCCAGTAATACCACAGGAAAATCTGCTAAACATTACTCAGTACAAGCCACGTGCAGCTTTGCCCTTGCCTCTCTCTAGGATGGGAAGGGATCAGTTGCCAAATGGCTGCAAACAGCAGCAGCTCCCATTGCAGGGCTGATCTGTGCTCAGGGATGGCACACACCTGAGTGCACAGCAACAGCAGAAACACTGAACCACACCTCTGCAGTGCATATTTACCTTTTAAGACATGCAACATGTATTTACCATTGAAGAGATGCCCACATTTAAAATGTAAATCGAATAGTAAAATGAGACCACAAAAACCAATTAAAAATACTATTTTAAAAAGTCACTGTTTTGGACATGCTGGAGGCTACAGGGAAAAAGGCAAGGAGCTAGTTTTTTCTATGGAGATCCTTTTTCCTTTTAAAATTCGTTTTTTTTAAAAGCTACATAAATTAGCATTTAATCTCTCATTCTAATGTTATATAGTATTTACAAAGAATTGAAAGAGTCAGACAACAACAATATCTTAGAAAGTTCTATGTTATTTCTTAGGCTTCCAAAAGAAGTGCTCAGATATAATTGCTTAAAGCAAACTTCAAAAGACTCAATACACCAGCAGCTGCAGCAAATACATGGCTTTTTCTATTTTAATTATCTGTTTCTTCTAATAGGTTTTGCAAGACTTATATAGGAATAAAGATCAGAGGGAGAGACAGATTTTATATTTTACCTACACTATTCTGAAAACAGGGTAATAATTATAGAAATGGCTGAAGCTTGCATGGTGGTTTGTTTATACAAGAGAAGAACTCCCCCAGTGTTTCTCTTCTCTGAGGTTCAATGATTAACTCCACTTAAAACCCAATCCTTGTGTGTCTGTTGACAAAAATCTCTGCAATATAAAAGATTTAATAGCAATACTTGGCATAAAATATTTTGGCAAAATGAACCGAATATCACATCAAACACAGTTGAAAGGCAAACCCCCCAGCCAACAAAGCAGTTTTATCAAACTCCAGATTCCAGTGTTCTTTTATTGTGGCAAACTCAAAATTACTTCTATCTTACAGAATTTCTTTGGTCAAGGTGAAAGCACTTAAGATATTGTTATTTGTCTTCTTTGCAGGGATGTTGTACATATTCAATTATGGCAAGACTCTGCTTCCTTGCTCGAAACTGTAAAATACATTGCTGTCCTGTTTCACAAAATTTAAAGCTGTTCTGATAAATACACAACTTTCATTTGGAGTTAAAAAAAAAACAACCCAAACCTTTCACGCCTCATTTATTTAGAAGCTCTTTGCCTTATCACTGCTCTAGTTACTTAAAGCACTCCTTTTCTGTTTATCAAAGCCAACTTTCTTCTTTCTCCTTTACATTTTTAAAGAAAAAAAAAATTAAAAAGCAACCTTTCCACTGACATTATTCTCATAACACATACCAAATTGATTTGAAAACATTAGATTTGCCAAATTTCTCCTACATGTTGAACTGGAATCTAAATATGGCTTCTTTATTTATGTAAGTAGAGGCTTATTTATTCAAAAGAAAAATTTTTGGAGGATTTTTGTAATAAGTATAGTGAGAGCAGCTAAAAAATTTGAACTAGTTTTTTGGTTTTTTGTTTTTGTTTTTTTTTTTAACATCAATTTTCAGGCAATTTTTGGACATATAATTGAACATAAAGTTAATTATCTGTTTACAAGGACTCCGTTGATGTGTGGTTCTCACTGTAATGTGTGCCCAGCATCACCCCTGGGTGGGAGAGGGGAGAGAGTTCCTGCACTGACCATCCTCAATGGCCTCCAGCAGTGGCCAGAGCTCTGGGCCTTGCCATGGAGGCTCCTCCATGCACATCCACCAACGTGGCCAGAGGGAGCCCACAGAAATGGGGAATTCCCTCACTCAGAGGGAGCTTTTGGCCCCTGTTTGTTACAAGAGGCTGAAGTCCAGTTAGAAATGCATCCCATAAACTGGAAATACAATCTCAGCAAAAATCCCCGTTTTCACTCATTTTTAAATTCTCAAAACCTGCAGCTTTTGTGCTGGGCTGTTACACACATATGTGTGATTTCTGCACATATTTTTAAAGTGCAAAGGAAAATCCCTTTGGAATTTTTTATGTTGTGGAAGTGGCTGATGTTGGGAGCCTTGCATTTGCCTGGGTGATTTACCCCGTGCCAAAAGTCCAACACTGCTGTGCCTGAGCCCTCCTGCAGCGAGGCAGAGCCCCAAAGTGCTGTGACCAAACACTGGGATCCTGACTGGGGCCTGGTGAGCAGCCCCCACTGAAGTGAAGGGACACAAAATTGAGCCAGAGGTAATAGACATTTTTAAGACTCCATGGATCCTGCAGAGAGTCCTGCACGAAGTCAAAGGCCTGTCTTTTTGGAGTTAATTGAAAAAAGTCCAATTGTTTTTGAGCTGAGCTAACACCACAGAGGCAACAAATTCCAGCAGCAAACACATCCGTGCCACCAGAGCACCAAAAGCACTGCACACCTCCCCTGAAATGTTACCTTGTCAACGAGCTGAAACTGCAAATGCTCACTGCTCCCCTCTTTCACACTCATTTCAGTCCCGTGCTCTTGTCACTGACTACGAGCAAAAATATCAGGTAATTCCCAACCAATTTCCTTTGTGCACACAGGAGCCCATCATCTCTCCCAGCCACAGGTTATCGTGTACATATTGTCTCTTTTGTTCATTCCACCACAATTCACGTAATTCTGTAGTCTAAAATTATTCCTAATTAGTGCACACTAATATGAAAATAAAAGAAAATAAAAATAAAGTTATGAGTATGCAATTCAACTTAGAAAACAGACCAGAGGGCAAATGCTTAATCCTTTATAGATACACTGGTGTAAATGTGAAGTTGACTTCTGACATGGGTGGAATACCTCCAAATTTATGCTGGCAGAAAGAAGACAATCTAGCCAGCAGTTCCTAAAATAAATAATTGAAATAATAGCTCTTGAAAATCATATTTGTAACACAGATAAAAATATTAACATGTTGCAAGATCTCCAGACAAACCAGGCAGGATTACACTGCAGTTAGAAGTGATATTCTAATGAAAATACAGACATGAGTTTAGTTTAAGTGGGACATAAGTCTCTCAAATATCAAACATTTTTTTCTCTGCAAGAAATATCTGTGCATTTTCAGTACTTGCACTGGTCTATGCAATGTGACATCTATTTTTTGTACAGATGTGAAAAACTGCCATGATAGAATTGGTTCTGAAATTGATTCCTACCAGAGGTGTCCTATTCCACTAAAAAGGATTCAGTTTCTACTTGAATTCTGTTTTAGGCTAACTCTTGTTTAGTTTTATTGTTTATGTTAAGGTGCAAACTTGCACTAATATGAGCTGGTATTTTCACAAGAGCTGTAATATTCTGCCCTTTAGTCAACATAAAATCCTGCATTCTGCACATGTCCTCAGTTAATGTGAATTATTTGTTAGCTGTTAGGTGGATTTATGCTTTTCATCTTAGCCTGAACTTCCCTCATGAGCATTCAGATAAATTATTTTGAAGGCATTCAGGAGCTAAGCATCCAATGGCATTATGCTAATAGCACACAGTATCTACATACATGCATCAAATGACTGTGCTATAGCTCACTAAATATTTTGCTTTATTTTATAAATACAAGTCCTAACGCCAGTGCAGGAGTTCATTTTTCTCCTCAGTGTTTAAGATGACTCTGAAGTCCCGTTGATGCCATAATTGAGGTTAAGCATGTGCCTAAGTGCTGCCTGAGACGGGTTCCTATTCCCCAACGTGCTGTTTGTCTCTGGCAGCTGATGGAAGATTGCCTTGCTCTTTGCTCATTAATATAAATACAGCCCATCCTCTCTTTGCATCAGCTGTGTGCCACAAAATCAGGTTTATGATTGTGTTATTTATAGCCATGCACTTTTCAGGAATATTCCACACACCTATTTGTGCAATTATACCTAAAAATGTAGTAATTCACGCTTCTAATATTTGGGGGGAAATAGAGATTTCTAACTTTAAAGTGCATTTCAGTGCACACAACAGGGGTAAATTAAGATTAAGCACTGAACTTCAACTCTTTGTTTCCTGTCTCTGAGCTTCATTGTACCACCTTAGTATTGGGTTAACATAGTACGTACATAGAATATTTGTTACGAGATTGTGAATAAGTGATTCTCATCTCCTTTGTAAGGAAAATTGACTCCATTACAGGAGAGAAGAGACATCAAGCTAACATTACATGAAGTCATAATCCTCTATTGAGACACGGCACAATGACATTGTTAACATTAGTATGCAATATTTATTATAAATAAAAGAGGCTATTGAGGCTTTCAACCCATAATCAGCTCTGTGTGGATGACTTCACTGTAGGAACACAGTGGAGTTATAATGAGGATAAAAGATTTATTTATACCTAAACATGTTCTCATTAGTAATTCTGCACTAGCATGTAACAGATGCAATTGAAGGAGCAGTAGGGTTTTTGTGGGGTTTTTTTTTTCGTTTGTTTCTTTGGGGTTTTTTTGTTTGTTTGTTTTAAATTACTACTTATTGTTTGCACTTTGACTATGAACATTTAGTAAGAAAGAAAATAAAGAAACTAATTAATGACTTTATTGTACTGTGTACTATTAATTCTCATGAATGAAGAACGATTCCATTTTTATGGAATACAGTATCATCCCATCACTCCATAACATGGAAATCCAGCGAGCTGTTAGCTCAGACCTTGGTAAAAAGGGGAATTGTTTTTGGAGAGATCCTACCTGCACAGGTACCACACAGTCACAAAGCACCAGTCATTAAGATTTCTTAGGGACCTGCCTTTATATTATACTTTGTTCCAAACACCTTATTTTAGATTTCTTTTAACAGGAAAGGTTTAACCCCCACTTCATGGAAGGCACCCAAGCAGTTGCCTGCAGACCCCTCCAAGATCTCTCACGGAGTTTGGGCTGTCATCTCACAGTCTCTTTGGAGGCAATGAAACTCAGCTTAAAGCCAAATCCTCTGCACTACCTGACTTTGTCTTACTAACATAAATCTCTCCCTCCTCCCTGGGGCCTGGGTTTACTTTCAGACTGGAGTTTCACATTTACTTTTGCCAGGTGAAACCCAAGAAAAATAAGGCAATGGTTCAAATATATGTGCATACTTCATGTTCAAAATTGTTTTGTTCAAAACCAAATCTTCTTTTCCGGCTGGTCTAATTTGTCATCTTTAATTACTTTTTGATGTTCTCAAACAGTTCTATTGGTACAATCTTTGAGATATTTGGGGATATTTTCACTACTAATGGGCTTACAGTAAAAGCAGTGTCAGTATTTATATACAATTTGGTGAACATTCTCTGTGTAACAAGAGCCCACACCACAACCACTACTTAACAGAATCACCAGGAATAAATGTTAAAGTAATGCATTTTTTATCTTAGAAGAATGAAGTTCTTCAGGTATTCATTCCTCATCTTGGGAATTACACTGACATGGTTCATCTCTTTCTAAAACTGTGTTTAAGTTGATTACATGAAAGCTAACTGAAAAGAAAATCTTACACTGAAAACCAAATCATTTAATTTAGAACCACTCAGCTTAGGAGGGAAAGTTCTTAACAACAATTACTGAGCGATCTGAAGAATTCTACTCCACCTTGAGATGTAGATTAAATTTTTACTTTTTCTGTAAATTTCAGCTGTTCATTTTCAGGAATAAAATCTCTAAGTTCTTTCTTGAAAAAGATCAACTCCTTGAGAAATACTCTTTCCTTAGCATTCTGTGGTCTGAGTCTTCCCCTTTTATTCTTTGTATAAAATTTTATTTATTTTACTGGAAGTGGGATTTAAAAAAAAAATTTAAAAAGCTTGAATTTTGAAAACCAAGACATTATTCCTAGCCAGATCTGCTTAAAGGAACTAGCTGCAAAAACTTAACATAGCTGACATAAGTTTCTTTCATTTAATGGGCTCGTTCTGTCACCATGCTTATAAACCCACGGGCTCCATTCAAACAGGTACAATGCTGAGAGCAAATAAGTTCCTGTTACAATAAATCAAAAAAAATTCAGAGATTGTATGAGTTTCATGTCATAAATACAATGTCCTGTTTAGCTCTTACTACCCTGAGTTTTTTTGCCTCAATTGTGACAGTGCCTGAAGTGAACAGAAAGATGAGTTTCATAATTTAGATGAAATTCTTCCCATTAAAAGAAAGTAAATATTTGCATATATGTAGTATTACACAAGTGCACAGTGTAGATTTTCAGACTATCCATTTGGGACACAGATTAGGAGCTTCAGCATTTGACATGAAGTCAAATTTTTTAGAAGTATTTCCAAATTTATAATTTCAATCATTTTGTGCTAATGATGCACAACACAACCAGGCTTGGAAGGTGGCCCTCACTAGCTCTGCTACAAATCGAGCTCTCAACTCTTTAATCTCCAAGGGCCCAGACCTGGTCCTACCAAATGCAGTGGACACATTCCCCCTGACTTCACCAGAAACCAGATCCACAAAGATCTTAAATTCAGTTATTGAACTAATATTACTTTCTTCTCATTCATGCATTTTTCAGGCATTAAAATAAGCCAGTTTTGTTTCTTTAATGGGTTTTTCACAGTAATCTGGGTGGCTGATGCATCTGCAATCTGACAGAACAGATATCTTTTTTTTGCAGAGCGTGTATAAGTTCCCCCATCTATCTCAGAAAAAGCCTTACAAAGCTATTCAGAACTCAGCACACGTTCTTTCCTCTTCACAACTCATTTTCCTTTTTTTTTTTTTTGTGACAACCTAGGCAATAATTCACAGCTCACTGGGTCTCCTAAATAACCCCCTTTATATTTACATGGTAGGCATTCCCCCCATTACCCTGCGGGATTCAGCCGTATTGGCAGGCAGTCATTAGGAATTCTTAAGACCATGGAGGTTTAACATCCCCTTCTCTGGTGTCTTTGAAAACACCCTGTATGGTTACAATCTCAGCAAATATATAGAAAATCTCGACAATTTAACAATAACATAAAATGTGTCATTTTGTAATTTCTAAGTGGTTCCTTCTTTGGGTCCCATCCAGACTCACACAGGAAGCTGTTAGAGCTCAGAAGCATTTCTCCCAATAGAGGATTGTTATGTTTCTTTCTTTTGCTAGAAAAATGAGCAAATCACACCTGCTATTGATGAATGGCAAAAAGTCCTTTTAGGAAACACAGATGAATTAATATAAAGGTAGTAAGTGATAAGCATTATGAGAAAGATGCTGAAATCTAACTCTCACAGAAGTGAGATTTGCACTGGAAGGTCATTTTTTTTCATCAGAATGACATGATCTGAGTACAAAAGAAGAGCCAAATTTCCAGGGTTTATGGTTCTGACTGAGGAAGCTCCCTGCAAATGACTTCCTCCACTGCCTATGGAAAATCACCAGAGACATGGCTCTCCAGCCTGCCTTGCCACTGACATCTCTCAGCTGGTCACTCACTCCTTCCTTCCCTAACACACGGATTCCAGGAATAACAACACCTCCTCAAATCCTTTAGTCACTGCCAAGTTCTATTATGGAGGCTTGGAGGAATATAAAAGGAGAAAATAGAGAAGTTGATTCATATTAGCACTGCTGCTGCTCGGTTCTGGGAACTCCACTTGTTCTGAAGAAATCTCCAAACAAACCTGGAGTAGCACAGTGCCAATCACACCCACAGCAGTTTGTATCCCATGAGCCTTCAACTGACACAAATGTTCAAAACTGGATTTGTTAACTGCACGGGTAAATATTTCAAATTAATATATCAAGAGGCTTACACCAGCAAAAACTCTCAAGGAAAGTGATTTCATATTGAAGAAATAAAAAAGAATACAACCACCCTTTTGTTGACAGTTGGACTATTCTCTTTTTAGTATTATCTGAGAGTTTAATTGGGGTATCTGTTTCTTTGATGAGAACCAGAGCCTGCAGGATACAATGCCTCGTATGTGTCACATACAAAGTTATTAGATATGTCCCGATTTAAGGAGCGGATTCTGAGTAATTCTTAAAATTAGAGCCATTCACACTGATCCAGAAGCCATGACAGAATATGAGAAGTATGCAGTGACAGTTAAATCTGCAATGTCATTGTTCTTGGTAGCGAAATGCGTAAATCTTAAAAAAATTAGTAAATCTGAAATCTTTAAGACCATGAGCCACTTCAGTCTATGTTTCCCATGCTTACAAAGTCCAAATAACACGCTCCAAACAATTCACCACTACAGCTGTAATGAAAGAAAAGGGTCCAAACCCCCCCCAAATTGTTTGGAATTTCCTTTAATCAAAGTGAGTAGTTCTTACATTTTATCTTATGGAATCCTGTAGCTTCTGAAGACTTCTCTTTCACTTTTAAAATATCTGTAGAATTCAATATCCCTTTATCATTTTAAATGCATTGGTAATGCTTTTTAAAAAAGCTGATTATTTGTTTAAAGTTGAAGTAATAAAAGTAATAAGACTCTATTGAAAGAAGGCCCGGGTGCAGAGTGGTATTTTTAGATGCTAATTGGTCATGTGTACCAGCCATTCATGAAACACATGCTAAAAACACTCAAAAAGTGTTCAGAAATGCCTCTCTAAGTCATAAATCTTTTACAGGTAAAATTATGTGAGAGAACAAATAGAAAAATCACATTCAACATCTGGAGTCAGATGAGTTTACTGAAGTAAAATTGCAAAATTAAATTTAGATGAACTTAATTAAAAAAGGGATCCAATTTAATATGGACATTCATCAACTTCTCATTGAAAATCTTTCTTGCCTCAAGAAAATATAATAAAAGTATGAACACAAAACCCATATGAAGGCTGAAATGAAGTGTGAAGGGATGGTCAAATAAAGAAACGCAGGAAGAAGGAACACTGCCTTTTTTCCTCATTTTTACAGACGTCCTTATACACACTTTCCTTTAATTGCACAGAATATTGAACTATTTTTAAACTCCGTAACAGTTCAACAAGCAGGCTGGTCATCTGTATGCCCTGAAGGTCATTACTCCTTGTGAGACATATGCTGTGTATTTACTGATAACACAAATATGGAAGTTCCTCTTTCTCTCCCCCTGTATGTCTTTCTAGTTGGCCAAATTTTTCTCCTAGATCCTAAAGGACTTTATCTAACCCAGTTATGGTTTTTAGTGCTTAAATGTTCCTTACCTGAGTGGCTCTTGCTGAAGTGGATGGGAGTTTTGTCACAGGGCTGCACCTCAGATGACTTATAATGGATTTCATTTGCCTCAGCTAAGAGACAACAAATGCAACTCTCTTGTTTTCCTTTGCTAGGTCATTACTGCCTTGCTTTTTTTCAGGGGAAGAAGATCTAGCAGTTTAGTCCAGCCACTTCTGGCTTTCATGAATTCTGTCTGTCAGAACAGCATTGACTTTCAACTCTCTAAGCCACAGCACTTACAGATTTTAGTAATGTCAAATTACAATTTGAAAAGTTAAGGATAGTATTGTTAGGATCATATTATTTCCTTACAAAACTGCCTTGATAATTTGTTGTTCTGCACACTGGTTATGTGATCAAGTAACATGATATGAATGCTGTATCCTTTTATTTCTAATAAAGAACATTGCTAGAACAGTATGCTCTGAGGGAGATACTGTCCTTTATTAGAAACACATTCCCACATTATAAAAGTCACCCAGCAATAACGAAATGTAATCTGTCTTGAGGATTCATGATAACACAGTATTATGCTCATTTTTTGTATGAATAGAGCATGACTGAATAGGAATGCTATTGTTGTTCAATACATCTTTAAACTGAAGCAGAGGTTTTATTGAAGTATTTGGTTAATGATAATAAATTGCTAGAGGAATGTTTCCATGTCAGAAAAGTTCTTGCTTTTGCAGAACAATCTAATTCAAAAAAATATATCCTTCCATAGCCTGTAGCTGTAAGGACTGGGAAGTGATGGCACTTGACATCTGTACCACAGGGATCTAAGAGCAGCATGGGCTCGCCTGGCCAGGGTGGGTCCAAGGGCTGGCCAAGCCCTGCCTCCAGCAGCGGCCCCCAGAGCTGCTGAGTGCAGAGTGCCACGTGCAGTGGGGTGCCCTCCCGTGCCTCCCCACGCCTCCTACCTCCCCAGGGCCCAGAACACTCCCTGAGGCATATGACATGACAGGGAGAATAATTCTGACCACAATATTATCACAAATAGTATAATCTAAAATTAGACCTTTCTTCCTGCAAAAGCCGAGCACTTAAGCACCAACACGAGCTCCTGTTGAAGAACTATTCCACTCTGCCCAGCTACCATGGAAGGGCTGCTCCAAATGATGCAAAACTACAGCAGCATCCAGCTGCTCCCTCTTCCCTTTCTTTTACAAAAGCTGGGAAATCGTTTCTGCAGCAGGACTTCTGTGCTTCAAGATGCAGATAGATTAAATCTCCCTATAATTTCTCTCCACAGCAGTATTTGAAAATCTGACTCAAGGTTTCATCAATCAGACTAGTTACAACAAAGAGAGCATAAGAAGGGAAAAATAATTCGTAATTTTACAACTTACTGCTTTGTTTTCAGCAAGAAGAAGCCACTGGATTTCCTTTTGTGCATTTTACTTTCTCTTTGGACTCTGCCCAGTGGTTACATTCTCCGAAATGTACAATGTCAAACCTTCTGAGAGCAGTTACATTAGTAGAAAGGACAATAAAAAAGGCCTTTTGATTTTAGTCTGATGAAAATTGCTCAGAACTTGTGTCCTGAGCTCCTGAGCTCAATCTCTCGCAGATCAATATATGTTCTTATTATCTCTCTATTGTTGTATTGGTCAAGGAGAAGTGCTTCATTTTTCACACAGATTCAATTTTAGTGTAACATAACAGAAACCAGTAATATTCTAACGTGGTTTACTATGACATCTTTAGAACTTACCACTGAGACCGAATGTGAAGATCCTTAAATTGCTGGCATCAGTGTTCCCGTAAACTCTGGCACAATTTCAGATGGGTTATCCTGCCAAAAGTCAGAGGAAAATATTCATCAGACAGATGATTATTTTTAATCACACTTACCCAGTACCCGTGAAAGCCTTACTTTATAAATGCCTACTGCAGGTTTAATGATAAGGCCACTACAATAGCTCTGAATGCAACACACCTGCACATTGACTTTTCAAGAGACTGTGAACCTGAATGCTGATTCTCACAGGGCACTTTCTATGGAAAAAACTGTCCTTTTATGAAAGCAATCCAACAGATTTTACCGGAAAAAAATAACAGTGTATTGCATTATTAGTTTTAATAAACTTCAATAGAAGGATGCCTCCTGGAAAAAAAGCAAACAAACAAAAATGCACACAGTTGGCCAACCCTAAATTAACGAAGCGTACAACTCATACGCAGTTCATTTTCCTTTCAGATCAAAGGGGTTTTGAAGTTCAAATAAATTTGCCTCCTAATAGTTTTAGTACAGGACTATCTCTCTTAACATCTGAAAAATAACATTCAGAGTTGGCATTTAACAGCTTATTTGTATTGCAGCACTTCAGGAACAAGCAAACTTGTAATTTCTACCATATGTGGAACATTTCTTTCATTAAAGTACTGCTATTTCTCAACAAAAAAATAGACTGAGAAAAACTCCAGCAAAAGGATGATTAAAAAAAAATATATGTATAACATAATTATTTTTGCATAAATTTGCATATGGCACCGCAAATACAAATATGTACATGTATATATTTGTTTCATTAATGTTTGTACGGTTATTTTATACACCGTTTAAATTACTTCTCTTTAGGAGAACATGAAAACTATCTTGAAGTGAGAGCAAAGAAATGGAATTGATGACAAGAAATACACAGGCAGGTGGAGCAACGTTCTTGGGTCAGACCAGTTTTATGATCTTGCAGCACTCAAATCCAAGTTGTCTCTACAATGACTGAGCAAATTCCAAACAATAAAAAAAACCTGTAAGGAGCCAACATCAAGCCCAGAGTTGAATACAGAGGGTCTCCACATCTCTCCTTTCCTCTTTGACTCAAGCTCCCAATGAAAATATTACCATTTTCACTATGTAACAACAAAGTCCTTAGAGTGAGATTTTCAAAGACATGTAGGGAACTGGGTGTCAAAGTCCCCCAGGCAGTTTTGAAAGGTGCATGATAAACATACTATATAGCTCCTTATACATCAAACAATATCCCAGTGCACTTCACATGAATCTTTAATCTAGACACTTTAATCTTCAAATCTTCGTCCAATAATCTTCAATGAAAGGTTCTTTCAGGGAGTTTACAGTATATTTAACACAATTTAAAAGCTACAAGTGCACTGCCCTAGCTGCTAATATCCAGAAAATGTTTTATAAATTAGATCAACCACAACCTGGCCAAGGTTTCTGTATTTTTAATATCATTGAAGGGAGATTACAACGAAAGGGTGCTGGAGGGAATGACTTAGCTGGTTAAGCACCCCAGAACCAAGCTGCTGATCCCAGAGTTTATTCAGCATTTCACTTTTTCCAAGGTAAGGACTTGCATCTCTTCATAGGTATGAAAACAGCATATGCTGCAGTGTACACTGCTCTGTTCTGGCAGCTCTCTCTGTGCACATCTGGACAAGGACATAGTTTCCATATCTGTATTTTTGCCAAAAATATTAGCTGTTAGAATGGCGTGCCAGGCCCATTCTGCAGGGATACAGCCATGACTTCAGCTGCTCCTGGCCTTTACTGCTCCCTTCACTGCTGTTCACCACAGCACCTCTGAGCTCCACTCACAGAGCAGGACTCCACAGCATTAGCCCTTGCTAAATGCACAGTGGAAACACTCCACAAGAATTTGTACAGTGGTAGGAGGACAAAAGGCCAGTATGAAGTAAGAGGGGAAATAGAAAAGAAGATAACAACCATTATGACAAGCAGTACTTTCTGTAGGGAACCTGGTAACGGCACATTTTGAGGAGAGATTTGAAGCAGCAGCTTTGCAGAAGCACCTGAAGTGTTCCAGAGAAAGCACAAAGGTGCTGCCTTGAAAACAAGAGCTGAGAAGGAAATCAACACAGGGTGGAGAAAGGAAAAATGAGCTGCTGAAAAGAGAAAAGGGAGCGTCACCTGAGAAAAATGGTCAGTAAACAATATGGCCAAAAACAACAACAAAAAAAGAAGAAAATAAGAAAATTACTTTTCTAACATCATTATTTGAGTTGGGTAAGGTAATCTTTGGCTTCCCTGTAATCTCCTAGAACTGGGGATGTGAGAAGGCAAATTCACCAAGGAGCACATGGAGGAAAGGGCAGTGCTATGGAAGCCAAAAGAGGAGAGCATTGCAGTGTGGTTATGGAAGTTAAAACAGCTCATTGATTCACAGGGCCAAAGGTGGAGTACCCACTCTGATTAGGCTGGAGGAAGTTACTACAGACTGGTTTGAGCAGTTCCCATTGACTACAAGGAGTGGGAAGTAGATGGAAATGACTGTAGCATGCTCCATGCATTCAGGGATGAGAGCCTCTTAGAAGGACAGGCTGGATAAATGCTGGGGTATTTTGAATAAGTGAAAGGCTAAGGCAAGCTTGAAAATTTGTAAGAAAAAAAGAAGAGAGTGACAGAGTAGAGGAAAAAAGGGATCAGATGGGGAAATGCATAAAGAGGGTGAGCAGAGGACAGCAGTTGGCAAACTTTGTAACTTGTCACAGGCTAGAGGATTTTCAGAAACAGAGCAGCCAATGAAGGGAGCAGTTATGAAGATCATATGTTCATCATTTCTCATTGGGAAGACATTGTCAAGATCCTTCTCAGAAAAAGAAACTGTGGTGGGAGAAGAGGCTTTGAGGAATGAGTCAAAGGTGGTGAAGAGGAGATTAGAGTGTGGTGAAGATTTCAATTACAGTAGGTAGGCAACTGATAGAATTGAGGAAAAAGAGTGGCAGTGCCATGGAGTGAGTCAGCCCGGTCACAAGGTTTCTGAGCTAGAAATACCCTGCTGCACAAAGCAACAAGCACAGAACATATCTACAGGAACAGTGGTCTTGGCGGCCTTGAGACATTCAGAGAGAAGGCAGAAGCTGAACTCAATCAATTCAAGAACATCCCTTGCTTTTTGTGCGAGGAGACCAAGGGAAGAGAGACAACAAAGAAGTTTCTGGGCATTTTCCACCCTTGCTAGACCAAGCTGTAAGTGGGTCTTTAGGTAAAACTTGTGTGTGTCGCTCACAGGTGAACAGAACTTGACAAGTGGATGAATTTAATATACCATGAAGTTCCAGCACTTCAAAAATGATTGCAGATCCACAAAAGGTCTCTGAATACCTGGTTTATATTCAGACATGACACCTGAACTGGCTGGAAGATATGGCCATATTTGTTCCACTATGCTTTTTATCTCAGAAAAATACCATGATTTGTACTTTGAGGAAAAACATATTAAATATTTCATATTCATGGGACATATTTCAGTATGAGGACGTGAAGAGTTGGTGATTTGGGTTCAAATTTCCATTTTTTTCATGGTCGAGTCTGTTCTAAGGCTAGAAAGACGCATATCACATTTCTGGCAAGGCAGATGGTTTTCAGCACAGAGTTTTGATCAGAGGCAGCAGCAAGCCCCTCAAAATATTGTCAGAAAAATGTCTGATACAATGGCTGAGAAAGCCAATGCTATGATTTCTGTAAGGCAAATTTATACTCCTGGGAAGCAAAGAGAACTTGGGGATAATAGGGGCACTTATGGTCCAGAAAGCTTAGTGAAAGTAAATTACTGTAAGACATTGAGAATAGATTCTTTTTTTTTTAGATGAAGGTATTTTCATATTAAGGATTCAGAGGAAATTTTACACAGTTTTAGCAAAGTCAGGAGTTGAGACTAAAGGAGTGACAATGAGAAAAATGGTCAAAAATTTAAGTGAAAAAGCTTTAAGGAAGACATTTCCAAGTGACATCCAAATGCACATTTAAAGGGAAACAATCAGCTGAGAGGACACAATTGATGATTCCCTAAAAGTGAAATTTATATTGCAAATCACAAGGATCTGTGATGGCAGTCATGACTCCAGCCTGCTGAGTAGTGTGTCACAGATGGTATCAAGTACAACAAAGAGAAAGTCCTTAGCAAGAGGAACATTTATCTCAAGCAAACACTGACACTTTCAAAACACTTTCAAAAATTTACAGATAAGAACGAGAAACTAATGTTTGAACTGGTAATACCCTAAAAGTCCTCTAGGAACCCAATGCTTAATTTTACACCTTAACTTCACTGAATAGATTATCATAAAATACTCATTAATTTACACATCATTAGATTAGTACAAACTATTTTTGTGACACAACAGAAGAAATCCAGTGGCACCAAACACAACAATTTAGAATGAAGATTTCTCACCATTTTCCCTCTCCTTCATGAATCTACTCTTTTTCTATTTCCGTGTAAATGCACTGAATTTAACAGAATTTTCCATAATAGTAACAATAAATTTTTACTGCTTTAGATGTATATGCAGACATCAAAACACTGCATCTATCCACCTTGAATAGAAATGGATATTCATGCTTCACTAAGAAGAAATGCAGCTCAGTGTAGCAACATCTGCTGGTACATCTAACAGTAGAGTGAAACTCTGCAAAACCACTTCTGGTGTTATTTCCTCAAAATAATGTAAATCCAATATCGAATTGGTTACATAACTCAGCTGTCACAATGTTTCCTACAGTACAGAAAAGCCGAATTTTAATGTTTCATGAGGGAAGGAGAGGAGGTGTGAGGAGATGTGAGTTCTGTTTAACACTAAACTGCTTTTAACGCTGTGAAATATGTGCAAGCAAGGTTAATTGAAAACCTGAAGTAATATAAAAATAGGTTCAGCCTGTAACAGAAATACATATGGTGTATAAAGCTCCATTGAGCCCAGGTGGATAAGTGAACATTTTAAATGCACCTTAGTTGGAGGAACAAAGAAGTAGAAGCAGATAATAAGTATTACTAAACTGGCATATTCTGAAGGTCTGGGAGAGAGATAGAAATCCACTACCATGGAAACATTTTATGGATTATTTTTCCTTCCCACCCAGAGAGTACTGAGTCCCCCATTTCTCTTCAGTTACTGGCTGTGGTTATCCCTGCCCCAGGGAAAAGGGGGTGGCTTTCAGAGACAGACTTTAGGCAGGAATATCTGGGCTCCCCCATAAAGAGACACCATGGGTGAGGTACAGGATTTCACAGAGCAGCTCCTTTCTGCCTCAGCACTCCTACAGCCTGCAGGAGAGAAGCCCAGGACCACACAACAGAGGAATGTGCCTCTGTCCTGCAAGGATAGCTCTGTCTCCTTGGGCATGCTTTCGTTAGGCTGGAGTTATTCATGATCCCTGAGAAAGTGTAGGAATCACAACCTAAATATGCATTATAGCACAGTGTGTCCCATTCATTGTTAAAAACCATTCAATTATAAGCATACCTCTCTGTCTCCATAAAGAGATAGATAAATGTTTATTCACTGCCACATTAAATGATTCCTGTGTTTGGTTCATCTGCTGCAGACACAAGTGGTAAATGCCCCTGTTCTCTGTTACACTGCCCCAGTCAGCATCAAGCAGCTGATATCCCAGCCAGGCACACCTGAACCTACTGGAAGCTGTTTTCTTTTCCATTTAAATATTAGTAGTCTTTTCCAAAATTTAACTGTCCCCAGTTCTCCAAAAATCTGCCCTTTCTAACATAACTCAGCTTGTTTCCCTGTTGTTGCTACCTGGTCTCTGTTCCTAAAGGATGCAAACTTCACAACTTCTCACCACCAAATGCACACATTTAATGTGACTCCCAGGCCAATTATCAGAATGAAAGAAGTACACTAAAATACCAAATCAGAGAAACCTCTTTACAAAGGAAAATTCCTGAAAAGGTGCTTTTTATCAAAAAACCACAACCCCCCAAATAATATATATTACAATGACACATACCAGATTAATGAATGGCTCTTACTTATTTTGTAGAAGTGATATGCTTCAATTCATCATTTAAAATAATAGCTAATTGAGAAACTTTTCTTTTATCACATCTGATTTAAGATGTCTTTAACATATTATAGCAATATTATCCTTTCCTATGTTTGAGAGTAACACACAAAACCATCACTCCCATATTTGAAGACCGTGCCTTAAGCACAATAATATATTAAAGTCTGAATGCACAAGAGGACGTATTTGAAAAGCAATGCTTGTATTTAATTAGCTGCACCCCAACCAACTTAATTGCATGTGTAGAACACACTCATTTAAATGCAACTGCATGTGTGACATAGCTTTGGAAACTCTGGCTTAAATCAACAATAATTTTTGGTACTTTCATTTTTCCTGCCACTGATTTACAAAGGACTATCAAACCCCTCTGATTTCATAGTTTAATAGCAGCATGTTTTGCTGTTAACAAGATCTGAAATATGTATTCAAACCCCAGTTTGTGAGCTAGAATACTTCTAAACCGAAACCATTCCTCCCTCTTTACAAGGCAGTCAGCTCACATAACCAGATGCTGATAATCACACACAATTACAACTCAGAAGTTATTAGGTTAACAGAGAAGAAACACCCACAGCCAAAGCAGCGAATTCAAACTTGTTTTTATCTAGTGATTTGCTACAAAAAGGATGCACTACCAGCTACACCACTTGGTGCTGCAGACCTGTCTGTAGCTCATATTTGAGGCAGATTTTTGCTTTTTTAAGACATGAGCCCAAACCAATGAAGCCAGTGGAGAAGGGTGTTTGCTCCAAGAAGGATATGCCCACATCTCCATGAACCTTCCACAGAAACGCTCAGTCCCACAGCCTCACCATAGCAGTTCTTTGCTGTAGGCCCAATTTTTTCTCCAAATCTATCCTTCCAAACCTGGCTTTAGACATAAAGATGCGTGGTTTTGGCACAAAGACACGTTGGTGTGAATAAGTGTTTAAGACATCACTTTCATTCGTAATAAAATTAAAACTCTGCAGCTTGAAAGTGAAACAGTATGTCAGCAAACACTTATTTTTCATCTTACGTCTGCATACATAGTGACTTCAAAGGAATATTTAGGTACTTTGTCAATTTCAGAAGATTCCCTTTGAAAATGCATTTGAATGAATGTTACCCTTTTCTACAGAGATTTGGCTAAACATTTTTGTTACAGCGATTTGTTTAGCATGGTAATGCAATCAGTGTCCCAGGAGGCTCATCCTTCACAAGATGCCTGCCTGCAGTTCTACCTGCAAAGTTCTGTTATGGCAGTCTTCACAGATAACAAAGTACAGGAACTGTAATGCATAAAGCAGCACAGTCGTCTGCCAGAGGCTGTCAAAATAAAACCAAACCAAAAAACCCCAACCAAAAATCCCCCCAGCTCCAATTTTCAATAGAAATATTCATGCTATGACAGTGCTTCATTTCAGGAACCAGTGGGCATAAGCTGCATTGCTCATTCACTTCCAACAAACAGTGAGGAGATTCCATGGGCAATTTCTATTTCCTGGACAAAGCAAAGAGCATTACTGCTTTTCAGAGGAAAGGTGAAACAGTAGTGATCAAGCTGTGAACTGAATAAATATAAAGACTATCAAGTGATTTACTATTCTTACTGCAGCCAGCCAGCAACAAAGTCAATCTCTTTTGCTGAGGCAGTGATTAGTGACTGCAGTTGACCTGTGGTACCCACTGCTTTTAATCCAATGGTTTGCACATTACGTTAAAGGCTGAACTTACAGAACAATGTATTTATTCCTCTTGAAACCTTTCCAGTTTTTTTCAAAGATCTTATTTTTACAAACTGCTTAAGTATAGGACTATGTATAATTAAATAATAACTGAAAATAATTACCAGCAAAATCATACTATGGGTCACATTTGCATGTGTTTACATATAGATGGCACTGATAAGGAACCATGAGTCTAAATCAGTCTTGCTAAAATGTACTTGTAAACAGGTTTTATTCTTTTTTTTCCAATATCCTTGAAATAATTTGGATATTAGACACTTATTCTTTTTAATAGCCAGGCATTTATTTCCATTTTGTAGCTATCACACGAAGCTCTTTTTATGTTCTTTTTACAGTTCATCTCTTCTGCTGAGAGATAACTGACAGGTTTTGGAGGAAGTGGGAATCTACAGGCTTCACGTTTGCTATCACATCAGTTCAGTTCTGGGGCTGATGATCATCATTATGTTACACCTTGCAGTGTCCCATATGTGACAGGTGCCTTCTGAGCACCATTAAAGGTATCATCCCTTAAATTAACTGTGTCAGGAACAGATAAAAAAAGCAACAGATAGATGCTGGAAAGGCAGGAGGAAAACAGGCACATGCCATGATCAGATTAGCAGTGGATATCTTCCCCTGTAAGAAAACTTTAGCTGTAGTGATACTGCATTTTCACATGTATAGTTTCCAGAATCTTTTCCTCCATGTACAAATATGAAGATGTATTTACACTGCCAAATAAAATCAAAACAGGCTTTGAGTAAGAATCAAGTGTCTTTAGCAATCCCTTTATGAAAACAAACCCCTGGCAGGCTGGGATATCTCACGATTTCCTGCTCACAGGACACCTTGGCTCTCCACCATTTTTGCAGATGGATGAAGGCACTGCGGTGTGATTCCAACTCCTTCAGGAGAAACTCACACTGAAAATAAGGGACCAAAACTTAAGTGTACAAGGTTAACCTGTCATCCTAATCATCTCAGTATGAAGATACACTGAAATCATTAACACAATTTTCAGTCTCTTAAATCTTTATTCACAGCAGGCAGTCAAATATGAGTTTTAGTTGAACAATTTCAAACGTTTGTACGTTGTTGTGGCTTCAAGAGTGCTGAAAGCTATTTACTTATGTAAATCTTGAGATTTGCTACACAAAGAAACAGATGCATGTGACATTTGCAAGGCAGTGAAAATGAAGTGTCACATGCTGGCTTGGGGAGAAAAAAAAGGTGTGCCATATTTCACCCAGCCCTCATCCCTGAAG
The DNA here is from genome assembly GCA_026261815.1 of Monarcha castaneiventris obscurior. Taxonomy (NCBI): domain Eukaryota; kingdom Metazoa; phylum Chordata; class Aves; order Passeriformes; family Monarchidae; genus Monarcha; species Monarcha castaneiventris. The sequence goes on along the minus strand of JAMPIT010000434.1, from coordinate 1,947,329 downwards.
GGCTGAAGGACAAACTGAAAAGGAAATCTTGGCAGCTACAGCAAATCACAAACCGAGAGCAGCAGTATGATTTTGGACAAACCTCACAACTATATTTGTCACCAGATACTTTTTGCACAGGGGAAGTCTCACATATATTTAAAAATTAGATTGGGTTTTTTTCCCCCTTTAAGATGAGGAATCAATAAATTGTTAAGAAATCCTAACTCATCAAGAATCACAAAAGAGAACCAGAGAAATGTTTTGAGGACTGGAGAGAAGGTGTTTAGGCCTCCAATATTCCAAGAGCTGTATCTGTTAACTGTATGCAAAAGAAGATTGGTGACCATAACTGAGAAAATACAAGTTACAAAGAAAATACTTTGTTACAAAGAGGTTCTTTAATACCAAGAAGAAAGGGATAATAAGATCTAGCTGCTAGGAGCTGAAACAAAGCAAATTACAGTTACAAATGCAGCTCCCTTTTTCTTAAATGAACCATTAGAAACTGTAAGGAGGAGCGGTGCATTCACTAGGAAATTGGATTGGGTATGGCTTAGCACTTGTTCCAGTTAAAGAAACCCATTAAATCTCATGTTGCTGTAGCCAGGTGGAATGCCATGATTTATGATGTACAAGGAGATGGGAGCCAGCCTTTAATGAAGCTGGTACAAGCTGTAGGCTGTGGATGCCATGGGTCTCAGGATTTTGCCTTTGCTACATGACAAGTGCACGTGAACCTGTTCATGCTGGAAGTGGGATTGCCTGGTCCATGTTCCACGTACATTTAATAAAAACATCTGTGCAGGAAATGCTTCCCAAAGGACATACTCAGGACTTGTTTCAGGGGGCATAAGCTCTGGCTCAGGCTTTGACCATTAACATATATGATTCCATTATCCTTTCTCATTAAGTAGTACTAGAAGCTCTTTTTGCTAATGCCAATAATACATGGCAGACAGGACAACCCTATCATGTCCTTTTGGGAGGAGAGAAGCTCTTTGCTGATTAGTTTAAGTATCCTTTGAGGAACATTAGTAATCTAATTCTACCATTTAAACAGAGGAACAGGAAAAGGCTTGCATTACCGAAATCAAAGGTATTTCTAGCATCTACTAAGTTCTAACACCATGTATCTTACTACTCCACTTCTTTTTTGAAAATTAACATTATTTTAAAAGAGTACCATATTCAAATGTAGGTGATAGTATTTTCTGCCCATTAATTTCACTAAAATATGTAAAGACATACTTAGTAAATCAGCTTTTTTATATGATTCAAAGTTCTATACTGAAAATTTTAATCAAGTTTATCTACCAAGAAAACAAATGAAGATATTTGAGATGCTTGCGTGAATGGTACATGTAAGTATTTCTTCAAGATTTCTCTCTAATCCTTACAATTTTTCCATGCAAATCAACAGGAAGCACAGGCAGACTAGGCATTCACCCCTTACATGGATCACAATTAATATTTAATATCTACAACACAGAAGCTCTAATACTGATGTGAAATTGGGGCCTAATTGAGGAAGATCTGCTGATCTAACTAGCTGTCCTATCCCTAGGGAGCTGTTAGAAGCCTGTAAGTGACAACATCGTAATAATCTTCAACATATTTATTAATTAGCTATGGGGTTATGTTATTGAGTCATCAGGAAGTTGCATTTCATGTAAATAGCAACACGATTAACTATTTTCTAATGCAACAGCCATGCCCATAGGTTGCTGTTTTCATTCCTCCATTTCTGACCATGTTGCTTCCCTAAAAAAACTGTGTGGTCTGAAAAAAATCAAAGAAGTTTGGCATCATCTGTGAAGTTGTTATTCCTCCAGGGTTAAGTTCAGCTCTATGAAGAAGGGTCTCAGATTCCACTTGGGTGTTGCACAAGAGTGAATTTCATCCCTGTGATTAAAGTCACCTCTGAGTTTCTGCAATGGGGTGCTGCACTGGAGGGTGACAAATGCACTCCGCTGGACCAAGAAGGGAAGAGGGCTGGAGAAAACCATTCTGACATCTCACAAGCCTCCCTCAGCACCAGTTCCCAAGGATTTGTTGTCAGTGCACATAGTGTGGCTCGTCAGATGCAAAAGCTTCTGCTTTTATCTCTGGGAGTCCCTGACTCCATTTCAAAGCACCAGACAAAGGTGAACTCTGCCTTTAGCTCCTCTGACAGTGCTGCTCCCACAAATTCCATGCTCCAACCTCTCATGGACTAGCCCCAGATGTGAATGCAGCCATTCCCCCACGGCCTGCAGCCCCTGTGCCACATCCCTGCTCTGCACACACTGCACCCGCCCCAGCCTGGCCACAGCTCCTCTGTGCCCCCTCACACCAGGGCTGGTCTGTAGCTCAAGTGATGCCTTAGGTTTTAACTTTTGTATTTTTCAAATTCTGTGCTGCTTAGAGTGTAACTCTAAGCTCCTTGTAGCCTGTAATTTCTGCTCTCTCGTGCAAGATAGACATAACAAAGCCTCTCCAGGCTTTGCCTTCAAGGCCAGCCAGGCTCTGCTAGGCCCAAAATGTGTAAACCAAAGCCTCTAAGGGGGGAGCAAGCTGAGGGGAGTTACATCATTGAACTGGGGCTTTAATTGGAGAATTAACCGTGGTATGCAAATGAACCAAACCTATAAAGGTGTGAAGAACTCGTGACCTGGGGTCCATCTTGGGGTCCATTTTTGGAGGCAGCCTCTGGCTCCCCAGGGTGTGCCTTGAAGGCTTTCAAATAAACACCAACCTTTATTCCCTTACTCTTGTCTGGTCTCTGTTTCTAGGTGGCTGGAGAAGGCATCACAAGGGTTTCCCAGGTCTGTAGCTCAAGGGTTTCCCAGCTGCCCTCCTTTTCCTCTTGTGTTACTCTGAATGAAGTCATAAACCCCAAACGCTCCTTGTGCTGCGAGCAGAAACCTCGGATGTATTTTGATGTGCCATCAGAACATTTCAGAGCCCTGTGCCAAGGTAGCTGTGGTGGGTGACCCCAGCTGGCCACCACTCACCCAGTGCCACTCCTCACTCCCCTCCTCAACAGGGCAGGGGGGAAAATGAGACTGAAAAGCTCATGGGATGAGATAAAGCCAGGGAGATCACTCACCAATTGCCATCAAAGGCACAACAGGCTCAACGCGGGGAAAATTAATTTATTGCTAATTAGAAGGGTTTGATGGTGAGAAACAAAGACTAAAATACCTTTCTCACACCTGTTATTCTCTGCTGGGTGCTGTCAGGGCTGCTCCTCACACTTTTTCCCTCTCACCCACCGCCTGTGAGGCTCTGCTTGCTCTCACACGCATTCCAGAGGCTCCAGCAGCTCCTCTGAGGGGCTCGGCCGTGCCCCACGGCTGGGACAGCCCCACACTGCCCTCACAGGGGTCCCTGCACCCCCACCCAGCCCCTCACCCCCTGCAGGGAAAAAAATCACAATTTCTGCAGTGACCCACACCACAGGAGACCTGTCCCTCAGCTAACACAGAGGCAGCCACACAAGAACTCCCACCTCAGACCATTGTGCTCTTTTCCCTGCATGAAGAAAAGCTTTACTGTGACAAGCCCTCAAGCTACAAGCATGCTGTCAACAACTCTTGCAGAAATTACAAGTTATTATACATAAATTGGGCCCTAATTCTGGAGTAAGGATGCACACACATATTCTAGTGTTATTTTGAAATGTGTAACAGTATAAAGGTTAATTTGAAAGGAGCACCTCTCCACCAAACCTAACAAGAGCTTTAGAGGCTTCACCATCTCTTAAGCCCTCGCAGGTGAGGCAGCCTTGCCATGTTGGAGGCACTGAGGTGAACGAGCTCCTGGTGAGTGATGCTGCTTCCCCTTGCTCTGCACACTGTGGTTCTGTCAGCAAATACAGAAACTGCACCCACTTAAAGAAGAAAACCAATGTAGAGCTACATTATAGCACTCTCCATCTTTTTTTTGTCAGTGATAGCTGTCAAAACCAGTTCACTTGTAAGTACAACAGGAAGCTTGCTGCTCCTGGTGTACTGGATGTCCTCGGGACAGCAGTGACAGTCATCAGACAGGGAGGGTGCACAACTCCGCAGAAGCATCACCAGTTCCTGGGTCACTGTAGGAACTTGTAACCCTGGCACACCAGAGGCACAACCAAGCCAGAAGAGCAGCCTGAAATCCGGTTTTTGAGGAGGGAATATGTCTGCCAGCACTGTGATTTCTGCAAGATAACATGTGGAATGTAATTATGGTGATAAATTAATTTTGTAAGAGTCTATGCTATCTCTAGAATTTGTGCCAGCCGTGGTTCCTGCTTCAGAGCAGGAGCTACAGTGACAGTTCCTAGCACTGCAGCATGCACTCCCAGGGAAGATTTGGGATGGAGACAAGGAAGAAGGACCCTTCAGAAGTGTCTGTCTGTGAGAATCATCTGCTCTTACATCCTCTAATGGAGATTTCTGAGCCATACTGATGGCTCATGTGCATGGCTCACAATGATGGTCTCACATACATCATGGTATGCAAGACCAGATGCAGGCTTTTCGTAAGATAATAACCCTGTGCTTGTACCTCTGACTCCTGAGAAACCAGTGGTGGAGCTGTAACACTTTGATGCCTCCTTGGTAGCAGATAAATGTGCTACTCAGGGATCTGTGAGGGCTTCTCCCAAGAACCAGAGATACTACAGCATCTGCTTTGAATTTGTCCAGATGTTTTGGAAGGACAAGGCCTGTGGCCTTGATAATACTATCACAGATCTAATGAGATGGACAAAGGAAAAAAGGAATGGATTAAAATAAACATATTGAATTAACGGTGATTAAGAGAGAGAAATTCCATAGCAGAGCAGTGAACCTTTTGGAGTCCTGACACAGGCAGTAAAAACCCTGGAAAAGGAGAGAGGTGAGAGCTGCCAACACACAGGAGGCATCCTTGGTCTTCCACGTTTCCTGTTTGATTCCCCTCAGGGACACTGCTGGCAACTACACAAGAGAAGAAACCATCCAACATATGCACGAGTAGAGGTACAGGAATACAAGAACTGCTTGAGGCAGCAACATGGTGCTACACTGATGTCTCACAAGTCTTTATTTTAATGTTTGCTAATACTCTAGCTTCATAATAAATATCCAAATCCTATGCAGTCTCTGGCAATGAATGCACTGACCTTCATAACACACAGTATTGTGTTTTTTCTAAAAATATTTACTGGCTAATTTGCAAATCTTTCAGTCATCAGTACAAATTAACAAAACTCTTGGGTGGGCATTAGGGTTTAAAATTTGTAATTAGCTCTTACCTACCTTCAGTTTGAAATTAATTCTGACATTAAGGTAAATAAAACAAAAAAAAATCATCTATTCTGCATTAGCAGAAAAATCAGTTTTCTAGAAATAAATGTTGACTACAGAAAGTTTTGAGTATTTCCTCTTTCTACAAACTTCAAAACCAATCTTTTATCACAAAATCTAAAGTATAATCAGAAAATAATTATATTCTAGCTGGGTTGCAAATTAAATCAGAATTGCTAAACACGAATTTCTATCTCAGACTGGCTCATTACTGTACTAAAGAAAATTAAGATGCACAGGCCCCCTCCTGAGCTGTGTATTGTCATGCAGGACCCTATGTGTTCTGCCAGTTACAAGAGGAAATATGGACATTTTGTAGGATGCAACAACTTTTCAACCTTCTCAATAAAAGCCTCCCCTTTTTCAAACCATCAGTAAAACAGGTGGACTCACATTAACCTGTGAATGATCCACAAGTGTCTAATTAATTTTCTGTACCACCACTCCGCCTCCTCCTCTCCTCACCCCATAAAACCCCAACCACCTGCAAAGCCCCACTTGTTTCTGGAGTCAATATTTCATTAATTTTTTTGTGGTGTCAAAATTACAATTTGCTTTTCCATCTCCCAGGGACAGCACTCTTGCTATTGTTTTGGGATACCTGCTGCTCAACTGTTTATTTCTTTACATGTTTCCCAAATTCTTTTGTTTCCTGAGCAGCCTTTACACTCCCTCATGCTTCAGAGGGCTGTGCCTTCCTCAGGACACCATTCTCTCAATCCATCTTTCCTTCCCAGATATAACCTCCCAAGAAGAAGGAAAAAAACAAACCAAACCCTCCTGTCCTACCCATCCCAGACTTCCTCCCAGTGTCTCTGTAAATACAACTTCACAGACTCTTGGCCTGAATTTTCCTTCTGTTTTGTAAGGTAAGCATGAAATCATTGAGCTCAATGGGATGGAGAGTATCTTCTTTGCCACTTTGCCAGAAGAACTAGAATCCAGTCAGGGATTCCTTTTTGTTTCCAAACCTTTTTGTGCAAATGCCTCAAAAAATTTAATTCGGAGTTAAAAAAACAAACTGGCAAAAATATATTTGTATATATATTGATTGGTCAGAAATAATCATTATTTTGGATCATTTAATGTGTTTGAACTCAAGAATTAGTTTCAGTTGCACAATTTAAAGCTCTTTCCTGTGATCTGCTGTAGAAACTACCAGAACACTGGAGAGAGGGAGAGACAGCATATCTAAATAGAAAAGCCATGCATGTTTATGCACAGTGGTAAACACGAGTTACTTGGAACACAGCTGTATTTCTGTGGTTTCCCCATTTTCTCATTGCTGGGTGCACAGCACAACAGGGCTGGATGATCTGAGCTGCTGACAGCAGTAAAGAGCCCGATTACTGCTGCTCTAGATATGTCAGTACTTACCATGTGAAAAGATGGGCAGATCTGCTTGTGTGAAGGAAACAAGGCAGAGGAAAAGGAGACTATTGCAAATCTGGCTCTGCAGAGTCTAAGGAATGAAGTAGGACGTGGCATAATCAGAACAGCTGTAGAGGAATGTCACATACTGAGCACAACCAGCCAGCACAAGAGCAGCAACTTGACCTCATCTTTCCATACAATTTAGGGGATAAGAAAAAGAAGGAAGACTCAGTGATCAGCAGTGCAAGCTGGTCTCGACATTAAAGCTAACCTGGACCAGTGAATAAGAGGGGAGGGAAGAAGCGTGATCAGAGCTCAGCAATGTGCATGAGGGAAGGCAGAGCAATGTAAAAAATTCATGGCTAGGACAACCACAGGAAATGATGTGCTGCGGGCAGATGTTTGTTTTAAAGTTTTCCACGACTCTGACTGTGCACAAGAGCAGCAGTGCTCTCGGTGTGCTCGGAACCGCAGCCAGAGGAGAGCAGGAACAGCCCTGAGGAATAGCCAGGAAAAGAAAAGCTTCTGAAGAGCACCCCTGGGAAAGCCAGCTGCTCCCTGTCCTTGCAGTGCCAGCTGGGCACGGCCCTGGCCCTCGGCTGCCACCCCCAGCCCCTGTGCCAGCCTCACCTGGGGCCTCCCTCCAGCACAGAAGCACAACCAGGCTTGCAGCTCTTGGCCCACTGTCCTATAGGGACCAAAACAGATTTTCTACTTCCTTTCCCCTTCTCCAAGATTAGTAAATTGGAAAGTTTTAAGTCAGAGGCATTTATAAAACCTCTTGTATACCACAGGTCTTTAGTTGCTCCAGTACTGAGTTTAAAATCTTGTGTGTGACCTTCCACAAAGGCACCTAGTCCTAACTGCAGCTCACCAAGAACTGGAAAAACCTCTGCACTCCCTTAGGTTCATTCCAGGTTAATCAGCACCACTGCTCACCTTCTGTTTCATTTCTCATTTGAATTTATTACGTTTTAGTTTCCAATTGATGATTCTTGTTATGATTTTACTTCCTGGATGAGGTAACTACACACAATAAAGAGTCTTTCTTGTGGAGAGGAAACACTAAAACCATCTCATCTTTCTTTTCAGCACCTTTCTTGATTTGTCACATCACTTATTAATTTGAGCTTCTGAACTAGACAGAGCATTCAAACCAAAGAGCCATGGATGTTGTATAAATTGTTTAGACCTAAATGATGGTTAATATTTTATTAAATATTTATTGAAGTCATTTAGATCTAAATTACTTCAAACTATTTGCTTTCCTCATGTAATGAGTAGGTTATCCTGCGTCCTTCCCAGGACAGAAAATAAACACTAAAAGCACACTTCAGTCTTAATATTTTATTAGTGATCTTGCCACTCCTGTTGACTAACAGGCAAAACTAAGCTAGGACGTAATCTTTTCCTAACTGACCCATTTTTGTACCTATATCAACTATATATTTTCTCCTGACAACTCTACCTTTCCATTTCAATTTTCTTTCATGAATTCTTTATATGGATTACTGTAATTTTTTCCATTATGACAAGGTTTGTTATTAATTTCTTATCAGTTCCAGTTGTCAGTTCAGACCCAAGTCAGAGCAGTCTTTAAGCCAAATGTTTGCTCATTCTTGAAAGAACACTTGGAAATTTCTGGACACTAAATGCATTCTTCCTGAGCAAATCCAGATTTAAACTTCTGGTTTTGTCCTGTGTCATCCCACCACCCCCACACCCTCTAAAATTTCACATTGACAAATTCTTAGCAAAACAGACTTTTGGAAAGACATTTTCCTATGACCACGGCTGCCTCCTTTAGTGATGTGGTATTACAAACTGCCAAGTTTTGCAATTAATATTTCTAATGTAAAATAGCAGTTTGACATTTTGGATACACAGCAATATGTCTCAATTAAAGGATCATAAATATAGAGGGAATGGCATTACACGAATGAGTGTATTAGCTTCTGGAATGCTCCTTCCATTTTTTTTTTTTTCCTGAATAGCACATACAAAGGGTAAAGTTAAAAAATTACTTTCCTGTGTATAAGCAGTACAAAAATCTGTATGTGACACTTGGCATATGAAGCATTGGCCACGGAGTTTTTGAAAACTCTGATTGCATTTCATATGCACAAGTACACACATTATTGCACACGTGCTCCTACACAAATGGGCTTTAAGGCTGAAAGGCTTTCAGACAAACGATATAAATATAATAAAGTGTAATCTTTAATTCTTTGCACACATTATAGCAATATGTTCTATTACTTCATGTCTGCATTTCAGAACCATTGCATTTGTTCAAACTTCAAGTGTCAGTGGCCAATAATATATTGAATTCAGCTTTTGTGTTTCACATTGAACACATGCTATGTTCTAATTCAGTGTTTTGAAATAAATCATTTACTTTCTAACTTTTCTTCCTTCCATCATCAGAGTAATTTAACACATGTCGTTTCCTGCAATGTTATCCAATTCACACATCAGCAGGTGGTATACAATTTTTCCTTATTTTCCCCTTTTTTTTACTCTATAGCTTTTTGTGTGTTTAGATAGGACCCATCTTATTTAAAAAGCAGAGTGGCACTGTGGAACAATGACAGTTCCTACAACATGTATCTCAGAGTTTTAATTACTCTTGTCACTGTACCATTTAGTAACTGTTTTACTTAGAGATTATGACTTTAAACTAGTGAAAGGTTTAGCATGTGGCCCATATTAATCCATTCAAAGACCAATTACCAATATCAAGCAAACTAAAGCTATATGGACCAATCCACGTGCATTTGCTTAATGCAAATAACAACAACAAAAACATAATTCATCACTTGCATGATGCCATGTGTCAGACACTTCTGCACATTCTCCCACTGCCCTTTAGAGAGACCTTTTATAGCTGTTCCTGCCTACTTTGCCTGCTGCAAATAATTACTTTTGTCAATACAGTGAGGATTTTTCTCAGATCATTTTTTTCCATTTCTTCTGAACTAATCTTTTAACCAACAGGAAATACAATGGAAAAAAAAAGCATGTAGACAAAATGATAGAAGGGTTTGGAGTAGAACCAACAATTAAGAGAAGACACTCACAAAACACCAAAATCAGGATATGGACAACTTCTTTCAACCCCCACCAAAATACCAAAAACCAGAAAGGCCCAAAAAGAAATCAAGTAAACCAGAGCCATGTTGTCAACCATGAGTTGAAAGAAAATCTGTGGTGAGTCAATCTCGTATCTCTGTATTCTTTAAACACATAAGTTTATCATCCTTCAGCAAACTACACATAAAGCAGAATAACAGCTCTACACAGCTTAAATGAAGAGTTGGGTTTTTCAGACGAACGTTTTTGTTTCCTACAGTAGCAATTATAGGAGACACTAGGAGTTGGCTTGAAAGCTCAGTACAATCTATAAACACTTATTCATAGAACCACTGGGTGGACACTGTATCAGAGCCAAGTCTTACATTCAACATTCCCGTTGTGAAACAAGTCTGACATTTCTGTCTGTCTCCCTTTTTTTAAAGGACAAATCAATTTGTAACAGAGAGACAGCAGTTTGCAACCAACTGTGCTCAAGATCAAAATGAATTAATGATATTGAAATAAAGGTAACAGTGCAGTAAAGAGCAAAAAATTGGAAATAAAGAGTAATATAAAAAGGAGATCTGAATTAGAAGGGCACACAAAAAGAACATTGATTAGCCAACAAAGCTCCTCAACTTTTCCTAATTTCCTCTTACTAATTCTTTGTATTGTAGCAAATTGATCAGCAGTTAAACACATGGTCACCTCTTTTAAAAAAGCTTGCTATCTTTTGTGTTTGGCTTGAAGCTAATGTTATCTAGTCTTTTAGAAAATGATACTGGATATCCCTTTCAAACAACGTCAGTTCTTTGTCTGTGCTGCACTTTGTTGTTGTCCTGCTCAGATGTATCTCACATTTCTTGTGGACAGACATTATCTAGGGATCTGGCATCACTTCTGAAACAACAGGATTACTGCATCTCTCACCTCTTCAGAATGAAAATAAAAGTTTGCTTGCAACCTAAACATGTTCATCTGAGGGCTTTATCAGCTCACATTTCTACATTAACAACCTGTAGTCACGTTCATGAATTAAATAAAAATATCCATAATAAGTAAGGGCAACATTAGCAACAATAAATACTTGTAATGAGGAGAGAAACCAGCTGAGTTTCACCATGAATACTCACTCACCCCTTCTGCACAGAGCTGTGCCCTGCAGCTGGGCTGAGCAGGCACAGCAGAAGGTCTGCACAGCCCTGAGCTGTGAACGAGCCTCAGCTCTCCATGTCCCACAGGCAGCCAGCAGCCCTGACACTTCCAGGAGGAAAAACAAGCTCAGGGCAACTAATGCAGCCTGCAGAGCGTTCGACTTGTGCTGGGCTTGTCCTGGTAGGGATCAGTGCAGAGAACTGAAAACACATCTCTGGCAACGGTGCAAAGTGTCTTTGCACTGCTTATGGGGCAGAGTGGGACCTCTCAAGCCAGCTTTTGTAGCCTCCCATGACAGCTGAGGTGCCTTTTCTAATACTGGATGCATTATTTTTTTAAGCTAGTGCTCAGGTCAGTCATGCTTGATGGAGAAAACCCATCTGAAAAATCCCTTCTTTCCTGACTTGGGACAGAGTCTAGAAACAAGCTGAAACATCATGTTAGGATAACACAGAGGAATGAACTTTTTTCCTTCCAACTGTTCTCTGAAAGGCACTTGTTTTTGTACAAAACACTTAGACATAGAATCAGATTCTGGAGTTCTGATGTCCTGAAAAATTTCTGTCTTAACTTCTATGCTACAAGGCTACTCTTTTTGTTCTGCAGAGAATAAAAGATGCACTGTCTCCTCCCCTTCCCTAAATGATACCTATCCTGATCCTACACTTTCAGAGATGTCCTAAGTTAACCAAAATGTTTAGATTGCAATCAGTATTCAGAAATTGTTGTCATTGAGTAACTCCCTGCAGAGCCAAAGCCTCAAGGAACAGACAGACACAAATACCACAGAACCCTTCTAAAATTAGCAGATCTAAGTTGGTTAGAAACAGAGGGGTCACAAAAATTCTTTCTTAGCAGCAACTTAGTTACTCTCAAAATTTTTCACTCTGGTCCATGTTGGATGAAGAGTCTGTAACTATAAAGAGTCTGCAGGAAAGATCAAGTCTACTTTTTAGGCACTTCCAAAATACCTGTTAATGATACATCAACTGAACTAGAAACAGCAGCCTACATCATTAGGGATGGCCACAGATGTAATAGCAGAGTGCCTCTACAGAAGACAAAAGAGAAGGCTGAAGTAATATATTCATAAACTGATTCTGAGCTGACTGTGGCAGACACAAATACCATGATGTGATGGCTACTGCAGCCAGGCTGGAAATGTTGCACTGCTACAACTACTAAAAGTTTTGATTAAGAGATTAGAAAGAACAGAAGGGACTGACATATCAACCTGATATATAAACATTTAGCAAACTTGTGGTTTCAGTGCTGCAACATGTATTTTTTGCAGCAGGCTCTTTCTAGCATTCTGTATACCCCTGAACTGTGCAATTTCTTTGATGTAAAACACATAATTTTTAAGTCTGAAACCCATAAAAGCAGAATTATACAAAAACTGTGGCATAGAGTGGATGCTCTGGAAATTTTACAGCATCCTATGTCTGGCTGAGCTTACTCAACTGCCAAGGAAAAAAGCCCTTTTAAGTACAAGATTAGCACTCAGCCCTTGAACAGTAACGTCTGTTCTCTTTAGAATTTAATTGCAAATAACAGCAAAGGATAAAAATAAATAATTTGAACACAATTATATGATGATGAAGCCTTTCTTGACAAATACTTAAAACAGAAATGGTGGAGCTGTTAATGATAATTTAGATGGTTGTCTGGAAGAAGCTTCTCTAGAGTCCATGCTTTTATTACCTGCTTAGTCACACACATTTTCCCTATTAATATTACTTCTGTTAGTGAGTAAAAGAGTTCTTTGGGATATTCACTTAACTAGATTAATACAGAAACTGGAAAAAATGAATACAGAAACACAAGTTGGGCATTAAGAGAGTCCTTGGTTATTTTACTGAGCAGCTCCAATTTATAGGTCTCTAAATTATGTGACAGATACTTTCCTGGAAAACGTTCACTCGACTCCAGTGCACTTGAGCACGGTGGTGAGATTTTGTCCCAGCACAGAACTGAGCACTTGTTTAATATATCCTCATCACTGGAATCTTTTCTCTCTGTAGGAACATTAGGTACTGGCTCTGTTCTAACAGGCTTCTGCTAGAATTTTATAGAATATATATATTCTATAAAACAGGGGCTGCAGAACAGGTCACTCTGGGTGGATTACCCCCATTTTTTAAGGTAAGAACTGAGAACTAACCCATCCCAAAGTGCTCCACTTCTCTGGCTTCTTGTCCCTGCAGTTGGCCCATTGGGTCACAGGTCATGAGGGCAGAAGGAGACACAGAAATGCAGACAGATGCTTTCACAAGGCTGTTGAAAGAACTGTGGGTACACAACACAAGCCAAGGCTCTGTTGTCTGCACTGAGGGCAAAGAGCAGCCTGCCCACAGCATTCCTGTACCACAGGAACCCCAAATCCTGTTACTGGACACTTCCTATGCTTCCAGCATACCTGTGAACAATTCCTCTGGTGTCTCTGTGCCCTGTCTGTATTTACAACTCATTTACCTTCTGTGGGATTGTGAGTAAGGATTGTATTTCACTACAATCTTACACAGTTATCTGGGTAATTTGGATACTTCTGTGAGTGGCTGTAACATAAATAGTTAAAAAAAATCCAAAGCATGGCTTTATTAAGTAGTTATTAGCTAATGTGAATAATTCTTTCATGCAGTGTAAATTACCAACGTCCATGACAATCCCTGTGTAGAGTAAATCCCCTTCACACACAGCAGCTCAGCAGGTACAAGAGCAATCAGCTGGGAAATGGCTGTGCTCTCACCTATTCCACAGAGCCCTCCCTGGCAGACAAGTGTCTGGTGTTAGAACAGGTAAGACTATAATGATATTCAATGTAGAAAATAAATGCTGTAGAGTGAGTAAGGAAAGCCCAGCATTTCTGTTTCATCACTGTACTGATGTATGACAAACCTTTCTGGTGAGATGTGTATCTCACACATATCCAGGTCGATGTGTACAATAAATATTTAAGACTTCTACTGCCTCTAACAAGAAAAACTTTAAAAATGGAAACTGCCCATCTTAAAAAAACCCCAAAGAAATAAACAAAGTGATACCTTTTTGTTTCTTATTTAGTATGTTTTAGGACATAAGTAAAAAAAAAGTTCTAATATGCTTACTTTATGCTTGCATTAAAATGCAGTGTGATCTTTGTAATCATCAGCAAGATTCAGTCTGAACCTCATTTCAAGATAATTGCCATCTTTTAGTATTAAAGAAAAATCTGCCTTTCCAACTGCAATTGAAAAGATTTTAAAATCACAACAGTAGTTTTTGATTTTGCTCTTCAAGTAGTGTGGGTGAACCATCATGGAAAATTAAAACGTAAGGCAAGGAAATTTGCTAAGAAGGTATTACACCTATCACAAATTATTCAGTCTTTCCTTTGCAAACCTTTAATATATTGTAAAGGCGTCAAATAATTGGAAAGAAATCATATAAAATTCCTTGCAATTTCAAAAATCCTATCTATTCTAGGGATAACGGTGGCTTGCTTAAAATGGGCAAGGCATTTTGCTTATGTCTCAAAGTGTTTGTACCACTGAAGCATCACTCTGCAAAGAGGAGCACTGGTCCTGCTGAAGTTCTCTGCCATTTTCCTGTTACACTGACCCCTGCCCACGCAGCTGCTGGCAGGCAGCAAACACACCAGTGCAGGAAAGCTGGATATGAAGCCTCCTGAGATTCCTGTTCCTGGAAGTACGAGGTCTCATTTTGCTAAATGGAAGTGGTAATGAGCCAAAAGCTCGTCATCAGCCGTAAGACAAAAACATAGGACTGCTTTAACTGATTTAATTGGAATGTTTGATATGTATTAGTGCTGTTAACACAAAACTGGGGAACACGTTCCTCCTCCCCTGCAGAAAGTGAAACATTAAATAACAAGGGAAAGTGATAGACCCCAGCTTGAGATCCTGCTTACAAAAAGTGAAGGCACTGAAGAACTCCATACAAATTCCTGCTGGGAGCTTCTGATCTCCTTTCACTCTGAGCAGACAGTCATTAAAGCAGCCAGCATTGCACAGGCACAAATGCTGAGAGGACCTGATTCTAGAGGAATCTGCTTTAAAAACAGAAGCAATAATTGATCATAGCCTCTGGAGTGCTAGCAAACTCAAAGCAAATGCTTACCTAAAACTGCACTTTTGCCATGCCTTAACGTGGGAAAAGCTGATTTCTACTGATACCATTGTTTTTGTTTTTTTTTTTGTTTTTTTGTTTGTTTTTGGTGTTTTTGTTTTTGGTTGTTTGTTGGGTTTTTGGGTTGTGTTGGGTGGGGTGGGGTTTGTTTTGTTGTGTGGGGGGTTTTGGGGGGGGGGTTTTGGTTTTGGGTTTTGTGTTGTTTGTGTGGTGTGTTTGGGGGGGTTGGGGGGTGTGGTGGGGGGTGGGGTGTTTGTGTTGTGGTGTGGTTTTTGGTTTTTTTTTGTGTTGTTTGTTTTTGTGGTTGGGGTCTACAAGAAACAGAGCTGCCTTGTGTTATCAGAGAGACTTAGAGCATTTCACCCTCTTTGCTACAGGAGCAGCACCAGCAGCTGGAAAATCAACAGTGGGAAATAGCACGACCTGTCTGCAAGCAAAGCAAAGAATGGGGATTTAAACACAGGTACCAGTTAAACCTGGTCAGTGTCATCCCAACAGGCAAGGAAAACCCACCAAGGAGCTGATCCCTGCACTGCTCTCATGTCCCAAGCCTGTCTTTAGCCTGGGCTGTGGAGCTCAGCTTCACAGAGATATGAACACAAAGGGTACTTGCAGCTTTGGGGCTTTGGTTGGTTTGTTTGTGGTTGTTTTGGGTTTTTTTTCCTTAAATGAATTGTCTTTTTTTTTTTTTTTTTTTTAAGAATTATTTAAATCATGGTGTACTTAAAAGGTTAGTTATATGAAATTGTTAGGCTATATTATCTTTACATCTCATTTGCAAGTGTATTTTCTTGATCAGATACAAGGCAATGCAACTCTGAGGTACAAAATATCTTTTAAATTATGAAATATGTTATCTAGACGTGTTTTTATATAACCAATACACCTAACTACTGCTTTTTATCTTGGGATTAAGAAATTATTTTTTTAATGAGTTTCATGGTACTTTGCCCCATTGCCACATAATTAATATTTAAGTAATATACCAAACAATAACTATTATTTTATTCAATCAACAACTGTCATGACAAATTACTCTTGGATTGACATGATGTTAATGAAAATACAGCAAACCACAGATTTTTGCGATATTCTTATGATTTCCAAAGGACAGAAATAAGAGAGAGTAAAAACATTTGTTCAGCCCCAGGATAGGCTTCCTGTGGGTTTTTAACTGAGAGACAAAAAATTACTAAAGATGTGAACAAAATGATCCCTGAAAGTCAGGCTTTTTGTTTAAAATATATATATGTGTGGGTCCATATATATATATATATAAAAAAATTTTTTCATTTAAAAACCTCTCAGTTCATAGAATTCACAGACTTGAAAAAATACATTCTCTGGGGACTATTTCACAACACCTTTCATCTTTTTAATTTTCTGCTCTTAAGTATATCATCATCAAGTGAGGGTGTGGAATGTTCATTTTCTGTGAATTTGAACCGAGGGCCGGGCTTGGAGAAGCTACCAAGGTCCCAATTTATTTCAGGCTTTGAAACAGCAGTGTTTTTCATTGCTACTCATGGCTGTCAAAACTGCCAAAGTATTAACGACATGATGGGGCTCTTTAATTCTCTCCATTTTTCTTTCGTTGTCTCCTTGCCTTCCATCTGTAAGAGGCTAGTGCTTGATGGATACAAGAAACATAAAGAAAGGTTAATTTCTTGCCAGGAATGTTTTTCTCTTTATCTTTTGTAGTTTTATTTTTGTACTTCAGAGTGAAATATTCCTACTGTGCAGCCAGATGTTCTATAATCCTATTTTTATAAAGCCCAAAGGACTCAAATCCTAGGTAAAGTCTCTTCCATGATGACTTGAATGATGGGTAAATTCAGGCTTTAAAGTCAGATAAGAGTTTAAGGCAAAACTGAAGTGTGCTTTTGCTAAAACAAACCCACTCCATCTAATACCACCCATATATAAATATACTAATATTCCTTCACTAGGAAATGATGGCATATGTTTGTTATCACACTGCTATGAGAAGAAATGACATCTGTTAAGTGTTCTGCTGCAATACAAAAATGCAAAATATTTGATACTTGGAAGTTTGTATATAGGTAATTTCCAGTAGATAAGAACCAAAACAAGACCAGCCTAATTCTGTGAAGGGCCAGGAAAGTGCAGCTCTACCACAATCAGTGGGAATTTGCTGGACTAAGAGTTCCAGGACCTCCTTGTCCTGGATCTGACTTGTGGGGCTGAATTAGCCATGTAATGATAGTAAGATAGCAAGAACAGGCTTAAAATAGCACATCAGGGGTGCCTTAAAAGGCCTCCTAGGAACAGAGACCAGACAGGATAAGGGAATAAAGGTCGGTGTTTATTTGAAAGCCTTCAAGGCACACCCTGGGGGAGCCAGAGGCTGCCTCCAAAAATGGACCCCAAGATGGACCCCAGGTCACGAGTTCTTCACACCTTTATAGGTTTGGTTCATTTGCATTTCAGGGTTAATTCTCCAATTAAAGCCCCAGTTCAATGATGTAATTCCCCTCAGCTTGCTGCCCCCTTAGAGGCTTTGGGTTACACATTTTGGGCCTAGAAGAGCCTGGCTGTCCTTGAAGGCAAAGCCTGGAGAGGCTTTGTTGTGTCTGCCCAGCACGAGAGAGCAGGAATTCCAGGCTACAAGGAACTGCAGAGTTACACTCTGAGCTGTACAGGATTTGAAAAATATAAAAGTTAAAACCTAAGGCATCGCCAGAAGTTTGCACCCTAAATGAGTGTGAAGATGACCATGTGCCTTTGTCCAGACACACGGGGCTGTCAGCAAAGCCCCCTCCCCAGGAGCAGGGAGTCACTGTCCCAGAGGCAGCTCCACCCAGCACAGGGTCTGTTCTGCAGGTCACAAAGCACATCGGATTGAACACAAAGCACATCACACACACTTGCAGAGGCACTGGGTTTGCTGGCCCTGATGTCTGCACGTACCAGCTCCCCAAAACTCCATCAATAAACCTAGCAGGACGCCAGCCACAACACACGCTGCCCTTTCTGGTGTTGAAGGAGTCGTTCTTTCACTCTGTAAACAGCTGATTCCAGTATTTACTCTTGAATGATGGGGTTAAATTTCCCACAAGGAAAATCAATACCAAGACCCATAAGGCAGAAGTACTACTGCAGTTAAAACACTAAAGAGCTGCTATATGGCAGTAGGGTTTCTAATGACTAGGGAGATGTGTTTTTAGCAGAAATCTCTTCCTACCATGGTACAGACTAAAAGGAAAACTAGGTATCACAAGCCAACGAGGAGAATGGATAATTACATGCTTTTAAACAAGAAAAAAACAGACATGAACAGAGGAGAAGTAGATCACAAAGATTCAGGCATAGGAACTGTGCTGGCTGTGCTCAGCTCCAGCTTATACCACCTTCAGTTTTCAGCCCTTCCTGAAATGGAAAGTGAACATAAACTATCCAAACACTGCCAGCGAGGAACCACTCAGTCCCAGTGGGTGACACAACCAAACTCTACACACCTGAATTAGCTACAGTTCAAGAGCTTTATGTTCACAGGAATACACACCCCAGTTTGATCTAGTGCTATTACCTCATATCACATTAC
This sequence comes from Monarcha castaneiventris obscurior, assembly GCA_026261815.1. NCBI lineage: Eukaryota > Metazoa > Chordata > Aves > Passeriformes > Monarchidae > Monarcha > Monarcha castaneiventris. The sequence goes on along the minus strand of JAMPIT010000434.1, from coordinate 1,928,738 downwards.
ATCAGGCCGTCCCTGAACGATGATGCTTCATCCTCTTCCAGAATACTTCTTCACAGATTTTGGGATAACTGGACTTTGAATTGTTAAATTCTAGTTTCTGACTGCCAAGTCTGAGTACTTAGTTCTTTCCTGAAATAGCAGTATCCTGGAAGCAACTGACTAAATGAGAACTTCTGCTTTCTTATAAATAAAATTCTAAACTGCTCAAGAAAAAATCCAAGCATGGTATTATGAGCTCTTAAAGTTTTGATGCAAGAGCTTAAATACAGAGTACACCCTAAAAGCTCAAATGCCACAATGCAAACAATCCATGTCTTGAGGTAAAGAACAGAAAAATTCTAATAATTTGGGGAATAATGTATATTAGAACGGTAAGAAAACTTCTCTTGTGGAAGTGCTGCAGAATAGTAACCTTTAGTTATGGCTGGGTTATCCCCCACACTCTGGTGACCCTCCCTTCCAAAAATTAAAAATGCTAACGACTACAAATATTTTTATCCTATTTTCCCTTTTATATCCATTTTGTTTATTTTACCTATGAATTGCTTTTAGTCTTCATCACATGTAAAAGCATTCAAATGCAGAGTATCTTATGCTAGATGTCAGAGTGCTTATCACAGTAAGGCCTGGAGTTGTATGGAGAACATTAGAGCTGCTCCTATAACCAGCCAGCCCTCATGAAAACACTGGAAATTGCTCTTCTGCCTCTCCAATTATTCATGATCAGTATTTCTGGGCAGAAAGCAATGATATCTGCATCTCAGCTTAAAATTAAAATAAACTGAATCAGTTTGAGATTAAAATAACATGAAGTTTAAACTACTTAAATATCAATGGACTTTTAATGGGCCAGATAGAGAAAGTAGGTATCTGGAGAGACCTCTAAAATTTTAAGATTTTTAAGACAATAATATTTTTTCTGAGTTTGTTTTAAATTGTTCATCCTCTGCCTTTTTGTACACTTCTATGCAGCTAGCAAAGGAAAGTTTCCTTTGCTGGTAGAAGATCCACTTATGAGACTAAGTTTAGAAGGAAAAAAAGCCACTACCACAAGCTCGGACCACACTGGTGTGTCCTAAGGATTAACGGAGTAGAAGCAGTTGCAAACTGTCTCCTGCACTACCTGTGCCATTCCTCTCAATTCTTTTGATTCATCTCAGTGGAAATTCCATTTGAACAAAAAAGTTAGCACTTGTGTTTAGTAAATTTAAATTTGTTTTTTTAAACACTCCATGTCAATGTATTGTACAGCATGACTTTGCTTCTAAGCAGGCTTAATCTTAAACTGGTGCCCCATGTCAAGTCAGCAGCTGGCACCTCTCATCAGAAACAACATTTTAATGAATCTTATTCCACATACTCAAGATTGCACTTCTCATGTTTTATAAACAAATTAACTTTTCCTTACAAAATAAAGATTGGTTGAGCCGCTGCAGACTTCAGAATAAATGGATCTCTAATCAGCTACAAGAGCCTGATTTCTCTTTGCACTTTCTCAATTTCTTCTCTCAGCATTATATGGGATATCCATCATCACCATTCCCACCAATCTACAGCACACACTTCCATAATTTCAAGTTTCTTTTAGCCTGAAGATGCAAGAGCAACAACAAAGTGGCACATACAAACGGTGTGCAAACGTGTTCAGTAAGTGTAGGCAAACAGGTAAATTACATCTATTGATTGCAATGTCTCTTCTGCTTGCATAAATCTATTTTTACATTTGTGGCCTGTTGAAAATCTGCACCATGCTGCTCACTCACTTTCTGGGTAACATTTCCACCAATGATTATCTAAAATACAGTCATCTCAAATGGGTAACCAAGCAACCAAATGTGCCCCCATTATGAAAGCCAGGGAACTGCCTAAATCAGGGCAATTCATACAAATCACTGTCTTCCTAGTAAGACCCAGCTAGTTAAAGGAAACTCAGTGCACATTTCAGTCCTTCTTTAATTGTGAGCACCAGCAGTATGAAACTACAGCATCTGGGTGCCATTTAACCTGGCATGTAACTGGATGGATTGCTATAAAAGGTCCAACAAAACTGTTTATTATGACAAAGCTGAATTTTCAGCCAAACCAAATTTGTTCTGATAAAAGCTTGCTTTCTGCTTTTTCATTTCTTAAGCCGAGGAGAAAGGTGAAACCCCAAGTACTCAATTCACAGACACTGCCATGGGGATTTGCACCCGCTGTTCTTTCAGTGTGGCCTTCCTGGTGTCTGTGTGTTCCAAGGAGGAGACAACCACGGAACAAACCTGGAGTGCACTGGACTCATGGAAGTGGACTCAGAGAAAGTCCAGTCTAATGGAAACCAGAGCTGCAGACACTAAAGTCTGGGGTGAGAACCAAGGATCTACAAACGATCTATCTGGTGTTGTTTCACTTGAGTTGTTCTAGCCTGGTCCCACAGACCACAGAGCAAGGTCTCCTCCTGCAGTGCATCCCCTGAGTAGTTCCAGGCAAAAGGTGTTGAGTTTCCACTTGACAGCTGCTCTGGCAGCAAATCAAAGCACAAAGCACGGCTGGCAGAGTCACTCCCAAAGCGTGCTCTGGGCTGGAATGCCCCTGCAGGGGCACCCTGAGACACCAAACTGCCACACCAATACCTGCCAGAACCAGAACTCACGGGTCAAAAATAATTCACCAGAAATAAATGTCAGCGCTTCGTCAAACGGGGCCCTGTGACAATGAGCAAGTTTTTAAGCTTGTGACTTTTATTCCTCATTCTCAAATAATATTGCAACGTCTAGACATTTCAACAGCAGGCATGCTTCAGGTCATTGTTTTTTTCAGTCTATGCAACAAAAACCTTTGGATCATTTCATACAGCGGCCTGCATTTGCAGCCAAGTGAAGATTAGCCTAAGCTTTGACTTTCCATTGATTCCTTCCATTTCCACAGTTTCCCTGCTTGCAGAAATGGGATTAATTTTTGCAAGCACAATCATACAGTGAATTTGTTGCTCATGGGCTGGGCTGCCTATGATCAATGGACCAGCGATTAAGTCATACTTCTTTAACTGATTAGAATAAGTATAAAAATAGATTTTTTTCCAGGCTTGCTCACGCTGCATATTTTTCAGCCTAGATTCTAATTTCAATATGACAATTTCACAGAGTGAGATACTGTTCAATGTGGGAAAACAATCACTGACAAAAAAAATTATTTTCCTTTTGTTCCAGAAGAACTAGAGAAGGGAAAAGAGAGTGCAGTAAATCTTAAAATTAATAGATATTGCCAGGGAGACTTAATTCTTTACTCATATTGATACCAGAAATCTCGAGATTTTGTTCTCTCCAAATGTCTACCTTATCACAAACTCACTTTTTATCACATCTTACACATATTTGAGATCATTTCTGCATGAAAGAAGAGAATATAGAACATTTCTTACCAAATCAGGGTAGACTCAGGTACTCTACATGGGAAAATCTAACCCTTTGCCATCTTTAATCAGTTCAAACTTCACTTTCATTCCTGCTATTTCTTAGCTTAAAAAAGTTTTAAGGGATGTGCAGAATCTTGATGATAAACTGGGAATGAATTCAGAACCTGCTTTCTGAGCCTTTTAATTCCAAGGGGATGGACAATTGGACACACACATTTTAGGCAGATTAAACTGTTAAATAAACCTACTTGGTTTCTCTTTCCTACACTTTTGCTGCCAGCCTTAGAGGTTTGTTCAATGTGGATTTTAAGCCCTTTAGAAAAATCGCACAAGTTCTTCTTTTAAGCAGAATGGCAGGCAGCCATTTCTAACTATAACTGCTATCTGCCTTTATATCAGATGACAACCATACAAGATGTCTCCTGGGTAAATAACATCATGTCCTAATAGTCAACACTTAAGCACAAAATAACATATTTGGGGTAAATCTTTCTGTGTCCTTTTGTTAAAAGTTAAGGAACAAACGCAGGGGACATCTTTAGAAAGCATAATTTTTAGATGTGCGTTCTTTTGCATGTTTTATGTGCAAAGTATAATTGCATATTAGATATGTTCTTTACATTAAAAGGATTGTATAAGTAGAGATAAAAAAAAAAGTCACAGAGGCCACAGAATGCTATGAATCATTATTTACATACTGCTGGACTAAACCTACAATTTCCCTCAAATGTAACTTTGAATTCCTATTCAGTCAGTTACAAAATGACAGAAATACCTCAGACTTCCAGAACAAGTTCCTGTTGCAGAAATGAGCTCCCATGCTCAGATATATCTCCCAAAAAATCCCCCTTCTGTCATTTGTCTATATATCCATTTAGGTTCTAGCTTTGCTAACATTATTAATGATGTGCACTGCTGTCCGTTTTAGACAAAACAAAACCCACAATGAGTTATTTACCTCCTTTAAGATTTTATTGTCATGTGAAAGAAATGAGCAGTAGAGCCGATAATATTTTTTTCTAAATGTGATGAGCCAAAAGAGTGAATATTGGCAAATGCTTCACCACTTTTTAGTTCTGCTGCACAATCTCATTTCCTGCTTCACGCCAATCACTGTACTGTCATTGTACTGAATACTAGTGGAAGCTTTCAATAACTTACTCAACAATTTGTGCAAAATGGTTTGTGCAAAACAAAGGTTATCATGCAATAGCCATCAAAATTAAAAAAAAAAAAAAAAAAAAATCAGGATTGATTTTTTTTCAGGGTCAGAAGTCACTGTATGCTGAGAGATGCAAACTTTCCCCACAGGGAACTGCAGGGGAAATGGGACAGGACTTATTTAAAAATACAAGCACAGAAGACTGTGGAAGAACTCCAAGAGAGTGAGAACTGTCTTAGAAACTGTAAACAAAGAATGGTTATCAGTGGGAAATACTTCAAGAATCCCATGGAAACAGACCAAATAATATTTTATGAATTGGCTCCTTTTAAGCCACATTTTATAGACTTTCAAATAGCCTTTGGAACACATGTTCTTGAGACCTGCTATTCATAATAGTCAGCTTAACCTTTCTCACTGTGCTAATGGCCTAAATTAAAAGAAGTAAATCTGAGTGCAATGGTTTAGAGAGGAACTTAGTGTCACACATCACTTGCCTAGGTTTGGTTTCACAGGTCTTACAGTCACCAACCCAAGGATCCAATTTATCTGCTTTGCCCAGTCCCCAAACTTTGCAGAAGTTCACAGAACTAAGCAGAGTTCCTCACATCCCAGAGACACTGAAAGATTGTTTTTTTTGGTTGAAAAAAGAAACACAAACCTGCTTTTTGTGATTACATGGAAGAACAAAACACAACTAAACCCCATCCCACACAAAGAGCCCAGGCACAGGCACAGGCACAGGCTGGGCAAGTGGTGCTTCCTTTGGAGCTCCTGCTGCAGGCTGGGGTCACTGTGGGGGCTGCAGGGTGGGCACTCACAGCCAGGCAGGGCCCTGGCAGCCCCTGCTCTGCTGCTTTCAGTGTCAGACACACTGCACCCTTCCTGGCTCTCTTGTGAAAGGCTCACCTTCACCCAAACATGGGGCTAACTGAGAAAAACAAGCATGACTTTGCTTTTTGACTAGATTGTGTGTTATAACACATCATTACACGCAAATGTTTGCTGGTATCACGTATGTTTCACAGGAATGAGGGAGCTTGACTTCACTGGAGGAGATTCTCAAGCCATGCATATTTTAAAAACATTATGGTGGCCTCCACTGAAGGCTTCCTGTACAAGAGCCAGCAGGTAAGGACACAGTAACAGAGCATTAAGAATGCAGAAATACTGCATAGCTGAAAAGAAGTAATACTTTCAAAGATAATGTGGTTTCTAGAAGTTCAGGAAATTTACTTGCCTTTGGGGTTTGATGAAGGCAACATGCCAAGTGCACGCAGCCCAAGCTAACAAGCACTGAACTGAATGGGAAAACTTCAGTTGCCTTGGATGGTTTTTTTTCTGACTGCATCTTTAGTGATAGAATGGTCTGAGCTGCCTCCTTTGAATAGCTAAACTTTCTAAAAGTAAGATCCTAGGCAAGACTGAGCCAAGACACAAAGAACAGCTCCTCTCCTGGCTGCTTGGGCACTTGGATTTGTAGAGGAGGATTCTGGCCTGAAAAACTAAAGGAAAAACTTGCCCCATTTTTCTCTTTACTGATTATCTACCATCTGAACCTCTTGTAGATATGAAACTTTTCTGCATGTATTTTTGACTGCAATGTGTACGTATGTCCTTTTCAATTACTGTTTTTATACTTTTTTTATGCCCTGCTCTTCACAGGAGGACAGAAAAGGAACTGCTGTGTGCACACTCAAGTAAATCCCTCAGAAGAGCTGCTACAGCATCATCTTCTCAACTGTGGTGCTGTCACAGAAGCCTCTTTAGGAAAACCCCTGCCCCTCAAACTAAACACAGCAGTCCAAACTAAGTTTTTAAAAGATCATGTTTTAGGGCCGCTTGCTTGTTTCAATAGAATAACATTTATTTAAGAAACAACAGGGAGATGAACTGGAAAGGGTTTCATTGTTTTCAAAACCAACTGCCAGGAAACAAGAACAGAAGCATTTATGATTTGTTTTCCTACTACGCTGCTTCTGAGGAACAGAAAGTTTGTTTTGAGAGCCAGCAAATTCATGGAGTCCTAACTTAATTTCTAGAGTTACTGCAGAAATACATTTTACCAAAAACTGAAATTTGATGAAATTGAAGTCCAGACATAATCATATTTATTTTAAACCACAGAAATTGCTGCTGACCTAGAATGAATTTAAAGCCTCCTCTCTTTTGATGACAGGGCCTTGATGACTATATTTCTTTGTTAAAAAACCCCGGTATGATCCCAGTTAAACTCAATTCTGCACACTTGGTGGGTTTGGGTTTTTTATGTTTTCCCAAGGTTTTTTGTTTGTTTGCTTTAAGTTTCACTAAGTTCACTATGGGAATTTACTCTGCCCATTTTCTTTTGCAGGCTCTCAGGTGAAACAGGCCCACACAGCAGGGGCAGTGAGCAGCCAGGTGCTGTCAGACCTCTGGCAGCAAAGGAAACAAACAGAGAAAACCCAAACAAAACAGGTCCAGAACGAGCAGGAGCAATCCCTGGTGTTCCAAATGGTTTATCAGAAGAGCTATTCTGGATGAGACTGTGCCCACAGTGTCCTATAGGCACCAAGTAAAACATTCCACCAGTACCATAACTCCCCAAAATACTGTAAAGTGCAAGAAGTGGTAAATTCTTCTGGGTTGCAGCCAAAAATCAGAGGACAAAAACAATGATCAGGGCTTTTTACTAACCAAATACAGAAGCAATGTGTAAAATTTCCTGTATGTGTCTCTGAGGGACTCAACATGCCAATGCTGTCACAAGTATTATCAGCTTTCTTTGCTACCAAGAGTCCTTGTTTCCTAACTTTTCAATCTGATGATTTCCAGAGCCAGTTAGTGGTGCCCATTCCCTGTCCACAGCCCCAGAGTAAACCACACCTGCACAGGTATGCCTGTCGTTATGAGAATTTAAATTATGAGGATTTATCAGAACTTAAACAGCACCCAAGCATGATGTTTAAATACAACATATTTTTAAATATATAAATGTAACAACCAAAAGTAATAATATGCTACTATTGAAGTCACTCCAATGACAGCTACAGCAACACTTGACCATTTTAATAAAAATCAGATCTTATATAAAATACTGTGTTCATAAAAACACTTGTCAGAAATATGTGGTGGTAAATTCCAAGGTTAAAAATTAAATTTCTGCTCTGCCTTATGTGGAACCTTTGCTTTGGCTGGACCTAAACTGGGTTTGGTGTCAGAAAAAGGGAGGAATTGAATGCTTCAACAGTTCATCAGGCTTTTCATCTTTTCTTTCTTAGCAAAAACCCACCCAAAACAACACCTGAGTTGTGTAAAGAGGTCTCTTAAGCACATCCCTATACCTTGTGTGTAAATACCACATTTCAATGAAACACATAATTGTCTTAATAGAATTTCTACTATCAAATAAGGTCCAGTAAATAAAATGCATTCTTAAAGTCATTTGCAATGACACAGTCGCATTAATTGACTGAATAGCCATGTTAAATACAAAATGAAAGTGTGATCCAATACAAAGACACTGACAGAGAAAATGGAGTCCTTTCTCTAGCAAAGCTCAACTATCAGGACTGATTTTCAAGCAGAGCTTCTCAGCTAAAGCTCTAAAAGGAAGTAGTTTTAGAGGAAAACTGCTCTCTCAGTTATTACAAATAACAATAGATAGGCACAGACTGCAGTGAATTTATAGCTGTGTCTCACTCTTGGGACTCTGCTTCTGTTCATAAACAACTCAGATACACTCTCATGGTTTGTGCTGTTAGCAGAGCCCCTAGAGGGACTTAAAACTTTGTATTCATGCAGCAACTATCCATTATGCTATATATTTTAGATGATGAAATTAACACCCAGGAGATACATTCATGAAACATTACATGGGGCTTTAGCTCCGTGACTCCCCTTGGTTTGAATGGCATCTGTGCTTAAACCCTTTGCAAAGCTTTGAGAATTTAGCTTAAGATACTTATCTCAGTGCAAGAACACAAACATTGAGGTCTGATGCTCCTCCCTGAAGCAGCATTGCTTAATCCTTGTTCTTGATGCTGCCATCTCAGTCCTTTTGAAGAAAGCTCTTTCCCTCCCTTATTCATCCAGCTATTGAAATAAAAGCAACAGGACTACATGCAGAAAATGACACTATTCAGCAGAAGAATAGTGCCAGCATTAGTACACACATGCATACAGTCACCAGGATTGTCTTGCAAAAGACATCAGCTGCAGTCCTTAACACAGTACGTGCCAATTCTACAGAAGATGTGTTTTGAGTTAAATTATGCATCTCAGTTTGCAAAGGGCTATTATTTGCCAGCTCATGGAAATGATGGGACTGAAATCCCTATCCAACCACGGCATATTGTTCCATTTTATTCCATTTTTCCAGGAGCAGCCCTATGCCAAGAAAACAATGTCCATAAACCAATCACAGATATCAAGAGCAGTATTGGAACAACAGTGAAGATCAAGGTGATGGACTTCTTTAATCTTGTGACACTGTGGTACAACAAATGCAATGGCAAGACAAAGGTCACAAGAGCAAAACAAAAGGGCATTGCCCTTTTAGACAAATACAAACCCAGTTTCAATTCTACTATTGCCAATGAAAAAAGCCAGTGTTAGGTAGAAAAGAAGCACAAAGCATCACAGAAGTACAAAGCCATTAAAACCTGAAATATTTATAGGAATTCTTGAAAATAATGCCAGCATCCTCTTTTGTCAGTGTTCAGCTATAATAAGAAAACATTCCTTCCTTACTAGAAAGTTGATGAGCTGTTTCCTTCTTTCTAATCACTCATTTTCTTAATGAACTACAGTCTTCACTGCATTCTGACCCAGTGCAAGGCACTGTGACACCTGTGAATCCTCAGAGCTGCTCTGACTTCTGCTGGCCAGGGCCAGTAAAGCCCCTTTTGACTCTCTGGGGCTGGGGGTGAGAGGAGGGGGAAGAGAGAGAGGGAGAGAGATTGCCACTGACAGAAAAGATGTTTGCAAACAGCATGAACTCCATTCTCAGCTTTAAATATCTTTGGAGTGAGTCTGGCCTCTGTTCTCCTCTGTTCCTGCACCACAGCCCTGCCCTTGGTGGCAATATTGGCCTGAACCCCCCTCTCACACCTGATGTTGTCTAAAGAGAGGTGCATAAAAAGCAACCCTGGAGAAGGCTGCAACAAAGACTAAAAGCAATTTTAGTAGGAAGCCACTCCTGAGTTCAGGAACATCACTTCTCAACTTTTCCTGCAATCTTCCACACAAGTCTTTCAGCCCACTGGACACGACACTTCCCCTCTCACCTCTCTTTTCACACAACTATGAGAGGATGCAGAGTGAAAAGCCTGCCCAGCCAAGAAGAAGGGTCTTCTGACAACATCCATCTGAAATCAGGTTGAATGGACTTTGGCAGACTCAATGGATACTCTTCAAAATGAAAAAAAAAAAAAACAAACAAAACCCAACAAACAACAAACCAACCAAACCAACCAACTCCCCCGCAACAAAACAAAACAAAAAAAACCCAAAAAACCCCACCCCAAGCCAACCAGGCAACCAAATAAAAAAAAAACCAGCAAAAACCACCCCAAAACTCAAGCAACATTAAGAGTTTGGTTTAGAAGAGTTAGTTTAGAACTGGAGTTCTTCAGTCTACACACAGAAGAGTCAGAGATTTATAGAGGTCAACAGCAAAACCCTTTCAATAATTAGAGAAACACAGCAAATCTTCACAAGCCTGTAACTTAAGAGTCTCTTTTCTCTTCACAGACAGCAAAATGCACAGCATTCCTTATTAATTCAAATACATTTTCTTTGGTCAAAAATCAAAACAGCATTTACTATGAAATTCTCTGAAGTAGTAAGATCACAGTGGCTGCTGACTTCAAAATTTAAGTATGATCGTATAGAAATTTAGTTCCAGTGACTTTTCTGCCCACTTGCTAAGAAATTAGTGGCAATTGCATTTGAAAGTCTGTTCCCCTTAATGTTTCCTCACAAAGCAGTGCCTCTCAGATGCTATACTGCTTATAGAGGCTTTTTAAAATGGCAAATGGTCAGCTGCACTTGCTTGTATCCCTAACGTTCAAAGTAATTTAATGCCAACTACAATTCCAGAAAACCTTCAAAATTTCCTGCAAATCCAAATTCAATTACACTGGTAGAGACTAATCAGTGACTACATGAGTGCTCTCCTGGTATCTGGGACACCATTTAAAGCCACAAATGTAGCACTTTTGAGTCTTTTTCTTCAGCAGGGAGGATGCTAACCAAAGCAGAAGAATCACAGCAGATAAACTTCCTCACTGTAACTCTGCCCCTCCTCTCCATTTCCTGTGCCAGCTACAGACACTGAATAAAAGGCACACAAGGCACAGGCTGAAACACATGTCCAGGAAGGAGCAGAGATGCAAGGGCAGCTTTGGACACCGAGGGGACATCAGGGCTGTACAAAGGCCCATGGTTCATGCCTTGGATTCCAGTGATGGCAAGTGGGAGCAAAGGAATTGAAGCCCACGCTGCAGCAGAAGGGCAACACCAAGGTACCTGTGTAGTGAGTGTGCAAAGAAGAAAGGAATGGGAAAAATCCCAAACTATTGGCTTCTGCACAGTAATGGCTGGGGAAAACCACGCCCATAGACAAGAACAGGTTCATTTGTACCTTCAGCTGCCTCCAGCTCCCTCCTTCCCTGGTGGTTTGCAGCTCTCTGGATCTGCTGCTGCACTGCCCCATCCATCAAGCGCCTGTGCTGCTGTTCTATGAAGGATAATGAACTTAGAGCAGCCTAACAAAGAATATTACATTATCCAAACCAGTGAGGTAACTGGAGACACGAGACAACCATCAGGCACGATCTGGCATTTGTCACTGTCTACAATCATCAGTGACACAGGATTATAGAAGAGAATTATTGGAAGACATTAGGGTTTTACTCAAACATCTGAGAATTATATTAAAGTCATATTTGCAGCAACACACTTACAGAAAATTAATGTTCTCTCTGTCACTGCAGGGAAAGGATAGGAGAAGCTGTAGGCACTTCAGACAGAATCATCTATCACTCAGTATCAGGAGCTGGTTTGGAGGCTAATTCTGGGCTCCCTCAGTTCCCAATAAAAAGCCAAGGGTCCTTATCCATTTAAGGCCAAATCTATCACAAACCTGGCAGCAGCTCTTCTTTACCCAAGGAGTGAGAAACCATTCTGATTTTTCCACAAAAAACCCAAAGCACCCATTATTCTTCTCCTCCAAGGAAACAGAAAGAGATGATTGATCTATGGAAAAAGTCTCCCTGTGCAAGTGTAAGCAATGCAGACATCACATATAAACTATTTTTAAAAAATCCTGTTCACTCTAATCATTTACAAGATTTAATTGAGATCTTGGACTTCTAGACATTGCAACTTATTTGATATTGCAAATTTAAACCTGGAAAAAGCATTAGCCCTGTAAGAAGAGCAGAAAATGAAAGCCTCAGATGTTTATTCATCAAAAGATGCTCCTTGTTTCCTCTGATTTCATAGACAGATAATACACCATTATTAATTTCATTCTGAAATCTAATACACTGCTGATTTTCCAAACTCTCATTGGCACAAAGGACTAAGAAATTTGTATAATCAGGATCTTACCTGTCTCTTTGAAAGAAGATAGGCATGGCTACAATACTGAGTAATTTAGATGCAATTTTCTAGCTGGGCTCCATACAGCTGTCCTTATTTAATATCACATTGAGCATAATCTCAGTCTTAAGGGATTAAAAATGTGCAATTATGCACAGGTCTGTGAGTTCTCTGACAGTGTGAGTTTTTAGATTCTACAAGGACAAATGGCTGGTTTTATTTACTTGGTTTTTTGTTAATTATTATTATTATTAATGTGAAACTGGTGGTGGATACAGAAGTTTTCTCTCTGTTATGCTCTATATTTAGAAGCAATTCCTGGGAACTGGATATTGGGAATACAGGAATGCCTGTGTAGCATTTGAAGCTTCCTCTTTTTCCATGGCTTGTATATTTGCACGTAATAAAATACATTACAAAAATTCTGCATCATTGATTTCTGGTAGGGTGTCAGCCTGGGATGTTATCAGGATGCTGACAGACTTCCAGAAAAATGACAATATTGTTAATAGAAAAAAGCAGCAACAGAAATCCATGACAGCTTTCTACAGGAAATGGGGAATTTCAACTTCTGACTCAAAAAGACTTGTACAAGGTAAGAGTAAATTGAAGAGAAAAAAATTAAATCAACTCTCTCCACTCCTGTCCTATTTCTCCTATGCTTTCAAGCATTGACATCCTTGGTGTCCATCCTTGAGGTTTCATTTAAAAACCCAAACCCTCCAAAAGAATTTTCATAAAATGCTCTTATTGAGGTATTTTTTTTAAAGTGATTCCTACAGGCCCCAGTTCCATGTGTTGCTTAATCAGCACTCTTGGAAACAACACCTCCTGCCAACTGATTGACAGAAATATTGTTTCCAGGAAAGCTAATTCAGCAAAACCAGGGTTTCACTGAATTACAATGAATATGATAAACAAAACCACTATAAAATATGGTTTAGGCAATCACACTCCCTTCACATGAATTGCTAAGGGATAAAATCTCTACTTTAATACAGGTAGTTTGTCACAGAAAGAAAACAGGAAAAGTTTAAGCAAATAAAGCATCTCCACTTCCTCCTCTGAGGCCCAGTTATTGATGAGTGCAGACAGTCTCCAGCAGGAACAGGCTGTTCACTGGTGCCATTTTTCTCCTACCTTTAGTAGCCATATGCAGCTAAAGTTTTGCTGCTGAACAAAAAACCTCACATATTGTATAAATATAAACACTTAAATCTAACAAAAATTAAAACTGGTGGCAAAATACAGAAACAAGGGGAAAGATTTTCTGGAAATCTTGACAGAAATGAAAGATACAATTTAAAAAAAAAATCACTAGGATCCGGGCTGTGTGATTTGATGCTGACACTGGTTTTTGTTGAATTTTGTTTGCTAAAATTTATGTCCAGCTATAGTGCTAGTAACACTGATACCCTCAGCAAGAGACCTCAAAACCCACTGGGAAATGCGAGTTCCTTTGTGAGTTCCTTGGATTGGGCTGATGATCCCTTCAGTGAAGACTTCAAGCCTCCACTTGGCTGCTTTTAGAACATAATCCTGCTCCCTCTGCAGTGGGGGCAGTGTATTTCTGGTCACGGTGCATCCTGGCACACGTGCACATCCCTCACACAGGGCAGAGCTGCACAGCCCCTGTGCTACACCAAAAACACCAACATTTGTGCACACTGCTGCTGCCCAGCAAGAGCAAGGGAACCTACAGCAGGGACTGTCCTCACAGAAATTGCTTTCTGTTTGCTTCCAGTCAGTGTCTGCCTTCTCAGCCCTTCCGCTTTAGGGCACATTTCCAACAAATGTTTTTACCCTATTTTTCATAAACATGGGTGTTCTCATTTTTAGAGGAAACCTTTAATCCTTTCCTGAATCCTGCTAAGCTTTTTGATACAATGATATGCTACAGCATATAATTCCAATACCAATCCTTACTTTGCAATATCATTTTTAGAATAGCTCATCAGAACTGAATACAAGATTTAAAACTGTGGTAGACAAGTGATTCCAAATACAGAACTGCAATATTTTCAGATTTGTTTTCCAAAACCCCATTCTCTAGGTTTATCCAGTGTTACGAACTTTCCTGACCACCATGTTCTGCCCCAGAGAGACATCTATTTAACCTTTCCACTAGGCTTTTTTCCCCCTGAGTGATTACAGTTAATTACATGCCTGTAATCTCTATGAGCAGTTGCAACTATTTTAATGTGCAAAACTTTGCCTTGGTCAATATCCCATTTCATCTTCTATTATGCTGACCACCAGCTGAGCTTTAAGCCACGTGATCTTCTTCAGTCTTCATGTTCCTAAATAAGAGCATAATCTGAAAATTCATTACTTTTTGCCTGTTTTTCCCACAATACAAGGAACTTTGACCCACCTAGGAAAATGTTATGCATGAGCATCAAAGCAAGCTAAAGAGCAAGGAATTGGAAAATAATTTTGGTTGCTAAGTTTCTGAGGTCATATTTGACGTGGAAAACATTGTACACTAATCAGAGGGCCCAATTTTTTCCCCAAACAACTTGATTTTCTTTAGTTGCATATAGATAGAAGTCCTCCTTTTTACATTTTGCCTCTCAAAACATGAGATGTGAGTCCAAATGAAATCCAGATCCATGAAATCTGTATGCTCATTTACATCACAATTACTTTGCAGACTTTTCCTTATTAAAAGGCAGTAATATAATTAGAGAAGTACTAATATAATCCTTGCCTGGTGTGGGAATATCCAGCAGTCAGAAATTTAGTCAAGACCCTGACTTTACCACACGGAGGCTTCTGAAGTGTCCCTCTCCAGTAACTTAAGGTCACAGGACCAATGGGATCTGAACCAAGACTGAAGTGAAGGTGAACGTTTCCAGTTGCTTGGTCAGCACCTGAAGCATTTTTGTAGTTTCATAAATTCACTTAAAATGCCTGCTCAAAAAACCTGCCCCGTAAGAAAGTTTTAATATTTGATGTTATATTTTAAGGAAACATCAGCCAGTCATTTATTTTTTTATAAGCCATTCCCTGTGTTAGCAGTAACACCGACTAAGGCCTTTGAGGAGGGAATTTCACTTAATAGAACAGAGCTTGGCACATCCTGTCTCATCCTGAGAAAAACTTAAATGTTTTCTAGGACAAGACTGTATCATCATAACCTCAACATTTTGCAAGTAGAATATGTTATGGCAGATGATTCAATTACTTTCCCCTTCATTACAAGCACTTCTGCTGTAAGAGTTTTACCCCAAGAAGCCTCCTGATTTTCTGTACTGAACCACATTCCCATTACTATTTTCGAGGCAGATGCAAAAGCTGCAAGAGCAAAGCTCCTGGATGATTCTATAATCAATTTAAAATGTATATTAAACCTCTCTATGTTAATACTTCATACTTTTAGTAGTGTATATAGAGATGTAGTAAGCCAAATGGGATTGGAATACATTCTCGATTTTCCTGTGAGACTTCTGAAGAGTGAAGAAAAACCAGCTTTTGAAGATTGTGTTTTTAGTACTGCACTGTAGCAAGCACTGCCACCTCAGAAATGTTACAGGGATTATAGCTTGGGAGCTTAGAAAATTACTCAGAAAACATTTTCCACTAAAGCATTGTATCTGTGACTGGAGTGTTTTGAAACAGGCTGCTAATTTAAACCATCAGGCATATTGTCATGTTCCTGTGGGCTTTTCAGGATGGATTCAAGCTCACTGAATCATGACTCTCATTACTGTGTTATCTTGCAATATCAGTTTACTATTCATGTTGTCCACGTGTCAATGGCCAACTTTCCAAAATAACAATGCAGAACAAAGTTGACGCTAATCCTGGACAGGACTGCAAAACTCCAAATGGACATGTTAAAATTACTGCCATTATCTTGCCCCACCAGATCAGTTTCAGCTGATCTGATAACTGTATCTGATAAATAAATAAATAGACAGAAGGAGTAAATGCTGCCACAGTGTCTTCATTAAAAAAAAAAACAAAAAATCACACTGCTGCTTCCCCTACCACCACCCAGAGGATCAAATTTATGTCCCAAGCTTCAGCTGTGAGATATCAAAAGCAGAGGTAGAAAATGGTCAATGTTTTTAAAGACTATGTTGTGTTCATATTTTCTTTAACTTTTCCACTTTGAAAGAAGAATCACATGTTGGTTGATGTATCAATCTGCCTTTTGTTCTTGACACTATTTTTAGCTTCCACTCAGTTTTTTCTCATTTTTACCTTTTCAGCTAATGGAAACTGTTGCACACACTGGTGGCAACTGTGATCTCAGATAGTCACAACACCTCAGAGCGAGTCACAGTAATAAAGGATTGCTTTACTACTTCAGCAGTTCAGAGAGAAAAAAAGTACAATTTTGAAAGCATCTTCAGGCACAAACTCATGCAGAAACTCATTAGAACTTCTCTACTCATCATAAGAATTCTGATTAAGCTGGAAAACATAAAATGCTTCAGGCCAAACAAGCAAGTGTGTCATTGTATATAGATCTCTTATGTAATTCTTGTAAATCATCTTCCAGAAGATGGCTTTAAATGCTGAAGCGTAATTAGGATAATTACTGCTTTGCAAGTAAAAGGAAGTTGTATCCAATAGGGACAAACGAGCCAGTTTGAAGAGATGGAGGAGGAATATGAAAGAAAACACATCATCCCAAATTCTGGTGTTGAAAAGATTCAGAATTAATTTCAGACTATTTAAAGAGTTTGCTTCATGTTGGAAATATTTCATTTTAGTGACAATATTCCCTACAGGGCTAACAGATTCTTTTAAAATTACGCTTGGCTCCCTGAGAGTCCTGCTAGATATCTTAAAAATTGAAGCGTTCAGCAGAGCGATGAAATAGGGTAAAAAGCTGCAATTCAGTGTGACTCTCTGAGAAGAGCAGGGCTGAAGAAAATGACTGGAAATGGGACATTATCACAAAATAGTTAATTTGCTTCTTATACTAAAAAGATTGATTTACAGTAAGTACCAGATGATGTGAAGCCCTAAGACAGACATCCTGACGTGACAGTGAGACTCCGGCACCCTTCCATGGAAGTGCAAACTTCAGAAAGTTTAAAAAAAACCCCAAACACAACAACAACCAAACCCCAAAACACCAAGGACACCCCCCAACTCCCACCCCAAGGATTGTGCTGAAAAAGCAAGTGTGGAAATGCAAACACTTAGAATCCCCTGCCCAAGACTCAGCAGCTCGCATCCTTTCTCAGGTTTGATCCTAACAGATGCATCAGCTGGAAGCAGGTCCCCTACAGCTTCATAAATTATTCTGTGAATTTGAAGATTAGTACAAAGTAATAAACAGGGGGAAGGAGCATAGGGACTACACCCCAGGGGAAAAGAAGTATTTTTGAACTCAGCTAGCCTGGGGGTTTTGACAAAGCTCAGATATATCCTGCAGCCCAATTTATGTACCAGGATATCACAATCTTTCGAGGTTCTTTAATAGCTGCATCAGTGCTAATTTTATGCTAATCTCTTACTGTGCACATCCATGATCATTAAGACTTCTGGAGATTGGATATTACACACAGTAGTTGATAATTTGTTAAATAGAGAGTTAATGGAAAATATCTGATAAATTTAAACATTAACTTTGTATTTGTTTCCCGTACAGCTGTACACAATAAGAAGTTATCTGGCTGCATTAATGTACTCTGTTTTTGCATGATTGCTTTTGTTAACTAATACAACGCAATATAAAAGCAGAGCTTTTTTAGAGAATACAGTTATTCAGATGAGGAGCCCTATTTCTTTCCAGTTCTGTATTACAAGAACAAAACTGCTACATAATCTGAGACAATAAAATACTTTCGCCTCTTTGATTTACCTGCACCTTATTAAATCGCAGTTTAATTTGTGTAATTACTCCAGATTAGTCCCACCTCCTGGAATAATTTTTAAATCTGTTGCCTATAACAAAGCTTTCATGCTGATAAGACTGAAAAACCTGTTGTTTCTTGGCTGTGCTGATCAACTTTGCTCTTATTGCCAAAGATAAATGACCCAAAGCAATCAAAACTGCATTAAATAAAATTATGGATGTGCATCATTTGTTCTTTAATTAAAGTAAATGCAGCCTTGAAAGATTACATACTCGTGTGGTAGTCAGTTTTACAGAAGTAGCCTTTATGTTTCCACAATACCAGTATATGTCTGCCTTTCTTGGAAGTTAAAATACAGCTCTGCTTCCACAGCAAGTATTTTTCTTTTTTGTTCTAAATTCAGTTCTGCTTAGAAATCTGTGCTTTGGAAGTAAATAAAATAATTACATTGAAAAATATTGTTTTGCAACTTCTGTAATTCCATTCACATGCTGGGGACCTGAGGGATTGCTTTGATTTAGTTTTATCCCTCATGGTTCAAGGCACAGGGCTCTCTTTTCACTGTTGACTGCTCAACCAATTCTGCCCCTGAACCAATTCCAACAGTATTTATCAACATTATTTAGCTGAAAATCTTAATGCAGGATCCATTGCAGTGAATCTCTCAGGACAAATATGAGGGCATGAACTAATACAAGTTTCCAAGTGCAGCTCAGTTTGCTTGTGTGGTTGCACATCCCGGAGTTGCTGTGCAGAGTCTGGAGCCTGAGCCAGGCAGTCCCCACGAGGATCCCAGCCTGAGCCCTGCCCCACTCCCACCACAGAGCACAGGGACAGGCAGGAGGTCCCTGAGTGGCCCCTGTGGGGCACAGGCAGCACTGAGAGGGTTTTGGCACCTTGGGGGGAGCTCCTGTTGTGCAGGACTCCTCACTGGTATCACCTGTGTCAGTGAGAGCTTTGATTAAGTACCTGCCACAAGTCTCCAGGGTCCCCCATCCCCTTCTGTTCCCACAGAGACGTGCAGGATGACAGGCAGCAGTGCTCCAGAATGTTAAAAACCACCCTAAAAATTGTGTAGACTGAGATCTTGGAGAACTCAGAGGAAAAAAGTAAAAGGTTTCTATCAATGTATTTGAGATATTTGCTAATGACTTGTGAACCTTGATTACGTGACTGCAGTGTCTCCCACTTCTTACCATTTACTAGATTTTTCATTACTATCTAGGGAAAAAAAAAGAAAACACACTTTAGTATTTTCAGTTTCCTCCCCTGTTCTCACAGTCCATCCTCTTTATAATTTACTACGTTCATGTGTGTTAATAGAAAAAGGAAGGTGCTAAAAAACCCCCTGTAAGGATAATTGTCTGTTCCAGGTTTATAAGTTATACCTCATGGCAGTTTGTGTAGGTATTAACTCATCTGTTAAAAAAAAGAGATTATTTCCTCTCAGAAGTCTTGCATTTTGATAATATAATACCACAGCAATCTATCATTATGTTCTAAAAGAAGAGAATCATTAAAATATTGCAAACAGCTCTGGATTTCATATGTTGCTGTAAACTATATATTTTATAACTATATAAAATTAAAACTTTTCTCTCAGATTATTTTCTATGCACTGTCTCACGTTCCAATTAATTACATTTAAGTAGTGTGTGGCTATGCAGGCACTGGGCTTTCTGTGCCATCAGACCAGCCCTACACAGCTCCATGTGCCCTGTCCCTCAGAAATGCTCTGACATAACCAGGTAACGAGCTGCTCTCTCCCTGCCTGTAACCACTCCCCAGCCTCCTTCCCCCATCCTCTGACTGCTAGATCTCAAATTGGAACTACACCAGGGAAATCTAATTAGTCTCTTCCAGCCTCATCAGCATCAGATTTTGCAGAGCCACAGGGCCCTCAGTTATCTGAGCTGCTGCTTCATCCCCAGTGATGATGCAGCTGGACCCCCATGGTCTTCAATGTCAATAAATAAATAATAAAGGCATGGACTGAGGTGAAGGAGCTTTACAGGTGATTCTGAGAGGCAAAGCTGCTGCCAGCAGCACTCAGACAGAGACCAGGGAGGTCTTGGTCCGTTGTTATGCCCAGGATCACACAACAGCCTCCCTCTGCCCAAGTCATTGAACAGAGGAGTGGAAAACACCTCTGCAGGAGGGGAGACTTGTTGAACAGGAATCTATTTGCACACATTCCTTCCTCAGTGTAAAACCTTTTCACTCTACACTGGCATTGCAGTCCTAACCAATACAGCAAACACAATTTTCAGGCTTTTGCATTTAAAGCACCATGAGAGCCAGCTATCAATATGCCACGAGTTAATTTCATCCTTTAAAACTCCAGAGGCCAGAAGTGACGGGCATGCTTGCAAGGACAGTGCTTTTCTACAGTTTCAAATAAATGTGTCAGTTTTTCTGAACGCTGTAGTCCCAGGCCCATCACATTTTTTGTTGGTTGTACCCTTCCTGCTCAGTTGGACACAGCCAGCTGATAAATGGGTGAGGAGAAAGGGCCCAGTGTGAGCTTTCCTGACTTTCTTGACTAAGTATCTTTGTTGGAACTAAAGTTCACCTCTTTCCCTGCATAAGGGACCTACGTAGAGAGAAAAACAAATCTTGATTCCTTTGGAAAAAAAAAAAACAAAACACCCAAACAAACATTTTTCTTTAATCTCCCTAAGATCAGGCAATTTGCACATGATGGTTTCTTCACTGCCTGAATTTCTAGATGGATTTCTGCTGGGCATTCTCTAAGCTCCCTCACTTTTAATAGGTCATCCATAATTTTTACTGTGACGGCTGCATACATATAGAGGCATTACGGTACTAAGGTATACTACAGCTCTATCTTCAAATGTTTGGTTATAATTTAGTACTTCATCACTCTCCCAGCTGCTCAGTGGCACACTCAGGTTTCTTTCTGCCTCCCTTTCATGACATCTGTTCCTTCCTCACAGGTACCCTTTCTGAATTATAGGCTATTTGAAGCGTTCACTCAGTCCTAAAATCCCTTTCTTGTTTTAGTTAATCTTCAGAATTACTTCCTTCAGGAGCTGGAGGCTATTATTCAGTGAGCCTGCCTTTATATTTGCCCCTTGCGTTTTAAGCATCTAGAACAAAATAGCCAAGCGTACAGAAAATCAAGTTACAAAATTTTGAACTTGTCCCGTGATAAATCTCTCCCAGGGTGAGGGATGCTCACACATAGCTGGAAAAAATTTACCCTTAAAAGTGCAGGAATCCAAAACAATGAGCACATCTTAAGATAGGTCACATACTACATTATATTTTTATGAATAGAGAAATAAAAGTCTTAGATGAAGACAACAAGATTCTGTAAAGATTTTTTTAAGATCCAATAATCTTTTCTTGACAATGTAAACACAAATGGGAACACTTACTGAAATAAACAGTAATTTATAGACACAAATATTTAAAGGTACAGGCCATAATGAATAGAACATCACGGAAGCAACACAATTTTATTTAAATGTTCTAGCAATGTGAGCCTCTATTAGCTTCAATTTTGCCTATTTTCATCTTGTAGGCAGCTTTTCAATTTGCCCAAGTTTCGTGTTTCAGAATTTCTAATACATAAGCAACAAACTCTTGTTTTTAAGCACACACCAAATCAACCTCCACAAAAATCTCCTCAAGTCACCACCAGTATTTATGTCTCAAGCGTTTGGTGTATTTCCCTCTCCTTTGTAAACAAACTGAAGACTGTGTTTCAATTTGAAGACAAATAGGTTTCTCTTGAAAAATTCAACGTAAGAACATATTATGAGCAAAGAAATTTACTGTGATAGCGGAAACTTTTCAAAGGAGGCCTCGAAAATAATAATACAATTAACAGCAAAGTAAAACAGCCTGTCCTTAGTGCATTTGGGAAATGACTCGGGAACAACCCAGTGAAAGTCTAACTGCACACATCATTTTTATGATCACAAAGAATTAACTTAGGTCCAGCTGAACAATGACCTCTTCACTTAAAGCACTTTACCAGAAGTCTCACTTTTTAACATCAAAGAAGTTACAAGGCTGCATTTAAAGAAAGCATTCACTTAACAAGTCAGATCTGAAGTGCAGTCCACTACTGCAGTCTACAGCCTTTAATCAACACAGGCAGCACCTGGGACAAAAATCTGAGTCTTTCATAAAAGCAGGGCAAAAAACCACCACAAAACAACAAAAAGCCCAGATGAAATATTTCTTTTCATCAGCAGGTAAAGATGGCGAATGAAACACAACATGTAACTTAATGTGAGGTTTAAGCTAAGACTCCAAGGAAAGGAAAGAAACTGAAATTTTCAGTAGAATCTCATAGGTATCCAAAATCAAACTATGCTCAGTCAAAGTTTGAAGGAAAAAAGAAGTCAAGCTCTAGAATAAAATTTATGGAGGATGGAAAATCCTTCAATATTCAAAATTCAATAAGGAATCCAAAACTCTATAAAAAAGGATGATTTTATATCGGTAGCAATACTGAAAAGTCCCCACCAAGCACCTTGTTTCAGGTAATTTCTCTTAAGCCTACTACTTTTGGTCCTCTGAAAACACTGGTCTGTATTTGTAAGGTGTAGATATATTTGCTTCATTTTTCCAATTTTACCATCAAGGATGGCAGATCAGCATATGAATCTTGTTATTTACTTGACACTACACCTACTGGAAAGAGTAGCATAATATTTTGAATACTATTACATAGAGAACTGCTTTGCCAATCACTGCAAACAAACAAAAGCTCTTTAAATCTTAATTTCTTCATTAAAGTAATGGGTGGAAATGACTAATTAGTCCTAAAAAAAAAACCAGTTCAGGAAGAAAACCTCCCTGGTTGTACAGCAGTTTCAGATATTAGAGTGACTAATGTGGTCATTACTGTGGAACACCAAAGCCTGGAGCTGAGAGCCAGACAGTGTTTGGTTTAATGCGTTACATCAGGACAGACAGACAACAGTCTCAAGGAGAAAAACGAAGCATCATCCAAACAAATTCATAATATGCCAGGTTACTGCGAGTGACAAGGGAACAGGAATGTGGTGTTCAGGATGGAAGAGGAGGAGAGGCAGCAGGAAAGTGTGGCTGCTGCTGGAGGAGGCTGCTGGAGGAGGCTGCTGGAGGAGGCTGCTGGAGGAGGCTGCTGGAGGAGTGTCGCCCTGGTTTTCACAGTGTTCTATGTTTTTACTTTTGTAGTAGAAGTTCTCATGCATTTTCTATAAACATAGCTCTTGTTTTCTAACCGGCCGAGAATGTTTACTGAACTTCTGGATTGTTGTTCATTCCTTTCTCCAAGACGAAGAAAGGTGATAGACTGTGTTCCTATCCTGTAAAATGCTAGAGGTGTTAACCTCATCTACCAGTGTATGATTGTTCTAAAAGAGGTATAAAAGTGTGATAATAAAGGTGGGCAGAGTCCTTTTGGCTCTGCTCGGTGGTCTGACCTGCTGCCAACCTGCTGTTGAGTCTGCGTGTTCGTGTCCGACACTGCAACAGAGGAGGCTGCCGGAGGAGGCTGCTGGAGGAGGCTGCTGGAGGAGGCTGCCGGAGGAGGCTGCTGGAGGGGGCTGCTGGAGGAGGCTGCTGGAGGAGGCTGCTGGAGGAGGCTGCTGGAGGAGGCTGCTGGAGGAGGCTGCCTGCACAGTGCTCAGGGCGCTGCTGCCTCCCAGACAGGTCAGACCCCACCAGCACCGAGCTTCACCAAACTGCTGTGCCCAAACTCAGGAGCAGAGCAAAACCACTGCCAGCAAATGGAGCTCAACAGAGCTGAGCAACTGCCGAAACAAATGAAAATAATAACTTCCCCCTGTCCAACAATTTACAAAAAAACCATAGTGACATGTTCCCTGTGCATAACCCATAGTTTATGGTGTTGCCAACTGCTGTGAGCAGAGAAGAACAATCTACAATGACTTGAACTGGGACAAACACGGAAAAAGTGAAATTTGATGAGACTCCCTTGATGGTGAATAAAAACATTCTGAGATAACACAGTAAAAAAAAAAAGCCAAGATTAAAATTTTTGACCTGTCAATGCAGCCATTCGTATTTAAAATCCCTGTAGAGTGACATTTCAAAAAACTATTATTTAGATTTCTATTATTTCAGTTTGCGAGGCCCAACAGCAGTAATTCAGTCGGCACAGTTCCCTTCTCATTAACACTCCTCAGTGCAGCAAACTCTCCATGCCACAGGATAAAAGAGGAACTGTGGCACCTCTCAGGGCCTTAATTACCAGGGCAGCCCCAGCTAACCCAGACAGCAGAGCTCGTTCACTAAACCTACACTGAATTAGGTCACTAACTGGACTCCAGGACACTTCCCCCTGCCATTCATGATAGCTAAATATGATCAAAAGTTTCCAGAGATGTTAAATGTAATCACTGTTTTTGGGTCTAATCTGCTTAAAATAAAAACTGGAAAACTGCCAAAGGCTGTTTGGAAGGAAAAAAAAAAAAAAAGAAAAACACAACCAAGCACAGCTTATTTCATTTTTACCTTACTGCACAGCTGCCAAGTAAATTTAATAAGTCTTTGTTTTATGAAGAATCCTAAAACTAGTCCAAAACCAATTTTATATAGCCAAAAGGTACTAAATAAATATACTTTCACTGTAATACACAACTACTTTTTTTGGTCCCTTAAAAGCAGCTCCAATTTTACATTTCATTTGTTTTGGTGTGTGTTAACATGTAACTTGTCCCCAAATTAGAATGACAAAATAACCACGACTTTCTAAATATCCAAAATGTTTCCCAGTTGCCCCTCTTTCATGCTTATCTGTGTAACTACTTCCAGCTTATGCACAATGCTGACTTCTCTTCTGCTCCAAAAATTCCCTTTCCTATTTTTCTTCAGGTCTATTTCTGTGAACTTCTGGTTTTCTCCAGGCTGCACTCCTAACCACAGCTCTCTCTTCACTCCCTACAGAAGAAATGCCTGGTTTCCAACCTACAGGCCCAGCTCATCCACAACATCTTCCTTCTCTACTATTATGTCCTGCTGTGGGCATTCCTGGCAGGAAAGAACTGACCAACCTGACATCTTTTACTATAAATGTTTTTATCCTTCAGCTCTGACATCTTTCTAGTTCAAATACTCTTATTCTCTGCCCTGGCAGAACTGTCTGCTTGTAATCCTAGACTGCTTTATGCTATTTCTGTCTTTTTTTTTTGTTTTGAACCATTTTCTCTTTTTTTGGTAACATTTTCTCCCATTTTTTTCCTCTGTATGTAATGATTTCTTCAGACAATATATGCCTAGAAGCTGACTTTCCTTATGTCATTCTTTGTTGCCTTCCATCTCTTCAGCATCAACAAAATGTAAGTTTTTCATCACTCTTCATACTTTATCCCCCTTTTGCTCCAGTAACTCTTCCTCCTCAATGTCACTGCCATCCCCATGCCCTTTTCCCCACCACATCACATCTGTCCTGCTCTTTTCCCTTCTAACACACACAGCTCTTCCTGGAAGCATAACCAAATTCCCAGCAAGCAGCTTAGGAACAGCAGTCAATATTCCAGCTTCTCTTTCACCCTCAGACCCGGCTTAAAAGCACTGATCATACCCTGCTCAGTGCCTTTCCCTCCCTCAGCCCTGCCTTCTCCTGGTGCTCTCTCTCCTGCTCTAACTCTCTTCAGGATGCCCTTCACAGTTCAGCCCAAGTTCAGGCCTTGGGCTTCTTTCTTCTCCTGTGCCTTGTCTCTGAGCAGTTACATCTGCTCTTGGGGCTGAGGTTACCACACCACACCCAAGCAGTCACAAATAAACCACCCAGCCCCAGATCCTTCCAACTAACCAGAGGGAAAACCTATCCTCCTTACCCCAAAGGACAGAATCTAACCAATATTATCAGCTGAAAACTTTCTAAAGCAAGTCACATGCAAGTTTAACGCAACATCTACTGCATGCTGTTTCTCATTCACTAATTAAAGATTTGGGCTTGGAATTCCATGTTACATCATTTCTCTTCCTGGTGGGTTTATGCCCTTTCTGAGCTTATTCATTAATAACTCTGCTGCAAAAATAATTTTGCTTGCTTTTTGCCTTGGTCATGCCACTCTATTCTTTGCACTCAGTACTCAGATTTTCTTTCATGGTCACATCCAATTCCCAAATTCCACATGAATGCACCCTTTGGAGGAACGGGTGCTGCTTGCAGAAGTTTGAGGCCTTTCTGTGAGCTATCTGAGGCAGTATCAGCTAGTTTGTTAATTTCAGTGTGCACTTGTAATTCTGATAAATGTTAACAGGAATTTAACATGAATACAACCCCACAGTCTGCTCATATGCTGTGGGACAAGTCTCCTTCTCCTACCAAAATGTCATTGAGGAGGGCATTACAGTATCCAAAAGGCATGTCCCAGACTTAGCTCAGAGTACTCAGGGAAGTCCTCTGAATTAGCAGTCTCTTCCAGTTCACTACAAATTAGTGTAAATCTTTAACATTTTAATACCAAAAAAAAAAAAAAACCCAAGAAATCAAAACCAAGACCCCAAAGAAAAAAACCAACAAAAACCCACACATCAGTAAGAGCAATAATGCAAGTAATGAAAAGTTCGTGTTTAGAAGCACCCAGAGCTACACACATTTCACCTTTCATAAATCTAATACAGTCAAAACAAAACAAAAAAATGCCTTGGGGTTCCATCTCTAAACATTCAGATCAGGGTGGCAACATCACTCTCATGTTATAGTAAAGTACAATCATGGTGTGCCTACTCAACAGTTTAAATGAAAGTTTATTTCATTTATTAGTAAATAACAGGGCACAATAATAAGAATTATACAGACAACTGTACTTCCTACTTACTTATAAATAAAATCATTCTAGTAATATCTGTTTACCTGTGGTAGCTATGAAGTACCTCTCACGTAGGTCTTGCTTCAGACAGCAATTAAGTGTTCAGTGTGTGACTAAGCCAGCCCCTAATTAAAGTCAGTGGGAGCTTTTCCACATATTAATGACAGTTGGTTGAGGCCCACAAGAAATTGTGCAAAGAGTTGTGTATGGCACTTAACAGGCCTTTGGAAGGAAGATCAGAAATGCATTGCAAGCTTCCCATTCCAGACCCACGTGCTGAAGTCAGGTGCCCAAAGGCTGCCCAGGCCTTCTGATAAACAGTGAAATGATCATGCACAAATCCTCACAACCCTGCTCTGGCTGAAGGTGATGCTGAAGCTCCCACAGAGCCTAAAGCCTATCACCCAGATACCACATTTAACATACAGACAGCACTGAGAAATACACTGCATCATGTATTCCTACACGTTAAAAGCACAGCTTTTGCCCAATAGCAGATCTCAACATCTCTATAAAGAGCCTGCCTACCACAACAGCCAGTCACTCACACAAGCAGTTTTTAGGATCTAACTTTTCTCAAAACGTCAGTTATGGCTGCTCCCAGCTGTTCCCCATAGGTCAAATCAATGAAGAGGCAGAATCTCACCTGGATATAGGTCAAACAAGAAGGAAAGAACAAACTAGGTTTGAAAGCAAAATTTCAGTTTCTATTTTCTTAGACAAATGCATTTCCCACACAAACCTGATCACTTCCATGTCTTCTCAACAGTGGCTGATTTTTTCCATCTTTCCCTCTGGGATGATCTGTTTCTATTTCCCAGTCACTTCTATTCTATGCTGTACATAGAATATTCTTGGCTGCTACAAATTTGTTTCTGAATTGCTCAATAACCAAGGCCAAGAGAACATTAAATAGTTTATACAGTCATTCCACTTAGATCTGCCTAGATTTTAGAATTTTCACATTCTCATAACTTGTTTTGATTTAAGAGAGGTACTGCTACTACCCTCACCCCTTAGAAGAGTTTACTGCTACTACCATCTACCCATCTTAGAAGAGTTTGAAGTCAGAAAGACCAGCAGCTATTTACATCTGACCTTCATTTAATTCAATTACGAGTCTAATAACCAAAGTATCTGCTTTCCAATTAAACAATATTGAGCTTATACTGAGTAACACAATGGTTCCTCTGCTGTGATCTACAAGGCCATGAAAAAGTGATGCTTAGGTAGTGTACAAAGCCTAGGACTTTCTTTTCAATTATAACATCCTTTCATCATTTTCAATTACTTTCTCAAGCACATGCTTCCAACTCAACATCGCCACAACCTACAAAATTCACTGCATCTACCAATGTATCATTTCAATAGTTAATCAGACCTACTATTTAAAAACAAGAAACCCACCACAAAAACCAAAAAGCCCTCTTTCAGATGTGAACTTTTTTTGCCCCTTTTCACTGAATTAAGGTACCCTTTCTGTATATTGTTTTTTTTTCTGCCTATAACAAATTTAGACATCTTAAGCTATCTTCTAATAAACTTTGGATAAATTGTGCTGGCTTGGCTTATCCAATGTTTTACTGCAAGTATTCTCCCCACTCCTCAAATAGTTCTATGGTTCCTCGCTGCACCATCTAACCTTTTACAACATTCATTTTGAAAAACAAAACATGGATAAACACACAATAACTGCCTACTGTTATATGGTACAGAACCCCCATTTTAAAATTATTACATATTAAAAACTGATGACAATTGCAGGGAGGTTTTTGTTTGTGTTGTTTTGGATTTGTTGGGGTTTTTTTGGTGGTGTTTCATTCCTGTTAAAAAAAAACCCAACACAACCCATAAATGTAGCCACCCAGCATTGTAAAGGCACAACTGAGGGAACTGCAGAATCTCCAAATGTGATTTCTCCCAGAAAAAAAAGCACACAAAGCTGTGCAGATGCTGCTCCTTGCTGAGGTGACTGAGGAAGTTCAGTGCTCTTTGACCATGGCCCTGAAATTGGTGCTGGCTCACACTGGAAGGGGCTTGGTCCCAGTTCTGTGGGCAGAAGCAGCTCCTGGCTGCCCACACGAGCCCCCTGCACGCCCACTCTGACACAGGTGCCCACTGGCTCTCAGTGGTCTTGTGAGTCTTACTTTTTTAAGTGACAACCAAATAATTAAGCATAGTTAACACCTCTCTGAGGGTTACACTGGGCACTCTCCATGTGTCTGTCCCCCAGGGCAAACTAAAAACTTCTGTAGCTTGCAGCAAGTTAAGGGGCTATTAATTCAGTTAAAAAAAGCACTAAAACCAGAGAGAAATTCCATTAAGTGTGGACACCATGCATCTGCTACTGAATCTCCATTCCAAGGACTTCCCACAGCCCAGGTCTCTCTGCAGGTAGGTCACAGGGCTGGGACACAGATCCTCCTGCCTCCTATGCTCTACTCCTTTACAGTATCTTTACTTCTAAGAGAGTTTAATAACCTTTTTTAAGGCACAGAAGACAGAGTGACACATGCACCATCTCCTTCTGATGTAAGCTTAGCCAGGGTAGGAGTTTTGACCCATGGTATTGCCTCAGTCACTTCCTCATACAAATCCTGCACCCAATCTAGCAAGGACAGTGAAACACATCATCATCAGTGAAGAATTCACAGCTGCTCAGCACAAGGGTCTGTCCTTCTGGCATGCAAGTCCTAGGGCCAATTCCCCACTCCAAATCCAGCTTGTGGCACTTGCTAAAACGGGCACATCCAGAGACTGAGAGGCACCACATAAAATAATGCAACATTATGCAGACAGCTTGAAAAAAAAATTATCATCTCTGTCTGTTGGTTCTGAATCAATGCTATCCCTGTGACATTTTGGACAAGATTGTTGGGGTAACTTTAGTTTAATGACTAATTAGCAAACTTCTGCAGGAATAACATGGCAATGTACTAGACAAAATGTCACATCATAGCCATGCCAGGCTTCTCCTGACACTTCCATTGCACTCACTGTCTCTTTTTGGGCTGGCAGAGCAGGGAGGTTGCTTATGCTACAAAAACTCATTATGTTTAGAAACAACAAACAAACTATGAAAGCCATAAATATTTACAGCACAAAACATAAAACATGAAATGCACAGTCAGTGGAATAATCAATCCCCTTAGAGTCAGAAGCAATTTCTGCTCCATCTTTGTATCTGAGTCTCTTAGTAGCATAAGCCTGAACTGGTCAACATTGCTTCCTTTCTCCAAGTGACCTTCCTGACAGCTTCCTCACACAGTTTAATGGACTGGCTTCAGGAGAACACCACAGTTATCATATGGAACTTCTCTTTTGCTGTAAAAGCAGTGGGTAAATTATATTAACTGCTTTGGCATCCATTGAAAAATAAAGACACACATCTTGCAGATAACTTGCTAGATACAGACAATATTCTACTTGCAGGTGAAGCTGCAATCAAGGTCCTTCACTTCTTTAACAAAAGCAGTTTGCTATATAAGTTATGTACTGACTACTTGTACTCTGTTTATTGCAAGTGAGCAATGAAACTTGGCCTTTGGAAGAGGCTGAGTGTTCCACCAGTTGGCATATCTGTTTGATCAGATGAGAAATTAGTACTTTCACCATTATAAATCTTATGCTTTGCCAGGACAAATTGCTAGGACAGGACTTAAGGACTGGCAGCACAGCCCCCTGGAAAAGCAGCAGCTCCTCCCACTCTGGGGAGTTTTTTGATGGTTCAGACACAGTGTGACAGTGAATTTTACTGATTTCAATTTAATTTTTAAAAAATAAGCTAGATGCTAACATTTCCATTACTGAGTACCAGAACACCAGTAGTTTGAGCAAACTGGTGACAGGGTAACACTATCAACCCCCCTCCCCAAACACTTAATTCACACACGGCTCCCAATGCCTGAGACACACCCTCTGTGGCTGCAGTGGTCAGCGTGTGCTTTGTTCTGTGTGATGTTTGTTTATTTAGTTAGTACACATTGCCACAGCCCGAGGAAGAAGTGTTTAAAAATAATGTCAATAGACAAAGGATCTTACTTAAGAGTCACCTACCTAACCTTGCTGCTCTTCCTGAGGCAAAAGCAAATATGAATTCATTCAGGGCCGTTCTATTATATATGCAGGGAAACATTTATCAAACCCAGAATGAGGAGGAGTTGCTCCCTACACAAGGTCTGAAGGATCATGCCTAATACCTAAAGTTTAATTTCAAGATTTCAGAAATTCTCATTTAAAATTACCTGAAGCAAAGTCTAAACAGGGAACGATAAGAGAAGTAATGGGTGTACCAATTTGGGTACTGTGTCCTGTTCCTGATAGGAAGCACAATACATCTTGTATTAAAGATTAGGACAACAAGTGCAAGCCACCCCAGCAACAAAGCAGTACAATAGCCAGCAGAGATGGTGTTAGCATTAACTCTGAATTTCCTCATTGCTGTCAGCCACTTTCACAGCACGTCTTCTTGATGTATTCTCTAATTTCCTTGACTTTAAAAAGGAATTCTTTTAAAGGAAGAGGTTGAGGAGTTATTAGTTCAAGAGACTGAAATAACCATTCTCTTTCAATTTCTCTTTTTTCTTGCCTTCCTTCATTTTACAGGTTTCAATGTAGAATTCTTCATACATCACTTTAAAAAGTGTATCTCCTCCCATTATCACCTTATCTTCTCTTCCTTAATTGTAACCTTTTTATTCTTTTCCTTATGTCTTCTTTGCTCTCCTATACCTCATTTCTCCCCTTAAAATAGTCCTTCTTGTTCTCTATTTTCCATCCCCATGTCTCTTCATCACATCAAATTTATTCATGTCTACTGAATATTCAGGCAAGTTCTTCTATCAAATATTTCAGCATTGGTGTGGCGAGGGAGCTCAAGGGAAGAATTCCCATTCATTTCTAAAACTGCTGTGACCATCAGTAAGACCTGTACTAGGCTTTTCCCCCCTTCCTTCCACTGAGAGAGAATAGCTGGGATAGAGAACAGCACCACAAACCCCAATCACACAGAGTTCAGGACCCCAGTTCATTCAAAGCAGGTCAGAGATGGACAGTGAAGGGTTAGGGAACAGCTACAGGACCTGTTACCTAACCCTACCCTTTCTCTGCAAATCCAGCCCAAACAGATCCTCAGTTCTTCTGGTTTTTAAAGCAAGATCCATCTTTTCAGATCTACTGCCCAATGACAGAACTTCTGTACAAAGATTTCTTAAAAAAAAGAATGTTGCAAATCAACATATCACAGCAGCACCTCTCAAGTAAATATTTAAATATTTGAGTGTTATTATGGAACATTTAAAAGCATGAAACACTAGTTTAATCCAAGGTAGGACAAAAGCTACAATGTTTCAGTAGTTTATTTCTCTTTCCCCTTTGCACATCATAAATCAGCAAGGCGGTATGTTTTCCTTCATTTGTAAATTATTAACTCTGATTTGCTAAACGTTGAGCATGATGCATGCGAAACATGATCAGCAAGGGAAGTTCTGTAAGCAAAGCATCCACCACAGAATCCATGCTTTTCTTTCTGATGAGAAAAATACAGTGTTGCCATGCATGACTTTTTACAGGCAGCCACACATGCACTGTGATATCCCACATGTAACACATCTTCCTTTTCTACACTGAAGAGCTGCTATTAAAGATTGTTGCCTATTTTCATTTTGATTGCCAGGAATAAGAATGGAAATGTGTAAGGAATTAATGGGTTTATTCAGTCACAGGCATACGTTCGGACCTTTTCAAAGCCTTGTTCTGCTTGTGCAGTCATGCTTTTAAATTACCTTTCATTATTAATATAGCTCCTATTAGCAGCTCTGCTTAGCAAAATACCTCTTTTAATTTGCACCTAATTTGAGAAATTGACAAATGTTTTGACGATATTAACCAGTCCATTTTGTCTCTTGAATGTAAGAATTCACTTCCACCAGAGTAGACTAAAGATCACACCTGTAATGACTGACAGTGGGAGTGTGAGGACAACTGTCAGATAAGGGACAGGCAAAAGATAAAGCCACCTCTTGATAAAAAGAAAAAAAAATCCATTCTAATAATTTAAGATCTGTGCAGTTGTATTTTAACTCTAATTTCAATTAATAAACCAACGTACAAGTTACATGATTCCATCAGACTACACTCAATGCAATGCACCGACACAGCCAAAGACAAACAACAAAGAGGAAAAAAAAACCTCTAAAAACACAAGAAAATGTATCAAAGAACTCTAACGATCATTGAAACACTAAGACTGGGTCACCATCAGCTCCAAATTCAGTACTGCCTTTGGATAGGGGCTTTTTTTCCCTAGAAACAATTTTTTCTCCCTTTCTAGCACCCTAGAGACTCCATGTGAAAAATGACCCAATTGAAGTCAGTTTTGTCATTCTCCTTAAAGGTAAGTTCCCAACTCTGATTTTTGAATTGTATGCTATTTCTGTAGCATACAATTTATTTAGCAAATACAATCAAAGTGATTTATGACACGTGAAGTGTGCAAGTTCTACAATGAAGACAAAGTTTCCTGAAATTCATATTTGGTGAATATTCCCTTAGAATAGACACATCTAATGATAGATTTCTGACAATATCTGAATATTTCCGAGTTACTGTGAGAACAAGGAGGAGACACAAACACTGAGATTAGCCAGTGCCTCTCCTTTCTTCTTAAGTGGATGGGCAAATTCCTTAAAATGGCAGCATTATGCTTCTGGCATGCTCATTTCTTCCCCTCCTCCTCGGGTTTTCTGTGGCTTCACAAGGTTGTGTTAGATACAGGCAATCTCTTCTGAGACAAAGAGCTGATTTCTCACAGTCACAGAGATATAATTAGGTTTACCAGGGATAGATTCTGCTACCTTATTCCACATACACCAGAAGTCAGTAAGTAGATGAGACCTCAAAATGATTTATCACCTGAAAGAGAGCTGATGGTGGAGCATTGCTGTACGTGAGGCTGGAAAGAAAGCAGCAATGTGCACATGGAGCTCTTCCAGTATGAGCAGTTTTTCACTTGTCAAAAATCAATTTCATGTGCCGCCCTGCTTTCTGCTCATCTGGCTTTGTTAGCTCCTTTCGGAGTTCCCACCAAGCCTCAAAACTGCAGCTCACAATGGATGTGTCTGTGGGATTGCCTGTGTCAGTAACAACTTTGATCTGCCATCTTCACACGTTACCTAAATGTTTACTGCATAATTCCTTCCTCAAGGAGGACCTGAAGTGTGCAAGAGTCTGGATGCCATGCAGTGCTTTGCACAGATAACCACTGACCTTAAAATACACCTGCATCCACCTCTCTGCATTCAGCTCCCTTCCCCTGGGAAAGTGCTTCTTTACTTTGGCTGAATGTAATCTCTAAGCAGGAGCTGAAACTGCACACTTGCTTTCAGCAGCACAGCAAGTGTTGGAAGGCACTTATTGATTGCATGCAAGTGTACAACTACAATTTCCATATTTTAGTCTAGGATCTAAGTTCTTTTTATTAATTCTTCAGCAGACCAATAAGTGCTATGGAAGTCTGAGAAAAATTCAACACCTGCACATGCAAATATGATTACCTTTCTAACCAGTCCGTGGTGCTACCCATTGACCATTGAATTTTCCCCCTCATTTAGCAGTGTATGTGTTAGAGATGCCCTGTGGACCACATAAGCAATTTCTGCAGTGAATCAAGTAGTTAAGAGAAAGGTCAGTTCTGTGCACTGTTAGAAGAATAGAATATTTATTCCCCTACTCCAAATATGGCTTTTCCCCCCCTTAATATCCATTGCTGCCACATGGAAGAAGTATGAGTTTCTTCTGTGCTTAAAATACAACCCTAACCCTTTTCTCCATGAGATGGGTGCTACGTGTACACACTTGTACAAAATTAAACACAGTTCAGACAGACTCGCAATACATAACATACATACTCAAGGGCTGAAAGTGCTGTTTTGTCTCCTACTTCAATAAATATGGCAATGAGAAACTCAGATGAAGGCCTCTAGCATATGGGCTCACAATTATGATTCAGATTATTCTTGTTTGTATACGTGTTTGCACACATATAATAAAATGAAACTGTTGAATAGAAGTGCGTCTGTCAAAATGTGATGACCCAACAGTTAATAACAATGCTGTATTTACAGCAGGAGTAATGCACAGTCTCTTGCATCTTAAAATCAGTTACAGAAAGGGCAAAATCATGCCCCAAGAAGAATTATTTCACACACACTCATATCTCTTGAGAAGTATGCCAAGTTATTCATTCTACAGTTATACGTCAGAATACTACAGGGTGGGTGTGTAGGATGCCTGTATCTATATAAAGATCCTAAGGAGCTTCTTTCTCCTCTTACATTTCCTCTTTTAAATGCTTCAAACCTCTCACCACGCAAACACTCAGTGATGCATAAGCTCCTCCTAAGTTCCTTCAGCACCTGCAGCATCATCAGGTGTGGGGGAAATGAATTAGAGCTTGCTGAAGAACAGCAAAGAGCTGGCACTGCAAGCTGCCTCTAATTACACTCAATAAATTTCAGCCCTTAGTTTTTTCTCCCTGAAAGAAATATCTGATTTGGAAAGCAAAGAACAATTTTAATAGCCCTCAACCAGTTTAGAGGATTAATTTGACATGCATCAGTATATATGCTACAGTGGCCTCTTTATTTTGGTAATTATTTTGAATTCACTTTACACGAAGCAGTTACAAAAAAGCATTTACTGAAATATGGGGTATAAGGTTCACATAAAACTTATTTGACTGCTCAGCCTTCCTATGGGTTTCTGCAGACACAGATTTGGCAGCCTTTAATCAGGTCTCTGGTAGAGTCTATAATAAAACTCTGCCATTTATCTTGTTTCTCTCATCCAGAAAGACGAAGTATTTTAAGTTTTATAAGCACTAATTCTGCTACCTGTGCAGTTCAGAGAGGATTTAAAAGGTTTAAACTTCACCAAAGGAGCAGGACCAACTGAACTTTTTCGTTCTGGAAAGAGTGAAGGAAAAACAAAACAAAATTCAAAAAAAACCACCAGTGAATTGAGTTAGTGAGTAAAAGCAAGCAGTTCTTAACCTACCTAGTTTTCTGGTTTACTACCCAGAACCTCAGCAAATGTGCCACGAGGTCTTCCCCTTCCTAAGCATCCCAGTGTGGTTGCCAAGGCAAAAAGAGATGAAGGCAGAGTGACATAATGAATTGCCCTGTCTCTGTAGAAGACATGGCAAATTGTAAAACAAACTTGTACAGCAAATTAATAAGCTCAAGCACAAGGCAGGGCACTCCAGAGGGAACAATGTGGAACTGCTCTTTGGCTGCAGCTGGACAGAACAAGGCAGCTCTAACAACTGCCTGTTATCAGGGACGTTATTCAGCCCTCCCCTGGCATGACCTCTGCAGTTAAGCCAGTTCAGAGATACGAACAAGGAAAAGGAAAATATTTTGCACATGCCGTTTTTCCACACTTTGAAGTCCCTGATGTAGCTCACACTGGTTTTATGAGCAGGAGGAAGCAGAGAATCCAGGCCAGGAAAATTCCTCAACAGCTCCTAGGCAGCACACCAGCTGGAGCTGCTAAACTGCTCTGAGGTGGGCTTGGAATGGCCAGTGACACCCCCAGGGATCTAGGAGCCAGGAATCAAGAATTATCTCCCTCCTTCTGCCCTGGGGGTGTTTTTGGGTCCTGGCTGGAGTCAGAAGGAAGAGGGAGCAAGGAAGAAGTGAAAGGCAGCAGAGCTCGCTGCAGATGGATTTCCCCCCATGGTTTGAAGGAGGTTCAGTGCCGTTTGCTGGAACTATCCCCTGCACAGTCCTGCTTACACATCAGCTTCAGTCTGAACTGCAGACACCCAGGGAAAAAGTATTAGCACATGGAGAAGCAGAACAAACACTGAAATACAGTAATGCAATTACACGAGTCAACACTAGAAAACATTGAGGAGGTCCAGGGATGGGCAATGATCAGAGGCATGGAAGGAAGATTTAAAAACTAGGAATACTGAGTTTCCATAGGGAACGAACATACAAGGCCTGGTACACGAAAGCTAAGGACTCAGAGAATTGGATAGTTAAATAAATAAACAGCGAGGCAGCATTGGCTGCTTAACTGAGCAGCATAAATTTATAGAGGATGCATAAATACCTAAAATTCAGTTAACAGTTTGCTGGAAAGAATAAGAAATACATTTTGTTCAATTTTGGTTTAGCCCTTCATTACAAGATATTGCAAATTTTTAGATGCTTTTGTTTGCCATTAGATTTAATGTGAAAATTCCTATCCTTCCTTCTTCACCCTTATGACTGTCACAGTGCTGCTGGCTGCTTTGCTTTTATTTTTTAACACATTTATTAAATGCTGCGGCCCTAGAGCCCAAAAGCAGGAAGAGAAATGACTGTGGATTCACAGGATCACACACAGCTTGTAAGAGACACTACCAAGCCAGTTCCACAAGGGGATCCCCTTCCCCAGCCTTCTTTGTGACCACAAAATACAGAGATAAGAGAAAAGTAAGATTTTTAGCATTAAAATCCCAAATGCCAGAAAAAAACCCACTACACAGAGTAAACCAAAGGCTTTTTCTGTATTTTATATTCATGTGCAAATAACCTATTAAAAGAAATATTTCAAATAGCTCTAAGAAACAGCTCATACCTCACAATAAAGACAAGAAGGAAAATTTCCAGTGGCCCTAACAGGAAAGACCCTTCTCAAGTCCATATCTGGCAAGATATTACTTCTCAAGAAAACAAAATGAATACATTCTTGCCTGCTTCTTAATTGTGCAACCCCATAAGACAACATTCTTTTTCCATGTTGATTTTGCAGTCGTTGCTTCCAGCCTATGAAAGTACTCCAGTCACTGTACTCCAGCTGATCCCTACACAGAGAGCAACCAAAACATGGTGGGATGTGGAGGAATTTGTTTGTTTTCCTTCTCAAAATAAAATCAAGATAAAAACAATTTTTGCACAGAAATAGTCATAACTAATGGTTCCAATGGTTATCCCCATCTGTCCACATTCCAGGGCAAGATTAGCTTTTATCCAGTAAAGATGAAAAACAGTGAACCTGTGTAGATTTCCTTTAAGACAAAGTATAATTATAAAATCATTAAATTCAAGGGAAAGGAATAATTCACTAATATTTCTTTAGAGGTAACATCTTGTATGCCCTGAAAAAATAAGCTTTCTTACTAAAATTTTAATAAGCCCTTGGGTTTTCTCTGAAACATTTAAGAATAGCTGGTAAGAAAACAATTAGAAATGAACAGATGTTAAAACCTATGAAAAACACTTCCATATTTTAAAATAAAAACATCTTGTACTAACTGTGATTGTATGTACGACCAACAGCAACAAGAAAAACACCCAAGAAAAAAGCCTGTTCCTATTTTTGTTTGCTCCTCCTGTACTTTGCAATAATGCACTCTTTAGGTAGATGTTCCATACTGGAAGGTGTCAAACGCTATTAAAAAGAAAAAAATTGACTTGCACTGCCTTACAGTTTTCACCACCCAAGCTGTTTTTAAAGCACAAATTATTTCTGGCTTTGCTTCGAATAAATTATATTGGAAGCAAATCTGTTCTATCCAAGCACATATTGGAGGAGTTGCTTGGACCACTGAGGGCAGCTGTGTGTGTGCTCTGCAGCTCTGGCAGCTCTGGTAGCTGTGACTGTGGCACACTGGTCTGGATGTGAGTGAAGAAACATTTATATGGAAACAGAACACAGCACCAGGGAGGCCAAACTTTGGTCAAAATCCCCTATAAACTGAAGAGCGACTCCCTGAGGATTTTATTTATTTATTTAAATGTCCATTACGTAACAGCAATGAGATGCTCCCAGAAATGAATTCAGGAAAGATTGCAGTACCACTGAGGTAGTTACACTAACACACTCTTCAGCTCCTTCCCAACTACACCTCTGACATCAGGAGTACATTTAAAAGGGATTAGTGCCTGTTGTGCCTCATTGTTTAACTATACATTGACTATGGAGAATGATAACACATAATGTAATACCAAAATACTCAACATTTCCTTTTGATCACAGAGCTCGATGGGTAACTACCACTTCCAGAACGTGTCATTTAGAACTTACTGAATTTATTTAAGGATCTCCATTAGCCAGCTACCAAACAGCTCAGGATAAGAGATGCTGCATAAGCCCAGGTGTGGGGAGGCACTGGCACAGCCTCACCACAAGCACGCTCCTGGTCAAAGCCCTGCTGGATCACACTCCCCAAAGCACAGCCTCGCCTCCTCCGTGGCACCAGCAGCATGGGAACAGTCATTTTCTGTGCAAACTGCTGGAAACCTGCCTGCTCCAGTGATGTGAATTTGACACTAGTTAGCTTACAGGCAGCAACCTCTGTAGTTCAAAACACAACAAGCTTAATAGGAGGGATTATCTAGAGCTTTGTAACTGATCATTCAAAAAAACAAAGCCCCTGCCTCACTTGTTGTACAACTGAAAATTTGCATAGAGCTTGTACTACAAGCAAGTTTTAAAGGAATTTAAATTGACACAAAAGAAAATTTAGATAAATCTCACTTTTATCACTAACTTTCACTTCCAGATTACCCCAGGTGATTTCTTAACCACATACAAATATACCTACAATTGTGTAAACCATCTTTACCTGATCTACTTCATTTTACAGCAGAGCATTCAGGAGCAATGCAGGTACCTAAACACAGACGTTTAGTGCTGTTTTAGATGCCCGAGGGCATCCCACCCTGGCTCTCAAGTGCTGCTAGGAAAGGCATTAAGTCATCTGTCACACCTGCCAGCCCTGACAGATGTCTCAGGTACCCAAAGCACTTAAAGTGGCATCGGACATCTATGTTTAGGTTTCCGAATCTTCTCCTTGGTGCCTAGAGAAAGTGCAAACGAGGGGGAGAGCTGGTGTCCTCGAGTCTGTCATTTATCTCAAACACAAGCACTACAGAAGCAGCAGGAGTGTGAAATCTTTACATTGTCTCACTAATGTATGTTTCCACTCTGCTCCCACAGATCAGCCTGTGACAAAAGCATACAGTCTGCTGTGCATTATTATCAGCAAAAGCTACTGCCATGAGGGAAGCTACAACAGATCTTGGAGGGTAATAGCATCTCACTCCCAAAAAATCAAACTGGATTTGCATGAGAGGGAAGGATGAAATGCCCTTCTTCAGCCACAATTCAAATGGAATCAGTTTCTTGCTCATTTCACTCACAATTTGTGGCACTGCACGGGGTAAAAATAAAGATGACTTTTTTTTTCCCCCTGCCTTTTTTTACATATTGATGCTCTCTGCAACGTAGCACTATGTTGACACCTTTACCTGGACAATCCATAAAGAAGAATCAAAAACACGATAATGACCAGAGTCTGAAAATCTGCTGTCCCAAATGTACTTTCATCTCATCCAGGTGAAATGAAAAAATGAGCTCAGAATGCTATAGCAAATAATCTCTTTTTCCGTATCTAGAGACTTCAGGCAGACAAGAGGGTTTCTTATAACATACTACAAATTCTTCTCAGGCTTCTACTTTGAAACTTACTTATGTGGAGTTTAATATTCAGACTTGAATAATCTTCTAAAGGTTTTCCCAAACAAGGCCAGACCATGTGTCTATTTTACAGCACCTCCTGCCTCCTATTTTTCTGAGCTGTAGGTCAAGGGATTTCCATTTAATTTTTTTAAGCTAGGTTTAAATAATTGTATATTAAAAAAAAAAACAAAACAACAAAACTCAAAGTAAACACCCCCCCCAAAAAAAACCTTCAAAGAAAACAAAATAAAGGCATTCTGAATTTCTCCAATTAACCAAAATTTCAAAGTCTTAAAACTGTGCCTCTTTTGTGTTTACTTCTGTTCTGATATTTTGCCATAAATGTTCTTAGTAGCAATACCT
The DNA here is from genome assembly GCA_026261815.1 of Monarcha castaneiventris obscurior. Classification (NCBI taxonomy): domain Eukaryota; kingdom Metazoa; phylum Chordata; class Aves; order Passeriformes; family Monarchidae; genus Monarcha; species Monarcha castaneiventris. Next base: position 1,888,097 of record JAMPIT010000434.1, on the reverse strand, counting down.
TTTGCCAAAATTAAAGCTGTCATGGTTTCGTACCAATCATCAAAAGCACCCAAAGGAATGCTGTAGGAAGGAAAATATTTTTAAATCACAACAGAAGCAATTACTTACCTCAGACACTTTCTTGGTCACATGAATTTTCTCCAAGACAATACAATAAATTGTATTCCAAATTGGTTGTGAACAATTGACATCAACCTACAAAGTTTGGCAAGCAGTTAATTAAGCCCTGTAATGAAATGCTAAAAAATAACTCATGGAGTCTTTGAATCCTCACAAGTAATTGCTCAGCTCCATATCCTGTTTCTGGTTTTACAGTTATTTCTAGGTATAAAAGTATTTGGTATATCCCTTTAAGAACCTGGCATATACATTTACTGCCACAAATACCAGCAAAGCAAGGAGTTTATTCCCAAGAAAGAAGCTAATTTAGACATTTAGCAACTTGAGGAGAACAGAATGTGTCTGTGGTGGAAGGACAAATCCCAAGCCACTGGGAAACGTGCAGTGGTTAGGAGTTATTTTGGAGCTAACCCTCAGCCTTTACTACAAAGCTGTTCCATGTGAGATAACCCTGAGCACTCCCTGGGCAAGGGAAGAAGCCCAGGAGCCTCCCAGAGTCACCAGCTCAGCTCTCCTGCTGCCACGGCTGTCCGCACCACAGAGAGAAAGCCACAGAGTCTCTTTACCTGCAAAGGTTCTGCATTTCCACAGTAGGAAAAGAAAAATCAATACTGTGGACAGCAAAGGCAAAAACCCCACAAAACAAAACAAGGTGTTTGTTTGCATTACCAAAAGTTGAAGGAGTGCAAGGTCACCAGCTGGCTGGGAAGGGAAATCCACTCACCATGGTCCCAGGATACCCCACTTTACAAAGCAGGTAAGGAAACTGAAGTTCTTTATGTCCCTGCCATGTCATGATGCCATGAAACCACCGTGTTAAAAGAATACTCAGAAAAACAAAACAACCCTGGCTACCTAGAACATAAGACATCAAAACACCCCTAAGCAATTTCTCTAGTTTTCTACACAATCACGTGTTCCACTGGTGAGCATGGAGGGAAAATGCACTTTTCCCTTTAGCCCACCTGTGTGAACTTAACTAAGTGGATTATTGTTACTGTGCTTGTGCTGCAGCAGCACCTAGATGAAGGATGTATATAATCCTTTAAGGCTCATCATCTATCTAACAGTCATTTCATGGCTTATTTGAAACATGCTGACATTAGCACAACAAATGAAATCTGAGCACTCTGCACAAATAATAGCAAAGACTGAAGAAGTCTTCAGGCTAATTTAGGATTTTTTTTTCCTTGCACCTGTTCCTCTCCCCATGAGTACATGTCCAACATGCACATACTCAGAATGCAGCTTTTTCTAAAGTTGCTTGAGAATCACAGAAATATCCCCAGAACTAGAGGAAAACGTAGAAGATGCTCTAACACACAACTTCTTATCAGTTCTTCAGGTGAAAGTTTTACAAATATTTTGTTTGTTGAAGGCAACACTGATTTTCACGTAGCCTGGGCCTGTGATCAAGATGGACCACTGACTTTCTTCTGCTTATTTTAGCCATATACAACTCCCTCCTCTTAACTGAGGAAGTTGTATATAATATTATATTAATAATATAATATTATAGTAATCATATACTAATATATTAATAATATAATTAGGAGTTAATGTACTATTAAATTAATACTATATATTAATATTATATATTAAATAAAGCTGCAGATCCTTTCATTACATGTATAACATCACTATTATAGCTTTGCTTTTCTTCCCTTCTCCATCCCCCACAAAGTTTCAGAAATCTTCAGCAAAATGACTTTTTTCCTACCCACTTACACCAATACTGGGTTTTTACAACACAATTATCATCAGGAAAAAACAAACAAACAAAAAAAAAGGAGTCCAGCTTTTTCTAAACTGAAAACAGAGAGGTTTTTGTTGGGGTGGGTTGGTTTTTGGTTTTTGGTTTGTTCTTTTCCTGTTTGTTTTGTTGGGTGTTTCTTCCAGAAACAAACACCCCAATCAATGTTTGCCACTGAAAAGCGATTCAGACTTTCAGTGTAAAGTTCAGGATTTTCAACACGACACAAATCCTGAATCAAACCGCCTCTGCCTCCTAACAGCACGTGCACAAAGGCAGGAGTGTCTCCTCAGCAGCCCACCCCTTGGCAGGAGGACACAGCCCAGGAATTTGGGTAGTCCAGCACTGACTTGAAAAGGCTGCCAACACAGCTCAAGGCTTCTAAATCCAACCCTGACACCACGCTGAGTGTCAGAATGAAACCTGGAAGCACCACGAGAACATGAAGGAGTGACAGAGATGCCTAACATCCAGCTGACAGGATTTTTACAAGTTTTCCATGGAGGTTCTCTCTCTCTTTGCACATCTCTCACCAGGGGAGGCTTCCAGGACACACCTACACTCTGGCACTACATGGCCAGATTTAACAGCAGCCCCACGGTGTAAATACGAGTGGAGGTTAAAGCTCCTGGCAAAAGCAAAGGTTCTGTGTTTCCCCCAGATCTACGAGGACGACCTCCAACACGTGTGAATTAAACATCATCCTCATTCAACAGACTGAGCTGGATATGAGCATTCATTAATATGAATAATTCATCGTAAAAGACACGGGGATTTTGAAAATCCTTTTTCCATGTAATGATTTAGATTCTATACTAGACACCAAGTTTACATAAAAATGCATTGTTTGGTAAGTTACTGATACCACCAGAATTGCATATTTTTTGTGGCTTTCTGGAACTTTCCAAGGTAAGAAACAGCTGACCAGATTTGCCACTACATTTTATACATTTTGTAAGCATAAATTCAGGATACAGGGCACCTATTTCTACATAGATTCCAATACTCACAACACTGATCTGTTACTATAAAATATTTTGCTCTTGATATCACATATAACTTCAGTTTTTATTGTTGACTTTTTCCTGGATTTTTTTGTTTTTCAACATCAAGAGGACAATATCAAATAGGAAAACTAACGAATTACAAACCAGGCAGATGAAGAAAGAAAATTAAGTGAATCATTACATATTTTATACTTCTTCATTAAACTTTTTTTCTTTTATTTCAGGGGATATAAAATTCCCAACAGCTTTATGCAGCACAGGAAGCTGCTTTTAAACACTATATTGTTTTGTTGCCTAACCAACTCTTCCACCTTTCAGACTAATCCTTCACATCACCAAAACTCTAAGATTTACAATAATGAAATGGCAGTAGAGGAGTTTGTATCAGCAGCCAGAGGTGCACATTTCAACCAGTATAGATACAGTTAAGAGGAAGGCTTCGTTGTAAAGAAAAATAATGTGCATAATTCAGCAGCTATGCCATTCCACACACATATAATTAACAAGTCTTCAGCTCATTAGCAGGCTGTATAAAATACATATAATATGCTGTGCAAAACTGATTGAGAATGAAAAGCTCCTCATGCATTAAAATAAATTATTTAAATTGTTTTGAAAGATTGCTATCAGTAGCATTCAAGGATGCGATTCCCAAACCTACTCATGGCTCCCGCTACTTCAGCCTGACGTTTCCACCAGAGATCGTGCCATGCTCGTTTCCAGCATGGAAAATTTCCACATGTGAGCAGTGACTGCTGAGGTTCTGCCACAACCCCGAGAGGTGAACGGGGCCAAGGGAGCACAAAGAGCTGCCCCAGAAAGCCCCGAGCACACAGAACTCCCAAGGGCAGGAGATGCCAGCACGTGCACATTCGCCATGGAAGCAGAAAGGGCCTTTTTGGGGAACAACACGCTTAGCACACGTTAGCATCTTCTCTTTTCTTGCCTCTGTATCGATTAACGCTGCGAAATTTCAGCGCTCCTTCTCCAGCCCCGCGATAAAGGGCCGGGCATTGCTGCACCCCACGACACCAGCGCTCAGAGGGGACCCTGACACCACAAACACGGGTCTCAAGGCATGAAAGAGTTACTCGTGAGCTGTAGTGACACCTCCTGGCGACTGATCAAGAAGGTCTTTTCCCACACAGAGCGCTTTCTCCGGACAATTCTTGGGGGTTTCAGCCAAAAGGCAGCACTCGTGGTGCTCCCTCTCGCCCGGCTCCAGAGGCACAGTGCCCAGAATACCAAGCAGAACCTCCTGATTTACAAGGCCTGCTGACATTTTAGAAAGCGAGAGGCTAAGACACGGGAATATCAGCTCTAAGATCTTGGGATTTATTGTACCACACATTGGCCTTTCTTGAGTGGTTGGAAAAATTGCTGCAAAAGCTAATCAACCAGCAGCTTAATTCATACCATGAATCTTGCAAAGTGTTTTCTCACTTCACTGGGAAGCCCTGTCTGTTTGCTAAGAGTTTATATCTCTGCCCTCCATGGATTCCTGACAAATACTGGAAGCATGATTTTGGTACGAAGAATGTAAGTTAACACAAGAAAAGAATAGCTTAAGACTACCTATAACCCAAACATCATAATATGTAAAAAAAACATTTCTCCTTTCTTCGGTGTAAGTAACAAAGTCAGTGTAAGTTGCAAATTCTGTAGAAAGACAGATGATAACTGCTTACAAGCATTCTAAAATACATTAAATATCACAGTAGTGGAAGTGAAATTGATTATAGCAGTTTTGAACTGTGGACTTGGAGGCAGAGGGACACTCATGAAGCTCACAAAGAACCCCATATTTAAGAGTCCTGCAGAACTGGCAACTCAAATATTTATATTCAAGTGAAAGCCAGACAGTAAATGCATTTGATAGGTTAAGTTTGGCTCATTCAATGTTTTACACAGCAATCTGTGTTCCCCCCAGCCCTGACCAATCACCATCCAGAATTCTGAAGGATTTGATTGCTCTCATTATATTACTCCTGTTATATTTTTTGTGCTGCCTTTATACAGTACAATTTTCTTCATACTTACATAATAATAGAAAGCTGAGTTTTTGCTTGTTTTCTTTTGTGTCCTTCTCTCCCCCCACCCCAACTCTTCAGAGGCAATTACAACAATTTTAAGTACTTTGCATATGCTGCAAGGCAATCAAGAAAATTCATTTGACAAACTGGATTACAACTGTCTGCCAGAAAGCAAAGTGGTGAAAACATTTCCAACAATTTCTCAATGAGTATGTCTGGTAGATGCTCAGAGCACACTGAAATAATGCACAAATAAGAAGAGTTCTACATTTACAGTTTCAATAAAACAAAAAGCCCCATGAAAATTATGTATCACCTCTCATCACATCCAAAGTTAAACTGTAGAACTCTTTTAAACAACTGAAAGCCTAACGAGGTAAACGCCATCTTGCAATTAATTTCCATATTCAGAAGTTCCATACTCACAGATCATGAGCTGAACCATGTGTGTGAACATTTGTACAAGGCAGAGTGGCTGTAGAGCAGTGTTACCTCTCAGGCTGCAGTGCTTTCAGATTTAACTCCATTTTATCTTCACTCCAGCTTATTTTCAAGCAGGTAAATACCTACATAGGTACCAATCTCTTGCACTCTCTGCATCCATCCATCACCACTGTGAGTAATGCAGTCATCCCAGGCTGGATTGCTATGGAAATCTCTGCTGCCATCAGCACCAGGTCATTTCTCCCCCTCAGCCACACACCTGCAGCCATGCCAGCTCTGTGCCCACAGTGCCATGGCTTTCCAGTGTACAGCTCCATCCTCCAAGCCAAAGTCACTCCCAGGGACAGGCTGGGACAGAACGTGGGGCTTCTCACACTGCTGCACAGGCAGGAGTGCTCGTGGCAGTGCACTGCTCCAGTTGGGTTAATTCACACTGCTTTTCCTATTATCTGGCTTTCAAGCACAGACACATCCCTGCACACGAGAGAATATTCCAGACTACCCATGAGCTGCCCAAGACAGGAGCTGTGAGCCTGCCCAAAGCTGCCCAACATTCCCTGTTACAGGATGCTGCCCTAAGGAGGGTCAGGTATAGTTTGTTCAAATGTCATTACACTGATATTTCACATTAAGGCTTTTTCTTTCCCTTTCTCGTGCTTTTTAAATAAATTATTCATCAGTGATCTATGATAAAACAAGAGCTTTGGTTTGCTGTATGTAATTTGCTAAGAGGAAATGGGAATGCTTTAACAAGCAATGTTTTCCTGGGAAAATCTGAAGGCTTTCCTGTATTGGTGAAAAGACTTGACATTTGATCAAAACAAAATAATTTTTAACGTGTCCTAATGACAGAGACTAATGCTTCACATGGAAGCAGAAAAACTTGCTACATCATAAGTGTGGGAAATTCTCCATTGAGTTTAAACAGCTGTTTTCTCTGGAAATTCAGCACGTGTTCAACACATTTTATCTTACATGTTCAGGGACATGGAAAAACCCTCCCCAGATTTATTTAGTTATTTGGGTTTTTTTTTAAATTTGGTGGAGCTCCAGGCCACGAGCAGGAAGAGCTTCTCTCCTCAAGCAATTTGGAGAAAGAGTGGGGGTTTTGTCCATTTTCAAATAGGAAAAAGACTTGACTCACTGCCAGAACAGGAGTGAGAGACCTGAGGAGACTGAAAAACATTAAGTTCTAGTTTAGAAAAAGTCTGTATTTGGATACTTAACTTTTTGACTTTCACTCATATGCTGGCATTTTTCACTTTTTATGTTATTTTATGAAACAAAAAGGGACTTATCACTTCATTAGAATTTGCACTATAAACACACATTTTCATGCTAATAATGTTTATGTAATTTCTCATTTATAGCTGAAAAGTCTCATCTTGATCTTTTGCTTTGTGAAATAAATGGTTGATTTCCACTCCTTCTGAAGGCAATTTTTCTTTTTAATTTTACAGCCTAAGACAGGTTCATTCACCTGCTCTTTGAATTATGGGAAAGTGAAAAAAGTAATACTTACTTGAAATGACAAAGTATAAGTGGGCCTCCCTCACCTCAACCCCAATTCAAAGATGCTGAACTTTATGATCTGACATTTTCAGGTTGGCTACGTCTGATTCTGTACTGTGCATTTTCATTATATGTGAAGAACTCACTCTTTTCCTTACCACACACCAACAGACAAATGAGGTTAAAACATTTTTAAAGCAGATTTTAAAAATGCGGTTAGTACTGGAATTGCAATAATATTTCCCATTATGAACTAGCAAGAGGCTACCAGTCATGAAGAAATGCAGGGCTTTTTAGAGCAACTACAAAAAAGTCAAACTCTGTGCTTTAGCCTCTCCCAAAGAGACTTGTAGCACGTTCCGTAGACCAAAACTAAGCTCTGTAAAAGGGAATAGATCTCAAAGTTTTGAGCCTTGGAGGACTAGCAAGGAAAAGGGGCAAGGCTGTGGACTCAAGAAAATTGTCTCTTTTTGGTTTAGAAGCAAACAGAATTAATCAGCAATTTGTCAGTTAGCTTTCTAACAAGGAAAATTCGGATCACATATGTCTCAGACATTCTGCACAGGGGTTCTGCTCTCACCCCCAGGATGCAGTTCTGCTGGCTCCCAAGAACACGGGTGTAACACCCCCTTTCACAGTGACACTGCCTGTCAGGATGAGCCTCTCCACAGACAAAACTTCACGTGCAGTGTTAGTGGCACAAAAACTCAAGTTCAGAAATGCAACACCAGTTACAGATACATGCTACAGCTGGATACAGAAAATATGTGCTGTCACATTGTCAGGACTTGCTTTGAAGTGGGGGAAAAAGTTGTCGGTGTAAAGAGATCTTAGAGCTAGTGAGCAAACCAAACAGCTGGAGTAGAAGGAATTGGGTTCTTTGGATAGGCTAAAAGAGATAGAACTGGTGTATCAGTGGGAAACGTAAGGATTAAGGAATACGAAATATTTCTGAGAACTGAAGGAACATGATCAAAACCAGAAGTCACAATATAAAGGTAAAAGTGGACTTTGTAAAGGGAATTACAACCTACCAGAACAGGCAGGGTGGATTCAGCAGAAGCTAACCTCACTGAAAAAGGTCAGAGACACTGAAAGGGGAGCTCCCACTAGCGAAACACAGTTAAGAATATGTAATTGAAGCTGCTTAAAAGTACTACTGCAAAACTGAGAGGAACTCCTCCTGCTCTGGAAGAAAGGACTCAAAAGCCTCTCTTCCAAGTGGAGATCTTTCCTACTTAAGCTAAAGAAACAGACCCTTGGCTAACACATCATAAGCACTTAGAGCGTTTGCAGGCCTGCCATGGGAGCAGAACACACTGAGAAATACAATGACTCTTCCTTGCCAAAGAAGGCTTGTCTCAAACACCTGGATTGTATGATAAAGTCAAGTGATCTTCAGCTTACGAGGGAAGAAACAGTTGTTTTATACCATCAAAAAAACCTCTCCCAAACCCCTCCCTCATTCTCTTGTTGAGTAACATTCATTTCTAGCTGTGAGACACTGCCCAGTATCAGCCTTCAAAAATACTTCGTGTTTCTTTTCCCTTCTATTACTTTGATTTATAATTACGTTGAAGATTTGCCTGATTTTCTAGACACCACTTACATTAATTCACAGTTAAGTTATCCACAGTATCACCACCATTTGAGACACTGACTTTTCTCCCTTAAAGCTTCCAGTAGCTGCCATGCTCCCTGACTGCTTCCTTGTCTGCAGAAGAGATGAGCACTGAGCACTTCCTTGAGGGACCAACAACACTTGCTTACTTCAGATCAAACCTAGGACTTGCTTTATGACCTAGAGTTCCCGTAGATGTGCACTTTTGCAATTTTCAGTTCCACAACAATGCGTTCAAGGAGAAACACCTGGAGTATCAGGAATAATCAATGTAGCTGTAGTATGGCACAGAAAAGCAGCAGATAAATTGGTATGTATTCTCCAGCCCCTCGGTTTTATCATCTGTCATTAGCACTGTCATTTATAAAAGGGTCTCCTGCATTTTGAATCCGCTTGGGCTTGAGTTAATTTAAAAATACAGTGCCAAGGCAGGAATTAATTCCCAAGATAAAGGTTTAAGAGACAGTATTTAAAAATAAATTAAAACCAGTAGTAGAGAGCAGCAGAATTCAATAACAAATTTTCAGTACCTCTCCTTGGTGAACAGCAGAGGATGTGATCCTCCAGCTCCATCCACATCCCCCAAGGAACCACCCAGTTGTGTCTCAGCCCCAAGCACGTCAGCCCCCAGTGCTGGAGCACAACGGGACACGTGAGGGGCTCCCACCACCCGTCCCTGCCTGTGAGCACCAACCTCTGCAGGGCTCTCGTGGAACCCAATGGGAGGTGGGATGAAACTGAACTCCAAAGACCCACATGTTTCAAAGAAATCTGTTTTTGGAAAGTGGCAGTCCACAGAGCACAGTGCCAAGCACAGTCCTGAAGTGAGGCATTCAAAAGCTGTAAATTGGTTTGGGCCAATAAATACAGACCCTTTCCAATGGCTCATTCTTGAGCCCACAGAGAAGGAAGCAGCATGAGAAAAACAGTTAACTGTGTTACAAATACCGTGTTTAAGAAAGACTGAATTGTTAAACATTTAGATAAAAACACAGACCGAGAAATATTTTTTTTCCACATTTTAACATGTTAAGAAAAGTAATATTTATGAAAGATGTCCTTTAAAATTAGCACATTGCTTTTTTTGACCTTTGGAAATTCCAGCTACCTTCTTTCTCAGACATCTGGTAAACCTGACCTTCTGCTGCAGATTATATGCCCTTAACTCTTCCAGGATCCAACAAAGAATGCTCCCAGACCCCTCCTGTAGTTTTCCCACACTTCCCAACAGAAAGTTCCATAACCTGAACATAAATTTCCAAGACAGAGGAAGACCAACAAAAGATCTGGAGCTAGGAGAGAACTCCTTTCAGCACAATAGCTTTTTTATTTATTTCTATTTTTACAGTGACACCATAATCAGAAAACATGCAAATATGAGTATATAAATAAATCTCTATTTTGGGGTCCTGAGAAGTTTCAGCAATTGCTTGTAGCATAATGAATGTTTGTAATTCACTAGATTCTGTTTAGAAATGCAAAGCACACCACAACATCAGTGATGTTCTCTTTATCTTAACAAAAAGACTGCTACACTTAATGTTTTTTCTGACAGAGCTAGCATGTTTTAAAATATGTATTTCTTTTCTACAGGATAATGTTTTCAATGGTGGGCTCCTATTTGAATTAAATTAACTGTAGTAATGTCATATTTCAGGCAAGCCCATGCTCTGCTAATTATCCCAAAGAGCTTCAAAATCTTTACAGTATATTCACTGCATTTACATCCTCTCCACAAACTTACTGGTCTTGTTTATATAATTTTGCAAATGACAAGATGTGTAGGATAACGATCTAAATGAACTAAAAATTGTGTCATGGGCAGATCCTTCATAGATTTGCAATTTGTAGCTGTCAATCTTCCTACAGCTGCTAGATAACAAAACAACAGTTCTTTTCTTCATGCAGACGAGCAAATTCAATAAGGATTGGTAAGGGTTCTTTTCCAAAAGAAATCTCTGGTTCTCCACTGTCTATTAAACCTTTCCTCACACACATCATGACTCCTTTCTTGTTATTCTTAGGGAAAGAAAAAAATCATAGCAATCCTGTGTATTATAGCACCATATTTAACCAAATTTGACTTATGTGAAAAATGGGCTCGCCAGTGGCTAAATATTTTGGTGAAGAGCAATAATACAAGGGGAGAAGCGGAGAAGAGATGGAGAGACTCACAACTCACATCACTGTAACTGGAGAACACACAATGGCAGTAATCAAAATGATCATTAAAGGGAGCCACTGCATTTTTAGATCACCTTCTCAATCAAGAGCTGCCTGAACCGGGCCAAGTTGTATTAACATTTGAAAGAAAACACAAACAAACAATAAAGGGAAAAGAAAATCTTATGAATTCAAAGTTGTGAAAGTAACACAGGCGCTGCCTATAAGATTGGGTTTTTTTCTTTTCCTTAAGATGAGGGCATAAACTGAACTGTAGTTACAAATGCTGTTAACAATTGGATCAGGGACCAACATCCACAGTGACAGGAAAGAAAAGGAATTCAATCGAGAGAAAATCATTACAGAAAGAGAAATAAAAATAGAAAATTCAAACAAATTGCTACTGCTGTAGAGAGGGACTAAATGGCTACATTGATGGATAATGCAAGCATTTTGTTCCTGCAAAAAAACTTGTATTCCATTTTTTAAACCGCTATAATGTTTCTTCTTTCTTTAAGGAAAATATACAGTAAGTTTCCATAATCACAACACCAGTTCCGCATCATGGGTTTCCCTTTGAAATCAAACTCCACGTTAGACAGAGGTGTTCACAGAATGTGCTGCTCCCGGGGGCTAGAAAACTCTAAGCCTCAGCAGACTAATGCACTTAGCAAGTCCACCAAGGACCAGCAGACACAAAGCATTCGAGGCAGGCACGTACATTCGGTCGGTCACTGAGGTTCGCACCCAGCACCACTTGATGCACACCAGCAGTTTGGTGTCACGAGTTGGACCACTTCTTACATGGCATATTTTGAATCATTACTACCTTGCACAGCTAAAGAAATACACCTTTGTGGGTGCGGCAAACAAAGTGATCAGGACACAGACTTGTGAGAGGAAAGGATGCTCGCAGGTGCCTGTGTTCGGCAGCCCCTGTCAGAGAGTATTCATTCGCCTCATACATCTCACTGATTACTCGAGATGCACATGTCTTATGACGGCAAAGGGGATTCATCAATGCTGCGGAGAGAGACCTCTAACAGCTCGCCCGCTTCTGCTCCAAGACAACCGAGAAGAAGTAACATCATTTAAAATGAATAAGCCTTGCCTCGCTCAACGAGTAAAAAGGTCTGAGCCCCCAGCTGGGAGCAAAATTGGAAAGTAGAAGCACCTGGGAAGAATTAACGGGAAGGGCAGCCCCGGCAGTGCCGGGCGGACAGACACCCGTACCCCGGCGGCAGCCCTGGGCTCGGGGCTCGCCAGAACACCCGCGGAACCCCCGGGCAGAGGCTCCCCGCCGCCCCAGCGCGGCCCCACCTCGCCCCCAGGCTCGGGGCGCCGCAGACAATGGGCGGGCGGCGAGACCCGCCCGGCATCCCCGGCATCGCCCCGGCATCGCCCCGGCATCCCCCCGGCATCCCCGCTCCGCGCCGGGCAGCGGCCCCGCGGGCACCGCGGGCACAGCGCGGCCGGAGCGCCGGGGGCACGGAGGGGTCGGACTTACGCGGGTGCGGCGGCGGCAGCGGGAACTGCGCGGCTCTGGGCGCGGCTGGCGGCACGGCGGACTCGGCGGCGCGGCTGGAGCCCGGCCCGCCCCGCCCCGAGCTCCGCGGCCCGCCCCGAGCTCCGCGATCCGCGGCCCGGCCCCGCCGCTCCGCCCCGCACCTGCGGCCGCCCCCGCCCCCGGTCCGCCCCGCACCTGCCCGCGGCCCCGCGCCGCCTCCGCGCTGTGCCCGCAGCCCCCGGCCCGGAGCGGCCGCGTTCCGGGGATCCGGCAGCTGCCTCGGCCGGCCCCAGCTGCGCTGCCAGTGCTCCGCAGCAATCAATGCAGAAGTCACTTGACTCAGCTGCGCGGAGAGGTGGCGGGCAGACACTGCCCTCTGCACAGCCACTCTTGGGGTTTTCCTGCCCTGCACCCCGCAGAACTTCCCCCGGCGCACGGGCCGCCTGCCCCGGCTCACCTGGCTCCCCTGGCCATGCCGCTCGGAGAGCGCCTCCGCTCCTCGTTAACACCTGCGGGGCAGTGAGGGCACACAGCTCAGGGGCACTCCCGAGGGGTGCCAAGTTCTCCAACAAAAGCCCCAGGTTTTGACTTTGGGATGAAACGGAAATCTTTCGTTTCGGGTTAGGTTTGTGTCGTCGCAGATTTCGCATCGCTAACTTTTCAGAACACTCCCTCAGCCAACGCCAGAGATAGCTGGCTTTAAATTTGAAGGGGGAAAAAAAAAAAAAAAAAAAAGCTAATTTCCTTGCAGCTTCTGGGTTTTTTTGCTATTGTTTGTTAAAGACCAACATTCGTGGAGTTGCAACCTAATGTCTAATCTGAATGTTTTACTCTCATTTTTACTAAAAATTAAAAATAATTTTGTTAGTCCTAGCCCGAGTTCAGAAAACATATATTCTCTTTGGAAAATAATGGAAACTAAAGCATGTAGAAGAGAAACTATTTTGCAGTTTATCTTCAAGCATAATCTGTTAAGGAAAGCATCACACCCTTCTCCAGATACAGGTTCCAGGTTCCTCTACAAATAAGGAATAGGTTTGCTAGAGAGGAAAGTGATACTTGTGTGGGGATGAGGACACTATTATGTACTTTTCCCTTTTTTTCTGCTCAAAGCCCTCTAGCGCAAATTTTGTTTTTCGGATTCTGCAACAGCATCTTGGCTTCTAGACATAACCAGGGGAGCTTACTTTGGTATCTTTGAAATCCTCTTTCCTTCCTTTTCTATCAGTGGCAGGAGCAGGTCCAGTGCCACAGCCTTTGTCCCTTGTTCTTCTGCTTGCCAGCCCGGAGCCCACCTGAGGGACAGCCTGTCCCCTCTCTGCCACGGAAACCCGTGTGCTGCCTCAGTCTGACCCTGGGGATCACTTATGGGGGCGATTTGCTCTCAGTATTTTTGCTGCTTTAACTCTTGGTGACATTTTTCACGTTTCCAAACCCCATTTCCTCCTACTTTTCCCAACGAGCTGAAGCCTCAGGGTCCCTGCTCTCTTTGGTTTTGGGAGCGGACTCACTGTCGGCCATTGTTTCGCAATGGCATCCCATTTCTTTGTCCCTGTGACCATGAACCAGACCCAGCCAGAAGGACTGCCCTGGTGGCGGTGCTCGGGTGGCTGCCGAGGTGGGAAGGAGCCCGTCCCCCTCATGCAGCCCTGGCAGCTCTCGGCCCTGCCCCGGCGGTGCTCACCTTGTCCGGCTGCCCTGCGCACCTCGCTCCGTCCCGGCGGGCCGTCTCCAGCCGCGGCCCTGGCGGCCCCTGAGGCGAGGGGGCTGTCCCGGCTGGAACTGGCCGGTCCCGGCTGGACTCGGCCGGTCCTGGCTGGAATTGGCCGCTTCCTGCTGGACTCGGCCAGCCCCGGCTGTAATTGGCCGGTTCCGGCTGGAATTGTCCAGTGCCGGCTGGAATTGGCCAATCCTGGCTGGAATTGGCCATCCCTGCTGGACTCGGCCGGTCCCGGCTGGAATTGGCTGGTCCCGGCTGGAATTGTCCAGTGCCGGCTGTAATTGTCCAGTCCCGGCTGGAATTGGCCAATCCCGGCTGGAACTGGCCCGTCCCGGCTGGAATTGTCCAGTGCCGCCTGGAATTGGCCAATCCCGGCTGGAACTGGCCCGTCCCGGCTGGAATTGTCCAGTGCCGCCTGGAATTGGCCAATCCCAGCTGGACTCGGCCGGTCCCAGCTGGTTCCCCCTGCCCCTGAGCCCCTCAGAGAAGCTCAGGGCCGGAGGAGGTGGAAGGATCAGGGTGAGGCCGTGAAGGCTCCACCCGGGGTTGGGACACGGACTAGTTTTTAACTTTACTTCCGACTCCATTTAAAAATAAAATAAATAAAATTAATTTTTCCCAAATCAGGCTTTGCCCATGGCAGTAACCGCTAAGTGATCTCCTCGGTTTTATCTCGATCCGTGGCATTTCCCAGCTCACTGTGTCCCCTGCCGGTGTGTGGTCCCTGAGAGGAGACAATCCTATTCGCAGCACAGCAGCTCCAGGCTCTGTTACAAACTTCTGTGCCTTGGGACGGTCCAGCACTGCCACCGGGGTCATTTTCTGTCCATGCTGCCATCACCGCCCAGCTCTTGGCTGCCTTTCCCACTGACTCTGCAGAACACTGAGGGTACGGCGGTCAGATTTCTTACGCTGAAATGCCCGTTTGGCAAGAAACCATCCCATTTCCCTGCGGTGCAACACTGTCTCAACAGGGCACTTTGGCAGACAGTAGCACCTTTCCATTTTGTGATTACAATACGCGTGTGAATGTCCTGGAGCCAGGTCGGCCCGTGTTCCTGTATCCTATAGTTCCCTTTGCAACAGTTTCACCGTGACCACATGGGGCAGAAATCTCCATCCTGTCAATCACTGTACTCTTTGCACTTCCCTTTCTGTCCCATGCATGATCTCAACTGAACATTCATTACTGGAAAAGTGAATGCTCCCCCCTCTCTTGCTTCTTCTTGACAATATCTGCTTCAAGTTGTGAGTTGTCTTATAAAACCAGTTATTAAATTGCCTGGAATTTATGCTTAGTTCCCTTTAAACAAAATTGTAGATAAGTGGTGGGGGATTTTTTTTTTCCCATGCACTAAATTCAACAAAGATGCAGTTTCACTTACTCCCCTCAAATACTTAACACATTTGGATTATCTTTGCTGAATAGTTTTTTGGTGTCTTTTCAGGAAAAGATTCACAAATGAGTGGTCATTTTCATCAATCTTCCCTTTTCTAGTATCTTAAAGGGTAGGTATATTTTGAAGCATGCAGGAGATTCAGGTCTCGTTCTGTTCTCTGCCTGAGTGAATTTGAACTCTCATTGTCACCTACTAAGATGTTAAGTTATTTGGGGGTGCAAGGAGAGAGAAAAGATTATTTTCCTGCCAATACTTTTTCAATATTTACAAATAACATTAACTAAAGCAGGAATTAGATCAGGATCTCCTCTCAGGTAAGAACCAGGAGACTAAAGTCCTGCTTGTACTTCTCAGCCAGCGTTTATTTCCACGTGGATTTCAACAGTGCTCCAGGGAGAGAGGCAGGAGGAACCCAGATTTGCAGCCCAGTGAAGGTCCTGGATGTGGAAATGTGGATGTGAATTACTAACAAGAAAGGGAACTAAGCCCAGAGGGGGTTAAGGAGTTTTTAATTCTTGTGGTGATACTTCTGGTAGCCTTCTTAAGGTTTGGATGGACAAAGAAATTGTCTGTCCAAAGTAGGGAAGTTTTTTACCAGCTTTTCTCCACTCAGCCTTGTGTTCTTTCTTTTCTTAGCAGTCACTGTAACTTGATGCCATAGCACTGCATAAATTTTTCCTTGCCCTTTCCATTTCCTAAAATAAAAGCTATTATCTGCTCTGATCATGCCTCATTCAGTTTATACCAAGTTCAGTGCAAACCAGAGTGCTTCCTGGAAGCATCCGTGGTTCCTTGGGTTTGGAGGTGCTTACCGCAGCATGAAGAAATCTTTGTCAGGGGACAGCAGAGCTTGCATAGTGTAACACAAAATAGTCACTCCCAAACGATGGCAAAGCAGGCAAGAGCCCTCAGAGGCTGGCTGTGAGAAATGCTGCTCTTCACTATTAGGAGTTTCTGAGCCAAAGCCAATGTCCAGTTTACCAAGAGACTCTGTCAGCACTCTGTGTGGAGGCAGATCCGTACTGGGCTGCTTTGACACCTAACAGCCCCTTTGGAGACAATGCCTGCTTCTTCTTCAGTTGTTTTCCTAGGGCTGCTGGAAGAGGATGATCCCTGTCAGTGCTGCTGTCCTCGCTGTTTCAGTTTGGAGTGCTTCTGATGGCCCTTGTTGGGCAAATTGCTCTTTATGTGACACTGTTGCTCAGCAAGGTATTTCTGCCTGTCAGCTGTTGGAGACTCAGAGATAATGTTGCTTGTTTCACAGATTTCTTATTAACAGCTTATTTTTGCTTACAGGACTCTCAGTACATATACTGAATATCACCAGCTCTCAGCTACATTTCTCTAGTGTAATATTTGTAATATTATCAATATTTCTGAGGCTCATATTGCATCTGGTCCCATGATTCAGCTGAAATTGAATTGGTTTGTGATCTAATAACTCAATTGCAAATATAAGAGCCTTTTTTTCCTGCAGAGCATTTAAATCAAGAGCTTGTGAAGCAATTCAGGTCATATGGCAGATATCCTCTTATTCCTTGGAATTCTCACTTTTTTTTTTTATTGCAGTGGAATATGAAGTCCTTAGTTTTGCCTCATGACTCATCTCCAATAGGCATTTTTATTTCCTTTCTCTCGACTGGAGATGCACTGAATTAATCTTCATGTCTCTGTCCCAGTCCTCCTACCTGGACTTCTTTTGGTGGTACTGTATCTGTTTTACACTGTGTGCTGTTTTTGATGTGATCTTTTTCCTGCCAAATGTAGCTGACCCTGTTTTTGCATTGCCTATGTTTTTGTCTTTACAGTAGTCCAAACCATTCAAAACCTCCTCTGCTTTAACCAGGAAACAGTGTCCCACAGACAATCTAATCTCTGAGTAGGAACTTGTAGGATCTCCATACTTTTAAGTGGGAATTGCACATCTTTTAGGCCTGCAATTTAAATATGTATTCCCTCATTACTCCTCCTTATTGGCATCAGGAAATAGAAACATTCTCTTGAGCTTCCTAGCTACATTTGCCATTTCAGTGTCTCAAATATCATTCTTTGTTATTCCACATCCTAGCTAACACATTCATCTACTCTATCCCCAGCTTCCTCTCTTCTGAGCTGTCTATACATTTAAATGTCCTATTACATGTCATCCTCTCTGATAGTTTCCTATCAACATCATATCTCTTAGATTCCAATCAGATTTTAGCGTTAGTCATACAGATGATTTGATGTTTCAGTTGTACCTTCTTTACTGAGAATCTGTTTCAGAGTCTACACAAACAGCACAATCTGTTACACTCACCTGACATTTTAAAACAAGCCATAGTCAAAATAACAACCACTGTGCCACAGTTAGTTGTTATTATTATTATGAATGGTTCATGAAAGTGTATATCCTGTGGAGTAAGACAGAAATTAGGGAGAGGGTATATTGGATAGTGTTTGATGTACAAAGAGGTAAAAATACCCTGTACAGTAGGAATTTGAGCTCTATTTTCAGTACAGTTCTTGCATCCATGAAACACTTCCCACTGGCAGAAACAGCAATATTTTTTCAGAATCTTTCAAAATATGTCACAGTTCAACTACTGTAAATGCAACAGATGCTTTAAAAAAGTGCATCACAAGGTTGTTCACTTTCAGAAAGGGGGTGACTCAAGTGCTGGATGCATTTTTTCCAAGAGCAAAGAATACTACTCAGTAAAAGAGAGTAAAGGTAGGAAACTATGCCAGTAGAAGAAAAAAGTCAGACAGACTCAAAATGATATTCTTCATGCAAAAGAATGCCATGTGTATCCTGTTACCTTCCCATCTATTCTGTCAGAGAAATGCATGTGTACCATAGCAACAAGCACATTTCATAAAGCTTATATGTGTTAAATCATTAAACTAAAGATCACTTACTTTCTCTGAACTGGCAAGCAGCACTTTTGTTGTTCTTTCAAGCAATAGTTAATAAAATATTCATAAACTACTCATAAATGGTTAAACATGCTGAAGGCTTGAACTTTTACATAGTTTCTTTAATGTTCCCTATTAAACGTGCAGAAAGATTTCTTTAAAGTAAATACTACTATTAAACATGTTTTAATGTGGTTTTTGCACACAAAACACAAATGCAATTATGTCAAGAATTTGACTGCATAGCATAACTTATATTCCCACTTCCTCACCTTTAACCCTTCTGAGTGGACAATGGGGTTTTCTTTCTTGTTATATAAATTTTTGTCTGTGGAAACATTTACTTAAATCTCTGGACAATTATATTTGATTAACTGTAATGTTATATTTTCAAATTATGAAAAAATACTGTGGCTTCCTATTTTTTCATGCCATCATTCTTTAATGAAATCCAAAGTGACCAGGAAGAGAGTTCAAACCATTTGCAGATTTTAAAAACATGGGATTAAGTTCCATTTAAACATTTATTTTCCTGCCCTGCAAATGCAAATGCATTGTGTTTGTTGAAGTAATGAGCGTTAAATTAAAAATCTCGGCACACCCTCTGGGGAATTCAACTCTTCACAAACCTCAATTCAAGTAAAAGCCTGAGTGAATACACAGGTATTCAATGTGACAGGAGGGACAAGAATCCGTGGTTTGCTGCAATTTCAAACTTCCTCTCTTACCATCTATGTTCAACCAAAGGTGTGCTCTCACAGCGCCCATCTGCAGAAAGCCCCATTTAATATGATTTACCAGTGGGAATAAAAAGAGGTGAGCAGTACATGATCTTACCAGTCTAAAGCTGAACAATCAGGAGTAAACAGGAGTTAACAGAAGGTCCTAAATCAGCTTTAACGGCTGATTTTCAGGTTTTTCAGGGCAGTTTGTACCCAGTCATCCCTGGGAGTGCTGTACTCACATGGAGCACGGAGACCTCCAGCCCAGCACGGATCCTAGCTGGACACTGTCCCCACGAGAGGAGCACAGTCCCAGTGCTTAGACACTGCAGAACCCACAGGAATTTCACTGGCTTCATGGAAGTGTATATCCTGTAGAGACAGACAGAAATTAGGGAGAGGTTTTGTATAGTGTTTGATTGCTGGGAATGCCTGTGGAAAGCGATTTTGGAGGAATGTAATATTTTTTGTCAAAGAAAGGTTAAGGCACAGGGAATTTAATAATATTTTCTGAATTGATAGATCACAGAGATGGAATATAAAAATATTATATATATAGGAATACATTACATATGTTTACAACATCAGCAAAGAATTTGTGATCAATGAGTAGGCTCGTTTTTCTCTCCATAATAATTGGTAAAGAATAAGTAATGGCAAAGAAATAGGATCTTGCAATCGGTTCAAGCAATTTGCAAACTACATTTTATAAATATAATTTTTACTGCAAATGCTTTCCCAAGCTACTCATAGGATTAATAGTAGCTTACAAAGTATTTAGTACAGGTACACAGAGACACCATAGACACTGAATTTCTCAGCTTAAGCTACAGTTTGCACTTTGATAAGAGAATAACTCTATAAACTTATATATTTTATTTATTATTGTTGATGTTGTTACTGTCGAAAGCACTATAAATGATTGCTTTGGAATGTGTTGTACTAAGCAACTAACTTTCTGTGGGGATAATATTTATGTGTGCATGGGGTGGTATTTACTTGAGCACAGAAAGTGATTTCACATAAAAATGCCATGTAAGATGAGCTGATATTCACCTGTTCTAGTGAGTTTCCATTGATAAAGGTAACAGCAACAGTAACCTGAGCTTGGACAACTAATTTGTGTGGTCGTTCTAGCCTGCAAAAGGGCTGAGACCTGCAAATCAGGGATTGATATCGAGAGTCTTCTCTTCATCCCCAGGAGAGCTGTAGCTGTATTTGAGATCTTGAGGTCTTGCCCTCAGTTAGCTCGCCTGAGAAATTATCCTTGGATTACCTTGGATCATTGATTCCACTAATGTATGGGCAGTAGACATTATCTACTGCCAGATTCAAGATTTAGCTGAACAGTTGCAAGCAAGTAGGAGTCTTGCAAATGGCCATACAACATTCTTTAACGAGCAGCTAATATTTCTGTGGAGCAGGAAATGTAGATCACTCTTCTCAAAGACAGACTGCTTATAACTTTACCTTTTCTGCTAAGTCTTTCTTCTCAAGCAGATGTATTCAAGTTTAAGATTGGTAATAAAATGCTGGATAAAAAATAGTACCCTTAGAAGATCTGTTTCTCCTTAACAGCTTTTAAAAAATCTAGTATTGGCTGTATTAATCTGCACAAAAGATTTAAAAACAGCCTACTGCAGGCTCTGCTTTTGTGTGCTTGGCAGAATGAATTATGAATGATTGCATCATTTACATTCTAAGTTTAGTTTTCAAGTATGGTTGATTTTGCTTAAATGAGAATCCTGTAGCTATTTAGTAATTAGGCCTGATAGTTCTATGAAGTTCATAATTGGTCCCCAAACAGGTGTTTCCTTTCTTTTTGAAAAAAATAGGTATATTTTTGCCCTGCTGCATGTAAGTTCATGGAAATTTCCTGAACATAAAAACATACAATATTTATTACAACTTTGTATTATAAAATTAAAATTACCCTTCGGTTTATACGCCTCCTCTGCTAATGCACTGCATTTGAAGTTCAGTCAGGCATCATTTTGTAACAGTGCTCTGCACCCTTGACCACCAACAGTCACCAACAACTGCAATTGCTCACTACAGATGGTCTGGTAATATTTTATGGCAGTCTCTGTAATGAGTGTTCTAAATAATAATTATGGACAAGTTAGACATATAATGTTATTTTTCAATATCGGCGGTGTCTGCTACATCTAGAGAGAAGTTTCTGGATGTACTGAAAATAAACCTGTTAGTGCCTATGAAAATCAGGTATCATTTACACTGACTGAGTGTCAGGGACCACACAATACTTGAAGGGGTTGCTCCTTTGAAGTTCCTGTGAATTGTCTTCCCTGCATTACCTCAGCTCTTTGTCTCTACTTTGAAAATGGCAGCAGCTGGCAATCACTTATCATATTTGATTGTTCTCCAATGATTTGAGCTCAGACAAGTTACCTTATCATCAGTGCAGGCAATTTTTATGTAAAGTACCAGTATTGACTACAAGAGATGTGATGGCAGTTTTAAAACATTTCTGCATTAACAGTCTTCTCACTGCATTTAAGCATCCTGTCTCTTAGATGCTGTGATGAATGTGACACTGCTACTCTATGTTCCAAGTACCCACTTTTAATGGTGACAACATCTATTCTTCAAAATGGTAATTGCCTAGTGCTAACTATCTTTGCAACTTATGACCACCTTGGGAAAAATACTCCTTCAAAATTGCACAAGTGTTTGGTTAGAAATACATAATTAACCAGTTACCTTGTTGGAATTAATTTAGGGTGGAATCACGGGATCACAGAGTTGTTTGTGTTGGAAAAGACCTCTGAGATCATTGAGTCCATCCATTACCTCAGCACTGCCAAGTCCACAACTGAACCGTGTCCCTGAGTGCCACTTGTACATGACATTTTTACCCCTTCAGGGATGGTGACCCCACCACTTGCCTGGACAGCCTGTTCAAGTGCTTGACAAGCCCTTCAGCCAAGAATCTTTTCCTTAATGCCCCATCTGAACCTCTCCTGGTGCACCTTTAGGTCATTTGCTCTCACCTATCACTTGTTACTTGGGAAAAGAGACCGACCCCACCTCTCAGGTGGTTGCAGAGAGTGAAAAGGTCCCCCCTGAGCCCCTGGGCTGAGCCCCCCCAGCTCCCTGAGCCTCTCCTCATTCACTGCAGTGAGCACTGAGACATGGAAACTCACAGAGGGAGAGACAGCAGGGGAGTGAACTCAGAGAATTAGCCACTGGAGCTAAAAAAGCTAAAAACCACAGGCCCTTTTATCCCCAAGAAGGAGAAAGAATTGATGAAAACTAGTCACTTGGCATGAACCAAACTCATCTTTCTCTGTAAAGCATTTTTTGAAGAGGTATAAGGCTCAGACCTGGTCAGCATAATACTGCACCACCTCAGAATTTAAATGAACAAGAGAATTTGGCATAATTGTTAGATTATGTTTCATTATTGACAGTCTTTTAAATTGGAGAATAACAGTTTCAGAAAAAGATGTAGGAAGCAGTTACTGTCTATGAAAAAGAAACAGCTTTCTGTCCTAAAAATGACAGTTCCTTTTCCACTTGTTTTATCTGAAATTTGAGTGCTTTAGATTAAAAAATAGATTTCAAAATCACATTTTGCTACAGATAATTTTGATTTGTTGAAGCCAATTTAACAGTCACATATGGCCTTCTCTAAAATCCTTCACAGTCCCCAGAGAGGCTCCAGAGATGATTCAACTCCATCTATCTGTGCTCGGCCTCGAGTGCCACACTGCTTTTCTGCCATACTTTTTTCTGTGTTTGTGACTGATTGTTAACTGAATTGTTGATACCTTCTCGATCAAGGCAGAATGGTGTTTGAGGCACAAATGTCTTATAGCTCTTAATATGACAAATACTTTGCTGAGACAGTATAGAAAGAGTTTGCAACATTTTGATGGAGCAGAAGGTAGCACCATTTTTTAAACATGATTTCTGCATTGTTGAGAGATAGAGAGTGAAAGAGTGAAAACTCCAGATTTCAAAATTTATCAACAGGCCTTTAAACCTTCTACAACAGATCCCACTGATTTTGCAGAGCTGGAGGTGGAGCACACCCTCTTGGTCTCTGCAGGGTAACCTGTGTCAAACTCCAAACTCCAAACCCTCTGGGAGAAATGCATAAATGCTGGAAGCAATAGTGCCCAACTCATCTGCAAGAGGAGCAACTCCATGGTACCAACACTAAAGCCTTAAGGTTTGAGAAGAGCTGACCTGAGAGGATGCGCACAGGAGCTGTCACTCCAAAACTGAGAGCGAATGATTTGCAGGATTTCTTGGCTTTAGTAACACAGCGTGACACTGCACACCCCCTCCCTTTCCAAATCATGAAAATACTCCTCTTAAACACACACGAAGTCTTAATGGGTCACTGAGAATTTTGGTTAAGATTTCAGTATGTGTTTCGACAAGGATTTATTATGTAAATTACTGTATGTGAGAAAAATTAATTAGATGTTTCATGCATTTTATAAGAAAGAAGAAACGGCTTTTTTATTTTCAGAGAAAACAGGTGGTAGCTGGTTTACAGCACAAGTCTCTCCATATGTAATAGCAACAAAAGAACCTATATCATCCCAGACAGTCATTCTCTATTTCCTTATAATATTTGTGAAAGAAAAGCAATGTGACAGGCAAGGCTGCAAGCAGAGGAATTGCCCACAAGATGCTTTACCAATTGCAGTAGAAAAAGCTTTTGAAAGGGAAGCAAAATACAGGAGAGCAAAAACAATTAGATATGCAGCACACTGAATTCAGAAGTGCCAGCAGGTGATGTGCAGTTCTGCAGAGTTATGGAAAAAACACGTTTGTCAGGTTTATTTATTTATTTACTTCACAGAATAATTTTTTCCAAAGCGGAATTGCTTAGCAAATCTTTTAAAAGCAACTGAGCCTTTCACTAATACCTTTCTGTACATCTAATGAAGAAACTGAAAATATGTTGGATGAAAGAGATGAAGGGCACTCAAATTCAAAGAAAGTGCTCTCCTTTTGTGATTAGAGCCTCTGTTCTCTCTCTGTAACCTGGGACCAGGTGTCCAAACCGTTAGCAAGTGTATAACATCCACTCTCTGCACCACCCTCTCACCACAGCTTCCCCAACAGCTCCTCTCATCTCTCCAACTTCCAAAACAGTGAAAGAGGAAGGTAATATTTTGTATTTTTCATATAGATTGCTGGTGTCTCAAAGCCATGAGGAGAAATGCACTTCAAAATACACGTAGCAAGTAAACTGGGACCCACTGAACCCCTGGCCCTTCCCTGTGTATAAATAAAGCATTCAAGGTTTCTGACAAATTCTGTTCTCTGTTGAAAATAATAAAAGAAATGATGCAGACATTACTAGGTAGATTTGATTAGCTGTGAGTGCCAAAGACTTCAACGTTTTAGTAGAAGATTCTGCTCCCTTGAGTTAATCAAGAAATCAGCCATTTTGACCTAAGGATGTGGTCACTTCTAATGACTGCACTCTGTCTGAGTAACTCCTTGCCAATGGAAGTGAATGGGGCAGGAAAGAGTCTTTTCTTCTCCTGCCATTTGCTGCTGTGTCCAAGTGCCCTACAGAGCTGTGGCTGCCTTGCTAATGCCTCCTGCTTGCTAATGGGTTTTGCAAGGGCTTTTCTTGCGTGGCCTCTTTTCGTGACACTGGTCAGTTTGTGTTTGACTGCTCTGGGTGAGTGTTTGTGTCCTGGCAAATGAAGGACACACTGCATCTACCAAGGGTGCTCTTCATATTGATGGAGATAAGGTGCTGGCTGCTGATTTTGATTTCTCATCTCTTCATGTTGGTTAGAAGTATATTTATCCAGAATCAGAATCTCTTCTAGACATTTAGTCTCTAGGGTGTCTGATTTTACATTTTGAGTAGCTCCAGCCATATGTTAACATCAAGACTGCACTGGAGTTTAAAACTCTCACTCGTGTTGTACTGCTGCATGACTTTCACTTTTTCATATTTTACTACATTTCTATTTTCTGCTACAAACATATTTCCTATTTTTAATAAAATTGCTCTTGAATTCTTTGTCAGCTAGCATGACTGCTATGGCATGTTGCTTTCCAAAGTGACTGTTTTGCCTGACATCTGAGCTTGAAGGATTTTGATTTGGCATCAGTAATTTTAAGTTGCTTGACTGCCCTTTGTGACTGTTTTTGTGTTCCTTCCCTCACAAATTGACCTAATGGTTGATAGTGGTTTAGTGCCCATGACTTTCCTACCAACAGAGAAAAGAATAGTCGTCAATCAGACTCTTATAAAAGTTTGGGCCCACAATTGCTCTGGGCAGGAGAAACATTGGGTTTTCTTTAATCTGATTAAAATCTCAGGTGTAACAGAACTAAGAGCTTGGAGACGTGCACTCAGGGTGGAGTCTGAACACACTGCAGAGAGCCCATAGAGAGACTGCTAAGGACATGCAGTGAGCTGGACACGTCTCCTTTCTGAGCTTTCAGACCTCACTCCCACCCAGCTGTCTCTGGAGAAGAAATGTCAAAACTGCTGAGAAACTGTAGAACTCTGCATACAACTGTGCACTCTGTTCACCTGAATCCAAGCACTTTGTGGCATTCTCCCATCTGGGAGATGTGTACACTGGTCAGAAAAACCATTTAAACAACAAATTGTCATATCCATTAGCAGGGGAAATACAGTGCATAATGCCAGGTTCCTGGGAATGACGAGCATCACTTGTGCCCACCCTGTGCACTTACACCTCACCACCTTCATGGCAACACAGACAAGGATCCCTGCTCCATGAACAAACCTCATGTTTTAGTTTGGTTCCATGATAGACATTTTTTCTGCAAGAAGTCAATCTCCTCCAGCCACAGCCAAGTCTTTTGTTAGTCTGTCATGGGATTTTCCATTAAGACAAAGCAAGTTTTGTAGGTTCACAGCCACAGCAAAAATAGCAAAATTTATAGCTTTGGTATTAGCCTTTAACTCAAAGAGATGGCAATCATGAGTTATTCTTTTGCTTCAGATGCAGACATTTCACAACTGAGCTGGCTGTGCTCTGCACACAGCCAACATGCCCAGTCTCAAATTCTCCCAGGATGCCTCCGTATCTGCTGAAATACTTTCACAATACACAGCATGTCCTTCCTCACTTCAAGTGTGGACAAGTCTAGGAACAGATATAAGGACACATCAAAGCTTTCCAGTTTCCATTGTCTGCTCAGGGAGTCCTAGCACTGATCTTTACACCAGAGGAGGCAGCTTGGGCCTGGATCAGGCCCCTGGCAGAAGTAGGCTCCTTGCCTGCTGTCCTGCTTGTGCACAGCAAACTGACCTGGGCCACTGCATGTCTTACATCTTCCTGTGGCTTCCGTTTCAATTATAATTTCAGTATAGGACTCAACACAGTTGTACTTTTAAAAAGTGAGAGTGAAAAACCAGCCAAATTTATAAAACACAAGGAGGGGAAAAATGAGCTTGAACATTTGACTTGTAACTAATAGGATTCTTCACCCATTGTATTTAGAGTAATTATTTTTGAAATGCCTGGGGAATTGAAGAAAGACTTTTTTCACCTGATATGACAGATGATGTGGTAGGTGCTATAATGCTTTTTCTATAAGCTACATGTATCTGAGTTCTCCCACAGATTTTCTACCAATCATTCCTCAGTCTGCTTAACCTTCATTAGAGCAGTCATGACCCCTCCAGAAAGTGGAAGAGATACAGGAAAATTGTTTAATCTTAATTTTATGAATGAATTTAGTTGTGGAATCTTTTATCAGACAAGAATACTTCCTTGTAAAGAGCACTCCTAGGCAGTGCTGGCACCATAAAAGAACGCCGTGCTGTATTTTCAATTTTATTAGTGATTCTCTGTCAATCAGTAATTTATACTGGACAATTAGTTTAAAAACCTGTGAGTTAACAACATTAGCATCTGTTTGTGAATAACATATAGAATTTTTGGGTTTTTAATAACATGTAAAAGGAAGGTTTAGAACTTTATAGGAAGATCAGTATCTGCTGCATTAATCAAACTTAGTCAAAATGCAAATCTAGAATTCTGCTCTGATTGCCATAAATTACTTCAGATGTATACAGATGTACATCAGAACAGTTTATTATATATTATTCCTCCTTTGTTACATAATTTTCAAGCATTTTTCAAGCTCTTCTTTATAAATCTTTGTAGATCCGTGGTACCTGTCAGCTCCTGACTCTAGAGTGTCCCTGGGGCATTTAAATACAACAAATGATCTACCAATTTCTACTAGGTAGAAGTCAGTACAACGTTTTGTCTGGCTACATACATACATAAAGAAAACTCTTCTGTATTCCAGGTGTTTAAGCATATGGGAAAAAAGACTGGGTGGATTGGAATCTTTTAATGTAATTTTTCTGTGACAAGCTCTCCAGCTGTCTGCTTCACTGAGAATTTTCTAGCTTCCTGAATTGTCATTCACAGACCTGTCTGCACCAGTGTTGAACATGATGTTTCTGCTCCTGGGTGGGAACAGGCTGGGAAATGAGCTGTGTGCTCTCTTACCCTGCTGATGGGCAGCCTGCACGTGGGGGGAACTCCCTTTCACAGAACACATCAAAGAGAAAAATGCCTATTTTTGAATAGTGCTCTATTTTTGAAGTAACATCATGTTTTGAAATTTAAAATCTTTATTTGATTCATGAGCTTTTTCTGATGTTCTAGAAAATGGTGGGTAAAAGGTTATTCTTAGTAGTATAACTTTTATGTCTAGTTTCACCAATGTTAATTCAGTTCTATACCTGATTTTCTGGTACTTCTTCTTATCCATAGTAATAATATTAATGCCAATATTAGTAGTAATAGCAACAGTTCTATACAAAGCAGGTCTCCTACAAGCATGGCTATCCATTTTACCAAGACAGCTAAAACTGTTTTCTTCAGAAAATTTAAAAATATTATGTTAGAATTTTTCTTTTGTGCTTCCTAGAGAAATCTGCTCTAGTTTTCGTCTTGAACATTTCCCTTCTGGACCCTCATCTATTTCATGAGACTTTAGATGTCCTAGAGACCCATGTTACCAAAACTGATACAGACAGCTTTCATATTTTGAGTTTTTTTAGAGAAGGTTTTTGAGATAGCTTGAATTCTTCCATCTCTGTAATTTCCTCTTCATTACTGTATCCTTTCTTTTACTCTGCCTAGAGTGAGAATTTAGCTGAAAATGGTGCTTTGAAATACAGGCTGTCTTGCTATTTCTTTTGAATACAATACTACGGGGATTCATATTTGTAAAAAAGAACCCGTGCCAAACTTGCTAAGGCTCATGTGATAATGCCACCTTCCTCACAATTAACAGAACTGTTGCATTCAGTGCATCCTTGCCTGGCAGATGATGCACAAAACTGCCTCCTCCCTTTGTCTTTCCAAACCAGACTGCTCTGGGCAGGCTCCGTTCTCCCTTTCTGAAATGAAGTCTTTCCTTGTGAGTGGTGCCTCAGTGACAGCCCCGAAAGCTCCATTTTTCTGTACATAGACACCAAATTTCCAGCCCAAGTTTGCAGTGTGAGTTTTCCCTCAGGGACCCTCGCTCCGAGCCCACGCTGGGTCAGGAGCACTCCCAGTCTGGACCAAGCACTGCTTCAGTTTGCAAATCACAATTTCCCTGATAAATCCAACAGCTGAAATGCAACCAGTATAAATTCTATTAACTGAAACTACCAGTTTATTCACAGAGAGCTGGGGATGGCTTCTCTGTTATGCTTAAAATCCTTTCAATCTAAGTCCTATCTTTGGCATATTATTTCTGTATAAGTAATATCCCTGGAACACAAGAAACACCAGTTACCATCTCTTTGTTCTAGGCAACCAAACCCCACATTTTTAGTCTATTTTGATGATTATGATACTGCATTGTACCTCAAATTGGGGCATTTATGCACCTGCAGCAATTCTGGGCTCATATGGACTCATTTTCCTGTCTCTCCTCAGAGGCTGTTAGACAGCCAGAAGCTCATTTTAGACCCCTGGTAGAACGGAGTTCATGGAACCATGTGTCACACCCCCTTTAAAACTGGGCGTTTTCAGGTGCCTCTGTGTGCACTGGAGGCCCCAGGTTTAATTCATCTCTTTGGAGACCTGCACAACCAGTCCTTTGCAAAGAGTGAAAGCACCTATGAGATTCAGTACAAATAAACGAAAAGCAGACATCCAAATCTGACCTCAGTAGTGAGGCAAAGCAAGAAAAGCTTTGGCAAAAGAAAAAACAACCAACCCAAGGAACTGAAAACAAGAGGAACTGTGCAAAAACTTTCCTTCAGATCCCAGCAAGAGGCATTATGAACTTTTATTGTGTCCTGTTAGCAATGAACTAAATACGTGACGGTTTCCTACCTGCTCCTGCTGTCTCCCTGCTGGAAGGGGTGGCCAGGATCCACGAGCCCCTGGCCAGCTCCTGTGGTACCTGTGGCCTGGACCCCAGCCTCTGTCTGCAGACAGTGAAAAATTGCATGCTAAAGTGGATTTACAGAGTTACCAAATCCTTAAGTAAAAATCGATACAACAGAAGCAGATCTATTATTAAATATAATGAATGGCATTATCTCATAAACTGCACAAGGAAGAATTTAAACCTCATTTTTTCTGTATCCAGCTCTTCATTGCCATTTTGGGAAGAGTTAAAATCTACAAGTCTCCTTCTGCCTGTTGTCTTTTAATCCCCTTATTCCCAAGTCACTCACTATAGCATCAAAATACCATAAACCTAATGCTGTGAGTTTTATGTCCTTGCAGTAACAAATCCTAAAAGCAGGAGGCACACTTGTTGCTCACAGATCCCTCCTCTTAAGCTTCTTACCAAGCCTGTTCCCGTGTTCCTAAATGCACACCAGTTCTCTTCATCTTTCCACTGTTAAACTCAGCACAAGGTGGGGGAGATGGCTGCAAAATTCAGCTATAACACAGAACAAACATGTCTACTGTAGCCACAGATAAAGGAAAACTATCAGTTTCATTTATTCATTCAGTTTTGGGTTAAGATGGGGGTTTATGAACTGAGTAGCCCAAATTAGGCTCCTGGGACAATTCAAACAGCATGGAGACTTTAAGGTCCAATGTGCATCCAGGGTTGTCTGAATCCCTTGGGTTGAGAACAATTATTGCAGAATGCTATTATTTTGTAGCGTGCTTTGTGCTGAACTGTAGAGGTCATTAAACTAAAAAAAAACTTGAGATAAAGAGCTTCCTTTATTTTGGGGTGCACAGTGCAAGGCAAAGCAGCTCCCCTGGGATGACAGCACAACTGGGGTGCACTTTAAAACAGCTGATTGTAACTGCTCCATATAAAGGCCTGCAAATGTATCCCCTCAAATTCACTTGCTTGTTCTTCCTTCTCCTGCTGTAACCACCCCCAGCATCCACATGCCTGCAAACAGAACACGGAGCAGATCAGAAAGAGCTGCACAATGAGGTATTTCCCAGAGCACCAGGCTCAGTGCAGAGCTCTGCACTGATGGGCAAACAGCTCACTGCAGGCAATGCAAGAGAGAGCACTGTACTTCTTTAAACACTGCATGAAGAGGTAACACCCCAGTCTCAGGTCACTTCTTCCTCAAAACAAGGCCAAAGGACAAAGGCAAGGGGTACAATATTTATCAATGTACATCGATGTGGTGGGAAAGAGGAAGCTGCAGTCATCAAAATCCTGCTATTTAGCAGGAATCAAGGCGAGATCCAGGCTGAGACATGGTGCTCAGAAAGGAGAAGGTGCTACCAGATCCTTCAGAAGGTATTTGGCAAACAAACACCTTAAAGTTACCCTGAAGGATTATTAGCTCAGATGTGGAACACCAGCTTATAAAGAAACACTGACTTCTGGGGAAAAGTAGATATCTTGTGAGAAAGGAAGACACGATCGACTCTGGTCCTTTCTCCAGTGCTGTTTTCACTCTGACTACCCAATATTCTGCAATCCTGCATGGTCAGCTGGGTATTTTCTGTCCCAACTGACTGTGAAGTGTTGCTGCCTGGCATCACTTTCATTTCAAAATCAGTTCCATTTTAGTACCAAGGAAACAAAGAGCGTCACCTTAGCTTACGTTTTCCTCCCCGATGTCTACAGAAATAATGTGATTATCATTATCTTTGAATGCACTGCATTTTCCCTAATCTTCCTAAACGTGAATTTCTTCCAAATTAAAAAAAAAAAGAAAAAAAAAGATAATTCATAATGCATAAAGAATATTTTAATGGTCACTCCTGAGCATATTTTAATAAGCCAATTTAGTCACTAGGCAGTATTATGATTATATTTCAGAGGCAATTACTAATTTACTGACCTTTTCTGTTATTAGAAAATCTTAAGATTGCTCATGATTTCCATTAATTTTTTCTATTAGCTTTACTCAAAAAATATCTCCTGTAACTTACAAAGAGCACCCTATATCTATATGACAAATTTCCTTGAGACTATTTAGGATTCCATACCCAAAACAGGAGCTGGGTGAAGCATCATTGCTACTCTGAATGATTTATTTTAAATCAGGAATATGGGTTAAAGAAGCAACTGGGTGGTTTCTGTTAGAAAGAAATGGACATAAGTGAAATTAAGGGAACAACAGATGCCATTAAAATTTTTCCTTTGAGTTGCAAAAACCTCATCCTTATTCCTGAGAGGAAAACAGGATACTGCAAAGTTTATTGGATTGCTGAAGATTTTAAAGTTGTTTCATCTTATGACAATTCCAAAAGGAGTAAAAAGGTAAATAGAGGGTTTGGATTTAAATCCTTCTCTGTTTTCTTTACCTTTATGGTCTGACTCTAGAGCAACTGGTTTGGCAGCTTCACCTCCCTTTGCTGATCTCCTAAAACATTTCCAGTTCAAATATCCAAACATAGGAGCCAGACACTCAGTTCTCAGACTCACTGTGGGAGTTGAACTCAGAAGTATTTGGTGGAATCAAGCACAAACATATGTTAAAGCAGCAAAATAAACCCCAGAAAATATTTGATATTATTTACCAAGCTCTTTGTTCCAAATGGAACACAGCAGAAATATAAGCTGGTTATCTTCAGAATATTAGCAAAGTTATGAATTCCTGAGCTCCCAGTATAGGTTGTTGTTCATTTTTTAACTTGCACTCTACACATACTCATGCCCCAAGCAAGAAAGAATGATGCAGTCAGAATTAGAACACAAATTCCCAAACATCTGTTGATCATAAAAACTAAACAAAAAAATCTCTCCAATTAGCTTCATAATATTGTAACCCAGCCTCCCACCCTTTTGGAATTTCCTTTCATTCACAAATATCCATCCCCCTTTTTTTAAGGAAGAATAAGCAGGTAGAAGCAGCATAGTGTACAAATCTACACCTTTACCTCTGTGCTCCTTGCCACATGTCTGATCACTATTATTTTTCACTGCCTGCTATAAATCCTGTATTAAATAATTAGTTTGGAAAAAAAAAGTCACCCTCTTTTTTTTCTCCTTGCATGTTTTAAGCGCCCAATGAAAATCTAACAGAAAGGAGAACAAGGTACTACAATGGCATGTTCAGATCTTTTCTGTAACAGACATCCCATTCTTCTTTTGCATCCCACTACGAGCAGTTCATCTGAGCATAAAGGAATGGCATACATTTCTCTGTTTGTCAAAGGAGCTCCATTTACATTTCCATGGTGACATACACAGCTCTGTTCTTTGTTACTCAGGAGTAAAATGTGCAGGATCTCTGCCACATACTAGAAATGCCAATACATGCAATTTTAATTGCAAAAAGTCCTTCTCTCCTTTAATTCTATTATTTTGGTCTTGCTCACTTGCCAACTGTCTTGGCATTACTGACTGTTTCACAACACCCAACTTCTAACTGAGAGGGCAGGAAGCACAGCCTTTCCTCAGAATTTGGTACAGGTCCAAATCCTGCCATTCTCCCCTTTTACTGAATTCTTGTTCTCACACAATTCCCATTAACTGATGGGAGAATTTTGACCGCATGAACACGGAGCTGGGTTGTTCAGCCCCAGCCCAGCATCTGTGAAGAGCAGAGCTCCAGCTCTCACCAGTGGGTCTGTGTGAGTGAGCAGGAATCCCCACCCCTGAGCACAGGCTGCAGAATCAGCCTGCACCAGTCCCATCAGTGCCTTCCTCCAGAAAGAACATTTTCCATCCTTTGACCTGAACTGTTCGGTTCCACAGACCTTTGGAGTGGAAACAGGAGAGACGTTGCAAATACAGAATCTATTTATGCTTCTCAATAAGAAATCATCATCTTTCTCCATTGGGGTGGTAAGATCTACAGACAATAAAATGTTGTTGGCTTGGCTTTTCATGCCTCCCTCAAGTTACAGACTACAGAAAAATTCTTGGGCCAGACTCTCACCTGGCAGAGCCAGTACATCCAAAAAAGAACTGAGCCCATTCTTTTTCAAGTTCCATCGTGATAATCTTTTCAGTACAGCTTTTCTTCCTGCTTACAAGGCAAATGCAATAGTCCCTTTCTCTAATAAGGCCCCATCACTTTTTTGTGGTTTCAGAGGAAATGAAACCTGGCTCCTGTTGCCAGTCTCAAAAACCAATTCAATCACGTGCACATTTGAAGAAATGCCCCAGGGCAAAAGCAGAAAGAATGTAAAATACCATAAAATAAATATTTAAAAAGCTAAATAAGACAAATGGATTTTTCATTTTGACCTAAAAATAGAAAGCATTTTGAAGTTGTCAAAGAATCACATTTCACAGCTGTGGAGACCAATGAATAAATGGGTAGGGTCCATTAGGTACTGTCCATACATGAGGATGAGCTAAAAGCCTTTTAGAAGCTGAAAAATGTCTCTTGTTTAAGTGTTCAAAAGGCAGAACCAAGAGATGCAAACCCTTGTAAGCTGGGATCAAACTTTAAAGTCAAATCTTTTAGTATAGCAGGTCAATTAGGTTCTTTTCAAACCAGGCTAATACAATAGGAAAAAATTTTCATCTGTGAAGCTATTTTCGGGACCTGATAAGGCTCTGCTCAAAGGTAACATCAAAGGCTGGATGTTGGAATATTCACAAATAAAAGAAACCCGGACACAATCAAATCAAGATTAAAGTTTCAGCAACTACTTTGAAAAAAAGTTGTCTGCTTTACAGAAACTGAAATACAACATTTTTTTTTTTAAAGAAAAGGTAATTCCCACAGCCACTGCATTACTCTCATCCTCTCCCCACGGTCCCTGAAGAATCAGTTCTGGTCCCACAGTCTCTCCTGGGATGGGGTTTTGTTTCCCCTTTCAAGCTGTTCATATTTTTTCCCCCAAATTTTGTTGAACCCATGGTCTCCTGGCTGTGTTGCTGCAAGTGCCTATATTATCCAGTAAAAACAGTCAAATAAAACCAGGATGAGTATCCCAGAGGATGCAGCTATAACCTGGATGACAAAGTTACATTTAAAGGGAAATGTACTGTAATCCTTCTCTCTGGAGCTCTGTGACCAGTGTGGAGAAGGGATCAGAACATCCTGAAAGCACAGTTTATTTAGCAAGAGTACACAAGCACTTGGGGAGAAATACCATAAAAACACACCAAGGAGTTTATAATAATGGCTGCCTTTTCTTGAGCTTGTTTAAACAACCCCAGTCTACCAAAGAGGCAAAAATCATCAAAATGAATAGTCTTGAGGTTATTCTTTACTGTTTTGCAAGTAACTGTAAAGATGCAGTTATTTTGAACCATTCATTTTGTTGTTGTGTGCTTTTTTCTGAAAAGGAAAGCAAAACTTTTAGCAGATTCACTACACACAAATATTGGGGTTTAAAATCAGGTTTGTTTTGTGCTCGTGACCTTCAAAGAACTTTTTTTTTTTTTTTAAACAATTTCTATTTGCTATAGTATTATTTAAATGTATTTCCATTTCTATTGCATAAGGAACTTGTCCCTTTCTTTCAGACATCAAAGCTGTTGCTACTCCTGTTCAGAGTGGGACGCCTAGTTCCTGCTTTTGCCTCTGGCTTTGTCCTGTGGTTCCTGTGCCCAGCCTTATACCCATCCTCAGAGCCATGAAACCTCTTCAGAAAGTGAGCAGGTCCCCAGGCCCTCACACAAGTCACAAACTGTGCTGAACAGCTTCACTCTTTTTGTGCTATCTCCACCACAATTTTCGCTGTCATCCAAAATATATTAACAAAGTTCTTCACCACAGAATTTCAACTGTACAAGTCCTAAAAAAGATATGTCACTATTATGAAATCTCCTTTCTTTTTGAATCTGAAAAAGGCAACAAATTTTTGAACTTCCCATGAATTAAAAAAATGTACGAGAATGCTTTAGAGAAATGTCAAATTATTTTGTAGGAAGAGATAATCTAAATGAAATAAATGTTGTTTTTAAGGCTAGATTTTTCTATTAGAATTGCAATTATTGATAAAGCAATTAGATTCCTGTGAAATGCTCCAACAAACTTAAATCCAGTAAACTTTTGCAGTGGTAAAATGCTGCATCACAATTTTCTCTTTTTTT
The DNA here is from genome assembly GCA_026261815.1 of Monarcha castaneiventris obscurior. NCBI lineage: Eukaryota > Metazoa > Chordata > Aves > Passeriformes > Monarchidae > Monarcha > Monarcha castaneiventris. The sequence goes on along the minus strand of JAMPIT010000434.1, from coordinate 1,852,760 downwards.
ACCCTTTTTTAAAATCTTGATCAGGTGTAGTACTAGACAAGAATTGAGAGATATCTGATGGATGTTCTCAATTATATCCAATACCTGTGGCTACCACAGGCCATGCTGACAGCCAGGAATAATCAGCATTTAGAGATGCCTGGATGCAGGAAAGAAATGCATTACACCTTCTGAAGCACTTACACGATGGATGATTCCTCTTGAACTCCCTTATTTCAGGGATCCTCAAGTGTCTGCTTGAGCAGGAGTCATGCAAAGCCACCTTTATGTTGGATATTGCAAATATGAGCTCTCTATATGGACATGAATTGACTAAATATTGCAGTACCTTAGACTTTATGGCTTGGCAAGAAGCTAAGTAGAGTGGAAAGCTGTAAAAATAAAAACTTTCAGCTCCACTAAGCTGAAGACTGATATCTAAGATATCAGAAATATAGCTGCTGGTTCACATAACTGAAAATCTCACCCTCCCAAAGGATTCTCCCACCTCTCCCCACCCCGACTCGACTAAAGCTGATATGATGCCAAGGGAAGGGACAGTTAGGGATGTGTGTTATCAGTCCACTGAAGTGACTCAGCTCTGCATCTTTTAATCAAACCTCGATTTTTTCATCTCTAATTTCTTCCAGAAAAGACTCTGAACAGCAGGTCACAGCCTCAGGCCCACTGAAGGTAAGATAGAAATAATGATTGTAGGAAAAGCACTTCTGTAGGGATTTATCAAGAGCAGCAATTACTCTCATCATGTGAGGCTTGCCCGTCCTCAGCAGTCTGCAGTGGTACAGGGGCTCCTGAATATTCACTGTTGTGGCTGAAGGTTAAACCTGGTCAAGGATATTTGCTAGGCTAAATTTTCACTAGAACAATTTCTGAAGTTTGGTGTGGAATGTGTGCCCTGGAAAAAGTAGCAGGAAAACCCCAAGTAGTAAAGAGCTGTGATGAGACCCAGACCATGGCTCTGCTTTGGGTTGTGGAGAGCAGGGATAACATTCCAGGTAAGAACCCTAATCAGCCACATGGGACAGTTGCCAATCTTTTACTTTATAAATATTTATTGGTTCAGAGAAAGAAGGACGGACACAATAGCTGATGGTTAGAGCAGAAGTGAGTCTGGGAATCAAATAAAACCCCTGGTCTCAGACAGTATTTTTTTCTCCAGTCAGAACTAAATGTGAACTGTGATCACCACAGCCAAAGAATAACCTGAACTGGAGCAAAACTAAAACCTGTATAGGTTTGGCAGTGCAGGAAATACACAGAATGGACATAACACTTGGTTTTGGTTGGGTCCCATAGGCATTGCAACACAGAGACAGCCAGAAAATGCACTAAAGACAAAGCCAGGATATTGGATTCCCCAGCTGCAAACAGATGTGTCCTGGGAATGACAGAGGCCAGCAGAGGCAGGGCCTGAGAAATCAGGGCTGAGTGGTCTGTGCTGCTTTGGTCTGCAGAGAGCTGGGGATGTGAGGAGCTGTTACACTGGGTTACACTCTCCTTTGCTACTCTACCTGCTAAGCCAAGTGGAATTCAATAAATATAAAGAACTAGTTTTGAAAGTGTCCTATGTGAAAACTGGATTTAAAAAAGAAGAAAGAAAAGGGATTTGATTGCTGAGTAATGCAACTTCCATATGATCTAGAAAGTTTTAAATAGAGAGGAAAAATATTTCAAGGCCCTTTTTTGGTTATCAGAAAATCAGAAAGTGTGAGGCCACCTACAGGAAACCTATAACAGCAGTTATCAGAACAGTTTGTTGTGCACAACAATTTTAAATGTCTGTAACATTATTTAAGCCATAAAGGGAAGACAGCTTCTAACATCAGATAGTTGACAGCAGTAGAAGTAATAAAAAGCAGAGTCAGAAGATCATTACTGATATAAAAAAGGATACTTTTCAAGACTGATTCTACAGCTTTTTGATTCTGTTTTTTTATGAACATTTAAGATAGGCTAACTCCAGCCGTATAATGAATATATCCTTCCAATTGAAAAGTCAATATTTAACATCCATTGTGTTCTGCTTTTTAGGACATGTTCCATTCAGATAATAGTGTTTTAAATCAAATTAGCTCCAGAACTATATGGAAGAAACATTGAATATGTGTCATGAATCAAAAGCACATATTTTACAACACTAGAGTTGTAACAACACTCACGTCTGCAGACTTGAGATCATTACATTTTCTCACTGGGTCTATCTTAAAAAGAGTGACATAAGTTCCTTTGCAATAACCCAGAAAAGCTTTTTTTTTTCCCCCTACCTATCAAATATTTTGAAGACTGTAATTTAATAGTTCCAGGCTACTTAATGCTTTGTCAGTATGATAGGGTTTGCATTTGTTAGTTGATAATAATTTAGCAACTGTTTAATCTCACATTTCTCCTACTGTCCCTTCTCAGACTATAGACAACAGTGGCTCCATATTTTTATTTTGTAAATTTAACCCCCTAATTGAAATGAACTATGATTTATGACTATTAGGACTCTAATAATACCACAGAGTCTAATTCTGCTGTTGCCTATGTGCATCTTTTACACTGGATTTAGACCAAGAGAACAAAACATTTTATTGCTGAGACAATGAAAGCATGTTAATTGAGACCTGTAACACCATATTGAGGAAGAAAATATTCTTGTTTCTGTTTACCCATGAGCAAACCAACATGGACAGACAAAGACATTCATTGAGTTGGTTTCAGTTCTGTTCAAGAAAGTTATCATGACATTCCTCCAGACAACATATTCAGTATGGACATTTAATGCTGATTTTATGCAACTATCCTGCACCTCCCACTTTGCTTGTGGATATGAAGTATTAAAGCACAGACATATTTGGTCAGCATATACCCAAGCCAAATGTTTCTGTGATTTTTTTTCTAAATAAAGTTCTATCCTTAAAATCAATAGAAGATCCTCTTTCCTCTGTACTTAAATGTTTTTTTAAATGGAAACATGGAGAGCTTTGACCTCACTGAAGAGGGGAGGAAAGAGACAAGGCAGTGGTAAGGCACACAACTGCAGTTTTAGTCAATGCTTTTGAGGATAATAGCACAATACTATGTGTCCAAAATAAGAGTAAGAAATAAATCCTTGTTTGGTGGGCTGCCCTTGGCTGGATGCCAGGTACCCACCAAGCCACTCTGTCACCCCCATCCTCAGCAGGATTGGGGGGAGAAAATAAAATGAAAAAAACACCCTGTGAGTCAAGATAAAGGCAGTTTAATAAAGCAAAAGCAAAGGTCATGTGTGGAAGCAAATGAAAACAAAAGATTTATTCTCTACTTCCCATCAGCAGGCAATGTCCAGCTACTTCCTGGGAAGCAGGGCTTCAGAATGCATCCAAGTGGTCGTGAACAGACTACAGAAATCAGAGGGTGTAAAAGAGTATGAAGCCATTTATCTGTAAGTATCAATCAGATAATTATGTGAAACATCAATTACTTTTCAAGATTGTGAAGCCTGGGAAGTGTATTTATGTATTTTCTGCATGCCAGTGACACCACAGATGATGTATGTGAATATTGTTACTTTTGTGTTTTGACCACAAATGGCATTTAGCAGTTGCAATAATAATTTCTCAGAGAAATGGCATGAGCTAAATATTAACAGAAGACAGAAAATCAAAATTTGATAAACCAGTCCAAATCCCAAGTGAGGAGGGAAAGACCACAGATACCTGAATCATGCAAAAAGAAGCTTGGTAAATGGGAGAGCAGAGATATCAGGGAGGGCGATTGTTTGGCTGCCCACCACCAGCTCCTCTGTGGCTTGGTGCAAAATGAGACAATCCATGTCATTCTACCCAGCGTGCACAGATTTACACCACTGAACTCTCATGAATTCAAGGCACTCAAATGAAGTGACCAGGCACACAGAGCTCTCCCATGAGCTTAAGTTTTGCCCAAGCAATTCCTGCTTCACAGTATATTTGTACTGCAAGAGTGAGAGCTGGTTCCATCAGGCCAGGAGCCAGTCCCTGCCTGCCCCAGCTGCAGGAGGTGGTACATCCACGCTGCAGGGTGAGATGTGGTTCCATCCCCCTGGGACACAATCCCCAGTGCCTCCAGCTGTACATCCACTCTGCAGGGTGAGATGTGGTTCCATGCATGCTGCAGGGTGAGATGTGATTCCATCCATCCTGCAGGGTGAGATGTGGCTCCATCCATGCTGCAGGGTGAGATGTGATTCCATCCGTCCTGCAGGGTGAGATGTGGCTCCATCCATGCTGCAGGGTGAGATGTGATTCCATCCATGCTGCAGGGTGAGATGTGGCTCCATCCACTCTGCAGGGTGAGATGTGGCTCCATCCACTCTGCAGGGTGAGATGTGGCTCCATCCACTCTGCAGGGTGAGATGTGATTCCATCCATCCTGCAGGGTGAGATGTGGCTCCATCCATGCTGCAGGGTGAGATGTGGCTCCATCCATGCTGCAGGGTGAGATGTGGTTCCATCCCCCTGGGACACAATCCCCAGTGCCTCCAGCTGTACATCCATGCTGCAGGGTGAGATGTGATTCCATCCATCCTGCAGGGTGAGATGTGGCTCCATCCATCCTGCAGGGTGAGATGTGGTTCCATCCACCCTGCAGGGTGAGATGTGGCTCCATCCCCCTGGGACACAATCCCCAGTGCCATAACCAGGGTCCAGCTGCCTCTGCCCTCCCTGCAGTGAGTTTGTTGGTGCTCATGCCACTGCCACACAATGGCTGCAGTCTGGTTCCTTCCCACTGCAGCTGAGCTCCCGAAACCCCACAGAAATCCAGATAACCTTTAAAGCAGCATTATCTGCACCAGACCCCCAGTGCCAAGCACAACTTACTTATGACACAGGGATAAATTAAACTCACTCGATTTAGAGAATTACTTCTGAGCTCTTCCAATGAGCAATCAGATGTGGGAACTAAGACTTACTGATAAAATCAAATATATGAAGTTGCTGCAAAAGCTATTTCACTACCACCTTCTCAACTGCCAGTGAAATAAAAGGAATGGTATAGATTGGATTAAGAATCACTGTGTTTAACCAGACTAGCCAAGCTTTCTTAATTCCAAAAGTAATTGCAGGTATGTTCTAGCAAGCTGGGAGCTGACCTTGAGTGCAAAGAAATATTCAGCAGAGGTTGATAGCCCTAGGAATGGATACAGTGTACTGAAAACAAGGCAGATCACCAAAAGACAGCAAAGTAGCCTAACCCTTTTTATTTACAGAAATACAAAGAAGTAAATCTTAATTTTGTGGGAGGAGGGAAAAAAACCCAATAAATATCAATATAACCACTGTGTGCTTGACAGGATATCGAACCAAATGAATTAAGGGAAAGGAAATTTGAGCAGGAATCCCATACTGCTGCAGGAAGGAGGAGACACAGAGGAGACAACCAGAGGGGAGAAGGAAGGGCCTGAGAGGGGGCTCTGGCTGGCTCTGAGAGCTGTCTTCATGCAGGGTCATTGATTTAAACTTACTGCTGAGCCCTGGGCAGCTGCTAAATAGCAGAGGTCAAGCAAGGAAAGGAAGTGTCAGTTTCACAATGAGGAAACAAACAAGAAGGAAAAAAGAATAGTATATTACTGTGATGAAGATTAAGTAACATACTCAATTCTAATGTATGGCCCATTCTGCAAGAAGGAAGATAAACTGAGGGGATTCAACAAATCACTAAACCTTTGTAAGAATAGATGTTTCAAAGTATCAGAATAAACTTCAAAATCACCCGTAATAAAAAGTATTAATGAGCAAAGAATCAAATCAGGAATCAGCTTAGGTCACTCAGTAAGAAATCAGAATGAATCGTTGGTTGTGACAGAAAACCCAAAGGGCATGAGCTGAAAAGTACACCAAAGGAAGAACAGTTTAAAATCAAAGGGGTGAAAAAAGCAGTAGCCAAAGCAGTTCAGACACACAGAGGAGGAGCGTTAAATCTGAGCAGACAGATCTCCACGGAGAGCATACATCACGAGGAGTGTCTCCTTTAGCTGGAACATACAGTGCTAATTTCTTTGTACTTGGAACGGGGCTAGAAAATTCAATTAAATTGGCTGAAAATTGGATGTGTCTTTAGCAGTGCTTCCAGGATGTTACTGTTATTTCATGTACTTCGGCTGACAACATTGCAGGTGTCAGACGTTAGGGGAATGCTCTGCAAAAATCACTTTTTGGGTTGAATAATGGTAAAAGCCAATCCTGAAGATTAAGTTATCCTCCTTATCATTGGGATTTTATGAAAATGCAGTTTATCCTGGAGCCATGGCCATGTCCAACAGCAGAGGGCTCTCTGTGGCAGCCCCAGTCTGGCTGGGACTGGTGCCCTTGGAGCACCAACAACCTGCTCTGCTCAGGATGGGGGACCCCAAAGCAAGCTGATAACCCCCAATATTTCTGAGATGGATGAAACGTTGTACAGATCTGACATTTTTCACACTCCACAGAAAATTCCCTCCTGAACGATTAAGGACCAAACCTGCCATCTTGTTCCTAGAAGGAATATCAATCTACTTTTCTCTATCCCCTTCCAACAGATACAATTCTATTTCCACATCCAGGCAGCTACATTTCCCTCAGGTGCTGCACTAAGATAATGCAGATCCATAAAACTGTTTCGAAAGTGCATATATTTTGCAAAAAAAAAAAAAAAGTAAATATTTTGCTTAAGGAATTTTCCAAAATTTTAGATTTCTTTAATTTTGATGCATTTAGAGATAAAGAAGGAGCCCTTAAAAGCTAAAGTGAGAGTTTTTCTTTGATCACCACCAAAATTAAAGCCAGTAGCAGCAACTTGAGGTGCACTGTTTTACTGGATAATTTTCCTCATAAGTAGTTGGCTGATTTAGGTTCATACTATGGAGAAAGATGCTCGTAGTTGATGAAGTGACTCTGCAGGTGTCTTAACCAGGGCTCTCTTAACCAGTGACTGCAGAGGTTTTAATTAACAATTCTGGCAGATTTGGGTAAGTAATTGGACAGTTTTGCCCATGTTTGAGTAGGTACCTTTGGAACTGCTAATAAAAGCAGTAAAAAAATCTCTCTCCTAAATATTGCTTCCATTTCTAGCTTGATCTACTATGGAAAAATAGATTATTCTATTAATTGAGTCTGCAGAAAAACAGAGTACTGTATGGGATAAGAGAAAGACTATAGATCCTTTCAGAAGCAGCATTTCAGAAGCCATTTTTAAACTATATTTTCTGTAGTAAGTGTTGGTATTTGGTAACAAAGCCTTGCTCCAGTGATAAAAGGTGCCCTAAGAGTACTTTAATTGAAACTTTTTATCTGAATGTTGCCTGAACCTCTGCTAAATGCTACTTTCTTGCTTCAATTCAAATTTTCTTAATCTTCATTTTCACGTTGAATATTGGTACACTGTCTGCCTCATTATGCTAAAGAAAGATGAAGTGAGCTATTAACATTCTGAACAGCCTACGAGATGTTATGATATAGAATGTCATTCATTTTTATGAGTTGGCTGTCAGTGTGTGCTGCAATAAAGTTATAATTTCTCACTGACAATATGTGATGTCTGGAGTTGCTGCACAATCCTTATTAAAATTTCAATAATTGTAAATCAAAGGAAAGCAAATACGACTTTTATGAAACGGTCGCTTCTGAAAGTCAAGGAGTACAAAGTGGTGGAATACAAACCCAGAAGATAAATATCATCATCATCATCCTCCCGTGGCCCTCCCCTTGCACACGCAGGGTGTGCTGGGCACACAAGGTGACACTCAGAGGTGGCACGGGCTGGAGGAGGTGATGGTGAAGCACTGCTTGTTTGTTGCTCCTTACTGACTCTACGTGGCTCTGAGTGGCATCACGTTTATTGGAACAATTTATTGTTATGGCTCTTCATCAGTACAGTCAGGTGTCTTTGGAAGCAGTTACAAGTTATAATTGCTTGACAGTGGGGAAAGGCAGAGGAGATTTATGTGCATACATGGGTGAGCAAAGGTTTCAGAGCCTGTTTTCTCATAACTTTAAACAGTTGTGGAAAATACCAGGGATAGATTTATGGCATGGTCTTTAAAATGTTAAAACTGTCTCAGACAGTACACAGGGAAGTGAATCCTGTATTCAAAATAAATGTTTAATATCTATATATAGATATAGATATATATATATATAGCTATATAATGACTACATCTTTATTTCTACTGCTGTTAGTATTGTTTCAAATCAGAAGTGTAAGAAGTTTCTGTAACTGTTCAAAACCTGCTGATCTTTCACTTTGAGCTTGACATAAGCTGGATGATCAGGAGTTAAAATTGTAAAATGCCCTCAGAAGCTTTTTGGAGTTGTTAGATACAGCCCAAAGTGTTCCAGTCACTGAACTGACTGCACGAGGTTTAATGTTGTTGGGCATTTGGAACTACTTTAGCACTTCTTCTCCCTGTTATTTCAGTTCCTTTCAAAGTCATTATTACTTGCAAATCAGTGCATGACACCCCGAATAAATGCACTCATCTAAAGTATGTAATCACTGTACATGGGATAGACAATTATATGGGTATGTTTTGGAATTTTCTTCAGCAGTTTTTAAGTGCTGGGAGACTCCTGGGGCTCCACAGAGTTTTTCTACAAAGGTTGTGTGCCCAGGAATGTTTGCACTATGCAAAAACATACTTAGAAACTCCAGTACACAACATCACTCTATTTCTATTACTTAGACTATTTTTCATTATTCAGAAGTTAAGTCAAACATATTAATTTCATGATTGCATCTGGCATGTTTTGTAAATTTAAACTAATAACTTTATTTCTAACTCCACTCCTCTTCTAAATTGACTGACTCTGCTAAAATTCACAGCACAACAGCAGCACTCACATGCCACACGTGATGGATATCCTTCAGTGTCACATTTCCAGTGGAGCCACATCTCAGATGCACCTCCTCGAGACACAGCAGCCAGCAAGTGTTCCTGCACAAAGCTCTGCTTAAATGCAAAACTCAGGCTTTGTTCTTGCACAGAAATAGCTGTGCCCAGTTCAAGCAATGGTATTTGAAAAGGTGTCCCTTCATGTCAGTAGCACACAAACACACCAAATCATGCATGCCAGCTCCCCTAAACTTGATTTATCACCACAAGTGTCTTCCCCTTGCTAGAATGTTTTATAGCTGGTAGCCTAAGTCCAAAACCAGCTGTCCACATCTATCAGAAAGCTCCCTGCTGGAAAAAATAATGATTGACCACAGGAGCCACAGGAAATAACCTCCACAATTATTTACTTAATGTTGTGTCTCCTCCAACACCCAGGCTATCATACAGTGGGATTCTGGCCCACACACCAAGGCAAAGAGAGAAAGGGATACAGAATGCTGTAGTGGGACCAGACTTTCACCTAAAGGGGTGAGGTGCAGAGCTCAGGAGGACTCAGTAGCAGTGAGAAATATTCTATTTTAAAGAAGTCAGCCGAAGACAAGTGGTCTAATGAAGGATAAGGCAACTCCAGCCTGCAGAAATATTCCAGCTGATACAGTAACATTTGCAGATGTCTTTAGAAGGACAAGTTTCAGTGGCAGCCAAAGGATCAAACACCCAGCTAAAACAGCTGGGAAGCTAAACATATGCTCTGATGTTTGATAGATCTGGTAAATCATCGTTTGAAGCAGTAGGCCTGAAAGCCCACTCTAATTACCAGTGAACAATCTCTAATGCAGAATGATGCACTGGTGATTGTACTGACTGATATTTTGATATCTAGCTACACACAGGCTGCATGAGTTGTCCAAAACATCTGATACAGAATAGCAAATAGTCTCATGATTTCTTTTATGCTGGTTCTTCAAAAATGTTTTCAGACAATATTGTGGAAACTTTATTGCTTTTATAGTCCTGTTTGTCAAAGTACTTTTCAAATAGATTTGCTTACTTACTGTGCAAAGGTATCAGTGATAATAATTTTTTAAAACCATTACAAAATCTGTAGTATTTTTCCTATTTATTAGCATGTAATTATTTTATGGTCTGATACTTTGTGAGCAGCCAAGATTAGAAACACATGCTTCTACATGGTGCATAGTTCAGAACGTGGAACTGGAAATCCTGTAATTCCAGCTGTGTTACACAATATAGGAAGTGTGTCAAACCCAGGTGTTAGTCAGGATATTCAATTTAGGATCTGTCACAGTTCTGGAAAAGGGAAAGATGTGTCTGTCTTAGATGTGTGGCATGCATAATTTGGTGGGGAAAATTATGTATTTTCATGTCACGGTAGGTACTGTTTCATGATTATATCATTTGTATGGAAGTCTGAAATATTAGCCATGGAAGCAGCTAAGTCAGAGGGCTTAAGGGGAAGGATTTTGTTTCAAGTCTCTGTGCATTATGTCATGGCTATTTGAATTAAGGCAATTATACCTTGGAAATATATATATATATATATATATATATATATATACACACACACTCTATAGATACGGATTAATTTATTAATTTAACCTGATTTAACCTTCCTCCCTGCCTTCAAAATCAACCACAACTTCACAGCAGGTGTAGTTTGGTGTAGGATGACTTATTTAACATCAAAGTTACTTGGGCATGACACAGACATTTTACACTGACTTTGGTAAAAGCAATTTGTACAGGTGTGTGAGGCTGCATGCACCTCAACAGAGAGGAAGCTTTTGCTTTGTAATTCTGCAGCTCTCTCAGTCCTTCCTTCCCCTGTGCCAGGGTTTAACTTTTAAACAAAGCATGTGATGATGAGAATAAAAGCAGATCAAATACATTGGACTTACTGGGATATGTACATTTTGTGACTGCTCAGCTCAGTAACAAATGAGCATTTTCCAAGACATATCAGCATTTTTAGTTTTGTCTCTTAACAGAGAACACCATGTCCTTGTGTGGTCCTTAGCACTTAAGCTATAGGGAAGAAATTGCATAAACAGCAGCCAAATTTTGTAAGACTGAAGTATTTAGTATTCTTCCATTTAGCAGCAAGTTATGAAGTTTCATTTAAAAAGGGCTAATTCTACCAATTAGCTCATCCTGCTCAAATACACATATACTGTTGGGAAATATAAAAATGGTTTATTAAATCAAAAGATATGACTGCACTTCAACTAGCACATGGGCATTAGAGATCAAGTATTCTCTATAGATTAATCCCCATGGCATCACAGGCTGATTTGGCTTGCCAGTATTACATTAGTAAACCATCTAATCCAATTTAGAGCAGACAGGAATGTTCCATCCATTATGGTATTTCTAGTGTCATTAGAAGCAGACTGATTGAATAAGCATCCTAAATCAGCCTGCAGCATGCAAGTAAATCACTGTGACTTGCACTGCAAAAATCTTTTTTTTTTTTTTTTAAATAAAAATTAAGGGATAAGAAAGGAAAAGCACCATGTAATAAGATGGAAGCTCTCTGCGTGATTGTGATTTCTGAACTCTTGTGGACAGCAACATTTCTCTGTACTTCAGTACATAAAATTCTTCTCTCTGCAAGGTAGCAGTGAAGAACACAATGGATTTACAGACATGAGAAGCTCCTTATTTGAGCCAAGCTTGTCTTCAAGGAAAGCACTGAACATCTTCCCCTCCGTCCCCCCAGTAAACAATAATAAACAAAGTAGGCTGAATGAGGGCAGAGCAGGATGCTGCTCTCACAAATAAAATCTGCTGTGTAAAATTGGAGTAACCATAGTAATAAAATCTATCAATCAAATATATTACAGAGGTTGCAACGGAAAGGATAAAAAGAGAATCCAAACTTTGTATTTGCCCAAAATGAAAAACGCTCAAGTAATTATAAAAAAAGTATTTTCATTCCAAACAGGCACACCTGAAAGAAAAACAACTCTTCAATAAAGAAGTAAATATATGAATAAAATGTCGGTGGCAGTTCTTTGAGACGACACAGCTATCAGAAAAGATTTCAGCAGAGGGCTGGGCTGCAGCTTTGAAAAGCTGGGAATCAAACAGAATAAAATCATCAGAAGGGCACATAACCCCTGCTGCCCCCTGAGACCTATCGTGTTGCAGCAGCAGGGCCACGCAGCTCTCAGCTGCACTCTTTGGGCAATCAGCCACAAAAAGGAAACACTGCCCCAGAGCTCAGGGCCTGGAGGGGCTGCTCCTCCTCGCTGGGGAAGGCTCCTGTACGTGAAGGAATCGCATTTGTTTAATGCTTAATGGCAAAGCTGCTCTGCTGTCACTCAAACAGCTCTTAACCTTGTCCAGACTCTGTGCAATAACTGAGTTGGAAAGGAAGTTATTGATTCTTTGTATCCCAACTGCTGAAAAAGCCAACAGCTACCCACAAGTGCAGATACGGAGCTGGCGGGAGTTGTTTCCACTGCAAAAGGAATATCTATGAACAAAAGACAGTTTTGCAATAGAGGAGAACATGCACAGATCCCAGTCAGGGGAATTGCTTGAAACATGCACAGACACCAGAGGTTTCTGGAAATTCCTTTCTTGGATCTTCCTCCCTCCCTTCCTGAAAATACTGTAAGTTTGAACAACTAAATTTTGATTATTGGGGGGGGGGGATGAAATTTTACAACCAAAACAAATATTTTAAGTTTACCAGTTTTCGTTTTTGTAATGAAAACGAATCTTTACTTTTGAAGGAAAACAAGCACCTTCTATGAAAACAGAAAAACCCAACCCCAAAACAACCTTCACCTTAACAACTGCTTAATTTACTTCAATAAAAAGTTGAAGAGAAAACTTTCAACACAATTTATTCAGAATCCCACCCAAATTTAACTTCATAAATTAAATACTTTCATAGCACTACTCTGAAAAGCTCAGTCTTAAATTGAATCCATCTGAGAGAAATGAAATGGAAGAAATCCTGACAAATCCCACCATTCATTCTTAAACACAATGACATACTTGCACAGACTCTGCTCTTGTTTTTCCATGTCCTCTTGATCCCAACAAGCCTGTTTCTGGCAAATTCTTCTCACCAGGACATGGAAAACCACACTGAGCCAGCTTGAGCTCGGGAAATCTGTCCTATCCTTTGCTTAAACTGGCTAAACTGGTCCCAGACATTATTATTGTTATTAATAGCACAAACCCAGATTGCAGCAGTAAATCACATTCCTCCCAGAGCAGATTACTTGTTAAATGTTTATCATCAATGTCAATGACAAATGTACCTGATTAACAAAATCCAAAAGCTTGTTCTGAGGTAAAAAGGACTTAGCCTTGCAATTTTTCTAATGAACTTCCCTTCTGGTCCACAGTAGGACACATCAGATCTACCAAATCCAATTTCTGAATGGAAGTCCAAATGCTTTGTAGAGCTAATGAGGGAGCACTAGATTGAATTATGGACACATGTTGCTTCTCTATGAAACAGCAGGTTGTAGAATTACACTTTGCTCTTCCCCTCCCTTTTGCAGAGCATAGAATATTTTCCTTCTTTAGTTTTCCCTCTGGTTTGGCTCAGCTGGGTTGGAAGGAGATGAGGTGAGGATGCTGAGGAGGAGGATACAACCCTGCCTTGTTCTCTGCTGAAGAGGCAAGTACAGACTCACTGCTCCCCTGTCCACAAGACATGGTCTAACCTGTGTTCCTCCTCGTGTTTCTTTGCCACAAATCTGGTTTCCCTGACACACTGTGAATGTGGAGGCTTCTCATTAGCGTTAGGCCCTCGCCTGAGATGGCAGCATGGAGGAGGACAGGAATGGGGCAGAGAGGTGGCTGGGATGGACAGTGCTGCCTGCCACACTGACCCTCCCTAGAGCTGGGACTTGCTCAACAACCAACCTGGTACCTTGAGCAAAGGCCCAGAGCATCAGCTGGGTGAGCCCAGAGCCAAACATTCCACCCTTAATCACTGAACTGATGGGGGAACAGTGTGGTTTGGGGTCTTGGCACCATCAGGACACAATGGAAACTCCATTTTCAGTGCTTACCTGTAACATGGGCTCTCTCTGCCCAGGCCATCCCACTGTCAGTGAACTTCACAGGAGGGTCCTGGCCCTCGGCATCTTCAAAACTCAGTTGCAAAGTGGCACAAGGTGAGGATCTGCCAAAGGAAAGGCACAAAGCCATGGATCAGCTTTGAGAAGAAGCAAAGTTATTTCTGGCACAGAAACAAGTAACACTTCACCAACTTTATACAGTGGCCACAATTCTAGCAAAAAAAAGAAAGACAAGAGAGAGATAAAATTAAATTTTGTTCTGATGTGACTTCAACTAATCAAAAGAGATAATAACAGGAAAGGATTTGACCTCATGTCTGCGGTACCAAGAAAATTTTCACTCACTGACAGATTTTATACACAGCAGGTTGAAAGGCAAACTAAATGTTACCATGACTGAGCTTGCATTTCCTGATATCTCAAAAGGCATTTGTTTCCCAAAGGAGAGCATTAAACAAAGAGGCAAAGGTCATGTTCCTACACACATCCTAAGTGCTGAATCTTACTTGTGATGGAGAATATTTTTGCTTCCTACAGATGCAGCATTTCTAATGAGTCAAGGTGCACCAGTGGAGTGCTTCAACTGTTTGTCTGCAATTTTGCTATCTGCTGAATATTGAAACTGGTAGCTGTCCTGGAAAGACTAAGCTACGTATGTGCAAGGGGAGCACACACAGACACTTTTTGATCAGCGAGGCAATTTCCTGGGGCAATGTGCTGATCAACACACTGAGCTGAAACATCTGCAGGATAAAGGATTGTGTCTGAAAACCCTGTGTTTGATGCCCATAATTGTGACAAAGTCATTGCATATTCTGCTCAATGCTTTTTCTGTTTCAGCACTTTCTCACTGTACAAAGAAGCTCCAGCAGCCTCTTAAATGTGGTTGGTAACTCAAAGTACATTTGGGAAATCAGCCAGAGAGAAAGGCTTTTCTTCTGTATGTTTTGCTGCTTTTCTATGAAGTGACGGATAAGATACACATTTGCCATGTTTGCAGGGTTTTCCCTTACAAAAAAGAAGGAAAAAAAAAAAAAAAGAAGGAAAGAACTTGAAATAACAATTTTTTAGTATTAGCATTGTTTACTTTAGAGAAGCTTAATGCTGCTTAAAATCTGTCATGTTACTATCTAGGCAAGCAGGTTTTAAAGCGAATGCTATTAACTTTTTAAACTGCAGCGATGTAAAAGTCTATTGTATCTCAAGACTGAGTTTGCAGAGCTGTCAAAGATGCTTTTCCTCTGTGCTAAACATGATTTGAAAAACGTTGCAAGCCGAAGCATTTGCTGTTCTTCACAAAGCACTGTTTGCCAGAGACCACACAGGCGAGCAGGGCCCAGAGGCAGTTAACCCTGGCAGCAGAATTCCCTAATCACAGCTAGGAAGGCAATTCACAGGAGACAGAAAAGTGAGCTGCAAGACACCTGAGGGAAGGAATAGGGTTTGCTAAACAGGGAATTGTTTCTGAAGCCTTGCCTGTCTCTGTGAATATCTGCTCCATGCAGCACGGTACAAGAAAGGGCCACCCATGCCCACCTGCAATCACAGCTCTGCTGAGGGGCACCACTGCTGTGCTGGGCTGCTTTTGGTACCTGAGCTGCTCTCAGCAGGGGGAGGTTCTGCTCACCTACACCACTTTATTTACCTCTGGGCCTAATCTGATGAGAGTTGTCTATGCCCAGATCTCACCTGCGTGGTGAAGGGCACCTTAATTTTGGACAGAGCCCAAGGATGGGTGCTTACACTGGCTGCTTTAGCAATGAGGCTTTGACATTTCTCATCTTGAGAGGAGCTCAGGAGACAGTCTCACACTTTCTAGAGCAGTGTTTATATATATATATATATATATGCACACACACACATATATATATATATACGAGGAGTGGGAGCAGCCATACCAATATCAGAGCACACCAATGCATCTCACCTGAGTTTGGTGTTGTCAGTGTGTTCATTTTGGACACCTTGGGTGCCTTCCCAGACTGGCTGCAGGGGGAAGCAAGTGCTCAGCCCAACCCAAAGGGGCAAATTTCCTTTTGAAAGGGGCCAAGGCTCCTTGGCACTGAAGAGGCTGAGCAGGGCTTTTTTTGTGATTTGGTCACTTGTGTTTCCATGTCCTAGTACAGAATTCTTTCTGATGGACTTAAAACACTCCCAAAATGAACCAGCTAACTTTCCAGGCACTGTAGCCTGCCAGGCACTTTCCCTGGCAGCACAATCCCTGTCAGCTTTGCAGACAATGTTCAGCATCCAGGATGGTTCTCCATTGCTTTCTCAAACTGGGTCACAACACATGTACGTTTGGACAGTGTGGTGAGTAAAAGGACCTTGATTTTTCATCCTGCTTACACCTCTCAGATGCCAGAGTAGAGTCTGCTTCTCCTCTGAATACAGGGGCAGGTGGTTGCCAGCACTCTCAGTAAATGCAGGGTAAAAGCCACTTATGCACATAGGTGAAAATACCTGCCAAAGGACCACAGACTGCTTAGCCTTTAGCAGCTTGCAAGGTTTCATTTTGAAAATAGTCATTTAAAGCACTTGTGAGAGCCAAACAATCTCTAAACCCTTAATTACAGTGGTCATGTGAGCTTTGGTTTATTGGCAATTTTTTTTTTCCAATAGTATAACATAGCTAGTGATGCAGCTGGAACCATACCACCATAAGGGAAAAAACCACCAAAAACCAGGATAAAATTTTAAAACCTGATCCAGAGCCTCTGGAAATTATTAGAAAGCATTCCACTGACTTCAGCACACTTTCCTATCAGAAAATGTTGCCCAGAACACAGTACATAGTTTACAGCTAAATTAGAAAGCTCTGAATCACAGTCTTGTAATACAGAGTCCAAGAGAGATTTTATTATGGCCACGCTAAAAAGATGCTGTTACAAACCTATTGATCTCTTTACCTTTCTGATCAAGAGGTATCAATGGGAGAAAAAAATGGCAGGGGATGCTCTATCAGTGAAAGGGAGACCCAGAGCTCCCTTATGGAAGGCCACATGCACTAATCCTGTTTGTCTCGGTTGCAAAAGAATTCCTCAAAGTTAAAGCACTCTAAGGATTTATCAAGCACTTTTCAGCCTTCCAATGGGTTTAGCAAGGGGAGCAGTTCCAAAGCCTGTAGATTAGTGCTGCACAATCGGGCTCATGCAAACGGGCACACAGGGCTCAGCTCGGTGTTTGAGGCTGTGACACTTTACACGTTCCTGAAGACAAAGGTGCCAAAGCAAAGATGCCACTTGGGTGAATCGCTGAGGAGGGTTTGCCTGTTTCCTCTTGTCAGATGATCCTGCTGCACTTGTGCTCCTCACAATGGTGCTAACAGGATTGGCGATGCTCACCAGGCCACTCACACCTCGGACAATGGCTTGTTGAATAGTTCGTTTTTAACAAGTTTGTAAGGAAAACCTGCATGTATACAGCAGCGGGGCGTATTTATCATAAAAATAGATTGGTAAACTCTGTTACCAGTAAGGGCAACTGAGTTTCCTGGAGCCTTCAGCGGGGCTAGGACTTCACTGTGGGATCTGTGAGTGCCAGGGATTTTCTCTTAGCAGGAGAAGCTGAAAGAAGCTCCTGAAGCCCAGTTAACTAATGCTATCATTTGTTGTCTCTATTAAATCTTGTGTTCTCGTGCCTTGGGCAGAGTAACTGAAATTACAGTAGAAGGGAATAATATGACATTTTTGATTTATTTTTCTTTAAACTTTCAAATTTGTAAAACGAGATTGTCATAATTAATCAAAGAGGGTGGGGGAGAAGCACTGACAAAAAAGTTAACAATTTTCTTCAGTTTGATTATTTTTTCCTACATTTTCACATGGAAAGAAGTTCAACCAGCTCTGCTTGTTACCTGAAATTCTAATCAGGCATAAGAATATTAAAATCCCATGGCTAATCAAGCCAAGTGGACCTCGAGCTATGCCAGTAACATCTTGCCTTCAGTGAATACAATCTCAAAGAACACCAGGGGAGAAGTACTGAGCCCCTCAATAATACAGGAAGGAGAACATTACTGTCTATTTCAATCAGTATTTCTTTAAGGAAGCAAGGAATCCTCTGGTTTCAGCGGGACAGTGCAGTGTGATATTGCTGAATATTCCCAATATTTACCACAGACACGGCACTGGAGCCAAACTGTCCGTGAGTGCTTGGGGCTGAGTCTGGCCCTGCTGCTCAGCACACACGAGTGACAATGAGGTTCATCCCTCTCTGGGTGTGGAGTTTACATCTATCCAGTCACCTCACCATTTACACCTCTAAACATTAACAGGCTGCTAATGTGAATTGTACACATTTTGTCTTGGCTTTTCTACGGCTCTCGAGGTTCAAAATACACCTTTCACCTGAAAGAAACATCGCTGTGAAAATAGTGTCATTTGAAAGATGGAAATGATCCTGCTCCAG
This sequence comes from Monarcha castaneiventris obscurior, assembly GCA_026261815.1. Taxonomy (NCBI): domain Eukaryota; kingdom Metazoa; phylum Chordata; class Aves; order Passeriformes; family Monarchidae; genus Monarcha; species Monarcha castaneiventris. Next base: position 1,834,466 of record JAMPIT010000434.1, on the reverse strand, counting down.
GATTATAACGCAGTGTAGCTTAACTACAATAGTTCACTGATTAGCAATCAGTTTCTTTTTTACAGGACATTTTTATGAGTCTATAAGCACACTTGACCTGTGGTTTCAGCTGATAGTTTACAGGAACAATAATGTGGAAGAAGCCAAGTTACTAAAGGTGGGGAGGTTTCTGATGCCACGAGGAATCCTTCACCTGTTTCAACTGTAAAGACTGCTAAAATTTCCAGTTATGTGAAAAGAATTGGGCTTTGTGGGTTACTCCATTTTTGGGCAGGCAGTTAGCTGAAACACATGCTGAAATATTAAATTATTTCTACCCTTGGGTACCTTATAAATAAAATAGTTTGGGATTATGAAGTCAGGCTGACAGAAATGAGTGAAGTTTTTTCCTTTGGTTATACTTGTGCAATCAGCTTGATGCCAGGAGAAATGCAGGAGTATAATGTGAATTTTCAGTCACACGGATCTTAGGTTGTTTGAACAAAAGCAGCTTTACCAATACCTGCTTGTATTTGCTCACACTGTTACAGTGAGTCTTTGAAGAACTGAGCTGACTGGCCTGTCTTAGTTGGAGATTCACAGTTGCAATGACATTGGAAATAAATATGATAAAAAATATGCCATCAACTTATTTTTAAAATGATCAGGTGCATTTTATATATCACGCTGAGCTGAAGGCATGAGAGAATATCACTTTTGCCAGCAATTTCAAATAAAGGCTCTAGTTTTAGGTAATGTCATAAACTTACAGTGAACTAGGACAATGTAATAATATGGCATGTCAAATTTATTTCTAGCTGTAGGCAAAGAAAAACAAAGAAATAAGGATATTTCAACATGGTATTACAGCACAATAAAAATTTGCTCATTTAGTTTCATAAAACCCATTACAAAGTTCAATGCATGTGTTTACATCACTAACACTGACTGAAGCCTATGCTGTGAGGCTTTCAGCTAGAAATTGCTTCACTTCACAAATTTTCATCTAAAGCCCTTTAAACAATTATGTCAAAATAAAGGCACTAAATATAAGCACTCCCAACGTTTTCCCAGCTTCCTGAGCATATCCTTATTATTGGTAGTACGGTTTGTAAAACATCAAAATCAGATTGTCACACAGAGATTAAGGCTGGGATTTTCAGCAGGAGCTAAGGGAGTTAGGCACTCAGCTCCTGATGAATTTCAATGAGTCAGGAGCATACATTTCCCTTAGGCTCCTTTGAAAATCTCAGCATAAATATTAATAACTAACTTTTAACAAGCATTTGGCCATTGGTTTCAATTATCTCAAATATGCCAATGGCTATGTCCTTTTCCCCACAAAGATCTTCTCCCATGTGCAAGTTTTTGGGGCTGCTCTTACAGGCACAGTACCACAAAAAGGATCTTACAAGTTCCTCCTGCTATGCAGGCCCAGCAGAGTTTACATGTGATAGTTATTGCTGAGATCTCTTGTGCCACTTTTTGCATCTGCTCGAGATGCTGTGTACTAACAGCAACCTCTGATCACATCTTGTAGTCTGATTGATATTACTCAGAGAAAAAAGAAACACAAAACTCAGAAGAACAAGAAGGTATAGATAGTCTATTCACTCCATAAAGACACGTATCTTGCAAAAAGTCAAACGCTGACACTTGACAGAAGTATTGAAATAAGCTCCAGTTTCAGTTTAATTATATACAAGAACTAGGGGTTTTATACCTTTCATTTTTAGTTCCAACACTACTGCTAAGCCTTAACGCTCTGGAATGTGTGTGACTGCACACAGCACTTGATGCACAGTGATGGATTTTTGTTAGAGGCCACCTCAGGTGCTGTGCCTAGGCAGGACCTGACAGGGTGCTCTGCACAGGGTGCAGTGCCACACCCAGGTTGTCATGCAGTTATGAAAAGTCAAATATCATAAAAACTAAACTTTCATGGATATTATGCAAAAACAAATTATGTGTGACTTTTGGGAGAGAAGGAACTTGCTCTCAGAGTGAATTTAGCCTCCATACAGAATTCATGCCAGGTGAAATGCAACAGCTTTGCCAGTCTGATGCTGATGTAGCCTGTTCCACCATCATCTCCTTCATTATCTGTCCCTCCTCCTTTCTCAGAGACACAGTTTTCTGCAAGGCATTGATACCACTGAGAGTGCTCAGTGTTACAACTGGGGACGATGAAACCCCATGCAAATATCAGCTCCTCTGGCTGAGCCCTCTAGGCTCAGGTTTCACCCTTTGCAGGGGGAAGGTTCAATATCTGATCTTTGATAAGAAAAGGTTCATCCTGGTTTCTGCTGAATTATGTTCTTGTTTGCTATTATTCTTCCTGTCACCCCATCAGTCTATAAATTTTGAGATGTAATTCTGTTTATCCCAGTATTTCTTCCTTTTGGTTGACCTTGTGGGTTGCAATCACAGCTTGAAGTTTTTACATGTATCTTGTTAAACATGGAACTGTTTATCCACCCCTCAGTCGGGAGAATCCTGCAATGCTGATGCTCTACAAATTGGTTTTTGACTAGATGTTTGTTTGATTAATCTTGCAAACAGAAATCTGGTACCTATTATTAATCACACAGCCTCAGTTTATTTTCTATTGTGACAACATTAACATGGAACCACATATGTGTCCTTACATGCTTTCTATTTCCCCTGAATATTACTGGCAGGAGATTTGTGACTGCTGCACATGCAGAACCAATACTGCAGTGAAAAGCCAGCTCAGACTCATGATAATTCTGCATATCCCCATTAATTCCAAAGAATTGTGACTGCTCACACTAATACACTAATTTTGTATTCTGGAAACTACACAAAAATCAAATATTTGCTTTGATATTTGATTCTTCCATAGGTTCTGGTTTTATCCTGTTTAAACTTGTACCTGTGACAATATCAAAATGTAATAAAAAATAAAGTGTAGCATTATGGAGGATTGTGCAGTGAAAAGTGAGAAAAGCTGATCAAACATATTTTAGGTTAATAAAAGAATCAATAGATGATTTCACATTCTGTCAGCTCCAAAACTGAACAAGCTATTCTCTGTTCCCACCATGGTTAAAACACATTTCAAGGGAAATGGTGTAAATATTGAAGAACACCTTGCCTGGACATGAGACAGCAATCTGCCACTACATTCCCAATTGCCACAGAGAGAAAGATAATGAACTTCTCAGCTTTTCCACTAGGACAGCACAGGACAGGAAATAAACAGCTTATAGCACGACAAGAATTATTTAGAGCACACAAGCAAACCCTTCCCAGCTACCAGGACAGCTGAGTGCTGAAAGAACTACTTAGGAGGGTTGCAGAGTTTTTAAGAACAGATAAGGCAAAAACCTGTCAGAAGCATTTCAGTTTTCACTTCTGTCCCTGCACAGGGGTTTGGTTAGGATGCCTCTCCACCTCCCCACTAGCCATGGTTCTATGATCAATAAAGAGATCACAAGCTAACGAGGTGTGTTACAGGAGGAAACCACAATAATGCAACATAACTAAGTTAAAAACACTGCTTTTGTCCTGAAACACGTGGAAGTCCCCTAAAGAAAGCAGAATTGCCAGAAGTGCAGGGTCTGTAGAAGAGGAGCAGAATTGCCAGAAGTGCAGGGTCTGTAGAAGGGGAGCAGAATTGCCAGAGGTCTGTAGAAGAGGAGCAGAATTGCCAGAAGTGCAGGGTCTGTAGAAGTGGAGCAGAACTGCCAGAGGTCTGTAGAAGAGGAGCAGAATTGCCAGAGGTCTGTAGAAGGGGAGCAGAATTGCCAGAAGTGCAGGGGCTGTAGAAGGGGAGCAGCCCTTCAGGAAGGTTTGTCAGCAGTGCTGTGCCCGAGCTGCAGTGGCACCAGGGGGTGCTGAGCCTGCCATGCCATGGCCTGGCACATCCACAGAGCTGCCCTGGAGCTCAGACACCTCCTGCTCTGCACCTCAGAGCCCTGACAGGGCTGGGCTCGGGCACCTCTGCTGCAGAACCTCTACGACCTCTCCTTTGTGGTTGTTGTTTGTGGTTTTAATTCTGCTGCAGAATCTCTACAGCCTCTCCAGTTCTGCTGCAGCAAAGCTGAGGGAGGGAATTACTCAGGGGCCTGGCAGAGGGGTCTGCACCTCCTCAACTAACAGGGTGAGTCAGGCACCAGTAGAAGTCAGGTGCCTTAAATGCCAAAAAAAAAAAAAAGATCTCAGAGAAAAAGGAGGACTTAATAGGTTAGAGAATATTTAGATAACTAAGGTGATTCAAACAGTCTAGACCTGATGGTTTTCATCATAAAATATGCAAAGACCAAGCTGAAAAAAATCTCAGAAGTGATTATGGGAACTTGGAGAGAGAAAGGTTTACTAGAATGATAAATCCAGTCCTAATACAAAAATGGATGAAAAGAGATGCTTGAAAATTTTATTAGATAGATAGATAGATAGATAGATAGATAGATAGATAGATAGATAGATAGATAGATAGATAGATAGATAGCTTAACTCCAGCTCCTGGAAAAAAAATGGAACAAATAAAATTATTTGTAAGCACCTGAAAGATAACAATAAGGTAGGTAACAGGTGACATGGATTTTGCAAGAATAAATTGTGTCAAAAATTGTCTTATTTCCTGGAACAACAGGAAGAAGGGAAGAAGCTGAGCTCGATCCTGGGTCTGGCTCTGTTCAAGGCTCTGTCAAGGAGAAATGTTTCTAATGCAGATGACACCTAAGCAGGAAGGCCTGCAGGTATGCTAGAGAACAGGAACGGAAATCAAAATTATTCTGCCTAACTGAAGCACTGGTGTGGAAAAAAAAAAAAAGATAAAACTAATTAAGGCCAAAGATAAGGACTTGTTCTTGCTTATGCAGAAATGCAGGTCTGAGGAGAGCAAAAAAATGAGATAACAGATTACAAAATGAGCATGAGTGAACTGTATCATGCAGGAAAAAAATAAAAAGCAATTCCTACCTGGATTATACCAGAAATCCACACAGGGAATGTAACCTAGGACAGGGAATTTGGGAGGGCAAACCCAGGGACACAGATGATGAGGGCAGAGGGTGTCTGACACAGACAACAGTCTTGAAGAACACAAGGGACAGTTGCCAGGAAGAACAAAACAAAGTTTGGGTCCAGATAAATGGGGTGTATAATTGTGGGTAATTATAGGAAGGAGGATTTTTTTCTTGGTATGAAAGATAATAAAGCTTGGAAATAACTTGTCTGGGGAGACCATAAGGGCCTTACTTTTGGAAATCCAGAGCATGAAGTTAGATAAACATCTGCCAGGACTGGCAGAAGTATCCTGCACATCCTGCTTTGGAGCAAAAAGATGAAGTAAAGGATGTATCAAGGTACTTTTTAGCCTTATTCTTCTATAATTGAAGAAACTGTTGATGGGTACAAGATTTCCTAAACCCCCAAAATTTGTTTTTGTGTAGTTCCAGATTTGTGAATAGTCTCCTTTTTCCCCTTTATAGTTTAAATATATTTCAAATCTAGAGGAAAATGTATCTGTTTCTTCCTTCTGAATGAACTGTGGGCTCTACGCTCTAAATCTGACAGAATTTTTGTGATTGTATTAACATAAAACATTTCAAGCTGTTCACAGATTGAATTTAATCCTCCTTTCAATAATCCAAGTTTAAATCCTCATTTCAATTATCCCTACATTTTGTAGAATCCCTCAAATGATTCAGCACTAAAGTATTGCGTGTGTTATAATTTAAAAGCCCAAAGTTATGAATGGAAGCAGATTATATCTTATTAAAATGTTAATTCCAAGTCCTTTGAGATAATTGTGACTAAAAGCATTGGTTAATGTGTCAGAAATAAACACTGTCAAAAATAATTGAACAAAAAGAAGCATATGGTCATCACTCACTTCAGAAGAATGACAGGGAGGCAGAATTATAGCAGTGATTTTCACTAGTATGGGTACAGGGAAAAACCTAATTTCAGTGAGCAATCCTTTTGCACCCTTCTTTATATATGGACTCTTAAAACTCCCAGCTTAATTTTCCTTCTCTGTTGAACAACACAACATGAATAATGCTGAGTGATGTAGAATTGCCATCTCTGAGTTACTTTACTGTGATGGCACAACTGGCCCAGTAAAGGAAGAATCAGGAGCTGGAATAACCCCCAAGCAGCTGCTTGTGCAGCCCTGCTCCCAGCACATCTGGTGAAGGATTTGAGCCTGTCCAGCATTAGCTCCTTAGGAGTAAATGTGAAAACTACTTGTAAAAGACCTCAAATTTATTCTTAATGGTCTTCTAGCCAGACAAAATAAGAAAGAAAACTACGCTGAGATATGCAAGAGATAAGAAGTATTTCTTTAAAGTTATATTGTTCAACAGCTCCATTCAGTCTTACTGGAGCTATTCCCATTCAACACGGCATCAAACCAGGATCTCCTTATTCCCCTGAGCAGATGCACTGCCATCAATTACATTACTCGTGTGAGTAAGCAGAGGAGAAGCTGACCTTTAGAGAGATAACAATAGATACTTTCCAATTAATGTGAAAGTGGGAGTATATAAATCAATCCTAAAAAGCACTTTAGATAATATAATATTAACTCTTCACTATATAAATCAAATCAAATGGCATTCCTTCCAGAGGGGTCTGAGGTACTGCACCATTAGTGCTCAAAAATCTGGTCACTCCCTCCTGGGATTCATTCAGCTGTCTGTCTTCTATCAACAAACAAGTCAATGAGTCAATAGCTAAAGCAAGATGCAAGGGTGAAAATACATTATTGTGATGCATGCCAGCATGTGAGCAGGAGCAATGAAAAGTCAACCAGAATATAAAACCCTCGCTCCTCCAGTATTAAAGTTCACTATTTAGAAATCCACACAGTACTGTTCCTCCTCAACCCTTGTTTTATTTTAGCATATATTTTCTCTCAAAATCTACAGTTATAAAAACAGACACACACACTGTTGTGCCTTTTCCCACTAGAAAGATAACCTTCAGAATGTAAATCAATGCACTCTTGCCCTGGTAATCCAGTCTTGCAGAAAGCTGTCTCCAGCTAAACAATATCAGCAGAAAAAGGCACAGAAGCATTCACTCTTCAGCACCGTATTCACCCCAGTGAAGTGTTTATTTCAAATCCAAGCTGCAGTAATTTTAAATGCTGCTGCTCAGGGTTGTGGTTTAGCCCCACATGGCAGCTAAGCACCACAGAGCCACTCTCTGGCTCTCCCCTGCAGTGGGGAGGGGGAGAGAACCAGAAGAGCTAAAAATGGAACTCATGGGTTGAGGCAAGAACAGTTTAATAATCGAAACAAAATAAAATACAATAAACCTGATAATACTAATAAATACTATTAACAATAACAATAATAAGGACTGGAATGAATAAGAGAGAGAGAGGGAAATAAACCCCAAGAAAAACAAGTGATGGACAATATTTACTCTCCACTCCTTGACTAATGTCGATCCCATCCCCAAGCAGCCATCAGCTGCCCCTGGCCAGCTCCTCCCAGTTTATGCTCCCAGCATGGAACATGCCCTCGGCCAGTTTGGGTCAGCTGTCCTGGCTGTGCTCCCTCCCCCTTCATTGCACAGCCCCACATGGGCAGAGACACCAGAACATCCTGGGCTCAGAGCAAACCCTGCTGAGCAGCAGCAGAACATCACCGTGTCACCAGCGTTATCCTCGTGCTGCACCCCAAACACAGCCCTGCACCAGCTGCTGAGGAGAAAATGAACCCAATGCCAGCTGGAACAGGACACTCAGTCCAACCAGAAACATCTCACAGCCTGTTCAGCTCCCGTGTAAATCGGGAACATGCCAATGAAGCTGCACCATTATGCCAGCCTAAGCACCAAGCTTTTAAGAAGGGCATTAAAACATCTGGGTATTTTTGCCAATGCAGCTACTCCTCGTGTCTCATTGCAGAGTACTGGGGCTAGGGGGAGTGTCCATGCAGAGCTCTGGGAGCACTGCACACTGGGCAAATGTGTATGATGGAAGAGATTACAACAGAGCAAACGGTGTGTTCATCCCATCACCTCTGGTTAAAAGTGAACAGTTATCAAAAATGCAGCATTCCTCAATTTGCACTCATATGAGGCCAGAAAAGGATTGACTATCAGAACACTGGTTCTGTGGCACAATTTTTTGGTAGTTAGCTTAAGAAATGGTCACTGAGTTATTGCCTTGATTAAAAACATATCTTAAAAGGCATATTTTAGAAAGAATATGTAACAAACTCTCATGTCAACAGTGAGGATTAGGTATCCCAATAAGCATCCCGAGAGGATGTGGTTCTGAAGAAGAATAAGGGGCTCACATACTTCAAGGTCGATTGAATTCTTGCCATACTGTGAAACACTTGATTCCCATCCCAAGCAGAGGATTTGCTACTCTTCTTACCCCTTTTCTGTCTCCTGAAATGCAAACGCTTATTCTCATCCACCTACAGTACACTGTGCCACCCTCGAGGATTTAATAATTGATTCCTTTGTGCTTACTGTGATCAAATCTGTTTTATATCTGATCTCATTTATGTTACAGGGCTTGAAATGGCACTCAGTCAACCCCACACATGCTCTACAGTCCCATAAGCATAAAGCAGTGATGACTCCATCTGATTTCCTTGAAAGAAAACTCAGTCTTCATTTTTAAAACTTCATATAAAGCAAGTGAACTTTTCAAAATGACATTATTCTAAGAGAGCAGTGAATCCTAATACATTGAGACAAGGATTCCTGAGGTCAGAAACATCAGTTTTACAAAAATGTCCAGAGGGATGCCTGAATGTATTATCTTGAGACCTTTAACCTCTCACTTAGGCCTCACTGCCCATCACTCCACTTCCAATCCATTTCTAACATTTTACTTGTCTATGAACTTCTTGGAATGACAAGAGGATGATTCATAATATATAGTAAGGCTTCCAGGAAGCTTTTTCACTCAAAGCTACAGGGTAAGTGAATCAGCCTTTTGCTTTCTCCCAGGAACTACTTATCTTCAATCTTTCAATTAAAGGTCAAAAAATGAAAGAAGGCAGCCCAGCCATCTATTATGTTTTTCCCCCTTTCCTATTGTAAGAGGCTCTGCTCTTCACACAGTTGTGTCTCAACCAGTTTGATATTGTTTTCATTGGTAGAAATTGGAAAAATACTTTTGCAAATTTAAAGAACAAAAGGAAAACTGCAGAGGATGACAGCAATTTCTCTAGTGTATCTTTTGGTCATTACTAATTAAGGTCTTCCTGAAAGAACCAAATCCACAGCTTTTATCCTAAGTTAGTAAACAATATTTTAAGAGTGTCAAACTGAGAACAGGTTTAAAGGGAAGCATATCTCCCACTCTGCTTTGTTAGGAAGGAAAACACGAAACCAGAACCATACAATAGCAGGATAGCTAATTTGTCTGAATTTCAGGGTAGAAAAGAGCTGGTTTTGGATTCTATCTGCAATGCACATGGTGAAAAGTGGCAGAGGATGTGGATTAGCATCCTGTGCCTATTTCATCGTTGCCCTAAGGCCCTGTTGTAACAGCTCAGTCAGAGCACAGATGGGTCACCGGGCAGACATAAGTCTCATTAAAGAACACCCTTTACCACTGAAAGTCTCTTTGCAGGTCACAGAACCCTTTGCTTGCTCTGTGCCAACTCCAGGCAAAAACCTAATGCAAACATGGAGTGAATTTAAGGAAAGAGTCACTAAAGAGGAAAGCATGTGAACAAAAAACAAAGATAAGAGAAAGGAAAAGCTGAGAAAACATGATCAGAACAAGCTGAGATTTCATTTTATGCCATTTTTTCTACGAAAAAATTCAAGACTCCAGGTAAATTAAAAAAAGCCCAAACAATTTGTTTGAGGTAGAAAAAGAATATTTATTTCAGCTAACCCAACCAGTTTACTTATTTTTTTGTTAACAGAGGTTTGTGTTATCATAAAAAGTGTTTCACCAAAAATGAAAGTTGAAAAGGTGTTCTTTGAAAAAAAAAAAAAAAAGGTGACATTTAAAAAAATTACTCATCTTGTCCTCAGTTTTATTTTAGGCCTCAGAAATTCCCTTCATTGCTAAAATAAAAGAAAATCCATGCTGCTGTAACATTACACCCCCTCGGCCAGCCAGTTCCAAGTGGGCAAAACCTGGTAAAATCCTCCAGGCTGGAGTCCTTGCTGCACACAGCTCCCAGCAGGTGAAATTGGCTTTGAATTTCCACACCAGACCTGCTTCGCCCTGGCAAGTTCCCTGGTAGCCCCGGCCACGTTTGGAGCGAGATGTGTCACTGTGCAGGCAAGCTCAGGGACAAATCAGCCCCTCTTGCTGCTGCCTGCAATAAGGGAGATGCAGAGGCTGCTTTTTCCAGGAGCACTTTCACCTGCCCTGCTGATGCCTTAGGTTTTAACTTTTATATTTTACAATTTCTGTACTGCTCAGAGTGTAACTCTGCAGTTCCTTGTAGCCTGGAATTTCTGCTCTCTCGTGCTGGGCAGACACAACAAAGCCTCTCCAGGCTTTGCCTTCAAGGACAGCCAGGCTCTTCTAGGCCCAAAATGTGTAACCCAAAGCCTCTAAGGGGGAGCAAGCTGAGGGGAATTACATCATTGAACTGGGGCTTTAATTGGAGAATTAACCCTGGTATGCAAATGAACCAAACCTATAAAGGTGTGAAGAACTCGTGACCTGGGGTCCATTTTTGGAGGCAGCCTCTGGCTCCCCCAGGGTGTGCCTTGAAGGCCCTTCAAATAAATATCTATCTTTATTCCCTTACTCTTGTCTAGTCTCTGTTTCTAGGTGGCTGCAGAAGGCATCACTGCCCTGCCCTGCCCGAGTCTCTGGGCCTTGGCCTGCTCGGGGAGGCTCCGGCCCGGTGCCTCTCCTGGGGCAAAGCTGTGAGCTAATTCATGTTTGGTACAGACTGGCTGCTTTTCTGCAGCATTATCAGCCTGTTTGACAGAGTTCAGTCCAACCAAGGGGATGGCTGGCTCAGCTCTGAGCCCACACAGCCCACGGGTCCGGCCCAGCGCCTGCAGCCGCACTCGGTGCAGAGCAATATCTGTGAGCGCAAAAATGATTAATGGATAAGCCTGAATTAAATTGCAAACGCGAGATTAAATTTCCTTCATGAATGACACTGTGAGTTAGTGTTAGCAGCTCTGTCACAAAGCAGCTCCTTTCCTCTTGCTCATCACGGAGCTGATAATGGGACTAACGGAGCATGGGCAACAAACATTTGCTCTCGGCAGCTCCCGATACGGGCTTGGCTCCCCATGTGCCCTCAACAACGGGGGTGCTCGGGCACAGGCTGCCTGCTTGTCACCTGGCTGCCCGTTTGTCACCTGGCTGCCCCTGCACACCACCACACTCCTTGACAGAGATGAAACACAGCTGCTGTTCCTTCCTTTTCAAAGAGGGAAATGTTCTTTTAAATTAGCAAATGATCTCTGGCACGGTGAAAGGAGAAAGTCTTCATGAAGAAAATCAGTCCTCTCTTGGCCTGAAAAGAACTACATTCCTCTAGTTTAGCTCCTCTTGCTCCCCAGAACTTCAGTGCAAAAGGGACTGGAGTGAAGAGCAGGGCCCTGGTGAACTTGCAGCACCCACAGCAGATGTACCCACCACCTGACTAACACTCAAGGATTAATTTGCACAGTTAGCCTCAGCCATTCCCTCAAAGCTACCTGCTTATGGTTTGCATAGGTTTCACTAAGAGTTTTGCATGCTGATACGGCTTTTTAGGGGTTAAAAGGATTATAATACCATTTGTTGATCATTTCCCATCAGATTTCTTGATGCAGCACTGTTTGGTTCTCCTGAAATCAATGGAACTGCAGATTTAAATCACATACACCTCTGGCTCCTTGACAAAAACAGTCATCTTCTCTGAATTCTACAATTAGTAGAAGTTCAGACTACTGAACTTTTCACAGCTCGTAACAACACTTGACTGATACTCACATTTCATGGAAGGGGAAGCAGAAGCAGTGTTTTGGTCTAGTGTTCTTATTGCTTCTGCACGTTACAGGAATAAACCACAAAGCTCCTATTTGTGGCAGCAGTGCTGGACTGATCCCACGCTATTTTGTGGTGTTTTCAAAGTGTGACTTGACCTCATATTCAGTGGAGCTACTATCTCCAGAACTCTACATGGTTCTGTGCAGGGTTTCAATGCTGCAGTTTCCACTGTGTCCCATGATCTGAAACACATCTCCCTGCACCTCATTCTGCAAAATCAAAGCTTTTTTTTTTTTTTTTTTTTTGTCTACGAATCCCTGCTCCCAAAACTAGAGAAATTGTCTGAGAACTTGTGTTTGCAAGAGCTTCCAAGGATCAAAAAGAGTTTGGAAGGAGGAGAAGTAAGATTCATTTTAGCCTTTCTAAAATGCTCAAAATCTGAAAGGACAAGAATGGTAAAGGGAGACCTGATCATTCTTTCTTGTTCTCAGCTGGTAACCTGGGCTCATCTTGACAATATTCTAAAAGTAACATCTTCATGAAACAAAAGGAGTTTTAAAAGCCATGACTCATTTTTCCCTAAGAGACATGCTGAAGAGAACAGAGCCAATCCTTTCTCTGGTGAGACCCTGTGGATGTCAAAGAAATGAATGCAATAAAATTATCCTAAGGACAAATTACTTTGAAACTTCAAAGGAAATACTGCCTTGAATGAGTAAAAAAGCTCAAAGATGCACAAATATCTCAGAGAATTCATGACCAATTGGCCGCAGTTAGGCCCAGTTACAACAGTACAATAGACTTAACTGAATTCAGAAACAATAAAAAGGGGGAGACCAGGACTGTGGCAGGAAAAAGTGTAAAGAACCTTTCTGTCTCTCTGGAGTCCCCTTTTTAGTAACTTGCTTTTTTATATATACTGAATACACTGGCAAACAGCCACACGCTTTACATATATCATCCACAGAAGAGCTTACCAGTCTATCATTCTCAACAGGCATTGAAAATCAGTAAACACCCTCCCTTATTGTGTCCTGAAACTCTTCCAGGTCCAGGCTATCACTTAAGCTGAAGTTTATATGATGGTTGAGGAATGGAACATTTCCAAAACAAACACTCTGGGAAAAATGTGCAGACTGCAGATGCATTATCAGCTGTAACAATGCTGAGAGGATCTGGGGAGGAGCACAGGGTGACATTCTGTCGCAGGATGTTTCTGACATTTTAGTATGGGCATAAAAATGACCATGGGTCAGATACACCACTGTCTGGAGCTGTGTGTAATTACACCAGCAATTATCTTCTTCCTAGAGTACTCCAAATCCAGACTCAGCAATTGTTGCAGCTTTCCATACGGCATTAATTTATCACATTTTGCTAAAATATTCTATTCTTTTTGATAATGAACACTAACAATAAATACAGAAGCTCCAAAGTGTACTGTGAGTCCTTTTATGCTAAGAGCTCACACAGATCCTTTAGGCTCCTTGTCAACTTTCAGAGCCCTTAAATCTGGAGAAAGGCAAGGCTGCTCCAAGAGTGAGCCTCTATTCACAGGGAAGGAACCAGCAGCATGTTTTAAGAAAGGTTTGTCTTTGTGGAAAGAACTTCCCCCTCACTTGGAAGTGAAAAGTTGGCTCTGCAGCTCTTCAGTGCTCTGCAGATGACAGCCCCTGAGCCTTCCTCCCAGTGCACATTTGTACGGCAGGCGGCACTGGGAGGGAACAAGGGCCACAGCAGCGTGGAGTGACTCACTTTCCCAAATATGAAGTGGAAAACTCTTTGATCAGACATTTCCTGCTTTGCCATTCTGTTCTGAGAACACAGCAAGAACTACTTGTAGCAGCATGAGCAAGCAAGGCTTTCATTGAGTTTTAATGAATTAGCATCTTTTGCTGAACAGCTTTGTATCTTGTTCTTGGCTACAGTGCAAGATATGAATGGCAGGGACAGCTTAGTACACACTTCCCCAGGTCCTGAACATCAATGTATCTTGCAGCGACAGAAAAAATGATTTGTGGAAAGCACAAGAAAAAAAATATTTTGTCCCAGGGCTGGATTTCTGTGTGTGTTTGTGCCTTCCCTTAAACATAAAAAAGCCAAGATGAAGATCTTTAGTTTTACTTTGTACCAGCAAGCACAAAGCAGCCCAGGCAACTTCCCTAAGATGGTTACTTGACATTTCCTCTGATGTGAGAGTCTGTTTGGGAAGTACAACCTGAGCCAGCTGTGCATCACCTGCTCCTCACCAGCCTGAGCTGGTGCTGGGGGGCTCGGGGTGATGCAGGCAGCCCCAGCGTGCCAGGGGAGTCCCTGCAGGCCTCAGTAGCTGCCAACACCTCCAGCTGCCTTCCAGTGGCTTCTCCCCCCGGTGATGTTGGAAGCCTGGAAGCACACACAAGCCGAACTCCATCTCTGTGAGCTGCCCTGAGATTCTGACTCACCACACCGTATTTTTAAAACATCAGCGACCTCTTTTCTCCTTTTCCCTCTTTCTGTGAGGGAGTTACACAACGGGTGTGAGTGAAATGCTGTGCCCTGCCCGCTGTGAAGGGCCATTCCCAGGGTTTGTGTTTCAACACACACTTGTCATCATACACTACCATTTCAGTGCAGCTCTCCTGCCTTCCACTTTAATTAACTTGTGCTGCTAACACTTCATAAACTGGTCTGAGTTTGAGGGGATGATAGGCAAACATTACAATTGTTAAGCAGGTGAAAAATATCAACAATAAGCAGGGGATTTATTGTAATCAGTCAATATGCTCAGCCTTGCAACTGCTCAGTACTTTATGCTCTGTAATTATATGGTTGCCACAGTGTAGCCATTCAACAGTGTCATAATTAGTGAGTAATTAACTGAAGCATTTGATGACATGCTGCAGAGCACAAAGCATGTGTGCTGTTGATAGCAAAAGGATACATAAAGTGTCTTTGTAACAATTTTCTGAAACCATCAAAACCTCAATTGTTTCTCGCTTGTGGTGATTTTCACAACTTTTCAGGTGCTGCACAAGATCAGAAGCATTTACAGCTGATTTTGATGCTACCACAGCATTTATGCACTGTGCTTCTATTGAAATCTTTGATATTTAGTTGACTTTGTGGATGTCAGCCTTACACATACACACCTTCTGGGCTGCCTCAGTGCATTCAGATACGGTCAGAGCTACGTATCTCCCTCTATTGGTATATTAAAAAAATAAGATAATAGAAGTGTTGCTTATTCCTGTAGGGTAAAGATTAAACTTATGCTAATACAACTGAACCCGCACTAAGTAGTGTATTAAAATAGCTATTCTGTTAGAAAATACAGCCTAATTAGAGACAATTGGAATGATGGAATATTGTTCAGATCAGCTTTGGGTAGGTCCTGTTTTTGTTTTTAAAAATTGTACATTATTGATATTTGTGAACATACTTAATGAAGATACAGAGACAGAAATTCGGTGCAGCACTGAGTGGGAAAGGTGCATGTAAGGCATGTAAAAAGGAAAGGACATAAAGGATGTACAGGTGTAGAGGGACTGCAGCCAAGGTCTGCAATTTTTACACCAGATAAGGAAAAAAATCTGCATGAGAAAATTTGAGTGCCACCCTGAAAGCTGCTTTGTGTCCCTTGCATCAAAGCTTGGCCTCTGCACAGGACCAGTGACGTGTTTCACTCTGATATTTTAAATCCACTGTTTGTCTAAAAAAAATTTGTTTGGGTTTGTTTGTTTATTTGCTTGCTGGTTTTCAGCTTTTTAGCTTATCCAACTATTGCAGGCTATTTAAAGGCCCTTTCTTTTCCCTTTGTTAGAACAGAAGCACTGCTAGCTGTGCATGTCCATACATAATCTCCAGTAACTTCTGCCAGCACAGAGCTGGAACACCTTCCACTTTTGTTATGTTTTAAGTGAATTATTTTACATTTTCTGGCTGTGGTGGCTGAAACATTTAGTCACAAATATATAGGAAATATGGATGTTCCTTATGGAGTGACTGTGTCAGCTTGGATTTAATAGAACAAGCCAATGTAAGCTATTTGCTCTCCTGAACTGACAAAAAAATAATCCTTAGTAAGCTCTGAAACACTGCACAGCATCTACACACCTAAACACAACA
The DNA here is from genome assembly GCA_026261815.1 of Monarcha castaneiventris obscurior. Taxonomy (NCBI): domain Eukaryota; kingdom Metazoa; phylum Chordata; class Aves; order Passeriformes; family Monarchidae; genus Monarcha; species Monarcha castaneiventris. The sequence continues at coordinate 1,818,472 of JAMPIT010000434.1, read as the reverse complement.
ACCTGTAATTTCCCACTGAGTGCCAGCTGCTGAAAGGTGGAGGCAGTGCTAAACTCTACCTGTGCTTTTGTAATGAAGCCCACGTTACTGCAGCCTTAAGTCTGGATTCGCAAAAGGTACGTTTCTGAAATGGGCAGTCACGTGAAGGGAATGGGATGTGCACAACAGGGGTGGTCAGAGCTCCCTGACTGCACTCGCTGTGCACTGAAACCTGAACTGCAGCTGCCTCTGCTGTGGGCGTGCAGCCCCAGCTTGTGTGAGACATGACTTTGGGTACTCGTGTAACCCGGGTGGGAATATGTGAGAGAACAATGAAACCAACACAATTTCTGTAACAGTGAGTGCCCCTGGTACGTGTGAGGGGTGTCAGTGGTTCAGTGGGATGAGTAATGTCCCTGTTGGTTTGCAAATCAATGGTCAGTAAGGCAGGCTGCCCTCCTGCTGCCTAGTAGTGGGCCTTAGCTTCACCTTCACGATAACCCAGCACAGAGAGATTGAAGCTTCGTGCTCCTCCACTCTTTTTCAACCTCTGCTTCTTTCCTGGGAGGAGAATCAGTCTGGCAGCACTTAGCAGGATTTCTTTGTCCATTAGATATTAGAATGAGACCAAAACCTGCTGGAAAGCTGTTGCACAGCAATGACCTGTCTGTTCTAAAGGACCTGAATCATATTTTCACCATTGACCAAAACTCCACTCAGCCATGCAGTTCCCTACGTGCCATTTCCAGGAGAAGGGTGAGAGATGTTGAGCAGTTGTTTTCAGTGGTGACCTAACAACTTCCAGCAGCTCCAGGGAGAGCAAGGCCAAGAGAAAGTGCTTTTGAGGCCCCTACTTGAAATGCACACACAGATTGAAACAGTCCCCTCAAACAACACAAGATTTATCACAGCTTCTCCACAAAGCTACTGCCATGTGCTTGCAAGTTCATTAGCCAGCTATGCGGATGACTCTCATTTTTATAGGTGCTCCCAGCTTAAGGATAAAAAATTCAGCTCAGACTATGCTATTAGCAAGGTAATGACACAAGAGGAGAGACTCTAACCACACCAGTGCTCAGCAAGGAGCAGCAGCCTGCCATACCTAATGTTTCATTTTTGGGGACACCATATATAAATACCATAGTATATCAATAACAGTATATCAATAAATCAATTGATACAGAATTAGATGTCATGTAGAGTAACTTGGCTGTTATTGCTTTTCCAATATAGCTCATCTTACGCTCTCTTTATTTCCATTAAATAATACTTGGGAAGTAGAGCCATTTTACAGTTTCTCTATTTAAAAGGTAAACTTTTATTGTATAAGGTGGTTTTTTTTTTTTTTGTTCTTTACAAGAGAGTCCAGAACATCCATCTGTGTTTATTACTTTGCGTAGTAAAACATTTAGGGAAACAAATGCAGGGGGCTCTGCTTTAATAAAATCTGATCACACTGAAATCCTGAGACGACACCAGTCGGATGCTGATAAAGTTCCCCTGAGGCTTTTGGCAGCTCTGCCACGTTCAGACCAAGTGCAATGACTACAGATAGCAAAGAGGCACTTCTGAAAGGCTGCTGGCATGGAACTGGCAGTGCTCATGTGTTTCATTTTCCTGGGATAACTCGTTCCCTGGTGTGAAATGTAGCACGTGTGTGTGCTGTGGGACGAGGGGTGCCTTTCCATTGCTTCCAGATAGACAGGAAATGGTGCCCTGTTCTCCAGATGTGGGTAAGAGTTGTGGTGAGCTCAGCCACTGGGCCCTGTTCTGTGCTGTAGGTTTTCTGCCCCCAGCACACCATTTTATCCTGTAGTTGATGCTGACCTCTCTAGCACAGGCTAGATCTAGGCAGTCCAAGCATGTCAGACATGAACCACAGTGGCTGCTTTCCCTCAGAAGCTCAGTTGAACAAATAGGTCACCTCACATCTCCAATCAGCCATGTCCCTTGTGTCTGTGACAGTACTCATGTAATACAAAACACCTGATTTGTGCACTGTGTCCCCAAAACGGGCAGTGCTGTGGCACTCGGGGTTTAGGGCAGCCTTGAAAAGAGGTTCTGCACTTCAAAGCAGCGTTACTGGAGGTAAAGGGCAATGTCCCTGGGGACATGGGGCCGTGAGCTGCAGTGAGGGAGCAAAGGGAAGAGGGTTTGTCCCACTCAGAATGCTGAAGTGCCAGGCTGTTCTCAGCTGATGTGCTGATGGGACTCTGGGGAAGAAGGTTGAATTACACCTTCCTTCCTGGGGGGACCTGGCCATCTCAGAGAAGTTCATCAGTTCCTATGCCAAGTTTTTCATTTGACAACTAAAGACTTCTTGTCATAAGTGACCTTTTCTCTGCAAAACAGCTAAAGAGCCCTGAAAGAAGCAGCAGAACAAACCAAACACTGGATGTGCTGTCTCCACACATTTCTGTTCTCACCCACACCCAATTAAGTGAGGTCAAAGTAGTTCAGCAACATCAGCAGCCCCTATAGCTTGGCCCTTGGACTGCTTACTCTTTTCCTTGCCAAAAGAAAAATTAAAAGAAATGGTTATAAGTGACTCCTGTTAAATAACTCCAATAATTAATTTCTTGCACAGAGATGTTCTAGCTAAATAAAACTAGAGATACCACAATCCTCTGCAAATTTCCCTTGCCAGTCTGGAAGGATTTGAGTAACAATAACCAGCAGACATCAGCTGAAACCCATTACACCCTCAAGATGTTTCACAGGGATTTGGTGCTCTATCCTAACTGGAAACACTATGGCAATTCTTAAAACCAAGCTCACAGCATACCTGTGGAGGGCCCTGACACTAGTCCAGCTATCTGGTCTCTTGAACACTGCAACTCTGTGCATCTTGGTAATCCCATTATGGAAATGACAGAGGGGGGGAAATCATCCCTTGCTGAAGTCAATGACAATCTGTAGTGACAGCTTTTCAGCAGAGCCACCTTGTCTAGGCCTGGCAAGCAGAGAAGAGTTACAGGACAAGGACATGACCTCTGAGAAAGGAGACTGTGCAGGCAACCAGAATGACTGCACTCATTTTGCTACTTAAGGAGAAATCTGAGCTGCAACCAAAGGATTTTCAAGGACTGAAAATACACGAAGAAACACAGCTGAAAGTTTCTATGTATGAGGCAACCTGTGAAACTTACTGAAATGCAAATCATGCTACTTGAATAGGATCTAATAATTTCACCTTTTCATATGGATTTGTCCTGTGGTTGCTAATTCAACTACAAGGCCATATGAAGAGCAGGGCAATGTGCTGTTCAGTGCAGACCAGAAAGACACGGATAAAATTGCATTTAGATGTGTTAGATCTCATCTGAAAGCTCTTGAATACTTAACACATGCTTGAACCCATCTGTGAAACAATATTAATTTCTCCCTATTTTTCAGTGAAAGATTTATGAGCACACCAAATGATTAAAGATGGGAGACCCTGTGGATTCTCTTCTCAGACTTTTAAACCAGAAACCTTTTTTTTTTTTAAACTATTTCCTTCAAAAGAAATATAGCAGCAGGTACAGAGAAGAAACTAAATATCTGCTGAAAATACCAAGACCTATCTGTCCTGATTCTTTCGACTAACTTGCATGCAGCAAAGTAAATCAGATGGATGTCCCACCCAAGACAACCAAAAAGGGCATTTTTGAACTATACGAACAGTTCAAATGAGTTTCAAAATGGTGAGGGAGAGGTGTAAAATGCTATTAGAAAATAATGGGATTTCTGTGCCTCAGAAGAAGAAAGCTCCTGTACTTCATTTCTTTGCATTCATTTTGTCTTAAGCAATCCCTGAACCCCTTCTGATGTCCTGTTAGGTGGGAGCTGATTTCATTTAGTCATATTAGCTGTCAGAGCACTGGCAGTGCTGGAGCTCCAACTCTGCACTGCCTCTGCATACTTACTCCACGATAGTTGTAAAAATAATTTATTTCAGCTCAAGATCATTATTTCATTTCTCTTAGAAAGTGATGCAGTCTGGTGAGACTCATTTCTCCCTCCCTACATCCTCAAAAGGTCATTGCTCATTTGCTTTTTTCTGATCTGGAAGCAAATCTACAAGTTCACATAAGCAAATTGCACTTTGAGCACCAGCTGAAAGCATGCATACCATGCTTAATATCTTAGCTGTGAGTCCTACATGCTCTATGTGATGATATTCAAGAGCAGACAACTTTGTAACTCATCAGATTGCAATTAGAATTACTGTATCATTCCATGGCCTGCTCTCTGATCCAAGGATGTTATCTGTCCTCAGATTGCTGACTCAACACAGCAGTTCTTCCAAGAACGCTGACCTGAGAGCAGCGAGCGATTGCGTTTTGTTATCTCTGTACCAATTGCAAAAACACTGCTTTTGGAACGAGAGCAGTGAGAGGTAAATGTGAGACTGCTCTGCGTGCTCCAAGGGCAGCGGTACACGGTGGGGCACACATTTCTCTGACACGGCAGCTGGCTGCAGGCCACTCTTGCAGGCAGATCTGGCATAGACACTACTTAACAGAGCTAAGAGAAATTGCATTTTCTCACTGCTCGTAGCAGTGTTCTGTTGGTCAGCACCAGTGCTGCAGAGATGCTTGTACACACAGTGTGCATTAAAGACACATGGCAACTGTCATAAACTTGCCCAGAGCACAGAACGAAACAATCTTGCTTGTAACAAATGAAATTTCACCACAGATCATTTCTCATAGATATTCCATTTCTGTAGCTTCAACATTTGAAAGGCATTATGAGCAACAATATCTATCACCTGTGGCAAGACACTGGCATGCAGATGATGCCCAGTAATGACACAGCTGGGTGGGAGATCAATTGGCACCCACAACACAGGAACAAAACCACCTCGGGGGATTATCACTGAACTGGGAATGGCTCTGTGCTTCCAACCATGACACCGAGGTAATCTGTAACACAGGAAAAGCACATCCTGTGTTCTCCTGACAAAGGTCTCTACACACACATGCCTGTGCTGGTAAGGTGTGTCCTGTCAAGGAGCACACAGGAGCACAGTGCTCCACTCCTCCCCTGCCTCTTACACATGCTGGGTGTCATCCAGCACACGTGTATCTGCTGGACAGCTCTGAGGCTCACCTGTGGTCTGTTTGTTCACCAGGGAGTTAGTCACTGTGCAATGCAAATTCTGCTAAAAAGACTGCTTGGGAGAAAAAGCCCAAACTCCTCACTGCTGCCTGCTGTAGTCTGGGTCAGGAGAAGCTGCCTGGAGGAGGGGATGACAGTAAACCTTACTGAAGAGCAGTTAGGGATAGATGGCTTTGGAAGTCCTTCTGGAGCACAGGGCAGGCTAGGCTGTGAAAGGAAAAGAACCAATATACAAGAAACTTGAGTACAAGAAAGACTAAGGCTGCTCCTAGGAAACTCTGATGGGACTGCTAGACACAGCCCCAGAAATAGTCACTGACAGACCAAAACTTCCTGAGGAATCCAATGGCCCAAAAAGGTCTCTCCAAAGAGATGTTAGGAATCCGGAAACCCAGTGGAAGTTCGGAGGCAAAAAAATAAAGATGGAGGAAAGGGCTCACTCTGCTGTCCTCAGCAAGGACAGAGCAGGCTCAGGGTAAGCTTTGCCTGCAAGCCTTTCACTGAATCTCTCACCAGGCACATGTGAGTTTTCTCTGCTGAAAGCATTTCCCTGTTGCCATGTATCATTTGGTTTTCTAATAATTTGCAGTTTTAAAGACTAAGAATCCTTTTGGACATTCTCAGTTCCAAGAAACAGTTGGGTAGGGCCACCTCTGTGCTCTGTCCATGCTGGGCCCTGTCAGAACTGGCATGGTTTGTTCTGAGCTCTGAGCCAGCTGAGATGAACTGAAGGAGGCTCTGACCAGGATCACGTGGCAGTGGCTGTGCTTTGGCTCACTCTAAAACACTCTCATTTTGAACACCGCAGCTCTCGTACCCTGCTACTAATGGAAATTTGCTTGACTAACACTATGTTGCTTCAACCCTTTTGAGGCCTAATCCAGTGCCCACTGAGATGAGATAATGCCCCCTGATTTCAATGGCCTGTGAATTATATCCTTTATTTCTGACTTAAGAACTCTTTTAATGTTCTTCCCTCTCTTTATTACATGTTTTAATCTGCATTTCCCCTTCCCCCTCCAAATTACAAATTCTGCAGCCAGTGCACATCCCTCAGTTGGATTCCTGTTGTGAGGAGCAGCACCCACAGCAGCCACTCTGGACACCCACCCAGCCACTCTTCATCACTCCTCCTGCACTATCTCTTTCACTAATAAAAACTGGCATTTCACATTTCACTTGTAACATACCTAACCAGCTACTTATTACACATACAGAATAGCAAATGTGGCAGCCTCTGACTCCTGCTCCACAGCGTGGGCTTTCCTGACAATAAGACATTTTGTTATTCTTTCCAAACATGAGTGTGCTAAACCTATTTCATGTCCTCTCGAGCATGCTAATTCCAAGTGGGCTTTATTAGTATGCAGAAATGAAATCTCAGGAAACATCAGCAGATGACATGATCAGCAATGTGTGATCAATGCTTCACCTTTTGCCCTGAATTTGATTAAGCACTATATAGCTCAACAAAAAAAGCAATTCATTAAAAAAAAAAAGCTCAATAGTACATGTAACAATACCGTAGTGATTCTCTGTTCCAGGGCATGTGTGGTAGTTCTGATGTTCTGCATTCCAAAATCCATGTTGCCTCAACAACCAGGATTCTGGGAACGCATGCCCAGATCCAGCAAAAAATACAACTGCATGCTCAGACTTCTGCTATAGTAATAAAATATGTACAGAATAAAAAGTCTGAAAAATACACATGAAAGCCACAAAAACTGACCTCACAGGCAATGAAATCTGGGTCACACTCAAAGTCAGCACAACTCTGTGCCCATCCTGAGTCCTGCTCAGCCTCCCAGGGGCCGAGTCAGTGGCTGCTCCCTGGACCCTAAGGATGAATGGGATGTTGGGACATTCCCTTACAGTTTCCCCACTGGTGTTGGCAGTAGCAGAGGCACTGGAACTACTGCCCAGCTGGGAATAGCCTGGGCTGGGGCTATGTGGCCACTTCCTGGCTGCCAGCAGAGGCCATGCTGAGGGGCAGAGAGCAAAGGTCCTGCAGGCCCAAATGCTTCAGCCACAGAAATGGGCCGGGGAAAAGGAAGAATTACAGCAAGTCATGCTCTTGCCTTTAGCCAAATAAAGCTTTTAGGGACAGGTCTGTGTGGCCTCACAATAGGAGGTTTGTCTCCCTGTGTATTTTTTCTGACTGCCAGAGTTACTGCGTAGTAAAACCCGAAATTTGGCTTAGTTTCAACTCAGACCAAAGACCTTGCCAAGCTTCCAGGTCCACCCAAACCAATAAATTAACTAAGGTTCACCTGAAATTTGACTGATCACTTTGTTTTTAGGTGTTTGGTGGGTTTTTTGAGTTTTTTTTTTGTTTTTGGTGTGTGTGGGGAGGGCTGTGTGGTGGTGTTTGGATTTTTCCTTTCTCTTTAAACGTAGTCACTGTACTGCTCCAGGTGTTAGTCCCCAGTTGCAATGAGCTTAATGACTTTAAGTCACTCTACAGGCCTGAGCTGCCAAAGCAAACCCTTTCTGAAAACCCCTCTTGTCGTGCAGCACCTAGCAGTATGCATTGGTAAAATCCCAGAGTCCCTAGAGCCCATGATATTGTAAAAACCCAAAAATGTTAGCAAAGCTGCACAGACAAAAGAAAAATATTTTTTAAAAAGGGATGTGAGACCCCAAGTGGATTCAATGTCATTTGAAAAAAAGAAAAGAAATCTCTACTTATATTTTTCAAATGTAATAAAAAGAGCCAGGACTGTTACAAGACTCTCACCCTCCAGAGCTGAGTGCCTGGGGCTCTGCAGTGCTCCATGGGCTCCTGGCTGTCCTGGGAAAGTCACCCAGACCTCAGTGTGTGTCTGCTCCCCTCGGCAGAGCATGAGGGCAGAAACTGCCACATTTCTGTGCTTTCTGCTGCCTTTCAAGGGCCATCATCTGATGGAATCAATTTCAACCAGTACACTGCATTATGTGTTTGGACCCAGCCACACTCAGCTTTTGTTTTCTACATTCTTTTGAATCCATACACTGTATTTAAGCAATGAGCTGCACCAGGCAGTAGGGAATGAGTGATTACTGTACTCTTCAGGTATCATTATGCAGTGAGAATTTGGAATCCAGAGCACCCTACTACCTGAGAAGTGCAGTAATCCTGTAGAAATGCACAGAGTGAGGTATCTTCTTCTAAAACAGAATTCATAATCATAAATAAAAGAAGCAGGGAACATTTGATATGGGTAGAATGTCAGTCAGACAGAAATGCTACTCCTAAGTACTCTTCACAACATAAAAGGAAGTCCAAATAATTATGAGATTATTGTGACAAGTTTGTCAGTGGAGCTCAAACAACTTCATTAATAAAGTAGCTACACAGTGTCCCATTGACAGAAAGATCATCTAACCCCCCTGAAGCTGGAGAAAGTAGTCCAGAGTGGAGGTAGGGGCTGGGGGAAGAGAAGCCTCTCCATGCTTCTGCACTAAGTCACTGACCACCAGGAACAGATATTCAACCTCCTGTCCTCCTTTGCCCATTACAGTCCTATAAGAACAACAGATATGCAAAGACATGAGCAGTTTTCAGCCAGGATCCAGCCTGGCGTGATACCAAAGGTGCCAGAGTGGCTGCTGCTGTCAGAGAAACCCTGGCTGCTCAGCACCCAGCACAGGCCATTGGCAGGCTGCTTGCAACAGCCTCGGTGGGCTTCTGCATCACATGAAGCAAATTAAACAACACAGCTCTTCCCATTCGGCCTTTCAATTCTAAAGGTAACTCCTTGTGCAGCCTCTTTTATCAGTGGTCACATTAATAAGCATTCATTTTCCAGTGTTGGCTAACACTCGGTGAATCAGGATAGCACTGTCTGAATCACACTGTATATCCTTCAATATCTTTCATTATCTCAAGTACCTTCTAATCAATAGGATTCAGAGAAAGAATAACTAATTTGGCTGATTATCTTGCATTTGTAGCTATGAGTACCAACAGTCCAATTCCAGTGTGAGAATTAGATGCATTTGAAAATTTGCATTTGATATCTAATGGGAAGTGCAGCCCCAGTCTACAGGTATCCTGTGAATCCAGGAGACACTTGTGAAAACAGGGCCTTAGGTCTCTCTGATTTAGAGATGTGTCCAAAAGATGTGCTTCCTTTTTTTGGCAGCTCAGGGCAGAGGGAGTCTGTTTAATTTAATGCAGTACCTTGACAATCCTGCCACACCACAGAGAGGGGAATTTACCCCAGTAAACAGTTTTCAAAGCTGAGGCGTGCTTTGTCATTTGAACATCATGTTTTTAACAGTCTCCTTGTCCTTACTGAAAGTCAAAGAAGCAGAATCTCTAATGCTAAGCTACCTCTCTGTTTCTGAGCTCAGTTTTAGCTCCTGCCAATACATATAGGTTGAACAGATGCTGATTTTCCCAACTCCAAATTAGTACAGACAGTAATACAGGAACCATGTCCTCATTCCCCTTTTCCCCCAAGATTACTAATAAAGAGTCTATTGCTTGGCTACTGATTGTACCACGTGCTCTAATTACTTGTTCCAATGATGGCAAACACATTAAACAAGTATTAAACAGCATTTAAATCAGTGCTTTTTGAAGAGGGAAAGACAAGCAATGGAGGAATTTATTAATCACTAAATTAGTATCCAAATTAGCATGACTTTTGAGAATTTTCATTTTGCAAAAATGTCCTCCTGGGTTAAAATAAAACCTCAGAACAGCTTTTAGAGCATTGAGCTCTAAACAGGTCTGTTTACATCCCCTGCAGCCCAGGGGACAGCTGATGTGAGAAGCACTGACTGTAATGACCCAAGAAAAACACACATCTTCCTGCCCCGCGGGTGACACATAAGTACACACATCAGCACCCAATGTAAACCCGCTTGCTTTTTTCCAAATGTCACGGTGAGACACACAGCGTGGCCACCCCAAACATATCAATGTCCCAGGATTAAAGCCTAATGTCCCATAGACACCGGGCACGGGCTGGTGCTCACAGGGTCCTGCCACCCACACTCCCATGTGGGCTGAGCAGTTTGGCCCAAAGGATTTGATATTTCATTTAATGTTATACCCAAATCAAAGAATGAGTGATTTATAACCTCCTGAGACCTGCCACCTCTGCTCCAAAACCCGTCTGCTTCAGGAGAATGGAACGTGTACAATAAGGCACTTGTAATCTGGTTACCAAATCCTGACACAGCACAGCGCGCACAATGGGGTGTGTTAGAAACGTGGCAGCGTGCCTGCTAATTAGTAAACACTGTCAGTCATTTGTCAATTAACGGGGTTTATTTTCTTGTGGGAAGGAAATTTCTGGAATACCGTGAAGCACACACACTCCCTCCATTGTTCTCAGCTGATAGAGGTAGATTTGGATGATTGCTTTTTTCCTGTTGCCTCTTAACATTGCAAATCAAACTGCAATCAGAATAATGAGGTGTCAGTGGTTGAAACCATAGCTGGTACTACACATTGTCAAAGATTGTTCACACTAATCAACTAATAATGACATTGCTTCTTCCACCACGCTAAATAAAATTCCCCTGGTTTTGCAACACAATTACTACTAATAACCATAGAAACCTTCGTGTGTTTAAGGAGACTGCTTCAGAGATTATCTGGAGACTTATTTTAAAATGAACTGGGAAGACAGATCATCCAGGTGGAGCTTATTCTTTAGTAATTAAGTAGACACAGTTCCTGTGGGTGTATAGCATTTTCCAGCAGAATGAAGTATTTTTCTGCTAATGATGCACATGAATTAAAATGGTAGTTATTATGCTGATGAAGAATGTGTTAAATACTTAAACATTTTAATAAATACATTACAGTAATAGACATTCTTTAGTCTCACAAAGAAAACCATAGGAAATGATGCTCAATAAACAATTTTTGAAAAAGAAGTTTGAAGAAGGGACGATGAATACATATTTACTTTAAAACAAAAAGGCATTGACTCCTCAAGAGAGAGATCTGATTGTCAAGTTTTTTAAAAACTATGGTGGCACAAATGCTGGAAATACTTTGCGCTCTCTGAGTCAGTAACTAAGTCACTTTGAAGGCTTAAGAAATTATTTGCTTATTGAGCTAAATTTCATCCAGATGCAGCAACATTTTTAAACAGAGATGACAAGTGAGAAGACATAATTGTTAGGACACAAATGTTGGATGACTTCGTTTCGAAAACATTGATCAGAAGGGAAAAAGAAAAGAGAACAAGATCTGAAAGAGCAAGTTGAAATCTCAAGGTTAAATAGAAAGACCCAACATTAAAAACATAGGAAAAGGGGGAAATTCAACTCTTAGTTACAGAAAAAAAAAAAAAAAAATCCCAGTGATGTGACTGGCAGTTTATTCCTGAGTTTATAAATGCAGGATAGCTAGGGGCACAATTTTATCACCTTGTCGAGTATATTAGAACCACTGTTACCACAGGATTTCTTTAAAAAGACTGAGAGCAACAACAAAGAACAGAGCATATCCCAGCAGCTGCCTGGCTCATTACACTAAAACTGCATCATGAAGAAGGCAGATTTGAGAGGAGATTGGTGAATACTTCAATAAAAATAAGAGCCATACTAACAGGAAACACTGGCCCAGATTCTTCAATCCAAAGATATTTGAGAGGTCCCTTACAACAATAGAGAGCATCATTATTGTAAAAGATGCTTTCAAACATCAACCCAGAATGCAATTTATTTTTTCATTAAAAACCCACAAAAACCCAAACAAAATTCATGTACTTTGTGTAACTACTTTTCTTTCCTGATATGGATGAGGGGAGATTGCAGATTCAGATTGCATTACACAGCAACCTGGGCATTTGTGGAGAAAAACTCTTAAGCACCTGATTAAGCCTATTTCTTTTTGGCAAAACAAATAAAATTGCACTTAACTTGAAATATTTTGCTGAATACGGTGTTTTGCTGAATCAGGGCTTTCCCAAATGCAGACTTTTTAACAGCAACTGCAGGCCTCCAGACTTTTTCAGGCTTATCTGAACTGAAACCAAGCTGAAAGTCTTCCAAGTTTTGCCCATTTCCTAATGCTTTGTGAGTTGTGCCAGTGACTCCTGGGATCCAGATTTGGAATGCATTTTGAATATTTTAAATCACAAATTTCCCCTTAAAGAAAACAGATGTATGCACATATTCACTTGAGTTCTTTATAATTTGAAACAGTATCATTTTAAACCAATCTTATTAGATACAGATGAACAAGTTTGTTTTTATCCTGGCAAACTGCTGTTTCTATTATTCTTCTAGAAATCTTTTGCACAGCAATTTTTTTCTTGAAGTGAGTAATTACTCTTACTCTGCCATCTTGAGACAGACCCAGAAAACAGGGCCATTATTGCATCTAAATGAACCTTTTAAATATAAGGCACACACTGTAAACAGCAGACTCCTGAAGGCTGGCACTCATTTGCATGTTTTCCTTTAGATGTGACTACAGGTATCTAATTCCATTATCCAGAGTATTCCACAGAATTGCCTCTTTTTTTTTTTCTTTACTCACTGCCTCCATTACCAAACTTGGGATGAATAATCTTCATGAAATGTCATATGGCTTGAGGTGCTTTGCACAGCATCAAAACAGGCCATTTTAACAGTAATTTATTCCCACATCTGGAGGACTGCTTGGAAGCACTTTCAGATGCTGATGCATTCTCCTTGCATTATCAGGAACTGAGTAAAACATTGGACCAGAACCCATGATCACCACCAGTGCACAGATGAATGCCTGTAGCAAACTAAGCCTTCAAATTATCAGCTTGCTGAGCAGTTCTTCTTGTTCATTTTCTCCAGTGTCTGTCTGCAGTTAACATCTGTTTCCAGTTATGGCACTACCAAAGGCTTCTCTCTGACTGTTATTAACACACAGGCTCATGGTGCACTGGGGTGTGCTTCTGTGCAGGAGCTGGAAAGGGAAGCCTGACAGGGCTGTCACAGGAAAGGCAGTTTGAGTTGCATCTGCCTCTTTACCCAGTCGAATTTACCTTCTCACAGCTTCAGTCTGGTGGACTGAAAGCACAGGCACTTTTGTAGAAAGCTTTGAGAACAGGAACATCCCACAAAAAGAAAAAAAAATTATCCTGAGAAAAATCCCCCCTCCCCAATGCTGAGAGAACTTCAGTGTGGAATTAAGAGTTTGGGTATTTAGACTAATAATTCCCAGGGTTGTCAACAGTTTCCAAATGCCTAGAGGCTTCTAAAAACCTGTGTCCCAGTACAGGCTTAACATCACTGTCTACATGTTGTCTTCCTTTTGATATCTAACCACTCAGATCTGTTTGCAGGTTTTTTATTATCCACCTTCCCTAAAATGCCTGTCATCATGCTGGGATCTTAACACTGGGGCAAGAGCCAACTCTTTTCATGTCCAATGCCTGACTAATGCAACCAAGGATTTATTCCAACAGAAACAGGGTAACAACAGTGGGACAGATAAAGCTCCACTCAGCACCCAGGAACCAGGTGCTTCTTTTGGATGCACTGCAAGTAATGCACCACTGATCTGCTGGGAGGGAATCTGATTGAAGAGAAATGGAGAAGGGAGATTCTGTTCTCATGTGACGTGCTCACAACCACACAGCTGCCTGCCCCACTCCCAGAACTGCTGCATGTGCCCTGTGGGATTCTGACTCCCTTCCTACCTGTCACAGCAGCATTTGCTACATCCCTCCTTGCAACCTATCTAACACAGAGCAAACATCTCACAGGTGCCCACTGACATGAAGAAAGCTGAGCAGATGAAGCCCATACCATTTTCCCCCCTAATCTTTTACTGTTTTCCTTAGATTGATTCAGTAAGTTGTCAGTGACACCAATAATGCAGGTTTATCAACCATATCAGCTGAATGACTCTTCCTTGTTCTCTGGTTTCCAGCATCATGGCAATGCTTGAAAAAATGAATTCTAATGAGGTATCACAATGACAGGACATTAACAGCAGCCTACACAGAGTTAGAAAGTGGAGAACCATGACAAACTGCATGCCCAAACGTTTAGAATAAAACAAGTGAACCAGGAGTTTTATTTTCATTCCTGAGAGAACACATTAGCTGGACAGTGGATGACAGTGGGGAGGAAAGTGAAAATAAATGCACCTCTATGTCCATGGCTGCATTTTGAGATAATTTTGATGAAAGCATTGCACAGACTTGTATTTTTGTAACAAAACTGGCAGAAAACCCAAGGACAGAGACCAATTCTGGGCAGTAGTAGTAGAGTTAGCAATGCACAAACAAGGCATCTGAGCAGAGGAAGATGCGATTTCCACACAAGGGAATAAAGAGGATGAGAAGAATGGGAAGTGGAAATAGGGTGGCATTAAACAGAATCTATGTAATTAAAAATGCTAATGGCCTCTTGGAGGCTGTTTCCAAAACAAGCTATTTCCTTTAGACAATCAAAACATCATCAAGTTAACTGTGTGCAGAGCCTGATTCCTCCTTACTGCAGACAATGGACTAGAACGCTCCTGCCTCGGGGTGGATGGTGGACAAGAAAAAGGAGTTTCTTGTTCCTCTCCAATTCTGGTATCAGAGTCAATGATGAAGAATTTAGACTTTGACATCCTATCAAAAAATACATCCCCAGGTTCTTCCTTATTCGGTTTGATCCCGTCACAATTTTAGCAGAGACCCAACTTTAACTTGCATAAATGAATCTGTCACTATTATGTACTGGGACCTGGCTCTGACCTCTCTTATACCAATGTGAAATTGATGCCACATTTCACAGACTTAAGATCAACATAAATTTTTGCTGCTGAATGGATCAGCTTTTATTTTTTTTTTTTTAATCATCCCATTTTACATATTTTTTTTCTTTTTTTTTGGTGTTTTTCCTCATGGCCCTGGAGAGATATTCTAGCAGATTTTAATTTCAAGTAGTCTTTCAGATCCATGAGTCTCTACCAAGAACGTGACACTGTGTGCATACACCAGCTGCAGCTTCAATAAAAAAACCATGGTAGGATGGATCTTTCTATTAGATTAGACGTCGGTGAAAATGCCACATCAACAGCACTGTAACCTCAAGGACCTGCTCCAAATGAGATGATGTACTGAGAAGGTGGCAGCATCATCTCTAAATCATATTGCTTCACTTGAATGGATGGCAATGGTGTCTGGAAGTAGAGACTGGAACTAGATGATTTTGAACTTTAGCATTAAATCAAAGGACGTGATTTATTTCAGTGATAGCTCTTAGGATCATTCTATTCAGTGAAGGGCTATGCGTGCTGGGAAAGAAAAAAATACAAAAAATAATTTTGGCTGCTACACAAATGCTGAACAAAGTGCATGGCATTTTTGAAAGATTTGGGTAAGCTGTTACAAGCATATTACACCCAACACAGCAGAGGCCTGTGTTCAAATGAAAGCAGTAACTTTTCTATTTTGTCATCTAGGAAAAAAGTGCAATTATTTTCACAATGTCATTCTTCTTCCCTCATTTGTACAACTCAGATCCTTGTCTCATCCTGCCCAAGGTTTTGCCCAGGCTACCCCTTATAACTCTTTGGGTTCCTCAGACAGATGAAGAAATGCTTCCCTCAGACAAGCCTGGCTGCATTTTCTTTCCTCTTCAAGCTACTTCCTTCTCAAACACTTTCCAGACCTGACTATATGTAGTTCTCAAAAGACAACAAATTAAAAATTTCTGGGTTTTTTCACTCCCAACAAAATTTGTATATTTTTGCTCCATTCTTCATGCTGCCTAGAAAAACAGAAGGACAATTTGTAGCCTCTAATACCTCACTGTTATAATCAAAGTAAGATAATTGGATGAGCTTCTTTACATATTGTTGGCATAATATCACTATGGATGGTCTGGTTTAAATACAGTTGCCTCTAAAATGTGATTAAAGGAAGTGCCTGGTCTGAGGAAAACAGACTAACATATTTAACTGTGAAAAGCCCCCATGTATTCTCATGAATGAACTTTAAAAAGTAATCATTCATTTCATCAAAGCAGAAAATACTCCAACAACAATAATGGAGAACTACAAGAACTCACAAGTCTTTGGGATAGAACTGTAAGAATATAAGCTGCCCTTTTAGTTAAACTCATGCAAACTTGCAGCCATTAATTATGAAATAAACAGTACCATTCCATTTCAGACACTTGTCCATCACCAGGAGTATTTAAACACCCTCACTCAGATTGTTCTGTACATGTGTCATTCAAACTGACTGAGCTTTTGAAGCACCAGAGAAGTTTTTATTGGGCAAACCTACCCTTGCCACACTTCTCTCCTCCAGATTTGTGTACACTTTGATAAAACATTCTGAGGGGAAAATAAAGGCTGGTGACTCTTTTTGGAGAAAAAGGGAGAAACATTTTGCATAACATAGACGTGAAATAGAGTTCTTTCAAAATTAGTTTCATGAGAAACCTGGATTTTGCCCTGATTCAAAATTCAGCATATTTGGAGATTTGAAGAGCTCCAATGCAGCCTAAGAAATGTGCTCTTTTTTCATTCGAGTCGTTTCTCCTTAGGCAATGAGCAGTCATTATGGAGACTATGAGAAATTTTGGGACCCCATTTGTGCACAGAGAGCCACTGTAGCAGGTCCTGTACAAACACAGGCCACCAGGAAATTTCTAGCCACATCTACTTTGCAGAACAATCGTCTGCAGTGCTTGTTCTGACTCTGAGGGCAATACCTCACCTGGCAAATCTGCTTTCAGGAGTGGGTGCTGTGGACTCAGAGCTGGAGTTACTCTGAGAGAGAGCCACAAGGCAGCCCTGGGCTCTGGAGTGCACAAACTACAACTACAATAGGTAACGAGCTTACTCTAATAGAGCCATAATAAAATAATAAGCTCACCAAATACAGGATAAAACTGCTAGTAAGAATGCTTTTAATCTTCGTTTGATCTTGCTGGCTCTGATTCAAATTAGGAGCAATTTCATGGATGTCAATGGAGTTACTCAGGTAGAAATCTGGATTGAGAGCACAATCTGACTTATCATTCAAGCATATTTAATAGAGAGAGAGGGAAAATTGTCAAATGCTGTTCATAAAGTTCTTTTAATTGAATTAATACTGTAATTCACCTTGCTCAAAAGGAAGAGTTTCTTCATGTTTTGATACTGAACTAAAGCCCTGCTTGCTTCCAATGCTTATCTATCTTATTACAGAGAAAAAATAATTGCAATTAACTCTTCTGGCTGTAAAGATTCTCTCACAAATATAAGAACCTACAACTGGTGCCTGATGCACCCTCTGTTTGAGCAATCCAAACAGCTGAAAATGTCCACATGCTGTGCAAGTAAAGACTGGCCACATAAACAGGAACTGACAGACTAAAGTGATTTTTAACTTCCAGAATCAAAGTCTTTACCATACTAGAGCTTCACTCCTGTGGCAAAATTCGGTCAAAGTCCCTTCCATTAGAAACCTATTAAAAGAAGCTTAAAAATCACCTTTCATACCCCTTTTTGTCTCCTTTCACCTCCCTTGTACTCTGTTGTCAATTACACCAATGCAAATCCAAACTCACTTAGCAGAACCTACAGAATAACCTGAGATTTAAAAGGGGAGCTGGGACCATTTTTATCTGTCTGAATTTATCTTCTACTCTGAAGTTTAGGAAATAGGCCATGGATGACTTTTATATCTTCCTTGTCCTCAGCAGAACTTTGCACACAGTTAAATTATCTTGGCTGTTTTTATGGGAAAAGAGGACCGCAGTACTTATTTTCAGAGATAGTGACTCTTTGGTATTAATGCCTTGAAAACATGCCAGGAAATTGTATTCTATAGAGTCTCGGTGGTGCTCAGGAGTGTAGATGGCTGGTGGAATTTTAATGCCCATGCATCCCTCTGTTAGGCCCATAATCCTGGCCTGAATAAGCTCTGTGAGGACATCTCATCAGAGATCAGCCCCTGCTCTCAAAGGTGGAATTCTGATTTTCATGTCTAGGGGTGGCTTGCTGTGGCATCTTTTCCTCCTCTGCTACGTATTTATTAATATTGACAGATGGTTGCTAAGACAAAGTGACTTCATTTGTTCTGCATGAGGAGATGGGGAAGCACTGCAGGGATCTCAGAAATGGCATTTGCTGATTTCATTGGGCTCAAGCTCCCTCTGAAGTCAGGCTGACCCTCAGAGAAAGAACAGTGGCATGTGAAGAGGCAGGAGCAGCTTACTCTGGGTAAATAAAACTGAACACGATGAAGACACTGGAAATGGACCCTCCTAAAGGATTTCTTGGGTAGTCTGTGCATATACACAAATTGCAGTCTCTGATTGTAAAATGCCATTGAATGAGCCTGATACGGAAACCAGCTCCTTCAATCCAAAGCACCATTTCCCCAGATTTTGGGCTTTCTGTGAAGTTCTTTTAGCTGATATTCCAGTATCTACCTGAGGTTCCATAAAGCAAGAATCAAATGCACTCAAAATGGTGAAAATCCTGGAAACTGTACCCCATCATGGATGCTCAGCTTTAAACATCCTTCCCACATTTTCAGTGACTTAGTATCTCCTCTGGCCTGTTATTCTTTCCTCCCTGGAACCCACCCAAAGACAGGATAATCATAGGCAAAGAATCTCTTATCCAAGTTAGCATGATAGCTGTGGGTACTGCACTTCCATGATCGTTCAGACTTTTCAGACAAATCCAAAGCTCTTTGCCTGACCAGGGGAAAACTCAGGAAGAGTAGAACTGGAGGGATTCACAGTACTCTATGCCCTTTTGCATTCTGTGGTGACTATACTCACTTCTAACTAAGCTGCAAAGAAGCTTATTATTTACAACATCATATTTGGGTTTCTAGGGTATTTAGGTTTTACAGGTTTACTATCACATTGTCTATTGGGTGGAGTTCCTTCTGTGAGTGAAAAGCAGATTTCCCAGGTGAAAATAAGTAAAAATAATACTATAAATACATGTCCATGGAGTCGATGTGGTGTCATTGATGTGTTATGTTGTGTTGTAGAGTTCCATGATGGCCTTTGCCTAAGTGACAAAATGCTGGTTGTCTTGTTGCAGGGAAAAAGAAGAAATATCATATTAGCTAAAATTATACTTTGAGAAAATGTGGATATTTGCATAAACCAAAACCACTTTAAACAAGCAAAGATACTGAAGGGTAACTTCCGTGTAATTCAGATGTGTTCTTGCATATTAATGTTCATTGAACTTTTGCACTGAACAAACTTATACAGCTTTTTCCCAGAAGACAAAACCTAAAAATGTCTGTGATATTGCACAAACAACAAGTCAAAACATCAGATGAAAATCCCATGTCCCCAATTCAAACACATCTCTCTTCAAGGTCCTGTTATTTTCCATAGAGAGATGATGAATTATGGGGGGAAAATGTATCTTTATACAAGATGTGAACTTGATTATCATTAAGTGCTTTTTAGCTAGAGTTATGGAGTACTCATGTTTTGATCTCTGCCTTAGTTAAAATTCAGGGACACTAAATGAAAAACCAAAAAACAACATTTGCAGTTGTCAACTAATAAATAAAAGATGTCTTTTGTGTAAAAGACTTTGTACATATTGCTTGAAAATATCTTCCAAAAGTTGCTAAGGGTCGGATTTTCCACCACGATGTTCACATCCTTTGTAAAGTGACCCAAAAGGGAAAGCAGTTCTCAGATGCAATTTTTCTAATGTATTTTGGGCTACTCCTCCCCCAGCTCACTCAGGGTGGCATCAGTGAGGCAAACGGAATTTTTACATGAGCTTTGATTCAGTTACAGCAGTAACAAAACAATCTGGAGGAAGTTGCAAATGTTATAGTAAAGGTAATGTCTGCAGTTGCTGGAGGAACTGCAAAGATCTTACAAGGACTATTAGAATACAGGAGAATCAGAGCTTAACAGGGAGATTTGATAGAACTGGGAATAATTAAGATGTTTGGAGTTTAACTTCTGTTTCTCCTCCCATTCTGTGACGTAAGTCACCTGTAGCTAATGTTACACATCCCTCTAACAATGGCAGACGTTTGTGAGTGATCTAGGTACTGCATGCTCTCTGTAGACGACTAAGAGAAGCTGTTCAGTTCCACATTATCAGTTCTTAGCAATATAAAACCCTCTAGCAGGGAGCTGAGCTCCTGGCAGGATGATCCATCTGTAACACACACACTGATGCTTTGAGGGCCACTCAGAATCCAGTGCCAAACTGCTCTAGGAGATTCACAAGGATGTGTTTAAAGGGCACCCTCCCAAAAGAGCACCCTCATCTCACAGATGGGTGGCAAGAGCAAGGACACATTGCTAGAAACAAATTGCTCTGTGAGAATAAAGTGATCCTGACTTGATAACAGGTAGATAGCATTTACAAATGCACTTTATAGCTCCCAAACACCACTCAAACACATGGTGGTCACAGTCCATCAATTCTGTTTAACTTACATTGCTTTTCCACAGAGCTACAGATGCATAGAGGATGACGATTTTTTTTTTTTTGGGACAGATTTTAAAAATGCATTTAGCTACAAACAAAATCTGAGAAAATTTAAACAGATGTCAAAATAAATTTCCACCTAAATTCCCTATCCAAGCACGATTTGCATACAGCTTAATTTGAATAGCACCTGGGTTGCTGAGGAAAACTTTTAGGTTTAAAGGAAAAAAACCCAACAAAAATACAGAAAACATATTAATGGAAAAATCAGCCATATTCAAAGAGGCTGCCTGCATTCTGTTCCAGAGGAGAAGAAAAGAGGGCACAGAGATGTGGTATCTTAGCAATTCAACCCAAGCAAATACTTGAAAGAAAGGCAAGTACAATTGGACCACATTAAGCTTGATCAACGCCAAAAAACTCGAGTTTGTTTCAGGAGACTTATGAATGGCATGTATCCCAGCAACTCCAGAATGTGTAATAGGAAAAGCAGGTAGTGGTTGTCAAGAGATAGAGTTGTAGGGAGAAAGTGGAAATGACTAGGAGGACAAAAGCTTATTCATTTACATGATACCGTGACTTATATCCAATTTCAGTGCAGTAGGAAGCAAAGGATTATGCCCTAAATCACCAGAATCTTTTTAATAACCATGCTGAACCAAGTAAGTTGGGCTCTGCTGTCAGGTTGTAAATGAGGTGCTTTCTTGGTCTGTACTTTCTGCTGCTAGCACAGGAGCTTGGAGAAATACAAAGAACACTTCACATCTCTTCTCTTGGGATGGGTGATGCCAGAGGTGACAGATACAAACTGTTCCTTGCCTCTGACACAGAAGAGGAAATGCCCACCCCTGAAAAATCATAAAATGGCCTAGCACAGAGTGTTCCAGCTAAATACATCCAAGCCATGGAAGCAGGAGATGCAGATTGCTCTGTGTTACTGAGGTTCAGAGAACGTTTTCCAGCTTGACAACTACTCTGAGCATTTATTGGAAGAGCAGCGTGTTCCTGGATGCTGAGGAGTGCTTTATGGCCACAGCAGGCAGGGACTCTGGTAATCTAGGAGTCCTCTGCAATATTACTTATGATTATAGGAAATTAGACTTGATGACTAGATTGAACTTTCCAACCTTATGTCTGGGAAGTCTGTGCTTTTCTTTTTCTGTTGTGCTGCCAAACAGGAAACTCAGCAAGTAAGAAGGATGGAGTGATTTGGCCCTGATGGATGAATACTGGCTGTTCTCTTCTACAATGAAAAGGAAAAATATTTGAAGGATCTATTACAGTCTGATCAATGGGTTTATCCAGGCTGTGCATGAACTATTATGTGTTTCATAAATTCCCAAGCAGCTTGGGGATACAAATGCTAGAACCAAATCTAATTTTAATGTAAATATTCATAGGCATAGTCAAATAATCTCTGCACGCCAGTATGATATTTATTTGTATAAGTTTTTTCCCTGCACCAAAAAGAGGCCTCCACTTGTTGGCTAAATTCATAAACAGTGGAAATAAAAGCATCAAAGCATCCTTCCTCCTCAGGAAACAACAGGATTCTTTTCTTGTAACAGACCAATCTATTCATGCACCACGTCTCCATATGGGAAACATATCACAGTATATTAAAAATACGTGTGGTGACCTTCGTGCATGTTTAGGACTCATGAGCCACGTTTAAGACTCAAAGCACATTTTGTTCATTACCTCCCTGCAAAAGACTAGAATTCCAACAAAACACAAGGATTATTCATGCCCATCATCAGGCTCAGAGACAGACAGCTCCACACTTGTGTCCCAGCAATGGTGGCATCCTGTTGCAGCCCAGTTAGCATGCAGATTGCATGTAATTAATTTTAGCTTCAGTATCCCTAATTGAGATGTAGCACAATGTGGTGAAATAAAATGATCCCAAGAACTTTTTATCAGATGGAAATGGAACAAAAACTCATACTAGTTATTTAGGGAAAGCAAACATTTAACTGATTCTATACATATGTAGCATTTCTTCATTTCTCTTTACTTAAAAAATAGAATTATATGTTATTTTTATAAAAGGAAAGAAATTAGCTCACTGAGGACTTAATTATCCTTTCTTTTCCAATGGGAATCAATGCTATTGGCAGCTTGCAGGCCTGTTCTCTTGACAAATCAAGTTGTTGTCTGAGGCGTGAAGTGTTAAGATTATGATCGACTCAGCGTGACATTGTGATTCATGGCTACTATATTACAGAGGGAAAAAGGGGATTTATGCTTCATATCCACTTTGAATTCATAGTGAAACAAGTGAATCATTCTCTTCAACCTCAGGAGCTCATGTTCTACACCTGGGGGTTGAGCAATATAACAGGCTTGAACATTTTAAGGAACAAGTGCAATGAAATATCACTGTGAAATATTCTCTCTTTCCCCTCATGCTATAAGTTTAAAGAATCACCTGGAGTAAAGACTTAATAAATACATTTCATTAAAAGAAGAAGGAAGAAGGATGGATATGAAAGGTGCATATTGGTCAACTGGAAAAAAGATATTTCCAGATAGATAAATGTAACTAAAGGAATAATTTTGCACAGTCTCTGTAAAGCCTAAATTCTAACTCATAGGTCTAACTGAGGTACACCATCTTTCTTTTTCCCCCTCTAAAAAAGCCATTGATGAGAAAATTCTGCTGCACTGCCACGTTTAAGCAAAGGTATAACATCAAGTTTGTTTGGTTTATTTCCTATATTCTGAGATCAACATCTGGAAACAACCACAGACACAGCTGGGATCACTGCAGCTGCTGGAATGAAGGAGGGCATCAGCACAATTCTCCAGAGGAACGTGGCAAAACATGCATTTCACTGGCACCATTAATGGGGTCTGCAGTGCCACCTTCTCCTCCTGGAAGCACCACCCACCCTGCAATTCATGTGCAACAGCTTAACCACGTGCAAAATCTGCAGTCACAGCATCAAAAGCTGGAGGAAAATCTAGCCAATCCCTGTAGCACTCCATTTCAATTAAGTTCAAGGTCCCCTATTTGAAAAATATGGAATTCATGCTGCTTTTCCTATAGTGCTAGGAAATGCATGGCAAATTGAATTTCACCCTTGCAAAGACAGCTTGACTGCAAAAGCAGGACCAAAGTCCAGCTGCAAAATGCCAGCACTGAATTCCTCTTCCAGCTTTATCTTTATAATGAGCAGAATCACGGCATGGAAGGTGGCACAATGAAATTAAAGAAATCCAAGACTCCTGGTCCTTTTTGGGGAAAAATTATTCCTTCTTCTCTAATTAAGCAGAAGTGTTTTTCCAGCTTTTATGCAAAACCCTCTTGGTTATTGTTTTTACAAAGAGGGACCAATCGTTTGAAGGACTTGGAGAAAGTCCAGCAAAGATAAGGCTGAAAAATCTCCTTCCAGTTTAGAGGAAATGGTTTTCTATTGTGTATCTATAATTTTCAAGAGACAAAGGTTTGGTTTTTTATTCTGATATTGCTACATAGAAATAGCAGTGAGAAGAGCTTATTGTTATTATTTGTTCAGCACACTGAGTGACAAACGTACTTAGTGGACAAGTCTTTGTTAAATGATGTCCAGCATTTAATGAATTTTCATGCAAACAGAAGCCTCTGTTGTTTTGCTGAGGTAAAGGGATGCCTTACTGACCTCATTCTGTGCTCCAGCCTGGATTGGTGCTTTATTGGTGGCTGCTATCAAGAGATATTCTTCTACCCACAGGCAGCCCTGTGACTTCTGCTTCCAAGTTCCCTACTGATGTACAGTACAGAGGATACTGCCTAAGTCATGGTTTCCAGCTGTGGCATTCCAACAAGATGGGCTCTGGCTCCTGACCTGGCACAGGGCTGCTAGTTAGTTATGTACCCATCCATAAACACGGAATCATCTGCTCTTGTGAGAAGATTCAATGATAAAATATCTTTCTACAGCACAAAATGTAAGGTCTCATAGACTCTAGACAAAGAGGAACACCACAGGCTGGCTTGTTCATAAAACACCATAAATTTGCCAAAATCATTCAAGTATTGCTCTGCTGGTGCCTAAACTTCCAAAGCTACTTTGTAAAATCATCAGCACCTTTGTGGCACAACTGCTGTAGAATATAATTACTGGGAAAATTTTTCCAATGACAACATGTCAAAACTATGTCAGAAAACGCATCAAGGCTAGAACTTCAGCTGATGTGCATCAGCTTAGACAGGCCATTGATTTTAAACCAGCTGCAGAGATTGCTACCAATTTAGAACCCTCCTTTCCTAGATCCAGGCTGTGGTGGTGAATGTGTAAGAGACTCCAGTGATGTCTCTGGCTAGCAGGTAAAGCACAGTGTGAGATGCTCTTCTGCAAGGAGAATAAGATATGAACATGGCATAGATGCCAAATGGGAGTACAGAATAATATGTTTGTAACTGGCAAAGCTCTCTGCAGTAGTTAACCTCATAAATCAGCTGAGATCCTATTCCTCTGCCCAGTTACAGATGCAGAGATGTAACAGCAACTCAGGTATCTCCTAAATTTCTAAAGCTGATCAACAAGAGAAAATACCATTTTGACTATCTTATATCATCTGAAGATTAATGTCTGATCCTAGAGAACTCCAGAAGAAAGGTGCTCATCTCATTATCTACCTCTGTGTTAATAACCATAGTTAAAAAATGTAAGCCCAAAGCATCCACCTCTGTTTACACTGCACTTCTGGATGTGCTTGAATCCCACTGCTGTCACTTCAGAATTGGAATCTCTGTGAACTTTCAGCTGGCTGCACTAACAGACAGACTGTTTGTATTAGTCCTCTGGCATAATGAAGTGTATCTTCAGCTCTGTAAAATATCAGGTCAATTTGATTAACTGCTGCAGTCACTGCTGAATTATTTTTAGAACAATTTCCGAAAGTTACAATCTGCAAAAGTCTTAATATTTTTTTTTATTAAGTATATTATTGAGTAAAATTATGCATCTTACTATAGCAGCCAGTGACCTCAAATTGGATGGCATCCTGTGGAGTTCTGTACGTTATGTACCCAGAGACTATCCCTATCCCACAGAACTTAAACCACATAAACCAGGAAAGCCACCAAATACAGATATTTAGCCCTGTTTGCTGACATGAAACCAAGGCAAACAGGAATGAGACACTTCTGAAGGTCACAGGGTTTTCTGCAGGGGCAGCAAGATTTGCAACAACAACTCCTGGGGGCACATTTGTGGTGTGTAAGAGCACAGGGCACGGGTGTCAGACCCACAGCTGTGAATGACAGAGGCAGGAGCAGTTGTGATGCCAGGTGAGCACACCCATCACACCCTGGTGCCCAGCTCTGGGGCACTCCAGGGGCTGGGATGCTCCTCAATTCACACTTGAAGGCAAGAAGCATGGCTGGGACAGCTGGCAGAGTCAGAGCTGCCTTCCTCAACTACACCACGAGAGGAGCAGGGCTCTGCTTTGGGCTCTGACTAGTTCACTTGCTCAGCTTACTTATGCATTCCTTGAGATAGTGGGAGTTTTACCAACTTCCTTCAGTTCTAAGACTGAGTTTAAGACTTGTTTCACACAGGACAGTGAAACATTGCTGGGAGGAAACCCACTGCTGGAACTGGCAAGCTATATAGATCTAGAGCTCTGATCTCAGCCACAAATGAGTACACCATAATATGCAAATAAATCATTAGCTATTGCTATTAATTTCTCTATTTCGTCTTTTGCAGCACTAAATACATTAAGGAATTTTTGATAAATTTTCCAATTATATTTGTTCAGAAGCATTGGCAAAACAATCTGTGCTATTAATGAGATGTTTAGTGCAAATTAATCATTAAACTGGACGGTCTACGCCCTGAAAAGTGATTTGTTTTGCAGGGTGTTTTTATTAGCACAGTCAGTCTTTGGAAATTATCATGTTTCTTGAAAGATCTTCATCATTACTTTGATTTTAATTTGTTAGAAAGGTAGCAATCCAAAAAGTCCTCAACTGGACTGTAGTCTGTCGACCTGCCCTTGCACATGCCAAGAACTCAAGGAGAAGGGATCTATAATTTCATACAAATGGCACAAAGTTCCACTGAACTCTGGGGTGTCCTGTGATGCTGAGGAAGGAAGTGGGAGAGATACTGGAGACAGGCATCCTATTGTAACTGAAGGGAACTCTAAGGTCACTGGAAGTCTCCTGGAAATGAGTTCTTCATGAAAAGCTCCTGATTTACCCAGGGAGTTATCCAGTTTTCTTTCCTACCTTCAGCACAACATGGGTGGGGTGGAGAATTTGCAGGGCGTTTTTTAACCTCAGTTAAATAAGTTGCAATAAAGAAGTCTGGGGCAGCACTGACTGCAGTGGAGGAGCAGCAGTTGTGAGAACACTCTGCAGAGGGAGTCCCACCCCACAGCAGCACACGGATGAGGACTGGGGCTCTATTAGGCAGCACAAACACTCTGTTGCTGCTTCCAGTACTGCACATATGGCAGTGTCTCCTAGCAGGAAGAGCAGTTCTTGCTTTACAAAAATACAGTTAATCTAAATATACAAACTGCAAGGCAATTATGAAATCAGAAGCAGCCATCAGATCCTCTTAGCATCACTGCATTGTCTGGAGCTAATTGCTACATCCCACGATGATGTTGTTTCCCTAGACATTTGCCATTTCTTGCAATGACTATTCATATGATTGCCTTACATTTAATGCAGCATGGCTACACTGCACAGACACGCTGTACTCACATTCCTTTAGGATTTGACCCTTTCTTGGCTTTAGTTCATGCCTCTTGTTCTTGTGTTTGACATAAATTCAAATCATCTTGTAGCATCTATCCTTTCAAATCTCTTTGGAGTTCTAGACACTTCTGAAAGGTCATCACTTTCTCTCTACTCATGCATTTTACCCTTAAAGTTTGAGAGTTTGGCTGTGGGTATTTTTTTTTTTTCGGGTAGAGAAGACTTATTCTGAAAAAGGCCCCTAATATTTAGTAACATTATGACTGCCATCCACTTTGTGTATATTCCTGGTAGCCTTCAGCAAATTGACCTATAATTGCTGCCTTTTACATGTTTCCTCTTAAGTTGCTTGTACTGTCAAGTCTCCTACTCAGCAAATACAGACATAATGACTCGAGTTCCTTTAAAAAAAAAAGTTTGATTCCTTTTTAACAGCTATTGTGTTCAGTGTGACAGTGTGTTTATACTGGCCTTGTATTTAAGACAAAGTCTTAATAGAGATGGTGGATTTCAGTTGAGATAAAACCCTTCAGGAAGCTGAAATCCCCTTATCTCATCAGTCAGCTTGAGCACTACAGGGCAGATTTGCCCTCAGCACAAGTGGAACAGACCTTTGGTTATTCTTGTCATGGGCCTCTCACGGTGGGATCTCATGAGCTGTCTTTTTCCCCCTCCTATGTTTAAAGAACTAATTGCATTTATTAAACATATGCTGCCATATAGCAGCTTTTTACTGGAATCCCTTGCAAGCTTTGTCTTTTTGTTTTGTGTAGTCTGGAGAAAAGGAAGCTGAAGGGTGACCTCACTGTTCTCTGCAGCTTCCTGAGCAGCAGAAAGAGAGAAAGAGGCGCTGAGCTCTTCTCCCTGGTGTGAGAGGCCCCAAAGGAGTGGCTCAAAGCTGCATCAGGGCAGGTTTAGACATTAGGGAACAGTGCAGCAGGCTTCCTGGAGAGGTTTTCCACTGCCCAGGCCTGCCAGTGCTCAAGGGGCATTTGGGCAATGCACTAAAAGTACACTTTACCTTTGGGTCAGCCGTGGAGTGGTCGGGCACTTGGACTAAACGATCACTCTAGGTCACTGGAATTATTCTAAGTATGACCCTGTATTAACACATTTTAGACCATGAAAAGGCCTGTAGTTCTGCTTTTGTACAAATACATTTCTCTGCAGATTCAAGATCTAATATTTAGGTGGCCACGTCCACATATGTATATGTTGATTTTATATTAAGAGGTTAAAATATTTTCATGTGACCATACATTTTACTAAAAAACCTCTCTAAAGTGTCAGAATTACATCATTTTGTAAAGTGCACTGTAAATTCAAGGCTATGATGCAAAAATACACACTTGTTAAAATTCAGTGGGTCTCTAACAGCTATTTATGTCTGAATTCAGAGAAGAATGAAGTTATGGTAGCAATCCTTACAATGAAACAAGAATGAATGTGGGAGCAGGTAAACAATGTAGATACTTCCTTTGGTCAGCACATTGTGTGTATTTTATTATAGAAGCATTTTGACCCAAACTGTGACTCTTTAAGACACTAGAAGCTTTGACAGGGCTGTGCTGACTTAGTGACTCTGCTTGCACAGATACCAGGGGCAGAAAGATCTGCATTGTGTGACACAATGGGTAACTTCAACTCCTTCAACACGTGGCTGCAATCATCATTTTGTAAACATTTTCATTGAGTCTAAGTACACAAAATTTTGTAGCTTTTTTTTTTTGGCCAAGATTAATAGCTCTGGGGATGACAGTCTCATCTCCAAAATTTCTGTGTAACATAAAAAAAGGGGAAAATAATCACCCTAGAAAATCTTAATGTGAACAGCCTGAGACATCCTCCTGTAAAACCTGTGGAAGTCATAAAGGCACTTCAGTACTAAGTTTAGTGCCCCTCCTTCCCAGCTCTCAGCACAACAAATCTAGAGCTGGACCAGACTCTGTTGTCCTCTGCTGATCACCAGACTGGGCAATGGCTTTCAGAGCCATTCATACACAGACATGTGAAAAGCAATACATCAGCAAGTCAGAGGGATGTTCACTGATCTTTTCCAGCTCTCCTCTCTCCCCCCTTCCAAATGTTCCAAGCAAGTTAGAAATTAATAAATAGCAGGTGTTTAGGTTTCACAGAATCATAGATGACCTTCAGGTGCTCCATCTTTGGTGTTGTTTAGGCTGTAGCGGAGTTTCCCAAGAGATCATCTTTATTTATATTGCTCTATCAGTACCTTAGAGTCATGGCAGATGCTATAGGATTGCAGTTCTCTAGATCAGGGTAAATATATTGGGAAAAACACCACAAGAATGGCTGACAACCAGTCTTTGGAGGACTCATGACTGTGCACAACAGAATATAGAGCAGCTTGTAATAAGAATTAAGACAATTTTACACCGTCTGTAAAATCCTCAGGACAGAAGAGCCCTTAGCAATGGGGCTCTGATCTTCACAGGGGTCTCTGGACAGCGTTTTCATGATGATCATTAATCAATAGTGATGCTAATCCTAGCCACAGGGAAAAGGAAAGGGGCAGAAGAGAATCAATTCCTCACTCAGTGAAGTCTGGTGGAGACTGTGCAACACTGATAGAGTCTTCTCTGATTAGCATAAGGTCACATTGTCTCTTCTGGCATCCACCTCCATGAAAATATTACAATGGGATTTTATTGTCTTCCCTTTCTAGCAGAGAGAGCCCATGATGAACGGTCTATGGGACTCTCAGTGTGTTACTCAGCTCCTGAAGGAACAATATTTTGCATTCTGCATTTGCTCAGGAAATACTTCCCCAATCTCTCTTTCCTGTGCTGCAGAGCCCCCGTTGGAGGGAGCAGATTGCTGTGTCATCCCCACTGCACAGGCTGCTCGTAGCCATGCTGCTCCTCACCGTGAGCATATGGCAGCATTTTTCAAATGTCACAAAACCTCACTGTCTGAAGGATTAATATTAAACACCTTTTACCGTACAGAGGCACATGAGAGAGAGTCCTTGCAGATTTTAGCTACGTCCTGCATGATTTGCTGGAGTCAGCTGTGCTGTAAGCATCTTTAGTGACGGCAGATAGTAGATATTCATGTGGTTAAAACCAATAGCTCTCTCCACAAACCTAGCTTAATTAGGTTTGCTGCAATTTTCTATGATAATTTAGTTCTGCCTTTGCCTTTTGGCTGGCAGATTGTCCCTGGAAACCTCTTACAGAAATTCCCATTGACTGCAATGATTCTCAGTTAGGGCAAAACTGATCACTGCTGCCTTCCCTGCTGTTGAACTCAATCAACAAGCCATACATAACTCTCTACAAATAAAAAAAATATCAGTAAGGTCAAAAAATCTGAACACTGGCTGTTTGACACCAGAGAGATAATGATAATGTAACCAGTTCTGCCAGGACTTGCATCAGAGCATAACAGATGAATCCATCTCCATCCACTGAGTCACCTTGCCAACTTTTTTTCAATTAAATTCTTCTTATAAATCAACAGTGAAAGATTACTTTTCGGCTAGAAGGTATTCAGTCAAACAGCAATATACCATCAGCAGCCGTGAGGCAAAAATATAAGGAAAATGAGAAAAAGAACACTTTTTCTTTTCTTCCTGCTCACCAGATATGAAACTTCTACTCTCTAAGTCCCAAGACTAAGTTCATTACTATGCTTTGATTTTAGTGATGGCTGCTCCTCCCTGCCCTTCCTACTTCACTATGATCACTGCTCTACAGGGGATTGAAACACACATGTCTTCAGTTTTAATTTACCTGTGTTTGTGAAATTACATGATTTCTCCCCTCTGTTTTTCAGATTGGTCTTGAATTCGTAACTTATAAAGAACCCTCTTATGCCTCAGTCAACAAGCCTGAGTTTGATTGAGCCAGTCCTTTCCAGTTACCAGGATTGCTGTTGTTGCACTACTCCTCCTTACATGTAATTCTTTCCCACTTATCTGGAACTCCAGGAGGATTTACCCCAGGTGGAACTCCTTGTGAGTTTTGCTCATGTGCAATGTACAGCCCTGCACTCACAGTTTTGCTGCTGTCCAGCTCTGGGTTCAAGCTTGGTCAGGAGGTTTGCCCATGCTTGAAGTGGGGACTGTACAACAAAACAAGCACTGGCACTGGCATTCCCAGTTTCCCATGGGATTCGGATCCCACACGCTCTCAGGTTCCCTTCCCCTGCAGTTTCCCTCTGTGCTGCCCACAGCAGCTCCCCTGCCAAGGCCTGTCCTGGCCCTGCAGGTGGCTGAGCTGATGCTGCCCAGCACCAGCCACAGTGCCCGACACCTGCCTTTGGAAGGAGCTTCCATCTGCCTGTCCCTCTTCTACTCTGCTGCTGATTTTCAGGGGCTACAGAAGAACCCAATGGCCTTTGGGACTTTGGCTCTTCCTCCAGCATTGGTCAGAACTGACCAGCAAATCCAGAAGTTACCAGGCACAGATGAGCGGCTTGCACACAAAAATCTCATTTCTCTCCAGACTACACAGTGCCTCAAGCCAGATCTTGTTCTAACAATTTATGCACAGTCTTGCTGTTTGGCTGCTGCAGCTCACATCAACCTGTCTCCTGTGCATGTGCTTCATCCGCACGCATTTACCTCACCTCATTCTGTGCCCACCATTCTCCTCTGGTTTGCAGCAAGAGATTATATAGCCCGTCGCACTAAAGCAGAGCTCTTTGGCACAAAGGAAATGACACCTCTATTTTCACGTGAATGCAAAGTTTTGGTATCAAAACAATGACAGAAGGAAAAGGATCGCCTTATATAATCACAAATTTGCATTGTCTTAGCTTATATTTGAGGAAAATTGTGAGACATGTCACAGATCAGTAAATCCCCTGAGTGGAGAGAGCCAAATACAACTCAGAGACCTGCAAATGCCCAATAATGGTATGGAAAATGCAGCTATTGAAGAGACATTGTATATTGCATTTGAGCATCTTAAACTGCATCATGTCGAAGAGATAAAAGTGTGTTAATTATTTTTTCACTCAGCCCACCCAAGTTTTATATAACATTTTAGTAACAATGGCCAGGACCAGGGACTAAATTGCACACATTTTCTTCATTTAACTGTTACCTGATGAATAGAAGAATTATAGGGTTTATTCCTCTTAATGACAAAGCTAATCTCCTATGTAACAGTTGATGATGAGTGCTTGTGCTATTCAAACTAAAAATGAATTTTTCTGTGTGCTCAATTTCAAAGGATTTTATTTGACTAAAAGAAAGAGAAATCAACATAAAGGAGGAGACGGGAGCATGAACTCTGGATTGAAAAGGAGGATAAACTCTGATTATTTCAGTGTTTTGCACAATCCAAAGTTGTTAGAAAAACATAAAGCGTTTCTTATATTAAACGACTGACTTGAGAGGAAAATGAAAATGCTCACGTTTCCTAATGTGCAGATGGACAAGTGCAAAGCTTTCAGTAATGATAGCTCATGGAAATAAAACAAAAATATCACAAATCCAGATGTCAAGCCAAGCCTGCTGAATTGCCATTGTTAGGCGCCTATAATACTAGAGGATTTATTTTTCATTTGAAGAAATACTGTTTTCTGTCCACAGCCAGATCTGTTCAGAGGGATAGCATATTACACAAAGTGCTATGATTCATACCTCCTCCCGCCCCAGCCTCGCTCTTCTCTGTGGATAATGTCCCTGAAAAATGATTTATCTTTAGCCAGGAACAACAGTGCCACAGAAAGTGTCTGAGGAACTTCCTGCCTGAGGAAAGTGCACACAAGGCAGTAAAACAACACAAATCTGAACTGGCACCTGTTTGAGGACATCACCACTTAAAGATACAGAAAACGTTAACACAGGGAGAAGAAATACAACAAACAAACAAATGAATAAATAAATAAATAAATAAATGAGGTACCTGTTTTCTTTCTGCTCCCTGACAAAATAAATAATAAACCCTCCTCAGACTTCTTTGACCCACAAGCTCTGACACCTTGGAAAAAGGAAGGGGAGGGTAGAGAGAGGAAAAAAAAAAAAAAACAACCCAACAAACTGAGAATCAGAAATGCTCCTGCTAAGTAGGGTTTTATAAAAGATTGCAACTCTCAGTCTTAACATGTCTAGAATGAAAATCTGCTGCAAGGACATAACAAAAATAAAGCTGATAATGTGCTCCCCTAGGAAGAAGGAGCACATGCTGCTCCCCAGTACCCAGAAGGCAGTATTCCACTGGGAATAAAAACAACTCACGCAGTAAAACGCATCCCCAGCTTCCAGATTTGATTTAGAGATCTCAGAAAACTTTCAAACAGACATGGCTTAGCATGAGATTAGTGCCTGGAGAATGCCTCTCTCGGAACAGTGCCCTGTGACATCGCTCACCTCCTCAGCCAGGAGGACTCCTGTCCCTCCCCCTGCCCTGCAGTGCCCCGTTCAGGCACCTCATTAACAGAGCACAGCAATCAATCCTGTCTCTCTACAGGTGACACTCAAAGAGCATCAGGAAACAGGCACTGTCACATGGATATAAATCCATATTCCAGTTAACCATCCTTCCTTGCATACAGCAATCTAACAACCTCAGAGAAAGAGCCCAATGACCCAGTAAGATTCTCCAGCAGACACCAGGATTCTGAAATTTATATGAATGTGCTTGTATGGAATAAAATCCACAAAATTAAATTAAATTCAAGAGTGATGCACATACGTAACCATGCACATTCCAGCATTAAGGAGACAGTATGGGACTCACTTACTCACTGAATATTTCTCATGAAACTTGAAATTGATTAGCAGGTACTGTGACCAAGCTTCAGGGTCAACATCACATTGTGATTAACTGGCCAATGATTCTTCAGCAGTATCAGGCCCCATTTTGCTTCTCCCATATCCACATTAATTAAAAAACGGTGATCTCATAGCTAATGTTCCAGTTAACATGTAGGGGTCACTACAGAGCAACAACCCCACATGAAATTTCAGCCCCTGCCTACTTAGGTGGGGAAGAATATTGGACACAAAAAGAATTTGGAAAGTTCCTAGGATCCATCTTTGCTCTCACTTGCACCAAGGACTGTGACTGTCAGAGGTTTTCTTACAAGGCAGGAATTTGGTGTGGGAAATAAGAGTATTGCTCCCATTTTACCACCTTCCCCCAGAGGTTCTTCCTGAATGATCAGGACTAGTGAGGAATTGAGCTTTGTTGTGCTTACAGATAGTATTTTTATTTTCCAAAAGAAGACGTAACTAAAAGTGTATAAAATGCCAATAAAGTAAAACCAACCAGTAACCCTTTCCAAGGCATTTTAAAACAAGCAGCAAAATTAAAAATTGCCAACGTGCTCATCTCAACGTGCTCACGCTTCAGTACAAGACACTATTCCTTGCACAGCACTTTTTGGTGGTTTACGAGAATTTTCTACAATCTGAAGTTCTTTAAAGTTAAATTGCACTTCAAAGTTTCATTTACACACTGTAAAAATGATATAGTTAAGTTTTCAACAGGGAATGAATTATTCATTAAAGAAGATAATGGTGTTAAACTCGTCCAAGGAGCTATAACATTAGCATAAAGAATGCCTTATGTCACATTAATTTTAAAAACAGAAAACATACAACACAAAAGATATTGAACCATGGATTTGTTTTTTGGTTACATTAAACAAAAAGCAATTATTCTTACAGCAACCTTTTCATAGCATTTTAATCATACTGGTAGGTATTTTACAAGCCATTTATTCTTAATTATTAATTGCATCAGGGTAGGCTGGGTAGAACATGCCTCTATTCTGATTTTATCATCTTTGCTTTTGCTTTTATGCGAAGATGCAAAACAGAAGTGCTTAAAAAGGAAAAAAATTTTTTTTTTGTCATTTTCATCTCAATGATATAGAAAACATGGTATAAGAATATACAAAACCTCGTTTTTAAAAAAATAAGACCTTCTATGGGAAAAATGCCCACCTACACAAAAAAATCCACCCCTCAAAAAAAGGAAAATAAATACTTTCTCCAAAAATAATCATCCATAATAAAACAAACAAACCAGACCCCCCAAGCCCCTCCACATCTATATATATGTATATATATTTATCAGTAAGGAATAACTTTGAGGAATTAAATCAGTATCTGTAAAACAGATCCTCTTAAATTCAATTACCATCTGATTTTATTTACTGACAGAACAGTCCAATTCCTTAGCTCCTTCTTGACATAATTTCTGTAAAATAGAATCACTGCTACTTCCTAGTGATTTTTTCAGTTTGTTAAAACTAGTTATCTTAAATGCTTCAGGTAAATAAACCTCAGGATTAAAATAACCATTTTCTCCTATACCATCTGTCTTCTCATTCCTGCTATTGTGCAAAGTAGCTGTTTCATCAGTTTGCTAATAGAGTTTAATGAATAGCTCTTCCCCTATTTTGGGAGTAAGACTACTTTTACAGGCCTTTTGCCTATTTCTTATAACTTGTTTTAGAATTCATCAGGGTCAAACCAAAGGCAGGTTTTCCAGTCAGGCAAAGAAACTCTTGCACTAGAAAGACAGAGGGCAATGGCTGTAGCAGTCAGAGGATTCTGATGGATTTTCCTTACATTTTAAAATTTATTTATTGTTTTTCACTTATTTATTTTATTTGCATTATGTACCACTTAGACTTACTTTGCCTTTACCAATCTACTCAGAACTAGGAAAAACTCAGGTGATTCAGAGTTTGCAGAGCCAATGAGAAAAATTCAAGATACTCCCGTAAAATACTGGCTTTATACTAAGGAGGGAGGGATGTGGATGGCATCCTAAAGGCAGGTGTTTGTTATTCCAGTGCTTGATTCACTCTTGCAGTTTGACAGGAATGAATGTTTGCTCCCAAACCCTTCTCAAAGGAAGGTTTTTGCCCTTGTTGCAGTGTGAGGTGACAGGACAAGCTGAGCTCCCTTCCAGCCTGAGTTCCTAAAGGTTGCCTCACCCTGTAAATCCTTCCCAGAGGGTTGAGAGGTTATTCCTTCACTCCCAGTCTCTGACTGAAATGTTTATATATAGTAGCTCCCTTGAGTTATTTCACAAGCCACAGAGTACAGGACAATAGAAGCCAGTACCTTCCAGCTATAAAGAACAACTGGTGCCATGGAAGAACATTTTTTGTGCTCACCACGGCATAATCCCAGGGCCTGTGGAAGTGACACTGTGAATGAAACCAGGATTAAGAGAGTTGTCTTGCTGCCTTCTGTTCACTGGAACTTGTGGGCAAAGTCCATTCCTTGCCACGAACCATTCTATAAAACTACTTATTTATTTTAGGCATATTCCAGATGCTGCAGCTCTAAGAGCAACCTCAAAACCATGAAATACATGTAAACTCACTCAGGTTTTTTCTTCATAGTCTGCTTGAAATGATAGCCCTGGCAAGCAGAAAGTAGTCTGTTTTTCTAAAATATTTGTTAACAGAAGCTCTGAGGTGCCCATCCCTGCATTGTTCACTGTTCCAGTGCTGAGGGTATTAAGAGCACCTGTGGCCTGTGTGCTTGCTCACAGTCTCATGCCAATTCAGCATCTCCTCAGATGCCACCATCCCCCTCACTGATCTCTCCTCAGCAGCTTTTGTAACAGAAAAACTCTTTGCAAACGCCCTAAACACTTTGGCATCAAAAATGGAGAAGGATAAACCCAGTTTTATCTAGCAGCTCACAAAAGAGCCCAGCAGTCACTGTGCCAAGTGCGGTAAACTCTTGCTCATTTAATCAAGAACTTTGTGCATTTACAGAAATCAGCTACACAACTGCAAAGATTGCATCAAACAATGTCTGTTTGCTGTATCCTGGGGAGGACAGACCTTCTCCAGGACAAGTAATGCATGTTCCTGGAGCTCCAGATGAACCCCAGGTGTCTCTGCCCAGCCCTCAGCCACTGCAATTCCTCCTCACAGCCATCTTCAATCGAGCAGTTTATTTTAGATTAAAGGCTTTATGTGAATCCCAGTTCCATGGAGACCTTCGTGGGTTTGAACTGGCTTTAGATCAGGCACTAAATAAACAAATTTGGGACTGTGTTAGGATATGAAATGCTGTTTAATGCAGGATGGAAGTCACAAATAACATATCATGATGGAAGAATTTAATATATCTTTTCATGGAAGTTTAGTACCTTGAAAGAAAATAATAATAAAAGCACGCAATGTCAGAGTAAAGCATACAGCAATCTGACAGAGTAATACAGATGCTAGTTGAAATAATAAAGAGATAGAAATCATGGATAGATAAAACTTCTGCGTGTCTAGACACCTGCCACAACCAGCTGGTTTTCAGAGGTGGAGGCTCTGATAATTCACTGCTTCAGTGCCTGTAGCTGCAGTGTACAAAACAAGGCTTTTGAGATACAACTGCTGCCTCTGAGGTACAGCAGTGCCGAGGAAGAGGAGTCCCTCACTCTGTCGTGGAAGGGCTGTAGAGAGTCATGACCTGAAATTTATCTCAGTTTGAAGAACAACCCTACTCAAGGGGGTGCAGGATCATAAACAGAGGGATTTAGACTCTCGCTCAGGTTTTGGGGCCTCAGTTTCTGAGACCAGGGAAACTTTGGGTGTAAATAGCTGTGGGTACAATTTATTACATTTAGATGACCCAAGCATATCCACAAAGCTGTGACCTTTAGGATACTGAATCCCAAAGGCAAATGGAGCAGGACATGGGCTGTGTAGAAGCTCACAATACAGACTGTGGGAGGCAGTAGGTGAAAGCCAGAGAGATTTATAGGCTGAGGTTAGATAAACATCTTTTAAATACTTTTAGGTCAGATTTACTTTAAGTCACCTAAATCTCTCTAGGCTGAAAATCTGGCTTTGTGAAAACTCTTGAGTATAACAGAACCCAGAACACCAGGAGAATAGCCTGTCTCATAGCACATGGAATAGTAACAAAGAAAAGGAAAATAAAGGAAGAAAAAAATCACAATAAATGACAAAAATACGTAGGAAAATGGCATCTCTCTCTATCTCCTCCCACTTCCATATGTGTAGACACTTTTTTTTCTATCCCTCACAACATTCACTGGCTTCCAATTTAATTTTCTACTCCCAGAAGCCAATTATCCGTGAACAGGTAGAAGGGAAGCAGAGACAAAGGAGGTGGGCCAGTTTAATTAACACACAGGCAAGCAGAGTTTTACTTTGGTACTCTGGCCTCTCCTGACGAGACAATGCTCTGCTTTCAGACCCTATTAAAAATGCATTTATTTCATATTCTCTCATAATACTCTCCATAAGGAAAGGAATGAATCATGGTGCATATTTTGTGAATGATTTATAAAGTGATACTACAGATTTATGATCTGAATCACAGGTTTTTGTGGAAGTGCAGCAGTGCTTCTGTTACAGGGAACTTGAAATGGTTAAAATCCTTTTTATTCCTTAGTATTTGGCACTGAGGAACAGCCCTTCTGCTTCTCCCAGGTTCCTCCACACATCAGCACTGTGAACACCAAAACCTTTCTCCCTCCAGCCCTGGGGACAAAGGACATTTCCAGTTCTGGAACAACTGTAGAGTAAGAATGTCCCAATGCTTCCTGAAAGGTATAAACCAGCATTTAAGCAGCAAGAACCATGTAAAAAAAACCCAAACCCCAAATCATAAGAACCATGTAAAAAGAAACCCCAAAGATACCTAACTTATTTTGATTCTAGTCGAATCATCCTGATGAAGTAGAAAAAGCAGCAAGAAAGAATGGAGACAGTTTATAATAGGAGAAACATGCATTTTCCTGAAAAAGCATCAACAGGTTGTTCCTTCAAGGTAAACAGCTTGGAAAGGGTTTTCTAGGACCAAAGGGTTTTCAGGGGCATTTTGGGCTCACCTTGCTGAAAGCTGCTTAGATCCAGTCAAAAAAAACCCCCAAAAACCTGAAAGCTCCCACCCCCTGAAAGAAAACACCCCCACCAAAAAAGCCTAATTTTTGTGAAGCCGATGGTGAATATCTGCCTTTGTGCACTTACACACACTTTTTCCCTAAACAGACCAATTTTGCAGCCTATAAGCAATTTTAAAGCTTTCTGCAAGGATACTTCCATAGGCAAGCATCAGGACAGACTGTAAATCAGATGATACACATAAAATACATGTAAAAACAAGAAAAAGCCGACCACAAATCCATCAGCAGTATCTGTTTCTCTGTGGCAGGTGAGAAGGTGGCAGACAGACATGCTTGGTGCTCAGCTCTGTCTGAAGCAGGCAAAAGGGATATTGAATAGTTGATCTAAGCTTGCACTTGGATGCATCCCCAGAAGCTACATCCTAAGTACAAGCTCATTTCTAGTCTTTGCAAATTGCTTTGTGCTCCCAAGATGCACATGCTAAACTCAGCCAACATTTCCTCGCTGGCCATGGATGTGCTAGGGAAAAAAATGACTGACTCTCACTTCCTTTGTGTTGTTTTTAAAGGGAAAAAAGAGTGCTATCCCAGAAACCTTTCCCAGATCAATGCTGCAAGGATCAATTCCACATCACACAAATAACATGGCATGGAAGTTGAGGCAAACTGCAGGTAACCCTCCAGTGTGCAGAGGAGTTTGGTACAGTGAAATGCCTACAGATCTTCCAAATGGCTGTCAGACATGTTTCCAAACCATACAGAAATATGGGGCTCGTGGTCACAAGCTACAAACTCACAGGAGTAAGAGAAAGGTTGCACTTAGTACTGTGTAACCCCAGGCTCTGTGAGGCTTGTGGTTTCATAGGAACTCAGCCTTTCCTTGTGAGTCCAGGGAGCTGCACAAACCTTGTCCCTGGGGGCCACTGAAAACCGAGTCTGCATTTTCTTCTCCTTTATTAAAGATAAGCAAGTTTCCATGCAAAAAAAAAAAAAAAAATCTTTGTTAAATGAGGGTTATATATCAGAGAGAGAGCAATCACAAAATGCTTTATTGCTACTGGGAATTACTGTGTTGATTGAATTCTATCTTCCCTAACTTCTATTTTTCATGTAAGTTTTCATCTTTGAAGGCAAGAGATGGTAGAAAGAAACAGGTGTTGACAGAAAAAAAATGAACAGATATTGCTTGACTGGGGTCTGCAGTTCAGCCCCTGTGCATCAGAAGTAATCAAAATCAATATGTGCACACACACATCTATCTGCTACCAATTAGGAGTGAGAGATGCAGGTGATGTATATGACGCATGAATGAAGAACTTTTGTTTCCATTTAAGTCATATAACTTATGAAAAACTGAACATAATTCTACCACAATCATTCTTTCTGATACATTTCCTCTTCCTCTTATCTGAAATTATTTTTTTATACGGTCACCCTCTCAAAAGTCTCTTTCAAAAACCTAAAGAAAATTGAGTTCATTTGTGCATAATTTCCTCAGCTATTTTCGCTTCTGTTCCTCATGTCCCAGGCTCTCTATGCATCTGTCCTTCAGTGCATATTGCCAGGGTGAAAATCTGTGTCCTGGGTTCCTGCAGGAATCAGCCAGCCCTTGGAGAGAAACGATTTCATTTTACTCAGGATGAGGACAGTTCACTGTGAGTGTCTGTTCCTGAATGCCTGAAAGTTCCCCACACCTGAGGTGCACTGTAACACAAACACTGCATAAACAACACCTACATGACATGAAGTTTCCCAAAGATGCTCTCTCATACACGTGGTCACTGTGTCACACACGTTACCCATCAGGGCACAACGCTGTGTGAACGTGGGCACAGCAGAGCTGTAATAACCTCGACTTCACACTCCTGGAATTATTCTGGTTCTGGTCCAACAGCTACCTCAGATAAGTCTACATGGACTTAACCAGACCCTAGCAAATTAGAAAGATAAGGAAATAATAATAATCTCTAAATACGCTGGGGATTAAAACTGCTAAAGAGGTAGAACTATTTGATCTGAGAAGGAAATGCTGGTACAACAGTGGGTAGATTTATATTGCTTGCAAACATTTAACTTAGAAATTAGAAGACAGTGTCAGAGATGTGACAGCCCCATAGACAAGCAATCCAATAACAGGAATATGCAAAACCTCATTAGTTTTAAGGGAGAGCTTAATATACATATGGATTTCATGAGAACTGACTAGCAGGCAGAACCTGAAAATGCAGGAGATCTTTCTAGTCCCATGCTTTGTATCTTGCAGATCTGATGACTCAATGTGCTGAGACTTGTTATTTTTCATTGATCAGCAGTAATTGTTGTTTATGGACACTATGACTGTACAGTCTGTAGGTTATTAAGTCTTTAAGTATAGCTCCAGCCTTGACACTCGTGTCTGTGTCTCAGCAGTTTCATCTGAGAAGAATCTGATCATCCTAGAATGCTCTGATACAGAAGCTGGAGCCATTGTCCCATAAAACAGTCCTAATCCATGTCTGGTTTTTAAATACCTGCCAGTGTCAGCCCACAATCTTTTTGGGATATATAGCAAAGACATTTATGGAATTTTCATCTGTTTGTTACAAGATCCCCATCACAGACAATTTGCATCACACCTTGCCAATTTAAGGAAGTGTTACTAACAGGAATTGCGTATTAGGAGATGTGTAAATCCCATGATTAGAGTACATTTACAGCAAAGAAAACTTTCTAATATTTAGTGAACACATTCTAAACCAAATTAAAATCGCTTAGAAATAGAATATTCTTGGTAATGACAATGCTCTTATTAATGTTAGCACTATAAACTTAGGGAAACCATAGGGCTAGAAGGGTCAAGCACTTCATTACCATATGCAGTCTTAATTTCCTTGTACTTTATAGATAGAGGTATTATCTCCATGCAAGGCCTTATTCTAACTTAACTGCTCTTTCCAGCTTGGCCAGTGACATGCTGCAAATTCATTAAGTTTTAATAATAATAAAGGGTCAAGTGTTTTCATGCAGAGTTAAATGGAGACTTTTAGACAATTTAACATAGTGCCACAAAAGGCAGCCCAGCCATCACTGCTCTGCTACTTCTATTAACCATATTTCTAACAGGCAACATTTTTCTGGCTTCTGGCTGCACAGGAAAATTACACTGATGTCTCCTTGTATGGCATCAGGTGATTACAGACCTTGTGGATTTTTAAATATCCCTGTGTGCAGAAGATTAATGAGAATTCCCGATAAATTTAGTGTTTTGGCCTTTCACTAGGCTTGTAAATATTTACATGTAAATTGATACAACATGCCTATTAAAACCCATAGCAGTGAGCAGACACTAACTTAGGATATTTATGTAT
Source organism: Monarcha castaneiventris obscurior (assembly GCA_026261815.1). Taxonomy (NCBI): domain Eukaryota; kingdom Metazoa; phylum Chordata; class Aves; order Passeriformes; family Monarchidae; genus Monarcha; species Monarcha castaneiventris. Next base: position 1,776,169 of record JAMPIT010000434.1, on the reverse strand, counting down.
TTGGAGCCATTTATGGCAGAGGAGAGCTTTGTAATGCTACAGTTCTGGACAATCTGTCAAAATACATGTTCTGAAGGATGACATCATTATTCTCCTGCTGCATGGTATGGATGTAGCAGTTGCCAGTCCCCAACCAGCTGAGGCATTCTGACCTTTTTTAATAACATGCTGGATCAAGAAATCAGCATGTAACGGCACTGCAAGCCATTACAACATCCTGAGTTCCTGAAAATATGTACTTCTACCTTCAAATGGAATATTACTTCATGCTTTTATCAAAATACTGGGGTAAACAAGGCAAGGAGAATGCACAGTAATGTGAGGAATGCTAAGAGCCACACTACCAGTGTTTGCAAAGTTACACTGTGACTCCAGCAGGAGAGAGAACCATGCAGAAGGGATTGTTGAGATGAATTCCTGACCCTCTAAAAATCAGCTTGGCTGACGCCAAGATTTCATCTACGCCGTGTTCCTTACTCCTTTTTGCTCCCTCAACAAAGGGGATGGAATACACCTGGACTGCTCAGCTGATGGTGTGTGCCTCTCCAGGCTGTGGTTATTTGCCAATATTAGAAACATTCCCAGTGGCTTTTTAAAGCAGTGGTATGAAAACTGCAGCCCTGCTGCTTCCCCACCGAAGCACCAGGGCAGAACACCTGGACCAGGGAGTGTGCATAACTCCTGTACAGGAGTGCACCCTTGGAGGAAATGAGAGAGTAAAACATCACTTTATCAGCTCCTGGCACTGTGACGTCTGCACTAGCATGAAGAGCTAAACAAAAAGTCAGTGGGTGTGCACAGGGATTTTTGGCATCTGCTACCATTTCTTTTACTGTTGGTTCTGTTACTGCACTGTAATTCTTTCAGCCTCTTTCCCCCCTCCTACCCCACCAATCAACTGTATTATAACTTGGCTCACCTCTTCTCTCAGCCACACAGAAGCAACTGCAAAATCAATAAGATGACCTCAAAGCAGAGGAGAAGAAATTATATCTATTTGCTTTAGCCTCCCATCTACTAAGAACAAACAGGCATTTCCAATATCATCAGCAAATCCTGATGTTTCATAAACACGCTTTCTCCAACCCCATTTCTGCTCTGACAGCAGTGAAAAGGTTAAGATGAGATCATGTCAGCTTAGCTGACTATTCAAGCTTTTGCCAGTTTGGATCACAACCTTAACATTATTATTTAAATGCGGCTTTTGTATTTCATCACATACAAAGCAATTATATTTGCATTTACGATGCACCATAATTGTAAGACTATGACATTGTTCTGATGATAATGTTCATTGATCATTCATAATGCAGTTGGCTCATGCCATGAATCATGACACTCTTATCACCTTTCTCATTTTACTTGCTATTAGATGGCTTTATTTGCAGATTGATGCTTTAAACTCATACTTTTAATCTCTAGATGGTGTAAAATGCCTCTCACCATCCTTTAATGTACATCACTCTTTACTTTCCTGAAAGTGAGCTATTGTCAGAGTCCTCATAACACCAATGGCTCCTTCCTGAAACGTGTGTGTTCTGGGGATGCAAACTAATACCAAATGTAGCCAGGTATCTTGCCCAACAATTCGTGTTTTCAACATGCTTGTTGCTGAGCTTGGTGAAACTATAAAATTAGGCATTATGGTAGCTATCAATATTCTAGTACAGTTTTCCTTTTGTATTGGGTAGAATGCTCATATTATCTACGGAGTTTTTTGTGGGGGGGAGGGGGCAGGGAAGAGGTAGAAGCTCCTGAGAAGCAAACAGAAAACCCAAAAACCTATACCAAAATACTGATTGCTCTTGCGTAGGCTAGAACTGTATTAATTAGACTTTCAAATTAGACTAGAGTTACATTGCAGTTTCTAGCATGCTGCAATAATGACTGTGATTCAGATAATCCTTAGCACCAGAATACTAAAGAGCTAAGCCAGCATCAGATTTTTTTTTTTTTTTTTTTTAATTTCAGTTTATTTCTTCCATGCTTGGGTCCTGGGTCATTGTGCTCGAGAGTGTTTGTTGTGTGAATGTTCAGCGTGGCAAACCTCAAACGAGTGCACCTGAGCTGGCTGCATGTGGCCACCCTGGATGTGCAGGGAATTAGATGAAGCACAGACCTTGGCAGATCATAGAAGAACTAAACTAGCAAGGAACCCAGGACGAGCTACACAAACCACATCTGCCCTCAGGTGCCACATGCAGATGGATTGCAGTGTCAATGGGTCCTAAAGTAAGACAGGAAACAGAAATGTGCTCTTAGTGAAATACCATTTTCAGGAAAAATTATTACTGAAATGATAATTTTTTCTAAATATTCTAATTTCTGAGAATTCTAATTATTCTACTAAGAATAGCCCCCGCCCTCCCCCCAAAAAAGCCCCAAACCTGCAAATTTTACATTTTGCAGGAAATGTATCTTCAGTACAAAAGTAAACTTGATCAGCTCTACACCTAATGATTGCCTGTGCTATGCATTAACAAACATCAGTAGTTTGAAGCCCTCCATTTATCAAGAACTTCAGCTGCTCAAGGGAAGTTTGTTAAAGAAAAAATTGCTGCAATATTTCCCAGCAAACAGAAATCAGCCTAGATTTGATGAAACAGAAGACTAAGTTCTACCAGCATGACTGAAACAACATATAATAGTTACCACATAGAGAGGAAAAGATGGTAAATACATTGATGAAATGATCACCTATGAGAGATTCCTCTTTTTACTTTTACTTATACAAATATTCCCACCAAGTCTGATGAGCATCTGATTTTAAATTAGGAATGAGCTGTGTATTCTTGGACACACTTGGTTTGCCAGCAACAGCTCCCAGGTTTGTGAGGTCAAGCACAGCTAGGAAGATCCAGTTCTCTATTTTTATCATTTCTGAAAATCAGTCTTTGTACCCTCCAGAAATTACATGATTTCCTCATACTGTGCAATTTACTTTTAAGATTCATTTTTTAGCAAGTCTGCAACACAAAGCTTTTGAAATATTCAGAAGTGCAGTGTTTGGATTTTTGCCTTTAAATGACTGGTTGACAGGGGGCTATACACACCCTCGAGTGGCTGCAAGCAGGAAGAAAAATGAAAAGAAATTAAGTTCTAAAGCTATACATACAACCTACTGATTTATGCAGCATGGCTTGGAGTCTATAAAGCCCAAAATTCTTTTTTTTGGGAGTTCAATTTTGTTTGCACATGAGGACAGCAGGGGGAAGGTACTGAGGCAGCAACACAGTGATGGAACTCACAAGGGGAAGGGCAATGCAGAGCCTCAGTTGTGGAAATCTATAAATAAGACTTTCAGATGAACTCAGGAAGGGTTGCAAATCTTCTCAAAGCTCTCCATTAGCACTCTGCAGCTGCAATTAGAAGTCTGATCTCACCTACAGAATATCTGTGCCTCTGGACTCACTGCTGATACAAGCCAAGTACATCTGCAAAAACCACTGTTTATAGCCTGCAAAATCCATCGGTTTTCTTTCTTTCTTTCTATCTCTATCAATTCCAGATCTGCAGAGCCCACTGAGGGAGCTCTTCCAAAGGTAAGGTTGTTTACTTAAATGTCAGAATGACAGGCTGGCAGTTAAAGAGCTGCTCCTAGATTTTTGCATTATTCCTGTAGAATAACATTGCTTCTTTTAGGAGCAGGAGTGTTCTGGGAACAGCGTGGAAGTAAGCCAGTGCTCCAGGAGCTGTGTGATATCAAACCCAGCAGATGGAACTGGAAGGTGTCCTTCTCATAGGAAAAGGATGACACTGTGCAGGGCTGGAGACATCCAGGCAGTTGGTCCCTGTTAATAAAGTTTCTCTTTAGTTATGATGACTTTTGATGAAAGGAGTGAGATAAAACAAGTACCCACAAGACTTCTTGTAAGTTCTGTGCAGTTCAAGTTCATGTTAATGTTTTGATGGTCAGCATAGAAGGTGAGTGGGTAGAAAGCTCATTTGAAACCACTCTGCAGAGTAAGTATATACATAATGAAACTACTGGAGTCTACATAGGCCCTTATGCCATTGGATTACTTGCCCCGTATCATATTTATATTTTTATTTATTTTTTTATCACTCTGAGGCTGTGTCTGGAGTTTTATAAACTTCTAGGAGATGACAAGAGTCCTCTTTTTATTCTTCTTCAGTAGCATTATTTACTTTACAAAATTCCCAGAGACTCCAGCCTAATCCAAGCCATGGGTATCTGACAATCATGGCAACAGACAGAGGCAATCCCATTAATGAAAAACCTAAAATTGAAAACTCTCAGGTTAAGATAAGGTGAGAAATGATGCAATCAGCCGAAGTTCTCACCCTGGGTTCATGTCAGACCATACATTCCCTGGTTTCCAGGGCCACTCCTAACCACCAGACCCTGCTGTCTCCCAGGCTGAGCACCCAAACAATGCCAATGTTTCTCATCCTGCCTAGTTCCCTCTGAACTGCCCAATCCTATAATGGATAAACGCCCCTCCAAGAACCACCCTGAGTCCTTTTGCACTGTGAGATAAACCCTCTTCCTTCACCTTTCCTAATCCTAACGGCCTCTGAATCAGCAATCCCAAAAAGCTTCCTTAAATAAACAAAGCCATGAGCCCGAGGTGATATTAATGCAATCACATTGAAAGACACATTTTTGTTAAAGATTTGTGGTTTTCCAGCAGGAGTTTTGGGTGCAGAGTGTGGGATCACATTTAGGACAAGTCTAGAAAGGAAAAAAGAGAGATTTAGTGGCAATAGGACCAGCTGTTCAGTAGGAAATGTTCTGTTTACATCTATTTTTCAAATAATAACAGTGGGAAAAACATTGCAGTTGAGGATTTACGTTTGCATTATAGTTTCTTTTCTCCAGCCATAAGACTCACTGAATTGTACCATAGAGGCTTAATTTTTCACTGTGATTTTCTTTTTCACCGTTTGCAAATTGTCTATTTATAATTACTTTCAATTAACTCAGCTTTAGCCAATCAACACACCATAAACTGAGCTTAAACAGTTATGAGCTGTGTTTTGTGATGAGAATTTATCTTTACATTAAGTGTTAGTTCATTAGAAAATCTGAGCTCAGGGAATTACAGGAGCTAAATACAAATTTTAAATTCATAGCAAGATAGTTCCATTAAAAACATTTAGAGTTCTCCACAGCAATTATCAGTTTAACTGCAAGGCCACTGATCATAACTGCTCAGAGCGGGTTCCATTTGGATCCCTGGCACATTTTTCACACACACAAAAAGACAACAAAGGATCTGGTGAAAAATTAGTGAAAACAGATAGTGTTCCTACAGAGTTTGCCATAACACAGACACGTGGCTTAGCATCAGCTGCATTCCTTGGTAGGCTTCAGGAAATGGTCATCTTCCAAATATATTCCCCCAAAAACTTTAAAAACATAATCAAATGCATGCCAAAATAATAAGCTCATCTGTGAGTTTGTATAAAGCTCTGAGATTTTAATCTGACTCCCAGGAAATCAGAAATTTTTCATGCCTTGAGTCAAGCCAATGACCAGAATTGTAAGTATTTTAAAATGCTGACCTTCTCTTATCTCAGAGAACAGGGGAGATAAAGGAACCACCTTACAAATATGATAAATTGAGTACTACAGGATACTGGCTTCCCTGAGAGGAGGCAGATATTAAAATAAAACAGTTTCAGGATTTTAGGAAGGAACACTACTTTAAGATGCTGGATTATGAGTATTTAACTAGGAAAATGTAAAACACTTATAAATATCCAACAGCCTACGCTGCAGGGGCTGTGGGAGTAGAAGGAGAGTTACTCACATCAGCTAGGAGTGTCTGGAACCCAGCACAACCAGCACAGCAACATCGACCAGAACTGGTCACCTCTTGAGGGTGTGGGCTTCAAGTCACTTTCTGTCCATTTTGGATTCACCGTTAATGAGGTTGCCTTTGGGGAACCCAGATCCTTCACGTCTCATTGACTATTTGCAGCATCATTCTCCCTTTTCATTTGCTCAGAAATCAAAGCAGAAAATACTCCCCCTTGGTACAACAGAGCCACACATACAGTGATAATGAAAAATTAACACGCTCAATGAAAAGCACACCAGGGCACAAAAACCTCTTCCAACAAATTAAAAATACATCCCTTTTATCAATAATATACGATTTATCTGCTCTAGAGCCTGAAGAACAGACTTCTTCTGCATTAACAGCACTCTAGGAAATGTAAAATAGCTTTGTTAAGTTTTTTCCCTTAATGTCTTGTTTCTGCCGAAATCAGAGATAATTCTCAAGTTCTCCCCTCCTGGATGCCCTTCCCTTTTCCTGGGAACCTTGCATGCACCACGGGAGCCACTTTGCACACAGACAGAAGCTAGTGGTGGGTGTGGGAATATTTCTTCCATTCTTGATATTGTTGCCTTACCTAGAAGTTGTCCGAAGAGTTTTTTGTTTGGTACCCAAAACTTAAAATATTCTACCTCTTGGAAGACAGTCAAGCCATTGAGCTAAGAAATTTAATTTCAAAACTTGGTTAATTGCCTTAATTCATTTCTGGATAACTACTATGAGCCAAGCTTTACCAAAAGTCCACTAAATTTTGGGGTAAAAGCAGTCAATTATTTGATGGACCCTGCCCTCTCTAAAATGCATGTTTGTATACTTGATAGAATGATCAAACATATCCATGAGGGTAACAAAGATAAATTCTTGTTAAATATTCCAGTGTTAAATACATTTGCAAAAACAGTGCATCCCTCAAGTGAGCTATGATTGATAAAAATGCAATAGGAGTATCTCAAGACCTGGAGAAAATGGTCATTTGCTGTTTTCAGTAGTGTATGAAATTATGCCCCATTTGAAGGCCATAACAATAATTAGAGCTCATTACATGATTTAAGGACAATGTAGGACAAAAGACAAAAGGATGGGACTACACCACGCTTTCTGAAGAGAGGCAGAGTCTTCTGCAATGGTAATATCTATTATTTCAAAATGTACTGTCACCATAAAGATTTTCATGTTCTCCAGCAGCCACAGGCAGATTATCTAATCTTCTTTTCTTACTTTTTGGTTTGTTTTCATTTGTACAACCAAAAGGGACACTCTTTGGTGGTTCAAGTGAGAATGAAATTCAGTTAAAATAATGGTAAAACTTCCACAAATTTACTAAGCCTGGAGTCACTCTTCACTTTCTAGGGAATAAGAAGTTACTGAAGGCTGCCATTCTCCACTCTATGTGGTGTGACAGAGAAACTTTAAAAGCAAAAGGCAGCCCCAGACCAAAAGCAGCAGCAGGTCCTAAACCATCAGTGGCTTTACTGGTGAAAGCCACAGCACTGGGAGATGCTGGAGCTCCAGTAACCATGGCCATACCCAAGCTTTTCCCCTTGGAAACAGAATATTTTCTACAGACCAGAATTACCAGGTCTCACTGCATCAAACAATTCATTAGAAAAGTCAGGTCTTCAGACATCAGTATTGAAAAATGTATAAACTTGCACCTAATTGAGCAAAGCTTTGCCATATGGTAACCACAGAATGTCATGGACACTTGCTGTCTAACTCCTTGTGCAATGGGATTTGAGAATGTAAATTCCAGGGAAAGCTTTCAAATTGCTGAAAAATCTAATATGTTATAGACTAAGCATCAGCAAAGTAATTCAGCCCCTCTACCAACTGCTACTCAAAATCAGGAAGATGCAGACCTAAAATGTTTTTGCTATTTAGGCTGAATCATAATTTCATTGTTTCAACTTGGTTAACCTAAAATAAACACACATCCCCAAAAATCCCCCGAGAAATCTCCAAAACAAAACATCAACCCAAATCCCCTGCAAAATACCTCCTCATCATTTTTCCCCACCATGTTTTCCTAAAACCAGCAAGGAAGAATGTACTTCTGGTCATTCCAGCACATATTTAATTTCACTGAACAGAAAGCACTGTCTGCATGTACATAAACTGCTTTGATGAAATTGATTGGCTACTTGGGAAAATTTTTTCAATATTGATCTAGTGACAAAAATTTATAAGCTTCCTTTAAAGGCCAGGGGTTACTAATAAGTCTTCAAGTTAGCTCACTCCTTAAATAGATAGTGATATAAAAATTACCTCTCATTACTTGAGATAAAATGAATATTTTTACTTCAGGTTGTAATGTTTAAATGCTCTAACTGGGATCCAGCTGCAGAAACAAAAGGGCTGCCACAAACGTATTATCAGATCTCTTGCATCTTCCTGGCAAAGCTTTGTGCTTGAAACAAAAGCTCTGTCGAGAGCATTGTCACAAGATACTGCAAAAAAATTACTTGTTCTGTGGCACGTTCCCTCCTGTTAACACCTGCCCTTTCCCTTTGTTGTAGGCTTTGACCTAAAGCAATTGAAAAATGAATGACAACTTTGCATTTTCAAAGGAAGAAATCAAGGTTTTGTGTGAATTTCAGTGAGTTCAATTTAAGTGAGCTCTTAAGACTGTGAGGATACACTGCAAATGAAACAATAACAACTGACTCAGATCCTGAGAGATGCTGTGGATAAATGTTATCTGTACCTCTGTATGTACATATGTGAGCTCACAAGTGTAAAAGTACTGGGGCTGTCTGCACAGAGATATAGATATAGATGATATAGAGATGGAAAAGATGAAAGAAGATGCTCTTAGAAACATCAAGCCACTTGTTTTGGCTAAGAATGTCCAAAAATCCATCCACCAGTGCAGCACTCTGGATCTGGGAGCCTAATCTAACAAATACTCAGTACATGTGTTTATAGTTTATGTCTGCAGTCAGTGCTTTTCAGATGAGGCTTTTGAGTGCAACAAAACAATCTTGTATTCAGAAGCAGCCTTGAAAGTCATTGGAATATATTAAAAATTATTAATTTACAAATATGATTAACTCTGAGACTTAAACACGCATTTTACCCCGACTTCATATTCTCTTTGGATTAACTTAATTTTACGTACATAAAGAGACTCAAGGAAAAAAAAGAAGTTTCTTTTCTAATAGAGAGAATGTGCCACCATGGGGAACCTTTGGGAAGTTTCAGTAGATGAACCTGCTTCCATTTCCTGGTGCTCATCTGCTGGGAATGTGAGGATAGAAGATATCCCCCTATATTCATTCATGAACTGTTTTATGAATGACTCCACAGTATTGGTGGTGACAGCTGGAGGTGCAAAATGCTTGCCAGGAGAATTCTTCCTTTGAATACAATTTACAAAGGGAGCCATATGCAACCCTGTAAGAGAGGGCAGGGCAAACCCCAGTCTTCTTAAGAAAGCAGACATTTCTTCATCTGCACAAAAAAACCCCCCAAAACCAAACAGAAAAACCACAACAACAAAACAAACACACAAAAAAGGAAAGAATCTTAGGCATGGGATTTAATTTTCTTTTCCTTTTCAAAGAGATTTTCCAGAAAACATTCCAGGAAAATCAAAATTAATTTATGCTGACTACTCATTGAATGTAATTATTGGTGAAGTCTTTCTTTGTATTTAGCTAATTATTTCATCACCTTTAAGCAAGCTGGGTTACACAGTGCTCAGGAAAACTCTTGAAATTTGACATGTTTTTCTCTGCAGCACATCATGGAGAAAAAAAGGACAGTTTTCCCCTTCTGCAAGGAGACAAGCTGCATGTGACACCAGTTAATTTTTACCATAGAGAACCCCATAAGCATTACAGTTATATGCTGAGTCCTAAACATGAATTCATTCAATTTGCAGGCTGCTGCCTGCACACTGCACTGCAGCACACACTCAGTCATCCCAAAAAGAATTCCCATTTTTACTTTCTTAGATTGGCCATTTTGTTAAAAGAGTAATGACTAAAAAATCTTTACATTTTGTTGCTAAAACTATTTACCAAGGCTTCTTATAGAACCATGGAATCCTTTGGGCTGGAAGGGACCTTAAAGACCATCCAGTGCCAAACCCGTGCCGTGGGCACGGACACCTTCTGCCAGCCCAGGCTGCTCAGAGCCCCATCCACCCTGGCCTTGAACACTTCCAGGCATGGGGCACCCACGCTTCTCTGGGCACCCTGTGCCAGTGTCTCACCACCTTCAGGTAAAAATATGGAAGCTTATTAACAAAGGTTTAGGGAAAACAGAAAAACAACACAGTTTCTATCTTTCTGTTTCAATTGTACAATCATCAATACTTGCATTTTCATTGTTACTTTTCAATTTATTCAGCTGAATTCACATGTTGGTCATAGGGGTCTTTTCCTAAATAACAGAGGTCATAATGAAAAAGTGGAGTTTCTTTTCATTCATGGAAAATGTAAAGAGACACATTTCCTAGGTGGTTGAAAGCTCAGGGTCATCCCTGTGACTCTCCAGCACTTTCACATGGCATCTCCCAGTGGCTGCGGCTCCTGATTAAAACAGGCCAGCTTTTTTTGCCTGGAACACTCCAAATGGTCTGTACTTCCTGACCCATTTATGGATTTATTACATCCTGATCCATTTATGATAAACAATGAACCAAACAGTTCATCTGAAGAGATGAAGCTTTTGAGAATGGTGCCCATGTAAAACTTTGCACCATGTCAAATTAGAAAAGGAAGATGCATTAGATCAACACGTGAAGGATGATTTTTCCATAAGTTATTAATTCCTGACCAACTTAAAACAACCCTGGCCTGGGAATGACACAGTAGTTGCAAGAGGCCAGTGAGGTCAACAGGAAAGAGATGCAAATGCAGGTCTAAAGACCAGAACACCCAGGTAATACACGGACTGAAGGGGTCCAAGAAGAACTACCCTGCAGACAAGGGTCATCTTAACACATTACGGCAATAGGACAAGCAGACTCCATTTGAAATGTACAGATTTGTTCTCCAGCAGGAGCTTTTGAAAGTTAAAATATAGTGAAATGAGAGCAGACAGATAAGGCTCTGCTAAGCCAGAACCCTCCCCAGCCCAGAGCAGTGCTGAGCTGCTGTCATCTGCCATTGTTTGATACGGCGGAAATCAAAAAAGCAATTATTTGTGTCAACAGCTATGCTTGGGTGAAAGGGAAAAGTCCATGATAGACAAGGATTTTAAACAGCCTGCTGTATCATAATAATGGGAATGTCTTCACATGCAGGTATGTACATAGAATTCATTCGATCCACTGGAAGAACCAGAAGTGGTTAAGTCACCCAGTGCAGCAACCTGTGTTACACACAATGGAGTACTACCAGCCCAGTTAAAGTGTAACTGAGCTGACTTGAGAGAGCCTTTCAATCCACAGCTGTTTACAGCAATCTGAGAGAGCCAGGCAGTGCTCAGTGCAGGGTTTGCCTGTGTGTCTCGAGAGAGCTGCTGGGCAGTTCTCGATCCGCAGTGACACTGCAGGTGACTGGACCTGGAGCTAACAAGTGGGGACTTTAAGCTGAGTTACAGAAACTGAAGCAGCTTTGTTATTTTAAATTCATGCAGTATTGTGTGTGTGCTTTTACTGGTGATGTTAATGAAGTCAGCTTGAGCTCAACAGGCAAGCTGGTAGTTTATCATGCATGTGAAGCCATCCTATACACACATCAAACAAATGAGCCACAAGTATAATGGAAGAAATTTATTTTTGTTTTTTCTTCATTTAGTCATTTATAGAAGCACAGGACTTCTTAATATTTGTCTTCTATTTTGATAAGATCACTAATCTCTGTGAACAGCAATGTCATCCAGTCACACACTGTATCTTTCACACCACAGTCGAATATGCAGTGAATGTTACCAAAGGCTGTTGTTTTCCTGGCACTCTACTTAATATGTGGAGCTCTATTTTCCTCATAAACTCCTTTCCCCCATTTGAACGTACCACTTGCATAAGTACAGCCTTCCTCAACTTGAGAATCCTTGAGAAAGACCCCATATCAGTCCAAACTCTTTTGCATCCTTTGAAGGCAAAGCCAAATAAGAGTCCAATTCTATAAACGACCTCAAATTCTCACAGTACCCTCTCATATTTCTGATGTCTTTCCAGTTTCAGCCAGCATCCCCCACTCCACAGGGCTTGCAAGAAACTGTGGGAAAACTGCACGTGTAGTGACCCAATCTGACTTCTGCTGTGGGAGAACTCTTATTTCCTGCACACCCCGCTGTGGAATCGCCTACGTGAGGACATGGATCCACAGAAATTCACAGCAGAGCTCACACAGGCATCAGCTGAATCAAGCCCCCTTGTTATGGCCTCACCTTTATCCTAAAGCTGGTCTTAGTCCTTTTCTCTGAACAGGAGATTATTATTTCAAGGAGACCTCTGTGCAAAACTCTGATTGACCTCGGCCTATCAGTTTTGGCAGTAACAAGTCTACAGCTGAAATGGGAGCTTATCTCTGGGCATTTAAACAGAGAACAAATGATTTTTTTTTCTCTTAATTATTTATAGATCATTGTCCTTTTCCCTTTCTAGTGTCAGCGTGGATGTTAGGATTATTATAGTCGATATAACAGTTACAGTAACATTGTCCCAGAGCGATGCAAGAACCTCGGGGTATGGGTTTATTGTGTGCTTGTTTGATCTCTGCATACAGGGCAGCTTCTCCCACCATTACAAAGGAAAATAAAAAGGGGGTGGGGGGAAGGGGAGAAGGTTTACTTGTACCAGGAAAACACAGCCTCTTTTTGGACAAAAACACAGGGTAATGACCCCAGACCAAAAGAAATGGAAGAAAATGGCAAAAGCCATTTGTGTTACTATGGTTTATGATACAGTAAAGGCAGAGGGTTACAATATTAGAAACCTAAATCACATGAGAAATACATTACAACTGTGCCATTCTCTACTTCCATTACAGTCATGGAGCTCTATAATAAATCCATATTGTCCTGTATTTACAGAGACATCATGATTTAGTCTGTGTTGGAGAGTCAAGAAATCACTACAAAGGAGCAAGCATCAGAAATTAATGAAGAACGTGCATAAACCTGACAGACTAAATAGATGCTTAACTACGATTTGGTGAGAGCTTGGGGACATATTAAGGAAGACCTGGGGAGCAACTCATCAGCAGGAAAGGATTCAAGCATATGGTGACTTTGCACTGAAACAAGCACCAAAATGCCTAATGGTGTCAAGAGCAGGAGGATTATTTTGTCAGCCTAACTGACTATGCACTGTCTCCTCAGAAAGAGCCAGCACAAGAACAGCTTTAGGGACAAACCAGAGCAGCACAGATGAGCACAAGGATAGAAAATGGGATGTGGGAAACCTAAATAGTCAAGCCTGTGGCAGTCCCATAGTTTTCTTCAGGTGTGTGGACAGAGGTGACAGAGGGAAAGGGATCTGGAGTGCAGATGGGGTAGGAAATCTCCAGTCTCAGGTGTGCTGTTCTGTTTCCTGCCACACTCTCCTCCCTCTCCTACCCCTGGTGTCTTACCATAAGCAGGGATGGAGCACACAAAGGGGCATGGTCAGTTGGGTTGGGCCACTTTTTGACCCAAATTCCCATGCAATTGGGACATGGTGGGCAGCCTGACCCCTTGCCCACACACAGCTATCACATCTCACTCCTCAGGCACGTGATCCATCTTTCCAGAACAGTAATGTGCTTCCACAGCCTCAATCAGCCTGGCCTAGTCCCATTTCCCTTCAAGGTCCAGCTTGTCTCTTATGTCCTCTGTCTTGTTTGAGCACAAAGGCGTTAAAAACAACCCCAAATCACGTGCATCAGTAGGGGCAGAGGCAGGGTAGAGGACTGGTGCTTTTGGGAGCCTGTTCTACACTCCTGCTTCCCCCAGGCAGGCAGAGCTGCGGGCTGTGTCCCCAGGACTCTCTCTGGAAGCTGGGTGAGGATTGCAGGGGCTCCCAGCTGCCTTCCAGCACCTCCGAGGCTCTCCTGCTCCAGTCAGAGGAGAGGCAGGAGCTGGTTTGCAGCTGCAGCACACTTTCAGATGAGAGCACTTCAGAAACTTTTGCAAATATCAACGAGCATTTTGGGAAACGCTAACAAATGCTCAATGAAGCTGACACTGGCTCTTCCTCCATTTCACGAGTGAAAGAAATAAAGTCCATCTAACATTGCTTAAAGTTATACAAAATCTCATCTTTGTTATCCAGTACTTCCTCTGCACCCTCACATCCACAAAAAGGTTATTTCTTAAATGAAAATATCGTATTTGTCCACCAAAAAGGAGAAATGCAACAAGAATGGTACTTTTTAGAAGAGCCTGTGTCCTAAAATCTTACTATATCCTCAAAGAAAAAGAAGAAAGAAGTTAAGTAACAGGAGTTAATGAGCAGGTGTTTTTTTCTTTCAGCAAAGGTCAGCAATCCCACAGCAGGAAATTAATCCCAATTAGTAATGATATTTTGTCTTGATATATCATGACACTTTTGATTTACTGTGTTTCCAGGATGCAGGCAGCAAATGTTAATGATTCAGTTTGCTGGGAATTTATACTCCTGCTCATTTCCCATTTGCTGATCTGTTGCAGCTCGTCAAGACTTGGCTGCTTCAACTAACGAACTGACGGCCTCGCAGGAATAATGGTGTGTTCTGCAAGCTTCATTTTTTTTTCATGCCATCTGCAAAAATGCAGGTTCCTCTCCGAAAAAAAATATTCCTGGCAGCCAGAAAGGAGTGATTATGATCATATAAATGTCACTTGTAATTTGTGTTTCACTTGTTTAATAGTGTTACTACTAAATGACGGTTTCTGTAGAGAACAAAACTAATTATAGTAAATTCAGCATTTTTAGGGGAAATTCATGAAGGGAAGCACACCTAGTTTTGTTCATTTCTACAAAATATTCTAATAGAAATGATGTATTTTTACATCATGATTTATCTGGCCAGCTGGTGTAGTTTGAATTAGAGCTATACAGAATGTTTCTCTGGAGGCTTTTGCAGGCAGTAAACATCACTTTTCTTACAAACAGTAAATGCAAACCCCATTCAGACCTATTACAAATGTTGTACCAAATGTGTGGGGAAATCTTCAAAACTTACAGCAATAAGAGTTTTATGACATATTATTCTGTGAAATGGTTTGTTACCTAATTGCTGTTTACTGAGAAAGTTTGATAAACACCTTGCTGAACCTA
Source organism: Monarcha castaneiventris obscurior (assembly GCA_026261815.1). Classification (NCBI taxonomy): domain Eukaryota; kingdom Metazoa; phylum Chordata; class Aves; order Passeriformes; family Monarchidae; genus Monarcha; species Monarcha castaneiventris. The sequence continues at coordinate 1,761,169 of JAMPIT010000434.1, read as the reverse complement.
TTAAAAGAAAGGTCATTGCAATTTTCACGTACACTCCATACCACATTATGCTTGCATTTAAGCAATGTTTAAATCAGCAATAACAATGAAATTTAGGCACCTACCATCCCTGAAAAACTATTTAAGTGAAACAGAAAACCTCCAAGTACGTGATGTTACAAAAAGACCAGATTTTTTACTACTACAGAAGAACTCAGTTCTTAGAGGTTACACCAGAACAAAATCTGCTCGGAGCTCCAGAAGTAGCCTTCAGTCTTTCTTGAAGTCTAAATGGTTTATTTGGGTATTATACAGATTTCACCTCAAAGCACAGTAAGGAGGCACTTGCCCAAATGTATTCATGACATTTCTATTTAATTAATTAAGAAGCCTTTAAACTGTTAAAACTAATTTTTTCAGGTGTTAACAAATATGATGGAAACTTTGTATGGAGAGTAAATTAAAAGTATTATCTTTTTAAAGCTTATCTAAAAGGAGGGAGGTAAAAAACAGCTGCAGAGCCTTGTTTTCTCCCTTCTCAACAAAGAAAACTGTTTCCCTGAATTCAGCCAAAACCAATAGAGTGTTGCTGCACTGCTGTAAACAATTACTTACAGAGCACTAATCTGCACAGTCCGTGTCCTGAAGCTGGTCAGAGCCCAAACACCAGTTTGTCTGCATTAGGCAAAGCAGCTGCTGGTAAATGGAGCACAGAGCTCCTGTGGCCCTGCAGTGACACTTGGCTGAAGCTCTCAGGTTTTAGGAGAGGTTCCTTACCTCCCTACCTTTCCTTGCTAGCAAAGGCAGGAAATGTCAGAAACACAGCGCCTGCTCCAAAGCCAACTTTAAACCTCTGTGGCACATGTGGCACTGACACCAAGGCAGCAGCAAAGGGATAAACAATAACTACAAGTAATTCAAGCCATGGAGCAGCTCGAGCTGCTGGGATCCCCCAGGCAGATGGGCCCACATGTTCAAAATGAGCATCACCCAGAGAAGGGGCAAAGCTTCAGAAAAAGGGCACCTGCAATTATAGTTTTGCTGTGTAATGACTGCTTTGGCTATGTGACTGAGGATTGATGTGCTGTGCAGAACAAGTCTGAAAAAGATGCACTTGGGATGATGTTTTCCAGCCTTCTCCATATAGTGCCACACCTGACAAAGCCCTGCATCCATGCAGCGCCCTCCAGCCAGCTGTACTCACATCAGCCCATGGAGAAGGCTGAGCTGCTGCAAATCCTGAACCAAGGTCTGCATGGAGCTTCCTTCCTCCCTTCCCACATCAGAATTTCAGGCAATGGCAGACCACTGCAGCCAGTACAGCTTTTGCTAAGGCAGCCACTGTGGATTGTTCCAAACAATGCGTTCAGCCTCAGCACAGGGCTGGGCAAATACTGCAGTGTGCACGGGTGTGCCAAGAGTGCTAAACCCTGCAGGAGAGAGCGGGGGCTGCTCTGTCAGCCCCACACAGAATGAGGGCAGAGGTCTGTCACTACAAGAGAAGGAACACAGGATACTAAACAACACACACATCACACCACTCGGGAAACATTTCCTGGGAAATTATCACTGCAAGGCCAGTCCTTCCATCAGGACAAACAGGAAGCTCAGGAAGAAGTGTACCATGGATCCAGACACACTGTATGAAATATGCTATATTGCTTATGCAGGCACTGCTAAAATCTCTGCAAAGGGACCATGGGATGGCAGTAGTTAACACATTTTGAAAATATCCCCTCCTTTTTTTCCACATGCTGAAAACCAGTTTGGAGCTAGTCAAAACCAAGACCAGTTACAGAACATGGTTCTCTTTCAGGACATTGCTCCGTCCACCTCTTCCCCCTTTAGGAAAACAAAACAAAACAAAACAAAACAAAACAAAACAAAGATCTATTTCTGCACACAAGTGTTCCAGGTGCCCATGTTTAGAAGCTAAACAACAACAAAAATATGTAACTTTAGAAACTCCAACTCTAAATACAAAAAACTACAAGTAAAGGGACCATATAGACTTTGGTCGATACTGGATCTAAAGAGGTCATTCATGAAAGGAAAAAAAGCCAACACCACCACACCACCAAAAAAACAAATAGGTCTTTGATGATTTTTTTTTTCCTTGGAATACTAATTTAAGGAAAGAAAAAAAAATCGGAACATAAAATATATTCCTTTAAACCATGTACATTATTTACCATTTAGATAACCCCACAAATGTGTTTTTTTAACTTGCAAAGGACTGTAAAATAAAAGTGTGGGTTGTGTAATTTCTATATTGGGAAATAACAAGCTACTAATATTCCTTTTACTCTCTGCCTTTGAAGAGAAAATTCAACTCAATTTTCAGTGTAAAATATTTAAAATAACCTAATGGAAATAACAACTTAGGAGTGTGAAATACCCTTTAAAACAATTTAAATTAAATATCACTGTCTTTCCTTCAAGGCATTACCTTTAATTGATTTAATCTTAAGTTGTTTCTTCCTAGCACAGTAATTGCCATTGATTCCAATTTATATTCAGCTGGCCTTTCTCTATAAATAATTACCGGCCAATTTATTTCTTTCAGCTCAGACCTTCTTGCTGTGACCACCATTTGTGGTTCTGAGGGCTCTGTAAGTGCAGGAACACCTGCAGCCCAGAGCTGGGCTAGGTTTTGGCTGAGGCAGCACCTCGGAGCTTTATGGGACTGCACTGTGGTGTGAGGAAGGTCTGAGCCAGGAGACGAGGGCAGCCCCTCTGTGCAGTGAATCCCGAGCACAATTCCAGAGCCTGAGCACAGCTCCAGAGCAGACAAAGAGCTCCAGAGGGAGGAGTTGGGCTAAATCCTCCCCCACGTTCTGCTCCCCTTGCTGCCAGGGCACAGCTTCCTGTCAGGTTTGCTAAGGGCAGGGGCTCTACATGGAATTTTATGGGATATGGCACCAAGGAATTGTGAGCTCCACAAATGAAGGAGGGAATGCTACTTTTGAGCCCTCTAGAATTTCTGCAACAGGAAACACTTAAATCCAAGGTATCAGCAGCACTTACACCTACAGTAACTGAGCAGTTCCAACCATATTTCATAACTACAGTGTATCTATTATTTCAGCTCAGAAATTCAGGTTGAAAGGCCATATCCAACACAAGAAATTCTAGTCTGATGACAGGTCCATCTAGCCAGAAAATGCACCTTCAAACTGACAGGTCACTTGTCACCCAAAGAAAGATAATCAGGTCAGAAAAAAAGATGCACTGTCTGTAGTGATGAACTGGAGAACACATGCCCAAGGATATCTCAATTTTTAGTCACAAGGGAGAACAGAAAAAAATCCTTTCCCAATCCTGCTTTCTCACATTATTTTCCATCTGATGTATGTGAAGTCATTAAATTTTCCCAGGATTATGTTTGTGGCACTGCTGAGGAAAGTGAGAACAGAGATCACTGTCTGAGGCAGAAGGAGGAACCAGCTTCTATTTCACTCTCGAACCCCCTAAAACAATGATGTTGGATTTTCTCTCAATGTACCTTAATGAAACTGACCAATCTTTGAGATTACAGCCACAGTATGGGACAGAAGCACAACTCGGAAAATAACTGGAATCAATAGAGAGAGCAGAAGTTGAACACAGCAGAGTTACCTTGAAAAGAAAAAATATTACACATGCATTTCCATGTGCTTCAGATTTCCCTCTGGAAGCTGTTGCTTAGGAAGAGGCAGCTGTGACATGAACTGGACACTTCTGTGCCCAAGCCCACTGCAGATTAAAACGTGTTTTTCATGGTTGTGTACACTGCTTTTCCCTGAAAAGGGAGAATGTACATCAAATTAGTAATGATTTGGGAAATTCTAAGGCCTTTCATAGATTACAACCAGCTGGGCTCAGCAAAATCCTTTTACTATATTTCTTTTCTGAACAAGATTCTAATGAAAATAAGCAACCAAAGTATCTGCAGTTTTTGTACCAGAAATCCTCCATTTCCCAGCCAATTGCTCCAGCACCTGCTGAGCCTGTGGGTGGACAACTCATTGTAATACCTGCAATTATTTGTCTGAACATTCACATCTTCATCATTTCTGATTCTCAGGAGTGCTAATTCTTAACAAAAGGCATAAAGTGAGCTATAATGATACTTCTTCATAGCAAAACAAATAAAACAGGTGGGATTCTGGGAAACCTGAGATATCCAAGCACAATGAAATCCTATTTCAATATAGAAGGGTAGAAAGGCAACAGTACCAGGGTCATTGCTTGCTATGAAATACGTTCAAGTTATTTCTATAAAACAATTTCATCCCCTCCTCTCCTACCCCCAAAACAACTGATGCAAGCAAACATGAATATGAAATAAAATGATGTGATTCTTTGGAGTCATTTCAGGAAATTGCAAATGTTTCTGAAATGAAAAATCCTTGCAAAGTCAATCAGCCGTGCTGGGAGGTCAGCAGGGAGCTGTGCTGTGTCAGCCTATTTGCTCAGCGGTGCCAGGAGATGCAATAATGCACTGATAGACCAGGTTTAATCACAAGGATCTTTATTAAAAGAAATGGCAAAACAAAACCAAAAATTAAACTCCACAAAACCCAAACCAACAGCAACAAAACAACGGAAAACCAAAACATAAAAATACCCTAAACAACAACAAAAATCATAATTATTTCAGAATTATGACAGCTTTTCTGAGATACGTTGTCATTGGAAAATTAGGCTGAGCAATGAATTCATATCAGTCCTGTCCTCTGCTTTGTATTCCATCTTATTGCATTAAAATTCTTGCTCGTGCTCCTCTAGATCAATAGTAGATCTACCCCTGAATTCAAGGAAGCAAGAGGAGGTACCAAATCTGCCCTTTTTGTATTGTGTAGTGTATTCAAACTAAACTTATTGGTTTCTAAACTTCAGAAGTTTTCAAGCATTGTACGCATTCATGTAAATTGTGTTTGGATCTGGGTAAGAAGAGATTCACAATTTGTTTTCTTTCAGGTACACAAAGGTCTAAATAAGAATTCTGGGGGAAAAAAGCCCAACAAAACTTTTCTGAAAGCGAAAGAGAACAGCAATTAAAACAACGTGGATGTAGAGACGAGCATAGAAAAACAAGAGAGAAGGAAGAAAAGAAAAAAAACATCATTGAAAAGCAAACATGTCTGAAAACAGGTAAGATCTGTTGGAATAGGGACTGTGTGGAAATCTGACCACAGACTGCCTTGAGTTAAATAGAGAATCCTTTGAAGCAATAGAGAAACGAAGAACAGAGGGAACCTTGTCATCCAACTTAGTCACACTTCTACAAATCCCCATTAAAAGCACTTCTGCTAATACCTTTGGCAGTGACTGAGTGACCTAAATCACTCATTCATGACAGTCAGCAAACACGACTTGGACCTCATTCCATCATGGTCTGTGATGGAACAACTTTGGAACTAGGGAGAGGAAAATCAAGAAAAATATGGGTTTTTTTAAGAAGGCATAAGCAAAAAGGGCATAAGAGCATCTGAAAACTTGATGAAAATCTAATGGAAGAAGAAAGCTCTTGCCTCCAGTGTTTACAGAGCTCTAAGTGAAACTGCAGCGTTGGAACATCCAGCTAGCACACCAAGTTCTTTCAGATATCTCCTGACAGCATTACTAAAGAGGAAAGAGTTAATTCCAAGAAAATTACCACCTAATCATTGCTTTTGGAGAAGTTACCCTAATTTCAGAGGAATATAGTTTCATGGTTCTTGTAATTTATTTCCATACAGCCAGGAATAATCTCTCATATGAAAAACTATTAAACAGATAAATTGACTGATTGTTCTTTTCTTTACTTGAGTTGAATAACTTTGCTTGCTTAAAAAATTCACCATAACAGGCACTTTAGGAACAGAGGTCCTTGGAAGCAAATTGAATTTTCAATCATGTTAGAAATTTGAAGAGCCAAAGTCATTCATTTCAGGCAGAAGAACACACAAATGACTGAAGCAGATATCAAATGCACATCATTGAAGAAAATGAGTAAAAATGTGAAAATAAAGATAAAATGCAGATTAGTTTGGAAAAATAAAAATAAAAAAAATTAAAAACTTACAATGATATATGGATAAAAAATCCAGGAGAGAAACAATAGAGGAATAACAGAGATCTCTAACTCCTTTTACTCACTCCTTACTGTAAAAGCTTGTGAGTAAAATGAATACTTCTAGGAAACAGGCATTTCTCACCGTGGTTTAAGGGCTGCTTTATCAACTAAAATGAGATCAAGAATGGCCTCAACTGACTGATAAAAATATTTTACCTCTTTGGAAAATATTTGTTCTCAGACAGTTTCTGCATGTAGATTCCTTTCACTACAGCACATACAAAGCTCACAAATAAATAATATATTTTCTTGTAGCAACAGGCAAGTTCAACAAGTACCAAGAGTGCAGACAGGTGAGAATAAACAAAACCCTGGCATTTTCCAAGCACACAAGACTAGAGCATGTGTTTAAGATTCAATCATGATGCTGCTGAGAGGCCTGTGAGCATCACCCACGTGAAAGGAACAGAACCTGGAGCTCAGCCTCGATAGTGTTAGCAGGGTTTTTTTGCCCTCTGTAACACATTTCTATCCTTGGACCACCCCTTGAGATGAGACAGACTTACTCTTCACATCCTGCTCCAATTCTGAGAACTTTTCTTAATATCCTACAAAGAAACATCATCTGTGCTCTGATTTGGAACTTGTAAATAAAGATGACTCTCACCTGTCCAACTTTTAACTCTTCACATGGTTGCAGAGGCAGTTGTGATAGGTCAGAAACAGAGGCAGCAGGAAAGACAGAACACACAATGCCAAGCCTGACAGAGGGCAGTAAGAGATTTCCAAGCTGTCCAAATCCTGGAAGAATTAATTCTACCTTCTTGTTATCTGCTGAACTTTGGAAATATCACCGAGTACTGAAAATCTAGCAAAGACAAGAGACCTCACACTATTTTTCTACAGTCTGAACAGAAGAAAGAACAACTTGTTATTTATTGAAAAATTACTTGAAATGTTACACCTGTGGTGGCAGGAAGAGCGTTTGGGAAGCAGAAAAATGTTAGAGCCTACAATCGAACTTTCTCCTGTGCAAGAATCTTCAAAGCCCACGGTCACACACCCGAGCAGCTCAATCCTCAGTTCATGTAGATGAGGACCAGCTGCAAAATTCACCTCTGATGAGGAGATGCAGTTCCCTCAGTTTTACAGAAAGATGGTGACAAAATCAGAGCCTGAGCAAACCCCTACCCAGGTGCTAAGGGGAAGGATGCCAGTGCTGCCTCCTTGCCAGAGCACCAGACCTTTCTGACAGGAGCGGCTCAGTCTCGGGGGGCACTCCAGGGCAGAGCCAAGGGGCAGCTCAGTCTCGGGGTGCACTCCAGGGCAGAGCCAAGGGGCAGCTCAGTCTCGGGGTGCACTCCAGGGCAGAGCCAAGGAGTGGCTCAGTCTCGGGGTGCACTCCAAGGGGGAGCCAAGGGGCAGCTCAGTCTCGGGGTGCACTCCAGGGCAGAGCCAAGGAGTGGCTCAGTCTCGGGGGGCACTCCAGGGCAGAGCCAAGCCACGGTGCCAGCACTGAGCCCCTGCACCCAGAGATTCCAAAGCCACAGGGAAGCAGCACAAGGTCCCAGCATTTCACCTGGGCAAATCCAGCACTGGCTGCTGGAGGGGGCTGCCTGATGCTGCCCCTTAGAATGAGTGCTGACACTACATTTAGTGAAGGCACCATTTAATCTAATTTTATTATTATTACTGAAATGATGATTTTTCAGATTTTTACCTCTAAAGATAATTTTCTCCTAATTTAACTGAAAAGAGGATTTAAAAAAAAAAAAGTTAGCAGCCCGTAAAGTGCTTAGTCCAGTAGTGAGGTTTTCTTGGTTTTTTTAATATCACACCCTGAGAAATCCACATGCAATTTGAAGCTATAGACCCAGATGATACTTTTGGACACACAGAAAAAAAGAAAAAAAAAAAAAAAAGGAGAAAAAAATACCCAGAAATTTCTCATGATAAAGGTCTTCCATTCCTAACAACATTAATCCATTTTAAACCTGCTGATGTAATAGGCTACAAAGCCAATTCCTAGCAGGTCTGTTGTCAGGGTTAGGAGACTTAGGGTGCCTGGAAGGGACCTGGAAAAAACCAGATGTAAAGTGTGAAAACAGATTAGCAATGAGCATTTAGGATGAAAATTGCTGATAGAGAGCATAAAAAGATGGTAAGGAAGAGTGAAGAGAACTTTCAAATTAAGAAAAAGATTTGACAGCTTGAATCCTCTCCTGCAAATATCTCCCATCCTCTCCCTTGAGAGGGCGTCATTTTTAATTTCTTCAGCCAAATCCCATTACTCAGCAGTTATCATGTTTGGAGCTCTCCCCAGGAGATGGGGGAACAGGCATTTCACACTGTTGGTGCAATCCATTTCTGGGCAGACCTGCCAGCCACTGTAGTTTCTGGGATTTGTGCCAGCAGGGATAAGTCTGCTTGTCAGTATAAATCCCATGTATACATAGGCCATAAACTTATGCCAGCCTTTTTTCTTTTTTTTTTGGTTTTGCCTTCCATCCCAATTCAACAAAACTCCCCCATTAGCTAGTTTTCTTTTCCTTTTATATTGAATTGTCCTTGGAAACCATAAGGGTTTATAAGTTCAGGGAAAGAGGAAGAAAAATACAGCACGGATTGGAACTGGTTTTGCAGACCCTGTGAGACTTGCTAATGGTTCAGGAGGTTTGAAAACCCCCAAAGTCAACAGGAATCCCTCAGTCCTGCTCAGGAGGCAAAACTGACAGAGCTGCACTTTATTGGGTGCTACCCTCACCTGGTGCCATTTTTCTTCCCTAGCATTTTCCAGAGGACTGAGGCAGTGGGTTTTGCTGCCAGAAGCTGGGTTTTGTACTTGCCACCCACACAGAAGAATCTGTTTGCTGTGGTATTGCTGCCACGTTGTGTGACATATGTTTGGACGTCTCACTCCCAGCATGGGAAGTCTCAGGCAGTGGGGAGGAGGAGGAACAGCAGGCCAGAGCCTTCTGCTTTTGAGGGGAAGAGTTACCAAGCTCCAAATGGTTCCATTTTTGTGTTTCTGAAGAAAAGGATAAACAAGGGCAAAGTATAGAGGGAGCAGGCAGTGGTGAGTAGGAGGACTTTACGTAGATGTGCCTGTGTGTGCGTGCATATACATATATATATATATACACATATATATATACACACACTCCCATCTATGAACAAGAGGCCAGTCTCAGGAACACAACATTTCCCCGCCTCCTAAATGCTACAGAGGTATGAATAAAAGAAAAATAAAAAACCCAAACAAAGCAAAAGCAAATGCACTGGAAATGGTTCAAAGCCAGAATCACTGCTGATTGCAGTAAACCCACAGAAGCAGCTCTTTGCTTTCTCAGAGCCATTTTAGTTGCACCAACTTTTATTGTTTCTGTTGCAATCCAGTGGATTGTAGGGGGGAAAAAAACTCTCCACAGAAAAATGAACAGCAATTTTTTTTCCATGAGAACAGTTAAACAACTATTTTTGAGTTGTTTCAAATAAATGCATCTTTGGTCCTTTCATTACAGTTGTTAAAGGAAAATTTAAGTGTTATTGAAGGTGGTTTACACAATGCACAGCCCTCCCGGAGCACTTCTGGCTCCAGGCCCAGTGGCATAAACACATACATACACATTTAATGGTATTACTCTGAATCACTCTTCCAGCACAACTATTTATATCTGTAAGGGTTCACAGGGTGACTGGAAGATCACTTTATTCCCCACACCAACAAAATCTAAAGCAAGCTCACCTGATTTACAGACCTCTCCCTTGATCTTTTTGTGCCTTTCATTGCCACTTACGCTATAAATACTATGGAGTTTTGAAGATATATCAAAGATTCAATATTCACCAAACCTGCAATAACAACAGTGTTTGGAGCCCTTTCATAATTGGAATTGCCCTCTGTAGGAGTTCTCCTCATATACTAAACAAATTTTGTATTAAAAGATTTTCTCAAAATATCCATTAAGACAACAGATTATTATATTTTTAGTAAATTACATATTTTGATGTTCTTTTCACAGAAATGGAGGGGTTCATTTAAATTCACCCAAAATCACCATCAAAAGACTGAAGGATGTGAAACTGCAGCACAGGCTTTGTGGTAATATTCTTCCCACTCTTGCTACTTAACTACTGAGCAGTTGCAAAGATGTGTAGGAAAGAAGAGGTGGGTAAATTAAAGGTTTGAGGACTACAAGAGAGAGCTCAGGACTCTGTCAAACTCCTAGTAAATGGCAATTACACTCCTGTAAGGAAGGCAGGGGAAAGGGGCTTTGTCATGGGTACAAGGCACAGGAACAAGCAGGGAGCAGGAGCATATAATGGAAGTTTTCAGCAGCAGGGAGCACCACTGCTGAAGCTGGGAAAAACAACTGCATTCAGTGCCTTCAGGTCAGCAGTGACACACCTGTGAGAGCAGAAAGGCTTGTGCTGCAAATCAGGTGCTGGAAAAGCCTCCTGCCATTCTGCTGCACACCATGAGCAAGGCAGTAGGGCAGCAGAGGAGGAGGAGAAATGATCGAGTTCTTGGTCAAGATAGCTTTATTCACTGAAGTTCTACCCACCTTTTCCCAAAACCTCTTTCACATAATGACTTCCTCCATGTGAAGGGGAAAGTGGGGGCTTTCAGGGCAAGGTCAGAGCACACGCCTATGCACGCCTGGAACTGACAGAACTCAAAAAGATGAGGACAGCAACACCAAAGGAAAACAGGAATAAAAAAAAAGAATGATTTTGGGAGCCATGAGACCAAACTTCAAAAGGGAGGAAGATGGAACAGTTACACCTGGTTCCTGACACAGATGGCAAACTGTGGCATCCTGGTGGAAAACCTAGTTACTAAATAAACTTGTTCCATCACCCCTTCCTCTACCCACCACCCTGCTTCTTAATCTCTGCAAATCCCTCTATCCTGGGATTCTCCCTCTTCCATTTCCTCTTTGCAATATGCTTAAAATCCTCTCTGTTATTTCTCATCCACTTCTTCACCTTAACTTGGACTATTTTCTACTATAGCTTCTTCACTGCAATCACAGAAAAGCAGGGGAAGATGTTCTTGTTTCAAGTGTTTTGTTCATCAAAGCATCTTCCAGCCCACTGCAGTTCCCTGGACTGGCTAGCGAAGTCTGTGCACCTTAATGCAATGGTAAAAATTATTCTACTACTCCATGGGTAGGAGAACATCTCAGATGCTTTTTCACCATATTTTACATCAATACGTTTTCTGCTTAAAAATCTACTCAATGATTTTTACTTTTTTTTTCCCCCTCCTATCCAGCTGTAGCAAGACTGGGATTGTGCCATTACCATTCCCAGATCTGCACGCTCTCCATTTGCAAATGAGCATTTCAAATGAGTGGGAGGTATGTTAGGTAGGGTGAGGACAATATCTTCCTTTCTATTCAAGAGCTTGCCAACAGAAGCATATGCAGGCTGGGCTGATTCCAAAAGTCTCTGGAGCATATGGAACACCCGTTCGCGCTGCTCTCAGACCTCCCGCTCGATTTGGTGTGTTGGCAGAGCTCCCACCACAGGCACCTCATTTCACACTGAAAATTCCTTCTGCCATTATGGCTATTAGTCAAAGCAGCCATAACTCATATATGATACCAGGAGCGTATTTTTGTTCTATGATAAGTGATGCAGGGAGTTACAGACACCAAAGTTTAAATTACAAAGTATAATGAACGAGCGTTGCCATTACTTTCCATTTTCTGATGATGCTGACAACACTAAGTTCAACTTTGCTGACATAAATGAAGCCAAGAGACAAGTATGGACATGAAGATCACTCCAGGCAGGTGCTGGTACTCTGAGAGTGAAATGCAAAGTGATCTATTTCAAAGCCTTTAATAAATGAAACTAAACTCTTCTTATTGATACCAACCTTGGAAAAGGACAAGGCACAATTGGCAGACTGGAGAATGTACCAATCTGCCTGAAACTGTCATCCAGCAATTTTTCTGGAGTCTGTATGTGCTGAAGCAACCTTGAAGTCAGTGTTTTCCTTAGAATAATGGCCAGGGGTGAGCCAATGCCAGTGTGTGAGCTGGGGACATTCATACATGAAAACCGCTTTTTTAATTGGCTTTTCATTCCATGATTGTTCACTCCATCTTGATGGCTCCCAAAATGTAAAGTGTTGAAAAATATTACTTGGGGGTTGAATTTAATCCCACAATTTTATCTCAGCACAGTGAAGTTCCTATCTGCAGTTATTGCAAATGAGCATTCCAGCATGAATCAGACTGTACTGATGTACTCCAAATGAGAATCTGCAGCAGCCTGCCTCACACAGTTCCATACACTGAGGAGTAGCCCATCAGGTTTAAAGAAATAATGTCTCTAAGAAAATCAAGGTACCACCAATTGCACTTATAATTTTTTCCTGAAAAATTCTTAATCTTGTAGCCTGCCATGGCTCAGGAAAGGCATCAGCTCACTATACCCTGGCCTGTTGGAGTTTCCTCTTGTGTTACAGAAAGCATCCTGAAGTTTGGGGGTTTTTAAGAGACAGAAACTGTTTTCAAAGTGCAGGTTATAGCAAACTATATACAGGTAGGAAATGCTGATGAAGAACATTTCCCAAGACTTAGGACTATGCCCTCTCCATCCTCCAAAGATGTTGGATGTGTTTACTATTGGTTCCTCTTTTCCTATAACCTTTGGTTTTGCAGGCTTTTCCCATGATCTTTATTTTGCCCTCCTCTGGTCCTCTAAAATCAGCAGTCCTGAGCTCCAATACATTTCCCTTTCAATTATTCCAATGCAGAAGGTGCTAATGGCAAAGGTTATGTTTTCTGGATTGAAGGAAACTACCTGACTGCTTTGGCCTTCGCTCTTATGGCCCTAAAATCTGGTAAGGGAAAAAGATTTAAGATGAAAATACTTCAGATAGAAATAACCTGGATTTGTGTAAGGGCAGCACTGCGGCATGCTTACCATTTTTCTCAGTCTGGCTTCACCATTGCCCTGTCACTTGAATGACTCCATGTTCCCAATATCTTTTCTTTCCCTAATTACATTGAAATCTTGAGATTGCGAGTGTCCAACTTTGTCTTCTATTACCTTCTGTCTCATTTGTGTTTTCTTTTTTTTAATAAATTCAAAGTACAAAAGGTTTCAGAAGTCCACGAATAAAATAGCATTTTGTACTCTCAAAGCTCTGCTCCTAAGAGGTTTACAAGATCTTTCAAAAACATTAATGAATTAAGACTTATTATAATACTGTGAGTGGTGAAGTGTGATCCAGTCCTTCAGTTAGGAGATAAGAGCTTGGAGAAATAGCTCGCTGTATTTTCCAGTGTCTCTTTGGCAAATCATTTCGTAGCAGGGCCCTAAAGATACAGAAGCAATTAATTTCCCATTGGAACATATGGTAAGTTAGACACCAAAACAGGAGCTCAGTGGGAAGTGAGGCTGCTGATCTCAGACCGCTCATGCGTAAAAGGCAAAAATCCAAAAGCTCTGGGTAATGGGAACAAATGCATTAATAAGTAAGAGACACTAGGGCACACATAGGTTCCCACCACGTAAAGCAAAGAAAGAAATCATATCCCATTCACAGAGAGTAGAAGCAATGCCAAGAGAATCAAGTGACTTGTCATTACAGTAAAGGCTTGGAGAGACTTGTTCTGGAAAAACACAGTGGTCTCCTACTTCTTTATCAGGTGCTGATGTGTGTGATGTCTCCATAAGCAATGATCTCGTCTCTAACATTTCTTATAACAACCAACTGCATGCATTTGCCATTTAGAAGTGACAAGGAAAAGAAGCTGAACTGGTCCTGGCAAATGGAGTACCACTATTCAAACATTCCAGCTGTTCCCTATGGAATGCTGACTGTTCCTGCAGCAGGAAGCCTCCTTAGTCAGGGGAGTAAGCCAGAAGATAAGCACTATGTCACTGTATATGCCACCAACCCCATAATGTTTGAGTGGCTGCAGAAAGAAAGGGGAAGGGTAGAGGACCAGTAAGAGGAGAAACAATTCTAACTCAGGTTTGATTGAGTAATTTGCAGAAGCTGGGGCAACTGGATAATTTTTATTACTTTTCCCTTTTTTGATGTAATTGCCATTTCTGAAAATGGGCTGTACTTGCTGCTCTCCAAGCTCCTATCACAGTGAGACATCTATGAACTACGGAAAACAGGCAACACTTCTGATACAAACAAAAGAAAATGAGCAGAAAATTGAAATGCCAAAGCTGCGTGGGCTGCCTGTTTTGGTTGATGGTGATGATAAGATGGTTTCTTTGAAATGCTTTCTTTTGCTATGTTACAACAAGATTTGTTCCATATGTGTCCAATTGGAACTTTAACACCCCCCACCCACCATCTGCAGAAGCAAATTGGGTTATTTCTCTCGTTTTATCTCTGCTTTATTTTACGTTAAGGATGTTGCATGTGAGCACAATCGATACAGCTCGTGCCCAGGCAGTAAAAGGCATATTTAAAAGCTGTGCTTATTATTGGATTTTGTGCAGTACAGACAAGCAGAACACAGGTGACTTGAGAGTGCTGCATTAGTTTGGTGCTTGTGCCAGGTTTCTCTAGACATCCTACAGGTAAAGCACAAGGCCCCTCAGAGTCTGCAGTTGTCTTGTTTTAAATTAGAGTCTTGCATTTTGCTCTATTAGCAACCTAGGCTTTTTACTTAACACCATCCAATATGTTTTCAGAACGCTGAAGTTAAAGCTTGAAGTTGTGTGAAAATCCCTAGCTCCTGTTGCTGTTCACACCTACAGGCACACAGATCCCTGGTTCCTATAGCAGGCATTTCACCACCAGGAGAACGTGGGGATTGCCTTTTCTGTCAGCTCTATGTCCAGCTCCCGGGACACTGCACAAATGTACAGAAATGTTAACTCCTCTGGCCCGCTGCCCCAACCAAGAGCAGCTCCTCTGTCTGAAAACATGGTTTCTTCGAGGTCACAGCAAAGCAAAATCTGTTTTTGTATTACCAAGGCACTTCTAAAAAAAAACCCCTTTAGAATAAACACTGTAGTTTAAATTCCTCTGTTCTCTAGAACTAAGAAATAAGAACACAAGCCCACTCCATAACAGTATGCAGTAATAAGCTACAGCAATATTTGTACAGTGATTTCCAAGGTATTAAGACAAACACTTTGATTTTCCAAGTGCTAGCTACTGTGTTGCAGCTTCACACTCTAAAGGCTTTCTGGGCCTTCCCTTGTCCCATGGCCTGTGGTTTTTTTCCATATTTCCACAGTTCTTAGCACAAAGGGATCTAGTTGAGTAACAAGGGCTTGAAGGTGCTACGGCAGTACAAATAGCAAGTAATGGTGAAGTGTGTACACAGATTAGATTTCTTGAACCTGTAAATATAACCTGTTCTGTGCCAGAGCTAACTTGTGAGTCAATATCCGAAGAACAGTCCCACTGGAGCTTCTGTATGTTATCTATTACAGCATTTTATCCTTCAGCTGTGATCAGACCTTCATGGGAGTAAACTCCTAAATAAGTTCAAACTTCTTTTGATTTTTTTTTTTTTAAGCTCTCACATTATAATTGCCATAATGTTCCCTAGTGCCTGCCATTTTGTGCTCTAATGATACTTCTCAAGTGATCAAAGGCACAAAGCTAAGTACACCCTCTGGGGAAAGGAATGTGTTTCCCAGCTTCCTGCACTGCACCTTTTAGTCCCCTGTTGTCTTTATTATTGAAATCAGCCATCAGAACTCCGTGCTGCTCCAAACATCATCTCACACGACAGAATGGGATTTTTCTTTTTTTTTATTAAGCCGTTCAAAAAAGTGAGAAAGTAATAATTTACTTATGAAAAGGCTGCAACTCCCACCTGCCTGACAGATGTTTGTGTGGATGCATGGATTCCCACCCACTTTTAAACCACAACTGAGTCATTTCCCCCCAGTTTCGCCAAACAGGCACACACCGTGTGTGCACACGAGTGCGTGCGGCTGTGCCACGTGCATGTGTTGGTAAAAAACAAGGAATGCAAAGCAAAACCAGGCAGATGTGAAGTGTAATGCTTGCCATGGTCAGTGTGGTAGGAATGGCCACTGAACCAAGGGCTCTCATCACCCCAGGACTGGGCCAAGAGACGGCTCAAGGCACCCAGTGAACCCCAGCTCTCTGATGTCGCTGTTCTCACCGTGGCCGAGGAGAGAAACGACACAGAGTCCAGGCTCAGGCCAAGTGGCAGCAGCCGTTTAATGAATTCTCCGAGAACTTTTATATGTTAGTTCGCAAAGGGTATTGAGTGGCATAAAGTGATTGGTTTTGCCATCCGTCCCTTAAGGGGATTGGTCAAGTTCTAAGACACCATCTCTGAATGTTTTTCTGGTCAATAGCCATAACAATACTGCAAAACAACCCGCAGGTGCAAGGAGTTTACAGCACTGTAACCTTGGTCAAAGTAATCAGCATGGGAAAGACAGAGCTCTCACAAAATGCTGCAGAGAGCTGAAGAAATTCTCTGCTGGAGCTTTTCAGCATCCATACTCTGCAGCTGATTCACACACACAAGGCAGCTCGACTCATGGAGGCCTGGGAGGGTCAAAGCACAGCCCCAGTTCTCAGTCTGCACAGATTTCATTCATTTCAAGTGAGACTCAGAAGTTCACTCCAGAGAAATGCAAGCTGGACGTTTCTCTCCTAGAATTTAACCAATAAGCCCCAGCTGAACTGGCTTCTGCACTAATGTTACAGTTTAGTCTCAGCCTGATACTTCATTCTGGGAGAAACTTAGACAAGAATCTCATGGAAATCCCCTAGGCAGCTGCAAACATCCTGGGACAGAGGTAACAGGGGAACTGTATCAAAGGGGGAGAAAAACCCACCTACACCCAAACCAAGAGAGTGCTAAAAACCACATCTGCGCCTGAAAAAACAAAGAGCCTCACATCAGCATCGCTCTTCACAGGTTGTAAAGTACTCACTGTAGACGCTGTTTAGTTCTGACTAATCCTTTGAAACATCTCAGCTGTGAAAGTAAGGCAAATATACTTTTCATAGTCCGTTAAAAAAGAGCCTAAAGAGGTTAGTCTTAAAACACTAATTATTTTCTGCTGGGGAATAGCTGAATAACAGGCTATCATACAACACCCTACATTAGCAAAGGTTCACGATGAGCCTGAAAAAATTATTATTTCTTGTATGGTTTCAGTACGTCTTCATTTGTCAAAGTGATCACAAAAGTCAATAAATCAGAAAAGCTGTAGAATCTCTGTAAATATAAACTAAAAGCCAAAGCCCCTTTGACCCCAGGCACTTTGCATTACCAGAATTCCCGACAATAAATACAGGACATGACAGCATCACTGAGCTTTGCAGCTTCCCTATGGACACCAGCAGAGCAATATGCAGCATGAAAACATTATTCAGCACCTGTGAGGAGAATTATTAGCTCAAAGGAAGGAATAGGAAAAATTAGACCAAAATGCACTTAAAGAGGATTAGGTAGGAGAGAGAACCCAGGGCACTTTGCAATCATTGGCTGGTAACCTTCATTAATCACAAGGGCAGAAATGCACAGCAGAAGATAAATTGTTCATGAAACCAAAACTTGGCCAAAATGTTAAATAATATATAACTATAGCACACTCAATACCAAACCAGCACAAGATGCATATGATTCTATAGGCCATTCGTGAGGAGATAAAAGAAAATGATGTCCCACTGGAGACTTCTGAAAATTAACGAGACTGTTGAGTATTCCCATAGCTGAGAGGGGTTTTTCCTTTCTTCTTTTTTTTTTTTTTTTTTTTTTTAACAAGATGGATTGCAAATGTGCTTGAGCAAAATGCACAGTCATTTTTATACTCTGCAGGCTTAAATTCATTGGTGTGAGATGCTAGGAGATAAGCCAGGTTATAGCCATGAACCTCCAATCAAAATGGGACAATGTATTTGAGCACTTGTGCATTTCTACAGCATTATAAATCTCCACAGTATTTCACTGCAGGTCTTTGCTGTTGTTTTCTCTCTTGTATTTCTGTGTAATTCATTATAAAACCAATAAACCAGCCAAACAAAAAAGAAAAAAATAAAAGCAATTTTCTTTAGCCTGTATTGCTGCAGCTGCTTACAACTACCATTATTTTTTTTACCCATTTTGTCCTTTTCCTCTCAATAACTATGCTTCATCCCCATTTTTTAGTAATACTTCCAATTAAACTGAAATCAGCTGGGCTTCTTGTTCTTCTGGTTGCTTCCTTATTTACATATCACCATTGATAACACTTCCAAAACAACTCTGGAAGGAGAGCTCCTTCGGTTTGTAAATACCTTATGTTAATGTAGTCTTTGTGAGCGATGCTTTGAGGTTTTTGCTAAAGGACTTTAGGCATAGAAACAACACATGAAATACAAGCAACACGAGTGCAGCTCCCCTCTCCAGCCCCATCTACCAATATCCTCACAGCTGACCCAGGAGGGTGATTCTCCATGGTACACTGAATACTTCACTAGCAGGGCCAAGCAAGGGTGCCAAGTGCTACATGGAAAGCAGTCCACAGGAAGATTGACTGATCCTCCAAAACCTCATTGCACTTAAACCACTCAGTAACAATCAACTGACAACAACCTTCAGTCATTACTGCTCTTATCCCAGAGTCGAAGAAGCAGCTGCTTCAAATCGGACACTAAATCCACTTTCTAGTCAACAGATCAATTCGAGGTTCTCTACTGAAAGTGCACAGGATTAAAACACAGCAGACACGGTCAGCATTTGTTAGAAGATATGCAAGATAATTCTCTGCTTTACAAGATGAAACTTTAAAACCACAATGACAAAATATTGCTATTTATCACCTGTAAAAAGTACAAAGGTAGTTATAACTCATTCATTAGTTTCTACCCGGTGTACCAAATCTTTATAGGAACACCACACGAGAAGGAATCAGCTTGGCCCTGAACATAGAACATTTCACAGCAAAAGGCAAAATTCTTATTGAGAAGGAGCACCAGCACCCAAACCAGCATTGTTCAGACTCTTGGGCCACTCCAGCTGCCTGTCTCTGCCCCATTCAAAGGCACAGCCCACACAGGGACACTCCGGGTAAATTGTAGCCATGGTGTTAATGATTCCAGTTACATCAAGGATGGGCCCTATAGTGAGGAATTTTCCTTTCATACCTTTTTTAAAAGCAAGCATTCTTTTTTTTCTCTCTCTCTCTCTTTTTTTTTTTTTTTTTTTTTAAGGACTAGGGATTTAAACAAATTGCATTATTATTGGGAACTTTTAAAATTCTGTTCCCATCCCAAGAGTGAAGCTACAAATTAGCCACTGCTAAAACTCCAGACGTGCCTCTGGCTACCTCCTGATGAATGTAAATTTATTACAAGAGCCAGTAAATCACAGCCTCTTTGGGTATCAGTAAACAAGGTCTTATTTAGTGTCCTAATTGTTCAATAAGGAGTGGAGGAAAGGGACTAACCTGCCTGCTCCTCCTCGGTGCTGGGCAGATGGAGATTGCCAAGCACCCTGGAGCTCTGTGCAGACTCTGCCCCTGCACAGAAGGTGAAGTGAAAATGCAGTGGGATGGCTGCAGAGCACGTGGGCTTTGGAGTCAGGGCACAGTGATTGTAAGCACCGATGTAAGCACCGGGCTCTTACACACAGCTGAGGGGATACTGCACCAAAACCTGCAGAACCATTAGACTTAATATTCAAGGACAAAAACCCTCTCCAAACAACAGTGTTATTTAAATGTCCTAGGGTATTCAAAACATCTGGATGCAGCTTGCAGATGTGGCACAAGACCCAGAGGAAATCCACACATTCCTGGGATGAAGCTGGAGGCCAAGCACCTCCACCTGGGCCCCAAAAACACCACTGCAAACCTCTGTTTAGGCAACTGAATCTCACACAAGGAGCCTTGGAGAGACAGTGTGGCTCTCCATGTAGGGACATGAGGTTTGTTCTTGTCTGCAAGCTGTGCCCTCATCTGAAGGGAGCTCTTTATTGGACTGCACATGGAGCACAGGTGTCTGAGCTAGGAAGTCAAGGGCAGGAGTATTCCTTGTTTGCTCCTGGCAGCAAAACCAGAAGCTCCTTTGTTTGCCATGGGCACATGTATGTTTTACATGTACTGGTGGTGACCTTTTTTTTCCCTTCACTGGTCGTAGAGTCCAATCTAAAGAGAAAAAGTTTGAAAGTTGGAACTGGATGATTGAATTAGAGTGGATGGGGAGGAACTGAGGAGTAAAAGTGACCTTCTCACTGACAATCCAAGAAATTGCCATATTTACTCAGCTCAGCAGAGCAAATGATGGCAAAAAGCAGAGCAGATCCTCTGCCAGAGCATAGCAGCATCACTCCACTGACTTCAATATACTTTAACATAATAGTTGTGTAGCTGGGCTCTAATGAGTTGCAGCCACATTACACCACTAAGGATCTTCACCTGGAGAAAAAGACTAAAAGACCAATCAATTTAACAGTCTTAGTTTCATTTTATGCTGATTTTGCCCCAGTGTAAATGTCTTCAAACATTCAAAACCACTGAGGAGAAGTGTGGTATCTTTTGCAGCACAGCATTATTAAACTTACACAAGCTATCAGACACTGAGGGGTGAGGGGTGAGCCTCTCCCCAGCCACACCCCTGGCAAACAGGAATCACCAGCACTGCGGACTTCTCTGGTTTGCTGGGAGCTGTGGCACCTTCCCCCCACAGGATGGTGGCTGATCCCATATTTTGGGGATGGGAGTGGGTGGAAGAACTTTTTGCAGTCCTTATGAAGTGTTCCATTAATCCTAATATTTTGCAGTGATTAAAGGCTTTGTTTAAACTTTGAGTTGCACTCATTTTTCAACTAAAACCCAACTTTTAAATGCCCAAATATTTTTTTTAAAACATTTCAGCTTTTCCATATGCTAATCAGTTTCTGGCTTAAACTATTCTCTGAATTCAATCCAAAACTGGTAAGAGTTTGATCTCCTCAATATTCAACTATCTGTGAATTTATTATTCATCAAGAAAAACGATTACTTGGATTTTGTTACCAAGAAACCTGCAGGGGAGGCATGGCAGTCATGGGAATTGCACAGTGTAGGATTAAAAAGAGATTTATAAAAAAATTATGAACAAACATGGCACATGCTAGTCCCCCTGGCACCAAGAAATAAGAGAGGGGAGACAAAACCCACATATACAGCAGGTACATGGTCATCATCATTGCAGATTACAGCAAGAAAAAATAGTTCACACTAAATAGCAGAAGGGCTTGCAAGGAAAATCGAAAGGTATGTAACACAAAGAATAGATTCTAGATAATAGCACCACTCTGAGAATTATGGTCATTTAATTTGCATGAAATCCTGAAAGATCCCAGCCTGGACTCACTGGGAGACATGGGTCAGCAATTGCCAAGGGTACAGATGCAAAAAAATGAAATAATTGTAATTCACACTTCATTCTGAGAAACATAACCAGTAGATTAATAACTTGAATTTTACCTTTGCAGACTCTGGGTTTTCCTGTTCTGCTTCAGTAGACAGTGCCAATAGTAGAAGAAGCTCATTTCTAGAAGTCAAATACTTTGTGTAAGCACCTAAATATTTAGAGGTACTTGGAGCTTATGAAATGCTGAGGATGCTCAGTGTGCAGGTAGAAAGGCTGTAAACACATCCTGTTCCAAAGTCTTTTGTCCATGATGGTGAGCAAAATGACGACCAGCAGCAACAAAGAATTGTTTTGCTGAAGCTTTGGGTGGTTCTTGTTTCACCAAAACTCCACGCCCAAAATCAGCAGCTTTAACACTGTGTCCTTGGCCCAGATCTTCCTTCCCAGTGACCCACTGCTATGGCAAGCAGGTTTAATTCATCCCTTCCCATCTGACCAGGAGGGTCACCACATTCATTACCTTGGTGGAGCCGAGGGCCTCTGAGAGCCTTCCAAAGGAGCGGGAGAAAAGGCTGCTCCAGGAGCCAGCTGGGGCTGTGGGCAGTGCCCTTCCCGCCTCCAGTGCCGTGTGGCGGGAAAAGCCCGTCCTCAAACCGGGCAAAGCCTGTCCTCAAACCGGGCAAAGCCTGTCCAAACCAGGCAAAACCTGTCCTCAAATTTGGCAAATCCCGTCCTTCACACCGGGCAAAGTCTGTCCTCAAACTGGGCAAAGCCTGTTCTTCAAACTGGGCAAAGCTTGTCCTTCACAACGGGCAAAGCCTCTCCAGACCGGGCAAAGTCTGTCCTCAAACTGGGCAAAGTCTGTTCTCAAACCGAGCAAAGTCTGTCCTCAAACTGGGCAAAGGCCGTCCTCAAACTGGGCAAAGCGGGTCCTTCAAACCGGGCAAAACCTGTCCTCAAACAGGGCAAAGGCCATCCTCAAACTGTGCAAAACTTGTCCTTCACACCGGGCAAAGCCTGTCCAAACCGGAAAAAGCCTGTTCAAACCGGGCAAAGCAGGTCCTTCACACGGGGCAAAGCCTGTCCTTCACACCAGGCAAAGCCTGTCCTCAAACCGGGCAAAGCCTGTCCTTCACACCGGGCAAAGCATGTTCTTCACAAAGGGCAAAGCCTGTCCTCAAACCGGGCAAAGCCTGTTCAAACCGGGCAAAACCTGTTCTTCGCACCCAGAGCCGGGAGCACTGACCCAACTCCACATCGTGCGCGGGTGAACGGGAGCTCTGCGGGTTGTTCGTGTCTATCACAGAGCCTGTGTCACCTGCCAGGGCCGTTCCACCCCTGAGAATTCATCTTGTGGCTTTTTTCCCCTTCTCTTTCCGAGCCCGGCCGGGTCCGGAGCCCTGTCCGGCCGCAGCTCTGCCCTCACGGCCAGCGGAGCCCGGCGGGGTCCGGAGCTCTGTCCGGCGGCAGCTCTGCCCTCAGGGCCAGCGGAGACCGGAGCCGTGTCCGGCCGCAGCTCTGCCCTCAGGGCCAGCGGAGACCGGAGCCGTGTCCGGCCGCAGCTCTGCCCTCAGGGCCAGCGGAGACCGGCGGGACGGCGGGATGGAGCGGGCATCGCTGCTCTGCTCTCTGCCCAGCAGCAGCTCAATCGGAGCAGAAGCGCTTTCGGAGCGGGCATCGCTGCTCTGCTCCCTGCCCAGCAGCAGCTCGAATCGGAGCAGAAGCGCTTTCAGACCGTGCCTCGCGTGCGGCGATGCCCACGGGGCAGGGAGGGGATGCTCTGCCGGGGGAAGGACGGAAGGAAGGAGGGAAGGAAGGAGCCGGCAGTGCGGCTCCTGCCGAGCGCTGCCCGCCCCGCTGGCGTGAGGGCGGCAGATGCTCTGAGCCTCCGTGCGCTCCCGGACAAAGGCACCTCTGCGGCGCGCCCCTGGCCCTGCGGACAAAAGCTGACCCCGACTGGGACCTGTTCTACTGCTGGCAGCCGACCAGCGACTGTTTTCTGGGTCTGCTCCGCTGACTCGAGTTTCAAGCTCAGCAGCACTAATTTGCCTTGTCTCCTGAGGGTCAGTCTCATTAGTACACTGCTCTCCTCTTAACTTTTGTGAGATGTGTTCACAACACGAGGGCCCAAATCCTTTTGTGCCCTTTTTGGATATATGTAAATACACATCTGTCCAACGAGACAGATGTTGATTTAGCAGAGCTGGGAATGAAGAAGAAGAAAGGGAAGTGGACTCTCAATGCTGAGACAAGCTGAGTGCTTGTCTTTCTTGGGCTAGAACTCACAGAACAGAACCAAAAAAAGTCTCTGAGAGAGACCTAATCTTGTCCCTAGGCCAGATCTAAATACCACACCTTCTTCTGCCATGCCTGGGAGCCATTTGTGCATCATGATCTTGATGGTTCATGGATCTTGATGGACCTCTGTTGGTTCATTCCCTGCAGCACCCCCGGGTCACCAGCTGTAGTGCTTAATTGTCTGTGTTTTGGGAGATGTTTCTCTGTGTCTAAATTCACTTGCCAGAATGACACATTAGACCTTGTGCAACTCACAGGAACTGTGGAGAGGAGTTTGGTTGCTTTACTTTTACAGCTTAAAATACTTGCTGTGTCTGTGCTGTGTCTGTCAGAGGGCCGTGGGTGCCCAGACCCGTGGCCACAGGCACAGGCTGGCTGTGTCCTGGGCTGCTCCCTGCCTTCTCCACCAAGGAGAGGCTCAAATCCCTCTCAGTGGCAGCTCCTGCTGCTGCCACAATACAACAGCAGCAAGTACAGAACAAGTGTTCCCTGTGAGCCCCAGCAGGCAAATGATTTGCTCCAAAGGTGTCGTGCAAAATGGCAAAATCTGGTTCCATGGAAGTCAGTCTGTGCTATGTACTACCCAAAAACCTATGGATTTATTTCATCCTCTCAGTCTATATACAAAAGTGCATCTGTAACTATTGCCTAAGACAGCACTCTATATCCACAGTGGAGATTCTGTGATTTAATAACACTTTCTTTAGTTTTATTAATATTGAGTATAGCCCCTTTACAAATCTTATGTGTGTGTACTGTGATACTGTAAATTCCAACGATTTATGCACCTTCATTGCACAATCATTTTTAAAATAGTTTTTAAATTGAATACAAACACTTAATCTGTATGATGGGGGTACATAAATTATGGCTATAGTCCTTTTTGCTGAAAGCTTATGGCTCAGAAAAGTCACAGGAAGGTTTGGTAACTGGAAACATGTTGAATAAATGTAAGGTATTGCTATTAAAGCAAACAGTTATTCATGCTGTATTTTAATTTAAGTACTTTTTATAGGAGCAGTATGAAGTAATTTATATAGATGTAGCTGTTGAATGTCTGGTTTTGTTACTAATAACAAAAAATGCCCTTACATAAAAAGGCTGTTACCTGCACGAAGAGGTTTCTATTAACCTACACAGAAAGCAGAGGGTCTAAGGCCACACTCCTGTGAAAAATCCTCAGCTTCAGTACAGTGTTCCTTGTCTGCTTTCAAGCCATCATGTGGGAAAAGAAAGGCAGTGGTATTTTCCTGGCCCACTCAAAGGGTGTGTTGACCTGGTAGGTACTGATGAGCAGGACTTTGGAGGACTGTGTGAAAGTGTGCCAATAAAAGTACATTGTTTAATGGAAATTTACTTTAAGAACGCATGTGCGAACCTTCAGATCCCATATGCCAAGGAATAATCTGCTCTCATTAAAAAAAAAAAAAAGGTGTGTTTATTGTATGGAAAATTATGAACCATTAAAAGTAAAGTTGACCAACCATTTTTAATTTTCCTCCTTAATTTGGCTTCCTGTAAACCCAAGAACCCCTAACCTTTCCTTAAATACTGCAACTCATCAGCCTGTGAAATATCTAGGCTGAATTTTCTGTGAATGTCAAATGCATATTTTCTCTTGAACCTCAGCAGTGACTAAGTGCACACACTCATAAACATTTCTGTGCTGTGGCTTGTGGTAGCATTTAGCATGGTCTGAGAAAAGCTCTTAAAATACATGCTTAAGTACAGTGCTGAAATAGCTTCAAGAACTTTTTTGAAATTACTTTTCACTTCTGTTTTGATGAAGCTCAGGTAAAACTTATGACCCATGTTCAGCCCTTTGTTCTGTTTAGGTGCAAGCAAGACACCATGCAAAGGCTGTTTTCCAGGACTGAACTGCCCAGCAGTCCTAATGGCTGATGTAAACCGTCTAAAAATGGCTTGAAATGGGTTAGAATAGTAGATCTGGCTCTTTCTGGCTGCTGGTGGAATAGCACGATTTACTGAAAATCAAATTTAACTTTACCATTTTGAATAATTGTAGATATCACCAGCAGAAAGCCCATTCTAAGCCCACAGATTTATTTGCACGTTTAAGGCTCCTCTTCCCCATTTGCCCATGGGTGCATTTGACTCAAAAAAGGAATTGCAAGGAGCTACAAATATCAGCCTCAGGAGCCCAGATTTAAGACCTGAACTCAACCAAACAAAGAGCACCACTATCATTTGACAGATAGTGTTGCAGACTAAATTTTGTGAATATTCTGCCAATACACTGCCAAGAATGCTCAGTAGAAATTGCTTGTGTGTGAGTAACACTGAATGTGACATATGGGGAAATTGGACATCTTTTGCCGGGAAGCGAGATCATATTAGGCAGTTAATCACTTTCCTCTCATCACTATTGCCATGGTTTGTACCATTTCTGAGAATCTTTCAGCACTGTAACACTCAGAAGTGCTGGACTGGAGCATGACTGCTCCATGCACAGGAAACTGGTGCACAGAAAAACACAGATGTGCACACACACACACGAACCATTTCCCATTAAAATCAATATTGAATCCCCTGTTATTAAATCTGAGCATCAAAATATACCCAAGGCGCACTTCTTTAATTCCAAGCAGCAAAATTGTTCACAGGGTGCAATGGAACCACTAGGAACATCGCTAGTATTGATTAATGGGATATGACTGTGCAGAAATTAAGCTGGGGATAGGGGTCTCCATTAAAAATGTTTATTGCTAAGTGCTCATGTATCACTTCAGTTCCTCTGCAGATCGGATAAAAACCCACATTACAACCTTCTTCAGGGAAAAAGAAAGACATTTAGCTGACATATTCGTCAAAGAAATTTCCCTTCCTTTCTTTACTCCAATATTATTTAGGGTGCTAAGAGTGCTAATAAAACCTGAGAAGTACCAGTTTGGGAAGAGAGTTAAGTACATCCTTAACACAAAGCAACACTTGAAGCAAAATATATGCTTTTCTAGTCAGCTCTGTTCTGCATTCAGTGGCCTCAATCTCAGACTAGGAAAATCAGATCTATTTTCATATCTGAAGTTGGATATATAAAAACTGTGCCTCCCCCTGCCCCACGAAATTCATTAACTCACCCAGCAGCTCCACCAGGTTGTAATCAATTCAGAAAACACCCTGTAACGAAGAAGAGAAAAAGTATTGATACCATCCACTGAACCTGTCACTCTCCAAGCCTGACAGCAAATTCAGAGTCCAATTGTCTGGCAAAGAGTCTCCAGGATGAGCCACTCTGGTCTGTGTTACTCTCTGGGTACCTACAGCTGCTGCAGAGTTCTTTGTTTTTACATCGATCTTTTTCACTTGCTGTTCCAGGCTCATCAAAATGGAAAACTCAGGTCTGAGCCTAAAATTTCACAACATTTAGTAGAATTTAAAGGGACTCCCCTTTATAAAAATCAAAATACAGTTCCTGGGGTATTGGTTTTGTTTGCTTTATTTTTATGAGACCCATTGAGTTGTATCACCTTTTTAATGAAACCTGCTTATCTTTGCTTTTGCTGCAACGCAGAGTCAGAGGGACGGACAAGAACTGAGAGCAGCTGATGAACATTTCCTGGAATTCCAGTGGACTTGGTTCTTACTTGTTCCTTCCTCCTATGAGGACCTTGACTCTAAACCCAGGGATTAACTTCTCTTTAGTGATTTTTACTTTCTATTCATGTTAAGTTTGGTCTAAGCGTCGTTCTAAATTCCACGGAATGAAGCGACGGACCTGGGAAGAAGAGAATGGCATGTGGCTGAATCTCCAGGGGACTGATTTGGGGCATTGAAGGGAAACTTGCAGATAATTATCAGATACTAGAGACAGTAGGATGCCATTGGCACAATACAGATGTAAAGGATTTCAGACAGCGTATCCAGGACAAGCTCCCTGCGCCCTTGCCCTGATTAGCAATTACTGGTGCAGAGGCACAGTCCCTGCTCTTGTCTCACCGATGGAAATCTGCCACTGTTCTGCCTCCAAGGGAAACCCGTTCCCAGTTCTGCGTGGATTCCTGTCTCCATCCCTGGCAAGGCGTGCCACAGTCTGCGCCGCCACAACAGGGACTCCCAGAGATCCCAAGGAAACACGAGGTCAGTTAAACAGGAAAGCTCAGAAGCTCGATGGTCTGCCCGGTGCTGCTCACCTATCCCAATCCCTGCCATCGGGTAAGGGGCTCGGCTTACACCCAGCAAAGGCATTTCTGCAGTCCAAAGCCAGTGACTGCTCCAGCTCACCACAGTTCCAGTTTGCCAGTTCTAACACACACATGCACACCCACATCCTCCCCAAAGTGGTGATTTTTTTGTTTTTAGTTAATTTTCACATCCCTGAAAACAAAATAGTCTCTTAATACGGTTTTATTTAAGTGTTAACAGAGGCAGGAGGAAGGTACCAGGACATGATCAGTCTGTAGGCACCTCCTGATGCTAATGCATGAACCCCCCGTGCTTGCTGCAAGTACAGCAGAGGGAGGAACAGCTCAAGAGCTGGAAAAACAGCAAAGGAAGGAAAGCATGTGTGAGTGAGTGAGAGTGGGAGAAAAATCCACAGTCAGGCCAGAATTCTGCTTGCCAAAAAAGAGCTAAGAGATCTCTTTCCAAAAGAAATGAGTCAAACCAGGGAAACAAAAATAATAATGCTGTGTGCAACTTAAAGCAGCAGCTGCTATCTGAGAGAAAACATGAGATGAGTTAGAAGACACAGAAGATTAGTCTTTTTTTGCTTTTCAAATTACTATGTTTGTCAAGCTTTTGGCTCAAAAATGTTTGACCTAATCACATCTGTTTTACCAACTTAAATGAGAGGACTGGCAGCTGTAGCTGGCAAAAGAATCTCCAAATCTGCAGACAACCTTCCAATATTTGGGCTCTTGTCTGAGCAATGTAGGGATAACAAAGTCTGTACCCTAAAAGTGCCTGTGCTGTGCACAACCACTTACAGTGATGCTGCTGTAGCCACCCTGAAACAAGCCTGCTTCTAAATTCAGCTGTTCCTTGGCTCAGCCTCTGGAAATGGAAACCCGTTACTCTGATGAATGTAAATTTATTTCATATTCTTGCAAACAATCAACTGAAGGCTCTTTGTCTGCGCCCAGACACAAAGGCAAACAATGGCTGCTGAAGAGAAGGGAGGGCCGACAAGTTGGAACACAATGTAGAAGGTCTTGCAAGTGAGATGAAGCCAATCTGTCTCGAGTGAACAGAGAAAAGGTGTTTTGCAGAAATTAAAACATCATACACATTTTTTTTACTACACAAATACGTGTATAGCAAGTGAAAAAAAGAGAAAAACACTATTAATATGGTTACATGAAGGTGAACTGGCTAGATGATCTAAAATAACTCCTTTTTTTGAGCCCCTGTAACCTGCTGGGTTTTATTCAGTGAGAATTTCCTGTCTGTCTAATTTTCATTGGCACATCAATTTTCTTGCAGTGCCTGATTCTCTTTCAACATCTGTTGCTCAGTTTGACAGTATTAATTTTGGATTTTTCCCCAGATCTGATTAGTTGAAGATTGTAGTGAATGCTGGCAAGAGATCTAATTTTTCTGTCTCTCTTCTTCATAATGAAAAAATGTTTTCTTGAGATTCATAATAATTGCTATCACTGTATTTGATACTGAAAATCATAAAGGTGTTTAGAGAACTCTTACACATACTAGTATAAAACAGGTTTTCTTCTCTTTCCAAATATTTTCTCCACCTGTCCATACACACACCTTATTATTCATGGCTACTGTACCCATGAATTGTAAGCACATTCCTCTAAGCATATGTGTTGAAAATGATCATTTTTTCCTGTGTGCAACACACAGTGTTAGTGTTACTCTAAACACACTGGTGAAGGTCACAGAACACCAAATAGGAACATAGATCCAAGCACATTGTATTTTTTTGGTTATAGTCAGTAGGCACAAGTGGGTGCTCTATGCCATTAATCATGTCTCAGACACAGCCCTTGCCCCAGGGAGCACACAATCTGTGTTTAAGGGAAGAGCCAAGGTGCTCTCAGGCAGAGCAGAGAAGCTCAGAAGTAACATTTGTCAGTTTGATCAGTGGCAGCACCGTACATGAAAAACATCTATTTTTGTTCAGATGATGGCGATTTAGGTATCCAAGCAGAACGAGGAAGCAGCTCTGTGAAATCCTCTGACAGTGTTGCTCATGTATAAGAAGAACATAGAAAAGCACATTGGTTGCTCCTTTAGGAGTACAAGGGCTCAACCACCACAAGCCAGCCTGCAGAAAGCAGAAAGAGCTGTAGGAGGAGAATCCAAACTGTCCCGGGTGGTTTAGGAGGAGGAAACAAGTCAAGCAGAGCCAAATAAAATAGGTACCTTCCTTTATTTGGTGTAAATGAGACGTAAGGGAATTCTGTGTTGCCCAAATTAAACTCACTGTCTGCATTTGACCTGCAAGGATATGGTTAAAACTACAGGCCAGTAAAATATCTTGGCAGCAATGTTCTAGATGGATGCAGACAGAGCAAAATGCATTTGCAATGCCAGTGAAAAGGACGTTGCAGTAATCAAGATGGGAGATGAACAGTTTCTGGATGAGCATTTCAGCTGTCTGGCAGGATTGGAGAGGCTATATCTAACATTTAAATAAAAAGACCCAAACCAACCATGCAGGATTCAGGTTTAATGTGACTGTGAGGACCTGGAAAGCATTACAGGATGAGTATGATGCTCCAGTTACTGGCCTCAGTAGTAAGTGGGATTGCAGTGTTGAAGGACATGACAGGGAGGTGGCTTGGAGAGAAAGATTAAAAGCTCTGTTTTAGCCCTGTTCAGTTCAAGCTGATGGTCAGACAACAACAAGGCTTGGAAGACAGACTGTCTTCCATTTTATTTTGAGCACAATGAGACAGGTCTGAAATACAGAGATAAAGCTGTGAGTTCTCTACAGAGTGGCAGCAAATTTAAATTAGGTTCAGAAGGGTTAAATAGTTTACATACAAATAGGTTCTAAATATCTGCAAGTGATAAGGAGAGGCTCTTTACAGGTAAGAGTGCCATGTATAAATGCAGGCACAAGGAATGTACATCCCCTTCCTAGACCCCGTGTAATTGTATATGCATTTTACTTCATTAATGAGATGCCCTTGTTCAAAGCACTGTTGGTTCTGCCACTTTTTATACAGGGAAACAAAAGCTAGCTACAGCTTGGTGTAGGTATCTGGTATCCTGACGTGAGGATCTTAAATAAAATAAATCAAGCTGATCTGAACAATGATCTCATTCCAGACTAGGAAATCCTGATTAGCATAGAGGCTGATCTTTGCTCTTGCTTGTGATCAAACAAATAATAGATATCCATCAAGCTGTTCTTCCTACAGTTCTGAAAAAGAATCATTTTGACTTTTAAATACATGGGAGGTGTTGAGATATTGTTAAAGAAATCTGAGAACTATCATCTGATTGTGGGTAATTTATTGCCTGCCTTTGGGTATTAGCAAGATCTGTCATTTAGCTTTGTAGAAACTCAGATGCTTTCATGAGGCACTTGACTTTTACAGCCTTTCCGTTTAAAAATCAGCTGCCCTCACTGTTTCAGTTCTAGATCTTTTGATCCTTGTGCTTTTATGTACTAGACTGTTCAAAGTTAACAGGGAGCTGCCAAGTGTACAAATGATGTTTTAGCTTAATTAGCTCTGGCTTACTCTCCTTAGCATGAGCTCCACATAAATGCATGCAAATATTATTGATTCAGAGTGGCTGATCTATAATATTGCTCTGGAGGTGAATTACCACAGACAAAAAGGCAGAGAACAAAGTGCTCTGTCTAAGCTGCACTGTTAACAGCAAGACTTTGGAAAGCTGACTTTTAAACTGTGCCTTCCCCAGACTGGAGGGATTAACTTCCTCATCTGTATAGGCACAGACTAAAGCTCCCTGTTTATTTATGTGCCATTGCACGAAACATGCATTTTTTTCTTCATGGTTGGCATTTTACACATCTGTACATACTACTGACAATGCTCAGAACATCTTCAGTCACGCCACAGTCACAGTAAATAATTTTGTATTTTGATGGCACTGCACAAGCACAGCACAGAATACATCTGCCTGTATCTTCTTAAGGGTGTAACAACTTCTTCCCTTCTACAGCCACTTTCCCAGCCACAACTCGTTTGAAAATGTGCATTTGTATCTCAGCGAGTGCTCTAGGAATTAGCAGGTAGATGTTTTCATGTGCATGTGAGTTGTCAGTTTGATTCAGAGTTACCCTTAGACGTTGGTCCTCTGCACTCTTTAACCCTGCTGCTGTTCTGTTACCCCTGCTGGCCTATCCTGGAACGGGCAAAACTGCAATGGGCTAGAGCTGAGGTCACTTTAAATAGATTTCAAAGGCAGAATTTTAACCCAGGTGGGAATGGTAGTGCCTTCTGCGTGCTGGTGTTTCACATTTTAACTGTGCATTTTCAAATACCATTTTATGCTGCCAAACTTTAATCATTTGGTCTGAAATTTTATTTGCCATTTGATCTGCGTCATAGAAAAGCCCAGAGAAGAATTGTTACTTTTACCTCCCGAGCAGGGTCTGAGGACACTGTCAGCCACAAGGACAGAACAAAGCCCTGAACATCTAATTACATTCACTGCACTGACAGTGGCTGGGGTCCAGTGGTAAAAACATTACAGTAAATCAAAATGCATATTCCTGAGCAGGAAGGATACAGATTTAAAGCTGGACAGCACCACGGGCTCTGGAAAGGCTGACCACTGGAGTTTGTGTCTGCAATCTGTTCCTGGTAACAGCATACTTGTATGTAATTAAGCATAGGAAATAACCATCTCTGCTTTCTTTGTTAACAGTTGCAGCATCACTCAGAGAGCCCCTTTTCCTGGCTGGAGCAAACATCCCTGCAGGAGAGGCACAGCCCAGCAGTGTGTGGCAGGAGGGAAGGGAAGGGAAGGGAAGGGAAGGGAAGGGAAGGGAAGGGAAGGGAAGGGAAGGGAAGGGAAGGGAAGGGAAGGGAAGGGAAGGGAAGGGAAGGGAAGGGAAGGGAAGGGAAGGGAAGGGAAGGGAAGGGAAGGGAAGGGAAGGGCTGGCAGCACACCGTGCCATAGGAAACGCTGCCATCTGCAGCACTGGCCGTGGCCATGGCACAGGCCCTTCCTAGCAGGTACCTCCGACACAAAGGATCCCGTTTCCCTGGCTCTGGCCAGAGCTGACTCCACATTTCTCAGTAAATTGAGCGGCCTTTGCCTGGGGCTGTGTCTGTGCCGTCATGCAAGGAACAGATTGACTCTGGCTGCCAGCGTTGGATTGCTCCCTGCAGTTGACAAGCGCTTCGTCTTAGCCACATGTGCTTTGTTCAGTCTTTCAAAAGCCCTTTAAACTTCCACTGATTAGAGGTGGCTGAACTGAAAACAGAGCTCTGCCCTGCTTTTGATCAGCAAATAGAAGCTCAAGTGCTTCTTTGGCTTAAAGGTACGTGTATAAATCTAGCCTGGGAAATTTGCAGGACACGCTTCTGTCAGGAGGCATTAAGTGCATGCTGCTTTATTTTAGGGCACGATGTGATGAGTCATTTTTTGTAAATGTTCTGGCACTTTTTCTTTGGGATCTGGCTTGAACCTTTCTCTCAAAAGTAAAAATAGTAACAAGACTGACTGTCTTAGCATTGTTTGCCAAGCTATTCTTTCATTTTAATATCATTAAGCTGCTAATATTTTAAAGTTATTACCATTAAAACCAAGCAGGGACACATGAATATCAACACAAGAGAAAATTAAATTTGGGAACTTTTTTCTCTCTTTGAAGCTGAGCTTCAGATTGAGGAGACTGTTCTGGCTAACAATCTGTTAACTGAATTGAGGATCACTTTTAGTAATCTTCCATAGTCTGAGATGCTCATGAGGAGGAACAAGAAGTTAGCAGGACTCGTTCTCATGGTGGGAGAGAGGAGGAGAACAGAGGAGCATACCATGTGCTCATGCTTCTCTCCGCTGCTGCAGTCTGGGACCTGCTTTGTGAGAGAGCAGACATTTCAGAGATATCCCTACACCAGGCTCAGAACCAGAAATTGCTCTGCAAGTGGAGTACAGTTTGAGTGTGGTCATTGTTATATTTGTTGATTCACTGGTGCACATGTTTTGAAAAATGTTTCTTTAAACACTGCAGTGTATATATGAAGTTGGAATGTAAATACTGAATACCTCTTGGTAGAATGACACATTGCCAAAACACTTGGGTTGACCTATAGGGAGGTAGGCAGATCAGGAAATATCCTACAGTTGAGAATTTCAGAGCTGAAGCCCCTTCAGGAATAGGCATTTTTGCCATTTGATTTGGGCAATGTTTTGCAGTTATTCTGAAAGGAGCTGGGTTGTCACAGTATGAAATGCTTTGCTATAATAATGAAGTTTCATACCAATTCTGTTTTCGTTACAAAATATTTGTAAAGTGGAAGCAGAAAGGTCACTTAATTTTTAACTGTGAAGAGCTCTAAAAATCTCTGGGGTAAAAAATTCCCTCAATCTGAGTAGAATTACACCTATTTACACCTGGCTGGAATTTGGTCCCTGAATCCTTTTCATGTCATACTTAATCAAGCAAGCAAGTGTGAACATGCACTCCCAGCAGGGATCAATCAGCTGTGTCAAAAGCAAGAACAGAATTACCTCATTTTTAGAGGTAATTTTTACCTCATTAGACATGAGCCAAAAATGTTAAGGATTTTTAAGGTTACTTTTTCTTTGTAGGAGTTGTTCAGTGTTCTCGTTTTGTCTGCAGACAGCAAAAGATGAAATATGAAAGACACATGAGTGTGTCTTGTATCTTCTGAATGACTGAAATGACAAAGTCTCAGAAATCCTTTGTTTTTGGGAGATTTTCATCATCAAGAAGTCTGGGTGGATCAGATAAGCTTCCTGATTTTGGGTACTTAGCCAGACTGATGAAACAGGATTGCAGGTAGCCCCGCTTTCAGATTACAGGCATTTTAGTATTTCTCTGCCTGCTCATGCATTGATTTTTGCACTTTGTGAGTATATAAAATGTGAGCTTTTAGTACAGGCTTGTGCTAAATTGCCACAGTTTCATACCAGAATAACAAAAGTGAAAGATTTGGCAGTAAGCCTCACAGAAAACTGTTCCCACAGCTCAAGCAATATCATGAGTTGTGAGGATTATTTTGAAGTCATTAATGCAGAATTCAGTGTGCTGTCTAATATACTGTGGTCTGTGTGTGATGGAGATGTCTGACTCAAAGGATGTACAGTGTAATATAAAGATATATTGTTGAAATTTTTTCAAGACCATCGCTAAGGGAGCTATGAATATTTGCAGTTGTGTCTTTTTCACGTTTCATTGTTTTTTTAAATATACTTTTACTAAGTGCCTGAGGCTATTTCAGTTTGTAATAACAACTATCTATAAAACAAAGGACTGAGTATGCTTTGCACAAATCTTTCCTAAAAGCAGTTAGACTAATTGTGCAATGATACACATGCAGGAGAAAACCTGGAAATTGCCAGCTGGGAGGAGTGACCTGTAGCCTGCAGCCTCCACAGAGGAGCAGGCTCATAAAGACCTGAACAACTCTTACCCTGTTTCCTTTTGCTAAATGAGTAAAGCTGGATATCTCCTGGAGAAACTGCATGTTCTAGACAGTCAGTGGGATGGCTAAGCCTTTGCTTAAACTGATGGAGTGAAATTCAGAATCAATGAGACCATTAATTCCATCACTATCTGTAATCTCAACAAAATTCTAGCACATGTAAGAGCAGAATATGGGCCCACTTTATCATCTGTCACAGAAAACCTGTCCTGGGAAGCAAATCTCTGCAATATTTTTACTGTTCACTCCCCTTGGCTCTGCTGCCCTTACTCACACATCTCCAGGGAGCAGTGCAGGACTATCACAGCTGCACAGACAGAAGCCCACCTCCGTGTCATGGCCTCTGTCTAACACAAGAGCATGAAATTAGGGGGAAAACAACAGATGCTTTGACATCTTCAGATGTCTCCTGAATGCTTTCACTACCTCAGGATGCCACAGTGCTCATGTTGATGGTTCAGCTTGTTCAAGCAGTACTGAAATGGGAGGATACATTTTGCTCAAGACTTTAAAACACGGCCGAGTATTAGCTGTGCTATTTTTGGCAAACAAACATGTACAGACATCTTCTTTGATTGCTACTTTCTCAAAATCACTATAATTTTCAGCAGTTGCCAAGAAATTAATCCTGCTAGCAAGTCCCAACCCTCATTTCCATAGATAATTAGTGGATGGGGGGCAGCTAGTCCCTACTATCATAGCTGGAGAAATCCATTGTTCTCAATCTGCAGTTTATACCACCAAATGTTCCGTGCTAAATTTATCGCTGTCGATTACTTGCACGAATGCTCGGGGTGGCCTTTTGGGGATTTTTCTGGACTTTTGCTGGTGTGTTTCTTGACAGCCTTACCACAGTTAAACAAAGCTATGATTATACCACTAGTAAACAACTCCCCTTCAAAAAGGAAAAGAAAACAGGGAGACAAGGTACAGAGAAAATGCAGAAAATCCTGCAAGCCTGTTCCCACACTCCAGACGATGCTAGAGGCAGATCCAGCTTCTTTGCCCTGGTGTAATTTCTGCCCAGAGTAAATGGCTCTACTCCCATACTGACACTTTTCCATCTATTTTTCACTACCAGATAAGATTTGTTATTCTGGTATGCAGCACTTATCCCTCCACTACCTTCAAAATGGGGAGCAGTGCAAAGGAGGGAAGCAGTTTCAAAGGTTTCCACTAAATTCTGATGTCCAAGGCCTGGTTACTGAATTTCAGTAAAGATAAGTGCCTAAATGTCCCAGTCTTCCTTAATTCCCATAGTCAGTTTTTCTTTTTTATATTTAGTGGGTTGTCTTCTCCATATGTCGTGCATCTTGTCATTAAGAGAGGGAAATAAGCCAATCAGTGGTCTCACAAGAGAATCCCAAGCTCAATCTACTGTTAAGGTTCACCTGCTAAGGGGTTTAGCAAAACAAAACAACCTCACAGACATTCCCTAGCTGCCATCACCCACCCTGGTGTTCCAACAGTCTGTCACAGGAGAAAAGCCATATACAACCCACAACGACATCTTGTTGCATTAATTTTCAAACTCCAATAAACAACTTTAAGGACACTTTCAGTTCTGCCAATCAATACTGTAGCGTGAGAATCACTTTAATATTTTGATAGATGATGACTCATTCTCACATCTGAAAAATAAATGACATTAACTCTGGGATTAAGTCATTGACAAGACAGAGGTAATCATATACATGTAGCATTATGCTAGTTTTATTACCCTGAATCTTTTAAGCCTGCACATATTCAACAAAGAAGTAATGGAAAATGGAAAATCCAATTAGCCCACGCATATGCTTCTTGAATACCACTACCACTACCAGCTCTGCATGTAGATGAACTGAACAATGCATTCATAGCTTATAAAAGCATTTTTATATACAGCTTTGTAGCCTTGCATTTAGATTTTGAAAAAAGATGAATTTACTTCATTTACAGATGATGGAAACATGATGTGTTACTTGGGTTTAAAAAATATCTTTTATGGAAAACTTCAGAAAATCCATCTCATTTATAAATAAGTTTTTACAGTGACAAAGTTTAAGAATACTAAAGCAAGAATGAGAATACTAGTTTTGAAGCAAGCAGAATCAGGAAAAAAATCCTAGAAAAAAAGTTGCATAATGAAAATCAAAATATATCTGTTTAATCTATATACATTGACAGTTTATATATTTAGATTTAAACTTTGTGAGGCATACGGAAGACAGTTCTTAATTCAAGAACACACTAATATCTCTGTGAAATATTTGGCAGTGTACATGCATCTTAGAGACTTTTTTTTTTTCAATCTGTAATGAGCAAACTGCAAAATTAAGAGTTCCATAAACTAAGTCTGGTCTGTAGGCTCACAGCATCTCAGTGCAAATTTGTATACATGTATACTGAATTTCATGAGAAGCCTGAGGTTCAGCCCTCATGGCTGTCAGGGAGAGCAGTCTAAGCCCTTTGAGCTTTTGTTTTGCCAGCGCAAAGAAGCTTCCAGCTTGCTTTGGTAAGCCAGGCTTTGGAATCCCTGCAGCCCTTCCTTATTCCAGGTGCCATTTTCCTGGGAAGGTTAGCAGAGAACTGTACACAGTATTTAAGCTCCACTAGCATCAACACTTCCTCACGTGTGTGAGAATACCTGGAGCAATACTGCTTAAAACAAAAATTGCCAAAATGATAATCTCAAGTCCTGCAGCTTCATCTTCCTCACAATGAAAACACAAAAAAAACTTCTCTGAGCACATTAAGTGCACACATTCAGAAACACAACCACCAACAGCCCAGCCAGCCAGCACTGGGCAAAATCAGATCATTCGAGGTCAGTGAACAGAGGTTGCTCCTTCCTCTCCAAAGGTGAGTCCCAAGGAAGTGCCCAGCTTTCTTACCAACTCTCCATGCATTGACACTCCCTGAAAAGGAATGGGAAATACTCCCTGGATTCCTTTACCACTCATGTGAAACAAGTAGGTGCACCCCTCACACCAACATGGAAAAATATGCAAGATTTGTGACTGGACATTGACAGAATGCAAGAAAATAAATACAAGAATTGACCCATTTCTATTTGGTTGACTGGCCACTGTCAGCACAAATGTGTACTACCTCTAACTTTAACAACAACCTATTATACTACTTCCTTTTCAATTTAAGCATATAGAATATCTTCTTTATGATTTTATCATTGATACAGAAAAGATTATGCTTTTGAAAAATCCAAAAGTTTCCATTATGGATTTTTTATAAGTTTCTTTATTTGATTTTAAAACTTTCGAAGTTCTTTAAGTGTGTGAAATTCAAATGCAGCATAACTGGGATTAGAGACTGATTTCAGAAAATGGAATCTCATTCTTTATAAGCCCTTCTTTATTTTCTTTATATGAGTTAAAATGACAGCTACAGATATGCCCAGTTTTCTCCTGCTTTCCAATTTTTTCATACCTTTAGGATGCAGGATAACAAAGTACATGGACTCTGACTCTAGAGTCTGTTCCCACACTTCCTAACATCTGTTTAAATTTAAGCCAGAGTTTGAGTGGCCTACAGGAACTAAACAACCTGGCTCATAATATCCTCACTCAGCTGATGAGGAGCTCCTGATACTCCATAAAATACATGCATGGCTCAGCACATAAGGGCACATAATTAAGAAGAATTTTCCATGGGAAGGCTGTGGCTGAGTTTGAAGGGCACTGCCACAGATCTCAGCAAGAGTTCTTAGACACAGGATAGAGAAAGAGCTCTCCTCTCATTACCCACATCAGAGACAACCAGGCCTGGGTCTCTCCAGAGCTGTCTCATCTTTCAGCTCATTTTTTTCTTTGGCTGTTGTGGTATTTGGGGTATCAGAGAAGGAACCAATGCACGGACACTCCAGAGAACACGTTCAGCAGGTTCGCAGGAAACAAGGTCAGCTTTCTGTGCAGGCACACAAACCTGAGCCCAACATACCCAGAAACCCCACGTTAC
Source organism: Monarcha castaneiventris obscurior (assembly GCA_026261815.1). NCBI lineage: Eukaryota > Metazoa > Chordata > Aves > Passeriformes > Monarchidae > Monarcha > Monarcha castaneiventris. The sequence continues at coordinate 1,721,991 of JAMPIT010000434.1, read as the reverse complement.
ACCCTGTGTGCACACATCATCTGGCCTGAAAATCTCCGAGAAAACCACTGGGTTCGCTGTAAAAAGTCACTTTGTCTGCATATCATCTACTGAACGTTCTTGAATGTATTTGTTTAATAGGTACTGTGGTATTTATAGTCACCACGTTTCAGATAATTAGGAAAATTGACACTGCTACTTTCAAACGTGCTTTTAATTTAGTCTCAAAACAAGGGAAAATCAGCCAGGAGCCAAAAGAGATGTCTAAATCCACAGCCCTGGCTGAGCTTGGCTTCAGCAGAGCACTGTTTTCACAGGAACTAAGATGGGGAATGAAAGAACACCACAGGACAGAGACACTTTCATTCAGATCCATTCTTGCTGAAATGAAAGTGAAGTGCAATTAAAGCTTGGAGATTTTCCAAGGAGCTCTAAATAACAATACATCTTCCTTTTATTCAGATGTTTAAATAGCTTTCAAAGAAAACTTGATGAACATTTTAAATGTTATTTTGTGCTTTAAAGCCCAAGAGAAATGGCCATAGTCGTCTTTAACTTAAATCCTAAAAACCCCATGAAAATACGTTCTCTTAATTTAATCAAGATTTTCTTTATCCTAAATGGGAATGATCTAACTTTAGGCACTAAATGCTAAAGAAGTGTTTTCACCTTATCCTTCCTCTGTAGGCAGTGAGGAAGGGGACCTGCACCCAGCCTGAGACCACCCCTCTTTTTGGAATGGCTCCCACCACCAAATACAGAGGAACTACTCCCAATCCACGGTAAAATCTGACTTTAGAACTGAGCTGATCTCCTTTCACACCTCTCCTGTTCACCTGACTGCTCCTGTACTTGCCTGGACCCACTGTGGGCTGGCTTAGGTAGATAAACCTGCAGAAAATGGATCTTCCCCTCCAAAATGAACTGCTCCCTGTCTTTAGCTGCCTGAACCAGCTCGTACCAGTTCGAGAATGAGCATTTCAAGCTCAGCCCAGGGCTGACAGGAAGCCTAGGAACACAGATGGAGGCAGAGGAGAGGAAAAAGGGAGTAACAGCCCCATTTAGCAGCTCAGATATGATATGAACTGGCATATCCTTAAGTGGTTTAATGCAATGATTCAAAATGACCACGAAATGAGGGACCCTATTTATATGTGTGTGTTTCTTCCATCTGTGTGTGTTTATATTTCTCTCTTAGGTATCTGTAAAGACAGATATTTATCTTTATGTGAATATGTTTTTAACCAGGCTTTTCAAGTTTATGGTGTGGATAACAGAAATCCTTTCTTTCAGTTTTTATGTCCTCCAAGAACCAGTGGCTCATCTTTCTCCTTAAAGAGATGCTTTCACCTCTTCTGCTTCTCAAATTAAGTGATCACCTGCTCTCAACTGATTCTTTAATAATTCCATGAGACATTTGCTAATAGGTGCACTGTGGGATCTAGCACACACAGCTGGCTGAAATAGCCTCGTGGCATATAGAGTTAAAATGAATAATTAAAGATAATATTAATAAAACTTTGCACTTTTCCAAGTCCATCCTTCAAGGATCTCAAGGCACGCAGAAAATGTTAAATGATTAAGACTCCTGAGATCATTAAAGATGCAAATAAACATGCTTGTCTGCTAAGACAATGTCTGCTAATTAATTTATTTATTGTGTTTGGGAAGAACTTGTATAACTGATTTATAACCCTCCAAAAATAAAGGTTTGTAATTGACATCTTCTTATTTACAGGGCAGCCAGCAATTAATTTTGTAATTTATTTGTACAAAACATTAAAAAGCAATAATCTTTGCCTCTTATGTATTATGTTATAGAACAAAATAGCTGAATCTAAACAACAGCAAAAAAATTAATACCTTCATACCAATTAATTGTTCCTCAATTAGTTTATAATGAATGAATCCTAATGCATGCAGTAGAACTAAGTTCAGGTCAAACAACTCTTTGGAATTAAAGATTTGATAATTGTCTGAAAGATACTATATAGAGCAAATTTAAATCTCTGAAATGCCCAATTTTCTTTTTGGGATCAAATATTTTAACATTCTCCTAAAAGTCTCTTTATACTTCCTGACAATCTGGAGCAGAAACGTAAAGCTGTGTGAATGTTTTCAGGCTGCAGCTCCCTGGGTAAGATTTCATGAGTGGCAGAGAGTACCTGCATTCCCAATCTGCTTTCTGTTCACCCAATTCACTTCTCAGAACAAGCCTCTGCTACTCTTCACGAAAACATATTTATTTCAGGTGTGAGAGTCACACCCATAAACACTTTAAATAGGTTTTTCATTCTCATTGTCGCTGGAAAAAAACCAAGGAGTGCCACAGTTGCAGACAGACATAGCTGAAAGGAGAGAGAACACGAGCATGTTTTTCGATCGAGCCCTGTGTTTTGTTTAGCTTTAGTCTTTGCTGTGGCCCATTTAGCTTTGAAAGGGCTCTGCTTCTGATCTCTGCACCGTTGCCACTGCACACCCTTATCCTGCATCAACTCCTACAAGGACCTTTTATCTTACTAACAGAGTCTGGGATGAAAGGGGACACAGATATGTAAAGTACCAGAGGCAGCTTCCATGTGCTCACACTCTGCTAAATGTGGCTCACGACACAGCTCTTCAGCATAAAGATATGCCAAAATAAATCAAACAAGAGGCACCTCGAAAGCTGCTAAAAGAAGGGGCAGGCAGCCCTTTGGGAGCACAGGGCTCTTCATACTCTCTTTGTACTTCTCTCTGTCTTTTCTTTTTTTCAATACAATGAAGACAGAGTCCATACTCTGAGTTCACTTGAACAGAGGCTCTTCATCTGTCCTTCATCTAAGAACAAAACCAAAAGAAAAAAATCTTCCCCAATTTCCCCATTCAGATTTGTTGATGAAAAATGAGCAGCATGCATAAACCTTGAAGTGCCTGCCCTGAGACCCTCTCTGACTAATATGAGACTTAAAGCAAGTATTCCCATGCTGGAAAGAAATCCAACACCATCACAGTTCCCACCCCACAGCTCTGGCCCAGTTTCTGGTAGGAGGGCTGCCAATGGGCTAACACGAGGTGGTTGAATTTCGGGTTGTGTCCTCATGGAGGAGTGTGTGCAGCCTGATGGCTTTGGGCAGCAGGTGAAATGTTTGTGGCTGCATGCCCTCGTGCAAGGACAGCAGTGCCTGTGCCATGCAGTGAATGCTGCAGACACAGACACCCCTGCAGGGAATGCAGGGCACCCCCTCGTGCAAGGACAGCAGTGCCTGTGCCATGCAGTGAATGCTGCAGACACAGACACCCCTGCAGGGAATGCAGGGCACCCCCTCGTGCAAGGACAGCAGTGCCTGTGCCATGCAGTGAATGCTGCAGACACAGACACCCCTGCAGGGAATGCAGGGCACCCCCTCGTGCAAGGACAGCAGTGCCTGTGCCATGCAGTGAATGCTGCAGACACAGACACCCCTGCAGGGAATGCAGGGCACCCCCTCGTGCAAGGACAGCAGTGCCTGTCCCATGCAGTGCATGCTGCAGTCCTGCTGCAGACGCCCCCCTGCAGGGAATGCAGGGCACCCCCTTCCAGGGCCTGCAGTGCAAGGTCTCTGTGCTGGTTGTGCTTGGACTTCTGAGAGCCCCAGAGCTCCACACGAGGCTTTGGCAACCTGCTCTCTGTAGTGATGTGATGACATGGGAGGCTCTCAGCCAGGTTTTAAGGCACCCTGCAAATCAGGATATTTCAAAATAAAACATTCATAAGTAATTTGATTCTTTTCAAGTACAATATCCAGACTATCAAGTTTCCAGATCTATTCTGAAAGCCATATCAGTGTGTCAGTAAGAGATATTAGTCTAATGACATATTAATGTGGCATCAGTGGGAGACACCCAATTACAATGTTTCATACAGCTTGCTTCATCTCTTGCTGTGTATGGCTAATGAACAAAGACAGGAACTTTTGGAGAAAGGGAGGAGAAGATGATAATTTTTTGAATCTGGCCCTCAGCAATTGTGGTCATCTGTGAAATTACTTTTTCTGTAAGCAGAAAATTCTCCCTCTGGATATTTAACGGAAGAGCAATGGAAAATGGAAAATGCTTCCGTAGTGAATCAGGATAGTGGTATTTAAAATGAAATTAATAAAGGATCAATGATATATAAAGGCCCAACTTCGTTCCAGAAAGCATGAATACTTTATTGTCTGTTGGATTTTTAAAAGAATCCTGGTTGTACTTCGCACATCATTCACAAGACGTTTTGCTCTGTAATTTGGATGAATGCTATACAGAAATTGGAGAACAAATCTGAATGGTTTAAGGGTGTATAATGCAGGCAGATACTTTCCCCTCCAAGGTACATGCTCATAACTACTCAGGTTAGCTGTCAATCCACTGTCAACCCACCTCAGGTCTCAGCAGATAAAAGTCTGCAGCAGAACAAAACTGTTTTGTTGAGAACCCTCTGCAGCCTCCTGTTTGCCCTACTGAAAGAAGGCTGAGAGCAGCCAGGAGCTGGCACTGCCACTGAGACAGGCAACAGAAGTTAGCTACTTTCTGATTTTTTTCCTGATTCAGAGAGGGGGAAAAATTATTCTCCAAAATTTCTTTTGTATATTAAGCATACCAGCAAACCCTGGAGCTATGCAGAAAGTCTACCCATCCTGTCACTTGCAAGTGCATTCATAGTGTGCACTCAGTACTTAATGTGACACTTTTTCAGACATTGGAGGAAGAGGGATTTGATTTTATGTTAGCAACTTTAGCATCTGATGGACTTCTTTGCTAGTGGGATATTTGCTAACAGAGGAAAAAGCGTCAGCCTCTGAAAAGAAATCAGCTGCTGAGGAGCCATGGATGAATTACCAGAACACATATTGATCTTCACCCCATTCCAGGGGCAGGAGTAAAGGCAGAATGCACAGCACTCGTGTGCCTTGCTGGTCTCAGTGAGCCAGGCTCCCTTCTCACCATAAACACTTTCACCATTTTCAGCTCCTGTTGGCTGCACTGGAAGCCAGTGGAGGTTGGAACTGAAGCAGTGTTTTGTTGGCATGTGGGCAGAAATCCAGCAAAACAAGAGCTTTTTTCCATTGCCATATGTGTCTATTTTCTCTGCTAAACAGACCATCCATCCCATTAGTCAAATGGTGTAAACAATTTTCTTGACAACAAAAAATGTATCACACATCAATCAAAAAGAAAGTCTGATGTGCCAGCTACTACCTCAGTTGAATTTGCCTTTTGCTTAACTTTATTTCAGCTGATGTAACTCTGGCAAAAGGATGTAAATACCCACACAACCTGACTGATGGAGAGACCTGTGCTGTTGTAGTTACAGGTGCAGCAAGTTTCATCTGGACAGGAATAATTCCACACAGGCAGGAGGGATGCTCCTCTGGCAATGCAGAGCTGCTCTGCAGTCAGGCACTCACCATGGCACAGCCATGCTACAGAAGCCATTTTTAAATGTCTCCAAATTAAACTTGAAGAAAGCTTACAGTGTAATTGCTGAAGAGAATGAGGACACAAAGGGAGGGAGGAAGGAATCTTTCTAAATGCCTGTAAACTCCTTAGGGGGCTAATCTTCAGAGAAGGGAGGCATCAGAAATCAAATTTGATGAATAATTTTCTCAGTCCAGACAGCACTGAAATATCATCCGACACAGATACCCAGCTTATATCCAGCCCCCACTTCTGTTTAATGGTTAGATAATCATGGATCATAAGTTTGGTTTTAATAACAGCCACAGCAGACACTTTATTAGCAGATTTTGCAGGCTACAGGGTTGTCATTTGTCATTATAGCAATTTTCTGGTTTAAATACGGCATCAATTTGTTTCTTTTTTTTTTTTTTCTGAATTAATGAAGTTAGAACTATCTCTTCATTCTGATTCTCTAGTACTATGAGTAGCTACTTTGCCTATTAGAGAGTTTTCTGGCCTGAGAAAATCTAACACATACATCCACTAACTCACAGGGCTTCTAAGAAAGAGCAAGAGGAGTCTCCTCTTCGCAGCAACTGAAGAATTTCTCAGATTTATTCAATTTTCTTAGGAATTCTGTAAATCAAAGCAAATTCTCTGTCCTGATTGATAAGCAGGGTGTGTGTTGAAGCACATCACCTACCCAGGAGCTGCCCAGTGTTGGGGCACACGTGGCACACTAGCTCTGGAAATAAAGAGGAGGCCTTGCCCCAGGATGGCACTGACACATGGACACCTCCCAGAGCGAGCACCAGGTGCCCTTGGCCTTCCCTGCATCCCCCATGGTTCCACTGTCCTGTGGGGTTCCAGCAGACAGAGAGCCTCTCTTGACCCTCGACATCAGACCAGGGGTGCTGCAGTGGGGATGTGCTGGCACACCCCACACAGCACAGAATTTCACTCAAACCAAATTGTGCTATTTGACCAAAAGTCGTCATGGCCAGTAAGGGCACAGCAGTCAGGAGGTCAGGGATATTCAAGATATGAAATGAGGCTTTAGATAAAGTTTAGCCTGGTCTGGTGGAAGGTGTCCCTGCCCATGGCCCTTCTAAGGTCCCTTCCAAGCCCAGCCATTCCAGGATGCTGGGATAAATCCCTAAGCTGCTTTGCAGCTCTGTTTTCTGCACAGCACTGGTACTGTTTGTAAAGCATTGCAAGTGACTGATGTGTATGTTTATTACCATTGTGCCAGAAGCTGTGAGGCATTATTTTAGTGGGAAAATTAGAAAGCTGCTACAAATACTTAAAAAATAATCACCTCTTTTCTTTTGAAATTTCCCCTCAAACTCAGGGTCAGTTCTGTACTGTAGCATTATGTTTCTCCATCTGAAGCAGTCTGAGAGCACTGGTTAAATTTAACTAGAATTTTAAACAGACCAACATTCATGTATTTTCCAGCTGTTTGTTCCCATTAGAAGAAAAGCACTGTGGGTGGATGCTGTATCAGGAAGGGAGTGAAGAAACCAAGAAAAAATGCATGCTCTGAGTATTTGAAAAGAAATAATCTTCACTTAAAACGCATTTTTGCAAACTATTCAGGAGCTTCAGTTCAGAATTTGCTTGTGGTTGCATTTGTGCAGGTGAAAGCTATATGTTTGAACATTACAAGCTAACTTAGAAGTGTCAAAAACCACTTGAACATTACATACAGGTAACACCTTTAGTGTTTTACAATTCTAATGTAGCTCTAGATTAGAGTCTTGTTGGTATTACAACCTTTAGCACTTTTGCCAGCAACACACCTTATTCTCAACCCCCAGAAAAGACAGGAATGTTTGGTTTTGTTCTCAGTCTGGCCATAGAGAAGCCAATAGCACTGAGTTAATTGCTCCCACTAGTCCTGCTGCTGCTTTACCCAAAGTTTACAGACACTGAAATTGCTGTAGTACAAAGGCACAAAAACTAAGCCTAACCGAAAAGTTATCTGTTCCACAGTTCTTGCTCAAATTAAATGGAAATTATGTTCATGCACAGATAATATGTGCTGATGTGGGCCCTGAGGAAGAGATTGAAAACAATCCCTTAACTGCATATATGTATATGTGTTTTACACTAATCTCTTCCTTTGGGCAAAAAAGCGTAACTTGAGTCATTTGTTTGCTCAGAAAATAACACAGATGAGTTCACCCTGGCTGATTTGAATCCTGTTCTGGGTGCCTGTAGCATCCTCACTGCTGGAGAGCAGCACAGCCACAGGATGGTTTCTTCCACCACCCAAAGCTCCAGACAGGTGACGAGGAGGGCAAATAAAGCCCTGGCGGGTGGTTACTGATCCCTCTGATGCTGCCAGGCCACCGAGCTGGCAAAGGGGGCACAGAGCCCTCGGTTCTGCCAGGGAGCAGAGTCTGACAGCTCAGCCCCTGGCTGCCAGCACAGCTTCAGAGCTGCAGCTTGCTCCTTGAGCTTCAATGGCAGCTACTTTTCAAATAAGATAAACTATTTTTTGATAGAAAGAAATTGTAATTACGAAAGCTTGAAAACTCCCACCAGGTTAGGAATCCAGATGAGGAGACTTCTAATGCCCTTACCAAGGCGTTTTAGAACAAAACAGGATAATAAATTTGTCATGTAAAGTTTCTGTCTTCAGAAGCCTTCCAAGAAGAGGCTTCACTTTTAGATTATCCCTGCTGGAAGAAGGTATCTGTAATTGCTTCTTCACATTTTATATCTGCACACTGGAAGCGCCAGGTGCCTTTTCCAAACCAATTTCTCAGGATTAAAATGACAGTAGCTGCAAATTTATTCAATAAACAAACTACCTCCTTTTTTTGTGAGCAGTTAGAATAAAATCATCAGTATACTTGCTTAAATGTAGCTCATTTCTAACACACACAGGAGTCAAGAGCAACAGCAACTACATTAATCATTTGATTTCTTGGAAGATCTCCTGCTTTGGAATGCATTTCTTTGGCATTCTCGGAGTGTACTGTACTTTTCTCTGTCTGCAAAGTAGGTAGTGCAGAGATGACAAAACACAGCTTTAATTTCTATAGAGAACAGCCTTTCTAATGATTTCCACTCCCATATAGCACTTCCTGCAAGAATAATTCAGAAAGGCTTTGGGATCTTTCCCCTTCACACTGGATGGAAATATCAGCCCTGTGGCAATGCTGATGGCCAAATGGCAGCTGGCACCTACTAAGACATGATGAAGGTGTGTACAGATTAATGAGTTTGATAGCAAATCTCCAGTCCATAACTAGGAGAACACTGTGTCCTGTCATGCTGGGGGACATTATCTGGTTTATCTATTTATCTACACTCTGTCCCTCAGAAGTGTTCAGCAATTGGGGATGTGGCTCTTGGCACCTCCCTACATCAGTAGCTCTGATGTCTACAGCATGAAGAGACTGAGGGGATTTTCATGGAGTGCACTGAGCACAAGTTGGAATTAAATAAAAGGCTTTTTTCTAAACTAGACAGAATTAGGATGTGGCTCGGGTGCACAAAGCTCAGGGACCAAAATCGCTTCTGATTTAACTTCAGTGAAGTTAGCAGGGGCAAAACCAGTGCTGTATTGGCCATATTTTTATCCTTAGGGTCTCCTCAAGGTCAGCACAGACATCTCTTCACTGCATTACTTCATTACAGCAATTTTAGCTGCTTTCCCATTTCAGTACAGCTGGTACCAGCTACAGGGACAGTAACAGTGATCTGAGCATTGGCAGCTGCTCTGCTCAAGCCAGCCCTGGACTCTCACCACCAATTTAAAAATCTTTATTATAACAGAAGATGCTGATACTTGTTTACTAACTTATTATCCCAGCAGTTAGTAAACAAGATGTCACATGAATAATTAATGGTTCCCGAAAATCTCATAATTATAATCTACTGGTACTTCTTGGTGCACTCCTCTGACTGCTGATCCAAGCATCTGCAGGTCAAATAGTTGTCAGAAATTAGCTAATTATATCCTTTCCCATGAGGACGAAAATCTTTAAATTTAATTAAAAGACCTTAACTCCAGTCCTGTACATTAAGGTCTATTTCCCACTGGATTTTCTTGTGTGTGACTTACAGAGATAGGCTTAACATTCATATTAGCAGTGACTCTCATCTGTGGGTCAGCTTCTTGCCCAACATTGGCTGAAAGATAATTTGATCAAATGAGTCTCTTTGTCATCAACTCATCTTGCAACTTCACTTTCACAAAAAAAAAAATTAAATTAAATTAAATTAAATTAAACCACTAACAAACCATCTGAATGGTAAAGCTCATTTTGTGCCAGTATGCCTCATACTCCAGGTAGCAAGCAAAAGATTCACTCACAACATTTGGTTTGATGTATTAATCAACATTGGTGCAAATGTCCCAAAAAATTATGAAATGAGTGAAAATGTCAAGCAAGAGGCACAACCAGAGTTGATTTGGCTGTTTAGAGTAGGCTGAGCTAAATAGATTAGGAAACCAAAATACTCCTCCTACTTCTTCATAGGTTTTCAAAGGAAGGTGTAAATGAATTACCTCAGCATTTCCACCAAGTTAGAGAATCCTATAAATCTATATATTTTTTGCTTTGGTGTAAGCATGCATTAATTATTAAAAGTATGTTTAGCACTATTGATTCTTTGGTGAGAAGACAGATTTATTACAAAAATCTGGATATTAGCAGAAAAGAATTTAAGATGGCTCTGTTACAGTCACATTTACTATAATACCTGGATTAGGAAATCTAAAAAGGAATAATTTTCCTGCAGTTCACTGTAATGACTCTAAATTGGTTATGCTATTGTTACTGAGCAGAGATTCACCCAGGATTCTCAACTATCAAATTTTTCTCTTTCAGTGCTGTTAGACTGCCATAAATTCTTTCACATTGTTCAGAACTGACAGCGAGCATTATATAATTGATAACAATAACACAAATGCAATTTAGCCCTATCAGCTGCTTTGCTCTTCAGATCTATAGCAACTCAGATTAAAGCAGATACTTTTGATGCAGAGGTAATAGAATGTTTCTCTTCAAACTTCTTTGTGGACAAGGAGACCTTCATAACAACTCTCTTTTATAAGGAATTTTGCAATTTAAAAACAAAAACAAACTCCAAAAATTGCTTTATGAAACAAGATTTTTTTTGAGATGTAAAAAAAAAAAAATCAGAAAGAAAACAGTCCTTGAAAATGTTCATAGGCAATACTGATTGCTAACCAGATACTCTTAAAAGGAATCAGTGGAAATATAAAATGAGTCCTCTTCCTCACTGAGGACAGCAGAGGCTACAGCCAGGATGACCCATTCTGAATTTAAAAAAATAGTTGACTCTTGCACGCCACTGTCTGAAGCACTCATTGCTCACCTGAGCCCGTGTGGAGCAAGATTTCTGCAAGGTGCTGAGACACAGAAAGGCTCAACACAGAGCTCAGCCCCTGCAGCCCTGGCTGCTGCAAAGCAAGCTGCTCTCAGGCAGGTTACGAGGTCACTTCTCTGCTGTCTTCTGCTCTCAAAGATGAGTGAAAAACTTTTTTGATGCAGCAGAAGGGGACAAAGATTTCTGTCAAGCAAGCACCGAAGGACTGGATCTACTGACATTCTTTCAGGTGACAGGTAGGAAGAATTCAACTGTGTATAGTCCAGCAGTGCTCCTCAAACTTCTGCTACTGAGCTGCTTTGTAGAGAAAGCTGAGGGATATCAATTTTTTATCACAGGGACTTAACCTAAAGACAAAATGACACGGCACAGTGGAAAAGTTCAGAAGCACGGTGGGAAGAATGCTGAAAGAATAAGAGCAACCACAGTAAAAAGAGATTTTCTCCAGGTAGAGGCAATACAGTGTGATTAATAATGGAAAAGGAGAAGGAGGCTCCTCACCTTCTCTAACTCACAGGATGGACACTTTGGTCTGAGTCACTCCTGCTGTAATGCTGAGCACTGGGGAGAAAGTCAGACCATAAATCTTAATATCCTGGCCTGTTCTGATGATCACTAATTTATTCTAGATTGAAGACAAGGGGTTATAAAAACAAATTTATGGCCATTGTATTTATTATAATTAATTTTCCCCACAGTGAAAGCATAGTGATTTGGAAAAAAATTACCTTTCTGGAAGTACCTTTTTTAACAGCCCATTGCTGCATTAAGGTGCCCGGCTGCATCCAGCATTTACGCAGTAAGAGAGCAGAGTTCTTGCACTCAGGAAAGGAGTGATTTCATCAGTCACAGCAAATCCGGATGACTCAACATCCCTGAAGGTCTTTTCTTTCTTTTAAATATCCATTTTGCCCACACACAGATAAGATTGGATATTTCTGATGTCAAAGCAAGACTGACATCCAAAACTGCTTGCTTATGTTTAAATGGATAAAATCATATTTGTTTCTTCAGCAGGTGCATGCCTGCACCAAAGCAACCCAGCACAGGAATACTGATTTATTTCCCTGCAGAACCCCTCTGCTCTCAGCTCCTGAATAATGCCCATATTCAAATAAATGGTGATTACTGCTGAGTCTTACTGGCATCAGCACTGGCTCAGCCTCTGATAAGGCAGAAAAGCGAGTATCTCACAGTGCTCGGGGGAGCTGAGGAGGATAAAGTTACAGAATTTTTGTGCATTGTTTTAGTTTCCAATAACCTTGGTTCTGTTTCTCCCTTCTTCTGCCCAAAAGCAGACTCCTCAAGATATGGACGCTTTCTAATAAAGGAGACATGGACTAAAAAAACCTGAGAAAAGTTTTTAAAATAATCTTCAGGCTGGCAGCTCCTTCCTTACAACAGGCAGGATTGTGCTGTAGCTCCTATCTGTGTTGGGATATATTGAGATACTGATATACTGAGAAAATACACTGATATTTCTTAAACTTTGTACATAAATTACTAAATCTAAAAAACCCAAAAAGCAAGACAGATAAAGTTTAACATGTGGATTGGTGTGGAGCATTTTCTCCCCATAATCTGTAGATTTTGTTTCTCTTCTAAAATGGTGACAATTTCTGGGATGTAAATGTAATTTTAGTCTAGTCCTTGCAGACACTGTTGAAGAGGTAGCTCCCTGTAATTACTTCCTCAATCACTCCCCATGAACAAAGCACTCCAGGCAATGCTAAAAGTCCATTTGATCACTGGAAATACTATAAAATTTAAAACAAGATTATATTAGGCTGCCAAATTTATAACTAATTTCCCAATAATTCCATTTCCTACTAATTTTCAAATTGTGCTTACATGAAGAAACTCAAAAATATTGGGGTTTTATAAGAAGCAGAAAAGTAATGCTGCACTTTAGGAATTTTATTAAAACTTCTACATTAAATTATGTCAGTCTCCCAGCTCTACATTTTTGCAGTGGAGAGAACAAGGTTAAGGGACTTCAACAGATGTGACAGGAAGCAACCAAAATAGCAGGATCCAGATGAGTCTGAAAAATGCCCAAACCAGCAAACACAAACCAGTTTAGATCTGGTGATTGCTGGCTGAAAGTGACACCTAAACTCAGAGCCCTGTGAGTTTCCACCTCCAGCAGCCCCCAGTGCCTGGGGCAGACACAGCACAGTCCAGGTGGGACAAACCAACCCTGTGGAAATCATACTTCAGACAGGTGCCAAGCCACAGACTTCTAGGACTCTGAAGGGTGGGTTAGAAAATCAGTTCCCAGGTGTCCCAGGAAGATCATTTGAGCCAGTTAATTCCATGATAAATGGAATTAATTCGGCCTCAGTAAACATTAAAGATCAGTCCTGACTGCCTTTAGCTAAATAATCAACAGTTAGCATCACAGTTTTTGGTTTGAGTTTTATCTTGTAGATATGACTCCCACTCTAAACATTGTACCACAGCATTTCCAGCTTCCTTCCTTATCCTGAACCTAATGCTAACATATGCTCAGGAAGGAAATAAACACCAAACAGATCTTCGAGGAATTAAAAAGAACAAATAGATCCCAGCCAGTTTTCCTCTTATTACTGTAATATACTTTTTAATCAAATATAGAAAAGACTATTGGCTATGCTTAAAGGTTGCTAAATATCAAAATGTTAGTAAAAAGTTCATAAGAATTTAAAAATAGGAAAAATCCATGCTGCAGGTGGAAATCTTATTCTAATCTAGGTAAGAGAGAAATATTTGCTGTGCATACAGATTTGTGAGTCAGGAACTGGACTGCAAGACAGTTCTATTCTCCACCTAGTTTGATGCCAATTAATTTCCAGCTCCATTTTGCTGTTAATTAGTGCTGTTCAGAGTCCAAGTTTTCCAAGGCACAGATTGCCAGTAACCAAGTGATCATGTAAATGAGGCTCTGTTATTAATGCTGCTAGTTAGGTTGGAACAAAAATAACAGCAGTTTGCAACTTTACGTTTTTAATAAAGCCTTAGTGGAAGAAAAAGTGAAATCATCTGGTCTTGAATGGCAGGACACTGCCAGTTTTCCTACCTATAGTAACTGAGAATCTGCTTTCACTAAAGACAAGCTTATCAGAAACCTTATTTTTTGCAGCGAGTCAATGATGCAAACAATTAATTAATCTCTTCCCAAGGTAGGTGTTTGGCTTTCTATAAAGAGAAAATCAGAAGTTTCATGTTTCTTACCAAGCTACTTTGTGAATGAAAAAAAACCCAGAGAGCTGCAATTCCAAATAAATATCTTTCTATTTGGAAACAAGGCCAACCAACAATGCACTATCCTCAAAAGCACTGCATTATAATAAATAAATAAACTTTTTTTTTCTATCAAAGAGCAGTGGGTTTACCTACAGCCCTTGTATTAGGAGACAGCCCTGGGCATTCTGTGCTGTCTCAGGGTAAGCAGTGGCCATTAACCAGGAGTGCCAGTGCTCTCTGCTGTACTGTGAGAGAGAAGTATGAAGTTTGGTACCTTGCAGAAACACACATCCTTCAAGTGTGACAATTTGTATCTGGATTTTTTTCCCTGTTCTTTCCCGAATAAAATGCCTCAGGATAAGACAAAAGCAAGTTGTCACCAACTATCCCCTCTTTATTCATTTGATCTCAGGATCTCATTTTGCTGTTGGGCTTCCTTACAATTTCCTTTGAATGCAGAGGGGAAGGGTGAACGCTGATCATACGGACTGCAGGGGAGGCTATACCAAATATTCAGAGTATTTGATTTATTTACCTCATCTGCTCTTTATTTAATTGTTAGCCAAGATGACACAGCTTTTAAAGTCAATATGTTAAAGAGCAATTTCAGGCACTGCTCCTCTCACATTATGCCCTGACATTTTAAAAAGCTTTTTCTCTTCGCTATTGCCATATTAAAAAGCCAACTGAATGAATTCCAATGAGGGGCACTTGTTCAAACAAATGGGAGAGAATTCAAATGTTAGATATTGCAGAACGTCTCTGAGGAGGGTCAAAGGCATGAAAAAAGTTGCAAAACTTGACAAATATTTTTCCAGTGGATGATGCTCAGTTGAGACATCTTCCACAGTGGTGTCGGTAACAAGCACGACGTTGAAGTCAACATTTCCTTTTTCGTGTGTGTTCATTAAAAGTGTTCATGGCTTTAAAACATTTGTGTTGTTTGACCTCTAGACAAGAGGATTCAGGGGAAGATTCCTTGTCTACTCTAAGGCAATAGATTCATTTTTCTAGTTAGAAAGTGAAAAGAAAAACTACTGTGAACTTATGTGTCAAAAGTTGCCATTTTGTCACCAAAAGGAAAATAAAAGAGAGGAAAAGGGTGACCAGCACCTGAAAATGTATAAACCCCATTTTCCCTCCAAGGAGAGAAGGGGACTTCTAAATACTCATTTTCCAAGGGCAGTATAAAATCCTGACTAACACAAGTCCAATCCAAGCCACTGAATGAGGATTTTAAAATTCTCCTCAGCAAAGCTATTGCAGGAGACCATGACAAAGCAAACTGATTCATAAGGAGATCAAATATCAGGCCTGTTTTTATGGACTCTCAAAGTTCATACAAGATGGGAACAAATCAGCTGAATTTCAATGCAAGGATTTTTTGTGCACTTCCCCATACCCAGCCTCTCACAAACCCGTGGGACTGATTCTCTCTGAGCCATTCATCTACTTTTGCTTTACATCTGTCTTAATGGAAGAAAGCATCTAACGCCAAGACTTTTATAAATAGCAGCACTTAAATCCAAGATAAGCACAATTCACAGCACTGTACTCAATGGGAATATTCCTCTAAGGCTTTGTAACCTGTGTGTAAAACTGCATTTCAGGCTGAAATCTGGCATGTGTGGATTGCACGAAAATGGAAATCCCTGGTTCTTTAAGAGGACAATTAGATGAAACAAGTAGTGGGTGTCTGCTTACCCAGACAGAAACACCAGCTCTGCAAGTTAACATTTTTTTGCTAAGTGATTACTGTCTAGCATGTACAATATCCATTAATAGAAATTGAGTTCATATTTTTGTGGGAGGCAATAGCCCCAGGCACACTATTAATGAACAGAAGAACAGGGGGCTCTAGACTTGGACTAAGTAGCACTTCCACCCGTGAAACAGTAGAATTACTGAAATAAAAATGTTTCAAAATTAAATTGCCAATATCTGAATATGGCTTGCTAAAATGAAAGCATGAGGCAAACTAGAGAAGGGGCACAGTTGCTCAAAATTACTGCTGATTAAAACCCCAGCATGCCATTCAAATACTGGGAACAAGTAAATATTTACTGTGCTGAAGACTATAAAGGTCTAGGGAATAAGAAAACAAAGCATTCAGATCATATTTCCAGGTGTTTATCTGAAGTTCCTTTCTCTTTGGTGCAAAGGGGTGTAACAGGTCACAGCAACCCATCCACCACCTGTCTGCAGCACTTTTTGCCCTATTGAATGGAATAGTTCTTCTGTAACCTTATTGTATCAACATGGAAATACATGGCCTTAATTTCCACCACGAGGTATACTGACCTATTCCTATTATTTAATGTTTTTATTTCTTTATGCCTTACAAGAGGTAATAGACTAACAAGCACAGTAGAGGCCTATGAGAGATGTTAAACTTCCTACTAACTGTCACAAAAGCAGAAAACCTCCCTGTTAATACTAAAACCCTGAGCTATAGACACAGAGTTACACATGTAAATAACACTTTAGCAGAGAAGTGAAAGCATCATTCTCAATTTCATATTCCTTTTTTTTTAATGGTACAGACAATACTGAAGAAAGGGAGATTTCTAAGTCTTTATTTTATTACTATTTCTAAGATTCTCCCCAAACCTCTTTTTTGCTGCATGCCATTGTGGATGACACTGGAATAACAAGGTACCAACAATTATAAACTCTTCATTCTGCAGCTCTGGCATGGTTGGAGTCCAGTCATTCCAAAGAGTCCCACTGAAGGGAATACAGCTATTTAGGACTACAGGTACTATTAAGTTGCATCAACCAAAGATAGGATTGAATCTTTAGGCCTTAATTTAATGATGCAATTTCTGTTCAGGGGAGTTTTAAGAACAGAACTCCTTTGCTAAGTGCTCTCCACAGTGTGAGACATCATGCAGTGTTGATATTAACACCCAAATGAAGAGTAACTTCTTTCCCAGTGTCCATCATTTAATGCACCATGAAACTTTACTGTCTCTTCCCAGAAAGGAAAATAGAGAGTACCTGGAGCCTGTCAGATCTGCTCCCCATGGTCTGTCACCACTACAGCTGAAGTGCTGAGTGGAAGGAGCAGGGGAGGGCACCTGGAGCCTCCCAGGACTCCTCCTGTTTGCTCCCCTGAGCCACAGCACCCCTGTGTGAGCCTCTCCCCACGGCCCTGGCAGCTCAGAGCTGATCCCCAGCACATCCCACACACCTCTGACCACAGCCTAAAGCTCCTGACTCAGCTCCCACGAGTGGGGTGTCCCATCCCACCCGCCCCAAACCCCAAAGCACACCCCAAAGGCAAAGCTGCTCTGTGTGTGACTGCCCTGCTCTGCACCAAACCTGCCTCTGTGTCAGGGCTCTGCCCTGGCTGCTCTTGAATCGAATGAGACAGGGTCAGAAGCTGCCTGCTGAGCTCTGACACAAGGCTCCTCTCCTCTCGGCATCCTCCCTTTCTGAAGGTTAATAAAAGAAATCCACTTGTTATTTGGTCGTAATTAGTCCTTAAAAGTGCTTTGCAAACACAGCTAATTGATTAAGTAGCCTGGGCAGAGTAAAAGGAGCCTTTTTCATCAGCTAGGCGTACAGAAGAGGAGAGGAAGAAGAAAACAAAAGTACAGATTATTGCTCAGTGAGCATTCTATGCTAATTATGTAGCCTTTTCCACCATCCTGTATGATCTCGTACTAAAAAACCTCTCTTTTTCCCCCCAAAGTAATTTCTATTAACAAAACAACACTCTCAGTCCCTGTTCCAAATCTTAACTCCACAACTCCACTACTTGTATTTCATAGAGATTCAAAATCTCTAAAAGCTGCACCTGCAGGTGCCACCTGCCCTACCCAGGGCTCTGGCATCACCGGGCATCTGCAGAAGGATCCCACACTGGCAGGCATTTAAATCATCCTGGTTTCCAGCTCAGGTCATCCCTTTCTCTGTGTGCATCTAATCAAACCCAACAGTCTTTCCTCTTTTAGCCTCTCAAGTGCCTGTGTTTGGGATTTCACAGTGGTGGTATTTCACACCCAAGGGGGTGGAGATTTTACTGTGATCTTGTTCTGTGTAAGCCTGTTACACGTTTAAAGTTCTGGGCATGAAAGAAGATTTGTTAATTGTTCATCAGTGTGACTCTATCACAAAGCACAGCAGTGACCCCTGACTCGTGCTCAGGAGCTCAGAGCTTCTCACCAGCAGGGCTCAGACACCCTGTCCCAGTATCCCAGCACTGGGGAGGAGAGGAGAGAAAGACTGGGTTGTATTTGCATTTCTCAGTTGCACTCTACATGCCAGAGCACAACGTTGTGACTTTTCAGTCCAGCTGTCTGAAATCTGTATTCAAATGTGGGTTTGTCTCCATGCTGTAAAAGCAAAGCACAGAGCTTGCAAACAACAGAGTCGAGCATCTTCCAGTAGAGAAATGGAAGGGATAGAAAGGATAAAGAGCACAAGGATGACCTGAGGCTGACCCTGACTTCCCTGACCCACACAGGCTGTGCATTTGCCTGTCCATCTGGTATAAATTAGAGCAACCTTGAGGCTCTGGTACCGACTGAGACCCCTCTGCTCTCTGTACCTGTTCTAGCTGCACTTGGTGCTGGTAAGTCCAGCAGAGTGCACTGGATGTGGCCTGGGCAGACACAGTGAAACCCATAAAATCCACTGGATGCCAGGAAGAGTTTGCTCATTAAAACCTGCCCTGGGTACTGAGACTGCCCCACAACATGCAAATTACAATGGAGACACACGAGCTGGCACCTGCTGATGAAAATTTAAACATTGGTACCACTGATTTATTTTTATATTACAGTCTAGAGAGAACACATCCAAAAAATAAATACAATTTTCTATTTCCACTGTTTGCACCAGTATTTGAAAGAACACTAAAGTCATTAATGCAGCACAATTCCTTTTGAAGGCAATAGTATTCTTTCCACTTTTTCTCATGGGCAAGAGCTAAAATACTAACCTACAGTGTGCACTTCTCTGGAATGAAATCTCGCACACATTCCTCTGGAGATTTACAGTGCATACATCAAGAGTTACAAATGGTAAAAGAGAAAATGTGCCTATATTTTCCTATACATGTTCAAATCTTTCCTTTAGAGATATTTAAATCCTCATAAATTGCCCCTTGCATATGAAGCTTTCTTTTTAAATCTTAAGCAAATTCCACTGCTTTTCTACTGCATAATGAAATAGCCAATCATGCTGAGGAGGTGATGTTAAGCTTGCCTGAGCTTGCAGCAATGGTTGGGAACATTTCATAATTCAGAAATGCCACAAAATCCTTCATCACAAAAATTCAATTTTTTTATAATCTCCAGAAGTCTCTAGGATGTATCTAACATTAAAGCCCCAAAACAAGAAACCAAGACCAGATATGTTCACCTCCCATTCTCGACTCCACCCTCATGTAGCTCTAGAAAGCAAATATATTTGGTGTTTTTTCCATTGTTTTGTTTGAAATCTATCCTGGTGTGAAATACACACACACCCCATCTATGGAACTCAGCCCTTTCTCTTCTGCAAATGGGCATTTAGTCCCAGTTTTGTCTAGGAAATAATTAATAGAAGATCAAGCTTTGTTTTCTAGTTTGTTTAGCAGAGAGCCTTTCAAGAGACAGCATGCTATTTATTAAAACACAAGAAATCAAGTAAGAACAGGTAACTCTGTGTGTAATATTCACTGTGAGCAGCCAGCAATGAGGTTGTGGTAGGTTATTTCAGATGTGTTTACTTTGCTTGGCTCCCAACAGCGTTTCCTGTCACCCAGAGCTGCAAACACTTGTTGCCATTTTGCTGAGCCCTTGCTCAGCTCCTGGAACAAGAGGCCCTAAAAGACCTGTAGATGTGGCACCTGGGACATTATTTACTGGTGGGCTGGGCACCTCAATGACTTTAAAGGTATTTTCCAATCTAAACAATTCTATGATTCCATGTCCTGGTCTATGCAATCGTAGAGAACATGAAGGGAAGTAAAGGACAACATCAACTCCAAAGACCTGAACACAGCAAAATATTTGATTCTAAACACACATAATCTTTTTCCTGTGTCCACAGAGACTAAAATTATTTTATAAACCAAAACTGTATACAGTACTCTCTTTATAGCAGTATAATTACTGATATTTACATTGTATCTCTCAGCAAAGAGATTGTGCTCAACAACCATGGAATATTATTTCTTAGACATTTCTCAGAGTTCAAAAATTTAGTATTTATTGTTTTTATAGTCTTCTGTGGAGCTCATCTTGTTAAAGAACCCTCCCCCCCCAAAAAAAGAAAAATGCTTTTGCATTCTGAATACCTTCCACTCTGAAATAATATGAGCCAATAGACCCTTGTCCAATTCCTTTCCAATTCAGTGTGCTGTGAGTTCAAGTGAAAACTGGCTGAATGCTTGTGATCAGCTAAAGAAAGTTCAGCTGGAAACAAGACTCCCAGAGATCAATATTGTCTAACAACTTCATTAGTGACCTGCAGAGCACCCCCTCAGCAGGTTTGCCCCATATCCCAGCTGCCTTTGGAAAAGCACAGAGGGAAGCCAAGGGAGGGGATCCTTTCTCTCTGCTTGGCACTGGTGAGGCCTCCTTTGAAGGATTGCACCCAGTACTGGGCTCTTCAGCCTGATTCTGCACAATACTGTCTCTCAGTGAAGAAGTCAACATTATTAGTTAATTTGGAGGGACTTTAGTCTGTCTCCTAAACCCTCCAAACATTACAGCGACATAACAGGTCTATAGGACATCCTCAAGAAAAGCCCTAACTATGTGCAAAGTGTGGCTGAACCCCAGTTCGTTCCAACACCTCTGTCACACAGATCAGTTGTAATTATCAATTGTAATAATGAATAATGAAATAAAGAGTAATATTTCAGACCACTGGTTCTGCTATTGTTAAGCTCCTACTTTTTCCTGCCTTGCTTTGTTACTGTGAATTTTCCCCATTTAACTCTCTCTGCCATTCCCAAACTGTGAATCAAAGTCTAGCTCCAGCACAACATCTCCTTGCTCACAACCATCACAGAAGTTGCCTACGACTGAAGTGTTCCTTGCCCATAAAATGGGCCCTTGCCACCCCAGGGCCACCTGAGCAAGGACGAGGGGCACCAGGGATGGGTCAGGAGCAGAACCGTTCCTGTTCCTGCCCTGTGCATGTACATTTTGTCAGCCACTGTTAGCCCATGTGTCACTCTCAGTGGTGACAGCACAGCAGCACCAGCACAAAGATGAGTGGCAAGAGGTGGCACGAGCCAGCTGCTGAGCCTGAATCCTGAATATCAGATGTCAGCCGTAGAGAGGCCATGAATAAACGATGTGCAGTCGTCACCCTCTCTCTTGGGAATCACCCAATATTTTCAAATGCTTAACATAAGCACAGTGCCAAGGATGGGATTGTAGATTTTACCTTCACAGGAACCTACTCAACTGCTCGACACTTCCTTTCT
The DNA here is from genome assembly GCA_026261815.1 of Monarcha castaneiventris obscurior. Lineage (NCBI taxonomy): Eukaryota > Metazoa > Chordata > Aves > Passeriformes > Monarchidae > Monarcha > Monarcha castaneiventris. The sequence continues at coordinate 1,700,588 of JAMPIT010000434.1, read as the reverse complement.
GAAGAAAGATGAATCCTCTGTCTGGAAAAGGAGAAGAAATTAAATGTGCTGCCTGAAAGGGGCATATCCTAGCAACTCGCCCTCATGGTGCTGGTCTACCTGGCTGAGTACAATAGCTCACTGCAGCTTTCATCAGTGCTGGTGTAATGGTTAAGCAAAACTGACTTGGTATTTCTGGGGTTCAGTAATTGGATTTGGAGCCTTTAACCTCCAGGTCACAGGGTCAGATCCAGCTCCAGTTCATAGAGTCTGAAAATCATTAGTATCACAGACCTGTTCGTGGCATATGTGAAATGAATGTGTGGCTTCAGCCCAGTTGCTACTGAGAATGAGTCCCTTGTCGACCCTTTCAGCAGAAAAGCAGGGGATTAAAGGAGTTAGGAACACAAGTTGGTTTTTTCTCCAGAAGGGTGGTCTCTCTGGTCAGAGTTGAGACAATTTATCTGGTGAGCTTTTATTGCTGCCTGCTCTGCAGTAGTCCTTATGAGTATAAAATTTCAAGCTTGAGGTCTACATATTTCAGAATCTTTAGGGCTCCTACATTTATTTTGGATAGAATTAAAAAAAAAATAAAATCCACATCTGACCTTCCTTTAAAAATGTGTTCAGCTCAGCTGCATTTGATTCTAGTTTTTCAGAAATCTCAGCAGGCCACAAGTGGCAGCAGCAGTGTAGACTGGACCCACTGAGGTGCCTATATCCATGTGCCTTGCATTAAATTGTACCACTGAAAATGTCAGAGGAAAATCCACAGCCTCCTGTGAGATCTTGGGCTTATGGGAAGCAGAACAGGGAAAGGGAAAGGGAAAGGGAAAGGGAAAGGGAAAGGGAAAGGGAAAGGGAAAGGGAAAGGGAAAGGGAAAGGGAAAGGGAAAGGGAGAGGGAAAAGGGAAAGGGAAAGGGAAAGGGAAAGGGAAAGGGAAAGGGAAAGGGAAAGGGAAAGGGGAAGGGAAAGGGAGAGGGAAAGGGAAAGGGAAGGGAAAGGAAAGGGAAGGAGGAAAGGGAAAGGAGAGGGAAAAGGGAAGGGAAGAGGAAAAGGGAGAGGGAGAGGGAGAGGAAAAGGGAGAGGGAGAGGGAGAGGGAAAGGGAAAGGAAAAAGGGAAAGGAAAGGGAAAGGGAAAGGGAAAGGGAAAGGGAAAGGGAAAGGGAGAGGGAGAGGGAGAGGGAGAGGGAGAGGGAGAGGGAAAAGGGAAAGGGAAAGGGAAAGGGAAAGGAAAAAGGAAGGGGAAAGGGAAAAGGAAAGGGGAAGGGGAAGGGAAAAGGAAAAGGAAAAGGAAAAGGAAAGGAAAAGGAAAAGGAAAAGGAAAAGGAAAAGGAAAAGGAAAAGGAAAAGGAAAAGGAAAAGGGGTGACTCCATAGACATTTATCTAACAGTTACAAACCCTTCCAGTCAAGGAGGAGGTATCAGCCTCGGACTCCAGCAGTTCTCAGCCTGTGCTGGGTTCCCCAGCTCTGACTGCAGCACACACACACAGAGCAGTGCCAGGAGCCAAGGTGAGCGTGGGCAGAGGCAGACCTGCCTCTATCTTGTCAGTGACAATTGCTTTAACCACAGAAATGTTTACAATAACCACTGAGCCCACAGGACATGCTTTTTTTAGCAGATTTTAAAGCCAGCCCTACTTCCCAAAAAGTGTGTAAGCTTTTCAGAACACATGATAAAGTCAAACCTTTACTCCTCAGCACTTCCATGAAAACAAAAACCTCCCCGTCCTCAGATTAAATTCTTAAACTTTACCACACTTTTGTGGACATTTTGGCCTTTTGAAAACCAAAGTTTAAACAACATGGAGAGAAAGCCAGTACAACTAAAATAAAATAAAAAACAAACAGAACTGCAAAGGAGAGGCTTCAAAAGACTTAGAAAGCACTAAAAATTATTTGCCTCTTTCTTTAGAAACCATTCACTGAATCCCTCTTGTAGACAAAACATTCACAGAATCCCAAATGTAGTTCACATGCGTTTGAATACTTGTTTAGTGTGATTTTTTTTTATAACCAGTTTTGAGTTTATTTGTATTGGGTTTGTTTCTCATAAAGCATCTGTTCTTCTGTTTCTTTTTCCATGACTGGCACTCTCCTAGTGTAAATGACTGGACTGACATTTATTGGATTGGGCTTCACATGGAGCACCTGTGAGCAATATGTGCTGTGTGGGACTTTCTTATGCAGCCCTAGTAATTTTAATTGTTTTTGGCATGTTTTTCCTGCCATATACTGTAACTCGACCTTTGCAAATATTCATTTCATTTTGATGCTTATGAAATGAAGTAGACTAATATTCCAGAAGAACAAAGTCCTCTGTTCAGCCACAGAAACAGAGACAGAAAATGTAGTGGCAGCACAATTTTTATGTTTCAACAAGAGGTTCCTAGAATCCTTGGGAAAGAACATGGTGTACCTAGAGAATAATGTAAATATCTGTAGGGAATAAATGGCATGGGGGGAGAATGTGGTCCAAAAGAAAAATGTAAAAATATAAAAAAACCTGAAAAAGGGATCCCTTTATCAGTTATTAGGAAACACAAGGTCTGATTATATTTTTTTTCCTACCTAAGCTTATAGCACTGTTGCAGAACTAAAGAACTACTAAGGAATATTTGGTACTTCTGTTTTCTAGCAATTTTTTTTTTTTTTTAAAGAGCACAGTAATTTTTGCAAAGCCTCTTGAATTCAACTAGTTAGTTATTACTTTTTCTGAGGTAAAACTGAGGTAACTGACTTTTTCTCAGGACACAAAATGAGCTAGGAATAGACAAGGGATTTGAAGTCGAGGGTTCTTGAGTTCTGTTCTAATGGAAAACAATTAGACAACACTGGATTATAACTGGAGAAAGGCATGCAACAGCACTGCTCCAGAATTAATGGAGAGGGTTTCTTTAAGGAATTTCATTCACCACACCAGGTTTATTAACCCTATTAACACACCTTTCAGATTGTTCTCTGCAGTGTGTGGCTCTAACAATAAGAATAGAGAAATATTGGAAAATCAGAGAGTAGGGTATTGTCAGTCAAAAACATTCCAGTTACAGGTTTTGATGATTTTACTTACCTATGGCTTCAAATTATCTAAGGTGGACAGATTTTTAGTTGCATGAAAATAACGATAACCTGAGGATATTACAGTATTTTTAATTCTTTTATTTTATAAATGGTAACCAAGCTCCGGACTCCTTTTTCATTAGGAGAAGAGTAATGGAAGACACTAATTAAAAGCTGTAAGCATCTCCTCAACTAGCAGTTTAACCAATAATGTATTATTTATTAAACACCCTGGCTAGCTGGCACAGGGCTCCAAGGGGTGCAACAATGACAAGCTGATGATGACACAGCTCCTGCTGACAGGCAGTGCTAATGAGCCTTGGCAGGGATCACTCTGCTCCCAGCCACAGGCCCAGGCTGGGATTTCACCACTTGGGCTCCCCAAAAAACACAATATAAAGGAAAATGGGCTCAGGCTGCAAAGTGCTTGTGGCAAATGGAAGGGCTGTGAGAAATCCTGTTCCTCGGAAGGCTCGGGGTGTTTTATATCTGCAATAAGGCTGCTTTATAATGCCATGGCCCTAAAGGTGCCGTGCACTAAATGAGGAGCTGACCCACGATGGTTAGCTCATGAGCATTCAAAGGAAGTTACTTGTTCCTACTCACTCAGCAAGGGCTCTGGGTCAGGATGCAGCTTGTGTCAGGCAGCTGAGCACCCATCATAGCTAACGGCCCATCAGCACAAAATCATCAGCAGCAGCAGGGAAATATGGGGAGCTGGACCCACAGCTGGTGCAAACCAACAGGCCAGAGGGCAGCAGGAGGCAGCTGAGTCACGCTGCCTCATAAGCTCATGGAATATGATCCAAACAAACCTCTTGTAGTTTGCCGTAATTATTACATTTATATGTTTGACCCCATTTTAAATTCGTAAAATAAATTGAAAAATACTAACATCAGCTTTAAATCAGTAATGGTATTAGGCCCAGGATTATGACCTTTTCTTCCTATATGGCTACATTCTGTAAAATGAGATCTATTGGTTTCATTTCCCCAGCACAGCATCCAGAAAAGCCTTCAAGTAGAATTATTGCTTCTATTAAAACATGTACCATCTTCTAACTCTCCCCATTTTCTCAGTTTAATATGAAACAATTGAGAGTTATATCAATACATTAGAAAAGAATTATCTTTATCAGCATCCTCAGAAGTCGTGATTAATGCAACAATCTCTTGCCTCTAACTGAAGATGCCACAGGAGGTACTAGTCCTTCTTGAGCAATTATGTAATTTAAGCTTTGTAGAGTACACATTTTTGCAAAGTGGTCAATAACTCCTGGTTAAGTAAAAGCATTCCTTTCAATTAATACAAGTTTCTAAGTAAACTTACACATACAACAAAAACCACAACAGGCTTGGATTTTAAAGGCACCTGCTTACAACAGTATATTATGAAAATCTGCTTTACTGCACGAACATCCTCTATTAAACCTGCACTGGTGAACACTGTGGGACTGATTCCCCCCTGGCTAGAGCAGATGCAGGATATCATCTGCACACATGCACCCACAGAGATGCTGCTCCTGCACCACAGCAACAGCTGCATCACTTTGGGAAGATGAGGAGTTCAGGGCCAGAATAACACGAACAACACGCAGCTCTCCAGTGATGCTGCCTGCAGCCTGTTAAGTGGCCCAGTTTCTCACCAGAAGGGCACAGTGTGAGAGAGCTCTGATGCAGGACTGCCCTCACTCCGTGCATCCCAGAAGCTCTGTGCACGTAATGCTGGGCTCCTAAGGGTGCATTATTCCCCAAGGCAGCTTTCACAGACTGAAAGGAAACCTTGCAGCCTCCAAACAGCATCCAAAGAAGTTTAGAGCCTACTGACATCCACGCACATCAGGAGAAAAAGTTTGTAGGTAGACCTGGTGTGGCTCATTTTCAGTTTTGAAAACTGAGCCAAAATTGAGAAAATTCTGTAGTTTTTGCACTGAGCCTCTGTGAATTATGTGAATTATACTAGTGATGTATCATCTATGTAGACATGTACAGAAAGAATGAGTATACTCATATGTGTGGGAATGGCAGTGTTAAAAAGAAAATAAATAACCCTGCCCAACTGAACTTTCTTTGTATTTAGCAAGGGACGTTTTCCTCTGATATGTGTGTGAGAGGTTGGATGGAAAGTCAGAGTTATTAGGTTTTATGCTTTTCTAGAGACACTGTCATCGGAGCCTAATAACTTTGTTTCTCTTCTACTCTCTTCAGGGGAATAAATGGATATTTAAAGTTTGGTTGAATTAGTGCGCTGGGGGACTTGGTTATTTGGTATAAATGTGATCCACTTCCACCCTCCCCCCTTCCCTCCTGACTCTTTTCTGTTCTGTAGGTTTTCCAATTAGGAACCCCAGTGACTGAAATCAAGCGCCAAATTACCAGCCTGAGGCTAAACTGTAGCAGCAGCAAAATTCCAATTTTAAAAATCTGATTGAAGAATGTTGGGCTTTATCTATATGCCAATGTATGTCCAACAGGAAGGTTTTCTTCTTTCCTCCCTTGGCCCTGTGAGCAGAGAATCCACTAAAAATACCAAAATGAGATCATATAAGCTGATAGGAAAGCTCACAAAAGGAGAAACTATGAGTCTGTATAAGTGCAGCAGCATCTCTGAGTCACATTTCCTGTGATGAGCCAGAAAAGGTCCCAGTTCCAGAGTCCCTTGCTGTGTACAGGCAGTGGCAGGGTGTCTGTCTGTGCTGCTGGGAGTGCACACAATGCCTGTGTGCAAGGGCTGAGGGGAGGCTGCACCTGAGCTCCTTCACATTGGGCTCCTTTCACATTACAGGCCTCTGCCTGGGTTTTTTAGCAGCCTCCTGTAGTTAGAGTCACTGGCTTCCCATTTTCCCTTATGCAATTCCCTTAATCTGATCTCTCTGGATGAAGCTGTTGTGCCTCACTTTGTGACACCGTGTTAACAGAGGGAAGTCAACTGCCTGTGACTAGAAACTAGAACTCAACTTGCTGAGCACCATTGTGGTCTTTAAAACAGGAAATGCAGAGTCAAAAGTAGGGTTTGGGGTTGGTGGTTTTGTTGGTTTTTTCCTCCAAACTGAAACACTTTGAAAAGACAGAAAGTTCCAGAAAGTGATAGAAATAGGGGAATGTCCTTAAACATTTGTGACCAAATGCTGAGCTAATGGCCCTTTGCCCAATTGTCTTTTCAGATCTTTCTTGCTATCAGAGTGCTATTTATCAGAAGCTTTAACTGATCTTGATACTTAAATACTTTTCTCACAAACCATTTGGAAACTTACACCATTTATGTAAGCTAACCCAAACCAGCACTCACTGAATAACTTTGCAATTAGACGTAATTCTAGCCTAAAAAAATTCTGCATATGGTGAGTCTGTTATGAATGACATTTGCACTAGAGGAAGCCATAGCTGCTTAGCTGGATGCACACAAGTACGCTGTGGAATAGGTATAATTGATATTCAGATCATCACTCAAGGAGTGATCAGTGATAGGAACGTGACCTTCACCCCACCTGGTGAAGAACTTTGAAAAGGGAACGACTGTCATCTGCAGTCTTGAGTCCAACAAAGTATTTCTTACACGTGAATTGTAGCTTCACTCCCAGTACCAGCCTTACAACGACCTTCTCCCGTGGCTCCTGCCCAGGGAGATTCACTGAGGCTCCATTTCCATGACCATTGCCAATACACGCCCCAGTGCTTGCTCCAGCACAAGCCACTCACACCCCTGGTGCTGAAGGCTGCAATTTCACATTTCACTGCAGAGGAGAGGGACAGTGGCAGCCTGGACCAGGACCCTACAAGATCATAATGACAACCAAAGATGAGCTGGACAAGGAGCAACTGTGGAAGCCACATTACTATTCACAAGAGCCTTTTGCCTGCATTAATTTAGACATGTACAGAATCAGAAGGCTCCAGCACGACAAGGGCAGAATCAATGGAAACCACTTTTTCATTTAAAATTAAACTATTGTTGCTTTAAAAGGCCGATTTATTTTTAATCTTGTCCACTCAGTTCTATTAACAGACAACAGGATACAGAGCAGTTCCATATGGCTCAAAATGTTCAATATCAGATGGCAGATTGCAGATTCATGGATCGAGATATTGGGGAGGGCAGGGGGTTATTTCTCTTAGTCATAATGTAAATGTAGAGAAGACAATCCAGTAGCATTTGGGGAGGGAGAGAAAAGGAGAAAAAACAAGAAGGAGTAATTGGGGTCACATCCACTGAGCACAGAGGCATTTCCAGAACAGCGTCCAAGTGAGTCACAGGCAGCATGAGTGAAAAGAGGGGGGCAAGTGATAAAGTAGAACTCATGTGGCCTTTTTAAGCTTTTCTGGCAGAACAAGAAAAGTAATTACACACTGTCTCAGCAAACATCCGTGGCACCACCTGGTGTATTCTCAGAGAAATCCCAAGAAGGGATTTTTCATCTTAACCTTGATAAGTGCTGTGCTGGTACCAACTCTTTGCATTATATGCAATTTTGAGAAGGAATCAGCCTGGGAGCACTGAGTGAAACACAGGCCCTCTGAGATCTGCAAGTGCTGGAAGTCAGCTGGAGAGTGCCTGGGTAACAAGAGCTCCAAAGGAGAGGGAAAGGAAAAAGACTGCTAAAACTGATTCTGACACCATGAAGTCATAAACATATAAAATCTCCTGAGCCTGGCAAAGAGAGGGTGATGACGAATGTCTCCGGTGCCTCAGCCAGTGCCATCTTTCCTAAGGCAACCCTGGGCCTTGTTTCTGGCTGTGTGTGCCACAGCTTGCCCCTTGCTCTGCCTGCCACCTTCCCAAAACTGGCATGCCTCTTCCCACGAGGGTTCAGCAGCCCCCTAAGCAGGGTCCAAAATACATTAATTGCTTCAACAAGTAATTATGGTTCCTGAATTCCTGCACTACCAAAAGTAACTAACCCCTAAATAAATTCCCTGAGCTCTTTGTGCTGGGTCTTAACCCATGAAAAAAACTTTTGCCATCATAATTACCCTGACTGGGGCAGCATCAGCCTGAAGACACTCCTGCTCGCTCACACCATCAAACAAGTGAGCAGCTGGTCTGGAAAGGCTGATTCCTGTGTAATTACCTTGCAGTGGTGTTTCTTTGGACTGATTGGGTGGGATGGTACCAAGAGAGTCAAAATTAGCACACAGTCCACTCCTTATATCAGAGATATCCCAAATTAAGCTTCAGGAAACTGATTGGCTTCTGCATTTGAGACAAGCACATGTGCATGTGCAGACATAAATACATGTGTATATATATATATATATATATAAAAGTATTTCTTTAAATAAAGTGTATTCGTGAACAGATGAATTTGTGAATCAGGTCACTTGGATGTTAGCCAGAATGAATAGTTTTGGCAGGATTCTTGGGCTTGAAAACAAACAGTAGTGCCTTATTAGAACTCCAGCAGACACTGTATTGCAAACACTTGAACGAGTTTTTGCACAGGCATAAGATTGAAATATTGTGTTGTGTAACAAAACACCAAATTACCAAGGAAGTATTTGAAATGAACTTACCCATTTCTGAAGTAAAGCATCCATTTTTCATCCTCAAATTTTATTTCAGGCCCCATGCTAAAGAAAAAATAAAAATACTGCAAATTAGACATTGGGAAGAGATGTTACAGAAAGAATAAAAAGAGAATTTTCCTGATGGATTCCTTAATCACATACAAGTCACTGGTGAACAATAAAATACATTGAAGATTGCTGTAGAAATTAGGTCTTGACCTGAGTTGTTGAAAAATAGTTCAAAGCAAATTGAAAACATAAATGGATTTGTGTGGGGGGGTTTCCAACAATATTTCAGAATAATGAAGACAAAGTCCATGTCATACCAAAGGCTAACGTTAAAATTAATGTTACCACCTCTATAAAAATAGATAAATTGCTTCACATCTAGAGTGTTGTATCTAATGCATGATATAAAGCCACTAGAGACTAACATGCACAAAATTCCCCTCTTTTCAGCCTAAATGATGTCCAGGTCGTTATGACACCTGGCAGCCAAATCAGAGAAATTCAGAGGTAAAATTGGCTTTCTGTGCCTTATCTTTTGTGCTTGGAACCTTAAGATTATATAGAGAAACTATGGGATGAGCTTACCTAAACTTATATGCTGAACATGATTTAAATCACTTTGAAACTTTTTTTTATAGTTCTACCTGTATTTTTATATGTATAAATTACACATCTACCTGATGTACCTGGCCAAAATCTCCCCTCACACTAGCATATACCTGGAATTGCTCTCCTTAGATTGCTGAATATCTCCTGTTTGAATGGACTGAGGCCAGAATTTGATTCATACATGTTATTTGGATTATACTTTATTTGAAACTAAAGCATAAACAGAATTACCCAGTCTCTGTGCTTTTAACTTGTCAGATAACAAAATCAGTATTTGTGCTAGATGAACATGGCTACTATCTCAACCAATCAGCTGGATGAATTGATAGAGGCTTTTTTGCGTGGGCTCTTTTTTGTTTTTTCTTCAAAAGCAGTTACTTCTAAATGAAACTAGCACTCATGAAAGGTGATAGGTTCATAGTTATGGGGTCAAAACAGGATTCAGATTTAGCTCTGTGCTATGGGTAGAGAGAAGGCAGCAGCACTGCCCTCCCCACAGACTCTGCTCCGAATTACATTTCAGTGTGTGGTAATTTGTTGTATTTTCACACCCACATTCATGTTCATAGTGGGTGAAGAGTAGAAACACACTTTTAATAAGAATTATTACAATTAATGGTATCCTGTCCATGGTCTGCAAAGGTTGAGTGCTACTGTAATACTTCACTTTACATGGCAACATCATTTATAGTCCCTGGGCATAAGACTCAGGCCGGAACTAAATCCTCCATCCACCCATCACTTACAGGTGCTTCAGCCCCAGCATCTCTTTATTTCAGTCATGAAAACACTCGTCTACAGAGCAATCACTCATCCTTAGACTGACACTGCTGCATCAAGCAATTTATATAAGCCGATGCTGTAATGACATTTCTCAGACTTGGATTTTATGGGTATTTCTTTTTTTGAATTTGTGAGGGATAGAGAGGACTAAGATGGGTGGTTAAATTATTAAACTGTCCTCTGAATACTCGTGTTTCCAAAATGCCTTAAACAACATTTTAATCAATACAAAAGTGAGCTGGTTTCAACTGCAGGAAAACTCCCAGGGGCAGTAGCTCTGCCTGTGCAGAGCTTATTTTCAAAGCTGAATATGCTGGTTGCTAACAGAATAAAACTGCAGAAAACATGCAATCCGCCTTTGTTTATCGTTCTGGTAGATCTCCTTTTTGGTACGTTATCTACTTTAATGGTAAGAGATACCAAATAAAGCACCTTGGACATGAGTCCTGGATACCACCCTGAGCAGCAGAGCCCAAGGGACCGAGGTGTGGCACAACCTGCCCTGGGGAGCAGAGCTGAGCTGCCTATCCCTGGGGAGCAGAGCTGCCTGTCCCTGGGGAGCAGAGCTGAGCTGAGCTGTCCTGGGGAGCAGAGCTGCCTGTCCCTGGGGAGCAGAGCTGCCTGTCCCTGGGGAGCAGAGCTGAGCTGAGCTGTCCTGGGGAGCAGAGCTGCCTGTCCCTGGGGAGCAGAGCAGAGCAGAGCTGCCTGTCCCTGGGAGCAGAGCTGCCTGTCCCTGGGGAGCAGAGCAGAGCTGCCTGTCCCTGGGAGCAGAGCTGCCTGTCCCTGGGGAGCAGAGCAGAGCTGCCTGTCCCTGGGGAGCAGAGCTGCCTGTCCTGGGGGTCAGGATGTGTCTCAGCACACTGTTCCATGCAGGGAATTTGGCCTTTTCTACCCCTTTAAAAGCCAACACCTGCCTTATCTTAAAAACAGATTCAGGAGAATACAACACCAAAAGAAAACCACAACACCCAGATATGGCCAGTGGCTGTCGTTCTCTTACACCTCACAGGGAACTCACTTGGGTTCAGGTGAGGCCACTCTCACTCTTTGCCTCTTACTCCTCTTTCACACTCATTTTGTTTCATCTGCATCTTCCCTGATTTACATTGACAAATAGAAGTTGAATTAGGTTCCTTCAGTGCTACTGATGAACTGATTACTCCAGTAAAAAAATTCTGCTTGTCTCATACCCAAATGAAAAGCAAGATCATTCTCTCTTTTGAAAAAATCAAAACTGGAATAGGAAAGAAGGACTAGGTTCATAATAAAGCTTTTCAAATATGAGCTGCCTTTAAGTCCTATTGCACTGTAATTCTCAGTGCCAGGGCCTTACTGCCTGAAAGCAGTCTGCACCCAAAGCACAGGCAGCCAAGCAGATATCAGGTTTTTCATAGATCTTTCCCTGCTGTCCCCCTTGTTCTCTCACACATTTCTCTATCACTGGACATATTTCCTTCCTCTCCCCATGAATTTTTCTGTTTTATTCTTGTACCATCCTCTCCTCTTTTCATTTCTTGTACAATGCAAAGCTGTTCCTGTCCCACTAGAGACTCTGGCCCTTGTGTCTGTGAATTTCTTCTCTCTTCTAGTACAAAGAGCTGTAAATTTTAACAGGCACAACATAACCAGACTGTTTATTCTCCCTGTTTCTCTCTGCTTTTACAGAACTAGAGGCAGCAGGAAACAAAACAGAGGCCTTCATCCTTTGCATTGTTTGGCCAGGCAGTCCTACAAGATCCTATAAGGAGAGGTTGAAATCCCAGTTACAAACATCCTGCTCCAATTATTGAAGACAGAGGTGCTGCTGTAATGCAGACTGGTCATCAAGTGGCACCCACTTTTTTTGTCTGGTACATTTTATTGAACTGAGTGGACCCACAGAGACCTACCTGAGACATTTTTTACGTATTTCAGGCAACAAGTCTAACATAACTTTGTGGGATTAATGCTTTTGAAAATGTGGATGTCTTGGGCTTTCACTCAGGCTTCCCAAAGCTCACAATACCAAAAACTGAAAACCACAGTGATTGCTGTGAGCGTTATTTCATTGTAGCCAAGGATCAAATCTGCCCTCTATTAATAATTAACCCACTCCTGAAATCCTCAAGGTGAGGATCCAATGGGGGGCAAGTGAGCATCAGATGGACAGAGGTATTTGTACCACTGTAGTGACAGAAAGAAATCCTCCTTTGAAATATTAACTTGACAAAGCTCACAGTGCAACAGATTCATACTGACTCAGCCCATAGTTAACAGATTTATCCCTACAGTAAAGTGTGCCAGAGGAAAAGGGAAAACATCAACCAAGTGATTTTAAAAATAAATAAGGCTTTGATTTTTAACAGTGCTAAAAGGCTTTAAATTCACACATTGCTGCCCTCTCCACCTTCAGTACTGCTGAGTTCATAGAACTACCTCATACAAACTTTAAGCATACAATAAATATTTAAAAAAAAACCTCTACAGGGAATAATGTTTGTTCTGTCGGCGCTTCACGGATTGTTTTGTGGCATCTACAAATAATGAATGATTAGAGCACAAACAAGAAAAATAATTGACTTTAAGGCATAAACAGCTGCACTTAATTCTGGAGGAGTGCCCAGAACTGCTGTTTTGAAATCCCTCTGCATTTTCCATGATAAATATGTTACAGAATCATGAAACAAAGTCTGCAAACAAATTATTCCTACTTATCTCCTATGTGTCATTCTCTTGTGCGTGTTTATTCTGCCCTGTTAGTTTGGCACTGTCGCCTAGGTGCAGTGCTGTATCACTGGGTTTTATGAAGTAATTACAGCTGGAAACAAGTTTTTTAAACCTGATTTACATCCTTCCAAAACCCCCATAAATTCATAACAGCCTAAGCACTTCTGATTTAGCTCTATGGCCACAGAAGACATTTTCTACCACACTGGATTTGGACAGAAAGTCTCTAATCTGGTAACTCAGATATACCAAGTTATATATCCTGTGACAATAATCCAAGTGGCCCTCAGATTCCTTGCCTCATTTGTTTGGATCCTTGAAGCTTTCATTCAGGCTGCTGTGTTGGAAGAATAACTGGTTCTGTCTGTTTTTCATAGGCTTTTTTAAAAGCTGAAAAAGGAGAAAACTTAATATCTAAAATATTGCTACAGTCTCTACTGTAAGCTTTTACTAAAATTAAATTAGATGATACAAGGAAAGGTCAAAATTGAAATGGAGTCAATAAAAATCATTAGATTAACAGTGATCCTGAACTGAATCACCATCTAGCTGATTCACCAAATTAATACAGCCAGTCACCAAACAAAATGTACAGCACCATCAGCCCTTACAAACCAGCACTGTCCTATAGAATTTAAGGAGGCACTGCTCATTTAAAACCTGTCCCAATGACGTCACTCTACTTACAGCAATCAGTCCAATCAGTTGAACCTTTTTGAATTTAAAAAGAGCCCATTTTCTGCCTCAAAGGATGCATAAAATCCTGGTGTTCCCACATGGTTAGCAGCTAGCTGATCTGTAGCTGTCTGGCAAACTGAATTTTGATACAATACCTGTCATAATCGTGTTTATTTTAATGACACTTCCTCTGCCCTCAGGATGACCACATTATTTCTTTGAGGTTTAGGTATAAGGAAAAAGAAAAATGATCATGGCAAGTTTGAGGCAATGAGAGGAAAATGCACGCTGGGCTCACCCACCACACACCAAATCCCTCTCACTGAGAGAGGGGCTCCCTCTGCCTTCACCTGCCACCAGAGAAAGGCTTGGACAAGTACAGAAATGTGTATTCATCTCTCTGTAAGAGCTTTAATTCATTAGTCAGCCTAACAGAGTCCCATCTTTCCAATGGTCCCATTTCACAATAGTCAATAGTCAATCTTAGCATTGTTTAGACAAAATCTACCAAGTCTCTTTATCAACAGCACATTTTGGCTTCATGATTGGATGATAAAATGTAACAGCTTGTGGTATATGCCTTCAAAAAACCTTAGCAAACATCTTGCGAGCAGGGAAAATGGCAGAATGAAATGGATAAAATTGGGTAAAACATCAGCCTTGTTTCAAAGTCCAATATTGGTGTATTTTCTCTGTTCCTTGAAGGTCTTAATTCTAAGTGCTCATATGAACAACACTGAGGATTTAACTGAATTCCTCATGTGCTTAAAATTATTAAAATCCTCACACATCTCGCTGGATTGGGGTTTGATGTTCCTAGAAGCTCACACGCCCCCTGACCACTGAGCAAGCAGTGGGCATCTTAAATACAGAGATCTGATCTGAAACCAGACTGAGCCAAAATCAAAACCAAACCAAACCAAACTAATATTTAACCAGTATAATCCACCGAATGCAAAATGATTTGAAAAAACAGCCCAGAAGTTTTCAGTCTCATCCAGGCTTTAAATTGGATCTCCCCAAACCTCACAGGTGCAAAAGAACACCAACCAGTGTTCTTTCTACTTTTCTACTATAGAAATATTTGGAGCCACAAGTCCGTTACATTGCAGACAGAGGTAGATAAAATTCTAGAAAGATCTTCCACAAGCGAGTAAATTTAAAAATTTTGGAACTGTAGAAGGTTTTGTCATGAATCACATTGGCAAATCACTGAAACTTTTCATTACGAGAAGTTCAGTTGTCTGGTATTTAAAGAATATTAAAATATTTTGCGGGTTATGATTGCTAATACAGGGTTGAAACACTATGATTACAACTTCTTGTAACTGAATGCAGTTTCAGAAGTTGAATCAGACAGTATTGTTTGACTTTGTTTAGACTTTTTGCTATGACTGAATGAAAGTATCATTTCAATTTATCCCCAAACAGAATTTCAGTTTTTGCATGACACTGTTTTTCTTTCACTTTCCTGTTCAGAACAAGAATTCTACTTTTTGACTACCTTTTTTTTTTCCTTTGTGGGGGCAGAAGAGCCATTGGAAATAACGTTAAATCCTCTGAAACCAGGGAAATACGGTATTAGAGGACGATTTTTATCTAAATATTCCAATAATGCAGGTATTATGGCAAAAATTACTTTCTTTCCTATTTTCTAGTGTGCTGTCACACCCCATTCCATTTTTTTTCCCATTAGGGGCTTCCAAGCTCGGGTGCTGTAGGAAGGAAGGCAATGTAAAGTAGAAGGGAGCAGCTGCCAAGGCAATCTTGATGAATAAATTACACCCCTTGTCCCTCCAAACCTTGCGTTAGGCAGGTAAAGCCCCACAGCACGGCTGCTGCAGGGGAAGGGCAGGGCTGGCACACCCAGATAAAACCCAGAGGCTGTGGCCATCTCTGCTGCTAGTCTGGCACCCTGCAGGATGGGCACTCCTGTCCCTGGCAGTTGGGGTCTGACACAGGAGCTGGAGCTGTGGCACCCAGCAGCCGTGGCCTCCCCACTCGTGTTCCCCTCCAAACCCCTCCAGCAGGGTCCCCTCTGAGAGGTGCCCCCAGCAATGGTCAGCTCCAGGTGCCAAACGAGGAGCTGCCCCTTTGATGCCTTAGGTTTTAACTTTTATATTTTACAATTTCTGTACTGCTCAGAGTGTAACTCTGCAGTTCCTTGTAGCCTGGAATTTCTGCTCTCTCGTGCTGGGCAGACACAACAAAGCCTCTCCAGGCTTTGCCTTCAAGGACAGCCAGGCTCTTCTAGGCCCAAAATGTGTAACCCAAAGCCTCTAAGTGGGAGCAAGCTGAGGGGAATTACATCATTGAACTGGGGCTTTAATTGGAGAATTAACCGTGGTATGCAAATGAACCAAACCTATAAAGGTGTGAAGAACTCGTGACCTGGGGTCCATCTTGGGGTCCATTTTTTTGGAGGCAGCCTCTGGCTCCCCCAGGGTGTGCCTTGAAGGCTTTCAAATAAACACCGACCTTTATTCCCTTCCTCTTGTCTGGTCTCTGTTTCTAGGTGGCTGCAGAAGGCATCACCTTTCAGATGGTGTTCTCAGCTTCCTACAAAACCAAAATCCCACTTTGCTTACGCCATGCATGTGCTTCCAGCACGTATGTGCACCAAGAGGAAATGTTTACTTCATAGATGCATATGCACCTAGATTTTTAAATATATAATGACTTTATAATAATGACAATCCAGTTGTGAGTTTAGTAACACTGCTTACTAAGCCATGTCTTGGAATTTGCTCTTAGCAGTGCAGCAGCTTCTGCTTTAGCCCAGGTCATGGCTCTCAGGGGGAGACACAAGAGCTCAGCCCCAGCTCTGTGTCAGTGGAGGCCAGCAGAGTTTGCCTCTGGCCACCTTTCAGCTGAGCAGCCCTGGGCACGGCTGCAATCCTGCTGCATGCTTTCTTCAGCTGTGGTTCACAGTCATTCAGTGAAACTTGAACAACCTGAACAAAAATGCATTTGGAAACAATGCCACCTGCAGCTATAACCCCTCTCTGCTGCTTGTGGGCAGGGGTTTGGTTTGTGACACAACACAATATGACATAAAATCTTATGAGATAAAAATCCTGTGGTTGGGGCCAGCTGGAGAATCATGAGGCACCCCCAGCTAGGGTATTTCTGAATGGATACTTAAATTTTATTTCAGTTCTGAAGACTCTCATAGATAGAGAGAAAAGGCTGGTTATTAGCCACAGAAAAAAAATTGGGTAGGAATCTACGTAGCACACAGCTTTTCCACTGAGGGAGAATAAATTAGGTTAGTTTGCACTTTGTCTGCCTTCCAGACAATATATTCTACAAGAAAACTGAGGATAATTTGTCTAGAATATATTATTCATATACAATTACGAGGTATTAAAATGATAATGTTGTTAGAGTCTAAGGATCTAAACAAAGTATGTAGGGAGATTTAATATCTTTTTATTAGACTGACATATTTAGAAGAAAACAAACAAGATTTCAGGAGCTCCAGACCATCTCCAATGATCTGAGGAATTGTATGCCACAAAAAGTCTGTCTGATCTTCCCTAACTATATCAGTTAGGCAAATAAAAGATATTAACCTGCCTCATAAACCTTGCTTCACTTAAAATACTGAAAAATTGTGCTCACATGGGTTTATGCTAAGATATGGAAATGGCAAGAACAGAGAGAAGAAATAAGGTTAAGAGCAGGGATATTTTTCAAACAATTTATGCTAATATTCTCCTAAATTCCAACATGAGCTTCCAGCAAAGCTGCAGTATTTTCAGTGAAACAAAATTACTCACGTGGAGACTGAGCAAATTCAGTGACTTGGTTATTTCAAACAGGCTTTGTATTTCATGCCTGTAAAAGATTTCAACTGCCTGGTAAGTAAAAACAGCTGATTTAAGGGCACAGTGCCTCACCCAGGCAGCCCTGCCTGTAATACTTAGGTAATCATTCAAAACTGTTATTTATTCCTGGGAAGCAATGGGGATGGACATAACTTCCTCTGAAGGAGGAAAGCAGCACTTGCCTGCTCTGCCAAGTGCAGCCTCTGCTCTCCCCAGAATCATGGACATTTATCATCCCAAAGTGTCTGAGTTACTGTGAAGGACAACCTGGATGTTAGCAACATTAAATATTGCATCCCTCAGAGCAGTCCCCACTATGTCTGTGCTACAAATGCAGATGAATGTACAGCAAAATATTTTTACATCAGCCTCAAACACAGAACAGTGGTGAACCTAAAGCACCAACACACTTCTGAAGCAAAAAGAACTCTGCAGCCCAGTCAGATTTGGCATTTACAATAAATACCATGTAAGCACCTTCAGTAGGAACCATGAAGAAGTTGCTGTATGCTACTACTAAGTTCTTTCTGTGTTTGTCAAAGTACTGAGGGGAGGCTGGCCAGGGCCCAAAGTGCCACCCTGCTTGGCTCTAGCAGATATTTGTTGAAGACAGAATCCACAATGCACAAAGAAATGTCATACTGTTTTTTCTGCAGTGCCTATGCATCTGGCTTCATTTGACTGATGCTTAAAAAAAACCCTGGTTTTCCTCCTTTAAATAGAGAGAATGGATCAGACCAGCAGTTTGAAGTATTTACGTTAATTGAACAATTTTAAGAAGAGCTTCACTATAAATAGCACTGCTGAAATAATCTGACTCAGTTGTCACCCACATAATAAGGATGTTCTTATTTATATTTTTTCCAGACATCTAAATTGCTGCCAATTCTGAAAGTAATACTGATGAAAAGAGGAAAAGGAAAGGATTGTGTTAGATGTACATCAATGACAACATCACTATATCCTATTAGAAAATGATTAATTTGGAAGATTTGAAATTAATTTAAGTAGGGTAGAACACAGGGGAATTCTGGTTCTCCTACAGTCAAATCTTGAGGTTCACCAAGCTTGTTATGGATTCAAATCAAGGCCACCTGACTTGGCTGCTCCTGAGCTCCTGCTGATGCCTTCTCCAGCCACCCAGAAACAGAGACCAGACAGGATAAGGGAATAAAGGTTGGTATTTATTTGAAAGCCTTCAAGGCACACCCTGGGGGAGCCAGAGGCTGCCTCCAAAAATGGACCCCGAGATGGACCCCAGGTCACGAGTTCTTCACACCTTTATAGGTTTGGTTCATTTGCATACCACGGTTAATTCTCCAATTAAAGCCCCAGTTCAATGATGGAATTCCCCTCAGCTTGCTCCCACTTAGAGGCTTTGGGTTGCACATTTTGGGCCTAGAAGAGCCTGGCTGGCCTTGAAGGCAGAGCCTGGAGAGGCTTTGTTGTGTCTGCCCAGCACGAGAGAGCAGAAATTACAGGCTACAAGGAACTGCAGAGTTACACTCTGAGCTGTACAGAAATTGTAAAATATAAAAGTTAAAACCTAAGGCATCACTCCAGAAAGCTCCAGTCCTGTCAGCTCAGGAGTTTTCCATTTAATGCCCACCTTTAGCAGCTACCTGACCAGCAGCACTTGTCTGTACAACCCTCACTATCTGCAACAGGAAGTCATTGTTTAAAGACCATCCCTCAATTCAGCATTATCAAAGTGCAAGTTTTCAACCAGGCTTCTTAACAAGCCCCTGAAATGCTGCCAGGCCTTCTAATCCAGCAGCAAGTCTTGTCAAAACATGGTGACTTTGGACCAAAAACCCCCCTCGTGCCCCAGAATGGGCTCATTTGGCTGGCGAGGACGCCCGAGTACTTCTAATTGACAAGGAGGGGGAGGCAGAGAAATCCCACAAACACAAATTATTGAAACCCACACAAGTGAAAAGATGCAAGCTGATGTGGGAGCAGGCACCAAATGGAGCTATTGAGATGAAAGAATGGCCTCGAATGAGCTCCCAGAGCTCTGGATGTGCTCGGAGGCAGGAGGGCTGAATAGAGGGTGTTTGAGCCGTGCCCCGGGCTGGGTGTGCACATCAGCACAAGGGACTGGGAGAGCAAAGGCCACAGATCGAGCATTAAACACTGAAAACAAACTTCTTCCTCCATCTTTCATTAATATCTCAAAATAGCTGGAAAGAAACAAAAAAAAAAAAAAAAAAAAAAAAAAAGTGGGGGCAAAGGCAGAAGGATGTTGGAATTAGGCAGAAAAGGCCTGAGATGCATGCACAGACTGCACATGGGACCATGAAATTCTGGGTTTAGCTGCACAGATTATTTCTGACAGGCATAGAAATAGTCTGTAGTGCAAATTGTATGGGATGGAAGGGTTTAAGGGCCCTGTCTGGGTCGGGGACACACGCTCATGAGCACTGCTGACCCCAGGCTTCAGCTCAGAAGGACCCTGCAGCTCCAGCAGTACAACAGCCTCCCTCAGGCTTAGAAAAAAGCTCCTGTTGCTAAGTGCAGGCTTGCTGGCAGCCATCTATATGCACTATTTGCCAAAAGGTGCCTTTTCCTCTTTTGACTTATTCAAACTTCTGTAAATTAACAGCTAAAAATGCCCTGCTTTTCACAGGTTTTAATTAACATTGCTTTCTCCCCGCAGGAAGAGGAATATTGAAAATAGCCTGAAAAATGGGTCCCCTTGTTGCCAGGTGAGTTTCTCCAACACACCCAGCCTTGCTAATGAAGTGAAACTCCTATCTTCACTTCAGGTGGTAGCTAATTAGTATATTTTCTTAATTAAAATGCTTCTCCTATCGAGGTATTCTTCAAAAAGGCCAAGGAGGGCATTTTGTTGCTATGACCACTTAAAATCAAAATATCTTATTAGAGGAAGGGGACATCTGCTCTGGGTTTCAAAATCTCCTGGAAACTTGCTGGGAACATTGTGTGCAAGTCTACAACAGCGACTGAATTGATTCAAACTCCAAGAGTTTCAAGACCAAGAGGTTTAAACTACAGAAGGCTAAAACCTCAGCTCACAGAGCAGCCCACGGGAGAGGTGCCACTGAACAAAGTCTGTGGTGTGTAACTAAGCACTGTCTATGATTCTTTGATCCTACTGTCACATACACACCAGTTCAGGGCCATTTACTTTAATTTCTGCTTAAAAGTAGATTTAAGCCCTCAAAAGTGTCTGACTTTCCTTTCAAACTGATCAAACTTTCACTGATTTTAACATCTACAGATCCCTAAATAGTAACTGGCTCCAAAGTGATTTCATGGCTTCATAATTAGCATGTTTCCAGAGCTCTTATAAATGTTAACATTGCCACAGGTCTTTGAAAGTCCAGATGCTGTGTTTTGGCTGCTGGGCTGTTTGCTTGACCACCCTGTTTGGCATCTCTGTTCTACTGACCATAGTTCTTGGTTAGGACTTTCAGCAGAATGCATTTAAAGGTTGGGAGAGGTGGGAAGGGGTTGCATTGGAGGCCCACTGAAATGAAGGCTGAAAGAGGATGATGGATTTGCTGTATTTTTACTTCATACATCTTCTGCATCTTCAGTGACTATTCCCCTCCCTCCATTTCTCTCTGGAAAACTGTGTACAGAGCTATCCTCAAACTTTCAGCTGAGCACAAAAAAAAAAAAAAAAAGTGAACTCCAGCATTTTGAGTCATTTGTAGGAAGAAATATCAGCTTTTCTCCTTTTTTTCATTTTCCTGTCAATGGTGTTCAGATAACATAGAAACTTGAGCCTTTCAAATGTTGCAAGTTGAAAGCATCTCATTCTGCTTTTACCAAGTTTGAATCTCTCTCTGATTCCTGCAGAATGGGAAGTAGGAGAATGACACTCTGCTTCCATCTGTCTCATTGTGTCTGAGAGTGCAGAAAGGAGCTGTCACACCAGCAGCTCTCCATCACAGCACTGAGCTGGGGTCACAGCCGTCTTTCACCTATTAAAGATAATTCCAGGCTTTGTCTGCCGTGTGGAGTGTTTCCTTCCCCTTTCTTTTTAGGTGTAATGTATAACCTTGTCAAAGAGCTAAATATACTGCAAGTTCTCACAAGAAACAGAGACGTGTCAGGGACTGAATCTTTTCACACTGACTTTATAATAAGTTTCCGTTTTGGGGGGGTTTTTTATAACAATTTCATGACTTGCAGAAGCAGTTAATTTTCCCCTCTTGTACAGTAGCTCAGGGTTGTGAATCAATTTGTTCTTGCACATACATAGGTGAAATTATAACCCTACTGAAAAATCCTACTCCACTGGGAGTTGTGACTGACATCTTGGGAGAGCAGACGTGGCTTCCATTGAACATTAAAATATGAGGGGATTTGTTTAAATTCCAAATGTGTGAAAAACCTTGCCATTCAAAAAAGGTTTACTGACCTGTCCCACAACAGGAAAGGACTGTTGAGAAACAGGTATCTACAAAATAGAAATGCCAAATATCTAGGGAGAAATTCATAGTTATGTCAGAGATCAAGAAGAGAATTATCTATCAGAAATATGTTGCTTTTAAAAAAGGGAAATTTATTAATTTCAACAAAACAGAAACTAAGTTGTAATCAGGATCCTGAACAACTGCCCATCTTTCACCCTCAGTCCTGGCAGAATTCTGGTGAATTTTTGCAAGAGGAATTGAGAGATTGTTAAACAGAGCCTCCCGGGTTCCCATGCCTGCATGGTAGAAGTCTGGGAAATAACAAGAGGCCTGAGGGTCTGTCGGTCCTTCAGGCTCCCTGCAGCAGAGGTGGGAAGCTCTGCATTCCATGACAGAGATGTAGCTTGCAACCACAATGCCCAGGTCCCTCCGTGATGATGCACCAAAATGAAGTTTTTTTCTTTAGATTAGGGATTAGAAATTTGCATTTGAAGCATCCAGTCAGGTGAGTCTCCTGACTCAGCAGGGAATGAGATGTGGGAAAGAGGCAACAGTGGAGGATATGAGAGGTCTATAAAACCTGGCTCTGCACAGCAAAGGGGGGGAAATTGCCTGCTCCAAGCACGTGTTCCAGTGCCAGAGCTGGTGCTCAAGAAGTGAACCCCCTCAGACCCGTGTTCAAAACATAGGAAAACATGGGTAGCGGAGAGAGTTTTTAAGCTCGAGCCTCACATTCCTATGATGAAGTCACATTTCCCATTTACTACAGAAGCCTTCTATTTCCTACATTCATTCCTCACTCCTCCTCTCTTCTTCATTATCTTCTCACATAATTCTGCAATACAATCCTGCCCCAGCGTTCCAAAGAATTTGCATTTGAACGATGCAGTCGTACATACGGCACTGTGTGTGATACATCTGTGCTGTATAGCAGCAGCCCTCAGCAGCCCTCCCCAGAACAGGGTTTCAGAGCTAGGATGGCAGCAGTGAGGGGCTGGCTCCTCTCTGAATCTGTAGGAACCATGCAGCATGAGTGAGAGCACTCGAGGATACGGCGCTGGATGAGGAGCATGTGCCTGCCTGGCACCACCTGTGGTGTCACAGCAAATGTGTCTCCTCAAGCTCGGAGCTGCTCCAGGCCCTGAGCTCAGCAGGGGTGTTTCTGTTCAGGGGCAGACACCTCCTGCTCTGCACCGGTTCCGTGATCCCGCAGGCGCTGCTGAGCGCCTCAGCGCTGTGATTGCTGTCACATCTCAGTCACTCAGCCACAGAGGAGCAGGTGGGTAGAGCCCAGGACGTCCGGTCCATGTAACCAAAACTGCACAGAGATGCAAATCATACAGTGATCAGCTGGCTCGGTGCATTCCAGAGCCCTCTCTTGTCAGCAGGCCCCTTGGGCAAGAAGCCACGCAAACATACAGCCTCCAACCATGGCTGGGACAGGGCCCCTGGTACTAACCTTGTACTAATAAATCAGTTATTGCTTGCTTGGAGAGTGATGCCTTCTCCAGCCACCTAGAAACAGAGACTAGACAAGAGTAAGGGAATAAAGGTCGGTGTTTATTTGAAATCCTTCAAGGCACACCCTGGGGGAGCCAGAGGCTGCCTCCAAAAATGGACCCCAAGATGGACCCCAGGTCACGAGTTCTTCACACCTTTATAGGTTTGGTTCATTTGCATACCAGGGTTAATTCTCCAATTAAAGCCCCAGTTCAATGATGTAACTCCCCTCAGCTTGCTCCCCCCTTAGAGGCTTTGGGTTACACATTTTGGGCCTAGAAGAGCCTGGCTGTCCTTGAAGGCAAAGCCTGGAGAGTTTGTTGTGTCTGCCCAGCACGAGAGAGCAGGAATTCCAGGCTGCAAGGAGCTTCAGAGTTACACTCTGAGCAGTACAGAAATTGAAAAATATAAAAGTTAAAACCTAAGGCATCAAGAGGGATCCCTATTAATGAAAGTTGCAGAAAGCTCTCAGTGTAGACCCTTCCTAGAAACTCAGGATGTGCTAGAAACAGGGAGCTGCTGCCTCTGGGATGGCCATCACACGCTACTGCAGCTTGTGCTCGTTCTGCCACGACCTTGAAAGACTTCAGTGCCACAGCTGTGGCATCCCTGCTGCTGCCCTGCTCGACAGGAATTACTTGGAAAAACTGTTCTGCTCTGCTTTGTTGAATACACACACAAAGCGAGTGCAGGCCCAGGCCTGGCCCCGCATCACCGTGTCCCTGAGTGACCCAAGTTCCTGCACAGTGCCAAGTGCCAAGGGCTACCATGGTGAGCAGGCTGCTCTGACACTGCTCCTGCCACCTGCAAGGCCACCAGCTCCTCTGCCTTTGGCCAGCAGTTCTCTTCTTGGCTCCTGCACACAGCCCTGCTTAAAACATTGCTCTGATACCACTTCCCATCTGCTCAGGGGAGTCTCCAACCAGTTCCGTGTCCCTCCATAATCCCATCTCAGTTTGGGTAAATTATGGATCTTGTTTAAAACTGTGCTGACCAGAACATTTACATACATCATTCAAATATGTGTGTCAGGCCTTACATTTCTGTCTGTAAGGAGAGGTCCTTCCCAAGGTGATTAAAGGGCACTATGTAAAGCTCATTCACTAAGTGCTTTAGGACTGTGTGAAAAACTCTCTATCTACAATTAGAAGTGAGAAATAGTTTTGAAAACTCCAGTGGAAGTCAGGTGCAGCAGACCCCCACCCACAAAGCCTATATACACTTCAACGTAGTTGATGCCTTTCTAAAATCACTTAACAGAAATAAACAAAAGTATCATGGAAAAACACACAAAACCCTGAAATATTTCAGTAACCTATAGTTCACATTTGTATAAAAATTGCAGGCTATTATCTGACATTTCACAAATGCAGATTAAAGACTATACCACACAACAAATGCACAAAAATAAAGGCAAAAGCATATCAAAATCTAAACTTTCCCTGTTGGAGTGTGTAATTTTAAAATCCACCACTGAAAGATTTTTCCTAGAGGAACTACAAGGAGTACACCAGTATGCTTTGATAATATCATAATCAATGTTTGTAATGAAAAACACATTATTCTGCTTTCTTCTTGAAGGAAGAGAATAATATTTAAAAGTGTGTCTTTTATCTTCATATTTGAAATTATTAAAATCAGCATTTTTCAGGAATCCTAAAGGCACTTCTCTCACACAAAATCTGAAGTCACAATTTACAGATGATACATCTGTTAATTGGAAGTTCTATTTTTGACAGATGTTCGATATGTATTAATGATCTGGTGCTTTGACTAATCCAGCCAAATCAACAGCTTTAGATGGAATTCAAAGGCTATTTCAGGGATCTCCGCCAACATTTCTGCCACTGTCTTTAAAAAAAAGAAAACCACACACAGCAGAAGCCTGTCTCCCATCCCCATAAATGTAAGTGAACAGAAAGTAAAATATGAATTGTCACACTCTTTGCATAATCAAGCTGACCAGAGCTACATTGAATAAATAAATAAATGGACAAAATACAGCTAATGTTATTGCCCATGGGTTCAATATTTACCAGTTTATGTACCATCTGAGCTGTTTCCTGTAATCAGCCAGGCACATGGCACTTTCATTCTCAAGAGACATTATCACCATGACAACTTTATCAGAATAAATTATGAAACACAACACTTGGGGCACGCAGAATGTGGGCACAGGTTTGGAATATTATTTTGTTAGTTATTCTTTTAACAACACTCCAAGTGCCCACTGGAGAAGAGGAAATTAAAAAAAAAACCCTACAAACCATGCCTATCAAAATACCAATAAAAATGTAAAAACTTTGCGAAAAGAAAAGGAATAAAGTCATTAGGCTGAAAAATGGGCAATCAAAGGAGCTCTTGCGCTCGGCAGATGGAAAAGCAGCAGGTGCCAGAGTGCGATGGGACCTTGCTTCCCATCATGCACACTCCACAATGATGCAGCCTGACAGGGAAGGGAATTAATGTGTCGGAGCAGGTACTTGCTGTCCATTAGCTGATCCTCAGTACATCCACACAGGCTGCTGCCTCTGCCTGCTCTGTGAGAACACCACTGCCCAGCGCTGGTTCCCAGAGCTGTGTGTGGAAGGACGGCGCTGTGTGAGCTGCCCGTCACTGTCCCACATTCACGGGGCAAAAGTGACCGAGCAAACCTTTCTGCACCTCAGACTGGGATTAGAGATTTCAGCCTATGAATAAATTATTGGAATGCAGATGTTTGGAATACATTAAGGTAAAGCATATTGGACAGGCTCCACTGGGGGGAAATGCTGATGAATAGAATTTCCAAGCCTGTATTAACTCTGGCAAACAACAAAAGCGGTGTGCAGAGCCCGATAACACACCCACACCTATTCTTTATCTGGGAAAATCCCTTGTTACACGAAGGACAATTTATGTACTGTAAACTCCATTTCTCTGGTGGCCCACGATACATCCCTGCATTCTGGCTGGTTTGCGTTCCTCATTTCCATCACAAATGACAGAAAATATGACCATAAAAATAAAAACCGAATCAACACAGAGAGTCTTGAGAGGTTTCAATTTGTTCAAGTCAGTCAGTCCCCTTCATTGGCCATCTGTCCTTTTTGCTGCTGAGTTCAAGGATGTCTAGAATGATAAGTACAAGAATTACTTCTGGCAGCGACACAATGACACACTTTGAAGTCCTTGCTTCTGACACAGCATTTCCAGAGAGGCAAAGAAGTACCAAGCTTGCCCTGACTGAAACAAACTGCAAATTTATTTCCACAAATAAAAGGAATCTCTAGGAGGCCTCCATTAGAATTTTTCAGTGACTACAAGAATAAAAACTGAAATATGTGCTCTGTGGTATTTACTATGAATTTGGCACATTCATACACCAGGTTTCAGTTAGACACCAAGGCAGAAAATTTCCATCATCAAAATATTTCCTTTGTAATTTACAGCAGTCTGAGTACACTCTTCTTTGAAAATGTTTTGTTTCTCAATATCATAAGCAAATAAAACATTAATGATGTCAGAACCCTGCTGATAATTCCAATTGGATAGATTACATTTTTCTGTGTAATGATCACAATAAAAGCAAAGAAAACCCAAACCAGATAGATAAATAGAGCAAGTCATTAGTCAACAATAGAGAAGGTAGAAAATTTGTGCAGGTTAGACAATGCATCTTTTGGTCTCCATCTGCTATTGCGTGAAGCATCAACAGCAGCTGCATGGAGTGTCAATTTTATTTTAATTCCTTGGATTTTTACAATGTAATTTATATTAAAAAATTAGCATATTTTTCCCCACCTAATTTTGTTGTTGGTGTTATATCATTACACCCTAGAGCTAAGAATTATCTTCATTTAATTATTTCAGCTTCTCAAAAACTATTTTCTGAAAACATCCCTCAGAATCCTCTTAGTTTATTACATTCGTAATTAGAGAAAATAATGACATATCGTTTACAGATCTCTTCAGAGCTGAACCACCAGAAGACCCATTAGGCCTGCTTAGGCCTTTCAAACAATCCACCAGACACAGGCAAAAGCCACTTTTTGAAGTCCTTGCTTAAACCTGTAACATGACCCTTTTTTAATTTAAAATTTGGTTTATCAAAATGCTACCAGAAATGGTCCATTTGTTTTGCACTGATAACACAGGATATGACTTCAGGGAACTTTTAAATGAATAAAGCGTATGCAGCACTAGCCAAAGGCTTATTTTAGAAATTTGGGGTATAGCCAGGGCAACCTTCACACCTGGCTTATTTCAGTGGCATTTGAGATCCAGTAGAAGAATAAGAATTACCACTGAAATAGAACATATTCAGAAGGGTCATGGCAGTTCCAGGAACAAGCACACACCTAATTAGAGGCTGTTTCTGCCTCGAGTAAATCTGTGCATCTCAAAGGAAGGCATGAGAAGGAGATGAGGCCAGAGAGAGAAGTAAATACCACAGAAATGTGAAAAACTCTTATCTAAAGGCTTGGGCATGAAGTTAAATCTCAATGTGCTTCTGCAGCAGTTGTTAAAGCAAAAGATCCCTGGCTGTCCAGATCTTGGAAGCACCACCAAACAAACATTGCATCAAATTAAACCCTCAGGTGCCTCTGATTAAGCTGATAATGTATTTTCATCTGTGCAATACAGTGCTGTACTAATATTTATGGAGTTAAACTAAAGAGCCCATGTTCTCCCAGAGCCCAAGGGACGTACCTGAAAGCCTAAACACAATATTTCTATACAGTCTGCTTCTAGCAGCTGCCATTTAAATGGAAATTGCTGGATAAATTTCCAATCATGACCTATAAGAAATATTTCTAGTAGCATTTGGCATGATTGATTTGAGTTCTGTAGCACTGCTTTCTCCCAGGGATTATCCATTTTGCAGCCTGCTTTGCTCCACAGGAAGATGGAACGATAGAGACCAGGAGGGAAGGATGAATACTAAATGCCTGCTAACCAGCAAGGCTAATGGCACTATTTATTCCTAAAGCTGTATCAGAACTCATTTTGTATTTACATACAACAGCAGACCAAAAAGAAATTGTAAAGATCTTCTTCTTAACTTGTGAGCTAAGAGGTTTTTGCAATTGCTTTTTTTGACCATTAAAAAGCCAGGTGAGGGTACTCTGCCTGCAGATGCTGCATGTTAGCAAACACAGTGTTGTGGCACTGCCTGCAGCTCAGAATGCATTTGCACTGACACGTTTGTACATGGCATGGCCTCCTCTCTATATGCTCATTTACAATCTGATAGCATGTCCACTTAAAAAAGAAAAAGAATAAAAAAGATCCCTCTGTGAAATGGATAAAATACTATTACTAAATGATATGCGTAATCATTCAGTACCATTACTACTGAAAGGTGATATTGCAGTGACATTGAGAAAATTGGATCTATTCTTCATACAATTATATAGCTACACTCTCACTCTAATGCCATTCTAATTGGAAAGGAGCACTGAAATGTGAAACTGGGCGCATTTCAATATCTAATTATCACTCGGTAACTCATTCTCAAAATAATTTTCTGGAAAAGACAGTTGCCAAGAATGCTATTTTAATTCTGAAGTCTTCACTAACATTCTTACAGAGAAAATGTTTTATTCACTATTTGTCTGTATTTCAGCTACACCACTGAAAAAAGATGGACAATAGATATATACAAATGTGAGTTGGTCTGGCTCCAATGGAAAAACATTTGCATTTACCACTCTGCCAGTCAAGTGATTGGGAGCAAGATTTGCTTCCTGGGGCAGGAGCTCTTAAGGGTTAAGAGATAAAAGCAAATTAAATTAAAAAAGCAATATAAAGGCAACATTTTTTACATAAAACATTTGCTAGATAGAACAATAAAAGAAGTAATTTGAGTTATTGTAGGTAAAATCAGCAGGATCTACGTTATAGACCCATTACAGTGCTTTAACAGGGTACTTTTGAATGGGTGTTTCTCCCTCAGGACTTAACCTGATGACAATCAAATGCAATTTAATTTTGAAAACAGAATAGTTTGGGGGAACTTTATTATGAAAATATTCTAAAGAACCAAACAAACATGAAATATGACAGTTTTGGGGATGAGTCTGGGTTTTGTTTTTGAAAGGAGTAGAAGCTTTTACACATCAACACCCATATCCATACAACAACTTTTGCATTTACATGAACAAAAGGATGCCCTGCCTGCTGATGTAAATTGGCAGCATTCACCTGCCAAAAGCCTCCTTGCAAAAAATCCAACAGTCAGAGACAGGTGAGTCCCAAGTCCTGGAGAGATCCAGTTCTCTTTATTTTCAGGATTAGGCTAAAATTCATCATTTTCCCTGCATGTTTATTCTTCTTGCCTCCACGCTCTCTCCTCGAAAGCGCAATTCAATCTAAAAATGAAATTATTTTTGTTGCTGACTTAAAAGGCTGTGACAGGAGGTGTTAGGAAGAACAACTTTGAGACAGCAGGTTAGCAACACCAGAAATGCAAACACACTCTAAACATGCCCCTTTCTGGCTGATGCTAATCTGTAATTACATGAGCTTTTAAGACAGGGAACATCACAAGAAGGTTCCCCAACAATCATTGCTGTGTTGTTATCCTGCCCAGCACAGAAAGGATGGAGCAGGGGGAAGGGGAATAAAGCCACTGATTTCTGCAGGTGGAATAAACATCTGTATCTGCAGCCAAGCAGATCCTCACCAACAGCGTGAAACAAATCCTTCATCTTTCCATAAAGGTGCTCTACAACTTTACACGTGGCTGCTGGGACCTCAGTCACTCTCTCCAAGCTTCCACACATGACTACAAGTGGCTCCAAGGTTTTCTAGCCACTGCTCTAAATGCCCTAGAGAAGATGTCTGCCAGCTTAAGCATCTCTAAAATATCCACTAGATAGAAGCCATGCAGATCAGGTTGGGATCATGACTTCTTTCATGTTAGCTTTGATCATGTGTTTAAAACACATTTTGCTGAAAACCAAGGCAAAAAGTAGATTTCATTTCTGAGCAGCGTCTGCTGCCTTCCCTGTCAAGAGAAAAATAACTGATTCCTTGTTATTGACATGCAGAGTGTTTTCTTTCAGTATTTTATGCTCCTGGGTCATTGGTTCTTCTTAACTTTCTCATATTTTCTCACTCAGTTTTCATAGCCTTTGACAGTCATTCTTAGCCATTTGACCTACTTTCCACTCTCTGTACAATTCCTACTTGTGGCTTAAGTCCTTGCAGGGTTCATGATTTAGCTGACCTTCTCATAAGGACAGCCAGTGTCTGTGGCCTTGCTAGAAAGTCTCTTGGGAACTGCCAGCTCTTGAAAGTCTTTTCTCTTGCTCTCACACAGTATCCATATCAGTAACTCAAGGCTGTTCAGCATTCCTTTATTAAGTCCAGTTATTTTAAATTTGTTCTTATCTCTCTCCACCTTTTCTGTATCAGAAATGTCAATATTTCAGAAACTTTGCCATCAACCCCACCTTTTACTTCTGCAATTTCACCTGCTCACTTTTAATCACCACAACACAATCCATGAGCCTCCCTTTAACTCTTTGTTCCTGGAATTCTGAAAACTGACTGCAAAATGTTTCCAGCAGGTATTGGGCCATCTGGATTCCTTTCCAGCAGATAGGTGGGGAGCTCTTGAGCCCCATGGCTGCATGTGGGAATCCAGAGTGCAGGGAATATTTCTCTGCCTGCATTGCCAGCACCTTTGGCTCCTCTTCTTTTGATCATCAGAACTCTAAGACACTAAGGCACCTAATGGAAGTCTCTGTGTCTGTCTCTTGCCACATTCTGCTCATCAGAGCAGTGTTCTAAATATCCATAAACAATTAACCAGCATTTCCATTTCTCCTCAATAGTTCATTTCCTTGCCTCATTTTCTAATGCCTCCTCTTTGATATACACGATAAAACTTCATCTTTCCTCCTGAACAATCAATGTTTATTTATGTTGCTATTATGATATATGTTAAAACTTCAATTCCTCCCCTTCACTTCCATAATCCTTGCATTACAGTACCCAAGACACAAATATCTTTGACATATGACATAAGGGCTATCAGAAGCACCAAGGATTTGAAGGATATCTTAAAAATAAGAACAACAGACTCAATTTTCCCCTCTGTCCTAGCATGTAATGAAATGATAATGGTGCTTTGCTGTGGCTAGCCAGAAGGAGAATGTTACTGACAGATGGATGCCAAAAGAAAAGAGCTAAAAACAACTAACAGTCCTAAACTGATGAAAACAATTTAAGAATCACAGTCTGTTGCCTAAGTTCAGACGGCTGAGAGACTCTAATGAAGAGTGTTCAACCATACTTTTGGATTATCTATAATCAGTTCTTGAAAAAGAAAAATCTCCAAATCCCACTGCAACTTGGTATTTTTCCTTTTCTTCTTATACAATACCAGCTAAGTGATTTATGCCATTAAAAATCTTCAGCATTTTAAAGGGGGTGGCAGCACAATGAAGGAAAAGCACAAATTAAATAATCACTTTTCCTAAGAGATCTGATTTTTCATGGAGAGGATTAGAATTGTGGATCTATGCAAGACAGAATACAAAATTAAATAGAAGAGGACCTCATCTTTTTTTGATGACAAGAACGCATTGCTAAATGAAAATAGCACCATATTTCTCATTTCCTTGCAAAGTTTGAAAAGAAACTCTTAAAGTTAACATAATCTTAAACTTCATGGATTAACCTTTTCCAGGTGTAGCAATCACCAGCCAAAAGATAGAGGAGTGAAATTCATATTCTAGGAAAAGGGCAGAAATAAATCCCTGCCCTTCAATGCACCCTGGAAAGCCCATTCTGGCTGCCCACATTAGGCTGAAGTTCATTTTCAGAGAACTTCCCAGAGTAAGATAACAGAGCTATGGCTTGGGCTGGGGGAAGATTTGTTTCACTTAGCATTAGACGTGACCTGTGTGGGCATGGACAGCTCAGCTCATCAGAGCAGGGCTCTTTACAGCTCAGCTTGGAAATATCTGCACTTTTTAAAGGATCAATTCATCTCCCACAGTTCACACGTCCTCTCCCGAGTGAGGCAAACTCATGCCCCTAACGACACCATTGACTAGAAATGGAATCTGGACAACTACTTTTGACCACATCAATCCCACCCTGGACACTGCTGTAGTCCAGGGTTATCTCATAACCCACAACAAAATGAGGATATTGAAAGGCTCTGGAGGAACAAAAGTAGATTAAAAGTAAAGACAGAAATATAGAGCTATGAAAAATGCCATTATCCTCTTTCACAGAGATTTTCAAATAATTCAAGAGAAACATATCTGGTTCTGTGAATTCCAGAGTACAGAGATAGCTCCAGCATTCCTTTTTCAACAGTGCTTTTCCAACATTTCATTTGTTTATCTCAAGCTTTTCTTGCAGAAGGAATACCACAGCTGAGGACTTAAATCACACTGTACTTACTTAATTTTGCAACGTGTTTCAAAGCCCTTCTAGACATGAAAACCTTAATAAGAGGATTTCTCTTCTATTTAAAAAAAAATTTATTTTTAAAGTAATGCAACAACAACCTTGAAGCCACAGGTTTTTCAAAGGTTTGCCAAGAATATTCAGCAATTTATTAATTAATTTTCAAACAAAGTATATATAATTTCTGTGCTTACAGTAAATATTCAATAAATAAATGGAGAAGAAAATTAACAATTTTCCCCGTCCACTCTATGCATAAACACACCAGCAGAACCTGAAGTCTATTTTTAGCCATGTCATATGTATTAATATTGCCACTGCATATAATCTTTGGTCTGTCTATATTCCAACGAAGAAATTAAAGTGAGAACTTTTTGACAGGGCTTGCTAAAGAGGCATTAAATCTCTTGATAAAATATTTGTTACTGCCAACAGAGAAGAGAAAACCCCAGGAACATGTGATAACACCCACTTTCAAGTTTTTGTCCTCATCTATTTCTTCCTCTTCATTCACACTAGAGCTAAAGATATTCTCTCTCCACTTCAACTGGCTATGAAAACCCAGTCAGTGAGATCTACAATAAAATGCTGGATTCAAATGCAAGGGTGAAGTGTAGATCATTCTTGTCTCAGAGCCATACCACAAACAGTAAAATCGACTGACTTGCAGTGTTTGTGTCTGAATTTTGTTTTAGCAAGACCACCTTGTAGCTAGAGGTGATCAGTGGACTCTCACAAAGCTGGGTAAGAACCCACGGCTGCACAGGCACCAGAGGGGAGCACAGCGTTGCTGCCACCATTCCCTCCCACAGCCTCACCAGGTTATGGGGACGCCCTGCCTTTATCAAGGGACACAATTAACATGAGCTAAATGAGCTTCTCCCAAAGAGATTTTTCTGTGAAGTTCCAATGAACACAAAAGCTGAGGGACTTCAGCTCGATAACAACCTATTGATATCTTTATTCATCTCCTTTGTTCCACATGCCCTCTGGGCATCTCTGGAAATATTCCCTGCCCTCGGGATTCGTACCACCACGCTGTGAAATCCACAGTTCCCCCATCACCTTAATAGGTCTAGACTCAACTATTAAGTGTTTTAGCCCAAAGGAAGACAGGGGATTTGACAACCTCGTATGTTACGTGAAGAAATCTGCTGAGACAGATTAACGACACTGGTACATTTCCATTTCCCTCTGCCTCTTCTGACTGCAACAAGCGCCTTTTCCACCAGAATGGAAAGCACCCCTCTGAATTCTGTATAGATATAAACTGCCTGAGCTGAAGCATCAAGGAGATGAAAGCATATTTAAGAAATCAGCCAGGAAAGACCAATTTGCTTCCTAGCTTAATTAATTAGGTGGCATTACCTGCCACAGCACCTTATTAATACTAAATTCATTTAGCAGAACTACAGCCTTCAAAGGATTTTCATTTATTTTATCCATCTAAACTAAATTCATCCTGATATTTTGCCAGCACAAACCAATCCCTTCAAAATTTTGGCAAATCCAGACCTGTTCAGTAAACAGCAAAATAATTCCTTTTAAGAGCAACATCACAGGAGAAAATAATGTCCATGGTTTATTTTCAATATCAGTTAGCTCCACATAGATGTTGACAGAAACCTTCTGAACCCTCCATATTCATATGTGTTAATGACTTTTCATTAACTACCTAGAGAACACTACAAGCAACCTTGTTCAAAAGTAAAACATGAGCAACTCCATACAGTCAGAACAAAATCCTGAAAATTCTGAACCTGCATAGTCAGAGAAAGGAAGCTGGATGTGCAGCCAGAGGCCTCATAAAAACAAAACCTCATACACCAGCACTTAAATGTTAAGATTACCTCATAATCTCATGGACAATATTTCTAAGCCTGAAGGGCTAAAATCTGTGAGGTTATGAACAGCCACATCTTTGTAGAAACTGACTCTCCTCTGCCTCAGGTGCTTAAGGAGTGGTTGGAAGGGAAAGGGAATCATCTGCTTACCATTAATCACTGCAAGAATTACCCCTGCAAGCTCATAAATAGCAGGTAAACCATTTTTACTGATGTGGTTAAGATAACAGTGTAGGACAGCGACTTTAGCCCTGCTTTCATCTCTTCCAGTGTTCTGACAGTACCACCAACTCCTCCAGTTTAGCTAAACTTTATACCAGCCCTTCCCTTGTGTTTTGCCTTGCTTCCTTTGAGCTTTTCTCATGGAGATATTGCAAGCAGACAGGCACTATCTAAAAATGCCTTAAATTATAAGACCAGAGAAAAATGCTCATTATTTCACATTAAGGCAAATTTAGTATTTCATGCCTATATTGTTAAAACAGTTTGGTTTAATCTCCTTTTTCTTTTTAACCTATATGTGAGTGTCTTCTTTTGTGGATCCATGACTCTCAAGAGTGTTATAAACATCTCATTTCTTCCTACAGAGTTCTTGCAGCTCTCTGCTACAGAGACAGTGACATCTGTATGCTCTGAAACCCACAGGGCAATCTATTTATAACTGAAGTGGAATGAATATTCCACAGAAACGTTTCAGTTAAGGAACTCTGTGTCACTTTTTCTTTTTATAGGCTATCAATAGAAGCTTCTAATAATTTAATTAAAAAACGATTGAATGTTTTTGCCATTTGGGCAGTTTGTTGTGGTCAAGTGCTCCAGTCACTTTCTGCTCCTTGCCCCAGTAACTGCATTAGCAAAGCATTATTTTCAAACTGTGATTGCCAGAACAGAATATTACTGAAGGGACCTGTGAAAAGCAGACATTGCAGGGGACACTGCAAAAAAACACACAAAAAAAGACTATTTTTAGGGAAAACTTAATGTAAGAAAGGTTTAAATACAATTTAATAAAGTTCTTATGAAAGGTTAAATTAATATTGCCTTTTCTTCCATTATCATGGCACTATTAAGGCCATTATTCCTGTGTTATTTGTTGGTTTACTAGAATATACTAGATGTTTATTTACTGTAAATGTTTACTTACTAGAGTATTTACTAGAATAGCTGCATTCCCAAAAAGTTGTGGGATTGTTCTAAAACAAGGCAGTGAATGCATTAGAGACTTATTCACAGATTTCTTGCTGTATGAGGAGAGTAAATTAACTACTTCCATATGTTTACTGGAGCCATATATTCTAGGTTTTAACAGGAAAATCATCTGCTAAAATCAAGCCAGAACCAAGCACTACTGTATTACCTCTAACAAGACCTATAATTTATCATTTTTTGTCCTCCTTGCTCAAGTACAAAGTGACCTTGAAGATCTGTTCTTTAGCACCAAGATATTTTTCATAGTTTTTCTGTGAAATAACAAACAGCAAATTACTGTGACCTGTTGAATTTGGAATGGTTTCCCCAGTAGATTAAACTGTCTCCTTTCATGTAATTTGGCAATTGTTACCTGTTATCAGACTCAGGTCAGTCATTAAAAAGAATTCTGTAAGATAGCAATAAGAAATTGGATAAAGCTCCTCATACTTTAGGGAACGAAACTGCAAAACCAGCTTGCCTAGAACGTCCTAGAATTCCATCTCCTCAAGAAAGAGAACTGAAAAAAAGATATACATCTGTGAGCTACTGAAACAAAACATTGAACATGTAAGGCAATGTTGAAGCTGATAATTCAGCATTAAGGTGGAGTAGGAAAATAAAACAAACCCAAAAGCACGACATGGCAGTCACTTGGTCCATAATAGCAAAAAACCTCAGAAAACTAATCTGTGAAAAAGCATTATATAAATTGATAAGAAAAACTTCAGCTACTTGGAACTGAGGTAATATGTGAACAATTTCATAATAATTTGCATTAGTTTTTTGAGCTGATAGTGTCCTAATGAAAATAAATACTAATGAACATTTGGTCTGAGGTATTTGTTCTGTTCTTAGGTTTCTAACCTCCTGCCAGGAAAAGGGATCTATGCCTTAGCACAGCTTCTAGAAGGATCTGTTCCATGATCTTCCCAAGCACAGAGCTCACCCATTTCAAAGAGGTGCAATGTTTCCCTTTTTCACCAGAGACTTGAGCTGACCCCCCTGACTTTTCAAATGTCATGGAGAGTGGCTGAGCAATTACATCACCAATTCCCTCAGGACTTTGGGGTGGGTCTCATCAGGTGCCACGGACTGGTGTAAGCTCAGGTTCCTCAGGGGCTCATGAACCTCATCTTCACCCACAGTGGCAGGGACTCCTCCTGTCCCTGCCCTGTGCTCCCTCCACCCAAGGAGCTCAGGGAGAGGCTGTCAGTGAAGGCACAGAAGTCACTGAGTGGCTCAGGCTTCTCTCCATCCATTGTTACCCATTTGCCAGTCTCGTTTAAAGAGCAGGGCATGGGGCCCGTGCTTTCCCTGACATTCCCTTCCTGTCTCACACACCTGTAGAAGCCCCTCTGGTCACTCCTCCCTTCCCCTGGGAAGTTCCTCTCCATCCCTGTGCCCTTCCCAGGAGCTGTGCCCTTGCCCCCCTGCCCGTGCCCCTCGTTCTTGCCCTGTGGTTTGCCCAGCACGTCTCAGCTCAGCCGTGCCCGAGCTCTCACCCCTGGCACCGAGGGCTCTGCCACTCCAGCAAATCAGGGACAGTGCATGGAGCACATAAAGGTTGGCTGTACTTTTATATAAACCAGAGGACAAGCAAATTTAGGATAGTTTGTATCATCCTGTTTTATACCTCTAGTCCGCTTTCTTTTTCTTTTTCTTTTTTTTTTTTTTTTTTTCTGCTTACAAATGCAATGCACTTTCTGGCTTCAGGTAGCTGATGATTTTACTAACTTGACTGGTCAGAACCTGTGCACACTTAATGACAGAATCTAAATAATGTTTTATTTCGGGAATCATGTAAAGTCATACCCCTGCTTGCTGGCTTCAAATGACATAATTTAAAATTCATCAGCATTCCTATCCCAACTCATACTCTGGCCATTAAGAAGTCATGGTTATGCTCTTCTAATTATATTGCTTATGTCAGGGAACAATAAATTAATTTGTTTTGAGTAATTTATTGTTCAAACATTATCAAACTCTCCATATCAAAACTAACTGCAACAATTTGTATACATTCAGTCCTAACACTTTTGATATTGACCAAGTTTCTCTTTTTTTCAATTTCTTTGACTCTCATCCTAATAGATCTGCTAATAGGATTATGACCCTTCAATGGGACAGGATCTGCAGAGATGGTGTATGAGATTATTCTGGTTGGTTTCAGTTGTGTTTCAGTCTAGATAACTGGGAAATAAAACTTTCCACAAAGAATATACTATAAAAACCCTTGTAGCCCATTTTTAATGAAGAATTGCCTTCTTTGAAGCCAGACGCTTTCCCAACCAATTACTTGTTTTAAAAATAATCATAATATAAACATTAATTCTTGTGATTTATCTGTCCAATCTTCAGCTAGCAATCTTCACTTACCCATGGGCAACTTTATTCTTGTAAATACAAGTGAGCATAATTTTGAAGTATCAATTCTTGCATGACAGATTTGTTATTGTGCATGTTTCATGCTCCCTTCATTAAGGAAGTCTATTGCATTAAGGGATGTGCCAGCCACAGAAACGGTGAGCAGAGGGGTGTGATTTCAGTTATGCTCCCACAAGCACGAGCTGGACAGAATCTTAAAGGAGTGAATGAGTTACAAGAGTCTGGTTTAAAACAAAACACTCTCCTGGGGAAAGAGAGGATCTGGCTGCCTTGGTGCTGTCCCCAGACTCTGGCCTCACTCCAGAGCAGACTTTTCAGATGGTGACTGATCTTAAGCACATGCACTTAAGGCAGTGTGCAATTGCTTCTCTCGCAGCCTGCAGTGGCAGAGGTGAACCTCCTTGACTTTGGGAGTTATCTCATTTTCCAGCTCTGGCTGACGAGTGCAGAGAGCTGCCCACCCTTCCCTTACTCACGTGGCTCTTACAGGGTCCTGTGGTGTATCAGAACTCTTGTGTAAAGGTGGCAAGACAATGCTTTTACAGAAGTATTTGACTAACTGTAAATTCTCCCACAAACCAAACTTTATCTTGATTACCAGCTTTTTAAACTCAGGAAATACAGAAAAATCAAAATTCCAAGTCCAAGCCTCAGTGAGGACTCTCCCTTCCCTGTACCTCTGTCCTGCTTGACCTACTTGCATTTCAGCCTGTCAGACTCAAGCTGTTTGTAATGTTCTGGCCTGACTTAGCTGTCCTGAAATTCATTTTGATCATGTTACCTCTTGGATTAAGAAGCTTCATCGACCTTTTTCTTGGTGTTTCTTTTTTTTTTTCTTTTTTGAGATCAGGGATATAATTTAAAAGTTTTACTGTTATGTTCAAGGCACTTCAGGCCTCTCATCCGTGTTATTTATAGGAACAGATCAATGCCTATGTTCCATCCTGGAGCTTGTGCTCAGTCTTAGATTACTGTCTGCCTTGATCCGTTATCATTCTCTGGTAAAATTTAAGCATTTTTCATTTTGCCTCTTGTACGTTCTAATTCTTGCCAGGAAACTAAACCAGCAACCACTGTACATAAAAAAAAAAATTTAACAGTAGCCATGTACTTAACTCTTTTGCAGAGCTGGGACACAGGTTCCTGTGCCAGCCCATGAGACCCCTCAGTGAGCAGGCACTGCAGGCCAGCAGAATGCTCCTCTGGAGAGCAACAGCTCTCACCAGGATTCAACATTGCACCACAGGTTTCAGAGATTTACTTTGGATGAATTATGCTGGTCCTATGGATTTAATGCTCATAAGCATTTGGAGTGAATTAGGTACATTTCTAGATCACTTTTTCAGTTCAGTTTCATTGGAGTAAAATCAGAGTTCACTCCAAGGCCATCCTCCAACGCAAACCTAAGCACAATAAACAGGGACACTCGGGAGATTCCTCTTCTGAGCCAAACTGAAACATTAACACAGATTTTTGAGCTCTCCAGTGTAGGAAAGAACCATTACTATTTCCTTTTCCTGTTTTCCCAAAGTCACTCCATGCAGGTGAAGGTTTCAGAAGTGATTATTATCCCGTTAACTTCATACAGTGATTGGGCTCTTAGGCCCACGGGCTGTTTTTAACATATGTAAGGCAATGCCAGAGAGGCACCGTCTCCATTTACAGACTGCTAAAACACTTAGCACAAAATGGAATTACGAGGCACTCTCTAGGATATTCCTTTGATGGCTACTATTTATGTCTAATAGACACTGCAGAATTGGCTATTTGGAGCCACCATTAGGGAGAGGGGCTGCAGCTCAGGCAACATGTCCTAGTTCAGGGGAAGTGAAGTAATGCAGTCATGGCAGTTAACAGCAGCAATGTTAAAATCCTTGCAGAACTCCCCAGCCAGCTCTGGCCCACAGACATTTTGAGCACCTTGACACTGACTTCCCACTTATCCCCAAATACTTAATTACTGTTGGATATGTTCACAGTGTTGTCAAAACACATAACTCCAGTTCCTCATGCACATGCCTGGGACTGAATCTTAATCTCACAGATGTGTAAATCAGAAGAAAATATAAAGATTCTTTGAATGTTGCATCTTCATCAATATCAACCAATTAACTGCCTGAAGGAGAAACATAAGCACCTGCAGTCGGAAAGGGGGAGAGAAGAGCATATTTCTTTTATTACCAGAACAAATGATGAGTGAAATAAAGAAAGAACAGGAGAAAATGCATTTAAATTTACGCTTTCTTTTTTCCTCCTTACTGAATAGCAATATATGCCATCAAGGCATCAATTTTTCCAATTGGTGTGTTTTGGGTTTGTCAGAAAAAAGTGAATATTACTGCTGGAGGGTTTATCTGGCAACAGCACAATCACTTTTTGCTACCTCCTAGGCTCCTGACTGCTAAAGTATTATGGGTTTTGTTCAATAAAGTGCTTATTTCTGTATATTCAATATATGTACATCATGGCTCAGACAGGAAACCCTTGCTATTTAGTTATGCAGCATATACAGAGGGTACAGTCCATTTCAAAACCTCTTCAGTTTTCTAATGAGAAATGTGATAGAATTTGAGCAAATAATAGTGAATTGAAATAGTGGGCAGCTCTCTAATTCCCTCCCTTACTGGGCAGTTCCTCTGCTTTTGTTTTTGGGCCTGACAGAGGCAGGATAAGGATAAATCCACTAAAGAAGGAGATAGAGGAAACTGTGATTGTGGTCCTTCCTCTATTCTCAGAGAGATTTTGCTCATCCTGTATCCAGCACACTGAGCAGGTTCTTGTGCAGTTGTGGATTAGCATATGCCTTTCCAAACATCCTTCCCTGTCCTTTTTCTCCTAACTTCAGGGTTAAGCCTCATTTATTAAAGCCAGTTTCAAATATGATAATGATTGTGAATCCCACAATTTTGGGGGTTCCAGACTGAGACATTTCCAAGAGCCCTGACTCTCTGAAACAATTACAATTTTATATATGTCCACAGCTATCACAGCCTTATAAATGCCTCACAGTGGAAAGCCAAAAACTGAAACAAATCAAGTCACTAGTCATTTTTTGAAAAGATCTTCCTGTAATTTCTTAGGCCAAATCACAAAATCATTACTCAGATAGAACTTATTGGAATTGATATAAAGACTGACTCTACAAAAATCAATAAGAGAAGAATTCACAAATCATGTATCCAGTAAGGAGCAAGTTCTTTAAAGTGTGACGTTTTAATTGGACCCTCAAATGACAAGTAGCAATCTTGGAAGAAGATACAAAGCTGTTGGGAATAACATGGTAGCAGAAACTCACTACAATTTCAGATGGCAGCACACCCACCACATACTACCAGCATGAGAGAGAGCGGATGAAGACAGAGAGAGGATGAATCACTTTAAGACTGAGACTGATGAGAAGGAAGTGACATTTCACTGTGATTCATCCCTTATTGAATTCTGTGGAGTGGTGGGCTGCTCACTCGGAAAGTCTTCAGCTCTGAGAAGGTAAAAACATTTGAAGAGAAACATTCCACTCTCCAGTTTTTATATGAGGCCAGTACAGCAAAGTCACCTGAGACAACTGGAAAGTGGCCACGTTGCTCTGTGACCTGCTGGCAGCTGGTTATGGTGAGTGCATATAGAAGGACACAATTTGCATAAACACACGGTTCCCATAACTGGGTGATGTGTGCAGAGATATGTACACACACAGATCAATAACCAAATAAAGGATTTCCAAAATGTGCAGCACAATCTGCATTGCAGAAATTGTTCAGAATTGTTCCAACTCTTCATTCTGAAATGTGAGATTTATGGTGCTCTAAATCCCATTTATATTTTTATCTGAATCAGCCTGCTCATCCCTTGCTGCTCTGCCTTCCCAAATCAAATTCAGTCAGTTCTCCCTAGCTCTGTCTGAATGTTTCCTTTGATTGAGTGATGTTATTTCTAGAAAAAACACTCAAATCAATTTAATGCAAATTCCTTTTCACGTCCTGGTTGACCCATCAGGACATCGACAATAATAGATTGAAGTAGTTACTTCCTGAGGCAGATGACTCATTGAGTGCTTAGTAATCAATTTTCATCGGTGTGACTGCATAATCTGTCTTTGGGGTTCTGTTACATGTCGTGACTGGAATGCCACACAATCCTGGATTGCCTGATACAGAAAATGAATGGAGAGCCAGCAGCCATCAGCCATTTTAAACTGCACAAACCCCCAACAGAGGCACATCTAACACAGAAAGGCTCTAGCTGTTCTCATGCACATCAGTGAGAGGCAGGAGCAAATCCAGGGGAGCCAATGGTGCTGCACGAGTTGCAATCCACAGCAGCTGAGGTCAGAATCTGATCCTTTGGAGATTTGCCAGTTGAACATTGTTCTGAAATCAGAAGCAACTCACTGCATTCAGCCTTTTCTCAGATCTGCAAAAATCTGTTTCGTTGCTCCTAGACTGAGAGGTGTGTAATCAAAACAAAGGGAATGAGTTTTGATCTACTATGGAAAGGATGTGAATTCGTTTATGAAAACTTAGGGGAACTGGGGATTTAGATCACCTAATCAAACACACTGTGGCTCTACAGTGGCTTACTCCATACACAAATCTGCAATGTTTCACAGCACCCAAGCTGCATCTCATGCAGGACATGGCATGTGATGATGCTGCCTTGTAGTGATTACATAATTTATAATCCTCCTGGAAGATCACCAGGAATGTGTGATTCCAGCACAATGGCAAACTCCACACTCTACTGCCATAAGGCATCCTGCAAAATCATGTTCCTGCAGCTGGGATGCAGGACTAACTAAGCTGAAGTCAAAGTTGTTCCCTCAGTGCTACAGGATGAACGATGGTTCTGAGGCTCACGCTGTGGTGTTACCACTGAGTTCAGATTCCTTCATAATTAGACTGTGCAGGTAACAGCACCAGGGCAGAGAACGCCTGGCAGATTCTGTGCACCATTTCAAGGCAGGAACTTTAATTCTCTAGATTCCTATCAGTTTGACAACTTGTTTGGTTTTCTTACACACTCCTCATTTTCTCTGGTGTGTCTTTGAAAAGCAACACCTGAAAGATTTAATATTTGTTGACATTGTAGCATTCTGACAAGGAAACATTGCTCTTTCTAACAAATTCTTTGTTCACGAGGAGTACAGGAACCCTTGAAGAGAGCTGAGGGCACTCCATAAAGTCTGGAGGCAT
Organism: Monarcha castaneiventris obscurior; assembly: GCA_026261815.1. NCBI lineage: Eukaryota > Metazoa > Chordata > Aves > Passeriformes > Monarchidae > Monarcha > Monarcha castaneiventris. Next base: position 1,657,518 of record JAMPIT010000434.1, on the reverse strand, counting down.
GGCTTGCAGTGGAGCAGTAACCACCATCCTTCAATGAATGTAACAAATTCAACCACAGAATGAGGGAAAGTTCTGAGTTTAAGCTTGGTCCATAAAGTATGAAATAAATCTAGTTTTGGTAGGAAAAATTCTGATTTCCTGTTTTAGTTTAGATTTCAGTTCAGATCCCAGTGCAGTGTCAGTAACAAATAGTGCAGCAGAAATAGCAGGGTGCACCCTGAGTCCTGAGAGCTGCAGCTCCCCTGAGCTCCGTGGCTTGTGCAGGGTTTCACACTGAGCTGCTGGCAATACCAGCACAGATTCAGCAGGGCCTCAGGGCTCATCTCTGCAGCACTAACACACAATTAGATGGCTTGGACCCGGCTCCCATTCTCACTCACAATGATTCTGTAATGACCTTAGCAACAATAACTCTTCCCAATCAGTGACAGAAACAGAGAGGGGAATTTTGGTAGCAGAACTGTAAATGAACAAAGCCACAAACAGCTGCTCCCTGTTCAGATGCTCCAGGGCCTCTCACCGCTGCCAGCCAGTGCTGCTCTTTCCATGTCTGTGTAGATATTCTCCCTAATATACAAAAACTTACAGTAGTCATGGCCCAGCCGGTGGTAATTTAAGTGTCCAAGTGAACGTGTAGTAGCAGCAGGATCTCGGGAGTGAGCTCTGATATTTCACATCACATAACTGGATGGCTGGTAATTATCAATGCAGCGACTAAGACAGAAGACAACCTTTCCTTAGGGAAAAGCACACACGGACATTCTGGAAGGCAGAGCCACATGTACATTTAACAATAGCACCTGCCTTAGCTATAAGTACAATTCCTTTTGATTATGGTTATTATCTCCACGGGTAGCTGCTCTTTTGCCTTCATGATTTTCCATAGAGCCCCACTAAAATACATTCTCAAACAGGTAGGTTTTTGAGACAGTTGCTACAATAAAAGAAAGTATAAACAAAAAGCACAAATACATGCTGGGAAGAGAATGGATTAAGGGCAGCCCTGAGGAGAAGGACTTGGGGGTGTTGGTTGACCAGAAGTTCAACATGACCTGCAGCCCAGACAGCCAAACATGTCCTGGGCTGCATCCAGAGCACTGTGGGCTGCAGGTGAGGGAGGGGGTTGTGCCCCTCTGCTCTGCTGTGGTGAGACCCCACATGCTTCATCCAGCTCTGGGGTCCCAGGAAAGAAGGACATGGACCTGTTTGGACTGTAAGAAACAGTCAAAGTTTACTGATCACAATCTATAGGCTGAGGATTAGCTGTCCAGACAAGCAAGGAAATATTAAAAAATAACAAATACACTATCAGAAAATAAAGATCATATATTGAAATATTTGCAAACCAGGAAGTACTCTATTCATAATAATTTATAACAAATGTTTCCTATTTCTACTTTTTAAGTATAATAACTTATTGTAATTGATGTGAATAATTTGAGTTCTGCATTCATGTAATTCATCTCTACAGTGACACATCAGTTAAAGAGCAGCATTAAGCACGAGGTCCCATGAATGTAACCATAGCTGCAGTGGAGTGGAATATAATTAACCTTTACATAGTTCAGACGTGCAAAGGTTATGACACCTGCCACTTATAAAGTACTCCTGGCTGGTCTTGGGAAATTGGGTTTCCTGTAGGTACCAGGGTGATTATTCTGAAGCTGCAGATGTACACACATACATCATGTCCAATATAATTTCTAGTACTTAGAGCAGTGCTTGATGAGACTGAACACTAGCTGGTGTAAGCAAGAATTGCAGAGCTGTTTTAAACACATTCCCCTTTCCAGCTCCCCTCTCCTTTTTCCCTTGGTACTTTGAGGAGGACACTTGTGTGCTCCAGTTCCCCAAAGGGTGGGTTCCACATGCTGGGACAAAAAGTGCATTGCTTGGTTATTTCCTAGCAAAGCAACAGGGGTGATGGGTACAGCTTACTGGGGAGATTACAACTGGCATGAAAGGAACATTTCTCACACTTATGACAAATAGCCACTGGAATAATTTCCCTGGGGAAGTGGGAGATTCCCCAACACTGGATACTTTTAAGATCCAGCTGAAGAGGGTGCTGGGTTATCTTGCTCAGACCGTGGTTTTGCCAGGAAAGGTTGAACCAGATGATCCCTGACATCCCCTTCCAGGGCAGTATCTCTGATTCTCTGGAAGCTTCCCCTTGGCAGCACTGCACATCTGCCCTGGCAGTGGCACCTTGGCACACCCCTGCAGAGTGGGTGCAGGGGAGCAGAGCTCTTCTACTGCTCTGGCAAAGGCTGTGCACCCACAGGGGTGCAGCATGTACTGACCACTTTTTCACTTCTAGCATGGTGATGGTAAATTGCTATAATCAGAACAGTTGGTAACAGCAATTCTCATTTATCATTAACAGTCCAAGCAAAAGTCAAATATCAAATGGACATAGGAACCAAAAAAACTCCGGCCAACATAAGAAAAGAGCTCCAACGTGTTGTGAATCACACTTTTGAATGGCTCCTGCTGTGCAGTACTCAGCACAGCAATGGATCCAAGAGATTGCTGAGTAGCAGCAGCTGGCAAACACTCCTGGCTATCACATCTCCTTGTTCTTACCAGTTAATCCCTCAGAATCAGACTTAAAAGGAGGGGTTTTGTTCTGGTGTTGTGGGTTTTCGTGCTCTCAATCTGGTGTTTTTGTGAAAATGAAATATTCTCTGCAAATAAAGGGAAACAAATACAATGACACTCATGATGGCTGGAGAATCTCGATGATGGGTTTGTCCAAGCTGTGACTCCGTGCTGGGGTTGAAGAGACAGAACCAAAATGGAATCCCTGCTACATGGATCCAGTAGGCAGGAGGGTGTGGAAAGGGTTTGCTTTCTCATAAATAATAAATACATTCCCCTTGTAAAATCATTATAATTTTTCTCCTTTAAATCAAAAGTGAAAGAAGTAAAACACCAGAGCACATTTGAATATAATTTAAGATCTGGATCAGAATAGAGGGTAACTGCTAAAGTTTATGTCATTAACTCAATTGAAGTTCTGTGGAAGAAGGTATGCAGTGGGAGAAGTTCTGTGGAAGGAGCAGTCTGCAAAGTTAGAATATCTGAAATAGTGTGCCTGGTTTACTAGAATCCTTAATTATTTTTATGCCAAAATTCAAATGGTATATCAGGCTCTTTGTCATTGGTAAAGCTTAAAGGAAAATTCCTAATTAAAATTCGGTGAGACAAAGTACTTGATATCCAAGCTTCTGTCCCTATCATAAGTGTCATTATATTACATGTCCTTCTATTTGTGTGCTTGTCCTTCACTCTCAATCTTTTATCTCACTAATGCAATTGAAAATTTAATGGTTTCTGTATTCTTTGCAAAAAATCATGAAAGATTATAAAATAAGAGACACATTTCCTGCTGAATATGCTTGGTTCATTTGAACATGTTTATAAACTGCTAAAAACAAGCCTCAGAACAAGACAAAGCTATAACTACCATGACAAATACTTGTCTCTGAAAGAGCTCACTGGTGTTAGCTTGACAACAGCATGGCAGCACAGGTGTTTAGATAGAGCATCAAAAACATTCCATGTGCTTTGAGGACTCTGTCACCTCACCTGAGCAACACAGAGAGGAAAAAATGTAAAGCATTTCTTTAGTTCAACTTTAAATAATATTCTTACTATCATTCAAAGGAGTTGTGTTTAGTTTTCATGTCTCTATGCATTGTTCCAAGAGAGCCTTTTACAGTAATGAAATCTCTGCAGTAACTGACCTGCAGTAACACTGACACATGTTGTCAGTAGAAAGCAGAATCCCAAGCAAGATAATGGGATTTCTCTTAATTCGATTTGCCACAGATGTAGTTAACCTGCCAGCATTCTCCTTGCAGAGATGCTACTCTTTATGGTTTGGTTCCTAATTAACGTAGTCACTTGGAGCTACACGGTGCTGCTGGCTCAGCTACCATTTCACACAAATCTAATTTGGCCTTGCAGAGTGGTGCTAGCTCCGTGGATCTGAGGAGCTGACAGAAACAGCCTCATGCACCTGGCAAAACACAGAGCTCTGCATCCCACTTGGTGCTGGTACAGCAGAGCCATCACTGCAGCTAACAAAGAGATGGCTTGCACAAACCTTCCTCTGGTCATGGCAATGCAGTAATAGTAATTTTTAAAAAGAGATTGAAGGATATGAAGCCTATAAGCAAAAGAAATTTTGAAAATTTCTAAACTAGGCATCAGAGTGGGTGGTCTGGGTCAGAGCAAATGCAGATGCACAGTCTAACCCCTAAGACTCCATGTAGGGAGTGGAATTTCAATTTCCCTCAGCTTATGGAAGCTTGATTTTACAACTCCAGAACTGTCTTTGAGAAGCATCTTCTAACAGTTACAATAAAGTATTCAGAGCAAGGATATGGGGAACACCAACAGGGAGGCACTAATCCTTACCCTCTATGATAAAAGAATCTGAACTCAGACTCCATCCTGAAGAAGGAAATGATAGTTATACTACACATGACTAGGAAAGATCTATTTTTCAAAGAGCAATTACAGGCACAAATTTTTCTACTTGTGCATAGTATCACTGGAAAGTCATGTGACTTAAAACATTTCACAGGCAAGAAAAATTAGCATAAATAGAACCACAATATTAAAAAAAAAAAGGTTAAACTGCCATCGAGCAGAATTAAAGCAAAAAGTAATTTGAGGGAGCTTGAATTCCACTGAACTACCAGATCCTATTGACAAATTGCATTAGTGTTGAAATTTTTCCTTTTTATTAGTTCCTGCATCCTTGCTTACAACTGTAACAGCACAAGGTTTGAGGGCCTCAGCAGAATTCAGCTCATAAAGTTCTATTCAAGCTCACACCAACGTAATTTATGGTCACACCCTCTGCCATAAAGAACATAATGTTAATGATCTTAGAATCTGTTAGGCCTCTGGAACTACTGAGAATTACAACTCTGTCTGCACACATTGGAAACTCCCCAAGATTAAAGTCTGAAAAATGAGCTTCTGTCATGTTTCACAATCCAATTAAATAAATCAGTGTCTCAAGGGCCAGCAGTTAGGTCTCAGAATAATAGTCAAGCATAGGCAGGGAGACACAGAAGTATCATTGTTAGAGCCTGGTTCATCCTGAAATCAGACCCTAAAGAGATGCCACTTCATCCTTCTAAACAGGCCACTAAAATGGAAAGAAATTGTGGGAAAAGGCAGTTACACAGGTAAAATCCCCTCACAGGCAACTTTGATTGTGGTCTGTTTTAAAAATACTGGAAACCAACACTGAGATTCACCCAGGCCCTTTCTATTGCCTGAGTATGGCCTGTGTTAGCTATCAGTGCTCGTTCTAGGATTTTATCTAAAGACCCTTTATCTGTGAAGTGCCTGTCACGAATATATAGAAAAACTGCCTGAGCATCGCGGGTGCCACTCCACTTTGCAGCTACTTAAGCCCTTTGCTGTGCTCCGCTTAGGGCAGTGGGGGCTTCACTTTCCCAATGGCAGGAGCTGGAAAGGGAAAGCCACAGAACACAATCATAAAATTCATTGATAAGGTGGGACATAACGAATCAAACCAGCAGTTTGCCATAACTGGCTGATCGTTAATAACTTCTCAGTACACATTAGGAGGATCATGGAAATGTTTCAAACAACGCAAAGAGAAAACCTGAAAACACAACTAACATTATTGTCTAGGAACAGAGACACAGAGGCAGTCAGCGAGTTGAGAGGCACTGCAGTTCCTCAGTGAAACCGCAGGTACCGGTTAGGAAAGACAAATCCCCCGGTTCCACAGCCCACGTGGGCAATCTGATTTCGTACCCCGTGTGTGTCTTTTGCCTCTGCACTGAGGAGCACTGACAGCACCAAACTCCTGCAGCTGAGCAGGTAAGGACACGACATTGATAGCTGAAATAGGCGCAGTGTCAAGTCACTGGAAGCGCCCCTCTCTCACTCTTTGGTTGATGTAGAGGTGAGAAGCCCCTTTTGCTTCTAAGTCAATTCAGCTTTTACTGGTTTGTTTTTTGAACAGAGATGAAGGAAATTAGTAGAGCCTGGTGGCAGCTGATAAGAGCCATTTGAACACGATTTCTCTTTGAAAAACAACGTGTTTCACATAAGGTCATAAAAAAGGCTGTAATTTGGGGTATAACACTTTCCTGCGTGCGAAAGGAAAAAGCAGTTCACACCACAACAAAGCTTCAGGCTTTGGGTGGGACTGTAATTTTTTCATCATCATCATTAGCCATTCTTAATTTCAGTACCACATACCAGCATCACTTCTCCAACAGAAAATGGTGATAGCTTTATGAACCCAATAAAACCTGTTTGTTTATAGCTTATGGATCCAGATACAACTGTCTGCCTATCATCTCTGTTCGAGCATTTTAAGATCCAACAAATCTCTTCAGCCCAAACTCCTGCAGCGTTGCACAGGGACCAAATCAAGTGAGCTTGTCACTCGTCAGCCCTGTCATCCACACACGGCTTGGCAAGATCGCTGCACATGTTCAGTCCAGCTCAGAGCAGCTTTTGTGACAAAAGTACAAGAAGAGATCAAACAATTTATGTGACAAGCAGGATAATACAGGAAGATGTGAGCATCTGATGGCAGCACAACGGGAACTTAAAGCACTGCAATCAATAGGTAGTGACTAAAGTTCACAGTTTTAAAGTACAAATAAAGATAGTGCTTCGTGATCTATCTGCTCTCCTGTGTTCCAGTCCCAAAGGATTTGCATTTGTCAAAGATCTTCTTGGCGTTTTCTCTGTTACTCAGTATCAAACCTTTCCAACCCATAAAATCAATCCACATGCCAATCAGGGCTCTCCAGAGCTTGTGAACTTCCTGAAGAGCTCTGTGCATTGCAATTCTTCCACTTGTGTTACCATTTCTGGTCTCCCACTTGCTGGTTCTCGGTATTGAGATCTGACAACCAGGAAACTACACACTTGAGGACTCCAGAAAGGATTGTCTGGAAAATCACCTAAAAGATGAATGCATTCCTATCACTGAAGATTTCCCTATGTTTGTTGTGTAAAGTTTTCACTTTTGGAAATTCTGTCAAAGAAAAAACTTCTACATGGCAGGATGATGTTTTAAGAATAATTAAAAAAAAAAAAAACGCAAACATCTGTCATTCTAAAATAACAGATAAATGTGCCAAACTCAAAATTTGAGCCAGTTAAACCAAACATCATCAATATCTGAAACAGCTCAAAGTTAAAATACTGTTAGAAAACATTCAATTATTTTGGCCACAGTCAGTCATCGAAATATCTTCAAAAAGCTTGAAACCCTAATTCTCTTGCATTACTACCTGAAGTGGTAAAGTTTTCTCTTATGAAACTCACAGGTCAAGAAGTAAGAGATAATCATTTGAATTTTTAGATGCTCATCCTGAAAAGATTACAAAATTCACCTATATCTGCTTCTTATATTTCTCACATGATTGAATCTGTCAAGGGTTTGAACTTGCACAATCAAAGTGCTCTGCTATCATAGGTCATTTTCTCCCCAAAGACAGACACTCATTTTTTTTCTCTTCTGGAGAAGAGGTCTTTAACATTTACAGTCTTTAAAGACTAGCAGTGCACTTATGAAAAGCATTAAAGCCTTATAGAACATCACTTTATGGCTGCATGTACCATCATCAACAAAAGAACACCTGTCAGAGAAAAACACAGCTCTATCTTTTCCCCTGAACCATGAGAGTAATTTTCAATGTAAATGAGACCTGAATATTTTACTCTTGCCTGGCAAGGATCTCACATGAAAAGCAAACGAAGCAAAAAAAGACTGACATTATTACTCACCAAAAATAGAAATGTCTCAGATGCTCAAACATTTGCTTAGGATAAACTACAAAAAGCAAGATAATTAAAAAATATCTCTCTGTCTTCTTCCTACTGAGCTAAGACAAGAATATTTCTTGACATGGAAACTGTGAAGACTTGGCCTTTTGACTTAAATTCTTGAAGGCCATACAGAGCCTTTTCACCTGTGTTTGGGAAATGCCCAGAACCTGTGTCTGCCACCAAACCCCCACCAAGGCTCTCGATGGCAGCAGGAGCTGCTTGAGTGAGAGAACATTTTAACTGAGCTACAAGGAAAGGAAGCCCGTGTTTGTGAGCTCAGCTGGACAGCACGAGGCAGGGCAGCAGAACACCAAGCACCTCTGCTAAGGGCTGAGGGAAGGGGGCTGCTGGTGCTGCTCAGCCTCCTGGAGCCAGAAAAAGCTACAAAAACACGAAACTGGGCAATACAAGGAACAGGCAATGCACACATCCACAAATGCATCAGTTAAGAAACAGACAAGGCAAGAGATCCACAAATGCATGATTTCTCTGAAGGGCAATAATGTTTAAGCCATTCTAGTATTTTCTTTCTGGGGCTTGACTTATGATTTCTGACCGTGGTGAGGTTGGCTCAGGAGTGTGTGTGTCACAGCCCTAAGGGACTATTGCTGGCAGCACACCAGGACACCAGTGGGCAATGAAATAACAACTGTGTTTCCCTGCACAAAAGGGTGATAATTGGGTTTTAAACCGCAGGAAATCTGAGAGGAGGCATGATGCTTTCAGAGACAACTGGATATATAGGGCTTCTGCACATGTAAGCACCTGCAGGTGTGTATATGTATGTGTATACAAAAATACATATATCACATGCTATCGGTATCAAAATAATATCATGCATGCCAAGTTGAGCAACAAGAAATTAAGAGATGAAAATGAGCGAGGGTTTCCTCTGCAGCTGAAAATAAGGAAATATCCGTCTGCCAGAACTTTAAAACAGTACACAAGGCCTAATATTTTTGGCAGTATATAGTATCACCTACAGTGACAAAGATAGAGAAAGACATCATTATTCCATAGAAATTGCAATATTTTTTTTACTCAGGTTTTTATTCTAGAGCCAGAATCAGTGGCACTACCCAATTATTTCCAGCCTGGGAGAGGCAGAACTGGAGAAAATACTGATTTTGAGAGGACAATATATTTAGAAATATCTTCAGTAGCACAATGCTGCTAAGCCTCAAGCCATTCTTCTGGTGATGATTTTCTCTGTGAAGGGCACTACATAAGAATAAATTTTATGTATCCGTACCCAGGAAAGCAAAGACAAAGTACAGGTTGCAGTCTCACCCAGGCTCTTAATGTCTGGAGATTCTAAAAACCTGAAAGAATAGCTATAGATACCCTTCTACTTTTTAATGCACAGACTGCTATTTGGAGGCAATTATATTGTACCTAAGTGGTTTATTCTTTCCAAACAGGGTAGAACCACAGAAAATTCACAAAGATTTAAAAATGTAAATGGCAGAGCCTCACAGGGAAAACGACTCAGGACGTTCATACTGAAACTTCAAGTTTGATCCAAACACATGAAGAGGTTTCCTGGAATGGTTCTACTGCTCAGCTTTATTTAGATGGGCACTGTGGTTTCCCTTTCTCCCTAGTTGCTATTTCAGAAATTTTCTTCTGAACTGGCCATTAGGACTGTATCTCAGAGAAGAAAACTAAGCAATGCCATTGCTCAAGGACTTTCTGCTGATCCATTTATACACTCATGGTCCCAGTCCCTCAAGGATGTCAGTGCAGGCCCTGATGGCAGTGCCCACTCCCAGAGCTCAGCAGAGCTGCTCCCATGGCTGAAGGGACATTTGCAAATAAGCATTTGCAAACTTGCCTCATTACTACTGAGAAACTGAGAATGGTTCGTTCACTGCATTGAAAAAAGAAACAATGGGATGAAAAGCAGAGAGATTTAAATGAAATTGTTTCACTGCCCAATGCTCCCACAGAGTCCAGCAGATATTTATCAGGATCGTATTTCCAAAAGTCTCAAAAATTATGCAGGTTTGAAAAAAAATAAATTACTGCCTTCTAAAGACAGATACAACAATTTGTGTTAGGGCACCAGAAAACTTTTTTATTTAAGTTATAATCCATAAAATAATTGTTTTCTCTAACATGAAAAAACCCCGATTGTTTTGTTTATGAATATAATGAATATTGACGCAAATTAAAATGTCCAGATTCCAAAATAAATTCTAACGCTTCTTTTTAAGCTGACATTGTATTTTCTCTGACACCTCAGTCTGTAGCTATTGGTCCTTTGATGATAAATACAAACACACAAAAAATAAAATGGAATGAGGCTTCTAGAATCTCCTTAGGCAGAGAAGTATATACATGTCACCTCTATTTGTAGGAGCCCAGTTACAAAGAATTGTAGGTTTTTTTTCTCTCCAAAGCCCGAATTTCTCAGAAAATTACAGGGAAAAATCATTTAAACTGACACAATGCAGTAGCAATTTCAGGACGTAGGCATTGTTTTAGCAAAATAACCATATGCTTATCCATGAAAATGAGAGAATTAAGATTTGATGTGCACACAAATTTATTGCTGCAGTGAGTCTGGGTTTGAAGTAAGTACTTTAATCCCCTTGTTCTAGAAACCTATTCTAGGCATTAAGACTGACTTTGCTTTCCTGAAAAATCTCGGTTTAAACTTCATAAGTAATCAAGAGAGAAACTGTTCCATGGAGGGAATTACATGTCCTTGGCTCTCCTGCCCAAAGACTGTTTTCCTAATAACTAATTGGCAAAGCTAAGAAAACATACAAGTATATTTTGGGCTTGATCATTTAAACATGAAAACTCATTTCGGAAACTGATATATAAAGTTGCATTTTAAAAATGAAACCACATTTTTAAAAGAAAATAACTATTAAGTTCATTTCTTTACTAATGAAGCTGTGTATACCTTTTCTTCCTCACTGGAAAACTGCACTAAACATGGATTCCCCATTAGTCTTCAGCTAGCATTCTACATTGCATAAATAGGGCCAGCTCTTGGTTATAAAGCATGAAGGATAACTTTAATAAAGCAAACAGAGAGAAAAATATATACAAATCAGGTTATCAGGGCATTTTCAGAACACTGACCTGACAAATAGGTTTCCATAAAGAATAAAGGTCGGTTCAAGAGGAGCAGGCAGCTGAGTGGGCTCAGCCAGCTTTGGGCACAGGAAGGGATGTGTTTGGCTCTTGGGCTGCTGATGGCTCCCTGCTCTTGCTTTATCCAGCCTGGCACTGGCCTCCCAGCAGCACTGGCTGCTACTTACACTTTCCCACTGCATGGATTAAACTGATGAATGCTTCTGAGATCTGCCTCCAAGTATTTCAGCTAAAAAGAGGTGCTGAAGAGTCATAAGGTTTGGTATCTCTTGGGTGTTTGGCTGTTAACTACGTTCACTGGACAAACGACTTCTATTTCTCTTAGAGCAAAACAAACATGTTGGCAAGGAAAGCAAGTCCAAAAGGTGGAGGGCAGGGATAGGACAAATTTTGGGCCTTCAGCAGAAACAAAAGAGAACAGTAGTAACAGGAGCTTTGTGCTTACCTATTTATATACCATGTTTTGAGACTTTCATTATAGAAACGTGTAAACTGAGAATTTGAAGGAATTATTTAATTTGTATGAAATGAATGGTTACGTTGTGCAAGGCATAAAACCTCAGTGATGCCAGATTTGCTTCAGGGGAAGGAGTCAGTTGGATTTAATGCTGCCTCTCACAACTTTGTGACAAATAAACTGTGGCAAAGGTCCTAGGATTTATCAGAAAGGCTCCATCCTAAAAGCCTCTGCTTGGTGATGAGAAATCTGGACTTTCCCTGCAGAAGCTTTCTGGGGCTGCCCGAGCTGTGGATCAGGAGAGGAGCAGTGGAATGCAGATTCCCTGCCCTCACTGTGCCTGGCAGAGCCCTGCAGAGAACAGGATGGAAGCAGCTGATGGGGCGAGCAGTGGGGGGAAGCTGGCACTGAGGGCAGTCAGTGGGAGCACCCAGAGGGGCCCAGCCAGGAACGGGAGAGGCTGGCAACAAACTCATCTGGGGCAGGCTGGTGGCAACGGTGATGGGGGCAACAAGGGACAGTGGCTAGTGAGAAACACCAGCTTTACAAAGTCTGGAGAGGCCTCCTGCTACGCCTTGCACTCGGGGTTTGCTGTGCAGTCTGCCAGTATTGCACTGTCAATTAAAATCAGGTGTCTGGTCACCAACAGGAGGGCTGCTGCCTGCACCTGGCTGCTGTCCCTTTGGAAAGGACAGGGAGAGGAAGGATGCACTCTGCTTTCCCAGAGAGAACCTCAGCATGCAGAACTGCCTCGAGATCTTGCAGAGCTCAAAGCAGGTCGGGTGGTGCAGGGGCAGGGAATGCAGTAAATTAACCTGTGCTAAGAATGTACCTGGAAGAGCAGAAATGGCCAAAACTGAGAGGACCAAAACAAAGACCCATAAGGGTCCTTGGAGAGTTTGTTGTAGTGCAGGCAGACATCAAAAGGCTTCCAGTTTAGGAAAGAAAGCAGGACATCCCCCAAAAGGTCAGAGGACAGGACTCTCACTGAGAGGAGGTAGGAGGAAAGCCATTTAAGAAGCTTTTATTTTCCTCTGGCTTGGCCAAGCTCACGTTCAGTACAGCATATGCCTCATGAAGCACCATTTTAGAGCCCTGGCAGTCCTGCTGATTTGAGCTCCACTCTAAGCAGGAACACCAGTCAGCTCTACCTCCATGTTCCAGCTGATTCAAGGTCAGGTGCCACCTCCCTTGCCAGGCTTTGAAAGGTCACAGAAAGTCCACAGCCCCCTCAGAGACAATCTGTGGGTGTTCCATCACTGCAGAGGACAGAGAGAGCAACCAGCTGAATCTGCCTTACGTGGGTGTTTGGGCACTGGTGTTTGCCTTGTGGCAGCTCTTGGTGGCACGTTGTCATGGTTCCAGCACTCCAAAAGAAGTTTTTTTTGCTTAAGTGCATTTGATTAACTCTTAGGAGTGAGAAACTATCACTTAGACAGCACTGAGACAATTAAATGCATCTTCCCTGGTTTGTGGCTGGTGCTTGTGCCTTTGTGGGTTCTCATTTAGCTCCAGAGGCTCCCATGACAGCCAGTCAGCACCTGGCAGAAGGGTTGGATGGTATTTACTGAGCCTTGGAAAGCTCTTAGAAAGCTACAGAGGGGAAGCAATATATGAGTAAAAAACCAGGTATTTCCCTGAATCAAAATAACACTCTAATAATAGCAGCTTCACTCAAACCTTTTTCATGAATTGAAGCACAGGTTCAAAACTGAAATTCCTTAGGCCAATATAAAATGATTCTTCTTCCCTTAAGCTAGGAGATGTGGTTTTTATCCCTTAAAGAGGCCAGAGCTGTACATATTGATAAAGTGTTCCTTCTCCAGCCCAAGGAAGATTTTAAACTTTCAAGGGATTACAGGATTTTATATTGTTAGTGGATAAACCTAATCTTCCCCTACCCATGTTCTGGAATCCCTAATAATGAAAAAAGAAACCAAGGATTAAAAGCTAGTGGTATTACAGCTGTCAACACATCAGCCTTAATTTTTCAAAAGCTTTCACAATAGGAACATTGATGTGTCTGGAGTCTTTTGCTGAAAGTACTTGATCAGTTTCACAGTGATAAGATAACCAAAAGTTACTTTATTTTTATAAGCATAGCACATCCTTACACATACACCGGATTAATTTTAAATTCTTCCTCCTCCCCTGAGTCATATGTATTTGGAAATATATGGTCACATAGCAGGCAAAGGCATTCAAAGGCATCCTGGTAAAACTCTGTTACAATACTGACCACTGTTAGGTGTGTCACAGCATTCTGGCAGCTTGTGAAGAGGGGAAAATGAAAAATTGCAAGCAAATGATTACTTTTTTCCTCATAATGTTGAGGTGGTAAAATAGATCCCCAAATTAGCAAATCACAGTATTTCACTTCTTGTGCTTCAGAGCTCCTCCTTCTGCAGGGAAGTGGAACAGCTGTGAGCTACGGGGACTCTCCCAAACCTATATCAACACTGCATGTTATGACATAACTGTGGCCAAAAAAACCCAACAGGGTGAAAGTTGATGTCTGAAGTATTGCTCTTTTCAGCCTCCTGGGAATTGTGACCATGACAGAAGAAAATCTTTAAAGAGAGGGAGGCTAGGATATGTTTTTTACTGGTTTTATTAATGTTTTAATTTCTTTTTTTTATTTCAAGATTCAACTTCACATCAAGGAAATAACTAAAAGAGATGAGAGTTGTTGAAATGTTGGAATCCCACAGTTGTCAGATTTTTCAGGGAGCTATAACTCAGCTATATAAGGTGCATAATCCAGTCCAGATTTCTGACACCTGGGGAACCTGAAGTCTGTGGGACCTGAAATGCATCCCAGAGCTCTGAGGGAATTGGCTGATGCAGTTGCCAAGCCACTTTCCATATCTGAAAGGTCACAGCTGTCAGGAGAAGTCCCTGATGACTGGAAAAAGGGAAACACTGCATCTGTTTTTGAAAGGGGTGGAAAGGAGGACTCTGAGAACCTCTGACCTGGCAGCCTGGCCTCTGTGCCAGGAGCATCATGGAACAGCTCCTCTTGGAAGCTGTGTGAAGGCACAGGGAGGACAGGGAGGTGATGTGGCACTGCCAGCACAGCTTCACCAAAGGCAAGCCCTGCCTGACCAACCCAGTGACCTTCTATGATGGAGTCACTGCTTCGGTGGAAAGGGAAGAGTTAGAGGTGGTTTTTCTCTGGATGTGGTGTGGATTGGATTTGAGCCCTTCCCTTCTAAGTCAGGTTGGATGGGGCTCTGAGTGGCCTGGCCTAGTTGAAGACATCCCTGCCTATAGCAGAGGCATGGGACAAGCTGACCTTTAAAGGTCCCTTCCAACCCAAGCTGTTCTATGACTCTACAACATCCACCTAAAATGGGTGCAGTGCCCCAGATACAGTGGGCACCTCATGCTGTACCCACAGTGGCAGAAATTTGCATTCATACAAATTATTCCTGTAGGATGTGGCTGAGCATTAAAACATAACCTCCTGAACAGCCATTAAGGTCAGGGGTGGTTTAGTAAAGCCTGCTCTAAAAGTCCAGCCAGTAAGCTCGCTCATCCCAGCTGGTAGAAATGCAGCTGCACATGGAACAGTTCCATGCATGAGGGAAAGGAGAGAGGAACCCAGAAAAAAGCAGTGAGGAGTGGACAGGGAAACACGCCTGCATAGGTTCCATTAGCTCCAAAATATTTGCAGAATACATCAGTAGCTAATTCAGCTCCCCATGGGAAAAAGGTTAAAAATTATGTAGAATCGCTGACCCCACAACATCAAGGCACATGGGGGAAGCTGAGAAAATGCCAAACCTCTTCTCAGTGACCCTATGTAATGAATAACCATCAACCTCCAGAGTAGAGCAGGACAAATTTCCCCTTTTCCTTTACCAACCTCTAGGAAAAAAAAAAAAACTAGGCAGCTGCTTAAATCAAGTATTGAAGTTTCCTCTCACATAGTCAGGTTATTCTTGGATAAATCAGAGGAAAGTGCTCAAATAGAGCTGTGTTGGGAGGAAAAAAAAAGAAAAGAGACTTTGGAAAAATCTTCACATCTCTCTTTTACATTGATCCAAGAAGCTAACAGGCAATTAGCTGCTGCAGTGGTACACTGCCACCTAGAAGAAGCACTTCAAGAGATCACAGACATCCCATCTGATTATTAAAGAGCAAAGATGCCATCACACTGGCCAGATCTTTGCAGTCTGACCTTTGAATATTAAGTTGTCGCTGATACACACACCTACCACACAAATGCTTAGCCCAGTGAGAGACTTTATAATTGAGAAAAAGATACAGACTGATGCCAAAAACGTAGAATGCCTTTTCTATTAAAAAGCTAACCTACATTGATTTACTGCATGTGCATATCTTGCTATTGTGATAATAAATTGACAAAAGAGCCTTTGAGGATGGCCAAAGAAAATAAACTTCCTATGGAGGCTCCTGCCTGTGAAAGCCCTTTCAGAAATAAAAAAGTGCAATTAAAAAACCAAGATGGATCAAAGAACTCAACAGTAAAATATCATGTTCTAGACAGAATTATTGCCCATTTGCTGCTCACAAAGGCTAGCCAGCACGGCTTTGTTATTGGGTTTTTCCCCCTTTATGTCACTGCTCTTAACTCTAAAGGAAGCATCCTGTGAAATCATCCATCCATCTCAGCCAGGGGGAGGAGTCATGCAGCCAGGGAGACTTCAGAGTTTTAAATTTGTTGTTTTATGGAGCACATAAGGAGCACAATAGTGTTTTTTTCCCATAAAAGCAGCAAGAAACAAAAAAAGGAAAAAAAAAACCCCAAAAAACTAACTACCTAATGTCCCCCAAAATTCCCTGATCATCTGATGCATCTAAACATGAAAGGTTTAAATCAGAGATTACTGAGATGAGAAGTTTTGATTTTTACTGCTTACGATTTTTTTTACCTAAATAAGGACTTCCAGGGATCACACAAATCCTTAACCTCAATTCAAATACAGGCACAACGATTCTGTGTCTGTCCTGCACAGAAACAGCAAATCCCTGAAAGGTCTGAACTGTCCATGCTGCAATCTAAAGCAGCTTCCCATAGGATGTAGTGGCCATACCTTAGGAGCTCCATCTCACTCTGCCTTGAAAGCCTCCCTGTACAATTCAACAACTTAATATTTGCATTGACTTTAATCCATTTTGCCCATTTTATTAATGAATGAATTCTCCCTGAGAAAATACAGAAAGCTTTTGCCTAATGTTTGCAGTTTGTAAATTAATTAAAGATTAAATAAACTTTAACAAAGACCCTAAAGTGATCCAAAACAATGGAGAGAAAATTTTAAAGTATTTTTTTTCAAACCAAAGAAAGTGGAAGGTTTTAATATCTTTTTCACCATCACTTTCTACTGCTGGAGCATTCAGTCTCTGTTTATCCCTACGAAATCTCTGCAAGACCACAACATACTCTGTGCACAGCCTAGATAATGCAAAACCGTCCCCATGAATATTCACACCAGCACAGCAAACACATTAGTGTCACTCACACATCGAAGGAACTCCATTACACAGTGCTGTCTAATCTGTGAATTAAGCCACAAACTGGTCTTTCATCATAAAATAATAAATTCAAAGGAACTCTGAGATGAAATGTTTTATCAAAAACAATGATGATTATGCAGAACAGTGCAACAAACCCTTGGCCAGGAATTCCAGTGCTGGAATAAGGGACACTTAGAGGCTTTCTGAACAATGCAGATGGTCTTAGAGAAATGGATGAGCTGCTCTGACCAAAACACTTCTTTTTACCACACCACTGCATAAAACCATGACAGCAGAGAGCTTCAGGGGGCTTGGGGGGTTGTGATGGCTGTGCTGCCCCAGGCAGGATCGATTGCACTTCTGTCATTTCTAAAACACTTTCCCATCCCTTTCCTAGAGAACTCCAGCAACTGAAACTTCAAAGCTCCCCAAGGAGTGCATTATCTTTGCTTTAGAAAGCACTCCCTGAAGAATCCTGCTCTGGTTTAAGTCTATTGATTATTATGGTCACCACAAACTCCTACATAATCTTTTTCATTTTGCATTAATCCTTATGTACATAAATATTATCATGTCCCCCTCAGATGAGTTTTCAGCCTTTTTAAAATTTTTTGTCTCCAAGCTGGAGAGCAGCAGAAGGCTTACAGTGTGTAGTATAGCCATAGTCCCTTCTTTCATGGCTCGTGAAATGTGTGGTTTAGATCTGCTCTTTTCATTGCAGAATTTTGTTTGATCTTTTTGCAAAAGTGCAAGACCTCTGATTCTAGAAAATTTATAAACCACCATAATCCCATCACTTTTTTCCAAACTAAACAAAAAACCCCAACCCAAACCAACAAATCCACCAAAATCAGCAGCTTCTCCTCTTATATTTGTATTGATTCCTTCTGTGTAAATGGGATAACACAGCACTGTTTATTCCTGTTAAATTTCATCCTATCTTTCCAGACCAGCCTTTATTCAAATAAGAAAATTTTGAATTTTAATTTTGTCCTGCAAATTGTTGGCTATTCCTCCCACACTGATGTTTCTTTCCAGAAAATCTCATAATCTCAGTCCTTGCTCCATCACTCGGGTCGCTCATTACATCATTATTTATTATGTTTACTGCGTAAAACCAAATCACGGCAGCATGAGATGGGATTTTGACCAATACCTCCTCAATTTTGACCATGAACTCTTCTTTGTTAGCCATGCTCTGGTTATCCAAAGTTTTTCACACTTTTTTTACTTCAGATATCTATATAACAGGAATAGAACATTGCTTATGGACTCCTTTCCCTGTCTGCCCCTTTTATTTTCATGAGGGGTTTTACATTTCTTCTTTTCCAGTCTTCTGGTCCCAAACTCGTGCTCTGTAACCCTTCAAAGTCAGGTGATGGCCTGAGTCTGCAGCAGCAATCCTGTTCTCGACTAGATCTCAACCTTTCTAGCTACACAAAAGGAAAAGAAGAGGCATCTGAGTGTTGACAGGAGACTGAAAACCAGCAATGGTGTTCAGTAAACACACCAGGGCACGAGGAGGGCTCCTGTGTTTATAGAAGGGTTTCTGCACCCCTGTGAAGCTGAGTCCCAGGGGGAACAGGGCACTGCAGAGTGATGGGGGAGGAGTTGAGGAGTAGAGGCAGAGAGAGACTACAAGTTGTTGCTTTTGAGAGGACATTTCTTCCTTTTTTCCTCCTTCCCTCTGATCTCTTTGCCTTTGCATAATAAAAAACTCCAGACACTTCATCAAGGAGTTTTTCTGTCCCTCTGCCCTTTTGCCACAGAAATTGCCATTGAAAATGACAGCATGATCTATGTTCAGTAAGCAACAGCAGCACCAATTCAACAAAAAATATAAGCAGAGTGGTAATTAGGGTGAATTTTGCCATGTATTCTCTCTTTCTCTGTGCAAGTTACCAGCAGCCATTGAGAATTCTGGTTTGTTTAAGCTGACTACCAAACTTCTGTCAAAGAAAACATATCTCTTTAATAAATGTTGTTAAGTTTGGATTGATTTGTATGTTTTTTTTTATTTTCCACTCAAATGGGCTAACCTTTCAGGGTTCTTAAGATGTACTGGAGGTTGTTTACTGAGAAACTGAAGGGAGCTTTCATTTTTATGTCCAAATATTTCATGTGAACTCTGTACCCCTTTCACACTCTTTATTCTATTAAGCTACCTATTAGAGCATCTCAGCCTCAAAAAAGCTCAACCTAGTTCTATCTATAATATAAAACCTTTGAGAGTAGAGAAGTGAAGCAAGAGGATAACTGCATCAGCAGTTCAGACTCCAGCTGCACAAACTCATACCTGAAGACAAGAACCATATCATTTATCTGTTACATTCTTGACAGAAAAGCAAATAAAAACCAAACACGATGCCTGCCCAGACTCCCCACCACTGCTTTGGGCTTTGGGCACACTGCAGCAGAGAATTAACCCACCAAATGGTAGAAAAATTGGGCCACGGAGTGCTCAGAAATTTAAACTGCAGAGAGAACAATAATCCACGGGCATGTTGAAAGGATGAAGTCTGAATGAGAACACTGCATTATTTATAAGCTAATTATGAACATACATATTTTTTATCACTGCACTGTGACCTGGGGCTCAAGTGCTGAGGAGCCTTGAAAAGACATGATGGCTCAGAATGGAATTAACTTTAAAAAGAGCATTTTCACAGCTTCAGGTCTTTTTATGAGCATCAGCGAGTCTAAGAAAAGAACATGAACAGAGCAAAGTCACTAGAGGAACTTTTCTTTCCAATAAAACAAAGGTTTAGAAAAGATGCTGCACCGTCAGATATTAATCCAACCTGACAATAGCAATAAATAACAATCACAAGATAATCAGTGCTCGACCTTTGAAACATAAAGGATATACATCTTTCTCTAACACACAAACTGCAGCAGACAGATGGGCTATCCAGATCTCTACATTTTGACTCTTTGCCTCTTACTGACAACTCATCAAATCTTTTGATGGAGATTTTGTGCCACAGCACAGTTGTGCCCCTTCTTCTGGCACACAGGGATGGCCTACCCTCACTTTCGGAGTGAGGCAGTCTCAGACAAGCATTTCAAGCAATCACATCTCATCTGAGAGCAAGAAACTGCCTTGCAGAAGTAAACTTTTTCATGCTCACAGAATTATTTAGGTTGGAAAAGACCTCTGAGATCATCAAGTCCAACCTCTGACTGATCACCACCACTTTGTCAACTGGAGCAGAGCACTAAGTGCCACATCCAGTCTCTTCTGGAGCACCTCCAGGTACTGTGACTCCATCACCTCCCTGGTGGGTCCATTCCCATGTTTAACAACCCTTTCTGTGAAGAAATAGCTCCTCATGTCCAGTGCATGCTGCTGTTCGTAATGATGCACTGTTGAGGTATCCAGCAAGATGCAAAATATCTCTATTCAGAGGATGTGAGAATTTGTTGTCTACAGAAGCAGAGGAAATCTCAGTAACATCTATACCACATTCTAGAGACCTCTTCTGGGCAGAAGCAGCCTCCAGCACTGGTTGACAAAGTCCTAAACACCAGATCCAGAACACCTTGTTTGGGTAATACCACAGTGCAGCCTTGGCACCCTTCAGATCCTTCTACTGTACTTCCAAAAGTACCCAAATCCTCTGTTCTGGAAATTTTGTGCAATTTCATAAGGAAACTGTCTGGGAAATATCTGGTTTGTCAAAGGACCTCGAGAAAAACTAAAACCCCACATATGAGCTATCGTATCTTGCAGTCTCTTCAGTCAGCTGCTAAAAGCCAGGCAATGCAGCCCTTTACAGAGGAAACAGAGAACCCAGGCAAGCACTCCAGCCCCAGACCTGCCTGTTCCCTGACCAAGCATCTTCTCCCCTGCTGGAATCCTGAAGGACAGCACTGGGATGAGCACAGCCCATGTTGTTGCATGTTCTTTGCATACACAGCAGCCATGGGTCACTCCTTCCCCACCACTTTGCAAGAAAAACGCACAGAACTCGTGGTTATTGGCCAGCTACCAATTGCAAAATTAAAAACCTGTGTGCCAAATGGGCACAGCTGCATCAGCCACTGCTGAGCTGTATGCAGACCTGCCAAATTATAGTCACCTCACTTAGGCTGAGCTGGATGCATCCGAGCCAATGTCAAAAGCATAGTTAAGAAGTCATTTTTTTCCCATTGAATGAGTTCCTCTTCAATTACCACTTAAAAACAAATCATACAAAACATGGGGCACGATGCAAACCAAACCATGCAGCCAAAGACTGGAACAGCTTCTCCCTGCAGTACAGTCACACCTCAGGGGAAGCTGCTCATGGGAAAGACAAGATGCCCTCGGAGCAAAAAAGTCACTTAGACTTGCATTTCTTGGTATTAATAAATTAAACAATATATGCACCCTGTAGGTGCTTTCAAGCATGGATAAGACTGAAAGAAAAAATAAACTTTATTTTTACATATACCTATTTTTTGTTACATTTTATGTAAAGACTGATTTCCTTCCCCTATTCTTTTCAGGAAATGAAAATTCTGAGTTTTTACTTTCAAGTTGCAGAAACCAGAGACAGAAAGGCACCTTTTTATGTGAGATGTTTTCTTTTAAGAAAAAAGGATTGACATTTCTAATGGAAATAAACCCTGAATAGATCTGACTAGGCTATGTAAGAACCAGTGAATTTATGTCTTAAACTGTTGATCACTGGATTATAACAACTGCATGACTCCCATCAGATTTGTTGTAATTTCTTTTCAGGAAAATATTAATTTGCTGGGGTTGTTTAAAGTCAAGAGTAATTAGATTACATTATCTGTTTCAGCAGGACCAGCCTCCAGTCAAAATTTTTCTTAGAATCTGAGTTCTCTTTTATTTACATTACCACAATAGATTTGTTTTCTGAGCAATGCCCAGAACTGCTTCTTGCAGTGGCAATAAGTTATCAGAATTTTTGTTTGGCCTGTGGACCCATAAGATGAATTACAGTTTTAATTCAAAACACCCTTGCTTCCTTAATCACAAGCAGATAAGAATAGGCAAAAACTCATAAGAATTCTGTCTGGAATTCTACTGTTAGCTTTTATCTCATTTCCTGTCAGTCATTTACAGGAACTTTTTTCTTCAAACACGACCTATTTTTCCCTCTTTGATTGTAGAATTTTCAGAAAGACCTTTCATCATCTAATCCACTTTTTAACAACAATAGTTGCAACTAGCTTTCTTAAAATGTCTGCTGGGGCCATCTTTCTCCTTTACATGAATTGTGCCCTCTTAAGAAGCAGCCACTCTTCTGAAGAAGCCATTCATCCCTCC
This sequence comes from Monarcha castaneiventris obscurior, assembly GCA_026261815.1. Classification (NCBI taxonomy): domain Eukaryota; kingdom Metazoa; phylum Chordata; class Aves; order Passeriformes; family Monarchidae; genus Monarcha; species Monarcha castaneiventris. The sequence goes on along the minus strand of JAMPIT010000434.1, from coordinate 1,635,343 downwards.
GAGGAGAAGACAGCAGACCTTGTCTCAGGAGAAGGGGACAGAGTTTTCAGCCACCACTGCTGCCATCCCCTTCCTGAAAGGACACAGCCGAGTCAGGCAGCGATGCTGTGCTTTATTTCCCCATCTGTGCCTCCTTACAGATCCCAATTTATATTCACCAAAGGCTATGAAGTGAGTCTAAGTGCAGAAAACACCACAGAAAAAGCCTGAGCTTTTTCCTCAGTCTGTAAGGTGTATAGAGTGCTACTGCATGGGCTATGCCCCCCCTTCCCAGGCAGGACACTCTAGCTCCCAAAAGAGATTTCTGACATTATCTCAAATCCAAAAATATTTAATATTTTAATATGTCTCTGTGTTTGTTTTAATTAAACTAATGAAATCTAATATGTGTTAAGATTTGCAGTAAGAATAAGGATAGAATAACAATCCTCTTGCACAGAAGTTCCTCCAGATTTTACTATTGTTTAATGGAAAGAGCAGCAACTCCATCTATAGGGGAAACCCATCCCAACAAGGAGGCACCAGTTAAGCATCATCCTCCATCTTTGTGTCTTAATCTGAGGGTGTTGTTTTGCACCATTGATTTTTAAGTAGAAATCCCCACTGAGCTCAATGGGGATTTCTGTTCAAAAATCAATGGCACGATATAGCTCAGCCTATTTAAACTCACCCTGGACTCTGCTTTAGTCTACTTTCTTTCCTGCTTCTTTAGCATGGCGAGGAAACTGTTATTTTTATGTCTCTATTGACTACATTTAAAGATATTAAACTAACCAGACCTCACACAAGTACCAACAGTTATTATTTTTACTGTTTTAAAGATAAACCTTGATAGGCTGGTTTTCCATAAAATGTCACAGTGGTAGACAAAGTGCAGCTCAGCTGTGTTGTGGGGGAGAAAGCAGGATGCAGCAGACTCGGAGTGAGTACTAATACACTGGGAAAACTAAGAGTCTATTGAAACCAACCTAGAAATGTGGTTCCTTTCCAACCCTGTGTATTGCTTTTCATTTACTTTGTAGTCAGGGCACATGAGAATTTGTTTGAAGGATGTTTACTGTACTTTTGCAAGCTCCTGTGTGTGATGCACTGGCTTTCACTCAAATATAAATCTTCTGGCTGTCTATAGAGACTTTGGGACTACTGGGACATGAACACACACAGAAGCAATTGTTTCTTACCGAAGAAAATTAGAAATGTCATTTTTTAGAGTATTTGAGGTTTTTTCCTACAGAAGAAAAACATTTCTATAAAGTTGTTCGATTAATTTGTGTAAGAGAGAAAACATTCCTCCAGCTCCTCCAGCTCCTCCAGCTGCTTCCTGTAGCTCTCCTCCACAGCTTCCTCACTCCCCAGCCATGCCAAGCTGTATCCCAGGTCTCCTACTGTGGGTCCAGGATTTCAAGTAATTTTGATGGACTTCAGTCATGAATTGGTTTGCCCTGCATCATTGAGATCCGATTTTACCATAGTCCCAACAAACAAATAAGGCAGAAAAGGACTGGGTTCTACATGGTCAGATACTTGTTTCTTATTTTTGTAGCTGAAGGCATCCTTCAGCTAAAAACCAGATTGGGAATCAGGGCTTATCACCTTGCCACCTTGGAACATAAACCCTAAAATATGTTTTGGAGAACAGAACAGACTTGTTCATGGGCCAAGCCCAATGCAAATATATAGAATCGAAAGGAGTTTTGATGGATGCTGGAAAAATGTTGAGGAACCAGACACGATTTTAAGCAGACTGCATTGCTCTAAAGGACAGAGAGTTCTCACAGCAATGGTGAGAACGTAAAAAAAAAGCCAAAGACTTACAATAGTCACCAGCAACTTTCCTGAGCTAGTTGTGCTGAGCCCACTCTCCAGCTCCTCTTCCACACACAAATCTAACAGATGGAGAGTCTTTGGGCTGCAGGGACAGACACAGAGGGGCAAATACACTCCTTGCTTTAGAACAACTCCTTTCAGAAGCAGAATGAAACACTCTTTATAATGTGTGCCTGCTCTGATCCCGTGAAAATCAATGTCAGACTCTACTGATTTCACGGGAGCTAATTGGGGAAGCCTTGTGATACTTTAAAAAGACAAACTGTGAAAGATCAAAAGTGGGCTTGTCATAATATGTATTTATGTCAACTGTAGTAGGTCTCGTCTTCATCTCTGGCTCAGGATCTCAGCACAGCCCTGATTTCATGTCTGTCCTTTGCATTATGCCAGTTTATATGCAAAAAGAGCAGCTGGTAAACTCACTCCTACCCCATGAGCTATTCTGGGAGCTAAGATGTCTTGAAAATCTTCTGTAACCACATCTGATGCTTCTTCAAAATAGGTGAGACAATTTTAACAACAAATATTTGGTCTCCTAAAAGTAACTGATACAGTGTTTATGATATAGATCATCAACTAAACCTGGGTTAATATAAATCACAAGCCACAATTTTCTGTGCCTTCCTGTAGGACTCTGCTCAAGAGAGCTTTTTTAGATCAACCGTACTCGAGCAAGTTTGCTGTCAGTCTGTGATAAAGTAGGAGCCAGTCAGCACCAGATATAGTGCTCACACTGTGAATAATGCTGCAGGCACTGATGCCTTACCACCTTCTGAATTGATCACTGATGTTATTACACTTTGTTCTAATACAGACTTTAGGGAAACAGTATAGAAGCCATTATTTCTGAGACTGAACACAGCAAGAACAGAAGGCTGAAATCGCATGATACACCCTTAAAGTCAGGGGTCCTACAGAAAATCCATAATATGGCTATTGTTTCGAGCTTTCTAACAAGTAGCTCATAGAAAAGGTGCTGTTAAGAACTGGTTTTCCTTGCTAAAAAGCTTCAAAATTCAAGCAGTCCTCTATCCCACCTGCTCAGAAAAAACAATGCCTGTATTTCAATAGGAGCTTTCCCATGAGAAGCTCAAAGTACTTGCAGAGCTTAATTTGTCACACCTAATTGCTCACTATCCCAGTAAAATATCTCGCCATCCTAGGAAATGTCTCACTATGCCAGCAAGACAGTGAGACATTATCCTGATCTGGGACAGAGGGAAAGCAGGACATTAAACAGGATGCTGTAAAGGTGAAGAAACTTGAAAACAATCCAGATCTCCTATTAAAAGGCCAGATAAAATCTGCAATTTCCAGTACACAGAGAAACTCCAAATTTTTATTCATTTAGATAATAATGATAAATCCTGTCCTACTCTACATCCCGAAAGTCTAAGAATTTTAATACATTTCATGAAATTGTATTTAAATTTTAACTTTCCTCTTTTAATAGTAGTGTCTTGGTATAATGATATGACATGCCCTCCGTTTTCTATCACTTGAGGCCCACAAAAGCAGCTACCCCCTAATATATACTGAACATTTTTCTGTTGGTGTTGTAGTGGACCTCATGTTGCCAGTTTCTAAACATTACTGCTATAGATATGTCAAGAAATAATTTTAAACTGTTTTAAATATAGAAACTCATGTTTCAGATCTAATTATCATAATTAAACCAGACAGGCACTCAGGAGAAATGAAACTTTCAAATAAGGTGTGCAAGAGTTGGGGTCACAAAAGGAGCCAAGGACTTCTGGAGAAAGACACGGGTGTGCAAGGAAACGACAAGCTCCTGGGAATGTCTCTGGGAGAAGCTGTTTGCAAACAGCCAAGCCATACCCTGGGAGAAACATCTGCCTTGCCAACAGCAAGCTGGCAGTAGGAAAGATGAGACTGCAAGGATAATTTCCCACTTTGTGTAAACATGTGTATAATAACCACTCACTCAGAACTGTCTCTTCCTTCTCCAGTCTTTAGGAAGACGCAGCCAAAACACTCGTCTGCAGCTGACCCAAGTCACAGGGCAAAAGTCCTCTCCACATGCTTCTCTGTAAAACTTGCACATCAAAAAGTGTACAGCTGCAAGTTTTTTGTTTCCCTTTTTGTTCTTTATCTTGTGGATCGATCTCCTGAGAAAAGGAGCACATTCAGTGCGAGCCATCTCAGGTGTTCTCCCGCTGGTAAATACATTGCCCATCATTTCTAAAAAACCCCGTGTGAGTTTGGGAGGGAACATCTCGTTACAATACAAAAACCACAGCCATAAACAACTACACTTTCTCAAGCCAGCAGGATCTATCCCACTTCCAGTTCAAAATCCCTACCAGAGCTCCTGTTTTCACTTTCTACAGCACTGGGTAATGTTAAACACTACAGAGGAACCGATGACACAGGTTTTGAGATGGACATATTAACATCCGTCTCTTCAAATATTTCCCTTGGTAAGTCTTCAAGAAAGTTTTAGTTATTCCTCCCATTATCCTCTGCCTCTTGTCTGAGAGACAGAGCTGCACAACTCACATTACAAAGCTCAAAGATTCAGTGTTCACCACTGTGAGCTTTGTACAACAATGTTGAAAGAATAAGAACAATGGGAAAATCTTCCCAAACAAAAATAAATCCTAAAACATTTTATAAACTGGATTTTCTACCACAGCATAAAGCACTATGATGAACCATATACATTAGTCTTTTGGAATGGCCTGGACAATGATCCTCTCCTTGGAGTGACTGCATAATTCCCAGCATACACAGTAAAATATTTTTATCACACTGTGAGGGTTTCAAGGAACAGAGAAGAAACTTGCTAACTTGGATTCAGGACACACAAAGTTTTATTAATCAAATGATGGGTTTCTCAGAATTGCATCCTTTTCAATAATGAACAATTGCATATTGTTACAGGACAGAGTTTTGTCAATGACTGGGTGCTATTAATCTTAGTGTGACTAATGAATAATTGAAATATTTTTTGCAGCTATTCTGCTGCAGGAAGATTTAGAGGCCCTCTTTTTCTTTCAAATTACATGAAGCAAAAGTAACTCGGACATATAATGCAATCAGTTTTATAATTGACAAACATGATTGCAATTTTGCAATAAAATATATGCCAGTACTTTAGCAAATTATTGCCTAATGCTGTATGAATCTGGCATTAATGAAGAAATTGAAAAATAAACAACAGCAGCAGCTTTAAGTACAAAAACCATCAACGCATATTTGAGAAAAATGTGATTAAGAACAACATGATGTGCGAACACAGATTGCTTCTTGGTTCAGCATTTCTCATTTTCATACAGCTTACAAGATTGCCCAGGCTGCTTTTTACTGAGCAGCTGCCTTAGTTTAGAGATGTTACATGCCCACTCTATTTTCTAAGCAGAGCAACACTTATATTCTAGGGATTATATTCTATTAGTGCAGGCAGATGAATTTTTTAAACTTGTTTGTTCTGGGATTAGATGAACATGAGTTTGCAATATTTTAAAGCCATCTACACATTTTGAAATTAAGTTAAAGCCTACAGAATTAGAAAAGGTTCAAAAGGAATAAAGAATTGTTCTTTTTCTTGCCAGTCAGGAAAGGATTAGACTTTAGAAAGTGTGTGAGCAACAGCTGGATCTTTGCTGTGTTGTTTCAAAACTGGAAAATGAGGGGGCATGTGCACCTCGTAGGGAACCATCCCACATAGATGACAATGAGGATGGTTCACATGGCTTTGAAAAAAATTATGTTCATCGAGAATGTGTCCATATAATTATGATCTTTCACCAGAAGTGCACATAATAGTGTTCTACAATTATGAAAAACATAGGTATTAATGTAAAACATTAGACTGAAATGTGAGTCTCTCAGGAATACTATGACATTGTAAAATGCCATTTTAGACAAAATTAGATTCTAACTTAATAGGCAGGTTAAAAGTCATCCTTCAAAGGCTCTATATGGTCTTAAATTACATGAATTTACTATAAATTGAGCCAGAGGGGGGAGGAGGGAAGAAGGCTTACCATGTGAATAGCAAGATTCAGCTCATGTTAGTGTCTAAAGCAAGAAAAGCTGGGATGTTTTCTCGCTGTGCCTCTGCAGTTCATGGTATGTACAGCACAGGTAAGCACAGATCTGGGCATGAGCAACATCCCCAGCTGAAAATGTGCCAACAGTGAACCCTGAGAGACATCCCTGGTCTGACATCACTGACACTACAGAACTATTAAAATACTGGAAAAAATCTGCCAGCCAATGACCATTTCCATTTCTGGTATTACAGTATCATCTAAAAATCACAGCAAACATTAAGGTTCCATAGGGCAAGGAAGCAACATTTAACATAAAGCTTACCATTATAATTAGCAAAGGATGGGAGAAAAGATCCTACCAATATTATCCTACTACTAGAAGACAAGAACTGTGTCAGAAGCTTGTATCTTTGCACTGACAATAGAGGGAGTCTGAATCAGATAACTCTGAGGTCTGAAGCAGCACAGGATATCTCTCCCATCTGCACTGTGACTGGATTAGCACACTGCCTCAAGTCATCCACCTACATTTTCAAAGTGGTGGAAAGTGAAGTTGGGAGATCCCTATAATTAATCTAGGCTTTTTCTATTTAATTTACCTTCTAACAGCCTCCTGTTGTTCACATAAACCTGTTTACATTTTTTAAATAAGTATAAAGGAAGCAGTTTTGTTAATGGAGGCTGTGCTGCTTTTGGCTGGGGTAGAGTTTATTTTCTCCCCAATAACCAGTATAGGGCTGTGTTTCAGATTTGTGCTGGGAGCCCTGCTGAGGGCACTGGGATGTTTTAGTCTCTGCAGAGCAGCTTTTTTTTTTCATTCTTACCCTTCCAATTTTCTACCCTATCCCATGGGAAGGAGGAAAGGAGTGTGGGGCTTAGTTGGGGTTAAACCACAACAGGAGCCCATCTCACAACTTTGCTCATGTGTTAGCCAGGGAAAAGCAACATTTTCAAGGCTGAGAGCTGCATTTATTTCAGCCATGTCAAAACCAAGGCATTGCCTTCTGCAGATTGCAACTTATGTGACATTTCCCCAGTTCACTTCCCTGGACATTCTGTCTGCAAAAATATGCAGCTCAAGGAAATAATTTTCAGTGTATTGTAGATTATGCCTTTCCTTCTCTTTGCTATTTTTTTGTAAAGCACTGTGATGTGTCATTGGGGTATTTACTGCTTAGTTATGTATATCTAACCTCTTTGAGCAAGAAGTTTAGCTGTCAGGCAGAAAGTATCAAGGGGGCTGATAACAATCTCCTTTTAAGTAGAAATTGACAGTCTGTATTAGTGCCTGCTTTGAAACCAGCAAGTTAAAACCCACCTGCAGTCAGGAAGGAGGGCCTCTTAACAAGTTCCCAGCAGCAGGAGGCAGTTTTCATTAAATCAGCATTGTTGAAATTAAAATTCTAAATACTTGCTATACAATGATGAAATTTCCATTATGTTCACTACTTCTCTTTCTTTAGGAGAAAAAAAAAAAAGTTTATCTGTAAACTGGTGCTTAGCAAGTGTTCAGGATTGACAGCTCCAAGCTCTAAGGTCCTTTAGTTATGAACAAGAAAGAGCATATCAACAGTAGCAACAAAAGCTGCTCCATCCCAACTTCTCAACTCAAACCCCACATGGGACACCCTTCCAGCGTTCAGCCACTGCTCACAGATCACACCTCGATTCTGGGGAGCATTTCAAGCCCAAATGCCCATCTCTGAGGCAGATTGCTGCAGCTCCCATCAGCAGCTACCTGAGTCCCAGAGCCAGTGCACGTAACCATCCATGTGAGAAGTATGTGCTAAAGAATTAATCATTTCTAATTCACTTGTACAGAATTATTCGCTAGATGAAAGAACACTGCTGATACACAGGTGACCCCAATTACATTTCTGTTAATGAATAAAGGGACCCCAAAACCACTTCCTGCTATTCTGCACACAGACAAACACTGATGCTGGCAAGAACAGAAGTTTGATTATGAGCTTTATCCTCTGTATGCTTTGCTTGGCTGTTAAAGTTACAAAGCCACACAGCCCAATCCTGCTTTTAAAACTCAGTCTCACGGACAAACAAAATGCCTGGACACAAACTCAGAACCATCTTACACTGGCATGGCTGGGCACACAGGCACACACTGTCCTGCTGCAGCTCCCAGCTTGGTTCTGGAAATAATTTTTCTTTGCTCCTCCCCAGCACAGCCGTAAGAGTCCGAGGGGCTGGAAAACAGAGGCCAAAGTGTCTGACAGGAAACCCAGAGCTGTACAGACAGACAGTGTTTTGGGATCTCCCTGATCCCAAAACAACCCCAACCAGGAGTGAGCAGCTGCCACTGCCTAACTTAAGACTCCTTAAAGAGGACTGAAGTAAAGACTGTGACAGCTGGAGGATGCAAAGCAAATAGAGAAGTTAAATGGAAGAGCCAACTTCAAATGAAAAAATACACCAGCAACTGGAAGGAACAACTGGTGGAGCCCCAGAGCAAATGAAAGCTGCCTGTGCCAAGTGTGCAGCCTCTCCAGCTCCCAGCATCTCAGGCTGACCAATAAAACCTTCTTGCTGTGCAGTTATTTATTTACCCCATTGAACTCATTCATTAGTGGTCAGATTGCCTTCATACCATTTGCAGCTCACATTTATCACTTTGGTATCCTGGTGGTATTTAGAAAATCTTCTGGCTTAACACCATGGTCAATGACTGCCACACTTCTGATCACTGCTCTGCACAGATCTGGTGCAATACTTGTGTTCCTTATTCCTTCAATACCAGGTTAATCAATAGCAGGAATAGCTAAGGGTGATCTACCTGGGCCACCTATTAAATACACTTTTTAGACAATCCATTTGAAAAGCTCAAAAGCAAGTCTAAGTAATTATTAAAGGTTTTGGAATACTTTAAATTGTGTGTGTGTTCACATAATAAAGTAAAAAAATATAAAAGTAAGTCTTTGTTTTCATATACTTTTATCTTTTGTAGCCCATATTTGAAATTAATCTGTTTCAAGAAAAATCTTAATTTGTTTCAAATATTACAAACTAAATGTCATCAAATAATTTTTTGTTACTTTCTTATATTTTCTATTCAGCTGATCCCATTTCCACTTCAAGTTTGAATTTTAAATTGGCTTTTTTCAATCTCACACTTAATTCTCCACATTAAAAACTTCAATCTCTTATACATACCGAGACACTTTTTATATTTCAAAAGAAGAACACCAAGGCCTTTCAAATACGGGACAGAGATTTGGGTATGTAGGGACAAAGATAACATCTGTGGGAAAGGTATCTTTTACCCTACAAATTCATTGTGTCTGATTCAACAGGCACTGACAGAAACCTGAACACAGAGTCCACAGTATGTGTGAAAAAGAGGAATTCTGAATAGAAGATTACTGAGACATGGCAGGCTGATTATTGCAGCATTCTGTCTATCAGCATCTGAAATATCAATAGAAAGCTCAATGCTACTGACAGGATGGTTTAGTAAAATTTTCCCTAGACTAGTACAGCAAGAATTTGCTGGAGAACTTTTAAATTAATAATAGAACAGGTAGGTAAATAAAACAACAACAAAAAAATGGAATGCAAGCCATAGCTGAACAGTAAACTACAAAATGAAATGAGGTTTTTTTTTCAGAACTAAGAAAGGATTATAATTATATAAATTGCCCTGGATACCGTGCAACTCATAATAAATAGAGAAATCACCAATAAATAGATGACTCAATGAGAAGATAAGGTAGTCTTGATAACCCAGAAAAGAAGAAATTATTTACCCAGCACCTGGAAGGAAAAAGGAAAATAAAAACCACACAGATTTCCTGAAAAAATGAAATAACTATCTGGGTCAATGCAAGTTTAAAATAAAGGATTAAGGGCTTAACCTGATGCCTGCTGAAGTCCATGGAAGTCCTCAGAAGGTCTGAGACTAAGCCCTAGGAGACAAGGGACTGGGAGCAGGGTCTCAGGTTATGTATCTGGTAGCACTTTTACTTGCAGCTGCATGCTTCTTTCTATATCTGCATCTTTCCCTTCCCTATTTTTTAACACTTGTCTCCTTAGCAAACCCTTAGCTCTATCATGGGGAAGAAAAGATAGGAAAATAGGATGTGCACTATAGATCAAGTGGCTGGGCTGGAAAATGACACAGTTCATCATCAGGATGGACAAAAGAGTTGTTATGAAATAATTAGCCCAAACTCCTTTAACATCCCAAAGCAGCTGGGTCCAGGATTGGGTTTTCTGTCCCACTGAGCATCCTGGGCTCCCCAGCACATCAAACCCAGCCAGGCTGAGGAGGAGCAGGGCAGCTATGGGTGCAGTGCTGCAGTAATCTCCATGCTCCATGGCTTTAATTGGGTACCGAATTGTGCACAGATCCCGTTGTTCTCTTGGATCAGGGTCCACGAAAGAGCTGTGTACAAGTGGTTGCATGAGGACACAGGGCCCAAGCAGGCCCGAGCCAGCTTTCCACAGGAACCATCACATCCCTGCTGTTCTCTGATGCAGAGGATCCAGAGCCCACTGATGAAAAGCTGTGTGAGAACCTGTGCTTCCCCTGGACCTGAAAAGCCACTACAAACCTGCAAAATCTTGTCAAACAAAGTACTGAGTCCCTGCCCATGGCAGGGGATTGGAATGGGAGGATCTTTAAAGCCCCTTCTAACCCAAACCTTCTATGGGTCTGAGAATCTTGGGAAACAAAGCAATGGAAAATGTCACAAAAAACATTTCTCACAGATTATGCAGTCTGACAGACACCTGTAGTTCTCCAACACTGTGTTCCATCAGAAAGGACATAAAGTGGCATCTCTATTCATACTACAAAGCAAACAAGAGCTGACATCAGAGGAAAGGACCTGAACTATTTAATTCACAACCATATTACTCCCAATTCATAACCATGTAACTCTATTAGTTCAAAGGGAATTTATGCCAGCATAAAACTGGAGTATTGTAGCAGTAAATCAAGCCCAGAATCGGATATTTGCACTGGTTCAGCTCAATTTTATTTAGTGCAGGTGTTCACTTAATTTTGATGATAGGATCTGGAGGAGGGGATAGTCTGCTGTTAATTTATTTCTGCTGCCTGGTGGACTCAAGTCAGTACAACACTGGCCCTGTATTTGTGTACTTCACAGATTGCTGAATATATGTTTTCTTCTGTCTAAAATCCAAGCTGCCTTCACTTAACCTTGCTTTTCCTCTTCACTGTGTTTAGAACATCTCAAAAGTGGTAGCAAAGGGCATGACTATAATAATTAAAAGACCACACAGAGGTAATATGAAAATAATATTAATAAAAAACCAGGAGAGAATCCTACAAGGAGTTCACAGGAGAGAACAAAGACACAGCAACAGGCAGCAGCAGCTTTAACTTGACTGCCAGCTTTCTATAGTGCAATCAAAGCCATTGTCTGCAAGCCACAGGTGCACAGCACATGGAACAGACAAAATGCAATGGGGAGTGATGACAGTTAACTTCTGAGCCCGTGCTATATTCATCCCAACATTCATTTGTGCATCTGTTGTGCCGAATTTTAGTCTTTAATTATTTTTTTTTTTCCGCTGATATCAGAGGCATTTGAGCAGCTGAGGAAATGTACCAAAAATGCTGTGTGCTAGAGAGGGTCTGTGCTCTAGGAGGAAGAGCTTTATTCAGGAATCTGAAATGTGAAGACAGTGCCTGTGTTTATCAGCCAGGCACCCCAGTGGTGGTGGCTCTGGTGACAGTGCACGTTGTCAGCTCAGCTGCAAAGCAACTGCCAAGGAGGCTGTTCATCAATTCAAATATCAATAGAAATGTAACAATACAAGTATGGATTTTGTGTAGAGTGCAAGAAAAGGCCACAGTGGGGGGAGATCATTAGATGCATTAAAATAATGAATGGGAGTATTGTTATAATGGCTGATTTCACTGTTTATCACAGACCAGGTCGGTATGGATTACACTTGGATGATGGTCTTTTGATCTCAGATGTTTCCCCCACCAATAGGGCACTGTTTGAAATTAGATGCAGTCTGACCTCTTATTCTTTGTTTTCATCACTCTCCAATCAGTGGGAGGAAATTAGCCCCCTGGGAACGTTTGATTCACATTGGCTCACTGTGTTATTTCAGCTGTGAAAGATGCTAATGAGCTAATATCAACTTTCCTAGCAGAAAATATACTTGTCGCTTTAAAATTTTGGCCAGGAACCAGCATTTCATCATTTTAGGCAGGGTCTATCACTACACTGCAGCAAAAGAAGAAAACCCAACAAATTAAAGACAAGTTCCATCCACCTGAAGGGCAGAATCTCATGCAGTCTCTTTCCAATATGTAATGCAGATCAGCAGACACGTAATTTGCTGTGGAAATTAGTTTTCCCAGTTGGACAGAACAGGGCAGCATCCCAAGAAGCTTTGAGGATAATTACTTCTCAAAGGAAAAAAAAACATCACTGAAAGTTTTCAGGTGCTCTTGAGGAACTCACCTGTGACCCTCAGACAGACAAACAAGTGCTTAATGAAGGGCAAGGGCACAAAAAGGGGAGAATTTTGCAGTTATGGAGTTTCAGTTTCAGGGGGAATCCTCATCTTCAACACATACAATCAGAAAAATCAGATCACCCTAAAGCAGCAAAGAAACTCGCAGGCTTTTAGAAGAAAAACAATGGTTGGCCAGTCAGCTGTTAGGGTTTTTTATTTTAGGGGAGAATTGCTGAAGAGGTATAACAGAATAAAAGCCCCTGCTCTCTTTTCTCCCTACAGGAGTTGTCACTTTTGAAGAAATTTAAGTCAGTTCCACTACTAAAAGATTTGTAAAGTCTTTCACAAAAGTTGTAATGCTTTCAAGTTTTCCAAAATTGATCATTACATTTAGAAAAGATGACATTCCATTCTCTACTAATTTATTTTTTTGATAAGCTATCAATTTAGACCTGAATCTTTAGGTTTGAGTTCCTTTTTTGTTTCCCCCAGTAAGTGCAGAGCTCTTCCTGAGATAAACTTTTTCATTTCAGAAGAGGTCTGTGGCACAGTACTACTTGCTAACTAAAGTACTGATGGCTTTGGCATGGACTCTTCTGAGACAGAAAAATTTTGAAATTTTCAAGACTTAAAGTAAGGCTTAGGGCTTTTCTTTCTTCTCTTTTACCAGCTAACTGCTCATCACACATTCTGCTTCTCATAAACCCCTCTGAGAAGCCCGAAATGCAAGCATGTGAAAGCTCAAAAAGCTCTTTCACCTACCAGAAAAAGAGTGACAGCAAAAAAATTTGAGGGTGAATTTTCTCCAAGACACGAGACAAGCTTCATTTTTCTAGCACTTAAAAGCAATAACCAGTGAAGATTAAGGATCTGACCAGATCTGCCCAAAAGGTTTCTTTGAACACACCAAAAATTAAAACTTTTTTTCCCTCTTTTTTCCTTACTGTGCAATTTTGAAAACATCATCTCTGAAAAGTGAGAATGACAGGAAGAGAAATGAACTTTCTCTAAAAGCAGTGAATTAGCTTTCAAACATTAAAGATGCAAATTAGACAAAATAGAAAAAATTACCAGCTGTAGTATAATTTTATACACTGAAAATCTGAACATTTTAAATTCATAAAACCCTTGAAAGTTTAAGTTTTAAAAATGTATAGACATCAAAATTAAGTACCTCTACTTCACTGGAAAAATATAAATAAATATTTTGTCTTTGCTTGGTTTGTTTTGGGGTTTTTTGTTGATTTATTTTTGTGGCTCTGTTGATGTTTTTAACAGGCATTACATTCTAGACTGTTCTTGGTTATTTGAGCAGTTATGAAGGTGGTGGAAAGTGGGTCCAAATAATAATATTTGAATACAAATTTTTGCAAATTTTGAATTAATTTGAAGCTTGGATTTTTGTGCTGACATCTGAACTTCCAGCCTCTCCTGATGATCATTTTTTTGCCTGTTTTTAACACTAAGAAAGTCATCTTAGCACTTGGTTTATTTTTCTAGGGTGTTAATGCGTAGGAATAGTTTACACTTTCCAACAAACTAATATTAAGGCTCTGAAAGGAATGAATGAGATTAGTCCATTTGGCCCAGCTCTGAAGCTGCTACATAAGACCCTGATTGTCAGTGACAAATCTTTCTTTGTCTCTGAAGCACTTTAGAAGCTTCCTAGAACTGTCTGTTGACTACATAAATAGCAAATACATCATCTGGCACTGGCAAAGCAGCGCTGTACCATTCTGTGTGAGTCGCTGCTGATCCTCCCATATGGCATTTGCTTTATCGGGTGTGAACACAGCCAGGAGGAAGAGAAAAACTCACAATACCACTTACAAATTATGCCTAACATGTTTCGGTGCATTCTTGTTTCCAATTCCTGTTTTTCCAATATTATTTCCTTTCTCTGTGCTGTTATAGCAATGCTAAACTCTGATGAGATGATAGCTCAGATCTCAATTTCCAACCTGGCTTCTGCATTATCTCTCAAAAACCAGTCAAGGGGCTTCCAGCAGTCAGACACCTCTGTGAGTAATTTTTAGAAGTTAGAGTGATTTAAATCTTGTTGGTTTACATTAGGTAGCCTCTGAAAGCCACCTAGGAAAAGAGAAGTTTGGAGGTCTGTGTTCCATGGTGATACCTTCCTGTGCTGCCTGGCAAAGCCCTCGAACTGAGGCCTTCTGCAGCCACCCAGGAACAGAGACTAGACAGGAGTAAGGGAATAAAGGTCAGGATTTATTTGAAAGCCTTCAAGGCACACCCTGGGGGGGAGCCAGAGGCTGCCTCCAAAAAATGAACCCTAAGATGGACCCCAGGTCACGAGTTCTTCACACCTTTATAGGTTTGGTTCATTTGCATACCACGGTTAATTCTCCAATTAAAGCCCCAGGTTAATGATGGAATTCCCCTCAGCTTGGCCCCCCCTTAGAGGCTTTGGGTTACACATTTTGGGCCTAGAAGAGCCTGGCTGGCCTTGAAGGCAAAGCCTGGAGAGGCTTTGTTGTGTCTGCCCAGCACGAGAGAGCAGAAATTCCAGGCTGCAAGGAGCTGTTGGCCCAGCACCAGCACCCACAGCAGCAGGCACAGCCTGGCACCAGCACCCTCCAGTCCTGCACACAGAGCCCAGAGCCCCGGGAAGGAGCTCTGCATTTCTGACTCCAAACTGATGCTCAACACATACAAAACAGTCATAGGTACAATAAATAAATAATATTGATAAGATCTTCTGGATGTGTTGGGGGCAAGTGTCTGTTGTTTAGCTTTTAGAATAATTTCTGGTAAAGAGGAAAGTTTTACTAAACAAAATGTCTCCACATTATCCAACATCCCCAAACAGCACACAACCAGACAAACCCACTTACAAATATTATTGTTATAAAATTCTTTAACCAAGAAAAAATACTTTTTTACTGCTCCATTATTTTTTATTGGCTCTTTTCAAAATAAGCATGAGCCTGCATGTATATATTAAATGATTGTTATACTGCCATATCAACTCCACTTTATTCATGAATATCAATACAAATGGCCCAGAACTTGGCACAGAGATACTTTGCTCATAAATTACGGTGTGTTTTTACTACTATTGCAGTCAAAAAAATGTCCTTTCTTATTTAATTTCACTTCTGATTTGAATTCTGCACTCCCTCCCATGCACAGAAAAAGAATCATTTGTACAAGAAACAAGGATAAATTGATTAATCTTAGTAATTACTCATGTACACAATACGCACTTTTATCACACAGACACAAATAAAAGCAGCTGTGTCTGTGGCCTTCCTTCCCCAGCAGGACAGATGAACAGCACTATCAATTTAGTGATAACAGTCTGAGGTGCTCTTCAGGACGCTTTGAAATATGCACACGGAAATCTCGGCCACCTTGAAATCACCGAGAGCTTTGACAATAAAGTCAGCCGAGTTGGAATTTCACCCTTAATCTCTGCTCTGCCAGCTATCACTGGGACATGCAATATGCATCCTTTCAAGGATTCTGTTTAGTGTCTCCAACAAAGAATGACTTCTCATTTTGATATTACAGTAACATGGCCCTGACTTTTTCCAGATCTGTATGAACATGTAATGGAAACAATCACTGTTCAGAAAACACTAATAGTTCCCACTAATTACATATTAAAAATTTGGATTTTACTATTTTACCTTTTTATATATTTTTTAAATTATGTGGGTCAGAAAATAAGATCAATCCAGAATCTGAGTAACTTTTCTGATGCCCTCACTGCCAGCACTGTTCCTCCCCTGTGTCTCAGTACTCTCACCACCTTTGCAGTTGGTATTTCCACACTGACGCAGACACAGAATGTAACGTTTCTAATTACTCTTACAATTAATGCTGACAGAATCCTATTGCTGCTCTTCTGATTAGTGCAGATCAAAAGATGACTCCCTCACCCCCCACCTGTTTTGTCTGTGCCGCAGCTCCAGCTCTTAGCCACCATGGAATGCAGCACTGAGCACAAGCTTATTTGTGCTGCATCTCCATTGCCTGTCTGAGTGAGAGGTGTCTGCACACTGAAGAGGCAGCTACAGCTTTGTGCAGCTGTATTTATTACTTTCTCCATTGGTTCAGAAAGGTTTTAGAGCTTTTGGTAATGCTAAAACACACAGCATTCTCTCTGCAAGTCTTTGCTGCGAGAGTTTATCTGCTTATCCCAGTAATAAAGTCTGATTTGCATGGTAAGAAGGGATAGAGTTTCAAAGGCTACTAAGTCAAGGGGACCAATGCACAAATATTTGAAGGCAGACTCCAGGCCCTCAGGATTTCATCCTAAATTTTGCACTGAGCTCCAAAAGCAACTGTGGGCAAGATTTCACTCAAAAAGGCACAAGCCCAACTATTCCAAACCAGCTATTTTTGCATGTGTTGAGATGGGGTAAGTGCCACGTGCTACTGCTCCAGACACAGCCTTTGCCAAAGGTCTCTGCAGCACTTCCACCATCTCCAGGACACTTGGTCAGGCCATGAGCCACTCCAGAGGCTCTGTTTTCAAAGATTTCTCTGAAATTAAAGTTCAGATTACTTCAAAGGGAACATTAATGCACGCTGAGGAGCCAACAGCAAGACTGATTAATTATCTGCAAGTCTTCTGGTCAGTTCTGAAACATTTTCTTTTTCAGCTGTACCTGAACTTTGACATATTTGTTTTGCCAGGAGTGCAGGTGTCAGTTTTGGTTCTAAACATGTTGGGGAGTAGCTATTCTTCATTTTGTATTTCAGACAGGAACAGGGAACTTTGAGAGGAACACAGCTATCTGTCTTTAGCAATAATTTTTCTCCTCATTAGTGTAAAAGGTTTCTGTCTTCTGCCAGCCGAGGAAAATAAGTGAGCTTTACCATAACTCTTAGCATAACTTGTTATGAGCAAAACAGTTTCTAAATAAAACAAATACTTACAGTCAATACAGAGGGAAGGAAGTGGTTTTCAAATAATTATGAACACTCTAAGTCTGCTTGGATATTTCATTAATAGAAAACGGGCTTAATTTATCAGAAAATTGATGGTTTAATAATGATTTACCTAGCTCTTATGGCTAGCAAGTGGCACAATCCTAAAACATATGATTATTTATGTACCCTAAACTAGATTACTTAAGAATAATTTTTACTTAACATAATTGTTTGCTACTCTGCAGAGCAAGTGAGAAATAAAATTTATTTCTGCAAAATTCTTCATGGAATGTATTCCTTTTATAGTAGCTAATAGTCAGACAGCCCTACATTCATCACCCTGTGTTCTGTTTCGGTTCTTAACTGTTGAAAGCCCACAAAACAATGTACTTTCTACTTTATCATTGTCCTGAAAATGGATGAACACTGTAACATTTGTAATGCAAGTGTAAGACACGCTGGCAGAAGACCACAATAAATATCGACCCATATGAAAACAAGAAGGTTTTAAACCCTTTATCCTAATAAGTCCTTCTGAGCATTAATAGCAATTCTAATCCCTTAGTCATTAATTTTCCTACGTTACAAGTCTGGGTGTAATTAAGAACAACACATTGCTGCCTATTTGATGAAGAAAATGTCATGCTGACGTGATTGATTACGTTTATTTAAACTGGAGATGGCCGACGCTTTCCAGTGATACTCCATTCCATTTTTATTATTATTTTATCAAGAGAGGCTCTTAATTTCCCCTGTTGTAACCCACTTAAATAAAACTTAGGAAGAATCTGAGAAGCATTACATGAAATATTATTGCTGTATTTTTCTGAATCTCTGGGCTATACAGGACTATGAAAAATTAAATTAGGTTTAATATTTTCACTTAATATAACACTATTGTCAAGGATTTAGTTGGAAAGCCAAGTCTAAAATTTAACTGTAGAATATACAAGGTATATAGAATATACCTTACAAATTGCTGCCCAGATAAATAATTAGATTGAATAGAATATATATGCTATTTTATTATGTCCTGTCACTGCAGTAGCAGTAAACTTACTATTTTATACAATTCTGTTGTTTAAATATGAAAGACATTGTGAGAACAGTAAAACTGAAAGCACAAGACAATGTTTTTCTTTCTTTCATTCCTAATCAGAGAGTAATTAAATTGTCCTCATGCAACATTTGAAAGTATTAACCAACCCATAAATGTATAAATTTGCCAAACAACAAGGACACAGCACAGAATTCAAACCTAACAGAAACACCTTCAAAAGTACCTTGCTGTTTTCATAAGCATTAGCAGTAAGAATAAGAGGTGTTTATGTCTACTATTTCTGTGCAGAATTAGCAAACTGTCCTTTAAAATACCCAGGACTCTCTTGTGCAGAAGCATCCGAAGACCCAAGGCCAAGCTGCAGTGTGGGTACCAAGGGATCACACAGAGCAGCTGTAAAGATGGAACAGGATTTAATGACAGATCAGAGCTGAAGTCGTGTCAGCCAAAGGCTGGCAGTGGAAATAGATGGTAAAGGGCAGGAAGGAGAATATTATCTTCCCATGACAGCATCATCCCAACAGCAAAGCTCAGAAAATTATTGCATCCTGAAGTTAACTTGGAAAGAGGGAAGCATCTACTGTGAAGCCGTATCTGAAACATGAGAGGAGGAAAAGGTTGAGAGGAGGAAATGATAGTTAACTTTGCATGAAAAAGGCGTACTTTGAATTTCAAACCACAGTTGTTCAGATGTGCACCATTTAGAGACAACACACCACCCAAAGGTGACTCCTACCACATCCCTCAGCATGAATTACATCCTTCAGGAGGTGAAAAAATCAAAGTGCAAAGCATTATTCGTTTTCATTACCACAATTGGATTTATAACCACAAAAACCCCCAAGACAATGTTGGGCAGAGCCTGATTGTGCCTCTTCCTCAGGCATCTCACTCCACCCGTGAATTCTGACCTGTGTCAATTAGCTGCAAACCAGGACATGAAATCTGCTGGTACAGGTTACACTCCTTCCAGATATATTTTGTCATTCATCATGAATACAGGGTACCTGGCAGTAGGGTGGCCTTATGAGAAGTAAATTGAGCGAAATTAGCATTTGAATCGATGCTACGTGAAGATAACAGCCTGCAATAATCCTATTTAACAGCTGTTAATTGTCTCCTATAAACCACAGTTCAGCAAATTTTGATCACACAGCTGAAAAACCTCCCTAATATACACGAAGAAAATATACCAACTGATGCACAGAAAGAAATATTCAGAGAAGCACATCTTAAATTTATTGTAAATATAGATTTCATGCAGATACCATCTCTCCTTACTGCATGTTAATCATAAAAACATTGTCTGTATGCAAATATTGCCATGAAAGTTACATAGAAATATATATATATAATTATTTCTTTGCTTATTACAGAGAAACATTAAGTTTGTAAATCTTAAAGGCAAAGAATATTCTTTAAAGTAATGAGCACCTTGCTAAGAAAGTGTTTGTGTTTCTGTGCGTTGCCCACACCCAGGTGGCCAAAGATGTGAGCAGTCCCCCACATTTCCCTACCACATGGAGACTTACAAGGCCATGAAAAGCCACAGTTCCAGCTGCAGGATGAAGGGATATTTCTCCATTGCTCAATCTGAAGTGCACTCTAGAAGAAAGTTCTGTTCTGGAAGTCAGAGCATCCTACAGAGGGAGGTCAAACTGCACAGTGTTTAATTCTTAATCTGTAGCCAATCAAGAATAGATCCCTACTGGTTTGGAAAGAAAGGGAAAATAAACAAAACAAAACCAACAAAATTCAGAGACTAAACACTGAGATATCCTGGCAATGGATGTGTCTATCACAAGGACTCATAACCAACACAAAGAGAAAGACATTTTCTTGACATGTCTGACAAAGGACAGCAGGAACACAAAGAACCCAGGGCTGTCTATCACATGATAGCAAAATAGCCATAGCTAATTTGTCTGTTTTGAGAACAAGGAGCCATAAATACTTTATCTTCCAGCTTCCTATTTTCTGTCCAAGAGCTCAGCTGAAAAGGAAATAGTATCATGGATATCTTGTGGAGGTATTTAAGAGGACTTGCTCTGCTGGTAATAAAGATTTTACAGCACTGATTCTTGGTTTCCTAAAAGGACAGGATGCCAAGGCATTTATCAAACTCTCCAGCTTAAAAAGCCTATAACACCTTAGCAAAAAGGTTAAAAGTTGTCCTTTACTCTTTCATCTATCAAATAGAACACAGTACAGAGGTAGAAGTGGCAACCATGATGTTCCCTAATTAATCAGCACTCAGATAATTGATGTGGCACACATTCCACTATGGTGCTCCCAAGAAGTTAGATTTTTTCCTTTCATTTCTCAGTCAACTCCCATTATATGAGTTTTTCAAGATCTTTTCACCCTTGTTAAAAGAATGAAATGTGGAATAGACTCATCTCAATCCCTCCTACATCCTTACAAAAGCTTCCCTGAGAGTGTTCTCTGACACTCTCAGCTGTCCTGCCCCTCTCTGTTCCAAAGACGCTGCTTTTGTGATCACGCCAAGTTTCCATATATATATTTAGTCAATAGGGTGCTATAATTCAGTCAATATATAATTTAGTCAATAGGGTGCTTTTTTTCCTATTTTTTATACTTTCTTCACACATTTCTTTCATTACTGCCTTAGTTGTCAAGGTCCCGCTCTTGGGTTTCATTCATTCAACTTCTGATGTACTTTTTTCTTCAAAATTCCAACAACATAACTTCTGGCACAACATTTGACTTCAGCACTTATGTCCAATTTAAAGTTAACAACTGCCCCTTTTACATTCAGACTGGCAGTCTACTCCTCACCTGCTACAATGCTGACCATTGGTTTAATGAAGGAAGAACTGAGCTAATTTTTTTTTTTTTTTACTTTCAAATTTCTCTTGAAAGAACAAATTTATAAAAAGCTGTAAATTTAAAAGCAAAGGAACTCTTTTTCCAAATTTGTTTGACTGTCAGGCCTTCCTTCTGTGTAGAATTAGAAGGTGTGCAAACTTACCATACACTGCTAGTTACTGCCCAGATCATCCTTAACTGCACCTGTGCTAGTAAGAAACCAAAGTTTCATTTTTCATTTATTGTGAGAATGATAGTGAGAAATTTCTTATGCCAACCAAACCAAAGCTGAGAACACTGAGGAAGTGCCCTGAAATGAAACAGCCCCCTTAATTCCAGCCAGCAGGCATTTGGCACACTCAACACAGCAGCTTCCAGACAGATCCAGCCACGTCTCAGTTGTTGCATCACAGGCTCACAAGACAGTGATGTGCCATTAGAAATTTCAGCAATATATATTTAAGATACAAATTCAGTTGTCAGTTGCATTTCAGAGCTCATATCCTGTCAAATACATTTATTGTGTTCAGAATGCTGTTTCAGCACAATCACACTGAAAGTTTCTCTCACACCTGAGGTTATGATGCTGCTGCTGCTTTGCATTTAAGGGATTGCAAGGCAAAGAGAAAGATGGTGACTAAGGCAGATACCCAGTACCTGGAGGTTTCTCTGCCTTTCAGATTAAGAATGAGGTGTGAGCAACAGCAGAATTCCTCTAGATGGGATGAAGACAAAATACAGATCGTTCAGGATGTAGTATCATAGCTGACTGACAGATTGGGTTTCCTTATTTGACTTTTGGACTGCCCACAGAGTGCCAGTTTGACAGACTGAGTTAATGCAAGGGAAGTGGACAGGAATCTGCAGCCAGAGATGGATGGTGGAGAGGACAGGACAGGATTTCCCATCTAACTGGCCACACAGTCTTAGATTGACTAATGCAGGACCACAGAGGGGAGCTTTAAGGCAAGTGGCTAATGCAAAAATATGTCATTGTGCCTCTGTATTTCCCACTAATTCACAAACAAGCAGATATTCTGCCATAACAGTTTTCTAGATGAAGAAAATATACTAAATTATATACACAAAAAGAATGTTAGTAAAACTACAAATCATCCAAAAATGAAGATAAAACATTTTCCTTTTAAACAGAAGCAGGCTAGGACCTTTCTGTTATGTTTTTAGGTTTGTGTCCTCGTTTGCGGTATCCAGTTCAGACCAGGCATACTTTTCTCAGAATTCCCAGTGCAGGATGTATTCTGCACAGGGAGAGAGTAAACAGTTTCTAGAAATGGTTCTATTTATAAACACCATGTGATTTCTTTGCTTGAGTAATTTTTAAACCATCAGTAATCAATAGACACTTGCTGGTGTGGACATATGGACAAGAAACTCCAGATTAACCTGGTAATGGATCTAAAACTCATTTACTATTTCAGGCCTGTGAACAAGCTCTCATGCTACCAAAAAAAAATCATAAAAATTAAACAAAATTTAAAAGAGAGATGTTGGGCTTACCCCTCACATAACTTTTTGTCTGAAAGGGGAGGAGGTGCTTCATGGCAAATCAGCTGATGGCATAACACACAGTCACACCTTGGCTTCTCCCAGGGTCTCTTGTTTGTCCATGTTCCTTTCCTCTGCCTCAGATCACATTATCCAGGAGAAGGCAGTACTGAACACAAAGTCAGTCCAGTAAGGATTAATGCTGAGAGCCAGGCTCAAGAAGCAGCTACTTCAACCAGCCTCCAGGGGTTTGGGACAGACCCATTCAATCAGGGACACGAATACAGCAAACTGTACGCTCACTGATGTGTGCAGTAAGCTGCCCATGTGTTAATTACTGCTTGGCAGAATGTGATTCCAGGAAAGTTCACACAGAATCTGGAAATAAAATGCCTCCTGGCACCACAACAGTGTTTTCAGACGCCCCATTCAGATGTGATGCAGTAGGACAAGTTGAGAAAACAACCCCAGAGAGGATCATGCCCACCAAGCCCTGACAGAGCACTACAAACCCGGGCACACTTTCCCCTAGCAGCCGATCCCCTCCTGTCCCAGGAGAGACGCTGCAGACCCTCACCTCCAGTGCTCGGGTGCAAGAGCAGAACTCAGTCCCTCGACACCCTGCTTGCATCCTGGGGCCACACTTACTTCACTTCAGTGCCTGCCAATGAAATCCTTTAAATTGCAGCCACTGAACAAGCACACAGAGCCTGAGGCTGCTCAAAACTGAGCTGGCTATTGCTTCTCCCTAGCCGAGGATGAGAACTGTATTCATAGCTCAGGTCCTCCACCACCCACCTTCCCTGGAGGGCCAAATCCATTAGGCAGGCAGGACTCTTGTAGCCCACTTTCTCTATTCTCCCTATTCCCAAGTTAAACATAATAAACATTTCTTTCTTCTGATGTTCAAGACAGAAGCCAGACCCAGATCGATCATCTCTGAGAGGATGAAATTAATAAGATATTTATTGGACCACAGAGAAAAGTGAAGACTTCTTGGGAGTTCAGCTGTGCTGCAGGTGAGTAGAGACATGACTCCAGAGATTATTATTCACAGAACATCAAACAGCTTCAACAGAAAAGACTGGAATAGATAAATCTCAACATGTTTTATAGGGAGGTTTTAATGACAAATCGCTACATGTACTTTAAAAAAAAAATCTGATTTTTTAAGTATTCCGTAATTTCAACTCACATATAACTTTGAAAAAAAAAAAAAATATATATATATATATATGTATTGCAAAAAGCAGAGCATGCATGATTCCCATTTGGGGTTTACTATTTTAACAGCAAACTGATATTGTAAAATTCATAAACTGTTCCTTATTCCTGTTTATTTCTTCATAATGCCTTCTAATTTTCAGCAGCTGAGTAAGATCATAATCATGGTCATTTTGCTTGAATAAAAGAGATTTAAGGAGTAGGGAATAATCTCCCATGGCAGCTAAAATATTAATCTACTTCAGCATTAGTGGCTTGCAAGATCTATATAAAATCTGAGAGTCCTGTAAGCTAGGAAAGTACACAACCCTAATGCTCTGGAGGTTTCTTAGCAGAGAAAGGCTCCATTATTACCTCGTAGATAACGTGCAAAGAGAGTGTGGAGTGAAGAATATAAAAGAACTGACACTGCCTTGACCATTTTTGACCAATAAAACAGTCTCTTGAAACTCCACCATCCTGCTGCTGCATCTGCACCAAACTACATGGGCTGTCTTCGAGCCAGCAGCATTGGAGATGGCTTTTAGATAAACTCTACTTGGGACTCCCAGTCAGTACTGAAAACAAGAGAACCCTTCCTGAAGATTATTTTCCCACCTATATTTCGACTCGTAGCTGCATTTGTGACTTTTAATACCCTTCTGTTCAAATACTGATAAGTACTTGTTGTAAAGCAATAACAATAAAAGAAGGAAATAATTAACCTATTTAACTTGATACTGCATCATGGCATAAAGTCAATTGGCCATGGAAATGTTATCTGAGCGTTCCAAAGCAGCACTGGCTGTGGGAGCAGCATCAAGATGGATTCAGCCATCAGCAGAGACCATCACAGCAGCACCATTACTCAAAGTTATTAAGGGAATGTGCTTTCAGGATGTAACTCAGATTGTTTTGATGAAAAAACTCATTTAAAAGATCACAACCAAGCTGTCTTGAAGGTTCAGTTAAATAATGTGTGCTTTTGTTCAGCTTCTGCTAAGAGAAAGGGAAAATAGGGTAGTTTTGAAAGCGTAGGTCATCTGGAAGGAAATGCTGACTGTTGGAGCTGCAGACCTGACTATTTTAACCTTTCATTTTTTCCAGAAGCTCCCAAGCATCTGTCTGAAAACTCACCATGCTATTTCCAGGAGTTAACTCCCCTATCTTTGGTTACTATTTATTAATTATAATGACCACTATACCCTCAGTGGAAATAGCAGAGTACAGTCCACCCAGACATATTTTCTACCAGATTTATTTAAATGAAAACCTTTTGTTTTAAAAAGGAAATCCTTGCTCAGTGCAGCTATTTCCTCCTAAAGTTTCACATGTTTTTCATTCAAATCAAAGTAGTTTTAAACATTAAACATTTGAGCCACTGTTGGTGGTTATGTCAAGGAGGCAGTAGAGATCCAGAGAAAGAATTAAATGAGAATTTTGATTTGAAGCATACCTGGGGCTACAGTTAATTTTGAAAATTATTTAAAAATCAAAGCAGTAGCAATATTCTAAAGTTTGTTTGCATGAACCTGAATGTGAGGGTCATTGGAGGGAGTGTGGGAAGTGACCTGTGTTTGGAAAAGATATTTCACAAGAAAGGTGGAAGGACAAACCTGCACAGGCAGGCAGGACAAGTCTCTGTGGCTCCTTCATGCCCACTTGTCGGGTCACCACACCCACTGAACCCCCACAGTTTAGTGGGAACAGTGATTTTCAGTGTGTCAGTCTTGGAGGTTTTTTCCAGTCTTAATGATCCTATGACCCAGAATATTTACCCTTCTGGACACTGACACTTCACCAAACCATGACTACAAAATATGGGGATGTTTCAAAATTCACATTATTTCCATAAATGTGGAGATTTCCTCTTCTGATTTCCAGTTTTGAGCATAGGCTTTGGAGATACAGTATAGAATTGTACAGAAATCTCCAAGTGCTCTCATGTCAAATCATCCCTGTTTTGCCAAGACTGATAACAGAATTTAGAACTCTTTCATTCCATACACACAATCATTAACTTCACCAGTTAAAAAAAAGTTATGTACTTAATCTTCCCAAGGGAAAACCATATGAAAGCAAATAGACACTATTTTAACAGAAGCTGAATTATTTTCAACAAAATGTCTCACTAAAGGATAATATTCATGTCCTCAGCTCATCTGCTGCCCATTAGGTGCACTCTATTAAGTGGAATGAACAACAATGTGCAAAAGTGCACTGATTCCTTTTCTCTGTTAAATTACACCAGTTTTATGGCTTTCTCTATTACACAGTCAAAAGGGAACACTGAAATTGCTGCTCACTACTATTACAGGCATGTCTTTAGATACCTCTGAAGAATTTTGTCCTAATGCACCATCTTATTAAACCTAAAGGACAGACCTGTGTGTAGGCTTTGTGTGTCTTTTGCTCCCTGGGAAACTCAGTTCACACTTTCCTATTACCTAATGGGCATTTGGGTGACTTTTGATGTCAGATTCAATTTCAGTTGAAGTGGTTGGAGCTCATTCAATAGGTGAACCCGGCTCTGCAGGCTAAGCTCAGGCTGAATTTTAAAGCACACTTTTAGGAAGTGTAGCAACCACAGCCTTCAACTATTGGTCATCAATCTTCAAGTGTTGACTGAGAACAAGTTAAGGATGACTCTGCCCTTATGTCTGCACCCCGTCTGAGATATCCGTATGGTTTAGCCACAAAAAATATACACGTAAAACCAAAATAAGTATGAAGAAATGTGCAAAAAATAGTTTCTTTTCAGAAAAGCACAGATGTGTAGGCAGCACTGTCTGTACGAGCAGCAGAAACACGGCTGGTTTGTACATTTTAATTCATGTCAATCAGACAGGGAAGTTCAGCTTAAGTTGTCCAAACCAAGTAGAGGCAATTTAAATATTTTTGGATGTTGTGGATGGTTTGCTTTATCTTGTGGGGCATGTTTTCTAAAGACTACATTGAGAGAAATGAGTGGGGGAAAGCAAAAGAGGGCATGAAGTGCAACAACTTTGAGGTCTTACTGTGCATTCAGGTGAAATCCCAAATGCTTATCAAAGCTGCCTTGAAATATTTATTTTGATTTCAGTTGTGGTTATTTTTTATAACTCATGGTTATTTCTTTAAAAATGTAGAAATCAGCAGTCACACCAAGGCTGCTGAATTTTCAGTGTAAGGAAATAGTCCGAAGCATTCCCCATATCAGGACTAACTCCTCATTTATTTTCCTATTTAAGAGAGCATTGCTCTGCATGCAAATGGGCTGATGCTTACAGCAGCGTTTCACTGATGGAATATCAACATATGTTATGAATACTGATGAAATTCATATTCTCTCACAATGTAGGACTGCATTTTCCCAGTCCCATTGTTAGGTGCCTCCAACTCCAGCTCAGGACTAGCACATGTGCCTTTTCTGCCATTCATTACAGTCTTTCCCTCTCCTAATGCCTTCAATTATATTCAGCCCTTGTTTCAAAATGGAATCCCAATATTTTCAGGCTCATTTTAAAGGGCATTTTAATAATGCTCAGGTTGTGTATAGAACCGTTAAAGGTAAAACAAAGCAAATGAGATTTTAGGTAAGATTATCATATTTTCAAAGACTCTCAGGAGATCAGGATGCTGAATTGCCCCTAGTTACAATGCAAATTGAACATCCAAATTCCTTCTGTGAGACTAAAAACATTTTACTCATGTACAAAAGAAAAAGACTTGAAATTAAAGATGACCTCCTTCATTACCTGCAGTATCTTTAACATCTTGGCATTCTAAGACATTTCCAAACCTTGTATCATCAGTGCATCACCAAATATATTTTCTCTGCAGCTTCTGAGACACAACAAATTGGAGTTAAAAACCCCTGTGACACTCAAATAGGAATCACATGAATTTCTGGGTGTGCTTCTGAATTACAAAATTACCCTTGCATATTACTTTCTGTTTAATTTCTTTCATTTTTATGATGAAAAGGCACTTGATTTGGCAATATTTCAGTTTACATTATAATGGTTTCTCAATAAATGTACACTAAAACTAGTTTTCTGCTACATTCAAACATTTTTAGATTCAGCAGAATTACACTGAAACTGAACCATATTCTAGCTTTCAAATGGTTTTAATATCATAAATTTACTATTTTTCAAAAGGTGTTGAAAGAAGATTAGAAATAGAATGAAACCAAATTTGCAGTAAATGAAAATGATCTATACTGCTTTTGATCCCCTGTTTACACTCCCAGCAGGTGGTCACTTTTTTCCTATATGTCCCTCAGTACCTTCTGACAGATAATCCCACAAAAGTTAATATATCCTTGTGAGTGGAAATTCACCTCTATCAGAGTTTTACCCTAATCTGATTGAGGAGCTGTAAGTCTGCTTTTTTTACAAACTAGCCAATTCTAGTTCAATGTTTACCAAAATTGACAGCACTGCTGCCCTAAGTCTGAGAACCTGGAAGGTTCCTTCCTTCCCTGCTTACAAGGATGCCAGAGTAGAGAGCAAGAAGCAGTCTGTGTTTCACACAAAGCAAGTGTTAGTGGGACTGGATCCTGAGAAGGTCAATGGAAATGCTGAGACTCAGGCACAAGCTCCTGAAGTCGCTCCATTTTTCTGTGTGGTGCAAAGCAAGAGCTTCTCCCCTGCACAGCTCAGGGCCTGGGAGAAAGGAGTGAGGGATGATTAAAAGCTCAAACACGTTCCAGCCTGGTTCCCTCATCTGCAAAAGAGCTGTGGGAACTGCAGCCACTTTGCAGCTTTCCCAATCACCAAGATCTTTTTCCATTTTTACTGTTTTTAAAAAAGTTTGAATTTAAATGCTTTGGTGTTTTTTCTAATTTACCATTTTAGAACCAAGTGCACCTTTACATGCCCACATAAAGAGGAGTATCCCAACCTTTCAGTAAGCAGATGACCCTCTGCCCATCCAAGCATTTAAGGACAGAACACTACAATTTTCCATAAACCCAGTCTGTGTGTTTCCAAGTGGAGATAAGTACATTAAATGTCAGGCTTACTCTTTCCTCCCACTCACAGAAAACCTCCTTCTCCCTTTTTACTATCTATTATCCCCATTATGACCTTTTATTATACAAAGGTTCTTGAGGATTATTTTTTTTATCCTATACCCACATGACCAGCTGTAGAAAGAATATTTTCATGATCTCTCAATAGGACATGTGGGTGCTATAAAAATAAATGTTCTGTGGTTATGAGAAAGTTCAAATTATTGTTGGCTTTTTAGATATTTTTTTTTAACAATTTTATTAGTATCATCTCTAGTTTTAGCACTAAGTTGAAAGCTGTTCCTACGGTGCATAGGCAAAGCCTCATCAATTTTGACAGTATGGCTATGCAAATATTCTCCCTTCAAGTACCTTAATGAATAATTAATATTGTGCTTAGAGATCTAGCTGAAAGCACCAATCAGAGGGTCCAAATAAATTGGACTGGTATTGAAGAAATTGTTCCCCATGCTCATCAGAAAGATTACTGTTTCTTTTAGAGAATAGCTTTAACAATATGAAATAAAGCCCTTTTGGAATAACCTGCTGATATCTGCATGAATAATCAGAGCAGCTATAAGTTATCTGTCACAGTGCTGGCTGGCGTTCAAAGACATCTCCTGGAAAGGTATTGTTTTGTAATGACAGAAATCAAACTGATTTGGGGAAAGTAACAATCTCTTTTTGTCTTATTTCTCCTTCATCTTTGAAATAGATACTTCCAGCACATCAGTTTGAAATTAAAAACAAGTGACAAAAGCCATTATTTTACTGCAGGAAGGACAGAAGGTAACCTGCCAGAAGTTGTCTTATATCAAAATAACTTTGGATTTGCTGGAAGAATATTAGCAACTCTGTGTTTATGCCCTTCAACAACTTGGGTTTCAGCATAGCTCATGAATGACACACTTTATAAAACTGACACGTGTTGGGCGCCCTGGTCCTGTGGCTGTTTCCGTGCTGAACACAGCTCTGGCTGGAAAGGAAGCATTGAGGGGGCACACTGGAAGGGAGAACTGGGACCAAAAGGCACTGAAGGCATTTTTTTCTTTCCTTAACAATGACTACCAGGTACAATTACCCACACTGAGGAGCAACTCACTCCTACCTAAAGACAATGAAACCTTTATACAACCTCTTTTTTTTTCTAAAAAAATACTGAAACTAATTTTACATAATTTCAGATAAATCCTGTCATTACGAGTCTGTGGCAATTTTTCTAAGTTAGTGTGTGTAATCAATAGTAGAATATTTTAAAACCAAAAAGAGCATTTATCACTCACTGATTAAAGGTGGGGTTTTTTATCCTTGTGAAACGTGATCAGTGAAAAAATGTCAGGTTTTACATCCTCTCTCCCCAATGTAAAAGGTCACCAGCCTGAAAAAGTGTTTAATACTACATTTCATGCTGTATATAAGCCTGTTGCCTTCAAAAATCAGCACTTTTCTGCTCACTGTGTGTTCTCATTTATTTGGATACTGGGAATTCCAGATTCACATCCCATGTACTTGCTTTCTAAGTTTCCAGGGTAGGAAAGGTTCTCTGTACAGAAGAGGTGCTAAAATACTCAAAGCATGTTAGAGTACCTGGGAGCATAGAGGCCATGCCCTTCCTGAGAAACACTAGAGACTTTTAAGGAAACCAGGCTGGGATCCATTTATGGGGATGGACATCTGCATCCATGGAGCTGTTCCAGACCCATGGAAGTCTCACCCACTGCACTGGGTGCATAAAGTAGAGACAACAGCACCTGAGCAGAATTACCAAAGTCCCACTGGAGTGGGAGCTTCCATCCACCTCATGGATTGCTCATGAGTTCAGCACCAGTGTAGCTGCATCCCTTGGGCTTTCCCAGCAGCAGGAGCAAGGAGCTGCTGCTCTGTCTTAGCTGTCTGCTTGCACAATGCTTTCAGCTCAGGCATCAAAACAGGGGGCAAAGCAAACAAGAGAAGTGAAACCTAAACAGGCACTTTTAATGTATAAAATAATTACTTTTCCCCACCTGGGTTTGCTTTTCTATAACCCCTGCAAGACCAACAGATTGGGGTGTCAAATGATGGATGGCCACTCCTTAGCAGCTCTGTCACTGCACCACATCCCCACCACACCAGCTGTGCTTGAAAACTGCACTTTTCTAGTGTGGGAAAGAACCTCCAAAGAACTGAAAAACTGAGCTGGCTGATGAGGCAGTGACTGAATGAGCCCTAAAGAATTGTAAAGACTTACACAAGGTATTTAACTTTCTTTTACTACATTCTTTTTGACCATTCTACAGTTATGTCTCTATAGGTCATTAAAAATGACCCAAGGATTTAAGGATGCTGTCAGAACACCTTTGAGAACACATGGGATAATTACAAAAGTGTTCATGAAGTTTAAAGGCAGTTGACAGCATTGCAATCACCAAAGTTCTCACAAGTGTCTAGTGACTCAATATCTGGCAGAGTTTATGTCTAAAGAGAGACTTGGTCGCAAATCAAAGTTTTCAGAGTATTTAGGAGGCAAGAAGATATCAGATAAAAGAATTAAGAGCATGACCTAGCTTATTAGAAATTATAGATAAATGCAAAACTGTAGCTAAATATAAATTGGCTAGACATTAAAACAAAAAAGTTGGAAAACTAAAAGCAGATTTAACTTTGCCTATTAGCAGATCTCTGGTGATATGCCCAATGCAGAAATTTAGATTAGAAGCAAAAAAGTTAGAAACAAGCCCACGATAACCGGAACATTTTTACCTTCTTTTACACCTAATATCAATGGGAACTACCAGCAAGAATGAACTGAAAACTAGTGAAAATATATTAAAATAAGGAGGAATAGCCCTGATTTTGACTGTTTTCAGTAGTTATTGCTGTGCTTAGAGTTCACTGAATCATTTTGGCACTTTCCAGTCCTAACAAAACTTCAGAATCAATTTAGATTATAAAATGTAAAACAACCTCGATTTATGCATTCTCATCCATAATCATCACTGAAAAATGTAAATATTTTGTTGATGCCTGTCTATGTTGTTGATCAGATGAGACACTGAAAATGACATCTTATTTTCACTGTCAGATCGACATATCCTGGCAAGAGAAGCAAATAAATTGTTTTCACCTCAATGAAGCGTGACAAGAAAAACACAAAGGGGAACAAAAGTATGCAGGCATTGGTTTTATGAAATAACTATTAAATGAATTTTTTAAGGCTAAGTCTTCATGTCTGAGGAACCATACCAAGAAGATTTATATGGGACTAATACACTACACTGATAGAAGAATAAAATATCATTCCAGGTTGAAAAGCAAAATTACAACCACTTCGCAGTACAAGAGGCAGCAGGGGCACCCCTGCCTTGTTCTGGGGCTTTCGTCCAGGGGGATATGCAAATACATCTGATGGAGGCAGGTTCAGTAACAGAGCAACACTGCCTCCTGACAAGTAATCAAAGCCAGGCAAGCTGAAAGCATCTTGCTCAGTTTCATTCTCAGGCACACCTTCCCCTTCACAGCTCAGCCTCCATGCAAACAAACATGGCTTTAGAAAAAACGAGTGCTGTCAAATTTAGTGAAACACAACCTAAAACTTTTGCTTTGACCAAAATTAAAAGACCACTTTGCTTACTATGGGAACTTTTCAAAATCCATTTTTTTTCACACCCAGCTCCCTTTAATTGAAGTCATAATACAGAAGAAATAGAGCAAATCAAGCCATTCTGAAAATGTCTGATGAGTTTTGCAAAATAACAGCAGGCAAACATTATTTTAGCACAACAAACAATCCTGTTGTTGCTGGAACAAATGCCTGTTCTTGCCAAGGTGCCTGGGCAAGGTGGAGGATCCCTTGCCCAGGCACCGTCAGCCTATTGCATGAGCAGTGTCTGTGGTACAGAACTGCCCAGTCTGATCCCACACACACAGCAGCGTCCCAGGGCTGCTCCTCAGCCCAGGCCAGGCTGCACTGCCCCAGTTCCTCACAGCCCGGCCAGTACTGAGGTCACTCAGCCCCAGCCATGTGGGTTGGTGTGGGTTGGGTGCTGAGGTCACTCAGCCCCAGCCAGTGCTGAGGTCAGGTGGGTGTGGGTGGTGGGGTGTGGGTGGTGGGTGTGGGTTGGGTGTGGGTGGTGGGTGTGGGTTGGGTGTGGGTTGGGTGTGGGTTGGGTGTGGGTTCAGCCCCAGCCACTGCTGAGGTCACTCAGCCCCAGCCACTGCTGAGGTCACTCAGCCCCAGCCACTGCTGAGGTCAGAGTCAGCCCCAGCCAGTGCTGAGGTCATGGTGTGGGTTGGGTGTGGGTGAGTCAGCCCCGCTGCCCCTCCAGGGTCCTCCCCTTGTGCCCTCCACTCCTGCAGCTCTGCTCTCGTCCTGCAGCCCCTGCAGTGAGGAGCTGCTCTGCTGCCTCTCACACTCTTTCCCACCCTCCTGGTTGAACTCTAAGGCTTACACAGGGCTCTGCACAGGCAAAAGAGCTGCCTGAACCCATGATCCTCCTTCAAGTGTGTGCACTGTTGGCACAAAGTCCCCTCAGATGAGCCCCTCTGTCCTGCTGCTCACAGTTCCATTTTCCTTAGGGAGCACACAGGACATCCATTTCCCCTGGAAACTCTAGGAACGAGTCACAAATCTCAACTGGGTAAGTCACATATGGCTAAGACCAGTGAACTCTGCAGCTGTGAAAAACATTGTGTGAGAGATGTATTCTGAAAGACAGCAAAGAGATTTTTCTTATTTATTTATCATGCCAATTATGCTGGCTTTGAACCTTTTGGTGAAGATGCTTTATCTTTGCTTATCATATCACTTAAATTGAGTTATTTCAAAATCAATTTATTCATATCAAGCCACCAGGAGCTGAGAATGCAGCCCTGACCTCCAGTGTAACCCAGGAGGTATGAACAAGATCTTAAAAGATTAAGTCAGTGCACTGCCTTTTCATAGTAAACAAAAAGCAATACATCTTAGGGAAGAGAAAATGAAATAAAAAAGCCAAAACCCAGAAGCACTAGAAAACTACATCCCCAAGCCCCTGGTGGGAATTGTTTGTTAAGAGTTCCTGTCTAGATGATATCTTGCTTCATGGAAATGTCTCTACTTCTACATGCCAAATGTGTGTGTGAAACACTCTGAATAGGAAAGATCCTAATTTTGAATGACACTCATCATCATACACTACTTCTGCACAGAATGTGCAGCATCTTCTGGAAGAGCAGCTTAACAATATCAGTGCAATTATAAGGTTAACTAAGGTTCTTTTGCCTTACAATAATTTATTTTTTAATGTGTTTTGCTCCTTTCCTTCCTCTGCAGACATAGATCACATTCTAGTTATTTTCTGCAAAGGGTTCATTATACTGTGCTTAATAACTCAGAGAACTTGGCATTTTAGCAGCAAACATCTCTAATTCTTAAGCACAGGATAAATGAATAAATGCATTTACCAGTACAAGCAGTCCTGCAAAAAAAGTCAAAATGCAAAGCACTTGACCTGCACTTGAATTTATTTCCCTTTCTCTCTCCCATCGCACCTTTGCTCTCTACACAACACAAAAGCAGAGGCAGGAACCACTGCTGGATTTCCAACACCCACATTTCCTAGCTCAGGGGGTACAAATCTGCACAGAGTCAGAACTGGTCCTGTAACTTGCACTACAAAACACTCAGGATATTATCCCAATGAACAAGAGTGTTCAGAGACACACACACTTATTTGCTTGGGCCCAGGATGGTAATTCTCAAAACCACCTTTTGCTTATGCAGTTAATTTGATTTTAAAAGACAAATGGATGCAGCATGCAGTTAATTTTTCCTCAAAACATACAAATCCTGACCACCTTTGTCAACAAAGACTTCACAGGTCACCAAAAATCAAGCTGGGATTCCCAAGCAAGAGTTCTAGAATTTTAAACCCACAGTTCCCACTCTCCCTATGAATGTTTTTGCCTCTGGGTCCAGACTGCTCTGGGTTCTTTACTCCTTATTTTTCACATGAAAATTCCCTACTAAGGAGAACATTTTCAAAAAGCCTTGAGGAAGAAAAACAGTGCTACATAGGAAATACTGTGAATCTCAAGGTTTTTGAGTTCATATCACAACAACTGCTGTTTAGGATGCAGCTGATATTGTATCATATTGCTATTTCACAAGAGAAGGTGAAAGTTGACTGGCTAAAGGGGAAAACCCCCACAGCAACATTTTTAGTGTCAATTCTATAGAGATATCCTTTTTATCTTCACCATTCTTTTTCCACATGGAACAAAGTTCCTGATCTCTTGCAGTTTTTCCCATCTTTTAATGATCTTTTAACTATTTTTAATAAAAAAAAACCCAAAAACCAACAAAACAGGACCAAAGTATATCCTATCTAGCTGTTCAGCCAAGGACACCTTCTGCATCCAAATGTGCTCATGTGGAGGCATCCAGAGACAAACAGTTCTGACTCCTGTGCCTTCAGTACAAGGGCAGAGACAGAGAATGGCTGGAATTCTTTCTGGGGTTAATTCCATGAGCCCTGGGCCATCCACTGCCCCACCCAAGGTGGATTACTGGGCTGTGTTCAGGTTGTCCTTCTGTCCTGCTGTACTGTGCTTCCCTAAGGCTGCTATGATCAACTCACTACAGCTCTTCCTTAGCTGGTGAAAGCAGCACACGTGAACAACACAACATTCATCATTTCCCATGTTTGGAAGCCACATGAAATGATCACAGAAGTTACATTTCCTGCAGAAAACAATGTCTTTGTACAAACTCCCTTGCACCTTCACATGCTGTTTCTCCTACCTTAGCTTTCATTTCTCCCAGCTGTGTCCCTGGTGGGTTTGCAGGTGACTGAAAGGGCAGATGGACTGGAAGTTCAGGCTATAAACATGCAGCAAAGGACAGTCCATGGTTTGCACTGCTTCAGTTACCAGGATCCGCAGAGATGTCAAAGACATGTTATTCCCCATTTGGCAATATGCTTTGATTGCTAATTAATGCAAACAGCTTGTTGTCTACAGTAATACACAATTACTTCTCAGTGACCAAATGGCTCACAACAATTTCAACAAGCAGTTCAGGAGCCAAAAGCATTCCATAAATAAGATGCTGACACTAAGCTTGTGTACTTTTATTTAAAGACACAATATTACAGCCATCTGGAAAACCATTTATTTAATAACATCCAGCAGCACAGGACTGGCCACCTGTTAACAGGAAAATTATCAGCAAAACAGGTAGCCAAGGGCATGAGGGGATCCAGCAGTGAGGGCCAGGGAGGAAGAAAGAGACTGTGACTGACTTGTAATGGCTTCTTTTTTGCATCACTCAGTTTTGAAAAGACAGACAAATTTCTATGGAAGACCATCATGGAACAAACCCAAACACCAGGAAGTTATTTTGCTGTCACAGGAAGGAACAGAGCTCTTCTTTCCATCTTTCTTGAAGAAAGCAGAAGAGTCTTTGGGTACCAAAGTAAATGTGCTTTCATAGTGGCAGTGCTCAAATGCACCACTTGCACAACACAGAGCAAAACTCCTGCAATTTCTGTCCTCCCATGTTCCATCTGCAAGCAAGGCAATTTGAGATGCTGCTGACATGCAGGAATTCAGTTCTGAACCCCTAATCCAAATAATGTCATGGATAGTTTCAAAGATGTAGCTACCTGCAATGGTTTAAAACATAAACAGGATGTGCAAACACTAATTTTCGGGGCTCAGTCATGCCCAAATCTGTGTTACATACAGAGATGTAGCTTAAAAGTACCACTCATCACCGGGGGAGATGACAGCACTGCATCCTACAAAGGAGCCAATCTGCCAGTCCTAACCTGACTCCTTATCTCCTTCTCTCTACAGCCAGAAATGCTTGCTCTATTTCCTATTAGCAGCCAAGTCTGAGCACCATTTTTCACCTGTTACTGATGCTTTCATCAATACCTCCCTTCTACTGCAAGTACTACATTTCCAGTCACCTTGTCAGTGGAGCTGAGCGTTTTTTCCTGGTCTACCCACCACTCTTTTGTTAAAAGCATTATTCCTTCCCTTGCTGTGTCTCATTTAAACATTCAAACTGACAGTCTATTAGGTGTTCTGGTGGCAGCTTCTTAAGAGATTGAGGCCTTTTGTGTGTCAGCCCCCTGACACACAATCTACATTTAGCAGGGAGGTGGCAGACACAAAAAATATCTTTTTAAATTAGAGAGCAAGGCAGAG
This sequence comes from Monarcha castaneiventris obscurior, assembly GCA_026261815.1. Taxonomy (NCBI): domain Eukaryota; kingdom Metazoa; phylum Chordata; class Aves; order Passeriformes; family Monarchidae; genus Monarcha; species Monarcha castaneiventris. The sequence continues at coordinate 1,598,373 of JAMPIT010000434.1, read as the reverse complement.
ATTTGCAGAGAGTGAGTGAAACTGTTCTGAAAACATGGCTCCTCTGGAAATGGGGTTGCAGGGTAGGGCAGCTATTTTTGAATTGCCCCTGCCATCACCATATCAGGCAGTTCAAGAGGTGACACATCTAAAGCAGGAGTGGAGGAGCTGTAACTTTAATGGTCCTTGTCGTGTCTGAGGACATGAACACTGTGATGGGGGGTCCCTGTCATTCCCTGTGCTGCCACTTCTGCTGCTGCAGGTGGCAGAAATCAGAAACATCCCCCAAGTTATCAAAAGCTGGAGGAGAAAAAGTGGGAATAGTATGAAATTGATTCCTAGTTTGATAATGGGGCTTGTTCACAGAGCCACTTTTGCAGGTAACAGACACAGCACAGATGGAGCCTCTACTGAAGGAGTTTTCACTTACTTATATTAACAGTACCTAATACAAACCACTCTCAGAATAAGAATAAATATGCCAGCATGTCCATAAAACCTCTTCTTCCTGAGGGCAATAATTTCTTGAGCTTTCCAGACTTATGATCATTGTTATTATTACCTTTTAATACCATCCAACCATATCTATTTATCTTTGTCCATGTATTATCAAAAAGTCATCCTTCAGCCATTTCTATTAGTAGCTTTGAGCACCTAAATAAAGCAATTAAGAAAGCCAGTTAAATGTATTCCTTACCTAGCTCAGGTGTCACACATCTACATGAAGCCCAGATGCTGGAAGTGACGTATGAAATTCATAGTTTCACACCTGTGACAGATGCCACAGCAGCCAACCTCTCCCTATAAAGGAAGAAAGAGCACTGATTAAAATAAAATATTAAAAAGTTACTATCAGAAAGGACTTTAAGTCCCAAGCTCAGTCTATTTCAGTCTCAGAATACTATTGGAAAATTAGGTGTTAATGATTCTACCTCAGAATGTAAATTATATTGTGTAGCTTGCACTGAATTCATGCTAGTATTTACTATTGCCAGTATTTACTCTAAGGAAGCAGATTCTTACAAAATAAATCGTGGGAAAAGGCTGCCACTTTCATTCAGCAGGTACAAAGAAGGAAATCATGCACTTGGGGTTGGCCTTTCTCTTCCCTTCACCCCCTCCTTCCCCCCGGCTCAGTGGGAATGGGGATCACTGAGGGATTTGGGGCAGGAACCTTCTGCCTTCTCCCCTTCCTCTCTCCTTGGATTTTGCCTGCTACATTCTTTCCCCATATGCTGAATGGCTATTTTTCTGTCAAAGGCATTTTTTTTTCTACTGCTGAAGATTCCTACTAACAGCTCTCCTCTTGTCTAAAATAAGTTCTTCTGTCTTCTTTTTGGGTAACTGTAAGGTGCACACATACGAATGTCTATTTATCTTCTTCACTGAACTCAGTGCCATTTCAGTTCCAATACAATTATTTTTTCTTAACAAAAAATAGTCAGTTCTAAATTTTATATGGACCCTTACTAGTCCCAAAATTCATCTCAATACTACATTCTGCAATGGATTTGTTTTTCTGTGACTTCTCAAGAAGTATCAAAGTCTCACAACAACATAAAACCACAGATCAGAGTCAACTTTAATTTATATTTGCAGTTAAGGATTTTCCAAAAGCAATTCAGAACTAACCAAGAGATTAAAATCAAACTCAACTGATTTGAAGAGCTGAGCTTTGATGATCCTTGTGGGTCCCTCCTGATTCAGAATATTCTAGGAATATATTCCAGCTCCTTTATTTACCTGATCTCACAAACGATTATTTTTAATGAAAATTTCTACACATTTCTACAGAACTTCTTTGTGACTGCCAACAATGTAAGCCCTTGTTATCAGCTACAGCCCATTTTATAAAATTATAATTTCACTGGTTGTCCACCCCATTCATCTCGCCTCTCTATTAAATTCTCTGCCATTTTGAGTGTCATGTCTTCAACCTCCAACCAAAAACCAAAACATGTCCAAAAAATGTGCTGAATTTGTTCAAATTCTTCACAGAGATATCAAAAAGCAGAGAGTAAAGTGAGTCTCTCCCCTTAACTCTGCACTACTAGCAAATGAAGGGATATTGCACCCTCAAGAAACACTCGATGAGTGAACTATGAGCCACAGCTATGTTATATTAATAATCTTAATAGACACTTTAATTTCTTTCAATCCAGACTTTTCCTCTAAATACTTCCCTTTCTTGATGCTTTTAATAACCACCCATATATTACAATATCCCTACTTTCTGCTGAGCTTGCCATTTCTAGTTACTCTCACATGGAACGGGTGAAAGTTATGAAAAATAATTTATTATGAGATAAAAGTAATTATGTAATCAGTAAGTTATTCCAGGACTATTTTTCAACTCCTTCCATGGCTCAGTATTTTATTATAATTTAGTCTCTTTCAGAAAAGAATCAGTGTTGTCAGGAAACAATCAAAACCAGACTGCAAAATCTGTTTTTTCAGTATTAATTTCAATGATTAATATTAAAGTAATTGTTGAAAGCATTACAGTCTCTAGTCTTTAAATCTGTAAGCATTGACATAAAGGCTTTAGAAATTTTAGCTCCATTGCTATGTTGAGAAAAATGTGTTTTACCACTTATTGTTATGTACATTAAAAAAGCCCACACCACTTAAATTCCAGTATCCTGCACATTTCGTCAAAAAAGTCAGCACTGTACATTTTTCTGCTAGAAAGTGACTGCATTAATGGCTCCAGCCAATACTGAAAATCCTGAGATCAGTAGTCAACAGACAATATAAAATGAGATAGTACCATTTTAAAGACTTTCAGTAAAACTGAATTATTCCAAAAAGCCTTGATTTACTTTCCACACAGATATGCTACTAAAAACAGGCCTAAAGCTCTTTCTGCAGCCAAAAGCCAAGACTTGTATTATGCAACACCTTAGTTATCTATAATGTGTATCATGCTGAGCCATTCATCCAAGAATATCCTTTGCCTCCTTTAGGGTAAGAGGTAATTTAACCTCAGTACTAGCTCATTTCTCCCAAGATTGCCAGTCTTGTGAGAAATTACAAGATTAGCTTTACGATGAGAGCAAATGTGCATTAGACAGTGAAATTTAACCCTACCTTCACCCTAGGGCTGATATACAACACTGAAGGAACAGTTTTTCTCTTAACCTATTGCAGTTTGATAAGGTGAAGCACCTTAGTTGCCATTAAATGGTAAAATATAAGTATTTTACATTCAGCAGTGGAAGCTTAAATACCTTATTGACAATCTTTTATTCCCTTAATATACTATTTCATGATAACGGCCAAAATCATTATGCAGAAATGCAGGAATACACTCTGGGAGTCAACCTGAGTAATTCAATATCCTTCACTACCAATATATTATTTCCAATCTCATCTCATATTGTATCACTCTCTAAATCATCTTTGGACACCATAGCTGCTCACTGGTTTGGTGAGGACAAAGCAGTGCCACACACAGAAGCCTCAGCACAGACACACATCACAGGGCGGTTGGATTGCTGGGTGATTTTTAGGCAAACACAGGCAGTGGGCAGTGATTTCTCAGTGCTGAACAGAGCCAGCAATGGGTCAGACATCAGCAGGTTCGTGCCCCGTGCGCCGCTGTAAGGTTCTGGTGTGTGGGGTTTTGGACGTCGGGACACACGGAGACAGGAGATCTCTGGAGCTGCTCTTAGAGCATGAGATCTATTGATGAGGGCGTGGGTGTAAGGGACCTGCTGGGAGCTGCCAGACACAGCTCGAAGCAGGGCAGAGAAATAAGGGTAAAGGAGCAGTGAAGAGAGTCAGAGCAAAAGAGCAAGAGCAAGAGCACAAGAGCAAGAGAGCGAGTTCCTGTTTGCAGCACAATAAATCATCTTTTGTGCTGAATATTCTCATTTCCATTAACCAATCTAGAACAAGCTACAAATCTTACAACATTTACATACAGCCTATAAGAATCATTGCATTACCATATGGGGTTACATTTTAAACTCTAAAAACTCCGTTTTGGACCCTCTGCCAGGGTCTGCTCTGACCCTTGGACCTTTCTGCAAGCAGAGGGCATTGTTTAATCAAAGGGGGATTATTTTCAGCCGGCCACACCATTGTTTTCCAGTTGTTCAGTAACTGGGGTTGGGTAACTCAAAGCTTGTCTTCATTTCAATCTCACTTATAGTTTCCATATTCGCAGCACCTTTTGCCAGGCAGTCACATCTATGAGACTTTCCTATTTCCTGTTCCCCAAAACGCCGCCATCGATGGGCAGCTCTGAGGGAGCCGAGTCCCTGACACTGTTCCTTTGGGCTTTGGTGCTGGGTTAGAGGCACTGCTGTGCTCACACACAGCTGCCCACCTGCGGCTGCCCAGCAAGGACACCCAGCTGGGCAAGGGACGCTGGAAACGAAAGGCTTTTCCTCAAAGGACTGAATAAAGCCCCCTTTGGACTATGAAACGTCAGGCTGGGACTCATGGAAAGCGTCGGAGGCCTCGTTCCTGGGGGTAACTTGAGGAGAAGCTGAAGGGACAGTTTGGGATCCCTGCACATACAGGGGGAGGGGGGAAATCACTCAACTAAGTTCAAGTGTTTTTCTAACCCCAGAGACTGCAGGGGGGAACAAGTTTGGAATCCCCACCCATGTCTACTTCAGACTTCAGTGGTTTTTGTTCCATCACACTTGAGCTGAGCAGCCTTTCACTCAGAAATGAAAGAACACTTCAGTATGAGAGCCCAGCACTGAATTCAGGTAAATGGGATGATCAAAATGAATGAATGAAATCAGAGACACAGATTTATTCTCTGTTTGTTCAAGCTAAATGCAACTCAGACCTGAGTCATTTGATGAGATTTCTTCAAGGAGTGATTACATCCCAGCTAATTAGAAATAAAAACCACAATATACCAAATTTAACTCATCCTTTTAACTAAGTCAGCAGAGAAAAGGTAAGCAACCTAAATGCCACAAGAAACAATGTCAGGAAAGCAATAAGGAGTTTAGAAGTCAGAGGGTATCTTTTCCACATATAAATAAACAAAAGATCAAAAACCTGACCTATTATTTTCTGATTCACAGTATTATTCAATGCTTGGAATTTGATCTTATGCTAGCTGAATATGAAATGGACTTTTCTGACAGTTTCAGAAACTGTAATTCTTCTCATTTCATAAACACTAGAGTTACTTGAATTCTTATTTTTGCCCTATGAATGGTTTCCATCCCATTGGCAAAGAACAGTCCTGGACTTTTTGGCCTTACAGAAAACCTCAAGAAAACCATGCAGATTTCTGACAGAAAGCAATCAGCATTGAGACAGAATTTCAATACCTCTCATTCACTTCTAAAGAAATTGTTCTCCTTTGATCAGTTGGGGTTTGATAACAAAAGCATGTTTTGTCCCAAAATCCCAAATCAGAAAGGAACCAAGCATTTGTCATATTTCCTTTATGTATCAGATGTGTATTTTAAAACAGAAAGCCCCCTAATTTGGCAGGGCTGTCACTAATGTCACATTACAACACACATTATGCCAGTATGGTGATAACAGTCAAGGAGGCAAGTGCACTTTAAAAACAAGATAGATCAGCTTTAGACTGGCAGCACAGAACAAAGGAAATCTGCCCAGCAGTCACCAGTAATTGTTTTAATGTGCAGTGACTGTTTTAAGTCAATAAAATACTTTTCCACATCACGCCTGTCCTATCCAGTCTTGCACTTCTCTAACATCACCTGCTTGCCACATCAGCCTCATGGCTGGAAACCTTCTTATACACCAAAATCAAACCTGAAAAATCCCCATTTGCATCCATCCTCCAAAACATGCAGGCCTGCTTTCTCTTGGCTTCCCTTTTCCCTCAGTGCTGACACTTAGAAACCATTTCTTGCCTCTTTTTCTCTTCTTTATTTTTTTGGCTCAGTTACTGAAGAACACTCTAGTACCTCGTACCTAACTTCTTTATTTCTGACCACCTCAATAACCATAGCACATCCCACATCATTCCTTTGGTCAGTCCAGATTCAAAAGATCAATTTCACTGACCACTATTATCATATTTCATTGATGCTGACACCGTCCAGTGGTGCAATATCAGAATTGATGGTCAAGGCTAACTGGGGTTATGGATAAACTATGAAAAATCTGACCAGAAGAACATTAGAACAAATATATGGAATTAAAGGATTTCTTCAGTTTGCTTGGTCAGTTCACAATCTATCATCATCATCTTCTAAGATTTGACACTTTTAAAATCAGTAGCTTCCTGTATGGGGAGGAGGGAGGTGGTGGTGTTGAAAAGCTGAACTGATAAATACATGGTTTTATATTCCTGATGGAATAGAAATCTGGCATGTTTTATTTCTTCAATTTGCAGCCAAATAAAATTAATCAAAACACCTGAATAATAATAATAGTTTTTTTAAAACTAAGAAGGCCACCAAAAAACCCCCACAAATGAACTCTCCTCCCCCAAAACAATAAAATACACAGGAAAATAATTATTCCACACCTGCTGCCCATTTTAGAAAGCAAGATATCCCCTTTTGCACAAACTGCATTGGTACTAGACACAGCTACTGAGGGTAAAGTGACCAGGACTGACACTACAGCTACGAAATGATGGTGGTCTCATTCTCTCTGGAACTTGGAAAAAACTACAGCAACTACCTGGCTCCCTTCTCAAAACAATCTTGTTTGGATATGACTTGTTCCACTTTAATTTTAACCTTTTTTAATCATCCTTTCCTTGGATTTATGTAAAATATTATGGTGAGATTAACCATAGGGATGTGCTAATTCACCTTTAAAAGACCTCAGTACACATTACTCTGCAAAAAGCCGAGTTATGACTGACATTTTCACCTCTGCTTTTTCCAGGACAGAGCTTATTAAAACAAGCTAGAAAAAAACTTTAAAAGAATAAAGAATTGAGGCACTCTGGATCAGTTGCAAACCCCATATCAATTTGTAAATAAATCCATGCAGCATACCAGCTAAAATTTAGTTATGCTTAAAATTTAGTTAGGCTTTCTTATTGTGTCCTTGCAATTAAACCAGATTGTTTACACATCTACAGAGATTTTGTTCTTCCAGTTTCTTCTGTCCCAAAGCAAAGTACTCATTTCCCCTCTCCCTTTGCTGCCAATGGGGAATTGCATGGAAGAAATTTCCTTTTCTGTACAAGTCTGTGTGCAGAAAACTGACTAAATTTTGAGAAGGAATAATCTTTCTTCATTAGTGGGAAGTGAAAGCTTCTATCCAGGAAACTCTCACTCTTCCAAGTGCACAGTAGGGGCTCCTAATGAAATAATTAAGCACACAAACAAGCATTAAGCTAATACCTAGTGTTGCAGCCATTCTTTCTCCATTACTATTATATTTCCAAGTACTCTTAAATCTTTCCTGTAAGCAGCAGGGCAATATCTTGTGGGGGACAGCTTTTTTTTCAGACTGGAGCAATATTAGAAGGTCAATAGATTTTTTTTCACCAGTTCCTTGCCCTTAAAAAGCACACCTGGTACTGTTGCATCAATAGAGGCCCATTCTTCTGTCTCTTATTTTGATTTAAATTACCATGGAATAGCTGGCAATGCACACAAACCCCAACAGTTTACAGAAGTGCTATCTAATCTAAAAATACCAATAGAACTAAGAACTAAGTGCAACTCTATCTTTACTTCTCGTTACCATGCTTAAACCCCCGAGTTTAAATAGCACCTCGGATGTCAGGGACTAGGCACTGCACATATCCATGCAAACTAAGGATGGATTGAGAGCTCCAGTGCCACACAACTGTGCTTCAGCCACTCTCAGTTACATATCTAATACACAATCTTGGAAAATGTTACATGTTTAGCAATAAACACCAGCTTCCATTAAGAGGATTATTATATTTTCCATCTCTGCAGCTACTGCTTGATTCAGCCAGGGAAATAAAATTAGCTGTATGAGAGGAGTGCCTCCCTTCAGTTCCACAGGTAATTAAGTACAAAAGAAAAAAAAATGCATAATAATTTTTAAGTCATTTTCAACAATTTTTTTCCTGATGTGCAACAATCAGTTCTCACTGGAGAGTAATGCTTTGGCATTCCAGAAATAAACAGCAGACAAACAGACAGGAATGAGAATTTTTCATTGTTAGTTTAACAGCTTGAAAACTGGAGGGTGATGCCAGACAGCTACAGGCAGTGCCTCACCTTTCTACAGCCCCTCAGTGCCCAACAAGGTGGGAGCTATTGAAGATACTCGATTCCAGGGACATCACACGTAATCTTCTCTTATGAGAATCTTCACTGAATGGCAGCACTTATGCTACAAGTGCCACTTTGCAGGCATAAGGTTTGCCAGAACAGACTTATATGAGCATCTCTAGCCCTCCAAGAAATTATCAAAACCTTCAGAAGAAGAACATTAGAGGGAAGCTGGGGAGAAGTTGAGATTTCATTGAGAAGTTCCTGTCCAAAAGGGGGAAAGACTTTTAAAGTGGCTTTATTCTATTTTTATTTCCTAACGGTGGGGGGAAGGGAGAGAAAGAAAATAAACAGAAGAAATGCATCTGTAGTCAGGTAGGAGACACACTAAAGTCACACTGTATTTTGAAATGCAAACAAAACAGGAGATATGAGGAAATACATCTAGGCTGTCTGCTGATGGACAGCAAAGCTTTCATATGACTGCAATTATTACTTCCTTTCTGCAAAGTCTCCCTCACTTCTGGGACAATCGCTATTCTTTTAAACACAGCAGCACGGAGGGAGTTTCTGAAAGATCTCCTAAAAAACAAAGGAAAACATGGAATCGGGAAACTTATGCAGAACACATTCTCTTAAGAGTAATATCTTATCTCTACAGACCACTAGAAATACTGAATAATCACAAAGGATGTTAACAAGTTCCTACAAACTGCTGAATGCCACGTGGGTCAGATTCACTCCCGGAGCACAGGGGTGTGCAAAAGCACATATAGGGAGGGATTATCACAGTGAACAACAGCTCTGCCATCACACCCCCTCGGGGCTCCATCTTTCCGTGGGTAACAGAGGCTCCATCACAACCTTGCTGGCAGGCACTGTCTGGTGGCAGTGAGGAATCCGTAAATCTTGCAGCTTCCCAGGCTAAACTCTGCCTCCAGCCCCAGCTGGGTGCATCTCCAGCTCCTGCCAGCTGAGGACTACGTTCACCACCGCCTGAGACTGCACCCTGCAGAACCTCTCCTACTTGCTGCATATCCTGCATTTCCCTGCACTGCCCAACTCACTGCAGGGGTGACATTTCAGATTGCACAGTGCTTCTCCAGAGATTACAACCCATAATTCAACAGTCCTTGATTTAAAGCCAGAGCAACACAGAGGTCAGCATCATACCTAACTCATGTGTTCTGAATAATAAACACACCAGGCACGTGGCTGGTAGCCAGCAGCTCATAAATTTGAGTACCACCTCTGATGCCTTGGAATTTACAGCAGTTTTGGGTGAATTTTCCACGTGCAAGCTGAAGAGCTGTGCTTAGAACCCAAATAATTTTACTTTTTGGATTATGCTAGACATAGAAATCCGTATTTGTTCTCTGTAATGTGTCATAGCTACAGAGCCACACAACAGGCCAGAGGTCAAACAGTACCAGCGAACATAAGAAGTTTCCAAATAACTTCTAATGAGCACCCCGACATAACAGTCCTTGCCTAACTATCCCTGCTGAGCTTCCCTGTAAGATAAGGTGGTGTTTGGATACTGAATGAAACTTTAGTGAAGTTTCAGTGGTACTGATTTTCATCCTTATTCAAGAAGCATGGTTTTGGTGGTTTGTGACTTTTTTTTGTTTGTTTCTTTGGTTGTTGGGTCAGTTTTAGTTTCTAAACAGAGAATCTTTTCAGCAGGTAAGGGTTAGTGGTACTGATTAGTTTTAACCAAACACTAGACAGTTTTTCATTGGATTCTCAGATTGAATCTCTACATTTACACATGTATTTTCCACCTCTGGTCACTAAATTAGTGAACTGGTTTAAGAAAGTGCGGGGGGTTGTCAGTCACTTGTTATTTTGTGAAACCAGCTCACAGTACCCACTGAATATTGCGTGGCCATGCAAAACAAACAGCATCATTTCACATTTATATTTGGCTCACTTTAGCAAACCCTCAGCACCGTGCACTCTTCCCCTTTAAACCATAACTCCATTTCATATTGAAGTTAACACTTCAAAACCAGTTTTCTAATTCAGTATGAACACTTCATAATTACATTTTTCTTAAAAGCTGTAATAAACTTTATTTAAGCAAGTGCTTCCCGTTTTATTGCCAACCCCAAACATCGTTCATTTGCAAGCACAAAGTGTCCTCTTGACACGATAATGAAAGTGCATTCATACATGTCAGCTGGAGCAATTATGCACTTCAGATTTATACGCAACAAGTATCATTCAGTCTTTTCTGCTGACACTTTCAAACATGACATGCATATTAAAATTAACACCTACAGCGTGAATGTAGTTCACTTCAGCTGCAGGTTTGCCAAATCCCCCAGAAATGTGGGCAACAGGACAGAGAACAGGCAAAATCATTTTACAAGCAGGCCAACTGATTCCATAACACATTCAGATGAATTCACTGTTGTTCAATTACCCCTGCAGTGCCTCATACAGGAAGGAACTAAGAAAGGCTCAGAAGAGAGCCCTGGGCTGTATTAAGGTTGATGAGTGTCTCAAGCAGTCTCACAGTGCCCTGGGCACACGGGGTGAGTCCCTGTCCCTTTCCCTGCAGCAGTTCTCCGTTCACTGAGCCCCCTGGCCCTGTGCTCCTTGCCTGGGCTTCAGCCTTGGATGGGAACTGAGAGATGTATCTGGAAAAGCAGATCACACCCTACTGCCTGGAGCACAGAGATTGCTGGAATAATGCTGATTTATTGAAAAGGTTTCCATTGTCACTGGAAGCAAACTTTGAAAATTGCAATTAGGATGGCAGGTGGAAAATAAAAAAAAAAAAAAACACTTAAAATTTAATGCTTAATTTCCTCTATGGGAACTCCAGAGGCACAAGTAATGGTTCATTGGAAACAAGTCATTATGCTAAACATCTAAGGACAGAAATAATCTAAGAGCTCCTGACTTCTTATGAGCTTGTTTACAACAGGATTTGGCTTTGGAATAATTTATAGACTTTAGTGTTGTCTGCAATTACTTCAGAAAGAAAAAAGTTACACCACACATGCACACTCACAACTACCCTGCATAAAATACTTTTGCATCTGTCACAGACTATACTTCATCTTTCTGATTCTATACATCCTATTTTTTGTCAAGTATAACAGGGAGGAAGAAGGTGACTGAGAGCGCAAAGCAGAATATAAAAAAAGTCTCCAGTTTTGCTATATTTGCACATCTGTGGGTCAGACATTATATATGAAATTACACAGATTTGATAGAACCACCTTGATAGATGTCACACAAACCAGCTTCAACAAGTTAAACATCTTTATTTGTATTTAATTTGAAAAATAACAAGAACCATTGTTAAATTAGGAATAGCAGCACACAGAAAGTTGTATGGAATTCAGCTGCTTTGCCAGGAACTGGCCAAGTCTAAAATACATAACTGCACTCACTCAGCCATTGATGCTGTACCACAGAACACTCCTAGCAGTGCTCAGGGTCCCAGCTGCAGGGCCATGGGGAGCTACCCTTTATTGAGTAGGAAATGAAAAGGTCTTGTCCCATCTGAAAGCAGATCACTCCTGTGCCAGCAGTGATTCCTGCACTCTCTGTACCCTACACAGTGCTGAACTCTCACCACAGACACGTGGTGGAACAGCAGCTCCCTCCACGAGTTCATTTACATTTGCTGCAGATCCTCTGTAGGTTTGCTATGACACCAACCATATCTCACTATCACTCCTACAATTCTCAGCTGTCAGCCAGAATAATTTTTTCCAGTTGTTAGATGCACACTCAGATCTGACTTATCCACTGCATCATCAGAATATCCCGTGGAAGAAAAGCTTTTAATGGAGTTTTCCAAAATAAGACAAGAAGCAAATCCCAAAAGAAATGAAAGCTCAGTTTTCATGTATTGTTTTGATTTTCACTTCTGAGTAAATATTTGTAGAACCACAGACTGGCACATCTAAGCACCAAACTCCCCTGTTTATCAATAGGTCAGCTCTGTGAGCACAGAGCCACAATGCAAAGTCCCTGGGGCTGCCTTTGAAGTGACCTTAACGTGATACAAAGATGACATGAATAGAAGAGAGAAAGAATTTTATCTATCTGAGAGCTCAGAGCTTGAACACTGTTAAAAAAAAAAAAAATGCAACCAAAGAAAACACCACAAAACAGCTTGACAGCAGTGCCAAGCTATACTGAGTTACACATAATAGGTTTGTGATTGGAAGCATTTTTCTCCATGGACATAGATTTTTCCTAATTTTGTTATTTTCACCATGCTACAGACTCCTGGCAGTACTGTCTTTTCAATTACAGTTGTTTTTCAAACATATTCCTTTCCCTGGCCAACTTACCTGTAGAACTATAGTCAAGCTAGTAGGAAATCTTAAGTTTTTGTCAATATATTCTCAAGTCACGTGAAAAATTAAAACTAAATGTATGCTGAGTTTTTAAAAAAATCATTTATCTGCAGGCATAAAATATTTGTGTTAGATACCCCAATTTAAATATAACAGCAAACCTGAGAAGAGTTGTCTTTTCTCCCCTACAGATTAACAATTCACAGGAGCCAAGAAGTCATTGCCTTTTGTAATAAGTGAGATGAGCGCTTCAAAACATATTAGAACCTAAAATTTTTGTTTATAAAATAACTCCAGATGCCCTAGGGGAATTCATTCTCCTGGGCTGTGGGGTATGTTGCAGTGCAGGCAGTGGGTGTGGGCTGTGGCAGGGCTGCCCTGCACACCCAGCCCGGGTGCAGGCAGGGGCCAGCAGCAGCAGCAGCAGCTCTGCAGGGCTGCTCCCAGCACCCAGCTGAGCTCCAGGGCAGCACAAGGCACCTGAGCACAGACCAGACAACTCCAACACTTCCAGACTTCCCCTAAACTATGGCCACAGAGACATGGACCATGCTGAGATTCTCAGAATCCGTGCTCAAATATGGTGTGACAGACAATAATCCCATGGCAGCAGAATTTCTCGTCAAGAAAGACAACATGCCCAGGAAAGCTGGCACTAAGTAGCCGTGCCCAAAGCAGTCCAGGCCTGTTGTCACAGCTAAGTCAACGTAAAACAATTGAAAACACAGGACAAATAATCCAAACCAAACCTGCTGCAAGCAATTCTGCCACTAACGTAAGAAAAGCCCATGACATAATTACAGTGCCATAGCATAACTAAGTACCAGCGGTTCGTTATCATGCAACAATCTAAAGGTAGGAAATGCAGATGAGCTAGAGCACACTTTCCTTCCTCCAAGAAGCCAAGTTGCAATGGACCATGCACAATAAAATTAGAACACAATCTAAATATCTAAATATGGAGTCAGTTGTTCAGATCATTAGCAAAAGCTTCAGAGTTCTCTGCTGAGATGGAACAAGTACTGATAATTATTTTGTTATGCAAACTAATTCCCCTGGGTGTCATCTGTCTGTTAAATTAACGTATTTAGGATTTGAGCTAAGGCTGTGATGTAAAATAGAAGACAGACTACAAGGAACTGATACTTAACAATAGCATTAATACAACTTAACTCTATTAATCGTGTGAAAGGTTATACAAAGCTTTTCACTCCCACATTCAGAAGGGACAAAACATCCTCACCTCCCCTTAACTCTTTTGTCATCCCTGTTTCATTCCAATATAATTTCTTTACATTCCATTGAATAGTATGAAATGCAAGTAAAAGCAGAGAGGCCTTCCCATTAATCCTCTGAGATAGAAGAGTTTTTAAGACGATTTTTCCCTGAAGAAATCCCTAGTTTTCCTTTCCCCCAGCCTGTTTTCAAAACCCTTTATTCTCAGCTCAGTAAAAGGCAAAGGATCAGTGATCAGAGCAGAACTGCTGTAGCTGTATGAACGGCGCTGATGGTAAAGTACGGTTCACTTGTTGAAGTATATTGAGATGGGCCGGCAGGAAATGAGAAACATTCTACCTGTCTGTTTCCTGAATCACTTGGCTTTTCACAGCTTTCTTCATGGCTTCTTTATTATGTTGTTCTTTTTGCCTTTCTATTCCCCAGTGGAGAGACATTTCTAGGTTCATTTCGGTAATGTCAAAATAATTGAATCAAAACCAAGAACGAAGTATTACAAGAGCTGTGTCTTGACGAATTTATTATTAGAGTAAATGATAAGAGTTCTTAAATTTCCCAATAGAGCCCTCAAGTTCAAAAACCAAGCAGAAGGCATACAGAAAAACACACACAATAATATTAATACTGTCTTCACCTTTCCCAAGTGCTCACTCTTACCATATATAAATCTACACAGAAGGGATCAGAGCAGATGCTTATTGTTTTACATTGTTACCAAGTCAATTATTCTACCCTAAAGTCTGGTTTCAACCACTGTAAATCAGAAGTGATTCCACTAAAAGCAACGGGTGCCATGCTGACATAAATCTGAAAAAGGAAGAAGTGGGGCAGGCTCCTGGCCTTGGGAAAGTTCAAGGGGAATGTGTATAAGTCACATTCTTTTATGTCATTTGCTTTTATAAAAGTTAATGAGAGCCCAACTGCAGATCAGCTGGAAAAAAATAACCATGCAGAACACAATTTAGGCAATAGTCCAAAATACCCAAAAAATTGTTGGTGTTACAAGTGACACAAACTGATTGTCAGCTTCAGCAGCTATGAGGAAACAGTAATATTTAAGGATATCCCTGTACTTGATTATATCTATTTTTAAAGGCAATAAACCCTGGAAAATTCAAGGTGGAAAAGCAGATCCCAATTCTCAATTATTCGTTAAAAATAGTAAAGGGAAAAAACAAGATTCCCTCTGAACTTTAGCGTCACACATCAGAAGCTTTGCAGAAATTTCTCTGACATGCTCCTGGTCTGAGACAATGAAAGTTTATTGTTACGTCAAATGAATTAGTTACACACAGTTAAAACAGACTTTGTCAGTGGTCTAAATTTAGGATATTGGCCTGTAGCAGATTTAGGTTGAAACAAATGTGCTATACAATCTTGCCTTTGCATGAAAATTATGGATGAAGAGGCCAAGACATACATAATTCAAATTCTCTTAGATGTTTTTAGCTGCCTAGAATAGTATTTCTAAGACAGACGGAAAAACGCTGCTTAGAGGACTGGCAAAGACATTGTGTTTTGAAACAAATATGCTCACAATATTTAAAATGAATACTTACATTTTATTTTGAAGTTTGAAGAGGAAAGACAAATTTTATTTCGTTATTTAGCTATTTTTCGGCATATTGGTGTATGAATTCAGGACGTGTGCATGTAACTGCATTTATGTTACCTAGTACATTAACAAGGACTGTGCCCATTGGGACAGGACATTTTGGGAGAGTTTATACAGGGGGGCAACAGTGCAGCCTGACTCCTTGGCTTTAGCAGCTCAAATTGCAGCACATCCCAGGGGAAGCTGCACAGACTAATGGCACAGTGAGAATTTAAGCCTACACACTTCTGTGTCTTTTTTCCTGAGTTCTGTACAACATCCAGTGCTTTATAGCACATTTTAAAAGAAGAAATGGGAGTAGTAAAAATAAATAAAGGAAAAATGGGATGAAATGCTGGCCATATTTATGGAAATATAGCATATGAGTGACAGGAAGTCCTAACAGATTCTGTGCTAAGGGAATGGATTCTGTGATTATGGCAGACTCCAGGCAGTGAGACATTTGAAATTCAGGCACTAGTATGGTGATACCATAAAAAAAAAAAAGGAAGAACAGTTCTAAAACATATCAAGAGATATAGTCCCTCTATAAAGAGAAAAAGATTAACATACTAAACATGAGCAAAACAAGATCTGAAATCCAGGCTGCCTGCAATTCCACCTACCCACATTTAAGCTAGCAAAACATAATCTAAGTCTGGAACAGAGAAGGGGATCCTGGTGTTATACTGCTTGCCTTAAGAGAGGAAACTAAAATAGTTGGTTAAAAAAACCAAACAAGCTTCTCATCTTAGTTTGATGCATGTTCTTCTACATATGCAAGTACAGAGACGTGGCTGTAATCTGAAAAAGTTTAAATTGAACATGAGAACCATTGCTTTTGATAATTGGCCTATCATAAACATGGCTCCTAAATCGTGGATTAAGTTTATAGTCTTCGATCACTCATAATTTAAAGCTTTGTTTTTTTAATTTTAACCTAATTGTGAATGTATCATTTGGAGACTGAACTCTCTGGTTTGGGGCTTACTGAATTCTGACACTTCATTTCTCACCAGAACCCAGCACTCATGGCACATCTTGACTTTACTCCTTCTCTTTAATTATAAAATGGTATTCAGCATTGCCTTTTGCAAACCATGATCTTTTGTACATCTCCTTCATAATTATAACCAACTTCCTAGCCCCTCAGCTGACAAGCAACATTACAGGTTGTCAGGTTTCTGGTGATAATGTCTTATTCTACAATGCCATATGAATAGCTGTCCTTTGAGGATCAGAAATGTACAATATGCACTGCTTCAATGTGTAAAGATAAGATTAAACTACAAGGAAGGCAATTAAATGCTTAGATCACATTAATAAAAGCATTTCCTGTGTTTACCCTGGTGTTATCATTGCCTACAACATTGAGCAGTGTGTTTGTTTTGCTGACTAAAACATGAGCTGAAAACTCAAAAAGGGATTAAGGAACTGTTTTGCAAAGACAGCCCAAACTACTTTTGTTCACTGCCTTTTTATTCTGATGTATTGAAAAATTTTGCACTTCAAGGGACAGATCTCTGTGTAGAAGAAACATCAACCTGCCTACAAACAAATCAACATGCATTAAATTCCTTTGAACTTTGATATTTCTGTTGAAAACTGTGGCTGATTTTAGAGCACTAATGGTTTATTATTTTTCTTCATAAAATCATATTAACCTATTAAGAAAAATTATATTTATTTACCTTCACTTGACCATCATATCCTATAATTGACACTGATGGAAATCAGAGCCTCTCCAAGCTTAGTAAGTTTTTTTCAGTATTAAGATAAGTAACTTTATATAACATGGCACTAGAAATGGTGCTATAAGGTACCTGCTCCTGCTCAAATGTAGTGACATTTATAGCTCTTTTTATTTTTGGTTTTAAAAGATTCCTTGAATCTTTTTGATTGCTACTATCTGTGGTATCAGTCAAGTAGGTTCCAAAGCAAAAGAGGCAATAAATTAGCTGGAAACCTATCTTTAAATTATTTAAAAGTTTGAAGATTTTTGACTCAGTGGTCATGGGCATGTTACCTAGTAATACTTCAGAAAAAAATCTGAGAGAGACTGGAAAAAGATAATTCAATATATGGGGGGAAAACAATCCAAAACTGTGGTTGAAACCCAAAAGGCTGCACAGAACTGCACAGAGCTACCCAAGCTGGATTTTACTGTGCAAAGGTGCTGTGGCCAGCAGAGCCACCCCTGCAGAAAGCCCCCGGTGCTGCAGGGGAGGCAGAGCTGCCTCTGCACCATGGCAAGGCAGACCCGAGGCAGCTCAGCCTCGTCCCCTGCACAGCTGAGCAGTGCTCACACCTCAGAGAAAAGCTGGTGCTTCACAGGCCCAGGGAAACAAAGCAGCAGCTCTGTGATATTGCCTCAGACTGACGGGCACAACAAACCCTAATAACCATCACAGAGCAAATAGTTAATAACCCACAGCTGACTTGTTTACTAAATTTTTAGGCCTGTAAATTAGTCTCCGAGGGAAATGTGTCCACTGTTTGAGTTATTTAAAGGTAGGATGCATAAAACACAAGCAAATATTCCATGGGGACAAGCCTATGCTTGCAGGAACATCAACTACCTGATCTATTAAGGCTGTTCCATGTCCAGAAGATGAGTCAATTTACATGAAAGTTAAAAATGAGAAGTTACTCAAAGTGTTTTCTGTTTCTGCTGAACTGCTAATGCTTCTTTACAGCAGAAATAAGATTGGGAGTTGTTTTGTTTTTTAAACAGAAAAATGGAAAGAATTAGAAAGACCACACAAAATTTCTTCGATATTTTGTGGAATGTGGTAAAGGAAAAGTCAAAACATCCCCTTCTTGGAAGACAATTACTTAGTTTTGGCAAACACTGAAAAGAATCCACCAAATCTACTTAGCGCATATATAAAAGTACAACTTTATTCAGCCGGAGAGAGAATGGAACATGATCTTGTGAAATACTCAGGCATAATGATGATACATCACAGAAACCCCTGCCTATTAAGATCTAGAACTTATCTGAAAGGATTCCTGTTTGTTGTGAGGATAACAAAATATAAACACAATGTATTTTTAGTTCATCACATGATGTAATTAAATCTTCAACATGCCCCACATAGCCATCAGCATACTTACTTGGAAGCTGGTGACATTTTTAAGTTAGGCTTCTGCCTGGCTTGCTCATTTCCTATGCTTAATGCAAGCTGTAATTTTTGCCTTTTTCTTTCCTTAGAATCAGGGCAAAACATCTCCTAAGCAGTCACCTACTGACAAGCAATTACATCCAATTGTGTAATAGCAAAGAGCTGGAAGACTATTCCTCCATGAAAAGAAAGATTTTAAATTTTTAGTTTTCTTGCAAGGCTTTTAATGTGTTGCATATAAATCCATATATGCAATTACAGTCGCAGCGCAGCCACATGATAACTTGATTAAAAATCTGATTAAAGGAATTAAAACAATCAAGTTTTACAGTGAGATACTGCAAGGAATGCCTTCATCAAATGTCCATTTCATGTGTCAGCAACCTCAGTTAACACCAGAGCTCTGCCAAGGCCATGCTGTTCTGTAACACACTGACAGCATCTCCATCAAAATTAGCACCTTCAAACTCTGCTAAGAATCAGCTTCATTTCCATGTTAAGTGAGATTTCTTTGGCGAGCTTTGCACATGTGGGTGTTGCTCTAGTGAAGACAGTACATTGTCCTCCAGAGACCAGGATTGCCAATGTGCTTTCTGTGAGAATGGAGAGGGTAAAAAACCAAACCATCTCTGAATGGTTATTTTGCTTCTGTCCAACTCTTGTTCAGAGTTTCCTTGCAAAAAACAGATTCTCACAGTTACCAGCAAAACAAAACAACACCTGATAGCTGCTGGAGAATCAAGGTGTGTTCAGCCTGCTCTGGCAGCTAAGATCATTCCGAATCATTACGTGTCTCATATTGAGCAGGGCAAATATAATTCTTTGCTTTGCTCACAGGCAAAGAGTGGCACAACGACCTCCACCAACAGCTGGCATTGCCAGTCAATAGCTGGCAGTGCCTTTAACCTGCTTTGTTACTGGAATCAGATTAATATCTCTTCTTTACACAGAAAAGTCCTGGAATTTCTACATCAGTCATAAACAGAGCTAAGCCTGACCTGTGGATATCAGGGGAGATAATCTGCCTTCCTTCTGCCACAAACTTTGTGTAAGTTTAACCCCCTCTTCTGAAACTGAAGGAACATATTTCAGATATTTATATTTCAACTTGCATCATCACACAGTGAGGGCAAGACCTGTACCTGTGGTACCTAGAATTGGTTTCAGGAGCAGAAAAAGCTCACTGCCTGGGACTTTTGTTGAGAGTTAGCCCATTTCCTGCAGTTTGCTCAAGAAAAGGAAACACTTAGGGAAGCTTAGATAGGGACAAATTAAAATCCAAACATTTATATCATGCAATGTAGTGTCTGTACTCCTACACCTCCCTTTGGAGCTCAGCTTTTTGTCCCTCAGTTTCTCAAATGCTTTTAAAAAGTCATTGCTAATCCCAGCTCTTTTTTTTCTTTTTTTTTAAAGAGAGTAATTTAGTTTCTTCTATTTTCATTTGAAGATAAACTTCCAAGCGAAAATTGATAGAAGGGTTTGTAAAACTGCCAAATACACTTTCCTGAAAAATGCTGCTTATTCATGGTTTCTCTCACTCCCTGTTAGCTTAGGATGCTTATTCAAGTTTGGAGGATGGAGACTAACAAATAATCTTCAGTGGCTCTCCTAAGCATTTAAAGGTCATTTGAGAGTGTCTGATTGGAATGATTGTAACTGAGATTAGTCTTCAGCTGATGAGAAATAAAATGAAAAGGGCAAGTTGTTCAGGAATATAAAGGAGACGTGCCAGAGGGTATTTGCCTTGTTTCTGCATAAAGCAGCACATCCTCTCCTAGGCACTGGTGTAGTGAATCTCTGATAATTGTTATAGTAAACAATAGATTTTAGATCAATTCTGGTCTCATTCATAATCTTTATTCAATATCAGGGTTTGTTCTGCTCCTTTTAAAAACAGTTTCTTTAGAAATTTTAGAAGTAGATGCACATAGAGACCTCTTGAAAAGAAAAATTTCTATGAGTAATTCCAGTCACCAACTTGGAAATTTCCCTGCGTGAGGATAAGAATGCACATCATGTAACATATGACTACATTTATATATTATAGAGCCTGAACAACTGACTTGTTAATTTTGCTCTTTTTTCCATTTTTGTGGGGCAGCAAATGTTCTGTCAGCCATTATCTTGAGAAAAATTGTAACTGATGGGTTCATTTTCATTTAAGCCTAAGGAATTCTCACATAATTGTAAGCTGGAAAATATTAGATAATTAACATCGGTGATAAAACTGCATTCTACTGATTACCCTGTTCCACATATATGCTTAATTGTCAACATTGCAATAGCTTTAACTGCAAATAGACATCGTCCATTAGCCAACCAGACTGCTCGATGAGAAAAACACAGACATTTTAGCTGTTATTTGGAGGATGAAAAGAGCATAATTATCATTTAAATAGGCAGTTTTACTTTTCTTTTCCGCTCAGAAAGCCCCCAAAAATACTTGTCTTCAATATTTGGGGACAAAGAAACAACATTGTTTACAATAACAGTGATACTGAATTCTCCTAATGCAATGTCCATCCAGAACTGTTGCAGTGTTTTGCAAAGATAAAAAAGAAATATATTCATCTCCATTTTGGAAAGGAGGAAACAAACACACAGATGAGAAACAATTCACCATGTGGCTGACAATGCATACCTTGAGTTAGGGGACAAACCTTACAGCAGAGAGCTGAAATAGAGAGAACACAGAGTTCTTGGATCCGCATGGAAAATGAAATTTTTCCTACTTGGGTCGGGTTCATTTAAAGCAGAACAGGGAGATGGGGATCTCTGTAACGCACTGCTCCCTCTGCTTTGCATCCCAGTTAGTGACACCAAAGGAAACACGGGATCTACAGACCTCCCTGTGATCCTGTTGTGTGCAAATTTTCCCATTGGACTTCACTTCCTTTTCTTCAGAAAGGTGGGTGACAGTAAAGTGAACCTTTTGGCAGAGAGGCTGACAAAAAACTCCATTTTTGGTGCATGTTTCTGTGGGCTCTCCCTTTGGTCAGTCTAACAGTGCCTGACTTTTGACAGCACTTGTCCCTTCAAATCTCAGAGGGCTGTTTTGATGCCAATGACCAGAACAGCTCCAACAGGAGCTGAAAGAGCCTCCCCAGTGCAAAGCATTTTCACCCCGGTGCATTCAGTCCTAGTCCCTCTGCAGGTTCCATTTAATGACAGAATTATATTCCAAGCTATTGAGCATTTGTGTTCACTCAGCCTAGTGTTTCAGCCTGCTCTATCTATCACCAGGGTTATTTCCCTGGATGACTGTTTCATATTTTATTAGAAATGACAGCTCTATTATTAACAAGAAAAAAAATATAGCATGAAAGAAAAATAGAAGTACTAGCTCTAAGATCCAGGTGCTGAAGGATGTGAAACTTTTATCTGGTGACACACAGGAAATGGCTGGATCTGTAAAATATTTTCTACTTGAATGGTTTATTAAAACTGACACCAGTACAACAATTACTACCAATTATTTTGTCAGTGTCTATTCCATTCAAAGTGAGAAAGTTAGTAGCAGTAAAAAATACATAAAACCTTGAAGTGGCTGAAGACCATTTTATTAGGGGTCACTTCATTGCTCAAGAATTTGGTAAGGATGGAGGAAGAATTTTCTCTCCAGATTACTGGTTCAAACCAACACCTGATATAATCACAGAAATAAATCCCAGCAGGTATTTTATGGTAGCTTGTATGTGTTTCTAACTATATGATCCACTGGTTAATAAAGCCTTTGGTGCCAGAAGTTACATTTCATGCTTGGGTCAAGCCTGTTAAGTCTATTAAGGTCTCAGTTGCCTCCTGTATGGACCACCAGGGCCCAGAAGAAATTACAAAAGCTACTGGCCTGGGGCTACTTCTGTGTTCAATACACATCTTACAGATATATGAATCTGAGAGCAGTGCTGGCCCTGCAGGGGAGGCAGAAAAAAAAAGCAGAGCCACTTCAGCTTTGAACCAAATATAGAATAAAAAGTTACCTTATTTTGATATAGAGGAACTTGAAGTAATACATTTTTACAACTCTCATTTCCAGGATTTAAAGCCAGAAAGATCCATAAGATCACACTGGCTTTGTGTGTTTCACAGACCATTACATTTCACCCAGTTATTCCTGCACTGGGCCAAATCACTTGTATGTGATTAAAGCATTATTTTCAGTCTTAGCTTCACAAATACCAGTGGAGAATCCACCACACCCCAGAGCTTCAGTCCTGTGTTCCAGTAGTTAATGGCCCCCTCTCCCATAAAAACTTCATATTTAACATCCAACCTGAACCTGTCTCGTTTCAGCTCTCAAGCATTCATTGATTCACCATTTTCTGCTGGATTAAAATAAATTTGTCTTCACAAAGAAATGATACAATGTAACTAAGGTGTCTCAGGACTAAATCCATAGTGGGAGAGTGTTGTCTCCATTCCTCAAAGGGTTTTAACTTAGTTTAAAAAGACACATTATAATAACAATTGCATTCCACCAAACCGGAGCACATTTTCTAATTGTGTTTAGAAAAAATCATTCTTTTTGCCTTCCTACCTAAAAATGGTCACAATGGAACAATCTTGAATTCTTTCCATTCTGAAAAAAAGCAGGCAAAGATTGTACTACACACAGAGGAGCGAGGGAAATGAAACAGAAACAACCAAACCAAGGAACAAAAGGAAAAAAGCCTGAGCACCATTTTTAAGGACAGAGCTTGAGAAGGACATTAAATTAAGGCCACAATCTCATTAGCATTCAGAACTTCTGGTCACTCTTGTGAATGTCCTCAAGACTCAAGAACAAACAGGATTTTGCAGGCACACAAAGCACAGATGTTTGCCTCGACCACAAAGCAAGCACCCTGAGTGACATACTAATATTTTTAAATGCCTCTGACACCCATTAAAAATATAATTCAATGAGTCCATATTGTACATTTATAAATATTATCATCTGAAAATTTTCATGAACGATGATAAAAAGGGAAACATTTCAAAGGAGAGAATCAGAACTTGAGAAATGTATTCTTATGAAATGAAATGAAATGAAATGAAATGAAATGAAATGAAATGAAATATCAACAGATCTTAGAAAGACTGAGAAAGCCACGTGGCATTCTTGAAAAATAAACCTAAATTCTAGGATACAGGACTGTTGGGATCAGGCTGTTGTCACAGATAAAGTAAATTGTTTGAATTAAATGATTGTGGGAGCCTTGTTTTGATCATCCTCCCACCTATTTAGAATCATGACCACCAACCCACAAACTGCAAGATAAGTAAAAAAGAGTAACAGCAGGTGTCAGGTAGAACATGGCAATGCAACAGCTAAACATAAACAGAGTTTCCAAAGAAATAAATCTATCCTTGCAAAACCAAGAGCACTTTGACAGAGCCTAGAACTTGCTCAATACATCCAAAATTTCAAAACTTGCCTAAACACATATTTTCAAGTGAGTATTACACCAAAACAAGTCATTCCTACTCAGCAGGGCAGCAAACCTATCGACTTTTTTAACTCACACCAGCATTTCCTTCTTCCCCTTATCTCAAAGTCTGTATTTATACCACCACAGTCCTTCAGTGCAGAGTGATGCAACACCAAGTATTGTCACTGCTGCCATCCACAGCCAGAAGCTGCCCACTGTACACCAACTGATAAATATTACCTGGGGCTGCAAACACCTATATTCACTTGTATCACAAGAACAGTACATTTATCCAAACAGAAAATGATAATTTGGCATTGAAGGGCAGAACGACAATAAAATTGGTAAACTATTGGAATCTTTTCTAGGTTTCCTTAATCCTGTACCATTATACATACATGACTTTATTTTAGATTTTAACTATGCTTGGAGCTCTGCCACTGTTCTGTTAAAATGAGTCTTCCAAAGCAAAGGGTGATGGCAGAAGAGTTTATCACTGCTGAATCTCCCAGTTCCCATTCTCCCAGCGGGTGCAGCTCGGAGCACTTCCGAGATATTCTTGTGCACATTAGGATTTCTCAGGCCTGAAAGTTCAATGCAAAAAGAAGTGGTATGTTCTCATGCCTCAACCCCTAACTTAGTTTGCATATGAATAGGAGTCGTCCTTTGGAAATTTGCAGCAACAGTCTAGTGACTAATGTATGCGGAAGAAAATGAAAGCACTGACTCCTGTAGATCAGGATTTCAATAGCATTCTTAAAAGACTTCAGCTAACAAAATCGAACCACATAGGCATTTGGTAAAAGCAGCATTAGTACAAGTTGCTGGTGTGCATAATTCCTAGGAAATACTACGTGTGTTGTGTATGCCAGGCATCCTGGAGCAGCCTCAGCCTTTGGCAGGCCTTGCAGTCTTTCCGGAGGATACAAACCACCGAGGATTTAAAAGCATTCATTAACCTAAACAGTCTCATTTATTAGTTGCTCAACTCAGGACACCTTATGACTAATTTCCAGAAGAGCCTTAGACCTTATCTCTTGACTGATAGTAAAGAATTGCTTGTGACAGTGATTACAAAACCTCTGATCTGCTCTGAATTCCCCCAAAGGTACTGTTCAATGCCACCTTCTCTGGGAAGTCAGAGGTAGATTTTGTCTTGGGTGTTAAGGCTTGATCTACATAACTTCTTGGAGGACAAAAATCTTTCTTAGGAACACAACCCCTCAGGTTGTGAACAGAAGTGTTATTTCAAACTTGCTTTCAATTTGCAAGCAGAACAACTTTCTAATTTACTTCAGGTTAGGTCAACCAATTTATCAAACAGATTAAAGTCCCTGCATCTGCTAAATCACTTTTGTGGAGATTCGATATGGAGCACAAGCACAAAGATTTGCAGGCAGTTCTGAAGAGGCAGCAGAGAGCAGTGCTGATCAGCCAAGTGCAGCAGCTTTCTTCTCCACGTAGCTGTTTGAGAGCACCACTGAAGATGGTCTGAGCTAAAGAAACTGGCACTGATTACAGCAGATTCAGGCACTTTCCTGTTCTGTGCTGTGAAAACAAATATATTCAACCACTTCAGGCAGGCCCAGGGAAGAATGCATGACTGCAGCCTAATTGAAGAATAATTGTACCTGCACATCCTGCCATGATGGGTCACATTTATAACCACTGGACATTGTAATGCAATTTCTGCACTGTCCCACTTTTTCTGTGGATACTCACATCTCCCTAGATAAACCTGCCAGAGGACCTTGGCAGAAATGAATTTGAATACTGTCCTGATGAGTTAGAGGAGTTGTTGATATTATTTGGAGACAAGATGATTTTCAAAACTATTTTGAAATATAAGCTTTAATAAAGAAAACAGTAATTGCATGCTTATAATTTCACTGATTACAGAACACAGCTTGCAGCTTTCTAAATTATAGTTTACAGAAATGGTATCCTGAATCTTTTAATCTGTGCTTCTTTCTAAGCATCCATTCATATGACTTGTCCCCCCACAACAGAATATGAATTTTGCAGAACTGCTTTTATACAGCCTGTAATTCTTGAAGAAAAAAGAAAACTGTTTTTCTTTAAAAGGCATATTCTCAGGGTAGATGATGCCCTAAGGGAGGCTCAGCCAGTTGCAGTCCATCAGAGACACATACTGTTCTACCATCTTTGATTTAGCCAAGTAAACCTTATCAATCCGACAAGTAGCATCCAAAAATATTTGGTGTTTTCAACAGCATAAATTTAATAACAATAATTATAGATTGTCAAACTATAAGTTAAGAAGAAAGTGGCAAAGAGGTGACCAACTGCACCTTTTGACCCTTCAACAGTGGAGTTAAAAGCACAGTCAAGGAATCCAACCCATTTCCTTATTCAAAGCACAAAACACAGGAGTTCTGGAGTCCAGTCCCACAATGTGCAGCTAGGCTGCAATGAGGTTGTGAACTGATCAGGTAGAAGAGCAGATGATGAGTGACACAAATACATAAAGAGAAAGTGTGCAGGGATGCAGCTGAGTCCCATCCTGTCCAAACCTGGACAAGCAGTTAATGATTGCTGTGAGCATACTACCTACAGTACAAACAGGGGCAGGGAGATCAGTTCATCTGATGCTCTTGAGCAGAACGCTGCTGGGTTTGTGCTCATTCAGGCCAGGGTGAGCATGAACAGGATTCACACAAACAAGTGTCACAGGTTTGCCCAGAGTGCAAACCTTTGTTTTTACTATGTACACATCCATATAATACTACCTATATTGTTAATTTCCTACCTCCTTCCTTACATCATCACCAAGACAATTTATTACATTACCTTCAACTTCTAGAGGGCTCAGCAGTGTCATTTAAATGATGCAGCATTGCTGCAGTTTAGAACTGTCTATATGCTGGATAGTTAACAAAAAGCTCTGTGATTTCCACTAGAATCTATTTGATGTGGTAAAATAATGACTATGTAATTCTGTCGACACTTCTTACTGTTAGATATCTAACTCAAGCTGAATTGATACATTCTAATGGTTTCATGCATGTTTCAGTAGAGCTTAGCCTGAAAAAACATTATTATCTTTATTAACACTTGGTAAGATTTTGTGTGCAGGACAGATCTGCTGCAGCATTGGACAATGGGCTCTGAGCTGCAACTCCTCACTAATACATTTGAAGAAGCTATTAAATAAGCCATGCTGGCAGTCTGTGCCCTCATCTTCATCAATTCCATTTTTCTTTTATAGTATTTTTAGGCTTAGTGTAGTCAGTATGACAACACAGAACGCACATATAGATGCAACATAATTAACTGAAGATGTGCTGTTGTGCAAGAAGGATGTCAGCTGACCTAGCTTTAACTTCTCATGCCTTTGAAGACTAAATTAGTTCTGTGAAATTTATCGAAGGTACAGCATTGTAATCATGCTTGACTTGGAAATTAGCCAGATATCCACCACAAATTCACAGCAGTTTAGAATAAAGTGTGCCCCAGTTTCACATGACTGGACTGCAATACAGGGATTACACATTTTGAAATCTCTATTAAGGAGAATCACTGTCTTTTCCTTTAAGCAGATGACATTTTCATTATCCTTCACACTAAAATGGTCTTGGCTAAGAAGAAAGCTTATCTATACTCTGTATTTAATATTCTTTATAGATGAGTAGTACATGTTATTGATTTCTTCAAGACAAAAATTGACAAAGAAAACTCCAAGACTATCATCAGTTTCTACTAATGGTTCCTGACATCCCTATGATGTACTGACACCATGGATATTGCTTCCATATGCATCACTACAGATTTTTCCAACAAATTAAGAAAACAGTCTGAGTTAGCCACCATCACAGGAGCGTGCTACAACACTAGCTGTCAGGAAAGAAACTTTTAAAAAATGTCACCACAGAAATTTCCGTGTATGAAAATACTGACAATGTGACTTTTTCCTGGCAATATCATTTAACTGCATTTCAAATGCACTTGCTTAGTTCATCACCTTGTGATGTGATGTGATGTGATGTGATGTGGTGTTGTACCAACTGCTAAGCCAGGAGATAACCTTGCCTGCTACAAGAGAAGATCTTCTGAAAAATGAATCTGTTTATTAGGGTCTAAAACTCTTGAGACCCCTGTGGAACCTCTGCCTATCTGCACCAGCTGCTAGGTTACAAAACCACAACACCTGAGGCACCGTTATCTTTGCTAGTGTTGTTTCATTTGGCTACTCTTGGAGTTGAGAGGTTCATTATATTCCCAGGAAGATATTTATGATGTGAAGGCATTAAATTGACAAGGACCTTGCGTGGACCTTTCTCACACAATAAGCATACGAAGACTGTTTTTAGCTCAAAAGAAAGAAGATCTCTTGGATATCTAGACAGCTTTACAAAAATGTATTAATTGTGAAGCTGAGAATGGCACTTTCAGAAGAATGGTAAAGTATTCCTGGATATTTCCACTAATGACATTCATAAACTAACAAAATTCTTTTTAAAGACAGGTGGTGAATGAATAAACAACTGAACACCTGTTTCTGCAATAAGAAATGAAATGCTCAATACACAAGCCCAAGATGATAGTCCAAGGAATCAAATTTAATTTTATAATTTTAAACCTGGAGGATGGTTGACTGTTTTAGTCAGATGTTCAAAAAAAAACCCAATAAAATTGATGTCTGCAATAAGAAACAAATAATTAAAATTAAGGAAGTAAATAAAGTATTAAAAAGTGCTCAGAATGTATCACTTGCAAGGAGAATAAGAGATACAGATGCAGCAATGCCATTGCTTTATTCTATAGAATAAAGGCACCTGTGCCCTCCCACATTATGGGCTGAGAAATCACCAGAAAGGGGCAACCCCTGAGAGCAGCTGCCAAGTGACAGACTGGCCCCAGGACTGGCCACCTTCCCTTCAGTTTCCATTTTTATTTCTTACTCTTTTCCTTTCTTCTGCCTTTCATAGGTTTATAAACTCATTGCGTTTAGGATGAAGCTGGTAGCTGGAGAAGGTGGAAAGAGGGGCAAAAGTTTATTGCTCAGAAATTAACTAATCTAGCAAGAGGAATCTCTTCTATTCCAACAAAATGACTGAAGTACTGGATCTCATGCTTGACTAACAAAATCCACTCCCATTTGCAGCTCTTTATAAGGATGTGCCATCCCTCTCCCAAGCCCAGTGTTTAATCCAAGCACTTTATTTGGCCAGAAGAGCCCCCCTAAACCCATTCACAAGGTGATTTTCCAGCATCTTTACTGCCTGGGTACCTATTCAACAATTGCAGGGCAAGACCTGTGCCCACCAGTGCTTCCATGAGGTACGACTACAAAAGTGCCTACAGGTTCTACCTGTTTTCTAACCACTTAAACATACAGTTCTGCTTTCTTTAAAAGATGAAAAACACAGTTTATTCATCTTCTCCATTCCTATTACTTGTATTTGACCATTCACCTAGTGTTTTCTGACATCAGCTACAACGTATGGGACTATACAAGCTGCACTAGAGCCTCAGAATGCATTTTGGAAACATGAGGAAAATAGCCTCCCAGGTTGTGTTCATTATCAGAAACTGCAAAAGCCTGATAAAGAAAATTGGGGAATAAATAATCTTTATATGCAGTTTCTGTTTGCACAAGAGGAAGATGTTTGTCAAGAGGCGCAGCCAGAAACAGTAGCCAATTTTTATATGATGGTGAAGGGATTTAAGTAAGGCCTGTTGTTTTTCAAATCCAAAGAAAATGATTTTTATGTCTTGAAGTTTTTCTGCTTTCCTGGACTACATCAGTTAGTTTAATGAAAAACATCTTGACTGAAAACCTTAGTGAACTAGACAAAGGCAAAAGGAAAGGAAAGGAAAGCTCTGGAATCCTTCTAGAAGCAAACTTGAAGCATGAAACCTCTCAGGCAGCGAGTTCCCTGAGACCATGGCACAGTCAGGAGCCAGCCTTAGCACAGCAGCCCTGACTGGCTCTACACACTCACATTCCAGTGGGATGCAGAGCTCTGAGTGCTGGCCTAAGGCACCCAGAGCTACAAACATGCTGGCACAAATCGTTCTTAAATGGTTTGGTTTTTTTTTTTTCTTTTTGTGGAATTTGGGCATTTTTTAATTTAAGAGACATAGCTGTCTTCAAAACCATAGTGTTCAAAAGATTTAAAAATTGAGGTTTAGATTTGTTCACATCAAATCATTTTGTCATAAACCCTTTTTATAGGATCTTATGACCATCCCTCAGCCACTTCAGTGTGCATATACATTTCACTTTTGCTAGGGAAAGAAGTTTTATACTGATGAAAAACTGAAGCACAAAAATATGTGGTAACTTGCCCAGGGCAGCAAGAAACCTTTGCAACCAAGCCATTCAGTGCCTTAAATACAAACATCCCCTTGATCCTGAGCATAGTTAAGAAGGGGAATGAAATGCCACTGCTCTATTGAGGTTACATCCTCATTTTTAATTTTTAACTTATTTGTTGCAATTTACCCATACAGTGCATTCAGTAATATGTAACAAATAAACTTTTATAGAGTTTTTCCTTGTCACATCCTGTTCCTTCACTACAGAGATAAGCTGACCTGTGATACCCAATAAAGAAAAACATAGCAAGCACATGTGGTTGTATTGTGCAGATCTGCTGAAGTCACAGAGGGTCTTAGACAGGCACATTATTAACAATTAGCCACTTACTGTAAATTCTAGCTGACACATCTCATTAAATATAGGCCAAAATAGACTTTGGTGATCGAACCTCATTTTTAATAGCTTTTCCCAGCATTCTGCCAATTGTTGTCAGGAAGCTGAAAATTACTCCTGCCACTAGGATGCCCACTTTATTCTTGCTGACTGCTGAGAAATTTCAAAAGGCTGGCCTGCCTCCTCTGTGCCTGATAAAGGTAAAACCCAACCATGTGCCTATGATGGAGATAGGCTTTTAAAAACCTCTCAGCAGGCAGCATGAAGGGAAGAGAAGTAGGGGGTAAAAGGAAAAGTATTTTCTTTTGTTGTTTCTTCTACATAAGAGCCCAGAGTGACTTATAACACTGACTGCCCCCTTCTAACACAGTTTTGATGTGGGACTGAACAGCTGGTCTAGTGTCCAGAATCTAAATGGCAACTTATTGTTGAAATGTCTGCAATTACTTTCCACCCCCCACAACCAATCAGAAAATAAATGAAAGTAAATTTTTCATAACTATCAAACTTAGCCAAAGATACTTTTTTAGATTAATTTTTTTTCTTTTTTATTTCTTTTTTCTTTCCCCCCAAGCCAGTTTCACATACTGAGCAGGGATTCTATCTATGTTCAAATGGAAGAAAGAAATTGCAGGGAAATTTAACTTACTTAGCAGAGTCCTCTGTGAGTATCTTAAGATCTCATTACCCAAAGATAATTATCTTAGCCCCAGTAATCTCTTCTTCACTCTTAATGTTTTCCATCTTTGAACAAGTATCAGAACCAAACTTGTGTCCTCTGGCTTAGTAGTGTTGGAGTGGTTTCAGCAAATATTTTATAGACTGCATTTCAACAGATCAAATGGTGTGGCAGAGCACAACAGTTCAAGAAAAAGCACTTGTTAAGCTCCCCACACAGAGAGACAAATGATGGTATCTTACTTGTCCAGATTTTGGAGTTCCTTCTTTGACTAACTTTTTTCATGAAAAGTACTCATGGCTGAGAATTTTTTTCACCATGAGCATAGGGAAAATATAGAGAGATCATACATTTGTTCAGGCTGGCAAGGAGCACACTGAAGGGCCCAAGTCCAATCTCCTACTCAAAGCAGGTCAGCTCTAAGCTCAAACCAGGCTTCTCAGGCTTTTTCCCAGCCAGGTTTTGAAAACCCCAAGGAATCCACACAATCTGGGACTATACAATCTTCCAGGCAGCCTGTCCCAGTGTTTGACTGCCCTCAAAGTAAGAAGTTTTTTTTTTCTATCCAGTCAAAATCAATCTGTTCCAACTTCCAGCTTGGGCAGTTTATCTGAAAACAGCCTGAGGAAGCAGGTAAGCACCCAGATCATTCGGAGTGACTGAAGCACTGCCTGAAATATAAAGGGTTATAGCCATGATTTTACACAACTTACTGAACTCTTACAGAGCTCCAATGCCCACTACCTCCCATTCTTTACAGTTTGCAATTATTTCTGCATAAATCCCCCAGCCAGGCCAATAGTGCACTGATCCCTGTCTTCCAAATGTGCTATTCTGACTCATTTGGCAAATACATTCAGTGAGCACAGCTTTTTTAGCTCCAGTATTCTCCCATTTGTCTGCTTAAGAAAACATTTTTGGCAAACACTTCTGGATCTATAAAAAAATAAATCAAAACACCCAGAAGAAGGGAAATGGATTAATAAGTATGGGGAGTTTGTTCAGTCAGGTTGCTGCCATATTTAAAAAAACAATGATCTTGAAAGAGAATTTAGTTATCTGCCAACCAGTGCACGGAATGGAAAAATTAGGAATAGAGCTTCAGAAGCCTCCCACATTGTGCTTCATAAGTATTCAGGTGTGAATGTGAAGTCACTGATCTGTGTTTCCCTAGCCTTGCTTCAGCCAAGACCTTTTAATGATGTGTTTAATTTTAAAGACATAAATGTGACCTTCTCATGGGAAACTTTCTTTACAATCATTCTTCAGTGATCAAGTGAAACCATCTATCTAAATAGAAAAGATTCTCATCAGGAAATCTGCAGCAGAAATTGGCTATTCCAGCATTTCCAGGTTGCCTCTGGGACACATTTCCAACAAGGGCAAGAACCCTTGTGGGAAATATATCCCAGAGGAAATTTTTCCCACAAGGG
This sequence comes from Monarcha castaneiventris obscurior, assembly GCA_026261815.1. Classification (NCBI taxonomy): domain Eukaryota; kingdom Metazoa; phylum Chordata; class Aves; order Passeriformes; family Monarchidae; genus Monarcha; species Monarcha castaneiventris. The sequence continues at coordinate 1,565,747 of JAMPIT010000434.1, read as the reverse complement.
CTCCTGCCTTTTAATTGATGTCTTGGTGTTTCAGATCAAAGACTGTGTCTTCACTCCATTTTCTGCTTATTCTTGAGACAGTCATGAGCAGTTTCTGTCAAGTGATGCCCTTCTATAGGAAAAAATGAGAATAATCACAGGAAATACATATAATCATTAAATTAATTTCCTGTAATGAAACTTGAGAAAACTGCCTTTTGGATTCTCAGCTTCAGAACCAAAAGTGGTAAAACCAGCAAAGACATTTTGAGTCACACACAAAGCATTCTAATATTCTTCCAAAGCAAAATGTTCTTTTTACTCATCCAGTATTGCTTTTTCTATATCTGCCTCAAAATAGAAAAAGACTAAAAAACCCTTTCTGTTTCTTCTTCCACAATGTGTACTGCAATGAAAAATGATCCTTCACTTTGCCTCTCTCACGAGGGCCTTGCACCCTGCGTGGTTCAGCCGTTGCTGCCGACAGCTCCCACCCATGCACATGTGCAAGGCAAAGCTGGGGCTGCTGAGGAGCAGCACCGGGGCACAAACCAATGTGTGCTCACAGCACCTGGGGAGCCCTAACACTGTCTTAAAGGGAAGGAAAGCGAAGCAAAATAACAGTGCAAACTCCGCTTGATTTGCTGTTCTTAGTTGGATTATTGAAAATAAGAACCCTGAGCTGAGCTAGGAATATTTTTTTTTTTTTTTTTTTTTTTAGGAAATGAAGTATTTAGAGAAAAACTGTCTAATCTTACCAGAAAACAAACCCAGACATTCTGCCATATGGAAAGATTCTCAAATTCTCTAATCTGATTCACATGGGCTATTTAGGTAATTAACTAAAGCTGCTTAAAGAAAGGTAAAGAGGGAATATTGGGAAAGGAAGCCAAGCAGCTCAGAGATATAGCAGCTACATCATGCCTCCTGCAATCACCGGAGGAGACATTATGGTAATGATGATCAGGGTAGAGGCTGGGCAGAGCTCAGGGGCTGAAGGCATTGGGTTATCTCACCATGATGGAAAGCTCTGGAACAGAGGAAAGGCTGCATGACCTGCCCTGGAATGAGAGACCTCTCTCCTCACCTCTGCTGTAGAGGAGCTGAGGTAGCTCACTACTACAGCCCCCCAAAAAATCTGGAACTTGGCTAAGGCAGGATGAACCCTTGTCCACTACAGCCCATTTTGGCTATTATTTTTGCCACTGTAAAAAGCCACTTACTGCCTCAAAATGACTTCTTGGCCCCAGTTATGAAACAAACTATTGACATCTGCAGGCAGAAACACTTACAAGGACTGTTTGCCATCCACAGCCTATATGAAGTCTCAAAAGATAAGGAGTAACTGCTCTACTGAATTTGAAAATCAGAATGTTAAATGGCTGTATTATTCTTGATGGGATGATGTTAGGGGCCAGTTCAAGCTGAGGGAGCCACAAGGATCTTCAGACCAAGCACTAATTGGTAGAAGTCGTGTACAATACTGTTTTCTTCAATAAAAACAGGCCTTGCTCAACCTCCCAAAGCTCTGTCAGCAGAGCTCTCCATGTGGCATTGTTGTCTGAGCAAGGAAGTGAACCAAGGCTTCTCATTTCTTGGCTAACTTCATTTAAAGAAAGAATGAGATTGGTGCCAAAATGCAATCAATGGATCCCCAGTCAAACAAAGCACTTAACACCATGATTGGAATCCAGTCACTCATGTATTTGAAGTTACGAATGTGTTTAAGTGCCTTGCTGGGTGAAGGTCTAATGACCTGGTTTTTTGGGCTAAAGTCTAGCTAAATCTAACAAATAAATGAACATACACTTGCGAACTCAAAGCTTATTTAATGATAAGCTCCAAAATCCTGGCTTCCTCTTTCTCTGCAGCTGCACACATTGTCTTGGAAAGTGTCCTTCTTCCATAATGGTACTTGAAATAACTGCTTCAGTCTGGGTTCGCCTCTCTAAAAGTGGCCCAAAATCTCATTATACTGGGAGATATGTCATCAAGAGTTCCAACAATAAGTCAATATCAAATTAGCACTTGGGTAACATAACTGAACTTTCCAAAATGTAAAATAAAGCAGGAAAAAAGCCCTGTAGCTCAAGAATCTGGTCAAAGTTCAATTTTTCAAATCTTGATAAATAGATTATTAGATATTTTCAGAAAGCTGTGATAATTTTTTCTACCCCTTCTACAGCTCTGTATTTATCAACAGAACTCATTTAGCTATACTGACTGAGATTTTTTGGAACTTTCCTTAATATTTTTATTTATTTTTAATTACTTATAATAGTATCCTAAAAGTAAATTCTGTTAAGTTATATACTTGAAAATGGATTTACACCCCTCCAAATTTCACTCCAGTGATCCTCATTAGTAACGTACGTATTTTCAAAAGAAGTTTTTTAATGTATGTGATTTTACTTTTTCTTCAAATAAGAGAAATTAAGAACCATGTCTTCAAATACTTTTAAGGCAACAATCCCACTGATAGAAACAAGAAGGACTTTTGCATCTAAAATCTCCCATTAATTATCAAAGAACTATAATCAAACATAATTATCGCTGCATCCTGGCTGCTAAGATCAATAAATTAACACATAGTCATAAACCCTTTGAAAATTACAAGTTATTCTGGCACCTGGTGTCCTGTAGGCTCAGGTTCTTTACACTTCTGACAATGTCACCCCTTCTCTTGTGCTTAGGCTAATGTTTAATGCCATGTCTTCAAAGAGACCACATTTCAGGGAGGAATTAAACCCCAGAACAAGTGACTGGTGTTAGGGATCATGCCACCCTTTATCCATAAGGAGAAATTGTGAGAACCTGCCAACATATTTTTTTATATATTTTAAATGGAAAAGAAGTACACAGAAATTTTTATATATTTTAAATGGAAAAGAGTAAGAATTCTGTATGTACAACTTAAGAACTCCTGGAGAGGAATCCATCTTGCAGTGAGAGATGTTGTTTCCAACTACAATGAAACTTGCTACCAAGGCCTCAGAAAAAAAATATTCTTTATTATAAAATTTAATGGATATTTAAAAGATCTCCAAAATCCCAGTTCCAGCAACATTCTGGATTTATATTGTAAGATTCAAACCTGGCAAAAACTTATTATATCCTGATCTACAACTCCCAGTAAAGCCAGAGCTGCTGTGGGTCCACACTTCTGTGATTTGTAGGGATGACTTTTGCAATTTTCCTTCCACCCTATCTTCTCTTTTTAAGTTTTTAATCACATTTCTTGCTCTGCTTATTCATAGCCTACACTGATAAAACATATACTGTAACCCAAATATAGTACATAAACCTGTGTTTAATTCAGACACATTCTGCCTGAAAATATTAACGACATCATAATCAACTACACTAATTCCAACTTAAAAACTGTAGCCCAAGTCCAGATTTGTGACAAATGTGTGGGTAAATTCACATGTTTTCTATCAGCCTGGCCAACAAAATAAGATGGGTCAGTCCCAGCTGTTGCTGCCACCCTCTCACAGGATCTCCCATCAGCATCTCAGATCTCCAGGTATCACAGGGCACAGCACTAAACAGGATCATGGGGTTTCCAAAGTATCAGCACCAGCATTTTTAAAGCTAAATAGCCCATGCAAGGCTGAGAAACTATAGCACATCTTGGTATTTCTATGAGGACAATTTGGCTGAAAACTGTCACAACAACGTTTGCAAATGGAGGGGATTTAAAAAAACAAAAGGCTATGCAGGCAAATTATTATTTAGTAGTAAGTGGTGATAGTTAATGAGATTAGATATCAGCTTTTATAAAAAGTTTGAAATAAAAGGATCAGTTTCCTATGTTCACAGGGAACATAACTAAAATTCATCTCTTACTTGTGGATGGTAATTTTACTTTGCTTAGATTTTTATTTATGAACTTCTTGTTGGTACAGGCTCCATATAGGACTTTTTACTGCTGTTAGATGAAAGCAGGTTCAAAGTGACATTTGCCTTTGTATCTATCTTTCAAGATCTGCTGTGTATAATACACACTAAAAGCTTCACCTAGTTTGGCCTCATTATATCTTCCGTAATTGAGTCTTAATAAAAAGACTGTGTTCTAGTGTGAAATTTATTAATTGGTTTTCAAGAAGAGAGGCTTGAAGCAATATAGACATCTCAATTAGGGATGCATTTCAACATAAATACAAAATTTATGCCGCCTGTGATTGCCAAAATGACTTAGAGCTAAACATAGAGAACTGACACACCAAGTCTCTAGATATATTTTGTACCTGGGTAGGAAGGCAAAGTATTTCTATAGTAGATTGATTTACTGCTGCTGAAGACTAAAGTGGGGCTACATCTTGACTGTGTGAAAGGCTGTCACAGAGGGAAAGCTTAATTTATCAATTTGCCAGTTTCTCAGGGGAAGCCATTAATGACAACAGTATGAGGCTGCCTTTTAGCAGGATTCATTGGACTTATCCTCCTAACTTAAAAAAAAAATTATAACTTTTTCCCTCATAAAATACCGGACCTGTCAGACACACAAAAGGACAACAGGAAATGCTGCTCTAAGCACTAAGAGCACCATCTATTCACCTCACAGCTTTCTGCTTATATTCAGAACTCTGAGCGCCATAAAAACAGTATCTTTAAGAAGCAACTAAACAAAAAACCCAAACATTCCAAAACATACCAGAGCCAGCCTACCAAATGTTGCACACTCACTTTGCACCTAGTGAGTGTGGTTTGCTTACCCCTGTAGGTACCCAAGCCAAGGCACACTGCAGCAACAGATCATGGGCCAGTCAATAGCTACTTCCCATAAGCAGCGTGGAGCATCCTAACAGCAACTATTCCACTCAGTTCAAGCTTTTTAAAATAAAACAATTTTTGGTGCCAGCCATGGACATCTTTTAATGAAATTACAAAAACCTGTGCAACATGACCAGAAGAAAAATCTCACCTGTATGTACAGTTCCAGGCCAGAAAAAAACATATGAAAGTACATCTCAGTCTGTGTCTCCCTGGCTCCAACTGAGTTTAAACCTATTTGCAGTTTCAATTGTTAGAGCTAGGAAATATGCTAAACTTATGCAGAGCATGTGCGACCTCTACCACTAATCACCACTTGTTCTGCTTCATCAAAAACAAAGTCTAGAAAACATTTAATAAGGAATAGTGTCTGAGAGAATAAGTTTTATAATGACTTACACCTCTTAATCAGAGTTTGTAGTTTGTTTGGTTAGTGTAATTTTAATTAAACCCCTGGTCAGCTGCACTAGGTTTCAGCAGAGCTCCTGCTCCCAGTGAGAAGGGTTGAGAGCTGAGTCTCCTTCCAGGCACTCGGGTGCAAGCTCTCCTTTGAGCTTTGTACATCTATGGCAGGGTCAAGTGTTCTGATTTCACCTCTGGCAGAAGGGTCACTGAGCACAGGGAAGCTGTGCTACTCTGCTGCTTTGCCATTGCTGAGCTTGCACTGCAGCAGCTCCCTCATCCAGTGACCCCTTCCTTTGATCTCACAACAGGTTCAGGGAAATTAAAAACTGGCGATGGCTCAGTGGAAGAAGAAAAAGCTGAGGTTTTCTTTGCTTGCAGAGACAGGAGAGCTGACAAGGACAGGAGACAGCAGTGCACTTCCTGGCATTTCTGCCCCTGCACAGGTGATGGGATGAAATTAAGGGAGCGTACCCATATTCAAATTTCTGACCTTTCAAAGGATTCACTGTGTTGTCCTAGGTGTTGTTCAAAGGGGAAGAAAAAGGGTACTGACACCTGTGGGGATGATCCTCTTTTACCAAGAAACTGTCCTGTGGTTTTGATCACAGTTTCTGTGTTTCACTCACGGACAGAGATGACCTAAGTGTGATAGTCCCCAGCGATTCCTGTCTGCCTCTGTTGTCCCAAATAAGGGTTCTTTCACCCCGTGCAATAAGCTGATCCACACACAGAGCTGAGACATTTGATTTCATTTCACATCTGCACAGAGATGGGTGTTAAGTGGAGAATCCACAAAGCTAGCACACCTCCATGAGGCCACGTGCTCATTTTTACACACTTGGAGCAATACAAATTTGGTATTTCCCATGTATGTAACAACCTAAAGCTCTGGCCATTGTCCTTGCAGCCTCATCTGGATAAAGATACAATGCACACTTATTTTGCCACTCACACTCGATGAGGAAGGGGTTTATGGGAGTAAGGGCAACCTGTGGGTGGGTTTTCTCACAGAATCACAGACCAAGGTGGGTTTGAAGGGATCTTATCTTAAAGAGCACAGAGTTCAAGCAAAGCTGTTCTTTGGCGTTGTAGTTTGATTTATCATGTCCTCCTATTCTTACTTCTTGGGTCATGGCTCTTATTTCCTACAGGTTTGGTTATTCCTCATTTTTTATTAGTTCTTTTACTTGTCCTGTGCTATACTTCAGTCAGTTTTTAACCTTTTCATTGTACTTTATTTCAACACTTCCAGACTAGGCAAAAGCTCCCCTGAACAACTAAATAGCCTAAGGTATATTGAGGATTTACCAAAGGAACATTCCTGCAGGAGCTCTGACTCCTGAATGCAAGGTGAACATACTGAAAAAAAGAAAAAAAGAAAAGAAAAAATTCTGATACTTACATTCACGTGCCTTCTCTTTCTTAACAGCCATATAATCCCCCTCTTCCTTTTGCATATAATGGAAGAGGAAGAAAAGAGCCTTTTTGCAAGCTAGCTAGCAAATGCAAATTTAAAGCCTCTTTGCCCAGTACAGAATGTGTCTGAATTCCATCTGTATCACACTGCTACATGCCAATTACTTTAATTAGGGTGAGATCGAAGATTCACAAGAGAAAGTTCATAGTGTAATTAAGAAATAGTTTTTCTCCTCAGTGCTCCTTTTTCATCTTCTTCTTTGCTCATTTTCCTGCTTCCCTCCCCTGCTTTCTCCATTCAGGGACTTTTTCATTCTGATTCTTTAGTCATTTTGGCATTAGCATTGTTGTACTTACATCTTCAGACAGGCATGAAAGCCAAAAAGCTGGTTGCCTTTAATGCTTCCAAGATAAGGTGTAAAAAATGAAAAGCAAAGAAATGAAAGTGAAAGGTTTTGTGCTGTTTTCAAGTGATATTTGGTGTGGTGCGGCACAATGCTTTGAAGTGTATCTTATTAAAAGCTATGTCACATCCTGCCAAGAAATGCCACTGCTCAGCACTTGGGGAGATGGGTAATCTCACAGAAACACAAAAAATGTACTTGCCAAGGAAGGAAAGAACTGATCAGGTTGTGTAGATGTTCTGCATGGCCTATAATCAGCATGATAATACTGAATGAATCAATGAAATGAGTGTTGTCTTAACAACACCAGCAAAAGACATATCTGTCAAGGTTTGTTACATCAATTTTCATTTAAAGAGCTACCCAATCTCAATCTTCTTTGCAGTTGGGATGGATTAACACCAACACTGGGCACCTTTTAACAATTCCTAAGCCACACAGTAGCCAAGGCTATTTGTTCCCCTCTCCTGACGCTTCCAACCAGAAGGCATCAGTCATCAAGAGCTTGACATTCATGTGTCTCCTGGAAATAGGAATGTCATCATTGATTATAGAGATTAGTGTGGAAACATCTGGGTTTAGAAATCTACCAAATAATTTCTCAATAAACACTTGTTTGCTTCTGTGCTAAACCTGAATACAATTTGGTTTTTTTTTTTTTTTTTTACTGGAGAAAGTAGGCTAATGGAATTTTACAGTGTCAGTGTTAAATAGGAAATCAGTTTAAATTGGAGGGGATGGATTCCTAGTCAGGATAAAATATTTAGACACAGAACTGGCCCGTGCCTCATTAAAAGAATGACTCAAGCCTCCCTCTTGCAGCAGGTGGCTCACTGACTTCATCTCAACCCAGATCAGGTTATAAATGCTGTAAAGGCAAAATGTAGCAGTGTGAGCTCAGTGCAGTTGAAGTATTGCATTTGCAGTGTGAAAAACCCTCAGTGGATCACTCATCAGTCACCTCTGAAGGGCTCTTTTGTTTTGTTTAATTAAAACCTGTTTCCAGTTGATTTCAGCTAAACTGAATAAAATAAGTGTCTTCCACACTTGGATTTACATCAACTCACTTTTGGAAGTTTACAGTCATACCTCAGTTTGCTGGAGCATCTTTTCCACACAGGCAAAGCCTGCCCACTGCAAACAATGAAAGATCATAATGGCTGCTTTATGCCCTTAGACATTTCCTCTGTGAACATTTTTCCTATTGAGCAAGTTGTACAGGCATAAAATGAATTTGCAGTTTCTCAACTCCTTTTTCATTGACATAAGTGAATGTGATACGATGTTAGAGCAGAGCTACATTTGGATTGACAACATAAGCAATCCTGAAACACATGCACAGTTTTTTAATTTCAGGAATGCACAGGTGCACATGCATTATGATGAGAGTCAACTTGTGAAGAAATTGATCTTTGCCTGAATAAAACGTAACACAATAAGTGGAGTATATGAACTTCTAATTGACTAGGCAAACATGCATACGAGAGAGTAAAGGCCACACTAAGGATCAACGATGACATTGTTTACATTTCCAGAAAGATGTCTGTCCAAAGCCTTTTTCCACTGTACCATAGCACAGGAATTACAACATTATGTCCTTAAATGGAAATAAATAAAATATTCAAGGTTTTATTTGAATGTTTTTCAATTCCATAAGTTTTCTCTAGTGTAAGTTATTCTCCCGATTTTACTCCAAAAATATACATATAAAAAAAATTATGCACTGTGGAATAGAAGTACTGACTTGATACTCAGTTTTAGAGTCCCACGTGCCCTATCATTAGTGGCAGACTGATTGTTTTCTACATTTCAGCAAAACACACTGGACTAATTATAATTTCACCAACACTGGAGTTGAAGAACACAGATTAATGATCAGCAATTAAAACATCAACAACATCACAAACAATAATGCTTCATACTGTTAATTTCTGTTGCCTGAAGTCATGCTATTTCTCTTTGGACATGGAATACATAATGCAGTCATTACTTCCAACACGAACAAAATGCTATCGCATTACACGCTGAGATTCATATACTGTAGCTAATTTACAGCACCTAGGCAGGAATGTGCACTTGGTGGATTGTGCACATGTAATAAGCAGCGAAATCCATGTTAACATCTGAAATAGCAGAAATCAGTCAGATTGCTCTATCCAAACATATGCAGCACCAAACCCAGATTTTAAACAACCATAAGCTCGATGTAAACAAAGTACGTCAGGCTGGAGTCTTTACCTTCAAAAGTTTTTCTGGCAGACCAATGCTGTCAGATTCAACTGACAGAGGTACAGCCTAGACTTTTGTGCTACGTTTTTTTAGAGACCTAACATCACTATAATCCTTTCTGTCTGGTGCAGCATCCTATTTAATCAAGTCTCTAGCACAAAGCTCATCTGATGCCATTTCTCATTCGCACACCAGGAAATCAACAGCTGCAGCTCAAGTCACTGCAGTGGGTAGCTGTGGTTTGCCCTTGCCCTTTGAGCATTCACCTGCAGAGTGTGGAGGCCCTCACCCTGCAGTCAGCGTGGCACAGCTAGGGCAGGACTTCACCCAGCCTTTTGGGCAGCACACCTGCAAGGGCATCCCCTTAGCTCTGGGACAGGGGTTGGGTGAACTCACTTGCTGGAACGCTATTTCTGTTATGCTCAATATTCTCTGTTATCTTTTTCACCTACTGAAATTTATGTCGGGAAACACATTCAGTAAACTGAAAAATAAACAAATGTGCTATCTCTGTGCTGAATGTCATCACCTTTATGTGATCTGAAACACTAAAAAGCAAGCTAGGGGACAGCTTTGTTATGAAAGAATGGCGAGCACAGGCAGAAACACAGAGGGAAAGAAAACAAACACATGACTCTCACTAGTCATTTTCAGAGTGGAAATATTCCATTCACTCAGATGCAGACCTATTATGGAAATTGAAATGGATAATAAACCCAGCAAAGACAGCCATTAATTAATGTTTACTACGTTTAAAATTTTCCCTATATGATTCAATCAGATAAAGCAAGATGTCAGCAGCTGATGTGTTCTTTACTAATTATTAATCAAGGAACAGCTAAGTGGTCTCTTACCAAGGATGGAGACTCCTGATGACTATAGAAGTGTTAGACTGATACGGAATAAAACAGCCCAACAAGAGGAAATATCAACACTAGTTATGTCCAAAACTGAAACAGGTGCAGAACTGCAAACGGACATACAGATAAAGAATTCACCCATCAGCTCACAGGGATGATCTGCCTGGTATAGCAAATATCAGATCCTTAGGGGTGGCATGGAAGTGAAAGGGAAAGTCAGGTATTTCATTTATCTCCAAAAACTTTCTGAGTAATTTCTAATTTAAGATGTTTCTTGCTCCTTTCTAAGCAGCTGGAATTAAAGCTGTTCACGAGCTGCCACTCATGAACAAAGATTCTGCCACCCTGACTTTCTGCATCAATATCTCACAAGTGTCATTAAAACCAGCTGGTATATTTATGAGCAAAAATGTTACATTGTGGAAAGCTTGGCAGAATTTTTCCCTAATACATTAGCAGCCCTGGAGGCATTGTCACAGAACTGCCAGAAAAAGGTTTGGTTTCACTTCCCATCTCGAATTCCCAGGAGCAGCAGGGATTACACCAAGAAAGGTCTTTAGTGATTGAAAGAGACTTTCCTTATGCCACTTAATGGGATGCCCTCTGGCCAAATGAACATACTCTGTGGGTTCTGAATTCAGCCAGGTTGAAATTCACAGTATTTCTTGCTATGATACAGAGAAGTAAGGATGCCTCCACCTGACACCTAACACATGGCATATGGGCAACTATTACAAGTGATAAACAGAATGTCTGTTACCATTTCTCAAACATAAGCATGGATGGCTGAAGGCCCAATCTAAGAAAATTGCCCTTTTAGATCCAAACAACAGGTGGAACAGAATTAGCATCATTTTCATAGGATGCTTTATGGGCCCTGTCAGATGCTCAGACCATGGGGCTGATCTGCTCAGCTGCTCTGCTTGCAGACACAGGAGTTGGGATATGGACTTTATATGCATTTTAAACAAAGAGCTATGATTCACAAGTAGCTTTGCCAGTTGGAGGACAGCCAAAGACACGGCCAAAGAGGTGTGCATGGGATTCAGGTACCAACTCAGAGAAACTGTCTACTCTCTGTTGTAAAGCTTTTTCATTACCTTGTTCATTAACCTTTCCTTGAGCATTAGAATACTCATTACCTTCTCTTGTGCAGTATGTTCATGCAGCATTATTTTTCATCATTCATGTTCCCACTATGGTGGTGCCCAGTTAAGATAATCTTCTAAATGGCAAACAAAGTGAGCCATTCTGGAGCTTAGTGTTGTCATGACAGCTTCAGATGACTCTGCTTCAAATGCTTGTGTGTGAAGAGTCAGCCTCATATTAACCTCATATCCACCATCAGAGAAATTTTACACAGCGGTAGATGTTCTTAAACATATTTTCTTCATTTTGCTTTTTTCTCTTTACACAAACATTTACAGGCCTTAAACTCTATCCGAGGATCCTGGCAGAGGTGTAAAAATCACAGTAATTATGGTGCTGATGATCCATCACCTCATTGTGCTGGCCTGCCCTGTCATAACCAACACTTTTTCCCTGAACTCTGTAAGAGACATCCAAACCCTGCAGAAAAATCCAGACCATTCTGCAGTGCAAGACTTACCAAAAACACTTCTTCCTGGCAGCCCTACCAATAGCATCTGGTGATACTGGGCAGAAGAGCACAGCTAAGCTCCATCCATCATGCAAGCAGTGTTTTGGTTTTTTTTTTTCCTAAGTATTATTTTCTGCTGCATGTAATTGGAAGAAATATCCTTGTAAGAAGAAACTATTTCAGAGGAACTCCCTCAGGAGGCCTTTGTTAGAAAGGTGTAGAAGCACCTGGACAGCTTGACCTGACATCAGTGGCATCAGCAAATGCTCAGTTCCAGACATGGATATAATGGAGTCAAACAAACCACTGATGACAGCCCCCCAACACACACCTCCCCCACCAGGCAATGACTTAATTTTTTTTTTTTGTCTTATAACAAAGCTATACCCCAGCTCAACAAACCCACAAAATGAAATCACTTTCCATTGCATTATTCGTTTTGGATGTAAACTTACTGTGGCAGATATCACCAAAGGACTTCAGAAATAGAGAGAGGTGTTCTTACATGGCTTTCAGCAGCAAATAATTAGGCATTTGCTCTCAGAATAATACAGTGAATCTTTTGAGAAATGTGTAAGCAAAAAGGAGGTTTTATACAACAGTTTCACAGTTAGTAAATCAAACACATCTTACCAAAATGTGACCTATTCAAACTGCAAGTGATGTAGTGAGGAAAGATCATCCCTTAGCTGAGTACATGTTAAGTTCAGTAAAACTGTCAAAGCCCTTTGAGGCAAACAGCCCATTACAGACCATGAACGTTGTAAACTATTACCACTGCCAAGGTAATGTGGGATAATTTCTCCAGAACTGAAAAGCTGACATATTGTCATTTGACTTTTCCTCAGAACACCACAGATAGATCATCTGTGCAGATAACATGCTGAGCAGCAGGAAGCTTTTCTCCTTTCTCAGAACAGCTACCAGAAAAGAGGGGAAAGGCAAGTCTGTACAGGCTACAGTAGATACAGCAGCCAGAAATAATACAGCAACAAAATCTCTGAAGAATTCCATAATTGTAGACTGTTCTATGGCACGGAGCTTGGAAGAATCAACTGGAAGGCAGGCAGAAATCAGGACGCTGATTTCTCTGTCAAGGGTAGAGAAATGTTCCAGCATTGACTCCCAGCCGTAGAATCCACAATCCACAAGTTTACATGATTAAGCTGTGACCATTTAACTCACCGGGCGTTTGATCGATATCTCTGTCACACAAGAAAGGACACAAATTGCTTTGGGAAATGCTAATGGACATCCTAAGGTATAAATGCCTTCCAAAAGCAGCTTCCTGTGTTTGTACACCAGAGGGATCAAAAGCAGGAACTGTGCTGCACTTGCACAGAAGAGCATACACAGGAGATACCTTCTGTATTGTTATCTGTCTTTTAATTATTATAGCTAACCACGAGGCAAAAAGGCTTTTCCAAACATATATGACTGTTAAAAAGCCAATACAAACCCCTGAGGTTCTTCAATAGAAAGGGCAGCAGATTATCCACTGTACCTATCAGAACAGGTCTTCTGGTACTCTTAACAGTGCAGAGTGTCAATGAGACCTTTAGGACAATTCCTGAGGTCATAAATACATAATCGCTTTATAACAGATGCAAACAGATTATAAAAACCAAGCGGATATCCCATAGGAAACAAATAAAACACAAGCACCTGATGGAAAACAAATATTCCTTTAGACCTTCAAATAACAGTTGGGATACAAAATACTGCAAGAAATCAACTCATCTGGCACTTCCTACTCTCAGCGACTTTGTCATATATTATCACACCTTATTGAGCTCTCACTGATTTGATATCACAGCAGCCCTGGTGAAAGAGAACACGGAGAGTTCACTGTATTCAGGAGGCTGAAAACAGATGTTTTGTCCCTCTGGAGTTTTAAAATAAATAGAAGTTTAAAAGAACACACGCCACAAGGTTGGTTTAGATCACCTGCTGAGTACAAGGTCGCAGGTCACTGCTTTCCACACTGAACCACAGAGAGCTGTACTATGACTATGAATAACAGCTAGAGAAAATCAGGGAAATTTTTTCATAACTTTTATTGTAAGCATTATACCTGCCCCTCATATGCCAATCAACAAAAACTGAAATCATGTTCAGCTACTGGAACTTGAGCTCATATCATAAAGATTCATAGGTCTAGCTGTAAAATTTAGCCTCGTTCAGACTTTAATCAATTTGGAAAAAAAACCTCACTCACTGGACAGTGATTTGACTAAAAAAGTGTGGCCCAGCCAAAACAAAAAGAAGGAAATATCAGAACAATGCTGAACTGATTTCTAACATTTCTAAATAGAAATTTGATTTTTAAATGTATTATTTGTTCCAAAGAAAACATCTCATATTGTATTTACATCTCGTATTTCTTTCCAGATTTGACCTTCACAAAAGCAGTTGAATTTCTTTTTGTTTAAATAAAAAAATCCCCAAAAAACCCTGCATAATATCTCTCAACCATGTGTTTCACATCTGCTTTTCAGCATTGCCAAATAACAAAGAACTTCACAATTCACACTGTTCATTTCCTTCCTAATGATTTTATCTAAATACCATATTGCTCCTAAAATAGTGTTGGCCACAAAAATGCCAAAGGTTTCTGCATTGAGGTGCAGCTCCATTAAGCCTCACTTTGAACTTACTAGGATATCCTCTGGCTGAATTTTACACAGATCAAGTTGGCTTTGAGATTCAGATTCAACACTTATGAAAATGACTTTGTTTAAAAATACACTATTCAAAGATTTTTCTGCCCCAAGGAGCCCCTTTAACCTTCAAGCTGTACTTACTGTAGGAATTCACGTGAGCCTTGAGTGGTCCCAGCTCCCTCTTTTCACAGCAGTATTGTTTATGTTCATTGATATCTGTTCTCCATATCTTGGAGTTTTTCCCCAGCTGAACTCTGCCTCTGGAGGGTACTGATTCATCCATTTCCTGATTACCCATATGTTCTCTTTGGATTTCTTGGAGAGACAGCAAATACTGCAAAAGGAAAAAAGGAAAAGAAAGTGTTTGAAATTTTAAGTACATTTGAACTTTGTTAAATTTACTTCTTTTTTTTTTTGTATTTTCCTTAAATGATTATTCATTTAATTGAGTTTCATCAGCATGAAAGAGCACAGAAAGTGAATTTTTATTTTCCTTCTTTCAGGTATTCAGAACTGCCACTAGACAGGTTAGACATCTATGGATAATGAGGAGAAGTACAAGTTTATTACAAGAGAACTAAATAAAAAGCATGCATCCTCATGCTTCAAAGCATTACAAAAATAAATCTAGAACTGATACACCTTTGCTCTATAATTAGCATTAGATGGAGATTAAAGAGAAACTTTTCCTTCCCATATTAGTTCCATAATTGCCTGTGCTGTATTCTGAAGCAATTTTATCAGAGAGACAATGGACACATAGACACTTTGCTAAAGAGAAAACTAATTTGCATCACTTATTCCATGGTAACTGTGTGTGTTTTCAGCTCATAAACAGGTGAGGGTGCTTATCTCTTACTAAAATAAACGCAGTTTATCTTTTTGGGTATATCAGGGTATGAACATGCACAAGAATGTTTCCCATGTAGCAAACAAACTGTCAATCTTCTCAGAGGGCCTTGCCCATGAGCTCACAGCCCACAATAAATTGCCTTCCTGTCCTGCACAAATCAGCAGTAAAAACTTCTGTGCCAGTATGCAAACTCCTCATAAGTACCCACTTCAGAGCTGTAAGGGAGTGCCTGTACTCAGCTCAAAGTACACAAACACTTCTTACAGAAATAAAAGCTTTTATCGGAGGAAGTTGCAGGTCTTAGAATATATTACACTAAGAAAAAGTTGCTATTCCTCAAGTAATTTATTCATTGTCATTTATCAGGAGTAACCACTAATAGATGTCTGGAAACTTGCAAATGGCTCCATTTCAAGACGCTTTCCTGGCAACTGTTTAGAATATCATGGCATTTAAGCAAAATGTTAAGAGGTGACATCTCGGGATGTTATTTGATATTTCATATGGATGGATAAACTCCCTTCCCCTGCCCATCAGCTGGCAGTTCCAATCTAAAGAATCAGCCTGGAAGTTCAGAGTTACGAGTCCAGAATGAAAAACTAGATATGCAGAAGCAGTTCCTAATGGAGGCAGGGGGGATGCTATAAACTTTACATGCTCCTTTTTCCACTGCCAGCTATGGGAAGTCATCAATTTACATGACATTTTATCTTTTAGGCATGTCCTCACTTCTAATGTAAATGATACAGAAAAAAAATATTGATTGACCATAAACATCTCCAAAAGTAGTTTTTGTGAATAATGAACTTACTCCCAGATAATTCCATTTAGTGCCTCTGAAACAGTAAATGCTGCAATAAATGTTTTAATACAAGTAATTGCAAATAAGTAATAGAAATATTTTAGGTCTTTTCTTAAGGGGTAATTCACATAGCCATCCCAGACAAGTGTTGCTACTCAGAAAAAAATACCTACACCATAAGCAGGACAGCACGGGGTGACAGATACTCCTGAATCATCCCACGCTTTCCCAGATCTGCAAATTGTCATCACAGCCACTTGCTATTAAAGCTCAAACAATGTAATAATGAAAGCTGAAGCATTTTCACTGTTAGTGTCACCATGACATTAAATTCTATGATGGACTGCCTCAAAATGACAAACCTTAAATTGTGAAAAAGTTTATGATGCATACATGCTCTCCATCCTCTGTTAACACCTTTTACCAGTTCCAGCTTCTTCCACATATAGTAAATGTCACCAAATGCCTTCAGCCCATTAGAAAATCACACTATAAAGTTGGAAAAATTATAACAGACAAAGCTACACGTTCAGTCTTTATCTTCCATTTAAAATGGTGTTAGGGTACATTTTGATAATAGGAAAACCCAGTACGCAGACAGGACAAAGCAGATCTTCCCATGATGTAACAACTAATAAAGCAGAGGAACAAGCTTTTAATTCTGGAGGACAAACCACTTCATTTAGGTACACAGGGAGTATAGAATAGACACAGTTTGTGCATTGTCTTCAGTACATAAACCAACGAAAAAGCTCAGCCATACGGGCCCTGTGGGGAGCTCAGCCAGCCTGCACATCCTGTCATTCCCCCATGTCTCTGTTAGACGCTGTGGCAATCAGTGCTAGGTGATCTGGTCTTCATCAGGTGGCTCTACACAAACTGGAGACCAGAAGTTTTACCAAACTCAATCACTACCAGCCCTGCCTAAACTCAAGGCTGTGTTAGGAACAGATGCCCACATACCCCATTGCCAAATCCTCAATCTGTACTTTTTACATGAAGGATTTTTCAGTCCTTCTTGTGCCTCCAAATTCTTTGTGCTTATGCAGTCTTTCTTGCTATTCCAAGTCCAGGGAAAGACAAATTAGGTTATATAGAAAAAACATCAAAACTTTATAGTCGGGAATTAGAAACTTATTGCATTTAATATCTTTCCATGAAAGAGTTTCAGATATTTCACATAGGTAGAGGAGCAGTGAATGTTTTGCACAGCCACACGTGGAACAGCACATGCCACACCAGCTTGCTGTACTCAGTTGTGTTTATCACAGTAGAAAAAAACATGATCATTTAAACATGTATACATACATATTTTCAATGCAAGTGTATCAAGGAGTGATTTCAAGTGTTCCCAGCATGAAAACAGCAATTCTGAGCCAAGGTGCCATAAACAAACCTGAAATTCACATCAAAAAATCTTCTCCCATATAACCTTTAACATTTTCTGAAATAGCTGATAAATAATGGTAGTCATTTGGCTTTTAATGAAAAATAGAAAACAAGAAAAATTCTATCTTGAAAGAGACTGGGAAAAAAAGCAGTTCTTGGTTGTATATCACAGTGCTCCACATCAATTTTGCTGGCTTGTAAATGTAAACAGTTTTCCACAAAGCTTGGCAATCTAGCAATCAAGTTGAGCTCCTCCCACATAATAATAATTTTTACTCAAAAGAATTCTGGTAACAAAGTTTCCTGTGCTGGGTTTCAAATGGAACGGAGAGTCAGACTTCGCTGCAGATGTCAAGTGTTCTCATGTCACTTCTTGCTTACTGAAAGATGAAGAACAAGCTTTAAGGAACAGGTACTAAAAGAATTAAGAAATAAACACCTGCAGAGCAAGACAGAAAAAGCTTTCCCTGACAGAATACAATTCAGTGAAGGTTGGTGCAGTGCCCCAGTAAAGACCCTGTTCTCAGTCACTTGCACCGTTGAGAAAGCTGTGATCATCTGGGTGATGTGTCTCCCTTGGCCTGAATTTCCTGGAAAATTTCAGTCAAAATACTGCAGCAGTTCCTGAGAGAAAGGCAATGGGAAACAGCATTTGCTTGGAATGTTAAAAGATTCTGAAGTCCTTTCTTTAAAAAGTCCCATGCTTTAGAATAAGGACTTGCAAGTTGGCAGAGATCTTGTGCCTTTTGCACTCTCAATGAAAAGCCGCTCAAAAATGTCCAACTTCAAGCCTTGTGGTTTGTGCACAGCCAGTACTTCCTGAACTTCAGCTGCTCTACTTCCCAACCTTTCTGTCTGAACTGGACGTGCTCCAGGGGCCTGAGAAGGTCTTTCTCTGCAATCACAGCTCAGTGCCAAATCTGAGCCGAACAATCTGAACGAAGGCAAGAGGTCTTTGCTGCCATTTCAATACTCTCCTTACTAAGTCCAAGCAATGCACAAGAGGCAGCTCTCAAACTCAAATACCCAGGGAGAGCATCAATCCTTCAGGGAACAGACAAATCCCATCAACTTTAGCATGTAATATTAAAGTAGTCTGATAAGAAATAGACATTAAAAGTAATGAGGAGTGTTGCAGGCAGCTTGAATATCTATATAAATCTTCAGAGATTTTGTTCAACATTGAACAAAAATTCCAGTACAAATTTAGCTGCAGAGCCCTCATCTACCAATTCCCAGAACAAGAACATCTCTAAGTCCAGGAATGGCTCACATGTCAAATGTTCTCAACTTAATCAATGGGATTTCCTTCAGGATATTAGAATAAAATATTCCAATAAGGAATATTTCGAACTATGAAAAAAAAAGCGCAAAGATCTCTCAAATTTTTTCATTCCATCCATTGCTTCTGGCAGTCATCAGAAGAGCTGACAGCTGCATTTCAATTTTCAGATTTCAATATTACCTTTGATAGATATTATTCTTTGTATATGTCTGGATTATTTCTGAGCCTTTTTCTTCTAAAAGTCCCTGCTCAGTCGGATTTAGTTTTCACTGTCAGTGGCCCGAACAAGATGATCACTTAATGTGAAAAGACCCATGAAGCAGCAAGAGAGAATGACATGTAACAGTGTCAAATTCTGCAAGACTGTTCTGTATTACTTAAGTTCCTGTGCCTGAATCACAGTCTGGAAAACTTAATTTTGGAACTCAGTACTAAGTTTCGAAAGACAGTTGGTAATTTAAAAGTTCATTTCTAATGAAAGTATGAGGTGATGAAAGGTTGGACTAGCAGACTAGATCATTTGAGTCTTTATTAATAATATGAGTTCATTTTAATTCAGTGAAGCACATAATTGGCATCAAGCTTTTCAAGATCAGCACTCTTTCCTGTGACTTGAATCAGTAATATTTTAAGAAATTTTTAATGTTATGGTAGATGTTTTTATTATTTGCATTTTTAAATTAGGTTACTGTTAGATAGTTCAGACTAATTATAAGCTTGTTGATTTTATTGAGCCCAATGATATCCAGTGGCTAGTGACAAATCTTTATAAGCCTAAACCTGAACTCCTTGCAATGACTCTGCAGTCATCTCGCACTGTGGGGCAGAGATGAACAGGTCCCCCTGAGATTTCTCCACCTTCAACAACCAGAAAAGGGCAATGGGATCAATTTATGTTTCAGTTTACCCCACAGCTGCTGCATATCAATCAGTTTACCAGTAGTTCTTAAAGTGCTTTAATAACATTTATTTCAATGCCATTATCTTTGCAATTCCAGGCATTCTCGATGCAGGACAATGAAATCCAGAAATAAAAATACACAGAATGCAATGGAAATGCTCTTGGCCATTTAGACTGAGATCAGCACTCTGAAAAGCACAGAAACTTTCTAACATTTGCCCTACTGATATCACGCATTTTATTGGGGTACTTGTCTGCAGGAAAGATATGCTAAAAACAAACCCCGTGTAATAAAAACCACTCAGTCACATCAGAGTCCCATTCTATTGGATATGAACTTTAATCAATAAGGTCCTCAGTACTTTTGTCCTCTTAATGTTAGCAATGTCAGGAACCACTGAAAGTTTTTTTGCAAATCCATAGTCTGATTTTTAGTTCAACTTTCCAAAAGAACCTGTGATTCATAAGTCTAAATTGTATATTATTGGTCTTTGAGGTATGAAAAACTTAGCCCCAAAATGATTGACAACTAATAATCTTCAGCTAAGTGATTGCCAATGAAATTATTGTTTGGCTCTGTTGTTTTTCTTTTTTTATTGTTATTTTGCATAAACTGGTTATTTGAGTTACTGGAAACTGAGAATCTGAAAAAAAAATTGAGGCTTTGAACACAGACAAAGATAAAAGCAATCTCAAAGGACCAGTGGGTATACTGAAATTTAGCATCATGCATCTCTGCCCAGGTTTACAGCCCTCATTATCTGAATCTTCTCCTTTAAACAGAAGTAACATATTGGAAAGTCTAACTAAATACTCTATGGCCTTTTTAGGTTTTCAGAGGCATAAATGAGAACTAGCTAATCATCTAGCAATAGAAAACCACGTCTGAATTTTCAGAAAGCATCAACTTGCCATGGTTGAGCAATAAGGTGAGATTTTTCTCATTTAATCTAGGTTGATAAAACTGGTGAAGGTGGCTGACCCAGTGTTTTCCTTCTAATGAATTTTAAAGCACTGTTAAATTGTATTTATTATCTACTAAACTGTATTACTTGATGACTTTATTCTGAACTCTCTCTTCTCTTGCTGTGCCAGCAGCTATCACCATACTTCATGGCACTTCTTCAGAGAACATGTCTGTAGACCAGAACTCTGTAAAAAAGAACGAACTAACTTTGCAGACTGCATTTTCCACATTAGGAGCAAACGGATGTCTGCTGAGGGCAGCGCTCTCCACTGTGATAGTCAAAGCTTTGAAGCTTGGTCAAACTTCTGGGACACTGCAATCTGCTTTGAGTAGATGAAGCACGAGCTGAGCTCTGGCAGAAGCAGATGAGGGACAGGATGCACTGTCACCAATTATCTGAGGTTTTGACTGCTACAGATCCAGCTTTGCTTCTTTGTACAAGAATCCCAGCCCCACCAGAACTGCTCACTACTCATTCATCTCCTTTGTAAAAGCCTCTAGAACAGCTTCCCTTCAATCCTTCCTTTCAAAACCTCCCAGAACCTCAGTAGACCCCGGGCTGGCCGTTAAACACAGAGCACAATTACAAAGCACTGTCAGCTGGTGCCGCCTCCGAGGGCACAATGGCCAAGGGACCACCTCTGGCTGCCCACCAGCTGCTGGCCAGCAAAGTGGGGGATGCTGTTCTCAGAGTCCCAAGCAGAAGAGGACACACAGCCGTGAAGCCCCTCACGGGATGGGAAGCTTGCTTTGGAGGCAGTGAAGGCACCATGCAAACACCACTGATGCAGTAAATTCTCAGTAAGTTCTCCCTCGCCTGTCCATGCACACCAAGGACAGCAACACACAGAGTGAAGTCATTACAGTGCTCTACAGCCACATTCAGCTCAAACCAGCCCCTCTGTATTCAAGCTCAAACACACTGCAAGTGAAACTAGTCCTGCCTAGGCAGAGGAATACACTAAGGTCAAACAGATCAGCGTACTTAGAGACCAGGCAAAAATAATCTGCACTATGTATTTTCTTCCCAAAAAATGAGTTACATTATGTCAAATAAGAGACAGATTAGTACAGTATATAGAAACATAATACAGCTGGAAATAAAGCCAATATTCCCTTTAAAAGAGAAGGAATGGTTTAAGTATGGTGAGGAAATTTGTTCTCATTTTAAATACCTCACCAAGATAAGATGTCTACCCTTGGTAAGATATCTGGCCTGTTCACCATTACTAGCCTCATTATTAATTCTCTTATATTGATGTCATTTAAATACTGAAAGCTATAATCAAGGTTATACTTCAATACTAAATAAGCAATTAGCAGTCAGACACTAATATCAAGCTGACATTTCAGAGGGATTTTAAGATCCTCTGGACCCAAAGTTCAGCCTGTATATCCATTAATTCTGTGCATTGTTTTTTAAATAGCACTATCTTTCCTGCCTAATTCGGTGGGGTAAAACCACAATTTTAAAAGATTAAATATATCTTGCAGAAGACTGTCCCCATCTCCTGACAGGAACTCCACATCTCAGATTCACTAGAACACTTTTCAAAGGACCCTTTCTGAAAAACCAGATTGGGCACTGTCTTGATGGTGCTAGCCAAGTGTGTGTTCCCATCATGCCTGCGTGAATGGTAGCAATGCACAATTACTCCTTCTCCATATTAATTCAAACTACAGAGTACCCAAAAACGTTTTTGTGAGAATGAGAGAGAAACAGGACAGAAGCCTCTGCGTTTTCTCTCTGGAAACGACCAGAAGCCACCTTCTACCATGGCTCCCTGGGGATAGGGAAGTTCCAGCAGCAGGAGAGAATAGGTTTTTCTTTTGCTAATAGAAAAAGCCATTTTGACAAACAAAAGCAGCATAATATTACTCTACTGCAGTAGTTCTACAATACCATGCCAATAACATGTCAGGAACGCAGCTTACAGATATTTTAATCACAATATTATATTGCAGATTTGCCTTAGAATGTGCGGAAAAAAAAAAAAAAGCCAGAGCACAAACACTTTAGTATTGTGGCATTGAGAGCACAAACACTTTAATATTGTGGCATTGTACACACATTTCTGAGGTCACATGACATCAATCTTTCAGGCAGTCACATGATGAAATAATAATTCCTAATGTGATAAGTCTACCCTGTAACTAAGGGTCTACACACAAAAGGGTCCATCATATATTTACAGGCTCCTTCCTTTTCCTGTGTGATGGTAATGGTAAAGGCTTCCCACAAAATAGAAGGGAGGGGGTGTATGTTTCAGTGTCCACTGAAATTGTGTCCTGATTCAGGCCTCTTAATAACACAAAATATTAATGATCTTTGTTGTGCTACAACAAAGCTGCAGGGAAAAGACAAAAACCAGTAACAGGGGCAACTTCCTTACCCAGTAACTGCTGATCAGGAGAGCTTCAGATACTGCTTCTCATGCAGTGGGCACATTTCCACTGTACATGTGATTCTTAGCTAAGTTCATTCAATAATTCTGTGTCCTCAGTGCTTGACACTAGCACATTCTGCTTTCTCCCTTTTCCTCTGCATTGCCTTCACTCCTTCAGCACAGATTGAAGGACCGATTAATTGTCATAATTTTAGCATTGCCTTTGTTGCTCTCATTAGAGATGTCATTCATTTGTGTGAGAAAGCAGAGATAAGCAGTGCTTAGTTTGCCTTCTGTCCTTGTACAGGGCCTAAAAAGGAGGAAGCTCTTGGTGTCTTCAGGGTAATTGTGCTGGTATTTTGTTACTGTGGGTAACTCTGAGTGCCTCGAGGTGGAAGCATCTTGTTACCACAGCATGACCACCAAGAGACACATTCAAAATGCATATCTTGCAGATAAAAACAAGCAGAGAATTTCCAGAAAGAACAGTTGGCAATTTTATGATAACTGGGAAATCGAACATGTTTATGCTCAGATGGCAAAATATCTTATTTCCTGCCTCTAAACAAGGCCCAGCCTTGTGGTGTCACTGTGCAGAAATAAAGGGGGGTAGAAAAGGCTTTGCTACACCTTTGTTATCATCCTGTCTTCCTGCATCCTTCCCCTTGCCCCTGGCTCTGCTACATTAGCCTGTGGTCATGAATGAACAATTATAAAGATAAAATGTTTTCATTAGCAGCTTTTATTTTGCATTTTATATTACTTCAGTGAGGGCAGATTTGTTTTAATTACATCTTGCATTTTAGTAGCATACATTCTCATCAGGCACTTTTGTCACCCTTGACCAGGGTGTGTGATCTCCATGAGCACGTCTGCTCTGCGCTCAGGCTGAACAGGGATGAATGCAGAAGAAAACCTTACACGGAGCAGGAAGACCAAAGAGTTTTTTAATCCTACCATGACTTAACCACAAAGAAGCTGGCTGATTTTATCCCCCTGTACCATGCAGCTCTGTCCAGATTCAGGGCCGAAAGCTAAGACATTCAGATTTGCAATCTTGTCATCTGATGCTGTGAAGTACTGACAGATGCCCCAGAAGACTCTCAATGTCACAGCCCTCGAAACTTCTCTACCCTCTGCATTACCACTCTGCTTTCCTGTCAGGAATTCTGAAATTATGCTTTGCTTCCTTTGCATCTAATTTACATCTCAGACAGGACTGTCATTCTAACACAAAAATGAACAATCAAGGAAATAAAGAATGGCTGCAACACCAACAAAGTACACACCATTATTGAGATAGCTGTTTTTAAATACACAAAAATTCTTGTAAGGCTTTGATGAAACCCCCTCACAAACTACCACCTCTAGAAACAACTTTATGACCCTATGCTGATTGTAGGAGGGAAGATTGAAAACCACCAGGAAACAACCCTGCAGTGTGAAATTCAGTGTGTAATGAGGGGTGCAGGTTCCCTCACCCTGGGCGTGCTTTGGTCAAGCTCATCAGGCAGCGCTGCCACGGCTGAAGCAGCACTGTGATTTTGGCAGTAAGGAACAATTCTGTTCAGAGAACTGAACAGAAGTGACACATGCTTTGAAAACAGAGAACACTGAATCACGCTGCCATTTAATGACTTTCACATCTTATGAGGATGGGGTAGAAATCTCTCCCATTCTTTTCTGTCTGCAGTTCTTTGGTACCTTGAAAGACCCACAGAGCTGCAGTTTTGCTCTTCTCCATCAAACTCTTTCCAGGCACACACTGGAGCAGCACACCAAGCCCAGCACATCAGACCAGGGGACCTCCTCTTTAACTTCCCCAGGGCTGTTTAAAGCCAGAATAAGTACTGGTTTTGGAAATTGCTGGGGAGGATACCAGAGTGTCTTTAGGAAAAATGAGATTATTTGAGCCTGCCTATAAATATTTGAAGACTGGGATTATATCAGGAAAAGACACACAGGTAGATCCTAACATCAGAAGGGCAAGCATGTAAACATTTTAATGCAGCAGATGAGATGTTAGATCACAAACCTAATGTTCAGTGAAGTCAAATTCTCATTTGGTGACAACTGACTTCCAAAGCTCAGCAGAATTATGTCAGAACATCATCAAGGATGATGCTCCTTTCCAACTGTACTGGCTTTGTAAAATCTGGGGCCTGATTCATTAATAGTCAAGGCACTTTGCAAAGGCCACCTTTTCTGTGAGCTTTTGTGGCAGAGATAGACTGATACATCCCAATGGGTTTGTGATTCACAGCTGTAAGGTGGATTTGTTTTGGCATTAGCATAGTCAATGTTAAATGAATTGCATTTATTAAATAAATTCTCTATCAAGTGCTACATTGTAAATAATGTGAGGTGGCTAGAAGCTGCAAAAAGTGTCAGAAAGCAATCAAAATCTGTGTTAAGAAAGCTACAGAGAATGCACATTCCTTCTGCCCCTGACATGGGTGATTCTATTCTTCTTCTATCCTTTCTGTCTTCTCCTTCATTCAAGTTCTAACTTATTTCATACTGCTACAATATTTAAAGCCGTGCAATATACAATACATCAGTTTATTACAGTCACTTGTTCACAAGATACAACCTAAAGAAGAATTTTCTTTCACTAGAATGCCTTTAAAGTCAGATTGTGTCATGCATTCATGAGTTAAGGAAGGCATTTAAAAGACTATAATTTTAGAGTAGTGTTAGAAAGCAGCAAAGTCTGTTAACAGTGTTAATGAATTCCCATCTCAGCAAGAAAGGAGCTAACTACTCTTTCATTTCAGATTATGATTATCTTGGGCTTCAGGCAACCACTTTGGTCATGGAAACAAACACCTATTTGCAAAAGCATTTGGAATAAGATTGCATTTAACTGTGTATCTCTTTGGTTCTTGATCAATTTAACTTTAGGAAAGAAAAAGAGCAAGGGCAGATTCTGTGGATTTAGTTTTATCTTCTAATTTGAATAAAATAAAAAAATGAAAAGCTATCTGCCATAATGGCTGTTAAAAACAGTGCAAACAATTGCCATATCATGAATGCATATCCACTAAAGGACAGCCCGATACTGATTCAGTAACCTCCATCCTCCAGTCTTTTCCAAAAATCAAAACCATGTCTCCTGCCCCCCTACCAGGGCCAGTCACAAAGGTTCCTAGCTGCACTGCCTCAGGTGCAGGTCCCCATCAGCTGACCAGGTTATTGTGTGGCCAAATGTGGCAGCTCAAGCTGTGGGATGGGAGCAAGCTCTGGGTCACTCAGGCTGAAGGTCCCCAGGCCTCCCAGACGTCTCACCCACACCAAGGGCTGTCCATGCCATCCAGCAGGAAGGTTTGGTCCAGTCAATACATCACTGGGTAGCCACAGCTGAATTTAAAATGCTTCAATACATAAATTCCAGCCCTAGATTCTTACATGGTTATCAGTCTGAGGGAAAATGGAGGTTTATACAATTTAAAATACACAATAAAACTCACAGTTTGAGACTTACAGGTCACCATTGAGGTGACTTAAGAATACCTTTAACATTCTGTAAACAGGTTGTAGGTTTTTCTCAGCCTGGGCACCCTTCAAAATAAATAGAAATCTAGTTAAAAGTCAATGGAGTTTAGTAATTCATTTCATCCTAAAGTAAACACTTAAGAGTAGCTGAGACGGAACATTCCTTCAGTGCATCTATAAACACAGAAACTGATCAGAGTTGTAGGATTCACCCGGAATGTGAAGATTTGTGTTGAAGATTTTTAAACAAGGCAGAAACAACATGGTTTTATTCCAGAGCCTGTGAATTAGCATCCTAACTGAAAACCACTGGGTACTCTGACGTGTGACCTACCATTTCCCTCCGCTTCTCACCAACGCTTGCACTGTGCCTTTAAGACACTAGTCAGAAAAAAAAGAAACTTAGATTCTTATTAAAAACCTTAGTTTAAGAAAAATGCATTTTTACTGTGATTTTTGAAACACAAAATATTAATCATCTAAATATCAAGGTAGAGATCTGTTGTTACACTATATTTTTTGAGCCGCAGGAAGGGAAGTCTGATTTTAGCAGTCCCAGCGTTCTTATCAGTTGAAAAATGGATATGTAAAGTTAAGTAAATTCTCAGAGCATTCATTTTTACTGGAACAAAGCTATCTTAACAAAAACTCCCTGTATTCACTGAAATACGAAAGAATCATCACTATATGCATTTACTTCCACTTTTCTAGTCCTTGGCCCAAAATAAACATTAGAGCATGCCCAAAAACACTGAAGCAAACAAAAACAACAAAGAAAACCCCACAAAACCAAACCAAACAAGCAAAAAATCCCTGACTTGACAGATTGTCAACTTTTTTTTTGTCTCAAATTTGTGCTCACAGGGCTAAGATTCATAAGTATTTTATATGATACCATTTGAATTCACTATTCATTAAAAGATGTAGCAATTTTTAAGGCATTTCTAGCTTCAAGTACAAAAATGACTGTCCTTTCATATGCCCCCCACAACACACAGTGTAAAGATGAGAATCAAGTATTGTATTAGGAAAAATATCCAAAGAGATCAAATAAGAACTAGAAAATGAGAGTTATGAAGCAGAAATCCAAAAGTAAATTAATAAAATTCCACTGCTAAGAAAAAAAATTACATTTTTTCTACACTTTACAACAGTCTTCCATCACCAAAATCCTGGATGTACAGGCAATATATTGCCATTTATCACTATGAGATTTTATGCAATCTGAGCATGTAAGCGTTTCTTGGTAAATATCAGTCTTATTTTATGAGTTGCCTAGCAAATGCATGGATATGTCATAAATAAATAACATTTTTATTAATAAATTATTATGGCGATAAATAAGTAATGCTTCAAATTACCCACTAGCAAAGCACAGATACTGAGCAATTTGCTTATTTGAAATTCAGATTTCCTAATTCACTCCTTATTCCATGCTGCCACAATAATATTATACAGATCTTATCTGCACTTTTCCAAACTCTAAAGATTATGTTAACTTTAACTGTCTCTCAAATTGACTGGATTATGAATTTATGGAATGAAGATATTTATGGAATGATCAACAACAACAACAACAACAACAAAACACCAAAAAAAAAAAAGCCCAAACAACACACAGCGATAAATCCAATGAAACTGAATTTGAAATTTTAAACAATATGTACCAAAAGCCAGTGGCTGTTTACATCTCAGATATCATCCACACGTACTAGAAAAGAAACATTTTTAATTAGAAGTAGGGGCATTCCATATGCAACAATAAAATGGACCAAATATGATGAAAGTTTTGAATTATTAAGATGAACACAGTTTTGCCTGCTCAGGTATTTACTACATATTCCTTGTGTGGCATTATTTTGATAGATTCACACGTACAGCTCCCTTTTGATACTCTAGAAAGGAGTAAAACTGGAGAGCCGAGCAGCAGCAATCCTCCAGCCAGCAGTAAAAGCCAATCTACACTTCAATAGATAATCCTCCTCTGGCTAAATACTGAGATAGCAACTCATCATAATATCAATATTCTTGGCCTGCACTGGGTGCTTTCACTTGGGAGACAGCATTTTCCTGCAATGAACCTGTGTGGAGGTGGAAAAACTGAGCCAAACCAAACCATGAAATAAGGAAGAGCAAGGTTGAGTTTAAATATCATCTAAATTGAGAAATCATTCTCTGGAAGGATTTGATTCAACCCCAAAGTGGCTCGAGTGAGGATTTTGTGCAGCTGCTTCAATCTGTATGGTGGCCCAGAAGTGCCGAACTAGAAACAGGGATATTATCCTCTCTCTCATCCTCAGCTCACACAAAGCTGCTATTGAGAAACACTGACCCTTCTCTGAGTGTCCCTGGCACAGGGAGAATGGTAGGGAGTTTTGGAGCTATGAACAATTTATCCTGAATCTTTTTTGGGGGGGAAGGGTTGAAAAAGCTTTTTATAAAAGCAGTATATGCCATTAACAATCATCAAAGCTATTGCAGCCATAAATAATTTCCTCTGTGAGGGAAAGAAGCCTCAAGGGGAATAATGCCTCAGGAGGCAAAACTTGCTTATCTGCAAAAAGAAATGCTTAAGGGGAAAGCCTGTCAAAATGATCTGCTGGGCATCTGAAGTGACCCAGGGGACAACCTCACAGAGTATTTATGGTGCAAATATGCAGCTTAGAGTTTTTAATGCAGTAGAGCTCTGCATATTAAACAACACACAAATCACAGGCACTGTTTTCAGTCTCCGAATTTTCAGAGCTTCATCCTTAATACTCCCGATGAATACCAGGGTCACAAGCCAGCAACAACAGGTACATCTGAGAATGAGCAAAGTTGCTCAGTGAAACCTCACCCATGATGAAAGCCAAGCTCAAATGTTCGCTGCTGTTGGATGAACAGCCAAAAGCACAGGGGTGTCAAGTGCCAGGCTGGCTCACACTGCAGCAGGGCAGGGAGATGGGCACAGAGAGCATGAACAGGACTGTGCAGCTGGATTATCAGGTATTAAGCACAGAACATACCAAAAGAAATTTTTCTTCACGCAACATTCAACTGAACTGTGAAAAATTGCGTCTGTGCCACAGGTGTTGCAAGGGCTAAACCATAAATGTCCTGAAAAAGGTTTAGACAAACTCCTGAAGGAGAGGTCTATCATTGGATATTTGATGTGACAGCTTGGATATAACTTTTGACTTAGAAGTCCTTAAACTATTGATTGCCATAAGCTGTAAGAATATAAAATGACCCTTTTCTCAAAAGGGCCTTCCAATACTTTTCTGTAAGAATCTGCTGCTGGCCTAGATAGATCTTTGGTGTGACCTAGTGACATTTTTCTCATCTTACCCATCTTCTGTGAGCAATACTGGAATATCATTGAGAGTCTTTGATTTGCCACCTGCCATAATCACTTTCTTTTAAGTTGAAGAGAATACTTATAAAGCCACAAGGTATATACATGCTCAGTCACAGTACAGAAGAAGTAGTTTTAAATTCTGACAAAGAAATAATTTTTGATGAAATAACTTACTAAACAATGCAGCTCTTATCGAATTGTTTAGAGGAGTACTATGCATAGACTGCTCCTACTTACATATTTTGATCTTTTTTTCCTAACAGTCAATATTTTTATTGTGACTTTCTTAATCCCTGAAAAGAAGTATATTCATTGCATATTCACAGTTTGATTTTTCCAGAAGCTTATAAAAAATGTTTTATTGATATGCCCTGATGAGACAATTCCTTTTAATAAAGGGGGAAAAAAACCCACATGAAACCAAAGGCCTACTTAACATGAATCCAAACAAACATCATAAAGGACCAAAGAAAACTTACACAAGCAAAATGGATTTTACAAAGTAAACCCTGGCCCATTGTGAAGCAGGTTTGCACCAAACTGCCTGTGCCAGGACACAAAAGAGTGTGGACATGCTAGACATGGATCTAAGTGGGTAATGGAGAGCTGCTTGAAAATTCGTAAATTTTCTAAGGGTGGGGACTCAGAAAAGATTAATTTGGGGTAAGGCTGCAGATTCCTGTTGTGGAGCTTCCCCAGGCCTGGATGCAGAGGTACCTTGAGTCTGGCTGGCTCAGATCAACTTCATGGGCCAGGCAGGCTCTTTTACAAAAGTTAAAGACTATTTTCAAATCTCAAAAAATATATGAGAGCTTCCTATAAATGTTATTACATGCATCGAAAAATTAATCATTGGACATGTAGGAAAATTCCCTGATCCCATCCAGCAAAATATATTTGTCTGTTCTGGCCAAGATAGGACACAATATTTTGTTTTATCATATTCAAATTCACTACACAAATATTATACACAAAATTCAGGTTAAAATTGAAACACATAAGGAACATTTTCGCATACCGTGGAATTTTTTTAACTTTGTGTCTATTTTTTTTTTTTCCTTTATGCTTTCTTAAAGATAAGAGTTCTCCCAGTTGTGACCTTGGATATTTCCCCAAGTTAAGAAAATAATTATTTCAACAATACTGTCTCCATAAAATTAAGAATTCAAACCTGATTTTTCAAATCACAAAGCTAGGATACTGGGGCTAGGTACAACTTAATCCTAGGAATGGTTAAATTGAAAGAAATCCCATTTCTGGACTGAACAGACATCTACATCATCCTGCTGACTGACACTGGACAGAGCAGTCCCAAAAGAGACCACACTAAGGTACCCCACTCTTTACCACATTCACTTTTTATATCTAAATTATGCAAATCAAGAAATTAAATGAGAAATGCCATCTCTCTTAGAATGGCACAATTTGACCATACAGCTTAATAAATGAGAAATACTATTTCTGCCTTCCTTTCATACCAGCATTAAATATTAACAAGAAAAAAATCAGTTCAATGCTAAGAATCACTTTGGCATAAATCACACCAGGGGAAACCTCTGTTAGTGTGAAAATGTTTTGTGTAGGTAAAATCCTGGTTTACTTATAAAACTGCAGGAAAATAGTGTTGAGTTTAGTGTGACCATGGCTGCTGACACATGACAGAACCCGAATTTCTGGGTTTTTTCTGGACTTTGTTCTCATAAGAAATACATAATACATAACATGAAATTTGTAAGAAAATTTCTCTTAATGAAATCTTGACTGTTCAGTAAAATATCCATTCATCTCCACTACTGAGAGTGGGAAAAATATTTATTAGAGCATGACTGCTGGTGTACTGCAGGTACTGTGAGGATGTGTTAGCAAACATGAAATGGTACCTCCAGATGGATTTTACCTCCCACAATACAGCACTTCCCTTTCGAATAAAGGGATTTCAGGTTTGGTGGATTTTGGGGTATTTTGAAAGTTTTTTTCCAGCACATACTGAAAATTATCTAAAAGTACAAAACAATAGAACCCCATTCTTCCATTAAGAGTGATTTCAAAGCAGATATTTCAAATAACCCAAGCTTCTTCCTTATTAGTAACATTAGGGTATCTAACACAAAATTATATGTCAGTGATCTGCTAGAGAAATACTGGTCAAGTCATTACAGTCTCCTTTATCTGAATCTCATCTAGGGGAAGACAAAGGCTGAAATGAAATTCCATTTCTGACTGAGAGGTGTTGCATAGCAATCTTTATTCACCTCCACTCTCCGAGTTGCTCAATTCGCCATATCCCACAGCACAAATTGATTGTTACCTTTGAATGCAGTTCCCTCAATGTGTGTGTGCCTGGACGTGCAGAGACACGATTCAGAGCACAAAGCCCTACGTAATCTTGTCAGGACAACGTTTCCAGCCAGCCCCTTAAGTGAGCCTCCCATTGTACAGCACTCTACTTGAGGACAGAAAGCAAAATAAAAGCACATTTTGCCAGGGAAATGTTGCACTTCTACCATGTAGGCACAGTGGGGTTACTATACCATTATGAAAAAGAGTGCAAAACTGATTTACTACTTATTTTGTATTCTGAAAACTGGCAGATATTATTTTATTAGAAACTGGAAGGGAAAGTTCAGTCCTTAAGCAGGTGATAACTGGGAATGGGGCTGGGGGACAGAGCTCAGTTTTACTTTGTGTTAACAGAAGTAAAGTACCAGAGGGAAATCTTTCCATCCCACATTTACAGTCCACATATTAAACAATATCAGTGTAAGATAACCCATCTGCAATTAATGTGTAGACATCACATATATAATACAGCTTAACTGCCTTCTCAAAACCTCTAGCCTCAACATTTCAAATGCAGGGAACTGACATGAAATGAATACTCTAGCACCCTTTCCTTTTGGCAATGTAGGAGGTGTTATTCTGCTTTTTTTTTTTGGCTTTCCAATTTTCCTACAAACTGAACTGGGCAAACATTTCATGAGTTAACCGTGCTTCACTACACTGTGTGGCTATTTCCACAAAGATACCTTTCTGTTGATCAAACTTATTAAAGTGTTTGTTGACTGCCTCAATCTGCCAGATACATGACAGCTTCATGTGGGAGCCTAATACAAAGCAATTGGCAGGCAGCAATTAATCAGATATGTTAAATGGAATTTAAAGACATCAGAAAATGTACAGCACCGAGTAAGGATATTTGAACAATACACGTTTCTTGGCCAATCTCTTTTGAGCCAGTGAGCTGAGCTCCT
This sequence comes from Monarcha castaneiventris obscurior, assembly GCA_026261815.1. NCBI lineage: Eukaryota > Metazoa > Chordata > Aves > Passeriformes > Monarchidae > Monarcha > Monarcha castaneiventris. The sequence continues at coordinate 1,532,745 of JAMPIT010000434.1, read as the reverse complement.
GGGACTTTTAGGGCACAAACATGGCACGAACCCCTCAAAGCATCATCTGCAGTGGTGACACAATCCAGATGCTCAAGCAGAAGCAGATTCAACACGAATGTGAGTAATGCCATGGGAATTGCACTGATCAGGGATACATCCTGCAGTACCCACAGGCAGACCTTGCACAAAACAGGCCTAATAGCTGAGCATCACTCTCCAGCTTTAAACACTCCTTGCCCTGGGGCTCTCTGTAGTGTTTCATTTCTCGGGTATCAATAAACATTAGAGAAATAGCATGCTGAACAAGAACAGAGCTCTGGTTTTGCATGCCAAAACAGTAGCTGAAAGCATAAATACATTTTGTTAAGAACATCTATTCCAAAGTTTCCTTACATGGTTTATAGATTACTACAGGAAAAAAAAAATGATGACATCAGTAAAGGAATGTAAAATTTGACCTTCACCTAGACAGTGATTGGCATTGACTGTAATTCTTCATGAGATTTCACATAATCAACATGCTGATGCATGCGGGGAGAGTACATAATCAGTTGCTCTTGATCACAAACCATTTTGCTTGAGAAAAAAATGCCGCACTGGCTTTCAAAAGTGTAAGGTCTGTGGCAATTGCAACTGGAAACTAGGGTTATGGGGAAAATATTACAGGAAAGTCAGACAATTATACTCTTTGAATTTGAAGAAAGTAATACAATCACACAAGGTTTATAAGCTTCAGACTGAGAAGAGATTATTGACAATCTGGTGGTTTGGTCTATAGGTGTTTGTTGCAAATTCACTGAATAGATTTATCATCTTTGACTTCTACCAACACAGACAGATGCAGTCCCTTCCCTACTGACTCTTTGTTCTATTCAGCAGTTCTTGGGGACCCTACAAATATGATGTCAGAGCTAAAGACAGACATCAGTTCCAGATGGTAACAGTCAGGCTGGGAAACAATCCAGTTCCTTCTCCATCAAACACTTTAAAAACTATATCCCAGTTAAAAAGATATATACTTACTAATCCTGTTTGAGAAGGATTTTCCATCCTTGTAATGATATAGTCATTTATTCTGCATTAGCTCATGCAGTCTCTCCTATGATGCACATCACCAACAAATGTTATCTACATTACCAAAAGCAGGGTATTGCCTGACTGTACAGCTGCACATGTAAATTCAGTGGTTGCACATAAGCAGTTAATAATTGACTCGGGTCATTTTTCGGTATTTATGCGCATTTGCAATGACTGCACAGGCAGAGGGACACACCGAGTAGAATGAAACCTGGCCCTCACTAATAATATGGCAATCCCTATGGTTAAACAAACATTTTTAGGACAGAAGAACGAGAAGTGTCACCAGGCTGAGTCAATTCCCATAGCCAACAACTAAGTCTTGTGCCTTTTATGGCAACTAACAAAGTTCCAGTGTTAATAGTTAAGGAGAAACAGAATTATTTTTTTTTTTTAGTGCTGATCAGTTACAATTAAAATTTCCCCTGCAACAGATGAGAGTTTCAGGAGGAAAAAGTAATAACGCCTTAACAAATGAGGAAAGCCTGTGATTCTTCCAGCTGTTTAAACAAACTTCCCACTCTAAGTTTTACAAAGACTACAGATGCTATGTCACACAGTTCAACACTCACAGGTGCAAGCTCAGGATCAGAATTATGAAAGCTTTACACTTATTTACTAAATTTGGTGACTATGTTAAATGTGGAACTCAGCTGAGCTCAAGGTTCAATACAGGCTGTTGACAAATTGAGAAGAATCTGTATAAATCAAAATAACTTTCCTCAGTAACAATGTGTTCTTTATAAAATACTTGATATGAAGAAAGAAGAAGATGAAAATGTCTCCCTCAGCACCCTGCAATGTGTTGGATTTGTAAAAGAGGTCAGGTCATCAAAAACTGAAGAGTAGCTCTCTGCACAGCAGTTAATCCAAATAGGAAGGCAACTGTCAATTTAAATTCAAATAGGCTTTTCTTCCTCTGGTCAACCAACAGGGGTTGTCAATCAAACCTCATTTACACTCATGACAGTTTCAACCAACTTACTCATTGCTCTGATCTTACATGTACATATGTGCATTTTAATAAAACTCCTGTCCCTGCTCCCTCTCTAGTATAAAAGAAATACAATTTGTCCCATGTTAAAAGGACTCCTAATTAAATAAACTTTCTCAAAGAATTTTTTAAAAAAGTACAAAAGTCAACAGAAATTTCCACTTTAGCAACCCTCAGCTTATACTTCAGTATAAACTTAAAATGACCCATTTTCCAGCCTACACATATAATGCCTTCATATTCCCCAAGTGGAAGTCCAAAAGGAGTAGATATAACTGTATGACAAAACAGTTTGGATAACAATTTCTGTGCTGAATGTGTAAACAGAAGCAACTTAGAAAACATAGTGATATTGTGCACCTTTGCAAGGAAAAACAACAATCTTTCTTGGTTATACACACACATATAAGGAAGGAGGGTACTTCAGCTGGCCCCTTTTTAAATTATTCATCGTTGCACACACATATTTTTAGTTCTATAAAAGGTCAGTCTTCTTCTGATTCCACAACACTTTCTTGTGGAGTAAAGAAGAGTCCCATGAATATGCAGACGCACACCCCTGTAACACTTCAGTCACTGTGCATTAATGTGTGTTCTCTGTATATTTCAAAGTCAAACAAATAATACCTGTCATGAACATGAATTTCTAATATCTTCTATATTTCATTTTAAATGAAATGTCAAAATGATGGAAAATATTTTCTAGAAAGTTGCAAAGGGCAGTGTCTAGTAAGAAGCTGCAATATGTAATTCTGCACTAGTGCAAAACATCATTAAAGGGACACTGCCACAAATTGAATCAGATTTTTTAAATCATTATTTTACTTACCTTTGTCAATCCTTACACAAACATTTCTGAGAACAGAAATCTGTTTGTAATCCTGCTTTGTCATTCTTCAATTACAATAGCCAGCTAGATTTCCCTACAGCTGAGAAAATGGATGCCAGTATATTATTTTTCCTTTGTTATGCAGTATCATGTTGACATGATATTTACAAAACCCACTGAGCTGGAAGCCAAATTTGGATGGGTGGTGTTTGCAAAGGATTGATTTTTCTGGCTCTGTCACCTGGCATGCATAAAAATGCTTTTATACATTTATTCACCAATATTGGTTCAGCTGATTAAGCACCAAGGAAGTCTTAATCAGTTTATGTGGGTATTCCAATCACTCACATTCAAAACACAAGCTGCCTTTTACATCCACGAGCCAGGCCCAGCCTCTCTCCTCAGCTCATTGCCTTGACATCTTTCTCCTGTCCTTGCCATTCCCACCTTCCCCAGAGCACTCAGGTTGCATTTTTTGTAGTCTTTCCACACCCATCTGGTTCCTCTTTCAGTTCACACACAGCACACTGCGCTCTGCCAGGGGATCCTTGTTAACCCACTAAGTTCATCTTTCACTACATTAGCTGTGTTCATAAAAAGAGAAGTCATTAAGGCAAGTGACACAATTCTATCATCAGCCAAGGAATGCAGGAGAGTGGTGTTTGGTGGTTTTGCTGGGGGTAGGCTATTGGTTTTTCAATGTTGGCACAGTCTTAATTTCTTTCACCATTGTTATTTCAGACTTGTGATCCATCCAAACACAGTTCACAGAGATGAAAAGATAAATCTTAGTGAAAAGAGAAAGCATTGATTTTCAGGCAGCAAATGAATCTCTAATGTCCATACTACCTTCACTGTGATCTCTAGCAGATAAATTATTAATGCAAGTGTATGAACATCATTTTGTTGTGATTAGATTTCACTTAAATTTTAATTTAAAAAAAAGTCACAGGGGATTGAAGAAGCAGTCACATAAGATAAGCGAGTCAGTCAAAGTTTTATTTTTCATGTTTGTGTGCTGGGATTATCTGGAATCTTATCATTCATGCAGCAAATTACCAAGAACTACATTAAAAATGTGTATAGCCATTTTCATTTTTGAAAGATTCAAGACTATAAATAATTAAATGGGTGAGACATCTGTTATTTATGAGCTGAAATGACAGTTTTAATTTAGTTCTTCGTTTAGCTGAGCCTGACGTATTGAGACTAAGTAAGAGAAAACAGGAAATATTTTTAAATGACATCTCTCCAAGTTTAGAACTTCCAAGGATGCAAATCACACACTTGGCTTTTTTGTTTGTTATGTTTTCCTTCAAGACCCATCAGAAAAACACTCTTCATTTATGACCTAGTATTGCATGTCCACGAGTTTTCTGATGACAAGGTAGAGCAACCACAGTGGCTTCACAAAATAAATCAGGCCCGTTACTTCTCTGTAAACATGCAGGAGACAAATTGTTTATTTAACACATGGGTACCACTCAGACATGTTGCTCAAACCACAGCACTGTTGTGAAGCAGATATTTCCCATACTTTCCCCCTTTATTTCTCTCTACTACCGTACTAGTAGAACATTTATTGTTCTGAATCAAAATATTCCCTGTGAGAAAACAGAGGGCTCAGACAACTCTGTAGCAAGGTTTGCACAGAGCTGGTTGTGTCAGATAAAAATAAAAGGTGCCCATCTCCCCCTTGCCAACTTTGGTTTGGGGAGGAAAGGTCAGCTTGTTCTAAAACTTGCTTTTCTTTCTCTCTCTTTTTTTTTTTTTTTTTGCTTGTTTTTTGATTTTGTTCTTTTTTTAATGAAAAGTTTATATACCATGAAATTATTCTTTAGGAAGAGACCTTTAATGATTCTCTCTCATCATTGATTGTTGAAACTGCTATCTCATATGTCTGCTAACTTTGAAAGAAAAGGCACTGGGCACAAATTATAGATTTACTATTCAAAGGATTTTTGCAGGCTTCAGTAAACAAAAAAAAAAAACCAACCCAAACAACAACAAAAAAGCCAAACAATTAGAATGTAAAAGCAAATTTTTTCTAGTAAAAATTTTTTTTTTTTGTGATTGCAGCTATTTTTGCACACCCCAGCTTCAAACAAGCCACATGGTCCCCAAAGCCAAAGGAACCAGAAGTCAGAACTGAAAACAGACGTGGCTATTTTTATAAATTTATCATTACAATTAACTTCAGATCAAGTTTACGTGGGAAATTACTGTCCCTATTCTCGATTTGAGAAAATCACGTTCATATCTTGAGGGTATCACAGGGGGTGGGGAGGTGCATGAAATTCCTCAGAGATGGAAGCTTTCCAATAAACAGGAATGCCACAATCCTTCTCCAAGCGAGGAGAATGAGCTCTGGGCTTCCATGTGATCAGCCTGGGACAGGAGGGACAGGACTGCTTTTCAGAGGGGATGGACATAAACAGTTCTCACTGAAATCCATGGGAGTCATCACTGCTTTTTCTCTGAAAAACACTGCTCTGAGAGAAGGGGTTCATGACACATGTTGAATGACAGAGGTTGATGGGAAAAAATGGGAAAAGGCCTAAGTCTAGAGCCTTATAATAACAAGCTATCCTTTACTAGATCATATTCTAGCTGGTCTCACACAAGACTTTATCTGTCCTTATGAACACTGCAGCTCTTAAACCCTAGGCCATCACTGACACAGCACTAGTGCCGTGTCTAGAACCTGCAGTAACTTTCTTCTGATATGTTACTGTTTCAGAGGAACAACTGTATGTTCAGAATCTCGGGGTAGTACAACCCTCCCAATGTTACACAACTACATTGTTTATTTTCAGTGAAGCAGATAGAAAAACAGGGACTCAAGGTTTCGTTTCTTCACCTGCTGCAATGCAAGGAAAAAGGCATTTCAAAAGCCTGTATATTTTGCATCTTATCTCTTAAACAAGAAAAGGCAAAACAAAGTAATACTGACATTTCATTCCTGCAGAAGAAAGTAAAAGAGTCTTTCTCAGCATCTTATCTCATTTCTCATTGGTCATTTCCCATTTATTCACTAGAATAAAAAAGGAAAATGTTGGGTTTTTTCTACATACAGACAGGAAAGAAAAAAAAAACCACGGGTGAAAATGAGGTGGGGAAGGAATCTATTCCCTTTCCACTGGCAGATTAGCTTGTCTATTAAAAAAAAATCACAACTTTTCACAAAACATAAAAACAATTACCTTACTCTTGCCCCCCCCATATGTAGCAGTTGAGATTTGTATTGAAAGGGAATCAGCAAGAAGGTAGCAGGTGTTGAGGAGCATTCAGGCCAAAGACACCTGCTGTAGATGTCAAGAAAATTGAGAGAAATTAGGGACATCTAAGAGGACAAACACAGGTGAAAGCTGGATAAGTAACAGGGTGCCAGGTGAAAGAATAAACAGTGCTAATCAGACAGATGAAATTAAAAGCTTGCAGATAAGCACTGCTGAGATGCCCACCCCGTGAGCATAACCATTTGTAGCCACAGAAATAAGCTTCAGAAGTTGCAGGCTGATGTAAATATCATCATATACCTTCTATAACATCCTAAAAAGCTGTAGGAGCTCATTTCAAATCCAGCCCTTTTCTCTATTTTTTGTAAGAGGAAACTAATATATGTCCTGAAAACAGTGAATAAAAGATAAGAACATAAGCAGGACTGCACAAAATAGACAGTTACAAGGTACCATTTAAGAGCATCTGGAAATCAGATGTCAAGTGGGTGGCTTTGAGTGATGAGAGAAACACCTGCTCCAATGCCAGCAAGTGGCAGCTCCTTCAGCAGCAGAGCTGTGGACTCTCATCTGCAGAAATGTACTGCACCTGGAAAACTCTTTCTGTTTAGGTGCATTTGAAATGGAGATTCTTTTGAAGGTCATAGATTAATAAAGCACAATTTTACTTCTGTGAGTCAAATTTTATCAGGAAACCCTAAAAGATAAAGAAAGCAGGAATCACATATGAAACTGCCAATAGCATTTCTTCTCATAGTTCTGCAGCAAAAGAAGAAACAAGCAGACACTCTGAATGTAAATAACATTAATTTAAAAGCAAATAAATTGAATACTCCACTGTCATCATCAACGCTGATCTCATATTAATAATTAAGGGAAAACATGTCAAAAAGATCATAAAGTTAATCAACCTCTCACTTGTTGTCTTCCTAATATATCACTGAAAGAGCTTAAATACTAGTGTGACCTTTGTAAAACCAAGGATTATGAATTCTGTAGCTGTATAATAGGTAAAGTAATAAAAAAAAAACCTACAGAATACCTATTTTCTCCAGATTAGTGCTACAAAAAAAGTTCACCAAAACTTGCCAATTTTGCTTCCCCACCAAAAGTAGACAGAATTGAAAAAATTCCCAAACTAAAGTCTGGGAAAAAAATGCCATTTCTAAAATAAAAGTTTAATACAAATCACAGCCTTTTCAGGAGAAAAAATAAATAGAATATTATGAGCTAACACAAAGGTTTTGAAGACAGCTTTGCCTATAGCTCAGTTTCTTTTTTTCCATCAAGAGTCAAAATATCGGATTTTGTCATTAAAAATACAAAAGTGAGATCTTGATTTTAATTACAGGATGTTGCAGTGAGTGCTACGATGTGGATATCAGAAAAAAAAAATTAAAATATACTATCTTGTCTGATTCTTTGTCAGGAAATGCCAGCAGAAGGACATAATGTATCCCAGTGCAGTATCCCAGGTACCTCTGCTCCTGTGCCAGTACTACTGACATGTCAGGAAATCGTGGAAAACATAATAAGTTATATAATCTCCTGTCCCAATAATACTAACTTAGTAGGATACCATGAAAAAATAAATTGATATACACCCGAATGCCTTTCTAATCCACCCACACACCAGAAAGAACAACACATTTCCCATTCCATAACAATGTCTCTAAAATGGGGGACAGCAGCTTGATAGGATTTTAGGTTAGTTCAGTTTTTAATTATTGTGACAGGAAGAAAGAAAATCCAACTATAAGCTTTGACAGGATGAACAGCTCTGGATGTGTAAATCCTGCTTCACCGCAGTTTAAGCACATAAGTAACTATTTCCAGGTGACTGTGTGCAAAACAAAAGTAATAGAAATTTTGTATTCTCCTCCCACTTGCATAATAGCTGACTGCATTTAATTGAAACCTTCCTTAAAACTTTTGAGCTGAGACTAATTATGGCAGTTTTGAGACAGCAGAATTTTTTAAAAATGTAGCTGGTGGAATAAAAAGAGAGCTTAAATAAAAGACTGCTTGCAACATTAACTAGGGTGTTTACTGGTGCAGAAATACCAGAAATTATCAACATACATCTTTGCTCAGGTAGGCTGCAGAGAAAATTTACACGGCAAAAAAGGAAATTCTTCACTGGATTTCCACAAGTACAAGGTATATTATCCCAAAAGCTTAGTGTGAAAGGAAAAAAAAAACCAACTTTGATTTTTACCAGCCACTTGCTTGAGTTCCCTGAAGCAGAGAAAAATGCCTGTAGATGTACAACAAAAAGTCAAGGGCAAATCTCAAACAAGTTAGAACTGTGTTAGCATTTCTCGTGTGAGCTGTCCCAGGCGTTGTTCAGGCATGAAATAAAGGCTTTGTTGGGCACAGTAACAAGACGTGATACTTCATTATAAGGTACCAGAAACAAAAGTTTCTGCATCATTCAGGTATTTACGGTCATATCTGAGGGAAAAAAAACCCAACAGATATTTGATGGAGAGGCAACCTATCTCTGAAATTATTCAGCTGTCTCCAAGTTAAGGGAAAAGGTACTGAAAATTAAGAAATTGTAACATGTCCCAGTGCATATAATTTACCGTTTGCAGGAGATGGAGGGCTAGATGCAGTAAGGGACATAAGCTCAGAAGCCAGATTTTAGCTTAGTACATAACCCTGTAACAGTCTTTCTGTTTTATTTAATGTTTTCAGCCCCAGTATCAGGGCATGTGGGACACTGATCTGCTGCCTGCCTGCCTAGCAGCCTTCTGAAACACAGCAATTAAACATCCCTTTGTCTTAGGAAGCCACCAAGTGAGCAAACTTAGGAAGTTAGAGCTCTTTTTCAGTGAAGGCTTCATGACATCTATTGCCAGAAGCGTGATCTCAGGGATCCTGTTACCCAGCTGCAGGCACAGCACGGGCTGGCACTGGCAAACCTGAGGGTGGCACCCTTGGGTGGGCTCTCAAATTGGCCAGGAGAGTGAACAAGAACTCTGCTGCTGGGTGCAACACACAGAGACACCAGCCAGAAGAGGAACTTTAACACACAACCAGCCCTGCTGCAGGGAATGATGTGGGTCTCAGAAACATCAAAAATGGCATCAAACAAAAATTGGCATTTTCCCCACTTTTCCTACACCCAGCTCCTTACACTGATTCTGTTTCATTTTAAACAACAGTCTTCCTGACTTTGACTATATAAAGCATAAATAACTGTATAAAAAAAATGAATAAAAATACCCAGGCTCTCCTTATTTTTGGAAAAGAATTAATAGAAAAAAAGGCCCATCAAAAAAAACCCCACCAAAACCAACCAACAACCCCATCAAAAAAAACCAAAAACCAAACCGAAACCCCACAATTGCTTCAGTGTCTACAAATAAATCACACAGAAAAAATATCTGACACTGTCAAGCTCCTTCCTTTGGATTTCTAGCACTGAGAATCCACTTTAGAGGTGTATTTCTGTAGTGCAATGGTGCTCATTCACCTATTAAGTTAATCAGTGGTATTTGTTCCCTCTGGATATGTTTTTGAAAAATTCTTTTAATCCAAGCTTTCTTTTCAGGATTGCAGTCAAGACTGGAGGCAAAACAAAATTAACTCTAATTGTACTTGAGCTACCAAGTTGCATGACTCAGCACTTCAGATACTAAAAATTCATCCGTGGAAAAGCACAAAGCGCTCCCAAACGCCTGACAAGACCTCCTTTACTTACTTGACAAGCTGAGTCTGAAAAGACTCTTAATGGACTCGCAGCAGTGAGGAAAAGGAGTCAAGGATACGTTTGTATGGAGCTGATCCAAGCAGCACTGGCACACAGCGCAGCACAGTCCCACCCTGCACGAGAGCATCAGCGCAGCGCTGCCGCAGGGTAACAGGTCCTGCTGAGCTCTGCAAGGTGCAGCACCTGCACAGCCCCCCTGCAAGAGAAACCTGCCTCACACCGTCTGGAGAGATTTATCTAGCATGGCTAAAGAGTGTAAAAAAGCCATCCAAAAGTGTTGTGTCCCTGGACTCATGGGATATGGAAACTACGGCACGCTCCAGAATTTCTGTCATAATGCTCCCTTCCCATCTTGGCACAGGTGACCACAGCAGGATCAGCTTGGTTCCTTTGGCACAGGTGACCACAGCAGGATCAGCTTGGTTCCTTTGGCACAGGTGACCACAGCAGGATCAGCTTGGTTCCCTGGGGGATGGACACTCAGAACAGTGCAGGGAAAGCTGTACCTGCAGGCACCCACCACAGCTATGGATTATAAAGCAGTGATCACATGCAGCTGGCAACAGACTGCTTTGTGGCGTTTCAGGGACAGCACCTACAACGTCAGCTTGCCATTCTGTCCACATAATAAACTCTTCAATGCTAATCAGCTGAGTTGTGCTTTGTGTTTATACACAATTTTGCACATTGGATTCCTGATTTCATTTAAGCCCTCAATGTTACTGCATATAATAAAGACCAGTAATGACAATTAAAGACACAGCAAATTTTTTTTTAAAAGTTTTTAAACAAGTGATGTCTTGAAGACATTTAACCTTTCGTGCTTATGAAGAAAAATTAAGAAAAAACACCCAGCCTAAGATTATTGATTTCACATCTTGTGACTAACCAGGGAAGGGGAGTGGAAAGGATGTGCATACTGTGATTCTTTAAAAAACATGATCCAGGTTATAAACCTGCCGAGACAGAAATGGGAATATACTGCACTCCATAACTCCAAGGAGTAGCTGCCCACACATAAAATCTTTGAGTAGCACAGGTATGTACAACAACTGAACTTCTGGAGCAAAAACCCCCCCCAGGTCTGAGTGTCCACAATATGTGAAAAGAAACAGCTAGGCATTTCCACAGAGAGGCTGAACTCCAGACTGCACAGGGCAGCCTGCTCTAGTCCCGAGTTCCATGACCTTACACAGCTTCTGCTCCATGGACGACTGCAAATCATTACAGCTTAATAGAGCTCTAACAGAAGGCCCAGCTCTCTGCTTTGCTCTGTGCATCTCCCGAGAGAGTGAACTGACACCCAATACAATGGTAATCAATACACACCTGACACGAGCAATGTACATAAATTATAGATGAAGGATCATTTAAATACATTCAAACAGCACAGTTAGCCCTTCAGACACACTTGAAATGTAGATCTTGTTATATGAAAATTGGTTTGTGATACATAATTGTATGGGGAACCTTTTTTCAACAGAGGCAGGTCACATTACAAGCTCTGGGATGAGCGAAAGACCAGCTGCCTCAGAGAGACAATACCATCAGCCTAAGAACACTTCCAGGTATCTCCTGCATTTCCAGCGGTTTCTCATATCTTTAAACTTACCTGAAATCTTTTTCCTTATATTCCAAGTATATAACATATAATATAGTCACAGCTTGCACAAAAACTGCAGAAAGAGGCTGTTGCAGAGGTAATGCAGCACACTAAGGAGAGAGAACTTACAGGAGTAACTGATACAGAAAGTTTTGCACCAGCAAACACATTTTCATCACTGAGATCATGCCCAGCTTTTCTCACAAAATGAATCCTTTTCTCAAGGAATACAACTTGATAGCCTACCTCTAACAGGGCTCTTGCAGTCAAAATTACTTCATTCATACTTTAATACCTACCAGCTTTTAATACCTATTCATCCATATGCAAGAGGGAAATATCCCATTAAAAATATGATCAAGCAATTCTACTGAAAAACTTACGTTGCCCTCACAGTAAAAATCGTGTCTAGGTTGAATTTAAGCTAAGAAAAATTGCTCTGCTCACAACAATGTAACAATGAGAGCCCATGAGAACAAGACTCAATTGGTTTCAAGAGTTTTACCCTACACAAAATGGCAAAGAGCAGATAGAAATGTGCTCAGTCTTCTCAACCCTGAGCACTCCTGTAGCACTGAGGAAATCCCTGGCTGGCACAGAGCTCCTTCTACAGCCAGCACATGTGGTAGCTTGGGAGATACCTGGAGTGCAGCTTCTGCAGCTGCCCAGAGCCTCAGTGCAAGGGCAGAATTAGTGCAAGAAAATGGGTTATTACACTGGTTATGGAGTGTGCAGCCTGTCCTGAGCTCTGTGCTGCCACACAGCTGTGACCGAGATAATTCTGATAAATCAACACACATTGCAGTCACCACCATACATATACAAATTGGATCCTTTTGATCCCAAGTACCCACAAATGCATCAAATCAGGAGCTGGTTAATTGTTCAGAAGTCAATCTAGACCAGCACATGGCATGAGCCCTTTCCAGTTCATATGTGGTCCTGTCACCCAGCACACAAGAGCAGAGGATGAGGTCTAAATAAAATAACATGGACTTCATGAGGTCTTCCAGCCCAGCAAGACCTTACTGCCTTCATCCTTCATCTTTCCCAGAGGGAACAGGAGAGCATCTGTTCTAGCCAAGGACAGTCCACAAAATGACTTCTCTCATTCCCGACTGCCAGCCTTGGGTGCTGGGGTGGCAGCTCCTTCTGTCCAGCCATGTTGGCCACAGGAGCCATTCATATTTCCCCATTCTGCAGCCCTATTCTTCACTTCCCCCCTGGGAGAGCAGGAATTGAGACTAACAGAGGGGAAAACTGTTCCCAGGATTATTTGCAGAATTGCTCTATAAAATGCATTTTTAAAAGGAGCTGCCTGTGGGTGCATTTGCTTTGTGTAGGATGAGAAATGGGTTATGTAACAGATACTCACGGAGCAGGGAAGGCACAAAGCATTAATAAAGCACATTGAAGTTCACTCGAATTGCGGTGATGGGTTTGCACTGCCAGCTGGCAGTCAGACAGTCTGGCAATGTCAGAGGTCTTTGTGTCTCCTGATAACAGAGACAGCAAGGGCTACATGTAACCTCTCTGGTGCAACATTTGATGTGACTGGTGGACATTTGGCTAAATGTTCATTATGCCTTTTTAGCCAAGACTTCAAAATGCAAATGCCAGGTACTGTATCTCACAGCTGATCAAGCTGGAAATTGTATCTCTCCATGTATTAAGCAGCCAAAATACCTAAGAAAATTCTAGATCAGGCTACAATGTATGTTTATACGTACAGATGAAGCACACAAAACATGAAAACACATGCAGATGCTAACTAGAATAAAACTGCCAGAGTTTAACTGGTTGGCAGTCTATGTGACTCTAGGCAGAAATAGCTGCAGATTATTCTATATTGTGCAAGAAATGAAAGCAGCAAAACCAAATATGTAAGAGCAGGTTCACAAAATGAAACCACAACAACGTTCCCAGCCACAACTGTAAATCTGGATACAGTAATTTATTAGTAACAGTAAAGAAATTAACTGAATGATAAGAATTTTAATATCAATAATGACAACGTACTGAAAAATCAGAGGAAAGCAGGTAATGCCTGACACGGAACAAAACTTTGCCCTGTTATCAGTATTTTTCCCTCCCATAACATACTAGAGAGTGACAATGCAGTCACACCTTCACACACAACTTGGCCATGCATGCCAACATTTGCAGTGCAGCCAGGATTTTATTCTGGGCTTAGTGGAGCTGTGTGTAAGGAAAGAGAGAGATTGTGAGATCAAATGATGAGCTCAACAAGCCCTGGCATGAGGTCCTGGGCTTAAAGAAAAGCTCAGGGGTCAGAGAAGAAAAGAGAAGGAGTTCAGAGGGGCAGGGCTATGTATCTTCTTCTAGTATTACCAAGGCGTTCAAGCACTTCTGCTTCCTGGCAAAGCCTACCAAATATTTAAGGAAGCACTGAGAATGCTAAAAGGTACATTTCCCTTTTACTTCCTTCCTTTCTTCCTGTTTTCCCTCAAATGATTGCTATTTTGTTCTTTTCACCTTTTGTTTTACTTTCCCTTTAATCCTGCAGTTGAACTTCAGATATTGCTGGTCTAGTGCTACACTAAAACAAATTTCTTTTGTTTTCCTGCCTTTTCCTCATCTTATTACTAGTTTGATTTTCATGTAATTTCTACCTAAATAGGGTTTCTTTGGCTGAGAGTAATAATCAATATTTCCTACAATTACCTCAATAACATCTACATGGACATTTTGCTTTAATTTTTGAAGATCATGGTCTGGCCAACACAATCTTCAAGCCAGTGCCTAACTACTTCAAGTGAAAATAAATGCAGCCCCTAGAATTACGAGCCTCTACTCATCCCTACACATACTCAGAGCATTGCTCCCATTTGCCAAAGGGTGTCACAGCAGCTCTGCCTGCACAAATAGTCACACCAGAAATCCATGGATGACAAGACAATACAAAGAGGCCTTGAGCACAGCAAGCTGTGGTCAGTAGGACCTTCTGAAAATCAAGATTACTGTTGAAGTCTTGCACTGTAGTTTCTTCCCAGTTTGGTGTGTGTAGCAAATGCTAACTCACTAGGGAAATTATTATCCAGGAAAACATTTCTGAAACACTGAGAAGCATGATCTGTTAGGTGTAGCCTGAAAATATATCTTGAAATAAGCCTCAAAAGTCCCAAATGATGGCATGCCACAGTAGCAGGCACCAGACTGTTTTGCTTTATCAAGAACACTGAACTACAAACATGACCAAAGATGCCTGAGAAACATTACTGAGAAAAATTGTGCTTGTCTGGGTTTCAAAGCAGATTGTTCCGAGATTGGGAAGCAAATGAGATTTTTTTTTTTTTTTTTAAGGACTACAGTTTAGGACTGGACTCCTAAATCCTTTTATGTATCCAGATTTTTATCTTATTTTGCTCAATCCTAGCCCTCAATATGATTTTAAGAAACCTTTCCGTGCCTTCTAACCGAGATCCAATATCTGCTCAGTGCTACTACACTCAGTATCAGCCAAAGTAGGCTATATCCCTGGAAAGGCCTGGAATTACCTAAACAGTTGTTATATGCAAATTCCCTGTAGAAGGGAAGCAGTGAGATACATTGCCATTTTGTATGAACAGGCAAGTTCATCTTATATAAACAAGAGCCTTACTAGAGAGCTACAGTCCCCCCCAGATTCGAAAAGCAAAATATCTGCCACATTCATAAATCCCAGATAGCCTATGAATCCCAAGAGCTACTCAGAAATGAGTTTCCACCTTCACAGGAACTACATTATTCAAAGGACCTTGCACTTCTAATTTGTCATTGTAATGTGTTCTTCAATACCTTGCACTGACATTGTGTAATTTGACAGTGTTACATGAATTGCTCTCCGAGGACAAGTTATCCAGTAATATTCCCAGAGCCGTTAGTTTCACTGCTGAACATGGCCACTTCCCCAAGAAGGACAGAGGATGTAGTTATTGCGGAGTAATTATTTCCATATTGGTTAATTTTGTTACAGAGTAAAAGTGGCCTCACTAACGCTTAAATAGCCTCCATCACCCCCTCTCTCTCTCTGACAGTCTCTTAAAACAAAGCTGAAACTGCTGAGACAGCAGTGATCAAAATTTATCATGTTCTGCAACAGAATGTTCTATTGCTGAAAAGTCTTTGGGGATGACACTGCTCTTTCTCATAAAATAGCACCTAAAATACTTCATGAGGTTGCTCCCCAGACTAAAACACATCCTTTAAACCACACACTGCTAACAAATCACCAACCACCAGCAACAGCACATGGCTAAAGTGCTTCACTGAGCCAGGAGCACAGAAAAGAACAGACCTGAGGCCTCTAAAGGAAGAGGAGTGATGACAAAACAATGCACCAAGTCTGGCACATGCAGGGCCTTGTTCTTCATCTGGAACATGCTGTACTCTTCATCCTCATTTCTCTTGCAATAACACACTGTTCTAACACAGCTCTGGGTTTGGTGGCTTGGGTTTTTTACAGCTGTTATCCATAGATTACTCTGATAATGACTAGACAAACAATGTTATCACACATACGTCCCTTAATGCATATTTTAACATAGTTTAATTAAGAATTAAGAAACAGCTATCATTGCTATCAGTGAGAAGTACAACTCATTAGACCGGACTATTATGGATGTGGAAAAAACCCTTATAAAACAAGCACTTGGCTATTTGATTATGTTTTTAAAAATACCAAAATTATGATTACATAAAAATTACTGATAACAAATTTGGCAGAAAGATATACTAACATTTCAAAATAACAGCAGTCAGAACAAATAGGTATGTCTTCTAAGCAAAGTGTTAGGAATTTTCCTTGATCTAGAGGTTACAAAATTACAGCTCCGTTCCCAATAACACAGTGTACTTCTCCCTCTGCTGGAAAATCCATCCTACTACACAACCCAGGACAGTATAAAGATGAAGCATTATTATATCATACTTCTCTGACTCCTCCTGCTGGGAGAGGTAAAGACTTTAATCTAAACACAGCTCAGTGTTTTTATAATGAATGCTGCATTGCCTTGATAATTTATTTATTTGGGTAAGTGCTTCATTTTTGTGAATGACTTGCAATCTAAAGTCAAGGGATTGTAACTGTTACTACTCAAACTCTTACTTGATGATAACTTTAAAAATTATCATGCTTGAATTTTCATGGTTAAATTTTCTCCTTCCAGACAGATATTTTTCAGAAAGAAGGGAAGGAATTATTTGAGCAAAATTCTATAAACCCAAAATGAGTTGGTACACAGCTACTTTCTAAGAACTTCCACACGTAGACACACACTAGATAAACTCACAATTTTAGCTTCTAGAGATGCTGAAACTAATGCTTAGGTACCAGCTAATGTTTGGAACAAGTGCAGAGAGTAACGAAATTAATTTGGAGGAAACGGTTTGCTAAGATGAAGGACGGGTGGAATTAGTTGCTCTGAGGGAATATTTCACAACTAGCATAACTCATGCCACTATTTAACAATGCAAAGAGGCTTCCCTAACTTATTAAAGTACAGAGGGGTTCTAGGTAAGCATGTTCAAGCAAACCTCGTAGCAGAGGAAAGGCATATCATACACTGATTTTTTAAGACACATCTATGGTGCTGGAAGTATCTGCTGCCAAAATCCAGATAGTGATGAATTTGGGCTGGATACACATCCAGATTTCAAATCATTCCAATGTTTCCAAAAAACAATTACAAAATTCTACTTGACTCATCAGGAGAACAGTCAGAGAAGGAAAAAACAACACATCCAAAAGCAATTCCTTAAAAGTGCATTTATTTTGTTTAATAGCTACATAGCACACTTTAGGATGACAGTCTTCAACTTAGTTATCTAAATAGCATCATGACTGAACCCATTTTCTGAGAAGAACAAACTGCAATGAGCTTCACAAAAGAGTAGCCTACTTGCAAGTCAAAAAGATAAGATCTTATTAAATGGAAGAGTAGTCCCCCATGAAATTCTGAGAATTGCTTTCAATTAGCAAGGCCCGATTCAGACACCCTCCTGTGTTATGTCTCTTGTGGAAATAAAAAACTAAGAGACAAAAAATTATTATCATTCCAGCTCTCCAGTCCTTTAAATCCTGGGGTTAGCAGCTATGGGTCACTGGTATGCAGCCAGCTGAGGTAAAGCCCACCTTCTACCAGGTCTGCTGCTGAGAGGTTAAAAGGGAAGGAGGACTTTGGCCCTAAGAGACAAACATTTTCAAATATTTTTACTTTTCTCTGGTCTCAATATTTTCTGCTTTTCATTAAAAAAAATTGGCAATCCACAAATTCAATCTGGATCAACACAAGTCTTGTGACCATCTCAAGTCTCCGGTGGGGGGATAAACACGAAAAACATTTATAAGACAAAAAGTGTCATACTTTGGGAGCCCAAATGTCTTTGTGCCCCCAAGCATTGCCCAGTCTGTGGAGCACCCAGCCTGTGCGAGGTGCTGTGCTCTTCAGCACGGCCCAGCCCGTGTCCCCCTGCTGGGCTTTGTCAGCGCTGCCCACTGGGACTGGCGCTCCATGGCTGCCCCCTGAGCAGGGATGGGTTCAGCTGCCACAGACCATGGCTGCCCACGAAGAGCCTCACAGGATGGACTAACTGGGGTCAGGGTGCCAGCCCGTGCTGAAAGTTTCCTATTGCAGACTACCAGGACCCATGAGGAACGACAACCAGTGTTTAGTGTAGAAATCCTGTTCAAATGAAACCAGGTAAAACATCTCATCTCTGCTCCAGGGGCCTTAAAAGGAAATAGCTTGTAGTCTAGCAATAACCATGAAACACTACAAATGACATTTTAGACCTGTCTGAATCGCTAGTTTTCTCTTGCAAGTGGAAGGTCCTCACAAGGCACACAAAGTAAGCAGTTCTAAAGACTGGCAAACAAGCTCCACCACAACAATCACAGGCAATGCTGCGGCAGTCCCTGAGAACATCCAAGAATATTGGCATCACTGCAATTTGTACTTCTGCAGTCCAGGCAACAGCTCTTAAGCACGAGTTTCAAACTGATGAATTTTATATGTATGATGGACTGGAAACAAGAACAACAACAAATGGAAAAGTATTCACAGATTCATTCAACTCAGAAGCAATAGGTAGAGGAACTTAAAAATTAATGAAGGAGATCTGAGAACTGAGATAACATCAACAGAAATATGCAAAGTGAACCAAACCAGAGAGGAATAGGAAACAAATTACCCTGCAAGTTTCACACGCAGTTGCACAATGTTAAAAACAGAAACCTCTGAGCAGAGGATACTTCTGCAGAGCTGTTTCAGAGCAAGTCCCAGCTCTGAAATGCAGAAGTTTGGGAGTTAGAATTTTACAGAATTAATTTAAAGAATATAAGAGAATACAGTATTTTCTGCCACTTTAAAATGTGATCACAAAAGAAATTTCCATAGCTGCTCTTCAGGGCAGTCCCCCTTTTTCCACATCACCTCAGATTTGCTCAAGTAAGGTATTAGACCAGGAATCAAAACTCATTAAGCGATGTAGTTGTTTTGGCAGCCTGCATTAAACTGCCACATGCCTTTGACCAAAATGTGAATAAACCTAAGAACAAAAAGGTACTCGAAACAGGACCTGGGAAACAGGACTGGTCTAGGCATTGCCGACATTTCCCAACGAGTCACCATGTGTCAGCTATATCCACCTTAAAATTTTCACAAGAAAAAACCTAAACCCAACAAGCTACTCCTTCAAATGAACAACAGTGATGATTTTAATTTCTTGTCATTCCTCAGCTTGTTCCTATATTTCTTCCAAGTTTTGTCATTTAAAAAAAAATAAAATCTATTTTCCTTCAAACCAATCTTTTTCAGATTGCATAAATAGCACAGATGCCCACTCAAGTAATTGAACATTTCCTGTAGACAACCCTTTTTTAAGTGATTTTACCTTAAAGCATGGCCAGGTGACTTCCAAATTAAAAAAGGGATGGTCACTTTTAACTTAGGCTCTTTTTTTCCAAGGATAATTTTTTGGAGGACATAAAATAGCCATCTGTTATTAGAAGTTTAATCCATTTAGGATACCTATATAAGCACTCTATTGCAAGCATGATTCTTCTCAAGGGAATGTTATAGTGGCTGCCCTGCCATTCAAAGAAGTAATAATTCAAATGTGCATTTCAGTTATAGCTTCTGTGAAATATTTTTTAGAGCTTTGAAAAGTTTCTGGGGTGATGCCAGAAATTAAAGTATGAAAGACAGAGTCTTATCAAATGACTAATCAATATTTTTTATTTAAGTAGTCTTTGGATCAAGGTCCAATATGAAAAAAGCTGCTGAGCTTTTTCCTAATGTCATTGTAAGATGTGTTAGAATGTGCCATAAACATACATCACATTAATGGATTTTTTCCTATCCATAAGTACTTTTCAAGAGTTTCAGCAAATATTTTAAAATGCAATACCAATAAGACAAATTATTTGCTGAATCTCTGCTATTTAATATGAGAATATCATCTATAAAAGTTACCTTAATTGCAAGTCCCATCATTTTGCTTTCTATGTCACATTTTCAAATCTGGAAATACTCTCCTCCATAAAAGTACCTGTGCACTCAGCTCCTACTCCCATGCTGGGTAAATCTGTGACTATGCACTTGTCTAAATCTCATATATTTTCTTTTCATAATGGGCACAGAATAAATTCAGAACAAGCAGTAGGGCTTATTGCATACTTATTAGCTCCAGTAGGAGATTGTGTATGCATGAACAGCTTTGGAATTCTTATTTTTTAAGGACTACTTCACATCTAAATCCTGAGGTTGATTTTTCTTTTTAATTTCATCGCAGCATATTTAGTTTGAAATTACTGCTTTGTCTTATAAATGGTAATATTTCTTTTTAAAATATATAAACCTGTAATTTTGTAACTTAGCATGCTGATTCACTTTGAGAAATATGTATCAAATGTAAATAAATACTTCAGAAGTCTCTAGCAGTGACAGTTATGTTTGGAAACAGTTTCTATACATCAGAAATTAGGGATACTATTATTCATAATAAATAAATAATTTGCTAAGTTTAAACCATTCTTTTCCTGAATTATTCACATGGACTATTATCGAGCCACTATTAATTGTGACTAATGAATATTTGAATGAATATATGTGAGCCTAAAGATTGATCAAGAATTGTGTGCTTTTCATTCTTTTCCCTTTAAATGGTGTAATTGTTATCTACCTTGCCCCTTGACAGTAAGATTTATTATTCTGCGTTCAGAATGATAATAAGAAAAATAGTTTCAAATAAAGGTAACCAGCCCATGTTCCGTGCATGTGTGTGTTTCTTTTTCATACAATAAGGATTGGAATCTGGTGCATCCAAAGGCAGAAATAACAAACAGAAATGCCCTATGCAAGACCAACCAAGCAGCTGTTTAGAATTCAAATTGAAAAGACTCTGTTGTGTTGGTTCCAACCCAGCAGAGCAACTCCACCCATTTGATTTACATACAATATTTCTTATATGCATTGGTTTTTTTTAAGCATGGGGCTGAAATCTTTCAGGCATTCTCTATAGACAAAAATGAAGTCTGGCCAAGAAAAAAAAACCCACCTCACTGCCTCAGCCATTTTCTTTATCTGCCTGCTAGTGCCAAGAAACTGTAAACACTTCTCTATAGAAGGATACCACTGCTTGAAAATTGGATCATTGGTACCAACTTCATCATTTCTGCTGGCTGGTGTCTATGTCTGATTTGGACTCCAAAAAAAGTAACAACGCTTAAAAACGATGTTCTGAGTCCTCATTAGTTAAGACTTAAAATATTGGTAGAGTCTAAAAAATTCTTGAAATAACCCACAAGCTCCTCCTAAAAAGTTATTCAGACCACACCACTCAGATGTGTTTCTATTTTAAACACAAAGTGGTTGCTGCAGAGATGCTGTTGAAGATGCCTGCTCCTCCTCACAGTTGTTCCTCTTCACACTCATGTTCCTGTATTTCTTACCATTGGCTTCTATGAGTGCAGATTCAGTTGCCAAAAGTCTCTTACCCACATTCCATTCTTCCAAATAGCTAAAACTAGCCAAGAATTTTAAATACATCTCCTTAGCTGAAGGTTTTTCATATGAAAGCAGAAGAAATTCCACTGTCAGTTTATTTAAATTTTTCTTATCAATCATGATTTGAGAAGAGAAAGGTTCTTATTCAGAGGCATTAAAATCCAATTTAAACTTAGAAAGTGCATACACAATCAGCCAGAGCAAACGTGTTATTTCATTAATGGCAATAAGTCCGTGCTGCCTGAACTGAGACCTGTGCTCCTGTCCAAGCTCTGCCTTGCAGCCGAACTCTCTCAGCACAAACCTGTACTCAGCCATTGGATAAGGCAAAAACATTTAATCCCACAAAACCAGTGGCCTCCACACATCCATACACTCTTCTGGTGATGTCCAGTGATCAACAGCAGGCAGATAATTTGTTTAGAAAGGTCTCTCTTGAAAGATCTGGCAATCAGATGAAATTTGTACACAGCCAGCGCACTGTCTTTGTACCACTGAGAAATGTCACACTGAGCAACAAAGCCCTGTAAGTGTCACTGCAAAGCATCATTGCTTCATTTGCTGAGGTGCACAGCCAGGTTGTTGCATTTGATCTCTCACTTGATCTTCCATTCCCTTATTGCTTGTGTTTAAGTCATCTCCCACACAGCAGCAGGTTTTTCACTGAAATTGCTGCTGTGCATAGGAGTCCTCACATTGGTAAGCTCCAGGCTGCCAGCCTGAGGCCATGTCTGTGTGGGGGAAAGGCTCCAACACACCTCTGGTAACGCTGCCAGGCTGGAGCACACAGACACCTCCCACCTTCACAACTGCAGCCGATCCCAGCTTGATTTCACATGACAGCAAAACAAAACACACCCTGCAACTATACCAAGAACTGATAAAACACAGAACAGGCTCAAGATTGTGAGGTTTTAGAGGTTTGGAGCTGACTGACTGTGACTGTCTATCAAGTTTCACAGCCTAACTGAAGATATGTTCTTTCTTAGTAAAAGCAGATTAAATAACTCAGTCACCTTCAGAATATTCTTAATTCCAGTCTCCCTGACAAGGCTGGATCCCGGTATTGATAATATGTGAGATGTATCAGACATCGGAAATAACTATAAATTAAAATTTTAAGTTTGTATTTCTTAATTTAGTTAATAAGAACAGATGGTGTTGCTTCTCTCTGCTCATATCTCTGGTTGTGTTGTTTGGAAAGTACAGGCTATGTTTACTGCTTTGTAAGTAACTATGAATCTGACACCTTGTTTCCCAGCATTATTTTTCTTATTCCATGTTGACTGGCACTGTCAGAGCAGTGCAATCTGCAGAGCAGTCTCCATGCTCATGATTAAGCAGCTCCATGTGGTATTATTCATTTCTTTGGGAGATATGATAAATATATTCTGTATTTAAAGGTATGAATCTGAAAAAACATGGTGTTTGAATATTTCAGCTCAAGTCTTGATAAAGCAAGACAGGTATAAGAAAAATCAATCCCCAACTGGTCTCATTTCAATTTCATGGATTCTTCTCTGCAATCACAAAGCAGAGTAGTAGCCTATCTGAATGGAAATATTACCTTTACTAAATTGATCAATATTATACAGAAATGGACAGTAAGGGCTATAGATACTAAATGCTTGAGAGACAAACTTTGAGATCTGAGGGGCTTTCTGGTTTGTGGACAGTGTATTTTGCTGCTGATTCCAAGGCTGAAAAATCACCCTTTTCATAACAACATCATCTCTTGTGAAACAGATGCTGAAAAATGCAGCCATGCTCTCTGAGATTACCCTTAGCACCTCCTAGAAAGGGACTAGCACACTGCTAGGCAAGTCTTCCCTAAGAAGAGTAGGATTTTATCCTGATGGAAATCAATGAAAACATACTCTGTCTTCCATAAAGCCACTCCTTATCCTCCACCAGTATATTTCTTTTCTTTTCTCAGTGAGAGAGAAGACACAGTTTAGGTCCACCAAACCAAGCATGTGCACACTGCACTGGCCTGGTTCCCATTAAAAACCCTGTCTTTAGGCTTTAATATATTTATTCTCAAAGCTGAGGAAACACTGATATCACCATTTTACACATGATGACCAGACATATTTAGAACTATACAGGCTGCATTTAAAGTAAGGAACTGAACCCAAATTTCCCTCATAAAACCTAAAGTTTACATCATCCCCTAGCTGTACATAGATAGGCTCATAAGCTAAATTTCAATATACATTAGGTTACCTTCCACCCCACACCCCCACTCATCTTTTCCTTTTTTCCTGCAACTTTCCAAAGTGCAGAAGGGCACTAGTGAGAATGTGTTGTCTTTGTGTCACTGGGGTACAAAGTCCTGCTGTCTGGCCTTTCCATATCCTCTGCTAGAATAACTGCCCTTGTGATCACCCATATTTAGGAGAGTTATTTTGAGGTTTTGGACAAATGCTCTGATCTCCTGCTACAGGTTGAATCAAAATAATTAATCCTAAGAAGCTTAGTAGGACTGGCTTTAGGAAAAGATTTTGCTTGTGAATAAGGCAACAGAAGAAGACAAATAATTTATGACCCATAATTTCAAAACACCTTGCAAACATTAATCAGTTGCTGAATGTATTTTCAAAACAACAAATCAAGTCCTAGAACAACAACGGAGGTACAAAAGGGGAATAAAAATAGACTAAAACAGTAAACAACCTTTCTGTAAAGAGTTACCTAAGTCGTAGCTGAAGAGAAGAATAAATCATATGTTAATATAGTGTACTATTTTTAAATAATGTCAAATAAACAGGGGAGGTAGCAAAGAGAAAGAAAGAAGAAGGAAAAGGATTGCATTCCTTACAGCACAAAATCTTTACTTTCTCCATTGTCATTAAGTCCATGGTAAAGTGAGAACCATTTCATACCAAGTTTGAAGTGCATTTTACCCCCTTCATTCCCGTTATTTAAGCTAACTCAAATTTTGGAGTCTGAAGAACAGGCAGCCTTTATACTACAGTCTCCAAACAGTTTTTCCTGGGTTCTCTGACCTCGAGTTTTCATAAATTTTTATACGTTTATTCTAAACTTTTTAATGTCTATTAGTCCATAACCGGATATAACCACTGGGTGTCACTAATGCTCTATAAAAAAGGCAGCGAGTTCCTGCATTTCCCACGTATTTTCTGGTGGAATTATTGCCACATGCTTTGGCAATCCCCGAGCCTTCATAAAATACCCACATATTTAGGATCAGCATTAAATTTAAACAGATGACTAAGTGGGAGTACAGACTCTCAGGAGGTCTGTGTTTTCCTGAGAATCAATACTATCTGTGCCTCAGCTCTGCCTGAATAGGATTCAATTTAGTGAGTGACAAAATCCTGCCATGGAACAACAATACATGAAAGCGACTGTTTCTATGCAGTCATTCTGGGAACAGAACAACCTAATTAATTGGTGTCAAATAGAACAACAAAGCCAATGCTCTCCTAGGGTAAAAATCAACAGATCCTTTGTTATCATTTTTTATCAACTGATACTAAAATCCAGCACTGACAAGAACTATTCATTGTGCTTTGTATGTCTGTGGGGTAGATCTGTAAGCGAGGTTTAGAGGTGAGGTTCTATAAACCAGTTCTTTTTTTTTTGCTGCCAGTAAATTAACTTTCCATTTGCAGTGCCCTATTTTAGCCTGAATAAAGCAAATTAATTAAAAGGATTTCCTTTCATCAGGTTTAGGAAAAGAGCTTTGTCAAGTGTCAGGTTGTCAGCTTTCTAACCACTTAATAAATGACAAATCACTCAGGACAAAAAGCAACATTTCAAAAGAGTTTTGAAGTGTTTTCACTATAAAATGGGATATAGTTTCTGCCAGAGTAGAACTGTATTTAACATTTCAGTTTTCCAAGTGCAATACTAAATAGCTCCTTTGATTCTGTATTGGAAGGATCAGCTGTGAAAACATCACTTCAAATATAAAACTACCAAGATCAAGTTTATTGTTGCAGTTTAAGCACTTTCTTTTCTCATGAGTAATTCTGATTTTTATTCTCTTTGATCTTTTCAGTCTGTAAAAAGTAGAGCACCACCCATTCCCTTGATTCTTGAAAATTTATTATTATTTGAAAGGAATAATTTTTTTTACTTCTTTTTCACAATCGTTCTAGAATACATTGAGATAAAGGATAAAAAAATAGTTACACTCACAACAATACACTTCAGTGTAGTTTTATGCCATCACCAGCAGCTCCATTTCTTTCATACATCATTCCAAAGTAATCACATCCACATGAAAGCTGCATGCTGACTGACAGAAGACAGAATGTTTCTTGCCTTTTCTTCTCCTATTCTGTGATTTAATTTTAACAGCAGATGGCTGACATGCAACACGATAGGGTCAGAGCAACACAAATGTAAAGTATGTGTACCTCAACCATTAATGTGTGTTACTGCTTGCCCTGCCACAGTGCCACAGCACTGGAACATCCACACGTGTCACTCACGCCAAGAAACCTTGCAAGATGACACAAACAGAAGCAGTCTGCTCAAAACAAAGCACACATAACCTAGCAAAGTTACCCTGCAATTTCATCCATACTTATATTTTTCATTAGCTATTAAAATATGTTGGTTATATTTCTATCAAAAAGGAAGAGATGCATACATATGTATAAAGAAAATACAGATATAAATTTGAATGACATTTCTGTGAGATGGGGAATGATCCCAAAATGATGTAAGCAGATAGAGGTCAATCAAATACAATGAAGTGGTACCACTGCGCATCAACTGAAGTCGTAAGTATCTCTTTTGTCCAGGTTCTTTCTAAATATATTTTTCTTCATAAGAGTATGAAGAAAGATATTCTGGGATCAGAAAAAAGACTTTGTAACTGAAGGTTCTCTGGCATCAGTCCATTCCAAAAGAGCAAAAACCACACACTTCTGGAAAGAAAGAGAGCTAAAAGCCTGACTGGGGCTAACAGAGAAAGCTGAAGGTCTTGTCTCCCTCTTGAGAACAATCAGTCCTTGACGTAGGAAGCCCTATTCCTAAACAGGTGATTCAGACTATTTAAGTTGTATATCCTATGGGGTTTGTACTCTTTCGGTTTTATGGATGGGAGGGGAGGGGGTTTTGCAGCCATCTCTGTCCCTAGATATTTCCTTTAACTTATAAAAGCTTATAAAATACCTAAAAGGCTTCTGCTGTGTCTCTCTAGACATCCATTCTGTCAGTGTACGTCCTTCCTGAAACAGAACGCATTATGTGATGCTGCCTCTCAGGGTGCTTATTCATCTTTCCAAGGCAGCTACCAGAGAATTCCTTGGGAAATTATTCTGATCTATTTTGCAAAATTGCTACTTACTAATTACTACCAAGGAAGGACAGATAAGAGTTTTGGGACAGTAACCTAGAAACTGAAGAATAAATGTTTGAGAAGAGAATGACTGAGAAATAAGCATACAAAGGGGTTGGTTTGAAGGCTTTTTTGCTAGCATAGATTGTCAGAATACCACCTTGCACTTCTTGTCCCCAAAGAGTAAGTAGAGGAAAAGAATCCAGTGTTTTTCCAGCCCACACCCCTTCTTTTTGATTCTACCGGATAGTCCATTCCTGGGCTAATCTTCCTACTGTTCATTCAAAAATGGGGAGGACAGGATTTAATGAAAGGGAAATTCTCCTTTGATCAGTTACTGTAATCATAAGATAAAGAAAAATTTAGTGAAGTTTTGATATTTTTTAGGAGACACGTTATGTCTTTGAAATAGAAAATGTAAGGTCTCCTGAACCCTGAGACGGAATTACAAGTGAAAAGAACTTACAATGATGTGTCACTGGGCAAAGTATCCAGCCTGAAAAGCAGCATCATGAGACATTTCTTATGTCCAGCTTCACATCTGGTGAGACCAGTGATGGTTTCTACCACTGACTGGACCAATGAGTCAGAGGCTCCTCAGTTGCCATGACAAATATTTTACCAAATGAATCACAGAACTTACTCACAGCTAACGCCATCTGGCAGAGTTCTGAAACACTGGTGGTTGTATTACCCCGTGGATACAACCCTTGCTAAATACAGCAGCAGAGACTATTTCCCTTCCCTTCCCATCCAGGCAGCAACTGAAGAAATTTCTGAGGCATGGACAAACAACACTCCAAACACACCTGCATATTTTTGCTGCCTTTTCTGCAGTAAATGCACTGTCCTTGCAAATGGAAAAAAAAAAAAAAAAAAAAAGCAATCAAACACACCAAAACCCAACCAATTATTCACACTGTCTGCACTGGCACGTCATTTTTTCTCCCACTCCCATCTGTTCAGTTTCACTCAGCTGGAAACAAGAGAAAAAGCCAGCAACATTCAGCCACTCTGTTCCTTGGGAGCTGGAGCAGTCAAGAGACTAGAGTTTAAAAATGGACTCATATTATAGATATGGTTTTTTAAATGCATTGGAAAATTATACATATGTTGGATATATGTCTTTTACCACCAAAAAAAATTACAAATTGTATTGCCAGGTGAACATGACTGTAAAATGACTGAACAAAAATACACATAACAGGATAATTTCCTCAGGCCTTTGGGCTCTATAATGCAAAATATATAAACCCATAAACATATTTTATGAATTTAAAAAATACTAGAGTTGTTTTTAGTTTCTGCAGTTGGAAGTGGAAAGGATTCCTGGTGCTTTTCCAGCATCAGCTCCCAGGTTTCCCAAGTTACCCAGCTTGGGGAGTGGGGAGAAGCTACATTTCAGACAGTTCCACGTCTAGTACTCAAAATGATAAAAATAATCGTTATTTCACATTTCTTTGAGTTTTTGAATTCCCTTTCGATAGTTTTTCTGGTTTATTTTTCAATAAAATGTTTCATTTTTCTTCAGAACAGAGATTCTGCCCAACAACCAGCTCTATAAATTTATCTGGGTTCTTTACATTAGTACAACTGCACAGACAGAGAATTTACACTGGTGCTAGAGGTCGAAGCACCCAAGCATCAAATTAAGCTGTATAAACCATAATAAATGGACTGCAAAGTAGATGATTTATATCCACTGCATTTCTTGGGGATGGCAAGACCAAACAATCCAATCATTTGAAATGCTGACCCAACTCTCCTAAGCATCTCTCCTTTTCAACATTGTATTCATTTATTTAGGACCAAGATATAATGGAAATATCTAATCTTTGTGCTGGAACTGGGCCCAGTACAAGAACCAAACAGAAACCACTTTGCTGTTTTTGAGTCTGTGACCATTACTTTGACTCTTGGATACAAAGTAGGGCAAATTCAAGATTTACCCACTCCACTGCATTCAGCAACAGCCGAGTTGTACTCTGGTGCTACTGGTAAATACTGCTGAAACAGACAGAAGTTCATCCTGGATGTCTCCTGCTCCATGGATCCCCAGAAGGAAGGGGCAGAAGGTAAGAGATAGCAAATATTCTTCTCATGGCCAGCAAAGCACTGACATTCTTTAGCAAAGTGAAAGCTGATGACTTCAAAACAAATTAATGAGGCACAAAGAAGTGTTAGGATAGAGAAACTCAGAGAGCATTTGAGTATCAGAATACAATTCCTACAGATACCATATGCTGTGCATGAGATCTTTTAGCACAGCTCAGTAGCCCAGCCCAGCTGGGGCCCAAACAGCTCTTTGCAATAGGGTATCTGACACTAAAAGCTTGTAGTCTGAGAGCCTCCACAAACAGTCCACCCCACAGACTTACTTGGGTTGCACAGTCAGTACTCAAAATAAAAATGTTTCAAATAGGTTATTTGGCCAAGAATAATGCCAAGTGCCCATCAGTAACAAACGTGGCAGCAATTGTAATTATTCCATTTGATCTGCTTAACACCAAAGATCAAAATACAGACTGATAACGATGACCACAAGGTCATTCTGAAATGATCCCTTGTGGTTACTTTATCAGTAAGATATAAAAAATACTCTATGATCCACATAACAGACTGCTTGTCCTGTTGCCTTAATTACTGCAATTATGTATTTGCTGGAATTGAGGGAAAAAAAACCAATCTTGATGAGATACGGAAAAAAAGTAGTATTTACTTAGGTGAGGCTCCTCTACCAAAATTTGCAATATCCATGGAATTTCGAAGTGTTGTGAATAAAGACACTTGATCCAAATTCAGAGACAATAAACATCCAGAGAAAAAACAAAAGCAAGTTTTTCCACAAGTTTTAACATAAGCAAAATTATACAATTTTCTGCTTCCCTTAATGTAGCAAACCTTTGTGAACAGATGGTAGCAGATCTGTGTGATGCAGTGGGCAGCATTTCCATATCACGCTGCTGGCAAATATCACCACCATTTAACTCATTTATTCCTGTGCACACCCTCACAATGCATGGACACGTTGCTACCTGTCAGAGGTGCTCAACACCCACCACTCGAGAGTAATTAGTGCTCAGTTCTGGCTTCTCCCCCTATTGTACCCAATGAACAGCCAGTTTTTTTCATCACTCCTTCAACAACTACGAAATTAACATTGCCCTCTGCTCTTCAGGCAAAAGCACATAACCCAAATTCAGCCATTCTAATTTAGATGAAAAAACTGATGTCAAAGAAACAGCTGCTCTGTGCTTTAGGCTGGTAACATGAGAGGAGCCCCTTCTGTGAGATGAGGCATTACATGGGCAGCACACTGAATAAAGCCTGTCCCTGGCTGCCACCTCCTCAGTCCCCTTCTTACTGCCCTGCCATGGTCCTTGTGACATCAGCCTTCTCTTTAACAGCATCACTTCCACTAACTGAAGGTACTGACATCCATTTCTCTCCTGTGCCAGACATTCACCACAATTTTTCCATCGTTGGGCTCCTAATTAAGTCTCTTCTCTATGCTGTCCAGAATTTCCCTAATATGTACAAGGGACTTCAGCATTTGTTTAAATTGAGTTAGGGAATTCAGGATTTTAGGGAGATGGAGAGGGGCAAAGGGAAACCGATGGATGGGCGGGACATGAACTAGGCAATCACAACAAAACCTCAAGGAAATATACACAAATTAAAGAAAACCAGCAGTCTTCCCAGCAACCAAGTCACTGGCAAAACTATTTGCTTATTTAGACCCAAATTTCACCCTTTATCTTGCCCTAAGGTATTTGAATGGATAGCCAGGGTGCACTTTCAGTGTATTTGTTGCAGAACATAATTAACCATGGCCAGCATTACATTCATTTCTCATATCCCACGTGCAGCTGTAGGATGAAGAGAATGTCTTTGACAAGCATACATCTTTATTACAATCTCAGCATTGTCTGCAAGATCAGAACACACAGTTCACAGCCCAAAATAACCCTAGAGATTCTCAATACTATATATGAGGAGTCAAACAAACTTCACTTTAACATGTACTGCAGCATGCTGCAGATCAGTTTGAAGAGCAGAGAAAATCCACATGTTCCTCACTAATGTGTTGACACAGGAACCAGCAATCCTCAACTGTCTCAGCATTGAGACGCTCCAGTTAGAAACCTCTACAGGCCTCTCACATTCCCTGGAGAGAAGGTACAAAGAACTGAGTTGTTGCACATATAATCCTCTTGGGGAAATATTTATTGTCAACAGTTACTTGCTTTTCATTATTTATTAGAGTAATACAAATCCCAAATAATTCAGTCACCAGTTTGAAACTATGAAGTCCATAGAGCTTTGCATATCACCTGTCATCCTTAAACTTATTGCTGCCTCTTGGAAACCTTACATGATTCATTATTTATTTTAGCAACTGAATACTTAGATAGCACTTTGTTCTCGAGATACCCTCCAGAGATGCCACTTTTAGAATACTGCATATACCTTAAATATTGATGTCCTTTATGTATTACTGCAAGAAACTTTCAAAGGCTTTTCTGTGGACACAAATTATGGGCAGGTGTTAAACCAAGATCTGCTGCAAGGCAGCCAAATTGAAGTGAGGGAGTGTATGGAATTTTAAAAAGTTTTTTATTTTAGTTTTCCAGAAGATTTTGTATTTTCTACTTTTTACTCTGATTGGGAGGCAGAGGATGTGGAGGAGAATATCAGACTTTCATACAGTCCCAGTTATTATTAACTATGTGGTTTGGTTTATATCCTCAGCTTTTTAAAAGTCAATTAGACATAAGAAACTCCCTCAGTATCTCAAAATAAATTTCCACACTAAGCAGAGTCGAAGAGATGCCTCAGAGTTATGATAGTAAGATGGAATATTGATAACTACTTTACTTCACTTTGAGTGATTCATATCTGTCCTGACTGGAAATACATAAAAGCAAATAAAATACTTGTGGTCTCAAAATTACCCACAGTAAACACATTCATACTGCCCAAGCCACAGCCCACAGAGATAAATTGCACTGTTGAGCTCAGCACAGGAAAATGCCATTGGGTTAATTAGCAATGGTTCAGCTCGAGTGTTTATGCAAGAGTCAGGAGTACTTTAGAGTTAATGATTAGAGCCTCAAAAAACCAAACTAAACCCCAGCAATTGGCACACAGTGTATCCATTACACCCAACAGTGACATGTTGCACAGGGGAATAATTCAGTCTTATTTTGCACACTTCTTTTCATAATGCATTCCCTGTACAGACAGGAAAACAGTGAGATATTCCAGAGGGCACTGAGGAAGACCAGGCTAGGTACACTAGGCACAAGGTGCTGCTTTCAAAGCCTCTGCTGAGCATCTAAAGAGCAAAACAAATAAACAGTGTGGATACTCTTTCCACTCTTCTTCCTCCCCAAATGCAAATACACCTTTAGATTAAAAGACAGTGTTTATTGAGTTTTATTATTGCAAACAGAACAACATAATAAGAGGTTCACAGTGGCTTTCAGGAGCTAAATGCACACATGATTGCACACGTTATTTGCATCTGCAGTTCAAAGGAAGCAAGACTGACAGCTATAATGTTACAAGCTTGGTTAGTTTTACTTCCAGCTTAAAAACCCATACTAGCTCTCTGGAAGCATGGATAATATTACAACAGCCTTAAGGTAGTTAAGGTCTCACCAAAAGCAGGTGAGTGTGGAGGGCTGTGAGCCTTTGACTCAGGAGTCCTCTGTCCTCCTTTGGAGGAGAGAAGCCTGAGGGCAAAAGGACTCAGAGATAAGAAACCTCTCTAGGCTACGGTGAGAGACTGAACCACCCCCAGCGTGCCCTGTTTCTGTACGGTAATAACTTGTATCCAGTGGGTAAATCGGGTTCTACCCCACCCCCTGCTTTTGCCGTAAAAAGGGCCCTGAGTATGCCCTGAATCAGGGAGCCGATGTCCGTGGCCACCCCTTCACAGGGACTGCTGGACAATTAAAGCTCCCTCTGCAACAGGGCACCTTGAAGTTGAAGAAATACCCAGTACAAGAGCTACCAAGAAAGCAACTCATAAGAAGATTTTTAAACACCTTCGCACTGCCAAAAGTGTTTAGATATCCCTAGGGAAGCAAGAGTACCAGTTACCATGAACTCTTTTTTTTTTAAAAAAAGCAAAAGTTATACTGTAGCAAGGTCTCTTCAGGAGTACGGAAGAAGTGACCATCCCTCAGGGGTGAATGAGTGCCTTTAAAACCTTCTAGAGAAACACCCAGAGAATGAACAACAGGTCACAAATTAAGTTTATTCTGGACACAAACTTGTTCAAACAGTAATAGCAAAGGTAGAGAAGAAAAATCACATTACAGTCCAGAAATTAATAGCAGAGAACAGATGTTGCATCTTATGGATTGAAAAACATTATGTTCTCCAGGTTAACACCTGACTTTGAGTTCTAGAGAAAAACAGACATGTAACTTTTCTTCAGGAAAAAATTCTCTTCAAGTGAAGAATCACCCAGTGAAGATTTGAGACAACCATTAAGAATCATGAGGAAAATATTCATAGATTCATAAAAACATGGTGCTCAGAAGCTCTCTTTTCTGTGGAATGGTAAATGCTTTCAAAAGCACAAAACCCAACAAAGTGGCTGAAACGGGGCATTCTTCAAGTTTCAAGATAGCAAGGCTGGAGTGCAGCGTTTCACCTTTGAAATAAAAGGCAGTCCAGCATACATATTTACCTGGCATAATGCCTCTTATGTTTTCTTTCTCTAGGCTAATGTCACTGTAAAACCTTTTGAACTTTCTGCCTTCCCATTAAACACACTGCCTTTTGCCAAAGGCAAAACAATTCTCCTATCGCCTACCCCTAAGAAAAACTAGAAAAAATAGTTAGATTTTTTTAATACGCAATGATGGTTTCTATATAGAAACAATGTATTTACTTCTGATTATTTTTGTATAACATCACTTTATTCAGCTAAGTGAAAATTCTACTTCCTACAGCAAATGGAACCAGTTATTTCTCCATAGCATATGTGTTTGTTCAGTGTTTGTTCTCTAAATTTGGATCCCTTTCCTCTGCCTCCCTCTCTCTCTGGAAGCAGCAGAAAAGATGACTGAAGTCTCAGCCTTTGAACACCTCTGGATCTGTATCTGGGGAAGCAGGAGGCAAAGCCATCCAGTCACCCTCATACATGATGCAGATAACCTTGAGGGATCACCTCATCCATCCTGCCAAACCAAGCCAGGAGCAAAGTACTCTCAGCCTTCCTAACACATTCTTAAAACGCCACCTAAGGCAGCTCCAGGTGCAGCTTATAAATTAAATAGAGCTTTTGATTCTATACAGCTGCTGCTCTCCTGAGGTGCTGGAGGTTCCCTTCTCACAAAGTCAAGCCAAAGTAGGGAATTCCACAGGCAAACAGACTGCAGCAGAGGGACTGCAGGAACTTTTGTTTAGAGTTTACGTATTTTCACTATTGTTTACATTTATATATACATACATATATATATATACATGAAAGAGAGAGATTGTTTCATGGTCTTAAGTATAGAAATTACAGTCACATGCACTAAAAATTACATTAATGTGAGGTATTTAAGTCACTAATTAAGAAGAGTGATTTCAGGTGGGTAAAACAAGTTGTCAACGAAACTCAGGTGAAAATATTTGCTTGCAGGAAGAATGTGGAGGCCTTGTTTGCAGATACTTGCAGCATGATTCTCGCTCAAAGTTCTGTGCACAGAGGTAGCCACATCTATAGGTTAACACAGCCACAAACCCAGTACTTTACACAAGAGCTACAGCCAGTCTTACTCTCATTAGGTGACAGAACACCGAGCTAAAACCAAAGCTCTCCCTCATCATGTCTCTACCCAGCAAGACCGAACCAATCCTGCAGGTATTCTGCATTCTCTGAAGACTTTGTGCCACCACAACCAGGAGAACCCTTTCCTTAAATTGTACTGTTCATTCTCATTACAATCCAAATCCAATCCCACTCCAATCCAAAAGCCAGTTGCCCTTCTCAGGCATTAGTTGGACTTTATTCCACTCATTAAAACAAACAAACAAAAATCCCGACCAAAACAAAAAAAAAAAAAGCCCCACCAAACTTTTTGCCTTTAAGTCCTGTTGAATGCATTAAAAAAAAATCCTATTCAAAATAAAAATCAGTTGTAAATTATTACACTTCCTATGTGGAGGAGCTTTCAATTAGAGGAGTTACAGAATAGTGATGGAAGCACATGAACATTACATAGTGCTTTCACCTGTAACCAGGTCAACTGAAGATCAAAAATGGTTTTTTCCTCTTTCCCTTTCATCCCAGCTACAGACACTGCTCCCTTTACGAAGGGATTGCTTCTAACAAGCACGGGAGTAAATCGGAAGTATTTTCATGATAGTGTTTTCCCACTCAAATGTAACTTGACTTTGTGTTTATTTACCCCTACACTTGGAGTAGCATTCATTTGTGCAGTAAGAGATGAACACTTCTAAGGAGCAGTACAAGGTAGGATGAATCGTGTAGTCTTCACTCGGGCAATACTGCCGCAGACATTAAAGGAGCGTGAGCTTTGCAGCTCCAATTGTTAGCGACTGCGAGAACACTCTGTTGACCCGGGACAAGAAAACTGAGAATTTTCCTTATCTCATGACACACACAGCATACAGAGTATTTTTCTTCCCCCACTCAGAGTTTAGAATCCCTTCCAAACAATTTTCGGGATCCAGTCCTCTCCACACCTCTGAGACAGAGAAGGACGGGCAAAGCCTTTGTTTTTCAGGAGCTTTTGGCCGTTGTTACAAACAAAGCAGCAAAAGCCTTTCCGTGTTTTCTGTGAGGTCACTTGCTGTGCGTGAAATTGAACTGAACACTTTACTCAAAGTTCCCCGCACTGCGGGCACCGCCGGAGCGACGCCGGGGCATCCCCGGGCGCATCCCAAGCGCTCCGGGATGCGACCAAACGGCAGGATCCTTAGCGGAAACAAACCCTCGGAAACACCATATATACACATATATAAATATATATACACACACAGATATATATTTATGCATGTATATCCAACTACAGAGAGCGGGAGGCGCCCGCCGGGCGGCAGAGCGCCCGCACCTGCCGGGCTGAGGGCACCGCTCCCCTCAGCGCCCAGCCCGCCGCGCTGCCGGCACACGCCTCCCCACCGCCCCCTGCCGCCGCCGCCGAGCCCCGGCAGCCGTGCTGCGGCCCCTGCCGCCCGGGAGGGGAGGGAGGCGAGGCGAATCCTGGCCGCTCACCTCCCGCCGCCGCCGCAGCATCGCCGCTCCGGGC
Organism: Monarcha castaneiventris obscurior; assembly: GCA_026261815.1. Taxonomy (NCBI): domain Eukaryota; kingdom Metazoa; phylum Chordata; class Aves; order Passeriformes; family Monarchidae; genus Monarcha; species Monarcha castaneiventris. The sequence continues at coordinate 1,496,704 of JAMPIT010000434.1, read as the reverse complement.
CGCTCCCTCCCGTCCCCTCACGGTGCACCGCTCCGCCGCCGCCGCCAGAGGGCGCCGCCCCGCCCGGCCCGGCGCGCGCCCCCTCCGTCCCCGGCCCCAGCCAACCAGCGCGCCCCGCGCGCCCTCGCGCGCACCGCCGGGCCCGCCCCGCGCGCGCGCTCCTCTCACCTGATCCCGGCGCCGCCCGGCGCGTGCGCGCTCCCCCCCGCCCCCCCCCACCCCCGGAGCTCGCCCCTCGCGCGCGCGCTCCCGCAGCCATCCGGGGCCCGGGGCCGGGGCCGGGCCGGGCTGGGCTGGGCCGCGATGCATCTGCACCAGGTGCTGACCGGCGCCGTCAACCCCGGCGACAACGGGTACTCCGTGGGCAGCGTGCAGGACACCCCCTTCACGGTAACGGGGCCCGCGGGCGGCCTGGGCACGGCGGCCGCGGGCAGCGGAGGGAGGGAGCGGCCGGGCGGGCCCGGGGCGCTGCGGGCGGACCCGGGGCAGCTGCGGGCATCCAGGGACCGGTCGCCCGTCAGCCCTGGGCAGCGCTCCGTCCTCCGGTCCGCCGGGGAACCCCCGCCTGTGTGTCCTCGGGTTTCGCTGCCTGCTCCTGGCTGCCTTTTTTTTTTTATTTCTTTCTTTTTTTTAAATATATTTGTGTGTGTGTGTGTGTTTATGTCTCATCTGCAAAGCGCACACGGTCACTTGCGCCGGGGCTCTGCCGGAGCCTGCCCGCTATTGATGAGCGCCTTGCCTTCCATTACTGAGGCTGATAAAACACAAATTTGCCAAACGCTCCTCTCAAACTGGGAGAGAAGCAGAAGGAGATGATAAAGAGATGCACTAAGTGAATTTCAAGAGGCCCGTAGTTTATAAGGCAATCTGTTTCTCATTCACAGGCTATGCTTGTTTATTGTCAATTTCTAATGTCAATTTCACTTCGTTAGGTTATGTATGCTTGGTATGCTTTGATTTTAGTGAGTGATCAGCTTCTGCAGTGTTTCCCTGCTGCCATCTAATCAGTATCTTATTCTTTGGGAATCAATTTTCTCATTGCATTTTATATTGAAAAGATTATGTCCCTGGCACAAACCAGTTCCAAGCAAAATGATGCAGAGCATCCTTTTTGGTGTAAGATAAATGTCAGCAGACTCGTGAAACATTTAAAGCTTACAATGGATTTTCACAGATTTCTTATTTCAGTAATGAATGCTGGAGAGCCTTAAGAAATAAAAGGTGCCATGTTTGTCTTTATTTTCCTCGTTCTGCTGCTATGCAGCCATACTGCTATTAAAGGGACCTCTGTGACTTTTGATATTTATATAAGAAGTCATTTACTCGTATTCAGATTGTAAGGTGTTTCTTTTTACTATGACAATTTGAAAAGTCAATCAAATGGTATTATGCAACACAACTTTATGCTAATTCTTGTCATGGTTCTGATAACATCAGAAGTGAATGATAATACGTATTGTGGTTTATACAAGAATTTTCCAAGAGCAAAAGTAGTGTCTTCCAAAACAATGCAGAATTTCTTGGTAGGATGTTAATTAAGGAGCTACATATAGCAGACCTCAATGTCTTCTCTGGCTGCTGTGTCCAGTTTTTTATAATACAGGAAACAAGAAACTAAAGAGATAAGTATGTTTTAATAACTATGACTTCTGGACTTTCACAGCTGTAACTTTCTTCTTTGCTTTTTCTTCATTCTCTGTACTCGTAGTATTATTTCCTGTTCTTTTAGACCTTGATCCTATAGTAAATGTATGGTTAAGAACTGTTTGGGGTGTTGTATCCTGATTCTTAGGAAATTAGTTGCCTGTGTGACTTAGAACCACAGTCTCCCATCGACTGCAGGTGGCTCACCAGTGCCTAACCTCAAATTCTGTCGGTGGACATCACCTGTATGGACGTGGCTTTGTGCCCCCAAAGCACTGAGCTGTTTGGAGTCCTACCTTCAGCTCAGCTCCTGAGGCAGGTTTTGCAGTTCAGGTGACAGAGCCCGACTCTGCAGACCTGCTCTGAAGCTCCAGTGTGTCAGGCACTGGCACAGAGCACCAGCAGGGCAGGGGCAGGAGGGTGAGGGAGATGTGCACAGCACTCTGTGAGCCCACGGGGGTCTGTGTGAGCCCACGGGGCTGTGGCACAGGAGCTGCTGTTTGTGTGTGCATGTGCCCACTCACGTTTTGGGTGATGTTTGGGCGTTGAAAATGTGTGAGAATAGTTCAAAATTGCTACAACTGATTCATCACAGGCACTTGAAAATACAGCTTTTTTGTGTGCAGAAATGAATCACTCCTGTTAAAAATACTCCACTTAACAGCAGAATAATGGCTTGGGTACATATATATATATATGTACCCACTAGTTAATAGTTTTGGAGTTATTTCCCTTTTTTTTTGAGGAGGAGTAGAAGAAACTTCCTTTTAAGATGAATTTGCTTTAGATACCTAAGTGCAGGGAAGGACTGAGAATTCTGAGAGAAGAAACACATTTTCTTCCAACCTGACTAGGGACATTGCAATTCTCAGGCCCTTCATTCTTCCTTTCTTCTGTGGTTTGTCCTTGGCTTGTTTACATGACTCCTTGCTGGGGATAAAGGTAAGCTTTTAACTTCCAAGTCGGTGTAGCTAGAGCTAGGACGATAACACAGTCTGCCTCAACTTTTTTGAAGTTTTGGTAAAAGTCATCTAGTTATTCTGAGAACAAGACAGGGAAAAGAATTTTTCCACTGTTTTTTCCTTTGCCTAATAAAAACAAGTATTAGCAGCTGCATACTACTATACAGATCCAAAGAAACAGAAACAGTTGCTGCAGGTTGGCTACAAAGGATTTGTCAGTGCTTATTCTGAAATGTGCAGGGTGCTTTCCTCCTCTGCTCCCACGTCTGCCTGCTGCAATCCTGGCATTTATTCCAGCCTTTCCTAAGGAAGGGGTGAGGCACAGAGATGTGTGGTAGCAAACTGCCTTGTGGGTGCTGTAGCTGTGCTGTGGCCAGACTGGCAGGGCGGGTGATGCACAGGAAAAACTGTTTGGAAGGTGATTAGGAGCAAAATAGCCCCATAATGCTGTATTGCAGCAGACAGTCTCTTCAACCTCCTTTGTCTGAGCTCTGAAAATGACTCTGCTCAAGCAAAAGGGCTGAAGTACTGAATGACACAAGTTCTGGGAATAATTCTGTGCACCTTTCAGCTTGCTGTTAATTTGTGTTCTCATTTTAGCAAATATTGTTAGCTGTGTTCCACAAGTGGCTTTAGAGAAGGTTGGGAGTTGAGCTTTGAGCAGTGCCTCACAGCACACACCCTGCCTTGATGAAACAGGTGTTTGTACATCACAGTCTAACTGGCAGCTAATAAGCTTTTAAAGGTGGAAAATGCATTTTTCAAACCACAGCTGATTTCATTTAGCTTTTGTTCTGAAAGAGCTGGTTAAGCAGCTACAACAGAATGTAACTTTCTAAGGTTAGTCTGGGTTTAAAAATAAATAGATAAAAATAGCTATGTCGTTTACCTAGAGGCTGGATTCTATAAGTATAAAAATTTCAAGTGTCAGACAAACAGGAGATAATATTTACTTCTGCACTAATTGCACAAAATACAAAACTAGAAACATTCTTAATGAAAAATTGGAATGTCAGATTTTAGAACTTTATTGATAAAAGTGAGAAAATTCTTTTTTTTTATTTTCGAAAAGGACAAGCTTCTTGACATGTTCCATGCCAGTACTGACAGTTGGCCTGGAGCTGCGTGTGGTGAATTTTGGAAGTTGTTGCAGATGAGTTTCCCACACCCATGTAAATTTTTTTACCTCATTGAAAACAGTAAAATCTTCATTCACACAGATGTCCACAAGATGCAGCAACTGAGAATAGGTTTTCTCTGCTCTGTAGGGTTCTCCTACTTTTTTACTACTTCATCCTTCTTAAAACACTTATTTGCAAATCTCTTTCAGTTATTTATTACTATTTACATATATCTATATGTTCTGCACTGTTTTTATGTAAATTGGATTAGAGATGCTTAATATCTGAATCCTTACTTAGTTCTTTTATCTCTGTATGTTTAAGCATATTGTAAAGTATTTCATCATGAATTTGTCTCAAATGTCAATTTAGGAAAGCCTGTTCTACAGGCCATGGGCTAGTAGTAGGTTAGGAGTTGTTTCTCAGTTATTTTGCATTAAGTGTATGTAATTCTAGTAGTACTTGGAAGGAGGAGGGGGAGGAAGTGGAAGTGTTGTGTCCATTGATGAGAGTTTGGAAGCGGTTCAGAATTCAGGTGTCTCCATCACTAAGCGGAAGGTGGAGGAATTTCTGCATCTTATGTTTACTATTCCTAGCCAGAAACTTAAGGATGCATGTTGTTTTACTAGGGGAGGCCTTTAAGCCCAGTGCAGACTTTAATTCAGGTTTCAGTAGATGTTTTCGTTTATGTCATTTTAGATGTTTATGAATTATTTTTTTTTAATACCACTGTGGGCTGATTCTGTTTCTTCCACATCATTTACCATCTTGAAATGCCTCTGCACCCCTAATAGTACACACAGGAGCTTGAGCACTTGTGTTTTATTACACCTATGCCAAATTTGTAAAGAGTTGCAGGCGATAGAAAAAATTTTTTCGTTTTTTTTTATACAGAGAAAAGTATTTGTATAAAGAAAACCCAGGATGAGAATGTGAAGGAATAATTGTTTCCCTGTCTCCCAGAAGCAAAGCAGAAAACATGAGCAGCTGAAAGAGACAGATGCATGTGCTGCTTTCACATTACCTGAAAACTGAGCGTATAGCATAAACTCTTACAATAGGACACAATGTCCTACTTCTGTGTGGTGCTCCTGCATTCAATTAAAGCTTTGTCATTGTTCATTTCAGTGGTCCCAGATCTTGACAGATAGAGCAGACATTGGCAAACTACAGCTTATTAGTTGCTTATGGATCCTGCAAGTCATCCTTGTGTTCTGGCGGTTTTGCAACTCCATTTAATTTTCTCCTTGAAGTTATCAGTGACATTAGAAATGGAGCTTGGCAGATACTCCATGTGGGTGGTTCTTACTGCACTTGTTTTGTTCAGTCACTGCTCATAATTCTGTTTATTTAAGAGCTCTGCTGCTCTCATCCATTACAGTACCTCAGTGCCTTATTTTCCATCTTTCCTGTCTGTATGGCTTAGCAGTTTTCCATTCCTTTTATCAGGCTGTGCAGATTGTCAGGCTGCTACCACCAGTGTTGTGGCCACTGTTTGTCTGGCAGCAGAGACCTGTGGTGGCATGAATGACCTCATGGAGATGTCAGCTGAATCCTAAAGAAGGAACTACTGATGTTAAATATTGTGACACTTCCCTGTTCTTTGTCAGTGTGGGGTGCTTCTGCTGCACTGCCAGCTTAAGGACTGACAGGACAAAAGAGGATTTAACAGAAAAGTGTTCTCTTCAAGTATAAACATGTTAATATAATGAAGCCACCAGAAAAGCTGCATGAAAGTAATCAAATGAAAAACTTGTATTTAGGCATATAACATGAAATATGAAATATCTTTCTGTACATAAAAGTATATGGACCTTTTTCAAAGGTGTGTTCTAATGAATTTCCTTCATAAAATAATTTTAAGATCTAAGGTAAATATACTTTAATATACTTTCCAGAAATAAGGCACATTCTCAGAATAAATGTCTATGCTCAGAAAATGACCCCAGAGCCAAGAGACAGCAGCACTGGCTGTAAGAACCTAGAGCTGAGGGCTGGTATTTGCTGCTGGGAGTGAGTTCTGCCTGAGCCCCTCACCAGGGATCCCCTCTCTTGGCACAGGATGCTCAGGTCTGCTGAGTCACTTGTTGGTGCAGCAGCAAACACAGGCAAAGGTAGGATGGGTACAAGTGACAGGAATAACATTTCACAAAGGAAAGAGATCTCTGTATCTTGATGATTCTTTCAGGAAAAAGAGTTCTACTGTAAACCACACTTTTAATTCAGGACCACTTTTTTACTTAACTTTGTAAAAGTATGCTAAATAGTATAATTGCCTGGAAATTTAATATTTTGTTGCTGGAATAAGTGCAGGTAGGGGACAGGAGAGATGAAAAACTAAAATGTTTAAAGAGAAAGATGCTAAATTCTTTTGCTTCACAGAATAAACAGAGCCAAGTATAAAATATTTTCTGTTTCGTGCATTATGAGCTGTACACACACATACAAATGGGCATGTTTAAGAACAGTAAGCATAAGGAAACTGAAGTTGAGAAGTCTTTTCCTTTTATGATTTCTGAGACACGCATACATGTCTCTTGCTAATAAAATTGCAACTAGTGATAAGTTGTGTGTAATGTAGTTTGAAATTTGCAACTCAAGTTATCAATACCAACAGTGAATAGGGGATTTGAAAGGTTTAAGTCCTCGTTTCAAGTGGATCAGCACGTCTTTTTACTTAGATAATTTAAGTCACATCTTTTAATAGGTTTGTATTAGTAGTTATGAGGAAGACAGTTAAAAAGAAGATGAGTTAATTCTTTTCTAATTGCTCACGCTTTGAAGTTTAAGTAAGAGAATCAATTTCTTGTGAATATTAGAGTTCTGAATAAATTATTGGAGCAAGAGGATGTGCTTTTATTTTCCTATCTGTTTCTGGGCATTCACATCCTGGTCTCAGTCTTCTTCCTTCCTACTTAGTAGCCTTTACTGTTTTGTCCAGCATTCAACACCACTGGTGAAGTTTGTTTTGTAAAAAAACCCACTATAAAGATAGGAAAGCAACAAAACAGAAAGACTTTCTGTTCAATGCCAGAATTTATTTCAGAATCTCATCTTTCATTCTCTTACATTCTGGAAATAATCCTATTCAATTTTAATAACAACTTATTCCCTTCCAAGCTGGGTCTAATAATCACATAGCCTACTCATCAAGGGGCTGGGATATTCTGTTACACAGATAATCTCCCTCCAACAGCCTTTTAGCAATCCTGCTTGCATTGTGAATCACTCCAGTATCAGTTCCTCAGAGCTTCCCAGAACAGCAGTGTGGGTTTGATGTCTCAGACAACACTGTGTCACTCTATTTTTGTGAGATGACCTTGGAAATCTTTTAGACGATCTGTCTTATCTGCAGTTTTCGTTTTTGCGTGTGCAGTTGTATGGCGTGTTAATTTCTGGGGACTGATTTTCTGCTTTGCTGCTTGTATTGCTGTTCCTTTCTGTTTCATGCAGTGACGTACTTTCACTAAATTAAGCCCTTTTTTTTCAGCCTTTCTCACTTGTTGCTCCTTCCCAGGGGGATTAGAAGTAGACGTAGAAAGTCATGAGACCTAAACTGTCCATTCTAGTTCCAGTGGTGATCTTGCACCATTATCTTAGTGTGACCACCAAGGGGCACTGGTCATGTAAATCGATACAAATACTCACAACTCTCATGCACTTACAATACAAGTAGCCTTTACACTGAGTGATCTCCAAGGAGAGGGCAAGGACTGACTCAATATTTTGGAAATTATTGTGAAAAATCCAGTGGACAAGTTAAAATGATAAGTAATTTTGTACCATTTGAAATGGTGGTGGAGGTCCTCACTGTGGAGGACTTGCACTCTCTGCTTAACTCAACTGTTACAAAATTTCTGCCTACTGTATTGGAATCCAAGGAAAACTTACTTTAAGGAAAGAAACTTCCAGCTCTAACTGGTTACTGTAGAAGGCTTAGTGGTAGATTGATCCTAGGGAGAGATTTCTACACCTGAATGTGGGAGCTCAGTGGGACAGATAATCTGGAGCGATTAAACTTTTTAGAACAGGTGAAAGGTTGGCAGACAGGTATATATTTATCCTGCCAGTAAAAAGTGCTGCAAGCTGTCACTGTTCTGTAGCTAGTTCGTAAACAAATTCTTTAGATTAGAGCGTGTATTGCACAACAGTATGTCCAAGAGAAACCTTTGGTTTACAGTCTTACAGTAATGTGCACTTCTTAAAACTCAGGAAAGAAAGCCCAGCAATTGCATTCCTATAGAAGAGAATCTCTTAACAATCTTTTTAAAAAACAATAATAATAAAATAGGCAGGCAGAGAGGCAGAACACACGCTTATTTAGGAAACATACATACAAATTCATTAAGAAATGCTCCTGGCTTCACTGCCTTCCTCTAAGAGGCAACAAGAATTGGAGGGGAGGGAAAAAAGTCAACTAAAATGTAAAATGCAGAAAAGAAGAAGTAAACAGAGAGCTCAAGCTGTAGGTTTAAGTTTGGGTGTTTGTTTTTTTCACTGTTTCTGTTTGCCTCCATGTAAACCCCGGTAGAGTTACATCTCCTTTGCTACTTTGTCTCTACTTGTTGCTTATGAATGAGTGAGTCCCAAACCCGCTACATTGAAACTTCTTGTTTAACTGGGATAGTCACAGCTCCCCAAACATCAGCCGTGTGACAAGTGTTCCGTTCGTTTTTAGAGGAAACATTTCATTTTATTTCTTTTAATTTTTTTTTTCAGGCGTATGGCTCTGGTTGTGACATTGTTATTCTGGCAAATGACTTTGAATGTGTGCAAATTATTCCCGGTGCTAAACATGGAAACATCCAGGTCAGTTGTGTGGAGTGCTCCCAGCGACAAGGAAGGGTAAGGATTTTACTAAATCTGTATAGAATTTTTAAAATTTGAATACTCTAAAATAATTAAATGGCAACATAATACTTTATGGAATGAAAAAGTTAATTTTGCTACCAAGATTGTGATTTACTCATCTAGGACTTTCTGAGTAACACCTCTTGTGTTAGTCTTATGTCACTCTGATAATCCTTTCAATTTTTTATTAATTTGGGGGAAGGAAGAGGGTAGAGGAATCAGGAGACATCTTGTACCAATGGTTTTTATTCCTTTCTGGGACCTGCAATAAGAGGTGTCACAAAATGTGTACAGCTGCATTAGTTACAGCACAGCACCAGGACTGGAATGGTTCCAGCTCCAGAGATGGGCCCTACAAGATCACCACAAAGCCCTGGGTGCTTCTGCATTCAGGGCTCTGAGCTCACAGTCTGTTCTTTACTTTGGGACTGGCTGTGTTGTTGCAACCTTCTCTCCCCCTCCCCCTACAGAAGAAATGAGATTTCATAATAAATGTCATGAAACTTGTGCATAGTTTCTGTATTGGGGAAGCCAGATCCTGAACAGGAAGGACTTAAACAGTTTTTCTTTTAAAAATCTTTTAAAGAAAAAGAGGAATTTTAAAGATAGTCAAAAGTACTTACAAGCATATGAGTATTAGGAATAGACCCAGATAAATACCTAATAAAAAGTATTTTGTGTTTAGGGGTTTCTGTGAAATAAGTGGCTGAAAGAAACTGAGGGATTCGATGGCATATGTACTTCAGTTTTTCTATTTACCATTTATCTCTTCTTGAAATGTATTTGAATGTTAAATATAAAATTGCATTTCTTCCTGCTTCTTGTAAGTATTATTCAGTGATTTAGTGATACAAAATGGAATCTAGAGACACAGACACTAATAATTAATTAGTTAGCTGTGAAGTACACAGAACATGAGCAGAAGCAGTGGAGGCATCAGCTTTCCCTTATGCATTAAGAGTAGCTGCCCTAGAAGGATGTACTACATCTGACTGACAGTGTTTGTGCCATTGAATGAGATGTCTGCCCTCCTTAGAGTTAAAATCTGAAAGGTGGGCTTCTTCAGGAGCATGTTTTTCTCAAATGACTTAAGAAAATATTCCCATAACACAGTTAATTACATTTGTATTAATTTCATTTTTCAAGAACACTGGCACATAGAGGAGGTACTGGAAATTCTTTAGCTGGTTTGGAATACTAAGGAGCACTTACTCCACTGACCTCCTAGCCTTACATTTTGAGTCTTCAACTGTTATTTTCTTTCCCCAGATTGCAGCATCATATGGAAACGCTGTTTGCATTTTTGAACCACTTGGTATAAATTCTCATAAAAGAAATTGTGTAAGTATGTATTTCATAATTGTAATTCCGTTTAGGCTCCCAGAAGAGGCAGAAGTCTGTCTGCCAGTTATTTTTATTATATTATGTCAGCACACAAAAGACTAATGGATGAACCGTTTCCACCATTCATAATAAAACTGGATGGGTAGACTCTACCACTGCATGAATTGAACTGTGGACTGCACTTCTCCTAAGTTCCCAACATCTTGTTCTTGAATCTCATACCAGAATGACATGGTGATGAGTTGGTATTTCTTATCTGAAGAGGTTGCCAGAGATTCAGTACAGAAATACAACACAGACTTTAGTGCACCCAGACTTGCTTAAACAGCACAGCCATGGCCGAGCACTCGAGCTTTAAGGATGTTCTCAGCCAGGTTTCACAATCTTTGTGGCATCTGTACTTCCATCCCTTATGTTCCTGTGGCACAGTAGTACCAGATAATCTACAGATATATCTGTGTGTGGGACAGGGCCAGGTCTGGTTTGCAGGGCACCCTGGGATGCATTTACATTTTACAAAACAATCTAAAAGCGTATTGAAACTAGATTTAGTAACCTACCACTGCATACTTTTTCAACAGGTCTAATAGCAATTTCATATAGAAGGAAATAGCAATACCTTTCTGTTTGGTTGTTGATGTGAGAATTAATCCTTTACTGTTTCTATCCTACAGCAACTGAAGTGTCAATGGCTAAAAACTGGGCAATTCTTCCTCAGTTCTATGACTTACAACCTGGCCTGGGATCCTCAAGGTAATGCATCATTTGTGAAGTATTTGTTCAACATTTGTAGTTAGAATGACTTGAACACAAAATATTTTTATTGTAATAAAGTGAGAGCTTGAATATGGAAATTTTGAATTACCTCTTTTCAGGCAGTGTTGCATTAAATGTGGGGCTACAGTTAACATTTGTTAAGATGCTGTGCTACGTGTTTGAGTCGCTCATGTAAGGTCTTAGTTTGGGAATCACAGTTGTTAACTGACTTAATTATCACTAGTAATCATTTAAATAGAACTTCAGCGCAATTAAGGTCAGCAATGTACCTAGACATGGATCTTTATAAGATGACCCTGTCATATTTAAAATGGACTTGTCATATTTAAAATGGACTAAAGTTTAGCTTTCAACCTGTTCTAAATAATTCACAACAAAATATGACAAGAGGCTTAATCTTTCAGCATTCCTTCATCCTCTTGGTTCCATAGCTTTGTTATCTCTCCCTTCCAGGTAACAGGTTACTGACAGCAACAGACTTCCTGCAGTTGTGGGCCCCTCCGTCCGATGACATTCTAGAGGAAGATGAAGATGAGGATGCCAATCAGATCAAGGATGATAAAGTTCTGCCAGTTCTAAATGACTGGAAATGCATCTGGCAGTGCAAGTGAGATCATTTTTGTTTTAAGATAAATCGCTACCTCACCTGTATTTTAAAATGTGCTTTTAAATACCATAAAATTCAAAACAATGTGAGTTATTCCAAGTAAAAAATCCTCACTCCTGTTCGATCTAACCTAGGCTTGCTGTACTTAAACCAATTTTTTTATTTTTCATAAAAGTGTGAAAATACTATTCTGTTTCATTGTAGCAAATATTTTTATGCTTCTGCTATTCATAAAGTATGCTTAAAGCAACAACTATAAAATACTTAACCTAATTCTTACTTAATATAATATTTAATTTAAATAATGAGTGATAACACTGAATCAACTCAATACCTGTGGAATAATATTTTAGAATAAATAGACCTTACTTAACTCGCTCTTGTATTCTGTAGGACTGCAACATCAGTACATTTGATGTCATGGTCTCCTGATGGTGAATATTTTGCAACAGCTGGGAAGGTAAGGACAAAAAACAATAATTGAGTTTTTGCAGTATGTTTCATTTGTTTGACAAAAGTAATCTGAATAGTCCTGGACCATACATTCTACTGTAGTCTTAGCAAAGGTAAATTATAATCTTGTGTAATGCTGTATTTTTGTGTAATTCCATTAATTTCAGCAACAGGAAATTGGATTTAGCGACATACTCTTACTAGATACTTGAATGAGAGTGATACAGACTTGTGTGGTTTTGTGTGTATATATATATTTGACTATTTTTTTAGATGAAGTATACTTAGATGAATTTTCATATATTCATAAACAATATTTTCTGATTCTGCTCAAAGTAATGAGATCATTATGATAGAACACATACACATTTAAACTGATATAATATGCACATGTCTGGATAAATTAGAGAAGGTTTTTATTTAGTGAATTCTGGGTTCAATTACCAGTTCTATTGCAGACTGCAATACGTTTTGTCTAACCACTCTTCAAGCTAAATTTTCAATTAATAATTCTCTTTAATGTCGCCATCTGATTTGAATGATTCCCTTTGGTTTACAAATCTCAGTAGGTAAACATCTTTTGCTTGCACTTAGTTAAACAGTGAAATGAATTTTAGTCCTGGGCCAAGTTGTCATGAACAGTACCGGAACAACAGTTTCCTTATTGCTTGGGATTTTCTTTTAGTTACATTTTCAGTTACAGCTACCTAACCCCCTGGTTTTTTATTGCTTCACCTAGGATGACTGCCTCTTAAAGGTTTGGTATCCTATGACGGGTTGGAAGTCATCTCTTCTGCCCCAAGAGAATGAAGAAAAGAAGAAAAGCTCAGAGGATGTGCAGTTTTCCTTTGTTTATTTGGCGCATCCCCGAGCAGTGACAGGATTTTCCTGGCGGAACATCAGCAAGTACATGCCAAGGTTCGAAAGTTGCCTTTTTAAAAAAGCAAGCAAGCCTTTGATCAAGTGGGTTTTTTAACACTCTGCTGTTGTTTTGCCATCAAGAACATGAGATTTCTCTTCTTATACTTTCAAGAAACAAAGCGTACCAACACCTTCCCATAAACTTCTGTATCACCGAGTTTAATAACAATAGTCAGGTTAACCTTCAGTTAGTGGAGAAGCAGAAATTTAGATGAAACAATAACTACTAAATATTTGTACACTCCCCTGATTTCTGCTGTGTCTGTAGTGAGTTACCCAGGCAGTAACTTTGCTGTGTCTGCCCTCAGGGGGCTGGTCTGTAACGTGTTACTCACGTCATGCCTCGATGGCATCTGCCGGCTGTGGGCAGAGACGCTGCTACCCGAAGACACTCTGCTGGGGGAGCAGATCTGTGAAACCACCACTTCCAGCATCAGCAGCACCATCTCACAGTCTGGAAAGCAAAAGGACACAATACAGCATGCACTAGAGGTACAATACTTAATTTGTCAAACTTTTTATTTCACGATTCTTAAAACTTTAAGGATATAAAGCTCTAAGAACGTTTGTTATGTGGTCCCTATATGAATTACAGAACAGTCTGAATTATTTCATCATTATTTCATAATTTTGAAGTCTGTTACTAAACACTGAAAAAGTCAGAGACTGCGACTCTGCATCCAAGCACCATGTTTTTAAAACTCAGAGTGCTTTTTCTATAGTTAACTGACAGTGATGGGAAGAGACAATGTTTAATGTGAAATAGTAATGATGGTTTCATTCTGACTGGGTCTGAAAGTCTGCAGTTATAAAGAGAATGAAAAGAGTAGATAAACTCTTTTAATTTTTAGTTACTTCATTTGATAATTTTGTTTCAGTGACAGTCTTATAGTGTTAAAGTTTACAGTAAGAGAAAACCGATCTGTAGAAGCGGCTGCTCCTGGTTGACCTTAACAAGCACCTTTTTCCTGTGAGAAGGTGCATGCCAAAGATCATCTGCAGCCATAAATACCTACGTGAGACTGTTTCAGCTAAGGCTGTGTGGGATGTGTGAGAGTGTCTGAGATAAAAGAGCAAGAAACATCTGCTCTGCCATTTAGCTGTGTGATTGGTTAGTCTCCTAATCACTGGCTGCGTAGTTGATCCTAGAACTTGTACACAGAAGAAACACATAAATCCTCAAGTGTGTTTGATAAAGGTGATCCTGCTAGATGACAAAGTGGTGGTCCATTATCCTCAATCTCCATGCTATCAATATAAAACCAAGGAAAGATAAGAAAACAAAAAACCACCCCACCACTCATTTCTAGACTATTACAATCAGACCAGATTTTTCTTATGGTGGTGATGGCCATGACGTTTCTTAAATGTCATGGCCATCAACAAATAGGGAGCTTGGGACCAATTACACTTTGGGCTGTTAAATCAGTTGTGCTCTCTACATGCTCTTGGAAATTTTCAGTCATACAAAAATAATTCATTATAAAATTATACCGCAGAAGTTGCTGCTTTTAGATTGTTGCAATCTTGTTCTTGAATGTTGTGGAAAATGCTGTGGATTTTTGTGGTGTTGTTGAGTAGACACTAAAGGAACTTTTAGAAAACTGTTAGAAGAGTTTTCTTTTGGGCAGATCTGATGTACATAAGAGTTACTAATCTGTGTTGAAATCTATTTAAAATAATCCTTTTGAAATTAGTCTTCATTTCTTTGGTAGATAAAAGCTATAGGCTTTATATAAGCATGATTTTTTACCTTACAGTGATTTTAGTATTTACTAATTTATTTTTTGTAACTACAACAGACAATTCATCATTTGAAAAACATGAGAAAAGGACAGAGGAGATCTTCAGTTCTGGTTACCCACACAGATGTGCTGCCAGATCAGCAGGGTACTCATGAGGTTCAGCGTCACATTTCCCATCAAGCAAATGCACTTGGTCACTTCCACATAGCAGCAAGCATCAACCCTAATACAGGTGAAATACAACCATTTATTAGACTGCAGTAATGTATTTGCACAACATGAAAAGAGTAAAGGGGGCTGAGATGCACATTCTTTGCTTTGCCTAATTGAATAGAGGAAACTTGTAGGAAGTCTGTTACTTGGCATAGAGTTTTTTAAGACAAATGAAGCTGAATTTATTCTGAATGCTTTCAGCACCTTTATGAGCAAATTAAATTCATCTTTGCAGATCAGCAGGCAAAAGAAGCATAAATTTCCAGTTTGCTTGGTGTTTGATTCTTGGGTTTGGGGGGCCACGGTATGTGATGAATAGAGTAATTGCATCCTACAGAATGTGTAGTGATTGAAAAAATAGCTGGACCAGAGTTTTTTTGGTGGTAAACCAGCTGCATTTTATAGAACAATGCAGAATATTTTAAAAGGATAAGATTAAAGAGCAGTTACTTTAAGTAAATCTGTACATGAAGTCAATGCTGCAATATGACACGGAGCAGTTAGAACCATTGAGTTTCATTTACCATTCACATAAGAGTAAATTTTCATGTAAATTCATTGACCTTAAAATATCCTTGCTGTTTTTATTATAATTGGATGTAAAAACTGGATCTGCATCTTACCTTTTCTAATCTTAATTTGCAGGCACAAATTATATTATACCTCAAATAAGTGAAAGGTGTGTGTACATACATATATGAATAAAAAGATGAGTGGTTAATATATAGGTTAATATATAGCTTTATATATTTTTATGAAGTTCAATATATAGCTTTTTTATTTGTTTAAAAATGTCCACAGATATTCCATCGGTGTTGGCTGGAACAGCTTTTAATATAGATGAAGGAAGTGGAGGCTTCGTTGTCCACTGGCTGAATAATAAAGAATTTCATTTTACATCCTCCATTGAAGTATTCATGCAGCATCTAAGAAAAATTTCTGAACAACAACTAGAACAAGATTTTGATGTTGAAGCTGAAGAGGAAGAAGAAACAGAAGAAAAGGAGAAAGGCTTACATATGAAGTTAGATCATGGTTAGTAATCTCGTTAGTTCTGATCAGACAGTACTACCAGCAGATTGAAAAATACCATCTTTTGAAAGGAAACTGATAGGGAGATCTTTGCAATGGATAAAATGCACGTTGCTTTTCTGTTACAGATTTGTCTATAGACAGAGAATCAGAGACAGGGACTGGCACAGGCTCTTCAGAACATGAAGATGGAGAAAGAGAGGGAAGCCCCAAAACATCTCTGCTAGCGGGCCCACGCCTGCCTCTTCCGACAGTTTTGTTAGACAGGAAAATTGACTTGCTCCTGACTGAATGGAACAGGAATCCAGATATGCTTTTCACTATCCATCCTGTTGATGGTACCTTTCTGGTGTGGCATGTGAAGTATTTAGATGAATACACTCCAGGCATCTTCCGACAAGTTCAGGTATGGTGTACTTGAAATGGTTTTATTATTCTTGGTATTAACAAACAGTGTGTCCTCTGCTGTAGAGCTGAACATCAGTAGGAATTTCATTTTAAGTACTTCCTGTAAAATTCATGTATTCTAATTTTTTTTTTTTTTTTTTTTTTTTAGGTTTCATTTTCTTCTAGGATTCCTGTTGCATTTCCATCTGGAGATGCTAGTTCCCTTAGCAAAAATATTATGATGTATGCCTGCCCTGTCTTTGTAAAAGACAACAGCAGTGTTGCACAGCAGAAGATGATGGACTTTCCAGATAAAACTCTAGCAAACAGAGGACCAAGCTTTGCCCAGGACAGTGAAAACGTGAATATAATTTCTCCTGTGGTAATGATGATTTCCAAACATATAGATGGCTCTCTCAATCAGTGGGCAGTTACTTTTGCTGATAAATCAGCTTTCACTACTGTGCTAACTGTATCCCATAAGTTTAGGTACTGTGGGCACCGCTTTCACCTCAATGATCTGGCCTGCCATTCTGTTTTACCTCTGCTGCTGACATCCTCCCACCACAATGCTCTGCTAACTCCAGAGTCAGACCCTTCCTGGGACTCCGACAGGATGAGCAGGGTGATGGATCCTATGAAACAAAAGAAAGGTTCTTCCAAGCAGCAACTTAAGAACGCAGCGACCCGTACATTCCATGACCCAAATGCAATCTACAGCGAGCTGATTCTGTGGCGAGTAGACCCCATAGGACCTTTATCCTACACGGGAGGAGTGTCTGAGTTGGCTCGAATTAACTCTCTCCACACCTCTGCTTTCTCTAATGTAGCCTGGCTTCCAACACTAATTCCCAGCTATTGCCTTGGTGAGTATAGCTGGCATGTTTCCATACGGACTTAACACTGTGAGTTGTAGAACTAATCTGTTAAAATTAATTACTGTTTTATGTGGAGTATATTTACATTAGCTTTTCAAAGATTTCCTTATATTATGCAAATCAAGCATTTTTACTTCATTTGTGGCTAAGCTAGTGCAGAACACTTGCTGTGGTCTGAGTGTGTCTGCAGTCCCTGTGGATGAGGTGGCACTCAGGCACTGCTTTGTGTGAGCATGCACTCCTTGCTCCCTCAGAGAAGATGATGATGCCTTTCCCCAGTGCTTCAGGCAGTTTCCCTGAGTGCTCTCTGCATTGATGTGCTATTGCAAATGCAGGTGTGCTGATGGCCTAGGGGTGCTGGCCACAAGCAGCTGCAGGGGCAGTGGGCTGAACAGAACTAGCATTTGGACCACTTGAACATGGGAATTATTGGGGAAGATTTCCAGCAAAAATCAGCATTAACAAATTCCTTTAACATGCTGGCTAAGAACTGCTTGGGAGATCAAGAAACAATGCTGAAATTCTTCAGACCACCAGAGGCTTACAAAAGCCCAGTTGGAACTCAGAATATTTATAAATAAATAGACTACATTAACTTTCCAGAACTGCAAACAACACTTTTTCAGAGGTCAGACGGTACAACATCTGATGTGTGGCGGATGCCCTTGGCCAATTCTTGAGGTTTTGTTTTCAATTTTAGGGCTTTTCATTGCAGTTAAGAAAACTACTTCTACGATAGTTACTCTCTCCAGCCACACAGATACTTATTTTTTAATTATCACAAAGATGCTGCAATAGTAGCTGTCATCTTTGTATACAGTACTAAGTGCCATTTGTGCTGTGGGCGTAACATTAAATTTTATACAAATGCCAGGTTATAAATACTTAGTGTCTTTGATTTAAAGTAAAACAAATCCATTTTCTCTGTTTACGTAGTTACATTCTGGGCTGTCTGTATCCCAACAAAGTGTTCTAAACACAAATAATGAGCTGCATTCTTGTGGCTTAGAGGAAAATGTATATCAGAATAGAAAAGTCTTGTGTCAAGCCTGCTGTATATACTGTTGAGAAGCAAAAAAAGACACTGTTATGATTTTTCATATTTTATTCAGAACAAATCTGTTCCTCCCTCCACTTTTATGTCTGCACTTTTAACTGCAGAGCAGAAGGGAATATTCATAGAGGTTAATTTTATGCAGAGAGCCTAGAGACAGTAAACAAGGAAGAAAGCTGTGGCTGAACAGTTTCCCCTTAGACTCCTGCTCTGAATTGTCTCTGACAACCTCAGAAATCTGGAGTTGGCTCTTCCATGGAATGGCCCAGAGGTGAGAGTGAATCAGACATCAGCAGAGTACGGAATGGCAGCGTTCCCTTAGGAGTACTGCAGGCTGGGGATGGCATGTGTGAATAGTGTTTGAATTCAGCTTAGATCATGGAACTTTTTTGAGGAGTTTTGGTTACATTCATGAACAGAAAGGGAATTGTTTCAAAGTTCAAATTATGGTGTATTAATGCACACATTTGCTTAGGATTTTGCTCCAATGCTTTATGAAAATTGTGTTTGAAGCATGTTCATATACTGAGGATTGTACCAGACTACCTGATGCCATTGACTGCCATTTTTTTCTCCATGAATTTTTTGTGTCTTCTATTAGGTACCTATTGCAACTCTGCTAGTGCTTGCTTTGTTGCATCAGATGGCAAAAACCTGAGGCTCTATCAAGCTGTTGTAGATGCACGAAAACTTCTGGATGAATTATCCGACCCTGAATCATCTGTAAGTTTTATGTAGCAGTGGTTTGGTTTGAAACTACTATAATAAAACTAACATAGCTCACCTTTTCCTACTTCCAGTGGTTTGTCTTCCTTTAGTTCTGTGGGATTTTTGTGCCATTCTATGTATAGGATCTTATGCATTAGATCATGCATAATTGCATGTTTTGCAGCTGTCTGTAAGCATTAGCAGAAAAAATGCAGCTATTATTACTAAAAGTGTCTGCATTGAACCAAAATTTCCCATACAAGTTTCCCTAACCTGTGGCATGTGGGAAAAGGAAAAATAGGATTTCTTAGTTTGTCCTCTCAGAAGAGGGGAGTCAAGAGCAAGAGGAAAGGTGAAAACAGAAGAGCAAATCTGAGGTGTATCCACCTAAGTTACATCTATGTATGAGGAAGGGCAGAGATGGGATATGAGGGAATCAGCTAAGGGACATATTAGCTTTTTTTTTCCCCAATAACCATTTTTTCATTCTTCTTATCTTTCATTTCTCTGATAAGAAAAGTAAAGCCTGACTTTGTACTGTTATTGCATAAAGAAACACATCTTCCCTTTTTTTCCCATTCTTCTGTTATTTTATAAACCATCCTGCAGGACAGGGTCTGTCAGTTTTCAGATCAGTCTGAGGAATCTGTTCTAGGAGCAATGACTGTGAACATTCCAGTGAAAATCAATAGAGCTTTCAGCTTATATATAAGCTGTACTGATTTTTTTTTTTTCCTACACGTTGTGACAAAACCTGAAGCTTGAAAAAGAAATGAAACAGTATATTGTTTCTCATTGCACAGATACGTTATGTGGTGTTATGCAAGGATAAATCTTTAAATTAGCCATGCTTAGATTCCATAAAAACTGGTGTATCATCCCCATGAAGAGCTGCCGAGTCACAGCAGTGCACATGGTTTGATAAACACATTATTCATGAGTGCCAAAGTGACAACTGCAACGACTCTGTGACAGTTTGTGCCAGCAAGAAAAATTGAAGCATCAGTTTATCATAAGCAACTGCAATTTTCTTCTGTCCAAAGGAAAAATATACTAATTCTACTCGTTTTTCTCTGTTTCAGAAACTCATTGGGGAGGTGTTTAATATTGTGAGCCAACAATCTACTGCCCGACCAGGATGTATCATTGAGCTCGATGCAATCACTAACAAAGTAAATAAATGGTTAACTGTTTAAGGGTGTCACATAAAGAAAGGTGTTTAATAACTGTTAATTAGCCTAATTGTTGAAAAGAGGTAAAAGGGATGACATTTCTCTATGGTGACAATGACTGCCTTGAATTTTTGTGAATATTGAGATACCTTGAGCATTTCACTAGGCCAACTTTCTGTTAGCTGCTAAGAGCTCAAAGCTCATTTTTAGAGTAGAGCTATATTTTCTAAGCATGACTCTTGATGGAAACAGAACTTTACTAAAGAATGGTTTCCAAGGTATCGTAATTGGAAGAAAAAAAAATTACAATCCCTTCAAACCCAACCAAACAAAAATAACATTAAAAGCCCAAACCTAGCAAGTAGATCTAACTAGTAAGAATGATAGCCAAAATGTAACAATGGTAGCCAGGTATGACTTGAAGGTTTTTGTGCCTGTACTGTAAAAAACATTTATATCTGTTAATTAACACAGATATACATTTCAGTCAATGAGCAGGTAGGATAATTAAACCTTGTTCTTACTCAGTTATTTTCTTCATACATGTTCCAGTGCTGTTTTCTGTTAGCAGCCTGTGAAAATAGTGAGTTTTACCATTGTTAATTAGAAAACAGTGAGGGTTTGACATGTATAAATGTGTATTTCTCTATTGTCAATAAATTCCTGTGTCTTTTAAGTATCAATAGCATAGAATCTTCAAATTTAAGTTCAGATTTACAAAACATTTTCCTAGAATTTTTATAAATGAGTGCAGGGAATAGTGTCTTTCCTTGCTTCTCTGGGGAAAAGGTGTTTTGCAGCATGATAACTTTGCCATCACTGTTGTTTGGGGGACATATTTTTCCTTACCAGCAGTGAAGGATTTCACCATGAGCAACCTTCTCTGTAGCAAGGTAGAGTTACTGCAAAGAAATATGTTGCTGTCAGAAAAGACAGATGTTAAGATACCTGAGAGAAGGAAAATCTGTGATTTGTTCCCTTTTTTAGATTTCCCAAGCAATTAAATGCAGACATGTCTTCCCACTGAAGAGGGATAAAAGTCTGAGAGTTTTTGCCACTGTCATTTATTCAACACCAAAGAAATAAAAATGAATCAGATACTAATTCATCTGCCAATAGCTGCAGCAAAAGTGTTATTACAGAATTTGTCTGTCCTGGTAGGCCTCAGTGAAATTACTGCAATATACAAATGATGAGTTCTAGAACATGCTGTTCTTAATGTGAAAGGAAAATATTGGGGTTTTCTGATGATAATTTTAAACTTAAGAAAAGCAAGTGTTCCTCGTTGGTAGCTAGACTGCACAGAGGAAATAATTGCATTAGTAGCAAATTTTGCTATTCTGTTCTGGAAGCATAACGACTGCTCAATGTTTCAGTGTGGCTCAAACACACAATTGCTTCATGTCTTCCAAGAAGACTTCATTTTGGGATACAAACCACATAAGGAAGATGTGGAAGGGAAGGAAACTGAGATATTTTTCCAGCCATCACAAGGTATAGCATAAACTATAACTAATATGAATTAAATAGGTACCACGAAATGTTCTTGAGGAATACTAAAATCTATCTGGCATGTGGTAATTTACTTTCAAATGAGAATCTGTGGAATTCAGTGAAATGGCTGTTATCTATTGCTCAGATGAATTGTTGCTAAATGGTGTTAAACAAAGGCATTCTGATTGCTTAGAGTGAAACAAATGACAAAGTGCATTTTTTGAAGTGCTTATGTTATATATCTCAGTGTGAACAGAATGGAAGCACATTTTCTGCATCAATAGGTGCTTCCAGGTGATGATGTCACTACATCTGGCTTTCAAGTTAATACAGTGGAAAGTCACTGGGGAATTTGGTAGTAGACTTAAAATTTCAAAAGAAAAAGGAAGAAAGCAGGCAGTTAGAAGAGTCTTTATAATCTGGCAAAATAGTTCAAGCTGAATGGGAAGGCAAATATCTAATAAATTAGATTTGCCATTAATACTCAGGTTTTCTGTAAGTCAGTCTATTTTGTAATCCTTCTGTTGTCATGAGCAAACAAAATGTCCATTAAAGCATGCTGCTAATAGTACTGTTTCAATATTTTGTTTTAAAATCTAACAGTTTATTTCAAAGATGAAAATGGGGGTTTTATTGTCGATAGTTTTTAGAGATTCTTTTGTTATGGAAAAATTATTTAGATTGAATATCAATTTCATGACCTATATGAATATATATGCTTATATATATAATATATTTATATTACAGGGTATCGTCCACCACCTTTCTCAGAGAAGTTCTTCCTGGTAGTAATTGAAAAAGACAGTAGTGGCTGTTCTGTTCTTCAAATGTGGCATCTTCACCTGAAATCTGTGCAAGCCTGTTTAGGTGAGTGAGTGATTGCCATTTTCTTAGAGAGAGACATTTCTATCGCATTACTTAAGATAAAACAAATTTTGGTGGTTTATTACAGAGCAAATTGTGTCACCTTGGTCAAGCAGAACCCTAAAAATCAAGAATCTTCAGGATAATATATCAATGTAATAGAAGCAGTAAAATTCCTTACAAACATTGGTTGCATTCTGTACCAATAACAATATAAAAGAGTGTGGATGGAGTGAGTAATGTACTTAAGCAGTGGCCTCTTTATTTCAAACTATCAGTATTCCAGACTGTTATGGATGTCTTAAATTAATAGTCACAGCATGCAATACAACTGACACAGCCTGCACACATCATATAATTACTTTCTGTGCAACCTGAGCTCTTGTAAAAACAAATAAATTTGATTATCAGAAATTCATGCCTTGCCCTTATAAACAATATTTTAACACTGTTGTCAAATTTTTTTATATAGCAAAACCAACTGAAGCATCTTCAGTAGATAATAAGCTCAGTGTACCTGAGCAGAAGACTGTGGATTCTTCTCCAGATGTATCACCTGGCATAAGTCCCATTCCACGCTCTTCATCAATTGCTAACCTTCAGACTGCTAGTAAACTCATTCTGAGCTCCAGGCTTGTGTATAGCCAACCCCTGGATCTTCCTGTTGGTGTAGAAGTAGTAAGAGCAACTCCTTCAGCAGGTAACTTTAACATTTTTTTCTGTACAGTTGGTCCTCTGATTTATCTCCTAGTTTATAGGATTGTATCTCCCCAGCCTATAAGATTCTGCTTTACTGATACAGAAAACACAGGACTGAAAAGGTGCTTTCAATTCATCATGCCCATGTCGTATTACTCTTCCATAAATATATTGACTCCCCGCAGGAAAGCTCTTCCTGAAACTTACTCCTCTAATATTTGGAAATGTAACTTTTGGTCTTAATTTATTAATGAACAGTTTACACCCACTTGCTCATTTGTCAGCATTACTGTGTTTGATATACAGTGTGTTTTTTTACCTGATGCACTTACACCTCCTTCTGATTGTCCTTCTGTCTCTCCTGTTGTTATTTTTTTCCCCTCTTAGATTTCCTTTTGGTAAACCTTATCTTAACTTCCTTAATCTCATCTGATTAAGGCTTTGAATTCCTGTCATTGTTCTAACAGCCCTTCTCTGAATTAGTTCAGTTCCAGTTTATCTTCTTTGAATAGTGACCAGAAATGCAGATGATAGGTAATGTTCAAGCTGCAAGACCGTTACCAGCCCTAATATTATTTGCCCTTATCCAACTCCAAATTTAAAAAATAACACCAGTTTGTAAAGTTCTCCAGCAGTAGATAGACAGTGTTATGTCTGCCTTAATCATATGGGCATTCTACCACCTATGACTAAAAGTAAATGTGTTTGTTCTGACTCCAGGTCACTTGAGCTCCTCATCAATATACCCGGTCTGCCTCGCACCTTATTTGTTAGTAACATCCTGTTCAGACAACAGAGTGAGGTTCTGGAGGTGCACTGTAGAGACAGACCTGAACAGCAAAACTGAGGAGAAGGAGACCTACCACTGGAGAAAATGGCCTCTAATGAACGATGAAGGGGAAGACAACAGCAGTACAGTGAGCATAGTAGGAAGGCCGGTTGCTGTTAGCTGCTCTTACACAGGACGCCTTGCAGTAGCATACAAACAACCCATACAGCACAATGGGTTTGTTTCCAAAGAATTTTCCATGCACGTTTGTATACTTGAATGTGAGTCTACTGGAGGATCAGAGTGGGTTTTGGAACAGACAATCCATCTGGATGATTTAGTTAAGGTTGGAAGTGTACTTGACTCAAGGGTCAGCGTGGATAGTAATTTATTTGTTTACAGTAAGTCAGATGGTTTTTTGAATAAAGACAAGTACCTGGTGCCCAGTATCAAGCACTTGGTGCATTTGGACTGGGTTTCAAAAGAAGATGGCTCACATATACTGACAGTTGGAGTGGGGGCCAACATCTTCATGTACGGAAGGCTTTCGGGGATTGTAACAGACCAAACCAGCAGCAAAGAGGGAGTGGCTGTCATCACCTTGCCTCTGGGAGGGAGCATAAAACAAGGTGTGAAGTCCAAGTGGGTGTTGCTGAGGTCCATCGATTTGGTGTCATCCGTGGATGGCACTCCTTCCCTGCCTGTCTCTCTGTCCTGGGTGAGAGATGGAATTCTGGTGGTGGGAATGGACTGTGAAATGCACGTGTATGCCCAGTGGAAGCACGCAGTCAAGTTTGGAAATGGGGAAAGCGATGTTTTCACTTCTGAAGACTCAACAGCACAAGATCCATTTAAAACAAGCGCAGTAGTGAAGAAGACCAGTGTTATTGATGGGGCAGGTATT
The DNA here is from genome assembly GCA_026261815.1 of Monarcha castaneiventris obscurior. Classification (NCBI taxonomy): domain Eukaryota; kingdom Metazoa; phylum Chordata; class Aves; order Passeriformes; family Monarchidae; genus Monarcha; species Monarcha castaneiventris. Next base: position 1,472,105 of record JAMPIT010000434.1, on the reverse strand, counting down.
GTGGATGATGTTTTTGGCACTCCAACCGTAATTCAGGATGGGGGCCTCTTTGAAGCTGCTCATGTTCTTTCACCTACTCTACCCCAGTATCATCCAACCCAGTTGTTAGAACTGATGGACCTGGGTAAAGTTCGCCGAGCCAAAGCCATTCTGTCGCATTTAGTTAAATGCATTGCAGGAGAAGTTGCAATAGTCAAAGACACAGAAGCTGGAGAAGGGACCGGTCCTAAGCGCCACCTCTCTCGCACCATCAGTGTGAGTGGCAGTACTGCCAAGGATACCATCACTGCAGGGAAGGATGGTACCCGAGACTACACGGAGATAGACTCAATTCCCCCACTGCCGCTCTATGCACTGCTTGCTGCAGATCAGGATGCCACCTATGTTTCTGACGAATCTTCTAAAATACCTCAGGGCTCTGAAGACCATGCGAAGAGAAAAACAGAGGATCAGTACTCAGATCTGTTCCAGATTCAACCTGTTACAACCGAAGACTTTATAGATTTTGAGCCTGAAAAGAGGGAGAGTAAATCCAAAGTTATTAATCTGTCACAGTATGGGCCAACTTACTTTGGCCGAGAGCACGCCAGTGTCCTTTCAAGCCACCTGATGCACTCAAGTCTGCCAGGCCTCACTCGACTGGAGCAGATGTTCCTTGTAGCTTTGGCAGACACTGTGGCCACGACAAGCACTGAACTAGATGAGAACAGAGATAAGAATTACTCAGGTTAGTAACTGACTTATTATTGAATCGACATTCTTGTTCTTGTCAGCAAAGGTAAACTTAGTCCTTGGGTATTTTGGGATAACAAAACTGAAAGCTAGCATCAGTTATTCAGGTTAGATACAGTAAGAAAGAAAAACAAATGTAAGTATCTACTTGTAGTTCAGGTTCTCAGCAGGCATAGAAACATCCATTCCTCACACACTGTATATGATAACGTGTTTATGTCTCCTGTAGTCAGCTGCAGGTTCAGAAGTGTGTTTTCTCTTGCTCAGGAAGAGACACCTTGGATGAGTGTGGCCTGAGGTACCTGCTGGCCATGCGCTTGCACACCTGCCTGCTGACATCCCTGCCTCCCCTGTACCGTGTCCAGCTGCTCCACCAAGGTAACCCTCAGGGGGCAGGGTGCTTCCCTCACAGGGGCTGCTGACCTTTCATCATAATGTCATATTTCTGTTAGCTGCAGATTAATTTTCTGTTCCATTAAGGCCATTACCTTGCAAAGGCTTGGTGTAGGCTTCCCTACATGCACTGTAAATAGCAGAAAAAGCATAGCTCAGGAGATTCTGACCTCTCCAGTTTGAAGTATGAATAAATTCCCCAACCAGAAAAAACACAGATTGTATATGTAATTCATTTTTTCTGCTGGGAGAATTAAGGCATTTCCTTACAGGAGCATAGATTTATCTTACCTTAAACAATATTTTATTGTTTTCATCACAGCAGGTTGGTTTTTTTTTTTTTGCTTAATCTGAGTAAATGCTGTTGAGAAATACTGAAAAGAAGCTACCACCTACAGAGCAGAGAGAAAGGTTTGTGACCCAGAATGGGTCTGCTTCTGGGATAACAGAATATTTTACCTTCATATTTTCAACACATAATTCTTGGGCATTTATGAATGGGGTGCTGGAAAATGATGAAAGTACTGAGGAGAGGACCTCTGTAACAAGCAAAAAGATATTTCAGCTGTTCCTTTAACAGCTCTACTTCCTGTTGAGGGAGTAGGTCTCTCTAAGATGTACCCAGCTGTTGGGCTGGAGATCCCACTTTGCACCCCTGACATATTGCATTTGCTTATTAACAACTCTTAGTCTTCTGAATTGTGTTGGTTTATGTTATTGTTTAGGCCTGTCAACTTGCCATTTTGCATGGGCCTTCCATTCTGAGGCTGAGGAGGAGTTGATCAATATGATTCCTGCCATCCAGAAGGGAGACCCACAGTGGTCTGAGCTGAGAGCTCTGGGTATTGGCTGGTGGGTCAGGAATATCAACACTCTCCGAAGGTGCATCGAGAAGGTACTTTTTTACTGGTTCCAGATTCTAGCTCTGTGCTCTTAGGTGTGCCTACTGTACTAAATTTCCAAGTCATTTAATGTAAAAATACATTTTTAAAACTTACAGTTTAATCAAAGAATCCAGGAGCAGAACAATTATCCTAGTACTCCAAATCAAATACAGTAACATCAGAGTCCTATATAAAACCCAAATAATGTTCATTCAAGAAATACTGTTATTAGCCTAAGTACTTTTAAATAATGGATTGCCAGAGGAATTTCACCTAATAGTATGAGTTACTGTAACAATTTTAAAGAAAATATTTTTATTTGCACATTCCTAATGTCCCACTGTGCTTGAGAGGGGTTGCTATTTGCAATAGTGCTGGGTTTCTGACTCTTAAAAGCATTTACAGTCTATAGCTCTGTTACACAGGGATAAAACATCCTCACAGAAATGACTTTGCTGCTTTGTAGAGGTGATACAGTCTACCTGGCCATCCTCTGTGACAAAGAACACAGGTTATTTAGCTAAAAGCAGCTTTTATATTTTCATTGATAATAGTAGGCTTTGTTCACTACAGGTTGCAAAAGCTTCGTTCCAGAGGAACAATGATGCCTTAGATGCTGCACTTTTTTACCTTGCTATGAAGAAAAAGGCAGTGGTGTGGGGTCTGTTTAGGTGAGTTCTGCTAACTTTAAGTTTGATTAAATCTTAATTGAACCAGGAATGCAAGCAGAACTCATTCAAGAATAGAGTTTAATTTCAAGTAATGTTGTTCAAGTGACAGTATGCTGAGGTTATGTAATAAATAGCTCTGTACATTGCATTTCTTCATACAGGTCCCAGCATGATGAAAAGATGACTGCCTTTTTCAGCCACAACTTCAATGAAGACCGATGGCGTAAAGCTGCTTTAAAAAATGCTTTTGCTTTGTTGGGAAAACAACGTTTTGAGCAGTCAGCTGCATTTTTCTTGCTAGCAGGTTCACTAAAAGATGCTATAGAGGTATCTGCTTTTGAGAAATTAAGTTTCAGTTTCTCATTTGACCTGTGTTACTGCATCCTCACAAGCTGTTCTCTGATGAAGTTTTCAAGAATTGTGGCAGCACAAATGGGATGGTGTGTCCACACAGGACCCCCTTGTGCCCTGCAGACATACCATTTACCTCCACACCACTGTGAAAAGCAGCTTGGGGGCTGATCTGAAGGCCAGAGTAATTGTTCAGATACACCATTCCTCACTGAAAGCTCTCTTGGGAGTACTAGCTGTGTGTGACCCTTCTGGCAAAACTTTGTTTGAACTGCACAGTTAAGTTATACCACTCTGATCATCCTCGAGCTATCCTGCATGACCTATTGATAACAACATTAAGTGAAAAAATAAGTCAGGAGTTCTGTTCTGAAGCAGCCCTGGGATCCCTTTTTAGTGGAGCTGTGATGCCACAAGGAAGGTGGGAGCTGTGAGCAGGATCATAAGCTAGGCAGTGTCTCTCAGGAGAGGATGAGAGTTAGAGAACATTTACTAGTCCTGCCTATTTATTTACAGTATGTTTGTCTTCACTTGAAATGTATTTTCCCTCAGAGATGTAATTCTGCACATGATGATGTGAAAAATATCTTACCAGTGATGTAATAACCTTAAAGTTGGAGGGTTATTCTACTAGATAGAATAAAAATAGACATCTTTATCTTCTGTCATATTAATTTTTTAATGCTATTTACTGCTATGCATATTAAAATCCTTAAAACAGAGAAAAGTACACCTCTTTCCAAACAGAAGAAAATGTTACTTGCATAAGTATCACTTACCACATTTTTGACCCGAAAATTAATTTATACTTCAAAGAATAGATATGATGAGAAAAAAATTACATGTTCTGTAAACATATATTGCTATTCACTTTATTTTATAGAACTCCCTTTCCCTCATAAAACAACGTTTTCCCCACTGCTTATCATAGGTGTGCCTTGAGAAAATGGAAGACATCCAGCTGGCTATGGTCATTGCTCGTTTGTATGAATCAGAGTTTGAAACCTCTGTCACGTACACCTCCATTCTCTATGAAAAGATTTTGGGTTGCCAGAAGGATGGAACTGGATTCAGCTGTACTAAGTTGCATCCTGATCCATTTCTGAGAAGCATTGCATACTGGATAATGAAAGACTACACACGAGCACTGGACACGTTATTGGAACAAACACCTAAAGAGGATGATGAAAACCCAGGTAAGGGAAAAATATTCATCTGATGGGGCAAACTTATTAAGAAAAAGAGGAGTGGAAGAAATGCTTTAAAACAATATAAATATCTATTTACAATTTTTTCCAAGGGTTGTCTCCAACCCTGTAAGACCAAACTTAGTTCCTGCTCTCAGCTAAGCTCAGGAGAGCTGTCTTTGTTTGGCACTTCCTTACAATACTTCTCTAGTAATGAGTGCTGCTTGGTCTTTTTTCCAGTGCACTTAAATTCTCATTCTTGCTTTAGGAATTAGCAGTATTGCAGCAGGATTTCCTATCCCATCTCTTCAAGATTAATTAAAGTGACAGGTGCCTACATAAGTTTCATATTCCCTATGGGAATTTCCTTGGGGAAATCTCAACCTGGATGATCATCTCAGCTGCTTTTTAGCTTAGCTGACTGCAATGTAACTGCGAGGCAAATGAGAGAATTCAGTCTCTTTCTACTCATCCAGCTCATACCTTTATTCTTTTTGTGGGGAATAAGTAATTTTTTCATTTTATTTTGGTAACCAGACCCAAAATTGTCTTTGTGTTTTGATAAATCTCTAATGCAGGAAATAACTGCAAAACAGTATAACACCATCTAAAAGGCATTTTCAATGCATGTCATATCTGTTTAATTCCTCAGTTATTGTCAAATCATGCAATCCTGTCGTGTTCAGTTTTTACAACTATCTTCGGACCCACCCTTTGCTCATCCGAAGATACTTCAGCTCTCCAGAAGGAACCCTGGCCACCTTAGGTCTAAAAACTGAGAAAAGCTTTGTTGATAAAATTAATCTTATAGAAAGAAAATTATTCTTCACTACTGCAAATGCTCATTTTAAAGTGGGCTGCCCTGTACTAGCTCTTGAAGTCCTTTCCAAAATTCCAAAAATAAGAAAAAAGTCCACTGTAGCTGGAGAAAAGGATTCATCCAGTCCTTCAATCCAGGCTGATGTTTCAGATTCCAAAGCCCTACAGGATGGTGCTGGAAGTGGTGATATAGACTGGTCAAAACCCATTTCAACTTCCTTTGCTTTGGGGAGTACTGTTGAATCTTCAGCACAATTTGACTGGAGTCAACCAGCAGTAAAATTTGATGATGAGCCCCTTACTCTTGATTGGGGTGAAGACAAAAATGGGTCAGATGAAGAAGACAAGGATGTTGGGCTAATGATGAAAAAGTCCGATTCTAAGAGTGAAGACGAGAGGACCCCGGACACCAGCATGGCTCAGACACCACACGGGGAGGTTTCTGAGGCAGGAGACACTGAGGTTGATGTTATTGCTGAGCAACTGAAGTTCAGAGCCTGTTTGAAAATCCTCATGACTGAACTGAGGACTTTGGCTACGGGATACGAAGTGGATGGAGGAAAGCTCAGATTTCAGCTGTACAACTGGCTGGAAAAAGAGATTGCTGCTATGCATGAAATCTGCAACCACGACACAGGGGACAAAGACTACTGTAAAACATATACCAAAGTAAATGGGGATCTGCTTGAGCCCGAAGATATTATGGATAAGCCAGACATTGGCTCGTATGAACGGCACCAGATCGAAAGGCGGAGGCTGCAGGCAAAGCGAGAGCACGCTGAGAGAAGGAAGTGGTGGCTGCAGAAGAACCAAGCTCTTCTCAGGGTTTTTCTCAGTTATTGCAGCCTTCATGGGGCACAAGGTGGAGGTTTAGCATCTGTAAGAATGGAGCTGAAGTTCTTGCTGCAGGAGTCACAGCAGGTAAAGCAAGTTCGACTCATTTCTGCTGATGAATGTGAGCAGTTCTAGATGTCAGTTATGTCAAATGCTTAAGTTTGTGCCTAGATAGATGCTGCTAATGTTCTGGTTGTCTAATGGTCACCATCATTTTAATGTTCTTGGAGAAAGAACTTGGCATTTAAGCACACTGCTTTTCCCAATATGGATTATTGGGTTCTGAAGAATCTGCTATGTGACACTGAGGATCAGGCTACTTATGATTATGGAATATAAATGTTGCTGTTTATACTACAGCTGCAGCATTGTATGTGTGTTACTATGATGTAATTTTACCTGTGTAATAAATTAAATTCACAGTGACTGAAATAAAACAAAATCTCAGTCCTAGACCTCTACAAGGAATGGGGTCTTAGCTTCAAGGCTCAACAAATAGTATCTTGTCATACAGGTTACTGCTCTCTTTTACTCTGTTATGGCATTTTCTACATTTCATAGAAAAAGAGCTATTTTACAGCAAATGTTAATTACTACACTGAGCTACAGCAGATAATCTGATACTGGTCAGATCTTTTAACATGCTCTAGAGTCCTAGATTTCTCCTGCTTCAAATAGGGGCAACAGACAGCTTTTAGAATGTACATTTAGAATGTACAGCCCTTAGAATGTACATTCCCCTTGAAAAACTCAGATGAGTACAAATTTGGCTTTATTACTAAACTCAGACCAGTGACTGTTGTATCAACTTGTGCTACTGCAAGTACACTTTTAGTTAGTGGTTCTTAATAGACAATCTCCACACTTCCTACTGAACTACATGAAAATATTCTTCCTATACGAAATCAAAACATGCTCCAGCAAACTTGGCTATTGGGTATGAGCCTTGTTATTATAGAAAATAACGACTTGCTTTTGGCAGTAAAATCTTGTCTGTACTGAGTAGACAGCAGTAGAAGAGGATTAATAACCTGGGAAATACATTTAAGATGTAAAATTATCTCTAAATTCTTTTTCTCAAAGCAATAATTTTAAATACAATCTTTTCCTTTAAACAGGAAACTACAGTAAAGCAACTTCAGTCTCCTCTTCCGTTACCCACAACACTACCACTGCTTTCTGCAAGCATAGCATCCACAAAAACTGTGATAGCTAATCCTGTGCTGTACTTAAACAACCACATCCATGATATACTTTACACTATTGTGCAGATGAAATCGCCTCCACATCCTAATATTGAAGATGTCAAGGTAATTCATAGCTTTAATCTAAGGCCTGATGTTTGATGAAATGGAAAGATAGTAGGAAAAGATAGGAATGAGTACAGAATGGGTTTAAGTAAGTTTGCTTTTTAACAGTTTGAAAGTACCATTTTCTCCACGCTGTGTATTTCATTGAACTTTCCAAGAAATCCTTCCATTTCATCTTTTTAAGAACTGGACTGTTTTTGTTGCATTGTGAGGCAGAACCAGTTATTTTGTTACTCCTGGAGACTAACAGAATTTATAAGCACGTAACTGAGGTAAAAAAAAGAGATTTTAGATAAAACTATTATATAATGACTACACAAACTTTTTGTATTTTATGCATATTGAGTAGCTAATGCTACATTGAACTGCAGTGTTATAGAGTACAATTTCCAGGAACCATTCCATCAAATTCATTACCATAACAGGACATGCTTAATCACTGCTTCAGTATGCTCATTTACTGTGGCTGTTCTGTATTAGAATCAAGTTAATTATCTTGACATAATATTAGAAGGTGTTGACTGCCATCAAATTATCTTGAACAAAACAGTTGTGATTTTCTAAGCACTGTATTGTAAACTTAAAGTAACACTCAGTTACTACTTCTTGCACTTGGTTTAAAGCTAGGACAGTCCTGCAGAACACATTTCCAATATTCTTTAGAAAGAAATGTATTTTTTATAAAGCATATCGCTTATTGGTTCTCTTTATTTTAGGTGTACACACTTCATTCTTTAGCAGCTTCACTTTCTGCATCCATTTATCAAGCACTATGTGACAGCCACAGCTACAGGTAAAGAGGGAAGTTTTCATTTGTAGTATACTTTATTTATTCTAAGTGGAAATTCTTCCTGCGTGTGACTTGAAAAGGGATTAAATGTTTGTGTATGGGTAAAGAGACACATTACACATTGATAACTTTGATATGCCAGATCAATTTTATGCAGATAAAATAACACCAGCCATTCAGGGTTTTTCAATAAACAGTAGGAAAATATGATGTCATTCTCACTTGGGACACTCACTTTCTCATCAGAAAACAATTTATTTGTATGTAGCAGTCAAACAGAAGCAAATCAGTTTACTGGGATGGTTTACCAAGGACTGCTTTTGAGTGATCGACGCAGACTGAGGACAGAAAGCATTGAAGAGCATGCAACTCCAAACTCATCTCCTGCTCAGTGGCCTGGTGAGACTAAAATAAGGTTCCTTTTAGCTCCACTGGACCAGCTCCATGTGCCAGAATTATTTCACTGTCCTGTACGAGGGATGAAATACTGGATAATCAGTGATAGATTTTCCTAACTTAATTCTCAAAACAGTAACAGCTTTTCACTTTTTCATGTATCAAAACAAATAAAAATAAACTTTCTACATGGCAAACATCTTGCTTGAAAAAAAGACCATGATCTTTAGGGTAAACTTAATGATAATTTGTCATCCCAAAATGTTTTCCTCCAGTCTGCCTAACCCCCTAGCAATGCTACTTCTATTAACAGTCTCCACAGTGGTGTCCTGCATGTATGCTGTACTTGGTGTAGCTATCAAAGCAGCAAATTCTGATGTACAAGCATAAACTGTGGAACTGGTGCAGGAATTTCATTGGCACGCTGAACTGCCCTTAGTATTTGCAGAGAAGTGCAATGCAGAAGTCCCAGACCCAACAAGGCTTTTTGTAATTTTGATTTTATGATGATTTTAAGAAAACTATTAATATATGTTTTATCTGAATAAAAGCATCATGTGGCTACTAGTGTTCACCATAGAGGTAAAACGTTTTCTTTTTATCCATTTGCCCTTCCACTCACTTAACCCCAGCATTTTTCCTCTTCGCAGGCGTGAGCTCGCTGATCAACCTGTTAAGTTCAGCTCAGGACGAAGACCAACCAAAGCTGAACATCCTGCTGTGTGAGGCTGTGGTGGCCGTGTACCTGAGCCTGCTGATCCACGCCCTGGCCACCAACTCGTGCAACGAGCTGTTCAGGCTGGCAGCTCACCCCCTCAACAGCCGCATGTGGGCCGCTGTGTTCGGCGGCGGCGTGCGGCTGCTCGTGAAACCGCGGCGGCAGTCGGAGACCATCCCGGGTACGCTGCTCCCTGAGGAGTGCTCACACTGCCACTGCCCCCTGGAACCTGGCAGGGCGCAGGGCAGGCTTCCTGCCTCTTACAGACCACAGCCCAGCAGGCACTGCCCCCCTGTAACCTGGCACAGGCACTGCCCCCCTGTAACCTGGCACAGGCACTGCCCCCTGTAACCTGGGAGGGCTTCCTGCCTCATACAGACCACAGCCCAGCAGGCACTGCCCCCTGTAACCTGGCAGGGCTTCCTGCCTCTTACAGACCACAGCCCAGCGGGCACTGCCCACCTGTAACCTGGCAGGGCAAGCTTCCTGCCTCTTACAGACCACAGCCCAGCAGGCACTGCCCCCCTGTAACCTGGCAGGGCTTCCTGCCTCATACAGACCACAGCCCAGCAGGCACTGCCCCCCTGTAACCTGGCAGGGCTTCCTGCCTCATACAGACCACAGCCCAGCAGGCACTGCCCCCTGTAACCTGGCAGGGCTTCCTGCCTCATACAGACCACAGCCCAGCAGGCACTGCCCCCCTGTAACCTGGCAGGGCTTCCTGCCTCTTACAGACCACAGCCCAGCAGGCACTGCCCCCCTGTAACCTGGCAGGGCGCTTCCTGCCTCTTACAGACCACAGCCCAGCAGGCACTGCCCCCTGTAACCTGGCACAGGCACTGCCCCCTGTAACCTGGCAGGGCTTCCTGCCTCTTACAGACCACAGCCCAGCAGGCACTGGCCCCCTGTAACCTGGCAGGGCTTCCTGCCTCTTACAGACCACAGCCCAGCAGGCAGAGTGAAAATTCTGGTGGGAAAATTGAGGTGTTAACTAAGAAAGCAGGAACAAGGAGTAGCCTTGCAGTTGTCCTCTGTAGTGGCACCCAGCACGTTTTGAATTTGCCATAAAAACTGTGTACTTATTATATCAATATATTAATATATTAGTGTAATATTATAATATAATTATATACTATATATTATATAATATACAGTATATTATATTGTATGATTCTAATATTATATTAATATATTATATATTACATATTATATAATACATAGTATATTATATCATATAATTATAATATTATATTAATATATAATATTATATAATATTATATAATATATAGCATATTGTATCATATAATTATAATATTATATTAATACATTATATATAATATTATATAATATATAGTATATTATATAATTATACTATTATATTAATATATTATATATAGTATTATAATTAATAATAGTAATATTAGGTGCTTACTTATAACGTTTTTCAGAACTTTCAGCCATTTAAAACACCAGGTGATATAAATGAGTGCTAATACCTATGGGTTTTTGTATGTGGGGTAAGTGTTGTTATTTAACGACTGCAGTAACCTGGGAACAGCATTTCTGAAATCAGTTGCTGTTGCAAGGTAGGATTTCACCTAGCACAAGTCCACAGAGAAGAAATGCCACCTTTGTCTGGCAGAAAAACAGCTCATGCATATATAAGCTCCAAATAAACCCAGGGTTTTTCCAAAGACAGATGAGCAAGTGTCAATAAGCTGCATGAGGAAAAGCAAAAGTGGGAGATTGAATTCAAATCTGAAGACAAAGACAGATAAACCATTTCTGATAAGATTCAGCAATACCAAAAATCACATCTTGCAGACTTTTAAATCACCAATAGGCTTGAAACTTATGGAAAAATTAGACACTCCCTCTCCAGAATATAAAACAAAACAGTGATAAGGCATTGCACCATTGCAAGTATGCACAACAGAATCTGTCATTCATGGAATAACTTGAACTCACTTAGGGCAGTTATTTTCATAAGGTGACAATATGAATAACTTATATATATAAGTCATGTTCATTTGAGATGTATTCTGTTTTCCTTTGACCTTCAAGCTGCTACAGCTTCTGATGTTTCAGAGGATGGTAACGAAGGTTTGTAAAGACTTGCAGTGTAGATGAGTGTTGGTAGTGGCTTTTTTGGATGAAAAGAATAGTTTTTAAATACCTAGCTCCCTTGTTATAAAGTAAGTGTGATCTTTAGTGTTGCCTGGCCAATAACACTTTGAAAAACAAATTCCACATTAATATTTGTTTACTATTAAGGCATTTTAAATCACAACACTTTAAAGTAGACTTCAGTTCTCAAAAAGCCTGCCTTTCTATTCAAATTTTCTTTGCTACCCTAAGAATTCCTTGCCTTATATTTGAGGAACTGCTAATTGTGCAGCTTACTGTTTAGTGATATTTTACATATTACTTTATTTCTCAACAAAGCTTCTGAGTTTCTTTATTTTTCTTGAGAAATTTTTCAGCTAAAAGACTTTTTTAAAAAGACTTTTTAAAAGCTACATCTCCTGAGAACTTAGTCCAGTATGTAAATGTATGTAAAGCAAAATGTGTTTTTCATAATATATCCAATGTCTAAATGCTACAGTTATTGAAATCATCATAATTGCACTTTTTTATGATTACACTTACTTTATTTAGGCTGGCTTTGATTCTAAATCCGTAGAAATTAGTACCAATAACAGTGGTTGTTAGTTGCTTCGTTTATAAAATTCAGACATTTTAGAGATGCATTATTAATATCAGCTTTTTTGATTACCTGAATTTAGCACCTCCTCTCCCATCAGAAGAGATGGACAAACACCGCCGTCGGTTTAACATGAGAATGCTGGTGCCAGGAAGGCCAGTAAAAGACAGCAACGTGCCACCACCTGTACCTGCAGAAAGACCCTCTTACAAAGAAAAGTTTATTCCTCCAGAACTCAGCATGTGGGACTATTTTATGGCCAAGGTAATTTAAAATGGAAAATGCAAGTTACCGTTCATAAAAGCTCGTTTCTTCTGTTAAGTTTTAAAGGACAAAAATAAAGTGAAAATGTTGAGGGCTCTTAGTAGTAAGATGTAGAATATTATCCTCGTGATAAAAGATAAAGTCTGCAAGTCTATTATTCACTTTGGAAATCTGCCTCCTGTCAATGAGAATGATTAATGCTTTTCCCCTTGCTAATTAATTATATTTTAGGGAAATTGATTCATAGCTTAAACTACTGTTATTTAAACTCTATGAGAGTCATAAGTGAAGTAAGAGGATATGAAGAGATAAGAATATGGTTTTTACAGCAGACTTTCACTTTGCATTGCAGCCCTTTCTCCCTTTATCAGACAGTGGTGTCATCTACGACTCTGATGAAAGCATTCACAGTGATGAGGAAGAGGATGATGCTTTCCTCTCTGATGTGCAGATCCAGGAACACACAGATGCCAATTCTTACAGGTCAGCAGAAATTGTCACTATTTTAGAATAATTATGTCATATGCTTACCTTTGCTTCCAAATTTAAAAAAAATACTTATCTTCTGCACCATCCAATGTAAGTCAAATAATTTTAATACTGTGGGCAGATTTATCTGTGGCCACGGAACTGACAAATTCTCATCACAGCAACAGTTCCCCATTTACTTGCCAGAAAAAAGGGATTAGGAAGTCGAAGTTGTGTGGTTTGCAGTTTTTTGGGGAGTGGAAAACAAATAAGAAACACCCATCCTCATTTTTAAGACTCAACATAAGGTACCACAATGCCAGCTCTAAAATAATGGTTTAGACTGCTGATTGAGGCATGTAGTTTTTAAATGAGGTGCAGATTAAATAGAACCCTTCTACAGTGTTTTCCTAACCTGGGTGTTTGCTTGGAGAAGAAAAATATTCTGTAGATAACTCTTAATGCTTTTTAGCATGACTAAATCTATTCTTTTCATGCAGCTGGGCTCTTCTACATCTGACAATGGTAAAATTAGTTCTGCACAACATTAAGAACTTCTTTCCCATTGCTGGCCTGGAATTCACTGGTATGCTAAATCCTGATTTATATTTTATTTTTTCTGTAAATGTGGCTTTCTGTCAGACTTTGCTTTTCAATTCTAACTTTAAAATTTAAATAATTAGATATCTTATTTATTATAATTGCCAACGTGTACATTTCCTTTCAAGATTTTTTTTGGATGGGTATGTTACTATGGGGTTTTTATACTCATTGTAACTTAAAATATTTTTTTTCCTCTAAGCCTTACTTTATTAATAATTTCTGTTTAGATCTGCCTGTAACATCTCCATTGGGCATTGCTGTAATAAAAAATTTAGAACACTGGGAACAGATTCTTCAAGACAGAATGGACCAGTTTGAAGGCCCACCACCAAACTACATCAATACTTACCCCAGTGATGTGGGTGTGGGGGCAGGACCAGCTCTTCTCCGCAACAAAGCAATGATTGAACCTGAAAACACACCCTTCAAGTAAGGATTTTTTCCTACCAAAAACACATTCTTTGATCACAGAAATTCTAAAGAGTATTTCCTCCTCATGTTAAAAAGCCAAACGAAGGTTGTCTGGCTCTTAGGTCTAGCAGCCAGTGTTCTACAGAAACCTTTTTCCCACATCCCTTTGTTCATTTTTATGCAGCTGCCTGTCTCCTGCTTTTCTTTCTACTTTTAAGCAGCCTTTACTTGCTCTGCTGCACCTTTCACAGCTGCAACAAGAAGGGAAAATGAGGATGGAGCAGAGGTTAGAGGAATCCAGGGCAGTGGCTGCTGCTGGGAACACCCTATTCAACCTGTTTTACTGTTCCTTTAGTAGCAGTTGTCTCTCACCCTATCTCAGCAACAAAAGAGTTGTATAATACTTGCAGATGTCTGGGGGAGGAGAAAGACAGTTGTACTAAGGCCCTTTTAAGGCTAATCCTCCTGTGTTTAGACAGTGTCATGCCTGGAGGTGTCTGTAAATGCAGATAGTGAACTGTGTTTTCAACTCAAAAATAGCTTTTTCTCAATATATTAAACTACAACTGAGTCAACAGCACAAAATGGCTCAGCAGTGCCCTGGCAGCCAGGAGGGCCAAACCTGGGGTGGGATCAGGGCCAGCATCACCAGCCAGGAAAGGAGGGGATTGTCCCACTCTGCTCTGCTCTGGGGCAGCCTCACCTCGAGTGCTGGGGCAGCTTGGGGCACCACAGCATAATAAAGATATAAATTATTAGAGAGCATCCAAAGGAGGGCAGTGAAGGTGGTGCAGGGTCTGGGGGTGAAGCTATGTGAGGAGCAGCTGAGGAGGGGCAGGCACTGATCCCTGCTCTCTGTCACCAGTGACAGGACATGAGGGAATGGCCTGAAGCTGTGTCAGGAGGGGTTAGGTTGGGAATTAGGAAAAGGTTCTTCACCCAGAGGGTGTTTGGGCACTGGAACAGCTCCCTGGGGAAGTGGGCACAGCACCACCAACAAAGTCCCAGAAGTGTTTGGTCAACACTCTCAGACACACTGTGGAATTCTTGGACTTGAGTTGGACTTCACTGATCCTTGTGGATTCCTTCCAACTCAGGATATTTTGTGTTTCTTCCCTTTTTCTGCTTTATCCAGATCAAAGGATTACTCAGCTCTTCCAGCAAAAAGGCTCTGGCATTTTCTTGTGAAGCAAGAACTTCTCCAGGAGACTTTCATAAGATACATATTCACAAAGAAAAGAAAGCAGAGTGAGGTAAACAAAGGATGTAACTTTTTTTTAAAAAGAAAGCTCAGTTATAACTGTTCCTCAGTCTCCTCAGTATTTAATTTTTCTTCCCATTTTTATTGACATTTCAGTTTCTTTCATTTAACAGTGTTTGGATTTTTTTTCAAAATCAACATGACTGTCATGTTGTTGATTGGGATATCAATTGAACCAAATGTTTTTAAACAAGACATATCTCATCTTCATGTATTTGAATACTGTCCTAATGAACAGAACATTTGCAATAACAGTAATAAGCAAAGAAATTTGAATTTTTTTTTTTTGGTGTGTCATACTGAAAAGGAAATTTAAGTGTGCTATTTGTGTATATGTATATATGCATGAGTAATATATACATATAAAAGTAATATTATATAGTAATATATAATATGGGGCTTTACAAATTGTACCAGTTACAACTGCTGTGTTCTAACTGAAAATATAAGCCAACATATCATGGGAAATAAGTAGATGATTTAATATCTTTTAGAATTCCTGTAAGTATGGAGTTTGTGTGTGTATTACTCCTCCATTTATTTACTATATCATACATTTTGTGTTCACCTAGGAGGCATTACATTTTAAGTGAGTTTGTTTAGATTCCTGTCTTAGTTTCTGTGCCTTTTATAAAAAGTTAAAAATACATTTGTCATCATTTACTGACAGAGTGGCCTTTAAAATCTAGTTTGGAATGTTTCATTCTTTTTTTATATTTGTTTGTGCATGTGTTTTGTGTTTGTGACTGTGTGATGTTATGTAGTCTGTAGAAGATCGTGTGGAGCAGGTCAAACAAAACTGCGTAGCAGAAGATCACAAAAACAAGGTAGTATCCCTTCTCCCAAACCTCTAGCACATTCTTAAAAGTTCTGTGGAACTGGCTTTTCTTTTCTAACGTGACTAACAGAAGCTGTGTGTTCTGTGTAGTCTGTGTGACAGGCTTTTAATCCGTGAGCTAACTTCGGATGAGTGAGCACCTTGTAAATAGTGTTGCACACACAACTTCGTGTTTCTTACACTCAAATATCACTTTTGGCTTCTAGAGCACCAAAGAGTATGAGAAGTCTAAAGTTTAGCTACCGAAACAATGCTAAGGCCACTGAACTTTTCTTGCATGAATTTTGTATAGATTTTTGCCCTCTGAATGTACCGCTACAAAATGGATTTTCACGCTAATTGAAGTCTTTTATAAATGTTTTGTAGGTTGAAGCAGATCTTGGCTACCCTGGAGGAAAAGCAAAAATCATTCACAAAGAATCAGATATGATAATGGCATTTGCAGTTAACAAGGTAAGCCTCAAATACTACAAGAAATGTAATAAAAGCTCTTAATTATAGTTAGTATAAATTTTGTATTTGTGCTGCATAGGCAAACAGCAATGAAATTGTTTTGGCATCTACACACGATGTTCAAGAACTTGATATTTCAGCTCTACTGGCTGCTCAGTCATTTATATGGATTGGGGAAGAATATGACCGAGAGTCTAAAAGGTAGGATTGTTTCTTTGTGATTATATTAATGAGATTATTGATCTTCTGTGAGGCTGCATCTATAGTACCTGTGTAAGCATGAATGGAGCATACAAAAAATGTTAATTACTCTTCTTCAGTAGGTTTCAGGTTGCTTTGCAAGTGAGGGAAGGCAAGAGAATAATTAGTGCCTTTAGGCATGTTTGCACTGCACAGCAGAGTAAAATCCCATGTGGTGCATGAGATAATGCAGGAAGTGCTGCCTGGGGCACCCTGCAGCTCCCCTGTGTCAGCACAGCCTGGAGGATGCCCTGGTGGCTGGTGCTGGCTGTTGCTGTTCCCTGCATTGCTGTGCTGAGAGCTGGGAATGCACCACTGCAGTGAGCACTCCTCTGTGCCAGCTCCCTGCACACTGCACACGCAGGTCAGGAACAGCCCAACAGTGTTCTTCTCAGGGGAGCTTATATTCTTATGTTGGGATCATCTCTTGAGATTAAACATGGGTAGATTTGGGCCACGTGGGAAGGATTTGCACTACATAAGTGCAGGAATTACCAATTTATAGTCTAGTTATTGTCATTTCCTCTACCCACTGCCATTAGACTCCTGACAAATAAGCAAAGATCATTAGGAGCAAAGAAGCATTTGTCTAAAGCACAGCTGTTCCTTTACAGTTCTGATGACGTTGACTTCCGTGGTTCCACCACAACGCTGGCTCCTTCCACTGCACCATCCTTTGGAGTCAGTCAGATACAGCCATCTCCATCCATGCCCTGGCTAGGCACTGGGCAAACCAGCACTGGAGCTGGTGTGGTGAGTACTTCTGTGTGTGCAGCTCAGGAGGCACGGCTTTCATGGTGTGGTATTTGGTAGAGACACCCAGTGTGCATTAGTCACCATACTGTCAATCCAGTATTGACATAAAAGGCCAACACTGACCAAGACCTGACCAAACTCAGCATTTTCTCATATACTGTGGCACAGAATTACTGTAACACAGAAAATAATGGGACAATCTGGGTGTTCTTTCTTATGGGAGCTTTGATGTAGGACCGTGCAAATAATGTTAGCTTAATAAATTTTTTTAATTTTTCTTTGTTTCATATAAAGCTGATTAAAAGAAATCTGAATAACGTCAAGAGAATGGCTTCACATCCAGTCCATCAGTATTGTAAGTGAATCACTAGTATGGAATTGATCATTTTCTACAAAACACTGTACTGTTAATGATCATCTTTTAATGTTAGATCTTACAGGAGCACAGGATGGAAGTGTCCGAATGTTTGAGTGGACAAGGCCACAGCAGCTGGTGTGCTTCCGGCAGGCTGGCAATGCCAGGGTCACACGGATGTATTTCAATGCCCAGGGAAATAAGGTGAGTCCAACACAGGTTTTTGGGGGTTGGGGTTTTTATTCACAAGGAAACATCTGGTTGTGCTGTGAGCTCTAAAGCAGTTTTAGCTGGTGCTGTGCACAACTGGTAGGATGCCCTAGAACCATGGTGTCCTGTCGTGCATTTTGGCTGCACGTGAGAGCTTTGTAACAAACCCTGACTCTTATTCTCCTTTCTCTTCTCTCAGCTTCACACTGCCACCCCGTATCCTATTTGCTGCATTTTCACACTTTTTGTTCTCCCTCTTCAGAAATGTGTTCCCATGTGATGATCTGTAGTGGCTTTTTAAATTACTACAGTACAGGAGTACAAAAAGACATATGCTTTGGCCAGAAGTGACTCTGTGAGGGATATGAGATTCAGAAAAAAGAGTGGAGAAAGAAAGAAATTGGGAAGAATACCCACCTCTTCAGTTTTTTGCCCATTCTATTATTTTAACAGGCCTTGCCTGCATTTTTACTGACAAAATATTTAACTTCATTATAGTTAAAAGTCATAAAAAGTGAATTAAAGGAGTTTGAGCATGACTGTACATAGCTATAAAACAGCAAAGGTGAAATAGCTGGAAATTTAAAGTATCTCTCAGCATATCTCTTTTCAGGTGGCATAGACTGTAATTTAAACTTATTCTAAAAATGGGCCTTGATTATGTTTTGAGATATTGCAATCTTACCATTATGTGGGACTCAAGTCAGAAATTAAGATGTATTTGTTGTTGCTGTGCTTCACATGAAGGTCACTCAGGCAGGACTCATGAAACTCAACTGAAAAGAGAAAATACAAAAAATAATTCTAAATATTTCTAAAAATATTTTGTAAAATACTTACAGAACATGCTGCATAGAATATACAATATAAATTGTTACTCATTTTGGTTAATAAATATAACTCAGTCATTTTATCATTTATGATAGAATACTGTCTTTCCACAATTGTTCTCATCATGCTTTCATGCATCTTACTTTTTTAAGCGTTTTCAAGGAGAGTCATGGGGTAATGATGCCTTTGTTAGCTTTGGCATCTAACATTAGGATTTCAAAGATAAGCTTCCATGCTTTCTCCATTTCCAGAAAAGAACTGAGTATGCAGGAGAGCATCAGTCATTAAATAATCATTAAACAATTAGCACTGAACTCACTTGGCTGCTAAATTAGTTTTTTTTGACTTGATGATCATTTTTATTGCAATTCAGTTTGCAGACAAAAGTTTGGTGGTTCAGATGGGTTTTTCCTGAAGTCAGCAGATCAGTTTACACTAAGCATCCAGTAACCACTCTGTCATGCAAATAAATGCAGTTTGTTCTTTGCAGTGTGGTGTTGCTGATGGTGAAGGTTTCCTAAGTATTTGGCAAGTAAACCAAACCACCTCAAATCCTAAGCCCTACCTGGTAAGTAAACAGATTATTATTATTATCATTATCATTATTATTATTATCATCATCATCATCATTATTATTATTCTTATTATCAAAGTCTTTGAAACTTGAGACAGGCCCAGAGCATACAACCTTACTGAGACATATTTGAATTTGCTTGGCATACTTTATCAAAACAACTGCAGAGTTTCAATGATGCATCTTTGGAAAACTAATTGCACAATAACCGTAAGCTACAGTAATAACAAATAGTACTTCAACATTGCCCATGTTTAAATTAAAAATCAGAGTCACAAGTAATGACTTCACAACCCCAAAAATTAGTAAAAATACATTCTTCAGTACATTTTACTGCTTCCTAACAGCACATGAAGACCATGCTTAGTTTGAAATTCAGCTGTTGTCATACACTATACTATGGACTTGTTCTTTGTCACTTATTGTAGTATCTTCTCATTTTATACTGGATTTTAATCCATTGTTCCATTCTCAGTTTGAAACTGTCAGTTTTTAAGCTTTGTTTCAAAGACTCTTTGTGTTTTGCTATCACTGACATCAGACTGACAGTTGTTACTTCTGATGCAAACAGCAACTGGTAAGATTGCATTTTTCTTTTTGTTTTGTTTTTAATAGAGTTGGCAGTGCCACAGCAAAACCACAAGTGACTTTGCATTTATAACCTCTTCGAGTCTAGTGGCTACATCGGGACAATCCAATGATAACAGGTGTGTTTAAAGAAACAATGAAGAGTTTCAAAACTACTTATTCATCTCCCTTAGCTTGCTAAGCTCTTGGGCATTAATGTGTGGCTGACATTTTAAGACTCAGTGTTCTAAATTTTGTTACAGCTTGAACTTGCCAGGTAATTTCTTTGAATATCATTTCCTCAGTTGCTTGTTTCCCAAGTTTAATTTGTGAGGAGTAGTCAATAGTTAACCAGTTTTTTCAACTTGTATCCTAAATGCAACTACCTTGACAGGATGCTGTTGCTGGGGGTAGAAATATTGTCAGCAAAGCAGGATAGCCCTTTTTCTCTGAAAAAATTAACTTCTCTAATTTCTTGACACAACCTGTGATTAGTACACACTTTAAAGGCAGAAGGTATAGTTCCACTAAGAAGCATAAAAGAGCAAAGAATTAAAACTCTTTGTTCTTTGCATATGCTCTCCAATGACTACAGAGTGTCAAGGGCTCCTTGTTCAGCTCTACCTTGTAGACTGACATAAAATGTGAGCATTTTTGGAGTCATGCCACCCCATGAATCTCTTAGCAATAGGCCATCATGACTTCTGGTTTTTCCTCCCTCAGAAATGTGTGCCTCTGGGACACCTTGGTTTCATCTGGTAACAGTCTTATACATGGTAAGTACTGTGGGGAAAATCAAACCTCTGCTTCTTACTGATTAATAAAATACAGCTTGTGTGTGCCTTTGGGGCAAGGGGAAATCCTTATACTGGGGAGCAGGTTTTAAGTATGTGTTGCACACTAATACATGCACCAGACTGGTTCTGGATATTCTCTAGTATGATGTTATCTGCTCCATATAGAAAAGTATGAAAGAAGAACATCATAGAATGGTTTGGGTTGGAAGGGACCTTAAAAATCATCTCTTTCCACTCCCCTTGCCATGGGCAGGGACACCTTTCATTAGACCAGGTTGCTCAAGATCAGCTATATTTTTTTTTTTGAACCAGGAATTTACCTGAACTTCATATTTTATATAAATTTTGGATGTATATAAAATACATACATCAAATTTATGGGAATTTTATGTTTTCTCAGATTTTAAATTCAGATATGACCCTGTACTCTAAAGTAACTCAGACTGCATGAGTTACATGATTTCTTGTGCATGAGATCCAGATATCTCCTATGAGAGCAATAAGCTGTCAGCTGATAAGACATTACCCATATGAAGGAATGTGTCTGCAAAGTTAGAAAATTTTCAGACAGCAATTTATAGAAGAAATGCATTTTAAGAATAAGACCTACTTACAGTTTCAGATCTGTTAAATTCTGCCATCCTTCTTCTTCAGCCTTCACTTGTCACGACCACGGTGCCACAGTGCTTCAGTATGCACCCAAGCATCAACTGCTCATTTCTGGAGGCAGGAAGGGATATATCTGCATCTTTGACATCAGGCAGAGGCAGATCCTGTTCACCTTCCAAGCACACGAGT
This sequence comes from Monarcha castaneiventris obscurior, assembly GCA_026261815.1. Taxonomy (NCBI): domain Eukaryota; kingdom Metazoa; phylum Chordata; class Aves; order Passeriformes; family Monarchidae; genus Monarcha; species Monarcha castaneiventris. The sequence continues at coordinate 1,450,890 of JAMPIT010000434.1, read as the reverse complement.
CAGCTGTCAAGGCCCTTGCACTGGATCCTTCTGAGGATTATTTTGTTACAGGCTCGGCCGAAGGCAACATGAAGGTAAGGGATGGGATGGAGGAGCTGGGCTCTGTGGGAGGGTCTTTGGCTGTGTTGTCATATGTAAACAGCCAGATAAATGCAATAACAAAACCAAAACAAACCCCAAATGTACACCTGCTTGCTTTACATTTATAAGGCAAACTGAATTATACTGGGAGACTTCTAAAGCAAGTAGGTTTTGTCCTCCACTAAAGATTAGTCTTTTTAAGGTTGTGAGACTGAATTTAGGTGGATAAAGCAAAGTGCCTGGTTCTGAAATCTTACCTTTGTTTTTCTCTCTCTTAAAAATGTTCTGGCTTTGCTGTTAGACATTTCTTTGTAACACAGGGGGCGCTCAGCAACTTCAACATTGTGTACAGTTTCTGTATCACCAAGTTCTATTTTTTCTCCTGATGCTGTAGCCCCAGACAGCTACTGCCATGTCAGAGTAGCAAGAAACAAACACCAACATGAAAACAAACAAAACCACCCAAACCAGAAACACAGTCCCTGTTTGAAGGGGCTTTTTACCTGAAATCTAAATGAAGGAAATACAACATGGTAAAGAGAAGGTGAATAGAGTTTCTTTCCTTTTAGCTGGAGGATTGTTTAATAGGGGCTTTCATGGCCTGGCCTTGCTGAGGCTCCTGCTACTTAGGACACAACAGGCAGCTGTGCATCCTACCAATTTGCAGGCTTATTAACTGTGCAGCTTACTCTCTGCAGCATTCCTCAGCAGGAAAGCATTTCCAGCTGCTGGAAAGCTGGCAGTAGTCATCTTGGATGAAAATGCAGCCTGTCCATTTCTGCAGCTTTCACGGGGGGAAGCTGGGAGGAGAACTCTGAGCAGGTAACACAGGGAGGCTTCACCCTGCCCAGTACCCAGCTGCTCCACAGTAAGGCAGCCTTACACTGCATCAGGAGCCTCTCAAGACTCTTGGACTTGTAGTAATTGTTGTAATGAGGCAACAAAAAGTATCCTTTATCTTTGCTGAATAGAGTTTAGAACAGCCAGGAATCTTAAACGTTAAGCGGGAAAATACAAATCTTTTAATATTCATCTCCTTTTGTCATTCTTTTGCTACAGGTGTGGAGACTGACTGGCTACAATTTAATTCATTCATTTAAAAACGAACATGCTAAGCAATCCCTTTTCAGGAACATTGGTGCTGGTGTCACCCAGATTGAGACTGTGCAAGGCAATCGTATCTTCTCCTGTGGAGCGGATGGCACGCTGAAAATGAGGGTTCTTCCCAATGCTTTCAATGTACCTTCAGGCATTTTTGACATTCTGTAGAGTTCTGTGAGCTAATCCTGGTTTCTAGAATGTCCCTTCAAGTAGCTAAAAACACAGTGATGTGCACTGTGGAAAGAAAACATTGTGTTTCCTTTCCAAGCAGTTACTGCAGCATTAAGTTTTTTGGGGAGAAAACCACCACTTTTACAACAGGTATATTTTGAATACGCCCACAAGGATCACTGGGGTGGAAATGCATGTACTGGATTGTAAAAGCAAGGAATTCAACCCAGTGGTGTTGGTCGTGGGGGGTTATTGCTCAGTAACCCACAAACTGCATTTCCTGAGAGGTGTAAAGATGCTGGCAGTTGTCAGTCACTTCACAAGCACTGTGGCTCCACAAGTCAGTAAGCATTTCTGACGTGATTCTGATGACTTTTATTCCAGATTTTCCCACTCAATGAAGCATGTGTACAACTTCTCATTGTAAAATAGTTTAGTTTTAATTAAGGGTACTCAGTGTATTTGATTTCTGCAGAAAGTGTAATGGATGCAAACGCCGTGGAACATGTGCAATCAAGGACGTACTGTGAGAGATGTATCATTTTATGCTGAGATTTTTTTCCCAGTTAGTATTATTGCACAGTTGATACTGTAACTTGCACACCAACACATTTTTAAACGCAATGGGGTTTAATTTGCACACTATTTTCCTTTCTTTCTGAGCTATGTTTTCTATTGGACACCTGCCTTTACTTTAGGAATGTATTGTAAGCACTAAATGTTTGTAGTGAAGACATCCATCTTTCTAGTCAGCTTTTAGTTTTGAAAATCATTTGTCCAGAAAATACTTCATTAAATGAAGCTGTTAAGAGAATACCAATGGAACATATAATGCCACATTTCAGATGAATGTCAGGCTTTATGTGGCCAGCTAGTAAATAGTGGATAAAACTGGTAATTAAGTTATTACCAGAGTATATTGTATAAACTATGCAGAGTTCAATATTGTTTGCTTGTAATATAACTAGCTACTGTTGTCAGATGTATTTTTCTGTTGTAAACAAAAAACATGTTCTTCAAGGACTGGAATGGATGTCTGTGTATTTAAATGTTAACCAACTGTCTTATTCCTCCAATGAAAATTTTGATGTCTGTGCTGTATTGTAAGATATACTAGAATAAAAAGCACCTTTCTCCAAAGGTGATTTTAAATTGCAGCCTGTGAAGTAGGAGAAGTATGAAAAGAAGGAAGGGTAAATGTCACTGTTTAGTTTTCCCTTTGTAAGTTAAATAAATTACTTTTATTTCATGGAACAGCCCATTCTAGAACTCTTCCTTATATTTAAACAGATTTATCTAAATCTCCAGTACATTGCCTGGGTATTTCCTGCGTTAGCTTTAACTTGACCTTGGACTGTACTGAAATAAAAAAGATTAGCTGTTTACATTTTATTTTCAGCTGTTCTAGAAAAGCACAAGGTTAACAGAATGAAGTTCCACAGCTGCAAGAAGAAGAGAAAAGAGGTAGAATTTCCTGGCCTTTCTTCTCCAAGAGGTTGATCCAAGTGTTTCAACAATGTTATGCAGAAGTTTGCCATGCTTTGAGATAGGTATATTATCTGGAAAATATCACATCTGACTTGAACAGTGTGTGCCCGAGTACATTGCTGACTTTGGGGGTATTTTAGCTGGAAATGTTTACTTTATTAGTAACACAGATCAATTTTTGAAACAACACCACAGTCAAACAAACATGAAAAAAGCTACCAACCAAACCCCCCCCCCCACCCCCCCCAAAAGTCAAAAGCAGCCCACAGAACTGTAGCTCTGGAGTGTGAAGTGTCACACCCTTTACACAGGTACAGATAGAATTGTTAGCCTATGAGTTTTGATGTGGATACAAGTTCAAAGTGTTAATTATGATTTTTTTGTTCCCCTCTGCATCTCTGTCCCTAGCAGGCAAGGCCTTAGTGATAACAGCAAGTATCCTGAGAGCAGCCCAGCCCTCCCTGTATCACCCTCTGGAGCTTAGCTGCAGCAGAGGAGTTCTTCCAGCACATTTGCTAGACAAGGTTTTGCAGGCACAGACATTCCCAAATTCATTAGTCCCTTTGATAGTGCCTGGATCACACAAGTATTAAACAGCTCAGTGCAGTTCAGGATTTAAATAACACTTTGCTTCTAAATATTTGGGCGTGCTCCATGAACTTTAGCAATATGCACAGGCAGCTTAGAAATTCAGGTGGGGATTTTCTAAGAGCGTGATTTTGAATCTGGATACATAAAGCAACAGTAGAGAGTTTTGTTCCGATGTTAAATTTAGAAATCTGAAATACCAGAACAAAATTAAGATCAAAAAGTTTCTATGATCTCTCACCTCTAGCTCTCGAAAATTCAGTGTGAATTGGCAGTCTCTGACTTATGGTTAATAACAGATTAAGTCATTAAGCAGTGTCATGATTCTAAAAATAACAGCAAGAAAGTATAGCCTTCATTTTATTATTTCATTTGTATGGATGAATATGGGGACTTTTTCTTTTAGAAATATGAATTACTCTAACTAAATAGTTATAAGCAAGTTATACTGGTATAGCTTGCATGGCAGTGAGGGGCAAGGAAGAGTCTGCAGCAACACAAGAAACTCAAATACTGTTAAAAATGAAATTTGATTCATAAAGGTTGTGTCTTTAATTTTAAACCTTGCTACTTTTCATCCAGCTCTCCTCTCCATTTAAGAAACACGATTCATGTGTATTCATGTCATTATTCCTATTTTCCTTGTACTTTAGCTGGATTTTGCTTTTGATTATTAATACTTGATTTGACTTGTCAAATTTGAAGCTTTCTGCTTTTTTTCCTATTTAAAGACGTATTTCCATCCCCATGACTTTTAACAGCTTTGTCCAGAAAAAATGTTCCCAGAGAATCCATGGATATTAAATGAAAGTGACAAAGGTATTTGTACACAAAAGTTCATTATTTAGATGTTTGTATTAGACCATCATCACCGACTAGGAAATTATTGCAGAGAAGATGGTTGTAAATAAAAGTTACAAGTAGTCTCTGCTGAGCGCATGACCGTGGAATAATCAACGTACATTAGACAATTAGCAGCTGAATAATTGTGGGGAAAAACAAAAGTCTGTCTATGCTGTGTGCCAGCTGCAATAGTGAACAACAATATTTTAAAAAGATGAGGATGGACTATGTGACTGAAGTGTGCACACAAAGGCACCTGCTCTCCCTTTTATACACACTCACAAACCACCACAGGCAAACAGAAATGATACCAAGTGCAGAGACCCCCGTGTTTGTGTCACAGAGCTTTAAACAGATCCTTCAGTCAGAGGTGGCACGTGCAAACACATTCATCTGCCAAAATGCACGGGGTACACCATCAAGCTGCTGTTCTCCCACGTGTACAGGTTCCTGTCCCGCAGGCTGTACGAGAGCATGGCAAGAACAGACTGCGAGGAGCGTAACTCAAACCTGGCATTAATCTGCTTCCCTCTCAGTAAATCAAAGGCAAAACTTACTGTCGTGTCCTTGGTGTCAGTGACATAGAGAATGCCACAGGCTATGAATGCGTTCCCAGCCTTGGACTTGGGGTAGGTGGTGTTGATGTGCCTGAGGACTGAAAACGCTTCTTCATCGATCTGTGCTACCATGATAGTCTCGTCGGTGCTTGAGGCATATATAATCCAGAGCCCCTTCTCATCCACTGCTACGTTGAAATACGTCTTGGAGTTAGAGAAGAGGTAGTTCCTGCCACGGTGCAAGGCATTTTCCATGAGCAGGGTGCCCAGCGAGGCCTTGTCAAGCCCAAATCTGAAATGAGATACAGCAGGGATTCAGTACGGGGCATCAGAGCTCATCCATGCACACAGGGTGGGGAATCTCTGATAGAGGTGCTGTTGAAAATACTAGTTCAAAGGCATTTTCCAGGAGCAGGGTGCCCAGCGAGGCCTTATCTATCCCAAATCTGAAATGAGAAACAGCAGGGAGTCAGTACAGGGGATCAGAGCTCATCTCTACACACACAGGATGGGGAATCTCTGATAGAGGTGCTGTTGAAAATACCAGTTCAAGGACCATTCTGATGCCTTTTAAGATTAAGTTCTCAAAGAACCTTCTGAAATACCAGGAGAAAATTCCAATGTAATAACCAATCTGAAAAGTGCACAAGAGCATGGATTTGCTTTGGTAGGTTTCACTTTATTTAGTCTATGAGCTTTATTATCACTAGGATGAAAGAAGCAACTAAAAGAATTAGATACCAGGTGAAGAACCAAAATTGGCAAGCGGAATCTGTACAAAAGTTTGGTTTTGACTAGGTGGGAACTGAAGGGAGAAAATGTGATTGACCAAGGCAGCATGAATTTTGGGCAGCTTCACCTAGTCTGAGAGTTCCTCTGATGAAAACAGTTCAGATAATGCAGTGATTTACTCAAGCTGACATCAAAGGAATAAAAATTCTACTTTTGCAGAGCCAAAATTGTGACCTTATGCTGGCCTCAATGGGACAGCCTGCATACTTCCATCTCTGATGTATAAAATTGTTTTTATTCCTTGAAATTCCATAATAGGTTGATAATCTGAGGGCAGGAGCAGTGAGCAGCTAAATCATGTTCCTCTACTGGTTTAAGAGGGTAATCAGCTCCTCCTGAGACACATCTGCTGTCAGCCTTTAATCACCCAATAACACTGCTGCAGCAAAGGCAGGGAGAGTGTGGCTTCATCTTTTTAAATAATGCCCTCTGCAAAGAAGCACATTTCAGTGTCTGACTTCTCTCTCACTGTACAGCTCCATCCTTCAAATAGAGGAAGGAAAAACAGTACTCAGTAAAGGAACCTGCTACACTTACAAGTACTTTTTCTGAAAAGACAGGCTTAATCACAGGAACAGTTCAGATCCAGGAACACAGAATACTGGAACGACAATTTCTCTGTTCAAGCTGCATTGATAGCATGTATTGGAAAAAATCACCCTAAGAAAAGTCAACTTAGATCATTCCTCTCAGCTTTTGTAAAACTCACGTCTGCAGCAACTCCATATTCCAGCAGCATGTATGTGCAATTAAAAAAAAACAGTTAAAAGCTGGAGAAGATTTGAGAAATGCATGTGTCAACCCTGTTCACCTTGTTAATTGCTTCACATCTGTAAATAACCTCATGCAAGGGGTAGAAGGACAGCCCTTAACAGGACTAGTCACTCAGAAATGCAGATTTTCTTCAGGATACTTATCTATAAAGAGCCAACAACATAGAAAGCATCTCAAGATTGATTAGAAATACACAAATTCTGCAGCACACAACACTCTGTCTTTTCCTGTTTTATGTGAAAATCCTGAAGGGAGCAAAAAAAGTGAGGTTGCATTCCCAGATTCTCTTGGGCTCCCCCAGTTAAGGATAGTTCAGTCTGGAACTCCAGATGGTTCCAAAATTCTTTAATCTTCTGATGTCTTGGGGTAAATGACAAGATACAGTGTAATAGTTTCATCAACCACCAGAACTCGAGCGACAAACACTTTCCTGATCACTAATATCAATGAAGTCAATAAAAAATGACAGCGGTAGTAAAGCATGTTATGAAACAAAGTAAAAAGAATGAAATTATCAGTGTTGGGGGTCTGACCATCATGAGAAAACCTGCCAAAGGTCAGACCTAGTTTTACCAGGTGACAAGAAACTCCTTTTGACTGTTTTTTTCAACATTTGCAAAATGGACTAACCAGGTCCTCACCTATAATTTCCATTAAGACAATACAGAAACTCCCAGAAGCTTTTATGGAGCCCAGAGTCAAGGACTTCACCGTCACAGAATCCATAGTGCCTGACACTGTCTGTGCTGAAGGTAAAGAATCTCAGAGTGAAGAACAGAGCAGAAAGGCCATTCCATGGCAGCTCCTTGAGAGGATTTGAAAATTCCACTAATAGTTTGTGCTCATCTGTAGGTGAAGGCATTTACCAATTAACAATATCCAAGCAAAGGTGAGGAATCTCTATCACTGTGTATTGCTTAGACACTGATGGTCTTTTACAGACCATCAGAGAAAAAGCCAGAAGATATCAAAAGGAGGCTGCCAAAAAGTGAGCTTGTGCTTGGCAGAATAAATATTATAGAATCCTTGCAGCTTGCTCACATTCCTTGGCACCCACACGAATATAGGAAGGCAGCACTCACACCTGCTTGGGAACAGACATCAAAGTATGGTAAATGTTCTTGGCTCAGACATCAGAGTTGTGTAAGAACTTGAAAGCACAAGCAATCTTTCACTTGCCCTTGGACTGTCGTTGGCTCTTCCCACGAGGTGAGATTTTGGGGTTGATTTGTATTGTTTGTCTCTCTCCTCAGTAGAAACTGAAATAAGAGATGTAATTCCCAGTTCCAGGTTCAGGGAGATACATCAGGAAAGTAGCAGAAACTCCTTATTATGAGGAAATCAAACACTGGAGCCACTCCTCCTGGTGGAATGTGCAATTCTCCAGGTCGCCCTGTCCTCAGCAGGTGCCTCAGCACATCCCTCTGTGCCAGCAGCATTCCCTGCTCCTCCAGCCAGAGCAGAGCCCAGCAAGGGCTCTGCAGAGCCGAGCTTCATGAGTGGGCCACAGTGACAAAACCAGCCACCTCTGCCTCCCACACTGCAGCTGAGCCACTTCTGACTCAGATGCAGGTAGATGCACAGCTTATTCCTCTAAATCTAATCCTTTCTTCTGGTACCCAAATTCCTTAGTCAGCTCTCATTTCTTTCTCATGATTATGAGCACAGCAAAGAAGCCAAGTTGAAGAACACCCACAGCAATGCAGAGTAGAACCTGTTGGATGCCAGGATAGCCAAGGAGAGAATCTGTTGTCCTCTGTGCACATTGTTCATCCTGGGCCCCATTGCTCTGTGCCATGGTAACTGCAGAGGTGAGCCCTGAGACACAGAGCTGAACAATGCCTGCAGAACTGTCACAGCAGAGCAGTGCTCCAGGGCTGCTGCCCCAGCTTCCCTCCCACTACATCTGCAGGCACAAGTGGGAGGCTGCTGGCCTGTGCTGTAGTTGTAGACTGGAAAGAATCAGTTGTTCTGTTTTGGAAAGAGCCCTGAACCATTCCTCCACTCTTCCCATTTAGGCAGGACCAAAAAGAAGCACAAAATGCTACAAGGAGAATTGTCTGCTTTTCTGAGGCTCACCTCTGGCACTCTCACCCATTGCTCCTCATCCCACAGCATCACTTGTCTTAGGCCAACTATCTCTGACTTACTTCAGAATGACATTGGTTCCTCCCTTCTGATAGTAGAGATGATTGTTTTGCACTGCATGACCACAGCCATAGAAGAACCCTGTGATGTTAATGATCCTGTAGCTGTCATTCAGCAAGGCATTGGAATTTTCATATTCTTTTATACAGTTTCCTAAACAAAGGGGAAAATACATTTTAAAAAAAGGATTATCATTTGATTCATCTAATTTTGAAATCTCTATCCTAAAGTTCAGTCTCTGCTGAAAGACCATCTCAATCTTTGCATTTCCAGTAGGGATTCTACTTGCTGGAATGTGAGAAAAGAATCCAGAGGCACACAAAAAGATCTATAGAGAAGATGATCAAGAGCCTGCTTTCCACAGACCTAATGGGCCCTCATTCTGAACACAGTTGTTGGGTATGCAGAAATATTTCCTTTTCCCACTTAGGTCCTGGACATTTTCCTGCTCTAAATGTAGCTTATGCAACATCTGACTCATTTCCATGCCTAGCTAAATGAAAAGGCAAAACTCCGGGCTATAATTTAGGGAAGTAAAGCCATAGGAAACAGAAACTCTTGAAAGAAAAGGATAAAAAGCCATGAACAATAGGCAGTTAAACTTGGATTGGTTAAAAAAAAAAAAAAAAAAAATCAAGCTATTTTCAAAATCTGATGTTGATTCTGAAAATTGAGTCTGAAGATACTACAAATGCCTACAGCCATATGTATTGTCAAGTATTATACAGGTCATATGGAAAATATTCTGAAAAAGTTGTGGGTAAAAACTCATCATACTTAGGAGTTTGGGTTGAAGGGATTAAGGAAGCAATGTCAGGATAACGATGGATTTTTGGTCAGTGACTAGTACTGAAAATACCTGCAAAATGCATGGCGAGCCAAATCCTTTCATCACTTATGTTTGCAGGTTCCCGCATCCAAGTCCCAAACGTTTGCTGTACACTGACAAAGTGGACAGGACTTCCTACAGACGTTATGACACATTCTAGTGGAGAAAAAAGCACATGTCTGTGATCTGTGACACTGGGAGAGAGAAAGCAGCACTTAAGTCACCCTTTGTAGCAGGTTACCAGCTTTCTTTGAAGGACCAGGGGTTCTGTCTTCAGCTTTTCCAGCCTGGGTATCATCATTTGGCACAGCACATGTCTCATCTAGGGTCGAGGCAGAAAGAGAAAAATGACATGTTTTAGCCTATTTGACGCCACACATGGGCACATCAGTGACTCCACAAAAATAAAGGAATGACAACTGGGATTCTGCTTCATCTGGGAAAAAAAAAATGCTTAGGTTGGTCTGGTCAAAAAATGAGATAAGAAAAGGCTTGCTCTCACTTCTGCCAAGGAAATGAAGTGTTCAGGCTGACAGTCAATCTGAGGAGTAACTAACTAAAACAGCGGATTTAGTTCCTTAGCTGTGAATTTCTGAGTAGCCACATAGGAAGACAGAGTTGCCCCTTTTATGAGATAACCTCAGACAGCTGAGGTAGCTGGCAAATAGCTGGTTTAGCAGTAAGACCAAAAGCATTTTCTTGGGAAGGCGTGGTGGTTAAACTCCAAAACCTTCATGCCCAAATCCCCACACTCCAGCAGAGGGTGGATGCTCGTGCTGTTGAGGGAAATCACACGTTATGTTATTTACACACACAGAAATGGCTCACATTAGAATCAGATACCTGGAAATATTTTTCCCCACCCCGCAATGATTAAAGGAGTTACTGATTGGATTTTCTCTTAGCATTTACTGTTAAAACAATGCCTGAATTAAATTACTGATGGACCCTTTTCTATAAATCCAGGTATCTCTTCTGCCCTTAAAACAATGTGGCACATTTCACTTTGCTTAGGATGAATAACCACACAGAACAGTTCTCAGCTTTTTGCTGAGGGTTTTCCTGATTTCACTGCAGCCTTGTTTTCTAATCCCATTCTCAACTTTCCTCTCCAGCATTTCACACTGCTTGACACACAGGCTTTTTTAGACTTGCATTTGCATTGTTGCCTTCTAATATGTTTCTAGGATTTACAGGTCTGTGATGAAGCTGAAGTGACGAAGATAGTTAAAAATAGGAAAAAACTATGAAGTAATGCTGAAAGGGTACCATGACATTCAGGAAAGAAAGGACAGATAATACTGCACTGTTGTTTCCTCCTTTAGGTCATATCCTCCTTTTGTTCACGCAGAAGAAAACTACTCCAAGATAGAGCAAGAACAACATGTATTTCTCCCATCCATTATCTAGGGCTTTTGGTGAGGTGACATTGGAAGTTTGCAAGTGATCACAGTGTTTCTCCAAGTAAGGCACAAACAGTCCACCCAGCCATGGGGAGCTGAATGCCTACAGCTAGAATTCACCAATCCCTCAAGATCCCCTTCCAGCTTCTGATCCCGAAATATTGCCAGAATATTTCAAAAAACAAAATCACTCGGCAGAAATTATAAATTGCAACATGCAAGATGATTTTCTTGGGCTGGCTCTCATGGCTGCAGTTGACTTAAGGAGCAGTTTCCTGTGCAGTAATTTATATAAAACCATGGGATAGTCAAGGGCCAGTCAGTGTTTGTAGCAAAGCTGAGGGCACTATTTGCCTTTGAGAATATTTGCAATTCTTTCACAGCTGCATGGATTAGAAAGCAACTACAATTAAAGAGACAGTTTTCAGTCAGAGATTCTTATGGGAAATTTTCACTACTTTCTTTCCATCAAAAACCAAGATAAATATCCTGCTGATTCCTATCATAAAGTATTCTGGTTGAGAGGTAATGGAGTTTACAAGACATTAAAACTATTCATTTGCTCTGCTGGGGGAAGGTGGGGAGGATGGAGCAGAGGTATTTTGTTTCTTTCAGAATTAACTAAGAGTATCATAGAGAAAAAATATACCTGTGCTTCCAACTAATTATTCTCTTCTCTTGAAGAAATTAAGTTTTACCACATTAAAAATTTAATTTGAAAAAGCCAGGCTTGTATTCTTATGCAATAAGTTAATTACAGTTGCAAATCAGCATATGTATTCTCTTTCCTTGAAAGAGAGATAAATATTTAATTACAAAATCAGGATTACTCATTGAATTTTGGTAATAAGATCTCATAGTTTGCTGAGTCATAAAACATAAAAGCTCATTGAGGAAGATCTCATCTTTGCAGAGTTATTTGAGTGTAACTCCCATTTTCACGCTGTGATTTAAAATCCATCAGAAATTCATCAGATAGTTTATCCTCCAAAGCATTTCAGTTTGCTGCAACACTCAAAAAGAGGCCACCTGAGCAAATGGCCCCGTTATCTCATACAACAATTCATGCATTTCTGAATTTCAAATAGGATGAGATTTCTGCTCCAGCTCTCTCATTGGAAGGAGCCTCTCTGGTCTCTGTTCTGACACTTCAATATCCAGAATCAGGGGCTTATATTTATAGCTAAAATTAAAAATTCATTATTTAAAAGTCAAACATTTCAACTGCATTTCTCTTACTTTCCACATTTATCCCATCTAATAGAAAACACCATTTGTAAATACTTTGCCTGAGCATGTGCAAAACACACTTAAAAGACCAATACTGTACTAAAGGTAAACTGCTGCCTCATTCAAACTCTATTTCAGCAAAGCACCTGAGCACAAGTTCAGCTTTAAGCTCGTGCAGTTTTACTGATGCCAGCAAAACCAAACACATGTACTGATCTGTGAGCCTTGAAGCAATGGTTTGATCTTGAACCTGTTCATAACAGGGGAAAGAACATGGAAAACACCAACCTGTGCATTTGCTGCTGTAGATGTTCTCCTGAAGCTCTGCTTTGGCTTTGCCTTTACGTTTACCTGGAGGCCCTGGGGGTCCAGGAGGTCCAGGGGGCCCAGGGGCTCCAGGCTCACCTTTTGCACCTGAGTACAAAACACAGAGTCAGGACACAGGGCAGCAGGAGCCCTGCAGAGAGCTGTCCGTGTCCACAGGACACACACTGAACAGCCTCTGTCTTTCTTAAGAGGTTTCTGAGCACAGGAGATGGTGCAATAAACTCTCTGAAATGCTGTTTGTCAGAAGGTGAACCAGGCAGAACTTCACAAGGTGTAGGACATCAATGCATTTTATCTGTCTGGATGACAGGCCCATTAGAAAGTTAAAGTATTGCTGCCTTTTACTTACTGCATTCTGAGACCTCAGTTTTAGATGCTACACTGCTGTAATTTTACACAGCTGCTTCACCTATTCCTGAGTGGGAATTTGCCCCTCATTTTCTAATAGAAAAATAAAACCAAGCTGAAATAAAGAGCAGGAAGAGGTCAACTGGATGAAAGCATTTTGGAAAAGGTGAAATTCACATACACCTCAACCCAAAGGCCAAGCAGATTGGTTTTCGTGAAGACTTGCCTTGCAAAGAGAGCAATCTCCTGGGCACAGCAGTACTCAGCCTCCCCTATGTATATAGACCATATTTATACATACATTTTGCATACATATATTTATACATATTGCTCCTGCCCTTGCAGGTCACATTCATGCTTCAGAAGTGGAGCATATCTCTCTCTGCCAAGTACACTGCTGTGAGAAACCTCCCCAGAGCACTCCTCCATACCTTCTAATATCACATCATTGCTTGCTTCCCCCTTTTCTCCCTTGGCTCCTCTTGCACCTTTTCCTCCTGGCATACCATCCTTGCCAGGTAAACCCATCTCTCCTGGTTCTCCCTTCTGTCCTTGATCACCTTTTGGTCCTGGCAAACCTAGAAATAAAAAGCATTTCAGTATCAAGAGCACTGCTCCAGTATTAAGCACCAACTAACACATATTTTTACTACAAACCAAATTCACTCTAGTTATTTTTTTCACCTGTATTTAGCTGGGTAGCTGTAATTTATTTGGATTTCAAAGCAGCACTGTAACCTAATATGAAGGGAAGCTGTACCTATTTTCCCTCTTTTTCCATTTGTTCCTGGTTCTCCCTTTTGTCCTGGTGTGCCTGGGACTCCATCTGATCCATTGTAGCCAGGCAGTCCATCAAGTCCAGGGGGCCCTGATCAAAGCAAACAGCATAACTGAATTTTCACTGCTGAATGCAGTTTATCCCTAAATCTACCACATTTACATGCAGTATGTTTATATCTATAGCTGAACCCCAGCAAAACATAACTCATTTTTTCTGATACAGAGAATTACTCCAAGCAGACCCGCAGGTTAAGCAGCACAGAAAGAAAACAAGGAACCATTCATAACAGAGCCTTGCAACCACCTGAGTGAGAACTGAGAATTAAATAAGAAGGGAGGAAAAGTTATGGGGGAGGTGGGAGGGTGTGTTCAGTAACCAATATGTTTTTAAAAGATGGTTTTAGTGCTAAATTATAATATCCACTTCCTTGGGGGTTTAATGTATAGACTCATCTCTTCATCTAGATGTAACTTAAAAACATCTTAATTTGGTTTTGATCAATGTTCTACTCCCTCTACTAGAAAATTAAAATGTGTAAAACCTCCCCTCTATCAGAAGGGGCATGAGCTGACTTAAACACAGGCATTACAAAGCCAGGCAGTCATTCAACCCTACTTTAATCTAACTAGCAAAGGAAGATAATTCTGGGAAACATAAATTTCTGTATTTCAATATTTTGTACCAGCAACTGTTTCAATTACCCCCAAATGTTACTGCAATTGTCCTAATGTCTTACCTGGGGGGCCTGGGGGACCTACAACAAGGGAAAAAAAACAACAAGAAAGAAGAAACTGTGAGTTTAACCTAGCAAGAAAACAAAGCAATTCCAAACTGAACTGATTAGTACTAGATCAGAACAGTAAAAGGGGAAGAAAACCCCTTAAATTTCAAAATTAACATCTATTTAACTGCTTTAAATCATAAGCAACTATCTGGGCATTAGCAGTAACTCAGACTCACCAAAAGAGTAACACATTTACATGTAAATGCTTTGTTTTTTTCAAATTTCAGTTGATAAAGGTTTGACAACGACCTCTGCAATGTAACCTCCCTGTCAGGGGCTTTGGTGCCTTCACACAGCCACGGATGCAAGACACCTCACAGTCAGTGTATTTCCTTTGTATAAGTGTTCTCCAAAATCCTGCTCCAGTACAAGAATATTGGCTTTACAATACTGATTAATGTCACAATTAAAAATCCTGGTGAAAATACACATTAAAAATACATGCCACTGTGTTTCATACACATACATTCTCTGTGTTTCACCAATATTTCATTGCAGTTCAGGATTCTATTTAAATAGGAAAAAAAAGAAATCTTTTCATTCCTGACAGGCTTTTCACATGTGCTAGTTCTTCAGTTTGGATCGAGCTTCCCACAGAAACTGGTTGGTACATTAGAAATTGGACTTCAGTCATTCAGCAACTTGAATACAGAAAAATCTGTCTCACTCTCTTACATAGCTCAGATGTAGAGCCCTGATGAGAGGCAAGCACAGCAGGCAAGAGTAAAGCAATGTTAACCAGAACATGTTTGTGATTTATCATCTGTGATCCCCAATATACATTAAAAAAAAACCCAAAACCTTGCCAGGAGAACTCAAAGGTGACAGGTGCAATTAAAGAACCAAATCAGCTCTGTGAACATTTTTTATCCAGCCAAAGTACTGTCTTGTTTCACCCAAACTCTCTACAACAGAGAATAACAGTAATTACTAGATTTCCCTAAAGATGACAACTTCCAGCATTAATTAGAAAGCATTATGAGCAAAGTGAAAACCATTTCACAGCGCCATTACAGGAACCATCCCTTTAACCAGTACAGGCAGTGACATCAGTTAACATCTTTCTGCCAGCTTTCCAGGAAATGGCCATTTCTTCCACTCTATGTTACATCCATTAGTGCATTGAATTACTTTCTCATCCCAAAAACTGAGGCCACTTGTACACATAAGAAAGGTGCTTGAAAAGCAACAAATGTCATTGAGGCCTACAGCAGAGAAAGCTGCTCATTTAATGGTGTTAAGAGAGAAAAAGGTGCAAAAGGCACCAAGTAACAGGAATTTCCAAGTGTAAAGCCCAAAGAATCAAACTTAGATTGTCTGTGGTTCAGCCACTGCTGCAATCAGAACTGATCTATTTCAGAAATACCATTTAACATCTGTGTGTGCAATGGTAATTCTCATTTATGTTTAATCACTTGAGTCAAATGGACCTTATTGCCATTTGAAAATTCAAACCAGAGAGCAAGTGAAGCATTTTCCTTAACTCATAAAAACTGGCTTCTTTCTAATCTCATTTCCAAAAGGAGCACAACTCATTCTCTGTGAGAGACCTCAAAGCTGAACCATAGCTCTTAAATTGGCTGCTACCAGACACTCTTCACCAAACCCCCTAAAACTTTTCACACCTCCTCCTGTCTCAGCCATCAGCAGCTCCAGGTCCTCACTGGTGACGTGTGAGACATCCTGCAGCTGAGGAAAATGAGTTCTTCACTAAGTCCCACTGCTCCACTGCAGCTCTAACAATGGGAGCAGGTTTCTACCCCTGCATGCTCCTCCCGTGTTAGGCCTGAAGTGTGACACACACAAAAATGTCATGATTAAACCTCAATTAGTGTTTTAAACACCCGAGTCTAAAAGATCTGCTGGTGAAAATTACATGAGAGAGAAATTGCTCCAAGTAGAATCAACTGAGTTCCTTACATTCCAGCATTTATATTAAGAGGGTTTTATAAGTCCCAAAGTGGTACCTATTAATCTTCTTTTTTAAAATTCTGATAAATAGCAGTTTTTTGACACAGTTATCACCCTCAGGTTCTTTGTTCTGTGTTCCTGGAGCTAACACAGGTGTAATGCTTGAGGTAACAAACATACCTGTTAAGCATATTCCTTTGGTGCTGTTACACAAATCCACCATCACTCGGACCTAATATTGCAAAGAAAGTGAAGTTGAAAACAGTGTATTTCACAAAAGCACCTGGTTTGCTTTGCCTACAGAAATAATTCCAAAACCAAAGATACAACTGTCCCTCTGTGCTTATTAGAACGAGTTATTTAGAATTATTGTAACACCATCCATCTCTTCAGGCACTGTTTCTCTCACAGGAATCTGTCAATAAACCTCATTTTAATCCTTACTGAAAATAAAATATTGGGCAGATAACCCCACACATCACCTAGCCATTAAATTTCACACACTACTGTAACGTGTGGTTGTCCATGCATGGACTCTATCAGTGGGAGGTATTAAAAGCCAACACCAGCCAATAAAAAACTACATTCAATTTTATTTCCTATTTGTATTAAGTGATGGAAACTTTTCTAACTCAGCATACCCAGGGAGAAAAATGACCTGTGTTCCAAGTAAGCAATTTCTTATCTTTGAATAACCAAGATCTGCAAATATGAAAAGGACCTTCATCCATTCAAAATAATTCAAGCAAAAAGACAAGACTTTATTAAACCAACTGGAAGACACATTCATAAAGATGCTTTTAATCTAGAGTAGACCAAAATTTGTCAATAGAGGAGTCACCTTTACAAAATACACAGTTCCTGGCTGGGCAAACATTCACATTACATGTCCTGCATAATGAGAGTCAACACTAAACATTTTGTAACTTATCAAAACAAACAGCAGAAATAAAAAAGGAAAAAAGATAACCTAAAATATGAAACAACTGCTCAGATAATCGGTAGCCACTAAAAGCCACCACCTCTTGCTGTCTTAAATCCCACTTTGAACCTCACTGCCCTGTTACCCTCCCATCCGTTCTTCTGCAGCAGCAGATTTGCCAATTTCCTGTTTTTACTCTTTTACAAAATAAATATATGTCTACACAAACACCTAAACAGGCCCTGAACAAAAAAATATCCTCCTGTTATTGAAGCTCTCATGATTTTTGGTGCCTATGGCAATCTCACAGACTCCCAAGAGATGTGTCCTGAGCAGGGGCTGTGCAGAGCAGAGGGACACTGGTACCTGCAGTGCCCCTGCAGAAATTCCCCCCTGCCACACAGAACCTGCTCAGCCCAAGCCTCCTTTCAGCCCCACGTCCAACAGGGGCTGCAGCATCCTGCCAAGGCCCCCCAGGGCAGCAGGGGTCATCTCACCAGCTCTAAGGAGCTTTGTCTGACACTGCAAAAGTAGCCAAGTCTTCAAATTGCATCAGTGGGAGTTAGATTCAAAACACAGAAATGCAGGAGTGGGAGGAGGGGGCGCTTAAATATTTTTAAGGACTTTTTTCCCCTTGAGCAAGTGATTCTGCACGCAGTTACACACTCTTCTGAGCAGCAGCCAGAATGAAAAATGTGTGATGGGAGTTTTGTAAGAACAAAAAGGCATAAAACCCTCTCAAGCAAATCCCTGCAGGATGCTCAGATTTAAATGAAGCACATCACACACAGCAGAAATCACAGTGGACGTTTGGAGGCACAAGTGCATGGTCTGGGCACATGCTGCTAAAATACACACCACGTGCTCAGCGCCATTGGGAGAGGGCAATAAAATTTGTGTAATCCATACGTGGTACCTATTGACAGCAGAGCAGCACTTTTAATGTCAAAATTATCCAGACTGCAACTGAAGATTGCAGTCTGAGCACCTGGCAGTACCTGGCATTGGCAGTCTCCAAGCCCTGTCAGGATCAGAATCCTTCCCCAAATAATTTCATTTGTGGATCTTTTGAACTCAGAGAAGCAATTCATATCAGATAGAACAAAGCAAACTGCAGCTGCCAAACTCAGGGCAAATCAGCTTCTTAAAATGAGTTATTAAGAAGACAGTTTTGAGTACACCACCATGTGATTTTACAGATTTTTACTTTTTGCAGAAGTTTTGTACTGCAAATTCTAAACTGAAAGCACAAGGACTTAAAGGGCCTAGCTAAAAAAAATATTATTCTAAAACCCAAACAATATCATTATCAAAACTCTATGCTTTGAACACCTGTGCTTGACACTGTCATTAGCCCTAATACTAATGGAGATGTTATCCCTGTAAGAGGAGGATTGCAATAGTTTGCTAACAAAAGTGCCATCAGAAAATTACTGAAGAAGTATTTTGTGTAAATAATTTTTCAAACCATCAATATTAACACATGAGTAAGGGCCTGACTTACATTTTCCGGCTGTTTTGTGGCCCTAGACCTGCAATATTTACTGGGACAGAGTTTCCACTGAGGTTCCCTCAACAGTAATCTTTTTCTTGCATTTCTTCTAGCTTAAAACTTAAAAGCTTTTCAATCCATTCAACTACATGGCATAGTTCAACTACATGACACAGTTCCTACTGAGCAAAACCATCTTTTCACCGATGTGCAAAACCCGGTGCTGTTTAGCCAGAGAAAGGACGTGCAGCTCTCCTGATCCACCAAATACCGCCTGAAATTCAACCCTGACTGGAAGGGCATCATCGGTTTCAAAGAGATGCCAGCTGAAGTGATGCCCAGCGCCTCATGTGGAGATGCTGAGCAGCAGAAAACACACGGGGGCTCTGTTAGTGGTGTTAGTTGTAAAAATTTTGGGAAGTGGAAGTCTGGTTATTACAACGAAATTTTAGAGTTTCGCTAAACCCCCCTTTGCAAAGTTTGCCGGCACCGTACGAGCTCCGGGCCCAGCAGCTCCGAGCCCGCAGCGCTCACGGAGCCGGGGAGGGGCAGAGCCGGGGCTGCGGGAGCGCGCTGCGGGCAGGAGCGGCCGGGACCGGGCACAGGAACCGGGCACAGGGAACCGGGCACACGAGACCGGGCACAGGGAACTGGGCACAGGAATCCCGGCACAGGGAACCGGGCACAGGAGCCCCGGTACAGGAATCCCAGCACACGGGACCCGGCACAGGAGCCCCGGTACAGGAATCCCAGCACACGGGACCCGGCACACGGGACTGGGCACACAGGACCTGGCACAGGAATCCCGGCACAGGGGACCGGGCACAGGGGACCCGGCACAGGGATCCCAGCACAGGAATCCCGGCACACAGGACCCGGCACAGGAGCCCCAGCACACGGGACCCAGCACAGGGGACCCGGCACAGGAATCCCGGCACAGGAATCCCGGCACACGGGACCCGGCACAGGAGCCCCAGCACACGGGACCCAGCACAGGGGACCCGGTACAGGAATCCCGGTACACGGGACCCGGCACACGGGCCCGGCTCTCCTCCCCCCGGCCCGAGCCGTACCGGCACCATGGAATAGGTGAGCACCATGAGCATCTCGTCGCTGTCGGTGCGGCCGGGGCCGCGGGCGCGCTCCCCGCGGCGGCTGCGCTTGGTGCGGGCGGCGGGCGCGGGCTGCGGGCCCCGCACGGAGCCGCTCCCGCTCCCGTTCCCGGTCCCCGGCGCCTCCAGCTCCCGCAGCGCCGCGCCGAGCTCCCGCCACTGCGCCAGCAGGAACAGCGTGCCCGCGGCGCTGAGCGCCGACAGCAGCCCCACGGCGGCCAGCAGCGCCCGCCCGCCCGCAGCCTCCATCAGCACCACCCGCAGCAGCATCAGCTTCAGCATCGCCGCCGCGCATTTATCGCCCGCGGCCCCGGCGCGCTGCAGGGCGGGGGCAGTGCGGGGGGACGGGGCAGGGAAAGGGCAGGAAAGGGCAGGGCAGGGCAGGGGGCAGCCGCCGACCCCTCCCGCACACCTCCCCGAAAAGCCGGGCAGGACACGGGAGCTGCTCCCGGTCACTTCCAGAGGGGGATGCGCCTGGGAGCAGGCGTGCTTTCAAACGCCTGACACGGGACATGGCTTTTTGCAGGTGTCCGGCGGTGAGACTGCGTAACAAAAACCCCTCCTGTCACCGCACAGATCCCTGACACAGATCCCTGACACAGATCCTGCTGCTCACACCATCACTTCACTCTCTTAAGAGTATCATATGCCATTCACTGGTAACAATCGACCTGCTGCTCTACATGTTCAAGCAAAACCTTTCCCAAATTACTCCTGTGACACGGGATAACTTAATACAACAAATTTAGTTGCCAGTTAATTCATAGCCGAGACAAGGAAATTAATTACAGCACGTAGCAGATTCTGACTGAACACCAAGACTTCAGGAAGTATAGGGAAGCTATTGAACTCAAAGTGCATTTCAGAAAAAGTTATTTTTAAGGCTGACATTTCAAGTCAAAGCCGTGCACTTTCTTACATTGATACCACTTCAAATCGACCTCAAGAAACTCCCATCTTTTAAATGCCAAGTTTCCTACAAGAGAGAGCTTTGATCCTTTGTCAAAGTGACAGTTCTCTGCTGCAGTGGATCACATCCATTTTGTCCCTACTCTACCTTTGCCATTGACCTGCAATTCATGCTAATGCCACAGTGCATTGATGGATGAACTGTTGGGTCAAACCAAATCTGAACTTAATACACTCAGTTCTGCTACAGCTGCCTAAGCACAGTAGACAAGCAGGCACAGGAAAACAACTCCATCATATTAAATTTCTCATCTCTCTGAAATAAAAAACTACTGCAGAAAGTGCTGATGTCCTCAGGCACTGCATCAGAGACCCTTTCCTTATGAAATTGCCATGATAGGTGTAGGCAGGACAAGATGAAGGCAGAGGGAACAATAATTCCATCTCCTCCCATGATGGCAGATGAGACAGAAGAAAATCCCCCTGCACCCAAAGGTGTAAGGCTTACCAGCACGGAAACAAAGAATAGTTTGGGCTGAAAGGTACCTTTAAAAGCCACCAAATCCAACCCCTCTGCAGTGACCAGGCTGCCGAGGGTCCCATCCAACCTGGCCTTGAACATTTCCAGGGATGGAGCACCTCTCACCCCTCTGGACAACCTGTGTCAGTGTTTCACCACACTTACTGTAGAATATTTCTTCCTTACATCTAGTCTAAACCTGCTCTAAGATAGTCTAAGGAATAATTACAAAAACAGATATACAAAAACTGCCTCAAAAATCATGTGAGGCTTTGGGCCTTGCCAAACTATTCCAAAGGTACCACAAAGTTCTCCTCATACGTGAAAAGCCTTCCTGGTGTCCGTGAAGGCTACAAGAATAATTGCATCCCACAACATATCTACACCCAGCAGGACACTCCTGGGTGTGGAAATCCCCTTGGCCAGTTGGGGTCAGCTGTCCCTGCCGTGCTCCCTCTCAGCTCCCTGGGCTCACTGCCAGAGCAGGAGCATCCCACACGTCCCTGGCTGCAGCTCAGCACTGCTCAGCCCCAGCCAGGGCGTCTCTGTGGTGGCAGCGTTGTTCTCATCACTCCAAAATGCACCCCTGCACCTGATGCTAGGAAAAAAAATGACTTTATCCCAGCCAAATCCAGGAGACTCCGCAGCTGAGGTCCTAGTTCAGCACAGAAGTGCATATTTGAGTTTTGCTCACAGTATTACTCCTGTAAAGGAGAAAGAAGAGAAAGAAATAAGACCTTGCATAGAAATTCCCAGAAGACAGTATATCTTAAGCAGGCTTAGTTTGTAATCCACAGACACAACAAAATGAGTAAGAATCTATCACACCAGCAAACGAAAACTTTCTGTCCAAGAACAAATAGAACTGCACCCCAGAGACCATGCAGCACAACAAACAGCAATTCTTCATCTTTATTGTCCATTTCAGAGCCTAATAATTGAGTGAAAAAAGAGTGTAATAATTATGAGCTGCAATTCAGAGAACAACAAAAGCAAAACAGCACTCTTAGCACTCTTGCTTCCCCATCTGCCTAATCTTGCAAGGTTTTCTCTGCATTACAATCAAAAAACAATTAAACATTGTTCATTAAAAAATGGGCCACCAGATCACTACAGACATCCTGTCCAAGGCTGAAGTCTGTCTGGAACCTGCTTGGATGGCAGAGCAGCAGAATTCTTTCCCAGGCCCCCCCTCTACCACAGGTTTATGGCACTGTGTGCAGTGCTGCACTTGGCTTGCCCAGGCACAGTTACACCTCTGGCAATAAAATGCCCAGTTCTTGAAAGTCAGGAATCAGTGGGCAGCACAGTTTTGTGGCAAAGAGGCTCCCGAGCCTGCACTGAAAGTCCTGTGAGCTACTCCAGTGGCAGGAGCAGCTGCCTGATGGGGCTGTGGGCATTCCTGTCCCTGCTGTCTGTCCCCATCCCACATGAGCAGCAGCTCATTCAAATGTCTCCATGTTACCTCACCCTCTGCTGCTGCCTGATAATCCTGTGTCTCCTTCTGGATCTCTTTAACACAGCTCAGATTTTGGTTCATCAGCTGCAATGCATTTCATGCTCAGTGCCTCTGTTGCTCCTCCATGATAAAAATCAATGGTCCCAATGGTGACCAGCGAAGCAGAATGGAGGCTTGGGAATGCTGTTGGTAAATTCTAGAAACCTTACTGCTGTTTTCTTACCAAAAAACCAGAAAAATTTGCTCAGGAGCAATTTAAACCCAGGTGAGAAAAGTGTTACCCCCCTAGATGCATAATTTTCTCAGTTAGGCAGAGTGCCAGCAAGCAGCACTGCAGTTCTTTCCTGGCATTTCACAACCTGAGTCTCTAAAGCACATCCTAGCACTGCTGTGCATCACAACTCACAGAGGCCACAAAAATCTGTTCAAGTCATACTGGAACCAGGAGGAAACCATCAATGTGCAAGCTGCAGATGCAGCTCCATGTTTGTGCTTCTTAGAATTCCAGCTTTGAAGAGCTAAACCAAGTTTTTAGGAAATAAAACACAGCTCTACCACAAGAGGTATTTTTGTATCCAAATTACTCACTGTGTGTGTGATAAAAAATAGTCCTTGATTATTCTCAAGCTGACAATGTATTCAGATGGTGTCACACTTAACTAATGCTCCCACTGATGTTTTACTTTGCAGAAGTTGTTATTACTGAAATCTCCTGTATTTTGGCAGCTGTCCCAGTGATAAAGCACACTGGGGACTGGCACATTATTGTCACTTGGGTAACTAATGCTGGAAGATGGACCAAGCTGCTGAGGATGATTCTCTTATGAGACAGTAACCAACCTGCCTCTGATCATGCCACAAAAAGGTT
This sequence comes from Monarcha castaneiventris obscurior, assembly GCA_026261815.1. Lineage (NCBI taxonomy): Eukaryota > Metazoa > Chordata > Aves > Passeriformes > Monarchidae > Monarcha > Monarcha castaneiventris. The sequence continues at coordinate 1,427,452 of JAMPIT010000434.1, read as the reverse complement.
GGACTGATTATAGTCTTTATGAATACTATTAGAAAGAAGGTAATCTCTTTTCCTGAATGAGTTAAAGTGAAAAAAGGTCTTTTAAAGCTTTCATAACCTGCCATGATAAATGACATTTTATTGCACCTTCCGTCTTCTCGAGAAATATACCAGAGGTTTAATATATTCATTTTACAATCCCAAAGCTACTAAGATCATTCAAACCAAAGAAAAGTTAAAGCTTTTCAGTAAATTTCTTGTGTTTTCCTTTGCAACAGCTGATGCTGGTAACTTTTGCAGCTCTATGTTCAGCATGGATGTACTCAGGGAGGACGTCCCAGCCAGAGCTGTAAATGCCTTTCCTCCTCATCCCTGCTCCCTTTGCTCAAACCAGCAGCTGAGCAGCTGCAAAATTGCTCCATCCAAACCACAGTTGCACTTTAATACTGGCACTGAAACCAACATTGTTTTGGTAGCAAAGACTTAGCTTTTAAAATATTAAAATGCTTCTGACTACATGCAAAAAGAGGGGCTTGATTTTGAAATTCATATTAGGTTCATATTCATCATATTCATGTTTGGAGAAGCTGGAACACGTGGGTTTGTTTGAAATGTCTTTGCAGTCGTTGTAGGTCAGCCACAACAGCAGATTTAGTGATTCAGACCACACTGAGCTGTGTGATCAACATCACCCCACAGAATTAATTCAGGAATCTACCAGTGACACACAGCAGAACGCCTCCTACTCCATTTCTGCACATACATTCCACACAGATTAAGGCATATTGGACACAGGCTTGCTTTTCAAGGAAAAAAATTACTGGAAAAAGAGAAAAATAAACAGAAAACACTATGATTCTCATGATTTTATATCAGACAAGGTGTGGAAAAGCTGGAGTTACACCCCAAATCCTCAAAGTTTGTATTCTGCTTGTCAGTGGCACAAGGATATGAAACTCCTCAAGGAATCAGTAACAAATACCTTAAAAATTACTTCTGATTTCAGGAAATTCCTGCTTACTACAGAGCTGCAAGAATAAGCAATTTCTGCAGAGGGAAGGATATGGCAGCTGTTACTTTGGAGTATCTGATCTTAAGATAAATCATAAATTAGGACCCAGTGAAAAAGTGTTCCTTACTAGGTAGGCCAAGGTGGTGTTTGAAGTTCTAAATAACACCCCTAAATATCTGCAAGTGCTGCAGCACAAAGAGCATCATTCAGTGGCATCAGCAGAATGTCCCATTGTCTTTGAGGGAGCATTCAGCAAACTGGAGGAAGATGCCTTAGAGATGCATCACCAGGGCACTGGCAGCTAGAGGCTGTTTTCCCAGAAAACTGCTCAGAATTCCTCCAACACAACTCAGAAAAAAAATTAAAGCTGCACCATAGACAAAGATGACTTAAGGAGCAAAGAAAGAGAACAATTCAGACACCACAGCTACAACCCCCCATTCATAACCTAAACTACAGGAATAAAAGCAACTGATCAAAACACGTGACAAATAGTAAGTGGCTTAAAAGATCTGTCACATCTTTGTACTTCCATCAAAACCTGAAAACAATGAGAAGAACTGGAGAAATCCAGATATCTACCCTTGAAAAATAGTTCCTGCTTTTTGCAGAGGAGCCTGCAGCTCAGTAAGGAAGGAAAGGAAGAAGATACTCAACTACCCTGAAACACAGCCAGGAATTAAACACTAAATACTCAGCATCAAACAAATCTTCAAACTTAAATTGTCTCCATATGGAGATACAAAACAACAAAGAACATTATTTGGTGAAGGTATTCCAACAACACAGAAAAAAATTTGGAGTCTGTATACTATGGAAACTGTTTTATGCCATCCACTTTTAAGAAGTGGCTGTCTCTGTGGCCCAGGTACAACAGACTGGGAGAAATGAAACAGCTGGATATAAAGTAGAGCAGAATTCAGATTGCCTCTCCACTTCAAAAACTTCTCTCCACATCCTGTCACTGTACCTGGCATCCTTCCCCTTGCAGCTACTGATTCTACCACAGCCAATAATCCTGAGCATTTCAGGTATTAAAATTGACTAAATTCCACCAAACACTGGAGAGGGTTTTGCACCATTTCCATTATGCTGCTCTCTCAGACATAAGCACAGAGCTTTAACCAGCTCTTTGTCAGAATCCACTCTCAGTAGCTCTTGGTAATTTTCAATCAGGAAGCATTGAACACAAGCAGTATTCCAGCTTTTTTCCCCTCAGCTTTTTGTCATTCATATTTACCACTGCGATTCACAGAGGATTAAACACAGTTTTGCTCATTTGAGCACTTCTAACATATTAATTTGATATATAGCTATACACACCATAAATACATGTAGTGAGACCATTCATAAAGCCAAGAGAAAGGAACAGCACTACATCATTGCACTGTTTAATGTGTCATACAGAAGAAATGTCAAATAATGAATTTACTGCTGCTATCTTTGACTTTCAGAAAGCTGCACACAGCCATAGCCACAAACAGCTGAGAAATAAATGCCCCAGCTGCCCTGGGATAGTTGATAAATGGAGAAAAGGCAGTGTGAGCTCAGAACACTCACAAGGCAACTGCATTAGGGAGATTATTACAGGCACTGTGTGTCAACTCACAGCAGAACCACAGGATGGATTCTTTGAGGTCCTGATAGGAAAACCCATTGCAGTTTTAAAGACACAGAGAGGCAGCAAAGACAATTAAACAGTAAAGCCATGCATTAGAATGACATTAAAACCAGCTATATTAAAGCAATTAAAACCAATCTGCCATTTTCATCTTTAAAATCTACCAATAATCTAGAATTGGATCTTCTTCCATTAGAAGAGTTAAAGCTTCCATCAGTAACCAACTACCTATTCACCCAAAATCAGGAGGAAAATCACATACACTGGGTTAATTAAGAGGAACCTTTAACGAGTTTATCCCTGACCCCCCAGTGCCTGCTCCAGACAGATATGGGAGCACAGAGACCTGAGAACAAGGGGAGTCACATCCTAAAAATGACTGCTTTCCCTCTACCCCTAACAAAGCAAGACCAGGACACGGGTTTAGACATACACGTCTAGAGTTAAGGAAAATTAATCATATTTATAGAAGTGTTACCACTCAGGGAAAGTCTGATACTAAAACAAACCTTATTCAGGCCCATTTCCTAAAACACTCTCCCTATTCTAGTGATTTTATCATCTCAAGCCATAACATAAGGCAAGAAACAGGAGATAATATCTATTACATTTTTAATATTAGATTGGACTTTAGATATGGTTTTCTAAATATAAATTATCTGCAAGCACGATTTCCAGAAAAGCTGCACCTCCAATAACAGAATGTACAGACATAAAACTGTATTTGGAGTATTTTTTGCCCTGTTTAGGGAGAAGGTGTGGGAGGCACTGGGGTTTTTCCAGGAGAAGGAAGGGGTCCATTCCCTTCCCCCAAGCACCCTTGTTGCAGGGCTGTTTGTGCCTTGCTTTGCAGAGCAGAAAATGTGCAGGTCTGTGCAGATCTGGAAATGGCACACGGCTGTGACACAACATTGGGATTGTTCTGGGAATCCAGGATGGAGGGGGCACTCTGGCAGAATACTCAGTTCCTCTGCAGGCACTGTAGCTGCAGCCCACAGCCACCAGCAATTTGGCACATTCCATGTCTGGGAAGCAGCCTCAGATTGCTCTGGCTGAATCTGTGTTTCTTGTCTCCACAGTGAATGAGCTGAAGACACGACAAAAGGATGGGAAATGCCACAACTCATAAATCAAAAGAAAATAGTCATTTTCTAAAGACTTTTGGGAAAAGAGTAATTTTATCAGATTTCTGGGCGTGGATGACAGACTGGATGCTGTGGCCCTGCCTTCTCAGAGGTGCTGAGCCTCTGCCCTCTGTGAGGGTGCAGAGATCCTGCCTTAGGAACGGCTGGGATGTGAGGATGGCAGAGATGAGCACAGCATCCAGTGCATGCAAAGTGGTTATCATCTGCCTGTGGAGTTTGTAACTAACTCTAGGATGGACTTAATATCAATGCGATTAGACATAATCATACAGGTCCTTCAGGTGGGAAAGCTGGAAGTCAGTGCTGAAGCTGTGAGGGAAGGGAAGTGCAGCAGCATTTCCCCAGCCACATCAGCTACCAAGGAAAAAATCCCCACCAAACAGAAAAAACTGACCATTCTAGAGCGATTCACCACAATATATTACTCTCCAGCAGAGATGAGATGCAGCCTGATTGTGGGCTAATCATAAATTTTCTTTTAATATTCTACTTTTGGTGCAATTTGGATGCTGATAAATGTCCTTGCATAGCTAAGTGACTAGACAAAGCCACCTCATTTGTCTATTTAGATACAAACTTTAAAATTCATGCATGAGGGGCTGTCATTTTTGTGTTACAGAATTAGATCAGGGTTTATTACAGGTATGTACAGAGTTTGGCAAGTAGAGATGAGGATTATTTCATATATAAATATTTGTGCGAAGCAAAGCCACATGGGTTTGGTTATTCATTAAAAAAAAGAATATTCATAATCTACAACACTCTAACCTGATTTTTACTGCTTATCACTCAAGCCTTGGATCAATTATTGATTTCGTTTTTGTGGAAGATCTACTGGCCCTGGCCTCTCCCAAGCCTAGAAATACAAACTAAGTCATTAAGAAAAATACAGATGAGGAGATTTCCTCTCGATTACATTCCCCAGGCAGTGGTTTCAGTGACCCGACCACAGCTGAGAAACTTCCATCTGAGAACATTGGCTAAGGAGCAGAGGGAATTATCCCAGGCAGAGGCTGAACTAACACAACCATTCTGCTGCCAAGGTGTTTCCTTCAGCCTCAGCTTGGCTGTTACTGTGCAGCACTGCCCTGTGCAGAGCTGCTTTGAGACTATTTGCAAAAGCTTAATTCAGAATTGTTAATAATTCTGAGCGTTTCAGGTATTAAAACTGACTGGATTCCACCAAACACTGAAGAGGATTTTGCTCCATTTCCATTATGCTGCTATCTTAGACATAATCTTCAGCAAATATACGTCTTCAGGTGAATAAATTTCAGTATTGCTTCCTCAATTTGAGTTTATCTTGTTATGAGGAGGCTGTCAGAAAACACATTGTGTTTAACTTGTGTGCACACCCCAGTAGCTGTGAGCAATCTTGCAACAGACAAGCAAATATTTCACTGTATGACTGGCAGATAAACATAATTACAGATAATTCTTACCTGTGCATGTTATGACCCATTCAGCTTTGTTTGTGTTTCTGAGCTTATCAGAAATGACCTGGACTAAGCATACTTACATACAACTCTAAAGGAAAAGATAATTTTTTATAGATTCACGGCATTTGTGATACATTCTGGGTCATGAATTCTGAGCTCACAACCAAGGAGCAATTTTGGTTGCTCTGCTACATAGCCACAGGTAACTACTTTGGTTTTGCCAACAGCTTCTTCTGCAGATGATTGCAATTACCACACTCTGCTGTGTAGCATGAAAATATTCTGTCAAACACATGAGAGAGCCTAAACCTACAACTGTATTTCTACAGAACTGTCTTGCAGCTTCTACAAGGTGAAGCCATAATAATACAAGAGGTTAAAAGAATATTTTTCAACACCGAGGGAATTATTTTAAAGGAGCACTTTCAACGCGAATCTCTCTACCCCTTTAAGTTGGACTCATTCATGGTTATGGTATTTTTTTTCTCCATAGACCATTTCAAAACATTTGTTACTTGTATTTGCCAAAACAGCATAAATTAAACACCTGGCGTTTTATCAGAATCTTATGAGCCCCGAAATACTTCATTACTTGGTCTGATATACAGGCAAAATTACACAACCCTAAAAAATCACTGAAAATCCCTTTTGTATAAACCAGAAGCCCAGTGCACAGAAAAGGCTTTTGCAAACCTGCTCTGCCTAAAACAGAGCACTCTGCATGGTCCAAAGCAGACACAGAGAGGCTTCTCTGAAGCCTCTTCACTTCAGAGATCGTGCAGGTTCTGTGTTAACAGAGAAATTGGTATCACTGACAGCACTTGAAGAAGCAGATTAGAGGATTCAGAACGAGAAGTGGCAGCAGCATTTTCTGCTGATGGCCCCGTGCCTTCTTCCCAAGCTAAACTTTGGAACTGCATTCAGTGCTTTAATTCTGCTGAGGAAACGCCTGCAGCACCTTCAGCACTGCAAATGCTCTGGCTCTGCAAGCCCTGGGCAGGGCTGCTTTGGCTGGCTGCGAGGTCTGGCTACACTTTCATCTCAGCAGAGGTTTTGCACGTTTGTTTTCCATGGAAAGTATCCCCACTTGTTAAAAACACGCTGCCTGAACCATCCCACGGTGCACGCAAGGGACCATTAAAAAGAATTCTGTGTGAAACAACAAGAGAGCAGTGGACTCGTGTTCCCAGTGTAACTCCCAAGGAACAGAAATTTGCTTAGAAAAAACTGAGTGGATACTGAAATTTGCTTAGAAAAAAACTGAGTGGATACTGAAATTTGCTGAGAAAAAAACTGAGTGGATACTGAAATTTGCTGAGAAAAAAACTGAGTGGATACTGAAATTTGTTTAGAAAAAACTGAGTGGATACTGAAATTTGCTGAGAAAAAAACTGAGTGGATACTGAAGTATTCTTCCAAATGTGGCACCGGTAGACAGCAAGTGGGGGAAAAAATAGGGGAAGTAGTTTGAAAATTTACATTTTTGATATTGCCTTTGTTGCAGATATCACATAAAAGAACTTTGGATGAGACTTGCAGAGACATTGCTGTGGCAGCAGAGCTTGCTCAAAAAAAAACCAAAAAGGAGGAAAAAGACAAGAATATTTAACTGAGAAAGAATCCTGTAACAATCTGAAGACTCATCCTGAACCCTGAGCAGCTTGCACATTTTCCCATGACAAGGGAATAGATTGTCTCTCAAAGCACCTTTCTCCACTCCCCAAAGTGTGGCTCTCAAATTGGTCTTATGCCCACGGACAAAGACAGAGAATCCAAGAAAGTCCTCACTAGTTCTTGCACATCAAGGACAAAAACCTTCACTCACCTCTTCCTCTTTCTCACCAGCTGAAATGCCAGCTCAGGAGGAGTAAAATGAAAACAAGTTGACCAGCTAACAAGCTGAGAGCGTAGATGCTCAGGCACTTAATAAATAGAGAGTTAGTTTTAGCCAGTGCATCCATGACCTGTTCCCATAACACCCCATTACAGCTGCCTCTGCCTGTGACAAGAACACACTGTCCCCTTCTTCAAAAGAGGTAGTGCTGCTTGAATTAACAAGTGTGGTCTACAAGAGCCTGAAGATTTGAACTTCTGTAGGCAGACTAATAGGAGAAAAATATCTATACTGTTAACTCTTTCCACTTTGGCTTTCATTAGGAGTTTTTAATGCTGTTCTATCAATCTGATATGGACAAAATGAGAAGAGTGATTTTTGGGGGGAAATGTGAGAGGTGCACTTAAGTGCTAAGAAAATGAGGTGTTTGGTTATTGGCTCCAAGGCCTGACCCACAGCTGGGCCAGAAACCCCTCCAGGAAAGCCAGAGGGGAGGAGGGTGAGCCAGTGAGCAGCAATGGGAGTCCCCTGAGTGCCTTTTGACTGTATGCAATTTGACTGTGAGCCAAACACTTTATTCCATAAATATGGGAGCCTGTGTGAGCTGCCTTTGAGCCCTCCCTGCTGGGTGCAGGGCAGGGATCTGCCCCTGAGCTTCCTGAGGTGGCTCCTCACCACAGAGAGAGCTTCTGCTAATGCCAGCTCTTTGGATGAGCCCAACCCAAGCTTTCTCTGCCTTGCCACTGGGCTGCATTCCAGGTGATTCTCCCTTGAGCAGGGACACCTCTCAAGGTTTGAGGTTCCTTACCTAAGACTAGGAGATTCTTCCTGAGAGATCTGGTGTGGAAATGAGCCTCAAAATCCAGCTGAACCAAGCCACTGGCTGCTGTGCCCCTCCTCACACATGGATTGCTCAGGGGAAGGATGGTTGTAACAAAGCCCAGAGCACACAGACACCACATGAGACCTGTTTTTAAGAAAATTAAATCACACATACACAAATTAAGGAGCTGCATTTGGTCATCCCACAGACAGTTTTGCCTGCATTTGTTCCAGATAAAAGAAACCACTGAAGAGATCTTTTTGAGTGTTTAAACCCACATGGAGCACCTTTTATAAAGCTCCTTCCATCAACAGCACTTGAAAGCAAAAAAAAACCCACCAAAAACATAAACACCAAACTCCAAGTACCCAAAGGTGATGTCTGAAGACTGGTACCTGTCTCCAGGCAGTTTAGGCAGAAAGATTTCAAGAGGCACTTAGGGACTGTTTTGTACCTGACAATATGATGAGCTTCTCCTAAAGTTTTTCTTTCCTTCCAGAATAAGAGCTAAAGCTCTTTACTGAAACTTTGATGACTGTGACACCCTGTATGTTCAGCACCCACACTTCCCAACACCCTCTAAAGTTTGGGGGTTTGGACAACAAGCTAGAGAGAGAATGGTGAAGAATTGTGAAATAGAATTGCCAGATCTGCCTGGTGTTAGGACTGCAAGCAGTGCAGACCTTCTGAAGCTGGGCATGAAAGAAAAAACATGAGCAGTATAAATGGGTTCAGTCAACTACATTGATACGGGAGTACTTGGGTGATCTTTTTGAAATGGCACTAGCTAGGGAAGCCAAACTCCAGCTTGCATGAAGAAAATTCTGCTGGGGAGGCCAAAAAAGGTCATCTCTGCACTGAATATTATGGTAGAAAAGTCAAAGACAGCTCCTTACAAGACACTGCACAAGAAAAATTCACGTACAAAATGTGGAATGAGTGATTTCCAATATTGTGTGCTACTAACTCCCTCGAAATACACCTACCTATGTACACACTGTTCTTTGAAAGGGTGCATTTGTGACCATGAATAGATCTATTCCTGTAAATGGATGAAGAATAACTCAGAGAAACAGTCATGGAGGGGATATGGGCAGGTTTCAGAGAGCAGGGGATGCTGCCAGAGGAAGGAGATGCTTAGAAGCAGCACCCAGGCACTGCCCGAGGAAGCACTGGAAGCACGGCTGGAAATGAAGACAATGGCTAAAAGCTGATTTGTGCTTTATTAGTTCTTATTTCTTTAACAGTGGACTGAAACTGACTCAAAATCTGCCATCAGTTCACTGACAGGATTTTAAGGAATTGCTACGTTTTTACACACCCAGCAGATGTTTTGCTGGACAGTTCTGCTCACCAGTGAGAGAAGCTGACAAGGCTGAACATCGCCTGCTCCCCTGGCTGATACACACCTAAATTACACAGCAGCACTGGAAATATTTGAAGAAAGATAATTGCAGTAGTCCCAGCTCTCAGTACTTGGTAACTGACTTGTTAAGGGTAAAAGGAAAAGAGCATATATGGGAAGTTAAAAGAAAACGTAGGAATAAAATGGCCAGTTAAATTACTCCAGTGTCTTCCTTCAAGTTCTTAGGACAGACAGGCAGCCCTTACTGCAAACATAGGGATGGCTCGATGCCACTTTGGGCTCCTTTATTTTTCTACAGGGAAGGAAAGGCACAGAGAGGAAAGTGTACACACTTGTCCCATGTTTAAACTCCCCACCTGACATCTGATTTTGGCCAATACCCGAGATGGAGCAGCAATCTCCATGGATGAGCAGCGATCCCCATGGATGAGCAGCAATCCCATGGATGAGCAGCAATCCCCATGGATGAGCTGCAATATCCATGGATGAGCAGCAATCCCCATGGATGAGCTGCAATCCCATGGATGAGCTGCAATCCCCATGGATGAGCAGCAATCCCCGTGGATGAGCTGCAATCCCCGTGGATGAGCTGCAATCCCCATGGATGAGCAGCAATCCCCATGGATGAGCTGCAATCCCCGTGGATGAGCTGCAATCCCCATGGATGAGCTGCAATCCCCTGGTGGATGGATGAGCAGCAATCCCCGTGGATGAGCTGCAATCCCCGTGGATGAGCTGCAATCCCCGTGGATGAGCTGCAATCCCCATGGGTGAGCTGCAATCCCCGTGGATGAGCTGCAATCCCCGTGGATGAGCTGCAATCCCATGGATGAGCTGCAATCCCCGTGGATGAGCTGCAATCCCCGTGGATGAGCTGCAATCCCCGTGGATGAGCTGCAATCCCCGTGGATGAGCTGCAATCCCCATGGGTGAGCTGCAATCCCCACGGATGAGCTGCAATCCCCATGGATGAGCTGCAATCCCATGGATGAGCTGCAATCCCCATGGATGAGCTGCAATCCCATGGGTGAGCTGCAATCCCCACGGATGAGCTGCAATCCCATGGATGAGCTGCAATCCCCGTGGGTGAGCTGCAATCCCCACGGGTGAGCTGCAATCCCCACGGATGAGCTGCAATCCCATGGATGAGCTGCAATCCCATGGATGAGCTGCAATCCCATGGATGAGCTGCAATCCCCGCGGATGAGCTGCAATCCCCGTGGATGAGCTGCAATCCCATGGGTGAGCTGCAATCCCATGGGTGAGCTGCAATCCCCGTGGATGAGCTGCAATCCCCGTGGATGAGCTGCAATCCCATGGGTGAGCTGCAATCCCATGGGTGAGCTGCAATCCCCGTGGATGAGCTGCAATCCCGTGGATGAGCTGCAATCCCCGTGGGTGAGCTGCAATCCCCACGGATGAGCTGCAATCCCCGTGGATGAGCTGCAATCCCATGGATGAGCTGCAATCCCCGTGGATGAGCTGCAATCCCCATGGATGAGCTGCAATCCCCATGGATGAGCTGCAATCCCCGTGGGTGAGCTGCAATCCCCGTGGGTGAGCTGCAATCCCCGTGGATGAGCTGCAATCCCCGTGGGTGAGCTGCAATCCCCGTGGGTGAGCTGCAATCCCCGTGGGTGAGCTGCAATCCCCGTGGGTGAGCCGCAATCCCCGTGGGTGAGCTGCAACCCCCGTGGGTGAGCTGCAATCCCCACGGATGAGCTGCAATCCCATGGATGAGCTGCAATCCCCGTGGGTGAGCTGCAACCCCCATGGGTGTCCAGCACGACCTCGTGCTGCCAGGCCACGTTCACAGTGATGTCTCTGCTTCCTCTTTCCTTTGCCTGCTCACACACCATGGAGTGCGTTAGGGACAGATTCATCCATGGCTCTCCATCCTTGGGGCAAAGCAAGCATTTCCCTCATACCCTCAAGACTGCACTGAATCCATCAGAACATGAAAAGAATTAAGATCTGAGCCTGACCCCTTCCCACCAGTTCCGTAACACTGATTGTTACACTGGTGACTTCATTGCCACTGATTCAGTGTGAGCTATTTTCTTCCTACAGTTACTGGGGGATATTCGAGGCCTCATGGCCAGAGCAGAGCTCTAACCAATGTTATCATTCGAGCCTCAGGGTCCCCAGAAGGTTACAGACCCTTCTGCCCAACTATGAAGAGCACTTTATGTCCTTTTCCCTCAACAGCCTATTGTGAAATATTTAGAACAAAAAAAAAGTCCTGCTTTATTTTTGTTTAACGGTATAAAACCCAACTTTGTTAATTCAGTGAAAGCCTACTCAGGCTCTGAAGAATTTGTAGTGTTCAACCACAGACCTTTGTAGTGAACAACAAGTCCAATCATTCTGGTTGAATTATGCGAAGTTCCAGGAATTCTTTGGCATGAGAGAAAGATACATTTTCTCTGGTATATGGAAATATTATTTGATTTAAAGCTGTATCCCACAGAAGCCAATCTTGACAAAACATAGTTTAAATATAAACAACCATTTTCATGCTGTTGAGCCCATTTTGAGACTACTTCATGATGAACTTAATCAGCTTCCCTCTCCCGAATTCGTGCACAAATTCCTTGTATTGGGAAGTAGATCCATAGCACTGGCAGAAGAAGGAGCTCCAACAAAAACTTTAACAGGTTTCTCCTTTTTAGACATGCACTTTTCGTTAAATAAACTATCATAGAGCAAGGAATAAAAATGTGTTTGTGTGAGAAACTGGCCATTCTTGGTCTCCCCTAAACCTCTAGCAACACTTGCTGACAAAGAAAAAAACTGAATTTGTTTCACATTCCTTACATTAACTTCTTATTTTACTAAACTCATCCTTCTGATGAGCTTTTAAAAATGAGTACTTAAGCAGTTTGTTTTGTGCCCGTGTAATAAGGAATATCTAAGGATTCAGGTGCTTCCAAACAAAGCTCATATTTGTTCTAATTTCAATTCAGCACTAATGAAAGCAATGCCTCTGAGAGCTCTTTCACCAACAGCTAAGTTACTCTCTAATGCCAGTGCCTGAGCCATCACCAATAAAACAAACCCTCAGTGAGGGCTGGCTGCAACCACAGGAGCATTTGGAGGGTCAGAACTTCCCTTTGAGTCCTTCCTCGACAGAACACAAAAGCAGTGATGTGTCTGCAGTGGCAACAAGGACCAAGTTTGGCTTCTGAAAACCCAGGTGGGGAGCACAAAGGAAAAACACAACCAGAAAACCAGCCCAGGAAATCCAACACAAGCTGCTGCTCTCAGCAGCTGAAAGCACAACTGCACAAAATGCCATAAACCAGTTCCAAGTCATGAGAAGGAGCTGGAAACTTCCTGTCACAGCTTTCTCACACAAGGCTTTCTTAATTTGGTGTCTCTGGAACAATTATCCATCTGCTTCAGGACTGATCACTTGTATTAGCTTGCCCACATTAACAATTGATAAGAAATACATCATGCAATGGACCAAAACCAGCCCCAAAACCCACTTCCTCCAGAATGTAAACACCCTTAGTCTACAAGCAGTAAGAAAATACAGTTGGCTTGTAAAAGCAATAAAAAAATAATACCAATGCATGACTTCCCCCTAAATTTTTAGGTGGGATCAGAAGTTACAGCCAGGTATCATCTCTTCTTGAAATAAAAAAAAGTAGTTTTAACACATTCAGAATATCAGATGCTACACCACAGCTTGTAACCATTATTGTGTCCAGCTCTAAGCACAGAACACAACAGAACTGAAGTTCTGCCCATTTTTGCTTGTACTGTAAACAAGTCTCTGCATGATAAATAGCTATGGGAGAGTGTGTCCACATGGAAAAAGAACAAGAGTTCAGTTCTCAGATTGAAATGATGTTGGTTTCTGGTTGTGTAAGCTGGAGTCTCTTCCACGGGGTTGCAGTAATGCCACAAGAATTTGTGCATGAATTCAGCCCTTATTCTCCCCAAACTGTCTGCATTATTTATTTACTTAAAGAAAGGCTTCTCAGAAGAAATTTTACATTCAACAAAATTCTAGGTCTCTTTCATCCTTCCCTGAGTTAAAAATATTCTATCACTGGAACTTTTGTACATAATGCTTAAATACCTTCTGTTCCAAGTGAGATCACAGCCCTTTAAATGTAAGACCCTTTTCCCCAGTAGATGAGTTCTCTTATTAAAGAAATGCTAATGCTAAAGCTTTGAGTGAATTCAGGAAAAGAAGAATGAAAACATTTTATGAGAATCTTTTACATTTGTGGCCTGACAGTGAAAGACAAGGATGCACAGTGTCTTACTGCCACAGCCTTGCTGAAAACAGAATCGAGTCACTGAATTTTATAAACTTGAGAGTACTAAGCAAAAAAAGATGATTTTGACCAATTTCCCAACACAGTCTGTTTGGACTCCTAGGGATAAACCTACAGAAGAGGCAGCTGAGCCAGCTAAGGATCCCCCATAGCAGGCATTGAGACAATTTGGACTCTTCTTGCTTCAAACCAGTAACAGGCACGAGTAGCTTATTCATGCCTCTGTGTTAGTCTCTTCTAACAGCATCAACACCTTTTCCTGTAGATCTTTGGGCATCACTTTAACATTTCCTGTAATCACATAAAGCAGTTCTTCAAAGCAACTGGAAGTTAAGTCTGAGTTGCCCAAAAGTGTGGCAGAAAGGGAGAAGCATCACAAAGCAGAGAAAGCAGCTTTTCATTTGTGCAGTCATTGTGAGGAGTTACCAAACCAACAGGGACCATAAAGCAAACAGCTTTGTGTATATATGAAAAGTATATGGGATAGTCAGTGAGTCCTCTCCAATGTCAGTGAAGGATTGTATCCTACAGAATGCTATTGACAACTTCATTCATTCTTACCTTAGAATAAAACCTTTGGATTTCCTTGAAAGTTGAAATTGAAAATTTCAACTGCTGGAAATTGAAAATACCTTTAGATACACTTGGCAAAGAGTCAACATAATTTCTGCTAGTTGTATCTCCAGTTAAATGACAAATCTGTCTCCGTGTTCGGAGCCACCAAACACAAATTATAAACTTTGTTTACTTCTCTGTTTTACTCTCTTTACTTTACACAATTCTAATCAGCTCTGGGCGTGTGGGTCTGTCACTGGCTGTTTTGCAGCAGACACACTGAGATGGAGAGGTGAAATTACAAAATTTTCTTTTCAAAGCAACAGCCCCTGATCTGTTACAACAAACAAACTTCCATCTCTAAGCAACTGATCTCTTAGCAACAAGAAGCACCTGCATAAAAGATGCTACGGAGAAGATCACCAGAAAACCCATCCAGACCCTTAAGAGGAGCACATCAGGAGCCAGGACATCACTCGCCACCAGCAAAAACCCAGAAGTAACAGGAACACACAGGTAAATTTTCAATTCATATTCTAGCAATTTTCTTCAAACAGTATGGGTAGGACATTACATAAATGGGATTTATTTTTGTTTTGAGTGGGAAGCATGCCTTCTGGAGCTGCTTTGATCTGCTACTGTAATTATCTTTGTGTAAATTATATGCTGTCACTATCTAAACACAGAATCTTTTTTAACAGAAAATATGCAGGTCTTTGGCCAAAATCTTGGTATTAAAACAACAGTAATATTCTATATATTTTGCAAGTATTATACAAAGTTTCTTTTTTAAAAAACCAGCACAGTGTTCTTGCAGGATAGTTATTCTTAGAAAGCGTATTCACTTTGTGCAACCTTCCAATCTCTTCACATTGCATCAAAAAATATTAAATCATTTCAGTTTTTATAGATGCAGGCTCCCCAGATTAATAAACTAAACCTGTTCAGTGTTTCTGTGGTATCTGATATAATTCTTTAGACTCTCAAGTGGTTTTTTGTTCGTGTGTACCATGGCAAAGTTAAGGTAGAACACACAGCATGGGACAGGCACTGCCTGCTGCTGCTGCACAGCAGTGTAGAACTAGTTGGGAGCTGTGTGAATTTTGGATAAACTGACATTTCCAAGCATCATTGTCACAGCAGGGAAAAACTGATTGTAGGTGAGGCTAAAAAAGTGAGGTTAAAAAAAGTGAGGATAAAAATGAGGATAAAAATCAGGAATAACAAGTCTGGAACTGACCCAGAGAATTTTTTTATTCTACCACAGCTTGATCTCTCTCAGTTGGTGCTTGCTGTGGAAAGGTGTTGTCTTTCTTTGAGCTGCTCTCAGTTAATTATTTTATCTGATTAATAAAGTCATTTGCAAAAAGAATGGTTTGAGAATTGTCATGCATTCTCAGTCTCATTTTTTCAAATACCCAGATAAGCTTTTCTTCAAGATTAATTTACATACTTTGATAAAATACTTGATGTTCGTAGCCAAAGAAAAAAAAAAGTCAAAAATTTAATTTGTGTTTCTTAGATAGTTTTCCTTTCTGTGGCAACTAACTTTTTGCTTAAATTGATGAAGGTATTTGCTAGCAGTGAAAGTACAACAGCAGGAACATGACTGTGGTAGAGAGAGCTGCCTTTTACCTGACAAATTACAAACAAAACACCAGTATTAATAGAACCCAACAGCAGCTACCTAGAGAAAACCCTCCTCATACAGGGCTGCTTTGCCATAGTCACAATGAGCCTGATAAAAAGCACTTTAGAGAGGCTTCAGGTGCCCACCCACCACTCATTTCCTGGTTAGTTTTGAGTTAATTGGAGCTCGTGGTGCTCTAATGGAACTTTGAGGCAGACAGGCAGCAAATTCCAGCCCTGCCAGCACTGCAGAATCTGCTCAGCCCCACAGCTCTTCCTGGTGGCTTGCAGGCACTGACACACCTCTTCTGCCTCAGGAGATGGCTTGTCTGGTGTGGGTGGTACCTCTCATGGACATCGTGGTGGTTCACAGGCAACAACAAACCTTTTGTGAAAAGTGCTAAAACTGCCAAGTTATTTTTCCAACTCACACACCAGCCACCATATAAATGCACAAAAAATAAGTGCTGCCCTTACATGAGTAATCCAAGCAAATAGCAATATTCAAATGCAGTCCTACATTTATAGAAGATACTTTTAATGTATTTGTTTCCCCGGCAATGGGTTTAGTCTGCATTGACCAGTTAATTCCCAGTCACATGCCAGTAGTGGGTGGTGCTAAGGAAACTGACTGACCAAACTGACTCCAGACAGCAGGAATGCCAGCAGTGACTGGAAGTTTGCAGTTCCAAACTTCTGTGCACCTTGGACTTTGAGTAGAAGGGGTGACAAGAAATCGAGTTCAGGGGACACTGGAGCAGGTACAGCTGTGGCCACCACCAGCACTGCAGCAGCTTTTTCCAGGTGCTGTCAAAGGCAGCTGACAGAACTTAAAATCTCAGAGAAGCAGGCTCTGGGGATGGATCCCATCCAGCTGTGAAACAAGGTAACCCTGCCATAAGAACACTCACCAAAATTAGAAAGCAGAATTCCAAACAATAGCAGATACATCAAATGCAATGATCTTTCCCATCTCATGGTACAGACATTTTTTCAACACACAAAATCGTGGCTGTGTTCTGCATTTCTGTTTCACTTGCCCTCTGACACAACGTTAGGCTCCTACCTCCTCATTTACTCGTCAAGAGCCCCTTTAGATTGCCAGGATGATCATTACTAAATTCCCACTTCCAAGCTTCTGTTGAGAGCTGTCATCTCTTCCTTCTCCCTTCCTCCTCCTCCTCTAACCTACACAACAGATGAAGTTGTCATTGCTATTTAGATTGGATTTCATAGTAATCAAGTGGCACAGGTTTATTCTACAAGGCTGTAATAATCATTCAACACTGCTAGAATACATTTCCATAGTAATTAGATGGGATAGACCTCTACAGCTACACAAATTCCAGCCCACTGATTCAAACTCTAGAAATTACTGGAAAAGGGGTTTATTCCCTCATTTTCACATTTTACCATATTTATCTTCCTTCTAAGATGCAGAGGATTGAGTCAGAAGTATAAAATAGTCCTAAGGAAGGCAGAGTGCTTCAGAAGCAGAGTTATGGAAACACCTAACTTCAAAATGTCTGCTCTGCACATGGAGATTGCAAACCCATCTGTAATGAGAGATGTCTGACAGATGCAAAGGATCAGATCACTAAAACTCAGTGAAAAATAATTAAGTGATAGAAATAATTAAGTAATAAAACAAGTGAAAAATATTTAAGAAAAAAGTACTGTGAATCAAAGACCAAAGATATCACAAGAGGAGTGCAATATGAGACAACCCCCAAATTGTGATGGAAAACTCCCAGTGACATCCCCATTGCATCCTGAGAGAATTGCAGCGTTAGAAGAGACCACAGAAACCAGGGTGGCACTAAATAAATGTGCAGTCTGAAGCTTACAGGGTAATTTGCCTCTCCCCTTACAAGGAATGATAAACGCTCTCGAGTTTAAAGAAGTCTTCTGATGTGTTCTCAACTTTAAACCCCACAGCCTTCCAAGGAAAGAAGACAATCCCTCTATCAAGGATGTGACAGATGCTGGACTCCTGGTGGTAATTACCCACTTCAAATCAATTAAAACCTGCTGTTTTATTTTTCAAAGGTACTGTGTTCCCTCGGTCTATATCAACATTGGCAAATATTGTGGTACAATGGGAGCAGATCTGTAGAACAAAATGGTTTTTGTGTGAAATAAGTCTATTTATTTTTCCAAACTCTTTAAACCTAGATAAGCTGCATCAGATGCTGCTAATACTGGTCACTTATACTTGGGAATTTATAACAAGTAGCAGATTTTTTTCTCTCCTGACAGATGAACCACTCCAAAGGAAACAACTCCAGCACACAAGAATGGCTTTTCAGGAGTTTTCAGGCAGCTTTATGAGCTCCTCCTTCTCAAAATTAAGAGAGATTTTCAGCTCCAATTCTATAATATGATTTTATGTATTTGCTCCTTTACTGACAGAGTCATTAAGCACAAAGCTCTGACTGGAATAAGAGATGTCAATACAGCTGTCCTTTAGATACACGGGCTTTTCTCATTACTGTGGTCCTTGTCATCATCCCTCGTATTACCTTTAGCAAGGAAACGTTAACAGCACCCAGAATTTTCTCCTAGTGCTTTGTGGCCAAGACTCAAAAATCAGAAATCTAAAGGGCCCTCTGCTGGCAGCTGCTTCCCTGGGTGGTGAGATGCACAATTGCTGTCAGCTCAGACAGCCTGTGCCCATCCATCTATTCTTTCTTTTAATAAAGTCTCTTTTCCCCCACCAGGCAGTGGGATTTTAAAAGCTTTGTTTGCCCCATCCTTCCTCCACCACGTAAGTAACAATCAGAGCCCAGAAGCCCCTCTGCTCTGAGGCACACCTCAAGCAGCTGCAAGGAAAGGAAAAATATTTACAGCAGACATGACAAAATGAGCAGCACCAGTGAAACCTTCTCTCATGCACAGTGGGAACTCCAACTTGGTTCCATTTCTACCTTTCTCAGTCTGTTCAGACACTGCTTAATATCCACATGGGTTTGGCTGAGTTTCTGTGAGGAGAGATGTCACTCGTGGGCAGTTCTTTCAAAAATGCAATGGGTAAAAGTAGGATAAGCAGTTCAGCTGAAATATTTTTGAGGTGAATTTTTCATGGCCCCCAGCTGGCTTTTGAGATGAAAAAAACACAAGCCCTGCAAGTCTGCTTCGATCATCCTCACTGAAATAAAGCAGAGAACTTCTCAAAACAGGAAATGTCAACTGGTTAACATCCTGAGAAGCCACTTTGACTAAAAAAAAGATGGTTTTAGATCAGTTCAAGAGTATAAAAATGATTCAAAGTTAATGCTTTGCCTTTAATACTTTTATCTACATGACAGCACAATCCAGAATATCAGAATTATAAATGTAGCAGTAAGGTGCACACTGATGTGTTGGACATATCACAAAAAAAGAAAAATTTTCTTTTACTAAAGACTATAAGGTTATACATTTATAAAGCTGGGGCAATCAAGAATCCAAAACCCAGTCCACTGCTATCAGTATATTTTGAAAAAACAGAAACCTGCCTCCATTCCTCTGTCAAACAAAGATAAGCTTTAGCTGTGAGTATTTAAGAGCTGAACAAGATCAAAACTCAGGGTTGATTTTTAGAAAATAAAAGGGGGAGACTCAGACTTGCACAGTACAGTGTGCAAACATACCAGGACCTTGGCTCACCCTGCAGATGTAATATCCATAGATACAGGTTGGGAGGCATGAAATTGGTTTATTTCACAGCACCCAGGTGCATCACCAGCTCCATGCCTCTCTTCACGGGGAATGTGAGGCAGTGAAACCACTGCACACAGACCAGAATGCCTTGGAGATGAAAAAAATCCAGAAAAACAATGCCCATCTGAGCCTATCTGTGGCAATGGAGTACAAAGATGAAGTTTATGCAGACCAAGAGAGAAAGCAACAAAAAGTGGAACTATACCCCCAAGTGTGGCTCTGTCCCTCTCTAATGCTCTAAACTCCTATCAGTAAAAGGGACTGGAGCTGATAAAATATTTACATATACACAGCATGCTTTGGTTGTGGCAGTGAACAGCACACAAGGAAATTTAAACTAATAAATACCATTACATGCTAACAATTCCTGTGGTTACAAAACTTCTTTTTCACTACACACAAGACAAGGCAACAGCTGGAGGTGCCCAGGATGTGCCCTGTCCCTGGACACCCTCAGAAGAGTGGGCTGCTCTCTACTGCAATGGCAGGCATGTCTCTAAAGGCTCACCCTGCAGATTGGTCATTCTGGATCACAAAAACCCCAGAAGCCTGGCACAGGAAACATCCAACAGAGAGCATTGCATGCACCTGCAAGGTTCCAAACCACTGCTTGCTCCCTTTGCCCATATTCCCTTCCCACACTCCATCCATTTCCTCCTCTGACCATGAGCACCAGGATTCTCACTGCCTAGAAAGCATCAACCATTCCTGGCTCAGTCTCACACAATTCTTGCACTGAGGGTCACCACACAGCAAGCTCTCATCACCTCTGCAGTGAGACCCAAGCACAAGGCAAACAAGAAAGCACTTGCTGAAATAAACCCTATCAAAAAGCATCCTGCTAAGTAAATACATCCTCCAGCTTTGGAATACTGTTGTAGGAAGAAAAAATCAAATCTATTCTTAGTTCTTGCCAGAGCAGAATTAAGGTGCTTTGTTAAGAAAATTCGTGCAGGTTCAAGCAGCATCTTTCTGTGGTTAAATGAATTCTCAGTCATATTCCTTCTCAGGTACAACAACTTCTTATATTTTATGACTTAATTCAAAAACATGTAAAAAAAACTTTGAATGAATCCTTCTATTCCCTTTAAGAAGCCTGTTCACTGTCTTTGGGTTTTCCTTTCTGTGCTGGGTGCTGGTCACAGCCTGAGTAAAAATATGGCAACATACAATCTATGATCCTGTTTGTTTTGGCATATATCATATTTTTCAAAGTATTTAGCAGAAGAACCATAAAGAAATGCAATACATTATATTACATTATGTTACATTCAAAGCTTGTAAAAAAGAGCTATAATACATGTTTTGAACAGAAAAACTGGGGTACTTTATCTGTATCATTGAAAACTACCGTAGTTATTCTGGAAATTCAGGAACTCTGGCACTACAGGCATGCAGGAAGGGAAGGGCAAGTGAACTCATTCAATGCTTCCACACGTGCTGCAAGCTTAATTTCTTGTGTTTTGATTAGAGAATTGCAAGGAGTAAACCTCAGTGCTGGCCAGCCAAGCCAGTATCAGAGATAAAAGGCCTGTCAGCCAAAATATCCAAAACTATGCCTCAACATCAAGGTCAGAAAACCTTTGTTATTCCCAAGCAAAAAGAGTGTCTGCTTCATGTCTCTTTTGCCTTGTGATGAAGCCTGTCCTGGCAAGCCCCTGGGAGCCACCCTTGCTATAAAGCTACGTCCAGAGCTGATTTCTCATTTGTAGGAGCTGCAAAGGGGTGAGAGGCACCGAGCAAAGCTGGACACATCTGAGCTTTGACAACCTCGGCCTCTCTCCCCTTTCTCTCTCTCTCTCTCTCTTGAAGCAAAGCAGAATCTGTTGGAAAAGATGGTCCTGGAAACTCTGAACCCGATGCACTACAACATCACCAGCCTGGTGCCCGACACGATGCCAGTGGCCACGGTGCCCATACTCATCCTCATGTGCTTTCTCTTTCTAATATGGAATCATGAAGAAACTTCGTCAATTCCAGGTAAATTAACTTTAGCTACAGTGCCGCGTCGAAGTTTTCAGAGTAATTTTTGTTTGTTTCTCAAATTTAAGTGAGAAAGTAATGCTGAATAATTATTGCATGACAACAAAATTCATCATGAATCAGTTTAAATAATAGAGATTTTTAAAAATTCCTGATAAAGGAAATCAGGCTCATTCTAACTTCAGAACTTCCATAATAATCGTGGCTTGGCCATATGACATTTAGCTTTAAGCTTTATTATGTGTATGCTAGAAAGACATAATACTACTTTACAAACTCCAGATGTTCACATTTCCACGTGCATTTTGAACTACTTTTCACATGTTTTAAAGTTTAAGTCTTTCTAAATTGCCTTTACTCTAAACAATTATCTAAGAAGCTATTCAGATTTCAGTAGGTTATCAAGCTTTTCCTCCATCTTTAGCACTGAAGACTCTCCAGAACAGAAAGACATCAGAATCCCTTTCCCTTCTGGAATGTTCTGGGGGCTTGTTTAGAGGTTGCTGACTCCCCTCGTTTCTCACCAGATGCTGCAGGAAGGAGAGCAGGGCACACATCTCTCACAGGAGTTTGAGAGGAACAACCCTAAACCAGTAGAGTGACCCCTGAAATTCAGATAAAGCCCCTTGCCCAAACGATATTTCCTATTTCTAGGATGTGGCCACTGTCCCTCCAAGCACGAGCAGCCTCTGGGAGCTGCACAAAGCAGCAATGAGTGCTTTTTGTAGGTGCCACTCCAGGCTCCCTCAGCTACTGAGGCTTCACCAACGCAGCTGCAGCTTCTGGGGCAGTTTCAGAGCAGGAGTTTGTGTGAGCTGCCCAGCCCAGGCTGTGACTGCCGTGGTAAAAACCTCCCTCCTTGCAAAGGGGAGATGCTCGGAGCTGTTTTCTTGTCTGTGAGCGCTGCTGAGACCAAACCTCTCTCCCCCTGTTTCTTAGGGCCAGGATACTGCATGGGAATTGGTCCCCTCCTTTCACACGGGAGATTTCTCTGGATGGGAGTGGGGAAGGCCTGCAACTACTACAATAAAACATACGGAGAATTTGTGAGAGTTTGGATCAGCGGTGAAGAAACATTTATAATTAGCAAGTAAATCCTTATTTTCTATGCTTAGTAACTTGAAAAGCCTTACCGTATCTTTACAACATCTTTGCTACTTTTTTCTAAAGTAGAATTGAAGTTACTATTTTCAAAAATTTTCCTAACAAAAACTTTTACTTTCTGCTATTCACAGATCTTTTTCTAACCCTGTGTTTGTTTAAAGACTCTGCTACTGATGTTTTGGTGAATTCTCTCAATATTTTTCTGTGGAAAGCAAAGTACTGTGGCTCAATCCTAAAAATAATTTACCATCTATTTTACTATTCCATTTAATATTAGGATTACATTCACTTCAGGGATCTAGACTGACTGCAATGTGGGATTAAGGCAAATTTTCATTTTCTGTGTTCCTAAATTTCTCCTTAAAGTGGAAGCAAATGCTTGAAGGTTATGGCTTCAATTCAGCAATTTAATTAAGTAAATTCAGCATTATAGTATTATGAGTAATTCCACTCCAATTAATGGGATTATTCATAGGCTTCAATTATACACAGTATTAAACATAATGCTAAACTTCAGTCTATCATTTCATTAGCTCCAGTGGATGATTGCTTTCTTCTTACACTGGATTATTATAAGTCATGCTATGAAAAAGAAAAGAAAAGAGAGTAGTAAAATGTTTACCACGTGTAATTGATAAAGAATCAGAACCTTTTTAGTAACAACATCAATCAATTCATGCTTTCATTAAGTAAAAGCTCCTGAAAGGCAGCACAGCACAGAGAGTTACCTCAGAATTTGCCATGAGGTGCAAGGCAGCTTCATCTCTGTTTTAACCTCTGTCCACAGAGGTAATCATGGCAGGGAAACTTTGCACTCCTACCCCACACAGGCATTGCAAATATCAACTAATGCAGTCAAATGTTCTGATCATGCCATGAATGCTTTGCAAATGCTACCAACTCTTACTGCTCTTTCCCTGTCTGTGCTACCAATTCATCATAAACAAAAACTCTTACTGCTCTTTCCCTGTGCTACCAAGTCATCATAAACAAAAACTCTTACTGCTTTTTCCCTGTCTGTGCTACCAATTCATCAGAAACAAAAACTCTTACTGCTTTTTCCCTGTCTGTGCTACCAATTCATCAGAAACAAAAACTCTTACTGCTCTTTCCCTGTCCGTGCTACCAACTCATCAGAAACAAGCCAGCAGTGCTGCTAAACAATGCCAGATTTATACTCAGTACTTTGCTTTTCTTCAGGCATTTTTTGCTTTAAATCATTGACTGTGCACAGCATGCAAGTATTTAATTTTTTTTTAAAAGCAAGAACGTAGAATAAAATTTTCAGTGGGTCCTAAATTCACAGCAAAACTAAACAGAACCCAGCTTCTGTAAAAGAAAACCAATGTCATCCTTTTTTCACCAGTGTCATCTGAACTTTCAGCATCAAATCAACACTGTGGTGCTGCTGTGCAGAGAGAGGGACTTGCAGCCTTGGTTACAACAGCTGAAGCATTTTGGAGGAATTCATTAAATAGTTTCATAGGAAAACCTCTTTATGCAAGGTGCCTTGACAAAACCCTTCCTTAAAGCACTGTGCTGTGTCTCCTGCATAGAGACATGTGGGATGGGAGGACAAAAAAAGAGCCTGCTGCAGCTTTTCCTTTCTGGGGACAGCTGTGAGAATTCAACAGCACCTTTTAGCATTCAGGGAAATACAGGTGGTGTGGGAAAAACCTTCAATGTTAACTTTACCTCAGGCAAAGTTACTAAACCATAAACCCCAGAATATTTGCAGTCAATAGCAAAAGTCACATTTACACTGCCTGACTGAAAAAATAAACTAAACCCACGTAAGAAGTCTAGGGTTTGGTCCACAGACTGTACTACGTGCTAAAGAAGGAAGCATAATGTTTCATTTCCATCTTTGTTCTGATTTTCTTTCTTTTGGCTGGATTCTGTTTGATCAGATTTTTATCACATCCACATTTCTGAAATGCTGGCTCCCTCTAAAGGAAATGATATCTCAAAGCAAGAATGCTGCCTGCCAGCATCTGCAAATTAACCTCATCAAGTGTAAAAAGAATTGTGCATAACATGGATTTCCCTGCCTTGTCTATTTAAGAATATTTATTATTTATCCCACGCATACCATCATATTATGGTGATGCATATTTAAGTGATGCATGTGTATTTATGCTTTCAGTACGTGTCTGGGAATGACCAAAGCTACAAAAGCATAAATACTATTGACTATACAAAAATAAAATGAATTAAATACACATCAAATACTTTATTCTCTGAAGTATCTGACATTGGTCACTGACAGAGTGTATCATATATATCTATGCATTTCTATGTATACACACTAATCAGTTTAAAATTCTTCGTTTTGCATTTTAATT
Organism: Monarcha castaneiventris obscurior; assembly: GCA_026261815.1. Classification (NCBI taxonomy): domain Eukaryota; kingdom Metazoa; phylum Chordata; class Aves; order Passeriformes; family Monarchidae; genus Monarcha; species Monarcha castaneiventris. The sequence continues at coordinate 1,402,623 of JAMPIT010000434.1, read as the reverse complement.
GAAACATAGTTTAAACCTGAACAGAAGAAATTATTGCTCTAATATAAATTCTGAAGGCATTGATCATCAAGGATTTTAATTATGGAAAAGGAACAACATTTCGTGCTAAGCATTGTACTTCCTGCTAAATTAAGAATGCAAGTCAGCCCTTGGGAGCAACTGTAAAATGTCAGAATACAAATGCTGCATTCAGCCCTTGAGACAGTTTTTATTTGGGGCTTTTTCCTCCTTCCTTTCCCAGATCCTCCAGCGTGTTCCATGTGATGAAGCACTGGCACTACGTGTCCCGATTTGGGAGCAAGCTTGGCCTCCAGTGCATTGGCATGTACGAGAATGGGATCATCTTTAACAACAACCCAGCCCACTGGAAGGAAATCCGGCCCTTTTTCACCAAAGGTAACTCTGAGCACTGCCACCCTGCACCCCTGTGGCACACCCAGTCCTTGCTGAAACGCTCCTCTGTTTGTCCAAATCCCTGCATTTTCCTTTCAAAGGATGCTAAACCAGTTCAGTTCCAGGGTGGGTTTATCCCAGCCACTGACACAACAACGTTTGCCATTTTATCAGCACCGTTATCACCAAGTGTGATGTTATAAAGGTACAAAAATTAACGAAGTTTTGCTCATTTTGCACGACCCTTCCAGCTCTGTCGGGCCCCGGGCTGGTGAGGATGATCACCATTTGTGTGGAGTCAACCATCGACCACCTGGACAAACTGCAGGAAGTGAGGACGGAGTTGGGGAACATCAACGTGCTCAACCTCATGAGGCGGATCATGCTCGACACCTCCAACAAGCTTTTCCTTGGGGTCCCTCTGGATGGTACTGACACCTTTGGGTTTATGCCCTAACTTGGGTCTGGAGTGCATATCCAAGGAAAATTCATCCATGGCACTCAGCAGTTTTGTCTCAAAAACCAGAGCAAGAACAGGCTCTTGTATCACTCTTGTATATAACTAATTAAAATTGATTTATTATCGTGTTAGTTATGAAAGTGAGTTTTATATGACCAAAAGTGTACATTAGCTTGTCACCCTCCCTAATGAATTGTGCCGTTCAAAGAGATTTTTATGCACCAATTTGGTACAATGCCAATATTATATTATATTCATGCAAGAATCTGAAATCTTTCTACCAAACGAAATGATTGCTCTGAAAAATTAACCTAAAAATTTATGTCTTCTGCAATTTCTTCAGCCTCAAACCCTATGACAGAATTAATATTATCAGGATGTGTAAATTGCCCCGTGACAGGGTTCTGGTCTCCTGTGGGAGCCCCTCTGGCTGTGGCTGACACACCTCTGTGTCCATGTAGCACCAAGAGTTTCTAAAAAGACCCAGACCTTTTTTACAGTGTGCTACAAATGTTTCCTACCTGTTGCTTATCAAATTCCCACTAACTTAGCAGAGTAGGGAACACAACCTTATTATTAATTTTTCTGAAGGATTTTTGTCACTTGACTATTGCCTTTTATTTTTCTTTTCAGAAAATGCCATTGTGCTTAAGATTCAAAACTACTTCGATGCCTGGCAGGCACTTTTATTAAAGCCTGACATATTTTTTAAGATTTCTTGGCTGTGCAAGAAATACGAAGCTGCAGTGTGAGTACCAGCCCTTCCACAAAGCGTTTGCACGAGGTTCTCCCTTTCTGGGAAGGAACATTTCCCTTGGTGCTTCCTTTGCCTTTTAGAAACTGAACTTGCAAATGTGGTTGCTGAATTCCCCTGCCCACAGGGCCAGGACAGCACCAGATTTGGCACTGGGGGTACCAGCAGCTGAATTCCTGGGCCAGGTTAAAGCTTTGTCTATGCAGTCCCAATTTATTCACCAAAATATTGGTTCATGCACACTCAGGTGTGGAACCAAACTGAGATCTCTGGTTCATTTGCTTTGCAGTTTTATTTTGGCACTGATTGCTGCTTTATCCTGTGATGCTGATAACAAACTGCTCTGGCCCAGGTATCACCAGAAAGCCCCTGCAGGCAAATATGGATATTTCAAAAGCATCCCCACAAAAAAAATTACTTAATAATAAATTTTTACAGCGAAGAGAAAAAGAAAAAATTATGGACTTAAAGCAATGCAAAGAACGACCACAGGATATGAAGACATCTAATATTCTTCTGATAAAATTTGCAAAAAGGACCACTTGCTATTTCTAATACATAAAATATTTATAAATACTGAGATCTTTATGGGGATTGAAGTTTTAAATGGATTTACCCTACAAACACAGTCAAATTATCAATCCCAACAGTAAAAAAAACACATTTGAAAAGCCTGAAGATTTCATTCAAAAGCTTTTCAAAATACTTTTTAAAATAATTGCCTTCAAATCTGTAATTAACTGAAAATCCCCCCAAAATTTATAATATTTGAAAATTGCTGTTTCCACCACTGAAATACAAACTGTTGACACAGTATTATTATTTAAATATGAAAAATTTAGATCAACTCTACCTCCAAGAAACAATTTTTCTTGCATTTGTCTACATTTTTCTAAAAATCATTCCTTATGTTCCCTAAATTCATTTTACTCATTAATAAAACACGAGGGAAAAACCAAATTCTTTGGAAATGGTAACAAGTCTTTAAAAACTCTATTCTTTGATAGTGCATATTGACACCCTTTTTTCCCTTTCAGTCTACTCTATAAAAAGAGAATAAGATTTCATCCCAGACTGACAAGTTAAGAGTGATGAGAAAACACACCTTACTACTTTTGCAGAGAACCACAAAACCATTCTCAGGAATACTTAATTTCTGCCATTCTTAGGTGCTTTTCTTGGCAGAGCTCTGTATTTCTAATCATACCCAAGTGCAGATATTTATCAATATGTTGGATTTCATCTGTTTTCAGCAAGGATCTTAAAGGAGCAATGGAAATCTTAATAGAACAGAAGCGACAGAAGCTTTCCACTGTTGAGAAGCTGGATGAACACATGGATTTTGCATCCCAGCTGATTTTTGCACAGGTATTGGGAATTTACTCGAAACGTGGCTAATTTTGCTTTTTCTGACATTCTGAATACAGGCTTTGCAGTTTAAATTTCACATGCCTCTCTAAAAGCCAAGTCATCATGAAGGGATGCTGATTAGTTGGTGCTGTGGAGTCCCTGGCAGTGGCTCAAATAGGAGCACTCGTATTTCAGAGTCAAGTGCTTTTCATATTTATTTCATGGCTTAAACAACATCCCTAAAATTATTGCAGCTATCCCTGAGCGTCCTTCAGTCTGTCCCTAATCTCTGTATTTTATTTAGCGCATTGCCTTTTGTTTGCAGAGGTTTCAAATGCTGAATAAAACCCATCTCTAAGAATCTCTGACAGCTCACAAACTCTGTGAGGAAATGCAATAAGCTAACGAGAGTCTGAGCTAAGGACACACATTCCTGCTTCTCTGAGACAATACATCAGAACATGAGCTTTCTGTTCTTCTCTGAAAGACAAAAAATAAATGCTATTTAGCATAAGACAGACTGTCAAGAAGTTGTGTAGTTCGTAGGACCTTCATTGGCATCAGAGGTCAGCAATCAATATTTTCTCCAAAACTTCCTGTGTTTTATTTTTCAGAACAGAGGGGACCTGACTGCTGAGAACGTGAACCAGTGTGTGCTGGAGATGATGATTGCTGCTCCTGATACCCTGTCTGTGACTCTCTTCTTTATGCTAATCCTGATTGCAGAGCACCCCACAGTGGAGGAGGAGATGATGAGAGAAATTGAAACAGTCGTGGGTAAGCAGGAGCTGCAAAATCAGTGATGTGGGAATAGAATGTTGCTTCAGCAGGGATCTAATTTCATTTATGTAAACCTGAAAATTTTAAGCAATTTCTCCTAACACAAGTGTTTGCTGTAAAACACATGAACTATTATTACATGTAAAAAATTACATTCATGAGCAAATAAAAAAAAAAATAGGCAATTTGTAAAATAAAATAGGAATCATCGGAATTTATAATCTATTAGAAAGAATGTGGTATATTCTCTCCTCAACAACCACAGTGCAAATCAGCATTCACCTCAAGTTTCACTGAAATTATTTTCCATTTACCTTGAAATAGCAAAAGGGGGCACTTGTTTCAAATACTTCTAATCAGCATTATTTCTCTGTGATAAAATACAGAACTTCTCTAAGTTTCACTGTGACTGTAGGGGGGAAAGACTAGACAAAATTAAAATTATATTCTGCTGTCATCCATTTTGATCTCAAATTGGCCTCCTCTAAGTACTAATTACTAACTATTCAAAGCACAATCAAGATATTCCAAATTTGTATTCTTCCCCTTCTCTAGACTTCATCCAAAGCCTGACACTGAACTAATATAGAACCTAATTTTCATCCACTCTTATTTAAGATTTACTTCTGGTCTGTTAAACACTGGAAAATGTATCACAAGCCTTTCACTCTTTTCCTAAGGTACTTTTAACCATCCTTATTTTACTGTCCTCATGAGAGTGCTCACTTGTTCATTTTCCCTGCTTCTTCCTGAAGCTTTACCCCCTCCAAGGCAGTAGAAGGTTGTGTTTTCCCTAAGGAATGCCCAGCCAGGGTGGCAAACTGCCTCGTGCCTGGCAAACCTGCCAGAAGAAGGACACCCAGCCAAACCCAACCACATGGGGAAATTTAAGGTCCCCACAGAGCTCTCTCCCCTCTGCAGCCTGACCCCAGATTGTGTTTGGTGTCAGCTCTTGGAGCATTTATTTGTTGTGCCTTGTTGCTCTCCCGTGCAAAAGCCAGGGAAGGACTCTCAGAGTTTTGTTGTTGACAAGAACAGACTTGGGGTACTCAGAAGAAGGTGAGAAGGTTGTTAATTAACAAACTAGGGTTTATGCTGATGGACAACACACCAGATTTCCTCCGTAGAAGGTGAGAAGGTTGTTAATTAATAAATTAGGATTTATGCTGATGGACAACACACCAGATTTCCTCAGTAAGTTAGGCTACATAAAACTCCTTAGAAGCTCTTGGATCCTTCCTACACCTTCAGAACCTGAAAATCTTCCCCAAATGTTCTGATATTCCTATAATGAAGCCATTAAATTCCTAACCAACTGACGCCTTCACCGTCTGCTTTGTTCCACAAGGGGACAGAGACATACAAAGTGATGACATGCCCAACCTAAAGGTCGTGGAGAATTTCATCTATGAGAGCATGAGATACCAGCCAGTGGTGGACCTGATCATGAGGAAAGCACTGCAGGACGATGTCATTGATGGCTACCCTGTCAAAAAGGGCACAAACATCATCCTCAATATCGGCCGGATGCACAAGCTCGAATTCTTCCCAAAGCCAAATGAGTTTTCTCTTGAAAACTTTGAGAAAAATGTAAGTTTTCCGTCATTTCTTATGGAAATTTGGATATTATTTATTGATAATAACTTTTCCTCTTCCTTTGCCCAAGAACTTCATGACCATAGGACTGTTTTCCCTTTGTCTAAGTACCTAGTTAGTTACACAACCTGCTTATTACTGTTATTATTATTATTAGAGCTGAGCAGATATTTTCCTGTCAAGCTGCCTTTTAAATAAAAAATAATTATGATATAGAAAACGGTTTTCCCAGACATAATAATTTTGATTAAAAATCTCTGATTAAATTTGTCAGATACACGTGGTTGCCATTATACCCCCTGGCCCTGGACAAAATCAAGAGGCTTTAGGGGGCTGGAGCCACAACAGAGCCAGCCCAGACCTGGGGCTGCCTGAGGGCTCTCTAGAGAGGTGAAGCAGCACAGTAACTTCCCAGAGAATGAGGATCTAATACCCATGTTATTTTTAATTTTTTTAAATTATTAATCCTAAATAAAAATATTTTACAGACCACAATGAAATTATAAGTTTTAGCTAACTTAATGCTGGGGATGTTGAGTAATTAAGTCCCTGTTCAGCACTGAATTTCAATTGAAGTTACATTCTAACGACCAGAACTATAATCAAAAGCAATATGTGAGCTTTTTTTTTCCTACTTGTAATCCTCTACTACTCAAATCATCCTTGAGATTATTTCCTTAGACCTCTGCTCTTCTGATTACTGATGAAACAATTGGTTTTGTGAAACTGTATTTGCTCAGCAATAATAATCTGGAGAGGTTAAAATTCCAGCTTTAAAGAATTAATCAGCCCAATTTGATACACCAAAAATGGACTCATCAGTAAAAACACCTGAAAAAACAGCTAAGGGAAAAAAAACAACAACCCAGAGATTTGAGTGTTCAAGCCAGAAAAACACCTTTAAGGTTTAGCTATTCCTTCTGAAAAAAGCTAAGGGTACAATGTATGCAAAAAGGAGCATTAATCCACCTGGTTAATAATTCTAAACTGCTGTTTGGTCCCCCACAGCAAACTCTGCACACAGCATTAAAAACAACAGCTCAAACAAAAGTCTTATTAGAAAATTCAAGAAGAGAGTAAGTGATTATTGGAATTACAATTCACTCTGAACAGATTCCATTTTGCCACCCATTATTTACATTCCAAGTATTTCTACCAAAAATGGATATCTCCCTTAATTTACGAGTACATTTTGCTACTAAAAATATTTCCCCTTGACCAAATATTTAACCACACATTTTCTATCTGACCTGATGCATTCTGTTTGCCACATAATTATTCTGGCAGGCACAATTTTCCTCCAGTTCTCTAAGAGAACAGCAATCCACAGCATTATTTATGATAAGATGCCATTGTTAGAATCTAAACATTTTTCCATTTTCCCAGGCTGTGCATTTGCCATTGTGCTGTACTGCCAGCTGCTGTACTTGCTCTGTGTTATAAACACTTGTATTTACATACCATTTTTCAAAAACAGCACAGTTTATCTGAGAAAAAAAAATAGACAGAAAACACTTCTCTCAGTCTGAAAATAAGAAAAAAGGGACACTTTTTCCCCAATGATTTGATATAAAGCAACCTTTTCTACTCTATTCTTGTTAAATAGAAAATCAGAATATAGTTAATATCTCACTTTTTTTTAAAGGAAGTTACACTGATGAAGAAAAATAATTTATTTATAACCAGACTTTCTTTTTAACTGATCTATTCAATGGCAATAAAAGTAGCAGAATCTGGCTGTTCATTCTTCAGTAGTCCTGGGAATCCTGCACTTGGTATTTCAGCTGGCAGGACAGAAGATAATAATTTTATAAGTGTTATCTCTCTATTAGATATCAGCATTTTTAACATTTAATTTTATGACAAATTAGTTCTCAGAAACATTAGCTTTATCATTACACATGGAGGAGGTGTATGGCTTAGTGATTATCTTTAGACAAGGCATCAGCCTGCATTTCAGACATTTATGAGCTTTATAATGAACTTTTCCTGAAAAGCTGTTTAAATGAACCTTAATGCATTTGAAGAGCAGAACCTCCACTCCACTTCACAGCTGGTGGTAAAATCCCTGCAGTTCCCAGGACAAACAGACAAACACACAAACAGAATTCAGCTGTTTAACTGAGCAATCCCTGCTGCCCCAGCATTTCCAAAGGCTGCTCCATGATTCTGTCAGTGCCCGTAGCTGGGCCTGGCTCGGGTGGGATCTGAGTGTGAAATCAGTAATTGCTCCTAAAAGATTATGTCCACAAATTTTTCAGAATATTCATATTCTGAAATATTTCAGAATATGATTTTCAGTGAAAATCATAATTTTCACGACTTTTATGGAGAAAATTCTGTCTCTGAGCTCATCCCTCACATCTTTCCCTGCAGGTTCCCTCACGCTACTTCCAACCATTTGGCTTCGGCCCCCGGAGCTGTGTGGGGAAGTTCATTGCCATGGTAATGATGAAGGCAATCCTAGTGACTCTTCTGAGGCGCTGCAGAGTACAGACAATGAAAGGAAGAGGCCTGAACAACATCCAGAAAAACAATGACTTATCCATGCACCCCATAGAAAGGCAGCCCCTGCTGGAGATGGTTTTTACACCCAGAAGAAACGTGAGGGAGAAGAAGGGTGGTGGAGTGGATCAGCACTAAACTTACAGGGTTTGCTCAGCCACTAAGAAATACTCATCATTCCTAGTTAAACATGTAAAGTTAAACGTTTTGCTGCCCCTGAATGACGACAGCTTCAGGTGACAACTTGTTCTGCCTGCACAGCAGAGCCACGGGCCACCCTTGGAAAGGCTGAAAGTACAGAATAGTCCTGTTGTAGATGATGCCACGCTATACAATTCCTGATTACTTCTTAAAACCACAGATTTCAGTCAAAGTGATGCCTTCCCTTTCAGACACTGCCAGTTCAGAGGTTTGAGGGTCAACAAAAGAACATACCTGATGTATATTTAATTCCAGAACTAAACGAGTCCCTTTTCCCCCCACCTCCCCAAAGATGGACCAAGCAGCATTTGACTACTGCAAAAGCTCCAATTATTTGTTTTCAAAACAGCCTGAATTAATAACATTAGTTCATTTCAAGACTAAGAAACAATTTAAAATATTTAAGACACCTATAAGTTGTAAAGAAATGTTTGAACAAGAAGTCATTCAAGCATTTTTCTTTGCCATGTTTTGCTGTCCCATTATACAGACACCAAAGATTTTCAGCGGCACACAGATTTTACCAAGAGCAGTAATTTTCAGAGTACTGGGTAAAAATGGCAAATGAGACAAGTGTTCTGTGTTTAACCCAGAGCCCTGCTGCAGGGGATCTGTGAACATCTTAGCAAAGGCCAGGTGAGAATGAGGTAAAACCATGAAACATTGCCACCAGAATTATGTGGGTGGGGTAAATCTCAGCCTGCCCCACCTCCTCACCTGACTGACTGCAGAAATTTCCCCCTCACCTCAGTTTGGTGAAGGTCAAATTCCCTCTAAACTGATGAAGATGTGCCAAATCCTTTTTTGACCTGGTTTTAGTTGCTCAATCCTACTGCAGAGAGGAAGATTTGGAGTTGCTGCCCATGTTCCCACCCCTCAGCAGGCGAGAGGGTCCCTCCCTAATTATCCAAACAACTCCTGTTGCTTCTCCTGTGAGATCTCTGGGCTGTGTCCTGCTCTCACACATCTTGCCCCACACGCCCACTGATGGAGAGAGGCTCTGCAGCTTGAGAAACATCATCACAAGAGGCAAATTTCGCTGGGTAAATGCTCAGAAATTGCCATGACAGAGGAGAGGAGTTGTGCAGTAACAAGCAGATTTCTAGGAAATGTTCTTCAAGGTGTTTTGCATGCACAGGTTTTTATTTTAACTATCAACCAGGCTGAGGTTTATACTTAATCCTTTACAGGAAAAGGTGACAACCACCCAACCTTTCAGTTCAGAATCGACCCATGCTGAAATCTGCACAATCTGGACATTGATATCTCTGCTAGCCTAATGAGGAGTTGCTAGCTTGGTCAAGAAGAAAAAGATCTTCCTGGCTTAATGACAACATTCCTCGACAGAGACTTTCCATTTTCACTAAGCTTTGAGTTTTCATACTGTGCAACACAAAGAAAGGGATTTTCCAGAAAAAGTGCCTTGATAAAGACAACCAACCAATGTACAGTGGGCTTTATGTTAACCTTTTCCTTCCAAGTCATTTAAACTATAATAGAAGGCAAGAAAAAAAAAAAGGAGGGAAAAAGAGAAAAATTTTGTCTTTACTTTGAAAATATAATTTTAATTAATAAATTAATATCTATTCCTTCAGACCACTGATCTCAGGCACAAGTCCAGCAGCAAAAAAATCCATCCAGTAGCACAGAAAAACTGCAGAAACCCAACAAATAATCATGTGCCCCACCAAAATGTAATGAATTAGCCTGGGAATAGTGACAAAGAAGAGGAGCTGCATGTTTAGGGTAATTCTCAAAACAACATAATTTTCTGCAATAATTAAAAAAAAAAAATATCGAACTTGAAAGCAGAGGAATTTATTGCAGGCAGGTTAATTTTAAAACTTGCTCCATAACATTTGCATTACACCAAAAATTACAAAAGTGAAGTGCAATCCTGCACCATCTGTACACACAGAGAAATAGGATTTCCTGGTAAGACTCGATGGTCTTTCCCAAATTAAAGGATTCTATGTTCCTAGAACTTCTATTTTTTTAAGTCATGCAGTGACACAGTGGTATGAATCTGTGGAATATCTAATGTAACCTCTGCTTCTACATTCTTTGTACCCTTTAAAATAGGAAATTGTTAGAGCAGTTGGGAGAAGCAAAAACAACAAACAACCCCAACCATGTTTAAAACCTTTTTGCTCATTCTGTATCATAAAACACTTCAGGGTGCTTCAGTGGGCAAGCATTTCTTATTTGCATAAGAACTCTAAAAAGAAATCCACTGAGGGTTTTTTTCCTAGGGAATAAACTACTATTTTATACACAGCATACATATCTTTGCTTATTTCACACATGAAATCAATTTTGTAGTGATAATTTACTCTCTGATTTTCCCACCTCACAATCATAGGCCTCCTCCAAGCAAAATTTTTCACAAGCTTGAAATTAACAAATTATCATTCAAATTTTGAAGTGAATTCATGAAATCAAACAGACGAAAAACGCACGCTGCTCTGATTTCCTGAATGCATTATATATTGCTGAATTTGTAGGCTGGAACTTCAGAACCATTATAATTATTATTATTATAATTATATATTATATAATATTAAACGTAATAATTATTACCATAATTATTCTATGGACAAAATAAAGCAGTATCATTTTTTACTCTTTGTCAGAAAGGCAACAGAATTATTTCCCGTTGTGTTTGAGGTACATTCTTTCTGATCCCTTTTGAACAGCATTTCTGCTCCTCTGGTTTCTACAGCATTTAGTTCTGCCCACCTTTGGACAGCAGAGCTGCAATGAACCCGAGCTGTCAGCTCACCTGAGTCCTGCTCTCCCTGACTTTATTCTGGCTGCTCCTCAGTGCTCTGAATATTTGCATGAATATTTGCACTGCCAGGTCCATTCCCCATCCCATAATCTCACACGTGCTTGAGAGCTGCAGCTGGGGAAGCAGAATTTCCAAACTTGCCATGTGGATATGAACAGTTTCAACCTTTCCACCGTACAGAACAGTGTTTTTAAACAGATTTTAAGCAGTGTTTTACTACCAGGTACTGTAAAAATCCTTTTAAACCACAGCAAGCCCAGGGGCAGCAGGAGGCTGCTCCATTAATGCTCAGTGCATCCACACACCACAAACCTGACCATGTTTTACACATCACTGTGATTCTGGGCTGCTCTCAGCACATGGACGTGGGTGTTGTTGGAAAATAAATTGAACGTCTAATAAAAGTTGTATGCAAAAGGATTTGAAGTCATGTTTCATCATGTTTTCCCAACCTGAGAGGCACGAGAGAGTATTAAAAATGTGTGTGAGTGTGTCTGCATGCATGAGCTGATTATTAATGAAATCTGGGGTGTTCTAAAATCAAAATTCCCACTGATTTTAGAGGACATATTATTGCCAAGCTATTTTTATAGTACTAAGAAAGCATAATTAAAATAATTTAAGTTCATACAGAGCTGCTTGCCTAAGAATGTCATCAAAGCTTTAAAAGAAGGGAGAAGGGGTAGGTTTTGGCAGTTCTTAAGATAGCAGATATTTGTGAATATAACCAAAAATGTTGGCTTAATGACATAAATAAAGGACTCAGCTATCAGTGAGAAAAGTATCTAAAGTAATAAAAAAAATTAAACCCAGAAAATAATTAAACTGACTATACAGTTCAAAGTAAATTTCATCTCAGTTTCTACTCATAGCAAGATGGTGTGACAAACTCAGTTTGTATCCAATGCCTAATTTATTTCACTGTCAACTAAAAGCTTTCAGAATGACAAACTTTACATCAGGCCAAGTGACAGAGAACTGGAAGGTAGTAAATGGCATGCCAAAAATAAATTTTAAAACCCCAAGAACTCTTTAACATAGCTGCAAATAGATTTTTCAGACAGTAACCTGATCTTGAGATGCTCCCAGTGAAAATACTTATCCTAGAATTTTACAAGCTTTATTAGTCATTTTTAAACATTAATAAACAATTTTCATTTTACAGATTGTTCACCTTCTATATTCTCCAATACAATCCAGTGTTATAGCCTCAGTTAACATCGCACTAAATTCAATTCTAACCTCAAAAAAAATTCCAGTTGACAGTTTCCAGTGGAAAGGGAGGTATTACTGTTTGATAGAGGAAAACAGTTCAGAATTTGGACTAAATCTGCTTGAAATAAGTTCTTCTATATTTTAAAACTGGAATTTGGTCCTGACATACAACTTTAAGCAGGCAGTTAGGCAGGGCTTAAGAGGTTAGGACTGTTAGGTGATGTTGTGGTGAGTATTTACTCAGTATCTACTGTCACTGTAAGCCTCAAACTTTACAATGTCTATTTATAAATAAGTGCTGGGTTTCATGCTGTTACAACTGTGCCTTTCTCCAACGCAGACCTTTAATTTTACAGTACAGGCAAGCAGTGGATCCCACAAATCTATTTTCCTGCAGCACTCCTTCCCTTCAGAGACACCAGTGAATTAAAAAGGAGCCACAGCCACACGTAAAACCCCCAGAGCTGCCCTAAATTGAGATGATGCTACGCTCTCCTCGTTTTTGCTACCCCCTCTTTGGTTGCAGATAACTTCATTTAATGCAGCTACTGCCGAGGATCTCTGATTGAGCCTCCGACAGGGCCCAGCAGATGGCGAATTTCTCCTGCCACAAGCACAGCTCAGGTTTGGCCAGGTCCCTGCTGATGGACGGGAGCTAAAAGCCAACTCCTGGTCTCACTCAGATATTAAACACTGCTTTAGGTGGGTGTGGAGTCATTCTGGAGTCATTCAAAGTGTAGAGATGGAGAGAAAACCAGCCCGTGCACAGACTTTATGGGCAATAAATTATTCCACTTATTTATTGTTCCATTTATTTATTATTCCAATGAGCACTGGCACAGAACATTTTCCAATATCACCTTTTGCTAAAAGTATTCTCCCAGCCTAATTGAGTGGAATCTTTATGCATCATTTGGCATCAAGATCAGCAGAGCCTTACTTGGTAGGGCTCAAAATGATTTCTGAGAAAATGTAGGGCTTTGCTGGTGTTTTAAGTATAATTCAACCTAACAATTAATTTGATGTATGATACTAACACACTCTCTCAACAAGATATCTTAATACAATATTTTCCCTGTTGCTGGCTTAATTTAATTTAGTTCCTCTGTGGCATTATTCCACAGTCCACAGAAGAGCAGCAATCACTAAGGAAGCATTCTGGTCCTTGAAGACAGATTTTTATGAGTAATGCAGGTCCCAACACCTCACATAACCTCACCACACTTCTACAGAAGGTACCAACTCATCAACCCAAGAACTGAGCAGATCTTCATAATAACTCTTTGTTCTTTAAATAATTGGTGGTCAAAATCAAGTCAGAAGCAAAACAGGATGCATTTGGCACAATGTGCACAACTCCATTAAACTACCTGATTAGAGCTGAAATACCTCCCATTGGATTTCAATCATTTAATTCCTCTTTAATTTTAGAAGGGCTGATTAGCATTTCACTCAATGCCTTATAAACTTACCCTTACCTTGTAATGATATGTAGATGGAGCTGAATTTCATTCTCCATTTAGCAGCCATGGAAAGACTCTTGGCAAGTAATTATAGATCAAAATAACTATATTAAGAAACTGCACCTTCTAACACCTACATGCGTATTTGTATTTATAGTCATCCTTTTTTAATTCCAACAAACGTTGGAAGATATTTATCAGTGTTAAACAACAGTTCAAGAGAGACATGACAAGAGTATAAATCAGTATTATTATAATATTAAGTATGGTGCTTAACTGCATTAAGAAAATTGCCACTTACTGCCATTTCAGAAAGCACATAATTAAATTTTGCAGAAGAATTCAGTCCAGCTACTGAATGAATACTAAAGCAGCTGCAAATGGATCCTTGTCTGTCTGATAATGTTTTCAAATGGAATATCACCAGCTCAGATGTATAAATGTATATATACAAATGAAATTGCATATATTGTCTTCCTTCTAATGTGAAGGGCAGACTATGCAAAGAAGATAAATTGATTCTACAGAAACATTGTAAATCCGTTATATCACTTCACCTACAGTTCTCAAAGCATGTTATGAGTATCAATTACACCTTTGAAATGAGGCTGATTTGATAAAGTCCTGCCTAAAGAAAAGGTTACATTAAAAAAAAAATGTAACTGTGTAGCTCTGGACCTAATTGTTTTTGGGCCCCTTCACTGGGGCAAGGTTTGGTAAAAACCCCAAGACATGGGGACCAGAACCCACTTTAAATCTCTTTGCTTAGATGCCAGGATATATTTGAGTCTGCATCTGTGAGATGGCTGGGTAAACACAGTTATGCACACAGTAAATATTTGTAAATACACAAATCACGGGGCTGACAGTTTAACCCCAGGTTGTGGAGCAGGAACTCTCACGGACAATACCTGGGCTCCCAGCTCCAGTAAAAGTCAGGGGCAGCAGAAGGGTTCAGGCTGAAGGAGGAAGGGAAGGTGAGCTAGATGTTACTGTAAATGTGGCTCCAGGGAGCACAGGTGAGTGACCACATCCCCACAGGAACAACCCTCCCTGTCAGACCCGGGCAGGCTGAAGGAGGAAGGGAAGGTGAGCTAGATGTTACTGTAAATGTGGCTCCAGGGAGCACAGGGGAGTGATCACATCCCCACAGGAACAACCCTCCCTGTCAGACTCAGGCACACAGCTCCTTGCTGTGACACCCCACAGAAAGGAACAGCCTTGGGACCCTACACATAACCAGGACACAAGAACACTTCAAGAAGGATCCACACATCTCGTTAAAACGTGCCAGTTGTGGTTTATTATTGCTGCCTTGTCGTTTTTCACTGGGTTACCAGCAAATTATTGGCCCTGTGCTGTGTGTTTCCCTTTGCTGCAGGCAAATATCCCACTTAAAACAACAAGTGCAAGAACCTCGAATTTTGGTTGGCTGTTTTTTAACAGCTACTTAAAATTATATCACAGGATGACAGCTCCCCATTTTCAGTTCCAGCTATGCTCTACAGCTCCTTGTCACAATAGCAGCACGTCACCTGGCAAATACAAGAGCCTGTTGAAATGCTCTTAAATTAGTCTCTTATCACTAATCATATCTGAAAATGCCATGGAAACTGTGACACGACTCCACAAAGGATAAACTGTTTTGGAGAACTGCATCCTAGAGGGTTAAAGGCTTTCATGCAGCATTCTAGTACAAAACTGCACGAGCTGGTGAGGTTTGTGATTGACAGGATGAGGAAGTTTTTACAGATGGCACAAAAAAGTTGTACCCCTAGCGAGTGTTCTCTCCTGGGCTCTCACTGGGCTCTTTGGATACCGTGCTCAAAAAGCTCTGTGGAAGAACTTGAGCCATGGCTCTGAAATTTGCTAAAACTGCCAACAGGAGAATCCAAGTAAAGGTATTTGTAAAAAAAAAATAAAACCCAAACCCACCACCACAGCAACCCCCAACCCACCACATCTCCAGAAAGAGGGATGATGATGCAGTGTGCAGCACTGACACACAGGAATAGTGCCCAGATCTATAAACTACTGAAAACCCAAGCTTGCCATGTCCTTTAAAATTGTCAAGTTATGGATCATAAATTTTTGAACAGATTCAAGCATAATATTGGACCTACTTAAATTTCAAAATACTCATGAAATTTTCTGTTTAAGCCTGCTAACATGTATCTGTTTCCACGTGGATTTTTTATAATTAAATTATTAAATTCCCAAATCTCCTCCGAGAATTCAAGGAGCTCTCTGCAGAACAGAGTAGGAAGAGAACATGAATAGAGCAATAGGAGATTAAAGCAGTCCAAAACGTCACTTCAGTATTTGGCTTCTGAAGAGGCTGATTAATTAGCATGGTGTTTCTGTGACACCACAAACAAAATACCACAGACTGGACTTGGATCAGAGTAAAAACCCTCAGTGAATATTGCTGCAGTGGAGCCTCTGCAAATCCAAAGCCTATTTATATATTGGTCCACAGTTTGAAAAGTTAAAAAATAAACCCAAGTGTGACATTTATTCACCGAGCCTTCAGAGAACTCACAATGTGTGGTTTACAGGGGTTCATTTCAGTATTCTGAGCAAGTCTAATGAAATGTCATGTAAAGTCAGTGGGATTTAGAAGTGTAAGTGTTATGATTGCTCCTGAAAGCAAGGAAAATTTAAACTTAAACATATTTTAAAATTAATAGCAAAGACCCCACATTCTTCAAACTGATTAGCAATAAACTGCAGTACCTATGTACAACATAAATCCTAGACTGACTTCCTTCAGCCTGTCCTCTGAGATACTCTTTTACCTCATCTGCAGAGCTTTGCCACTATTATTTTTCAGAGTATTTTAATTCTGAAATACTATGGTTGCACTTTATGCTACTATGTGGTTTTGTGCATGCAAAATGTGTTCAGATTCTGAATTGCCTTGGAGAAATAAAGCACTCATACCTGATATTGTCTTCAAATCCATTTCCAGTGGGTAGAAAAAAACAACATTTAAACCTTTTTAACTCTTGGAGATTTAACTTCAGGTTACATTCAGTGACAAATTTTCACAGGTTCTTATAGTCGCCAGACATCTGTATCAATTTTGGTATAAGAGTTAGAACATGTATCTAGGAAAACTAAATTCACTTAACACCTCGTGAGAGCCATCCCTGGAATCACCATGTGACCACAAGTACTTTCTAACCCTTCAGTTTAATTTCGGGTGTTGGTGCCACAGAACATGCAGGGATCCATGTGCAGTAACTCTGCAGGATTGTCATGGTCTCTCCTGGTTATTTTAACACAAGCACTGAGAAGTTTAACGAAGAGAAATAATTGCCCTGCCCTTGCTGATGAGGATTCTGCTGGGTTGTTAAAAGACATTTCATGCATCACATCTTTTGTGTGAAACCTGGTATGGAAATGGAGGAACAAGGATTGTTTCACCTCCTACAAGCATAGATACACACAGAAATCAAAGAATAACCTGGACATTGCTAATCCCATTTGCTCAAAAATAAGGATTATACAATGGTGCATTCTTTTTGTGTGCCCTTGTCCCGAAAGCTTTTGCACTTAGTGTGATTGAAAGAGGAAGGGAAGAAAACTTTAAAAGTATTTTCAATCCCACCAGTGTTCTCAAACATGCAGCAATATAAAAAACACTGTATCTGAGGGGAAAAACCCACACTCCTGATTTACTGGGTGTGATGGAGCCTTCTTACAAAGGCACAAAGTCTGTGCTCACAGTTTATTAGACAAAAGTAAGGTCGAGAAATAAATTGGACTTTCCTGATCCTGCTTGCACAGAACTTTCTGTTCACATTCACCAAACAGAGCACTCTGCTTTCCTCCCAGCTCTCAGGGAATCGTGTACCAGGGAGAGAAATCCCTTTGTAAACCACAAACCACAAAGACTGAAATAGGATCACTGGGTCTAAACCACTGAACTTCTTGAGCAAAAGAAATTGCTTCTATTGAGAACAAACTGGATGAACACTTGAACTCAGCTATTATCCCTTAGAAGATGACAGAGCACCACGTGGATGAAATAGAGACATCAAGAGTCTTAGACTTGGACAATACACTTGCCAAACAATTTTCAGTTTAATTATCTCTCAGGAGTAAAAATATCAGTTAATAAATCTGGACTGTAAAGTCAAGCCTATTGTGCTTTCAAAATTAAATGTGCAAAAGAAGCTACCTCAAGACTTTCTAAAATTAATTAGGGAATAAGTTGCCTCCAATATCTCTTTAGAATTCAAAAAATCTTTTGAAGACAAACAACAAGAATTAAACATTCATTGCAAACTGGCTTAAATGATTTTTCAGGTGTTATAGATTAATAGCAGTATGTTTTTGCCAAGTGGGCATATCATCTTTGGGCCTAGAGCAATGATTCATGGAAATAATTATCTTTTATTAGACGGATTCTTGTGCACAAGATAAACAACTGATAAGTGGCAGAGTTGTCCATCACAACTACACAGTCAGTTATCAAAGAACGCCAAAGGACTGATTGCTCTGCGGGTGATTACATCAAGTACATGCACACATATAAAAGGTTGAACACTTCTAATTTATCCATTGGCAAAACCCCATCACTGGTCAGGACACTCAACAAAAACACCTTTGGAAAAAAAAAATTCCCATTAAATTTTGCACAAAAACACAGGTAAAGAAATCAAAAGGCCTCAGAACGTGTATTAAAAGATGTAGTATTTTTGCCTCACATAAGGCAGATTATCTAAGACATCTTGGCTGTGTCTAATTCTAAAAAAAAGTAAGAGGCAATAGAAAGCCTGACCAGACTTTTCTCTGCTCCCATTTTAACCAAGAGATTTTGTCAGTGCCTTTATTAAGGATATGCTACATTTACTCTTTTGCAACAAGAAAGCCTTTTGTTCTGTCACCTCTGCTGCAGTATTTCCTCACAATATCCATGACAGAGAACTACATCATCCCACAGACCTCTCCTTCACACCAAAGAAGTGCCTTTTTGATATTTTTATACCTAGATTTTAAATCAAAAGCAACTCTCCACTTAATTCCTCTAATTCTGCAGTTTTCAGCTTTTGGAAGAAGTTACTGAGGAAACTCTGACTGTACCTGAGCCAAAGGAGGCCTTACTCATGCAAACCCCAAATCTAACTCAAGTATTTCATCATAATTGCGCATGTCTTTCCTTTATCCATCACCAGTTGTCTAACTTTTAAATTTTGACTTTCTATCTAGAGTTGTGCACATAAGAAATGTTGCCAACAGCATTTTAAAAGTGCATTCAAACAAACAAAGCAAAACCAAAACACCCACCACACTCAAAATCCAGGTCTTTACTCTTCCTTAAAAATCTAATTGAAATACAAGCCAGGTGGATACAGACAACTTAAAGCAAGTAAAAATGTTTTATATGAAGTTTAAAATGTTTTCTTGACTAATATGTGAGAGGCAAGAGAAAGAAAACAGAACAAGATGGATTTGGCATTGCTCAAATAGGGAAATATTGCATGCTGTACCTCAGGGTTTTTGGCTGTTTGGAGTATTTTCTGGTTTTTTGGGTTTTTTCTCTCTCTGGGCAGCAGGAGTGCCACTAGACTATGCACGAGACAAGATTTATTGTTGTAAATACAGCTACACAAACCCAACCCCATAAATCTAACCATCAGGAGAACACACTTTGAGTTGTGTGTTGAGATGGATTTTGAAGAAAAAAAGGCACTTTCATGTTAAAAAGTAACATTAGATGACAGTATTTACCACAGCTACAGGGCACAGGAAAACACGTGGGATTCTTTTTCAGCCTGTAAGGATGAAAATTTAGATGAATCTGCATTTATTTTTTGGTACATAGTGTCTGGTATTGCTGGCTATGCTAAGTTCAATAATTTCATCCTAAATCACTGCTGCTAGTGGTTATGACAAAAAAAAAAATCCTCAGGATTATCCAACCCTGCTCATAGAGATCTGAGTGAAAGAAGAAGATTTGAGATTAAGACTGGGAAAAAAAGGGAAATCACGGCAGGGGTTTCACACAGCCCACTGAAGGCACAGGAAGATTTCCCTTTTGCACACTTCAGCTCAAGCTCTGTATGTTTTATAAAAATAAGGAGACTGATGAGTGACAGGGTGCAGGAACAGTGGAGAAACATCATCTCAGACTGCAGACATTTGCTACACTGCCAAATGCTGCCTGCAAAGGCTGAGCAAGGTCCCACCACGGCTGCCACGCTGCTTGCAGGAGCAGATCCCAGCACAGCTCACTCCAGGAGCTCTGCTGCTGCTCATCTGTCAGCTCTGACAACCACCAGCCCAAATCCCACCTCCTCTCTGGCTGTTGGCTGCTCTAAGGTAGCTTTTATTAAGATTTATTGCATGGTCATGCAGTGCTCTCTGGACCCCTAGGACACACAGGCCCTGCTCACAAGCCAGCCAATGCCAAACCAACAAAGCTTCAATAACCTGCTTAGGAAAGAGTAGGGTTTTATTATAAAATTTCAGCAGCTTCACTGTGCTTGTCAATAGCAAAAATCGAAGCAGAAATGCTGTCTTAACCAAATGAGATTGATTCTTCAGCTGTCCACTCTGATGGAACCAAGCAGCAGCTTACACTTTGTGCTATAAAAGTCTTAAAAGGGTGTCCTTGTGTTTGTACATCAAAGTGTGAGGCTCTCTGTCTTCCCTTGTCACTGTTCTCACCACAGCCGAGTAGGGAAACAACCCAAAGTCCAGGCTCAGGGATAAAAGGAAGCCCTTTAATGAATTCTCCAAAGACTTTTATACATTAGTTTGCAAAGTGTATTAAGTGGCATAAGGTGATTGGTTTTGCCATCCACCCCCTAAGGGGATTGGCCAAGTTCTAAGACACCATCCCTGAATGTTTTCTAGTTAAAACCATAATAATTCTGCCAAACAACCCACAGGTGCAAGAAGTTTACAATACTGGAATCTTGTTTAAAGTAATCTGCATGGGAAAGACAGAACTCTCACAAAATGCTGCAGAGAGCTGAAGGAATTCTCTGCTGAGGCTTTTTCAGTATCCATATTCCCTACTCCAATCCCAGAAATCAGGACCTTTTCCTGTTTAACACATGGGCACAGAAATCGAGGGTCTCTAGCTGGGACATAAAGTGTTACCCAGACAATGCCTGGCTTTCCACAGTGCTAGGAAATCTCTCTCTCCCTCATCCCAGCCTCATCCCTTTTGCTGCTCAGACACTTCTGAGACCCAGGTATTATGCAGGACATGTTGTACAGATCTCAAAATCATCTGGCACTCAGACACATTATGTCACCACAGCAACTGTGAAAGGTTATTTTATCAAATTAAAGAGAACTTTTATGAGTCCCGTTGAAATGATGTTGAAAAAACCCAAAAAAATCCCTTCTGACTGCCTTGCTCTGGTCTGTCTCTTCATGAGTTTTCACAAACTGCTCCTTCCTCCTGTTTTTCAACAAAGCTGCTGTTTGACAGCTCAAAAATCTTTTGTCTCACATCAAACCTCAGACACTTGTCCCACCACAACAGCACATGAGATAAATTATATTTCACATCAATCTCTGGAGCAGTTTGCTCAAAGTGGATGTAAAATTCTATACAACCTGGTTGTCAAGACCAGTCAAACACACAAAAATAATTGACTAGACTGCAGAAAATCTTGCTGAAACACATGTATAGACAGCAAGAGTTTCTCTCTATCACCTGTCCATGTATTTCTGACATGATATTGAAGTATTTTGCCCTGCAGTCAAAGAGAGTTTCAATAATGGGGAATGGTTTTTTCCCCAGGCAAATTTTCTAAAGTGCTGAAAAGGTAAAATTGGAAACTTCTTTGTGACAACATAAAACATGCAAAATGTTGCTGACATAGCTCCACAACCCCTGCATGGCTGCAGTGAATTGGCAAACTGAGAGCACTGAAGTACTCAGGATGATTATCTGCAGGAGAAAGTCTAATTAATACAACTGCTATAAAAGAGTATTGCGTCTTTTGATAATTGAGTTTGATCAGAAATGGAGAAACAGAGGCATAGAATGAAATTGATTGATTAAACTGATCTATTGTTTTCTGGATGAAAACGAACAATAGCTAATTCATGGCACTCACAAGAAGAATGAATTTTTGAGGGACTGAAGGGTAAAACTAACAAACCTTGTTAAAAGACCAAAATCTTTCTAAAAATATATATATTAAGGGAAAAAAAAGTAGTAAAAGCTGTATTTCCTGTTCTGAATAATCCTAATGCTTTGCTGGTCAGTCAAAATGATGCATTTAACAGAGCACCTTCCCATCTACCAAACCTAGTGGAAAAGCTGCTCAGACTAACAGCCACACAATCCCTGAACTGTGACTCAAAGTATAAAATTCGGATATCCTGGACTGTCAGATGTAAATATGTTTACTAATCACCCTTTCTTGAAACCAAGTTTTAAAAAGGAATGCTATTCAACAATTATTCTGATAAAGAAACTAAAAATAATAATTCAACTGTCAGTCCTTACTGGGCAGCAAAATGCTTGCTGAGCTTGGAATAATTCACCAATATATATTTGGTTCATTCATGTCATTAAATAATATCTGTGTGAGAAAGTTTTCCTGCATGTCAAAGACAGCCCTCACCTGTGAGTGGCTCATTGTCTCTTCAGAATAATACACAGCATAAAAACACAAAACAAAACAAACCCACCTCATCAAGTTACCAAAGATCTCCACATTAAAAAAAATGGGTTGATTGTGGCACCTTCTCTTCAGCATGGTCCTGGGATATTGCTGACCCAAGGGTTCAAAATCAAACAAGGAAGATGAGATTTGGCTATTAAATACGTATCTAGATTTCTGAACTGTGAGGAAGGCAAAAAAACCTGCAAATTTACAAAGCTACCACACAAAGTTCACATAAAATTTTTGAGAAACTGGATGCTGTGAACTTTATTCACAGTATTTCTTTATCTCCACTTGAAACATGACAAACCTGAAATCATTCATCTGGACACCTTAAATTTCCAAGTTTGTTGAATTCAAACATCCTCATATGGGCAAAAATTTCATGACATAATGGCTCAGGAAAAAATCAAAGTAACAATGTTCTGGAACTGGGATAAAGTTGCATGCCTTTTATAGACAGAATTTATGCTTCAGAGATTAAAGGTGAACTCAATTCATTGGCAATTATGCAAAGAAAATGGATCAGCAAATGAAATTCTGCTACAGGACAAAAATGAATGCATTGATTGAGCTTTTTTTATCAGTTTCTATTTTTGTTGTGTTCCTATTTCCTCTTTGTTCAGTAATGAAGGGGAGGGGCTGTAGGCATCCAAGCCTGAGCCCCCATATGCAGAACAAAGTTTGCATTGCTGTGCATTATCAAACTGGGTGTTAATTTCCTCCAATTTTATCTCAACTTTGCCACGGGACATCTGTTCTTGTGTGCTGTGTTACATTATTAACACTTTCTGCACTCTCTTACAAGAACTCAGACAATTTTGCAAGGTTGATCCTGCTTTAACTTGAGAATTCTAGAATGTGCCTTTTAAAAATTTAAGTGCCAGCAGAGCTCTCTCATGATGGTAAGAGCTGAACATCGATTTCCAAGTTGAGGAGGTAAGAAGAAAGCAGATGTGGTGTGGTCTGCACTCCATGACAAACTCTGGTACTTAATGGTCTGTGCTACACCATGCAGAGGAGATGCCTTCTCCTGCTAAGTCCTTGGAATTTGTGAACAATGCAGCTCCAAATCACTCCAGGTTCTTTTTAGGAGAGAAAACCCAACTGCAGGACACTTTCCTACAGCAAAGTCAGCCCCATTTGTTGTCAGTTTTTAGTGGAAGGGAGGTTTCCCAAGGGGAGAATCAATCATCCAGATTCCTTTTCCACTCCAGTGTAAATGAACTTCAGTTTATATAATTAAGACTAAGCCCAAATTTGTCTGAATCTTCAAAATTACCAGTGCAAAGAAAACATTATTGTTTAATCCATCATGCAGCATTAAGTTAGAGATGTATGTCAGTTTTTAATAAAGTTACTTTTCATCAAAAAATGTCATTTGCCTAAACTGAGCATGCTCAGGACTGCAGCATTATTTGAGAAAAGGGAAACACAAATCCCAGCATACTGTTTATTTAAAGCTGTTCTCTCTGTTGCCAAAAGTTTAAAGTCTTCAGCCTAATGAGCATTTTCATGTAGGTTTCATAGCTAAAAAAAGGACAGTGTAGAAAGGCTTCCAGACCAACATGGGTTGGTCTAAAACATAAATCTGGGAAAACAATCAAAAAACATTTGAACAAGATTCCTAAATGTAATTGTAAAATTATAAATGATTTTCAGTGACGAGATCTGGAATAATTGCATTGGTAGCTGAAACAGCGCACACAGCCTTCTCGTGGCACACACCCAGCATTCCTTACTCTGACACTCACAGTATTGTCAGCTTCGACTGACAAAGTTGGTTAGAGTCTAACCCAATTTAATTCACTTTATCAGTGAACACGTCTGTATTGCTTCTTACTGAAAGAATTTGATTTTAGTGGTTGCCACTTAAAAGCCTGGGAGGTTTTTGACTTCTTTGATGCTTAAAAAAAAAAAAAAAAAACAACAAAATCCCCACTACTACGGGATAAATACACAGTGCAAAAAGTTAATATTTCCACTCCGAGACCCTCATCCTGACAAGAAACACTCAGACAGATATGCCTTTAATTTTGCCATCCTGCCAACAATCCAGCTGTGTTATAATGGCAGACACAATGGCAGGGGAGTGACATCTCCACCATAATAAACAGCTAAAACAGAGACAGTTTCATTACAAACCAAAACGAACATTTTGTCAGCTGTTAGTATAATACACAACTGCTGAAAATAGGGTATCACAAATAATGACAAATATTCATTAGGACATCATTGCGAGGCTCTGAGAAACATGGCTCAAGCAGAGCTACCACTGCTGCCTTTACAAGTCACTCTCCCTTCTCTCGAGATGCTAAACTCTGAACTGATGGCGAGCAATGATTTTTCCTAAACATCAGCAGGAAACACGAATGTTTAGGATTTCATGGCAGACTCTCAGTGGCTCGCAGGAGCGAGCTTTTAAAGAGAAACAAAAGGAGAAGGGAGCCTGCAGGCAGATGGTAGGCAGCCGGGGAAAAGTCGTGCTGTGCTGGCTGACCAGCTAAAAAGAAACAGAGGGAGATGGTCCAGCAAGCCCATTGTGGAATAGACAAGGGGAAAACTTGGGGGGGGATCACAAACAGCTTCTGTTGCTGGTGCCCCTATTCCCTGAAGTGCAGGGGGTCAGAATGAAGCAGAACTTGGCAAAGAGTATGTGGCACCTTACCAAGACCCCTTGGCACAGCTGCCTCTTTCCTTTCTGCTCTGGTGGCTCCCCAGGCTGTCACAGCTTCCATCAGGTTTGTACTGAAATGGCTTTAGCCATCCAAGGAGCGAGCAGGTAACGAAATAAAGATGTAAGAGAAAGCCTCAGGTTGGACATGCCCTAAGCAAAGGGATTGCTGTTTGACAATATTGCATCCCTCTGCAACCAGGTGCAACAAGGGTCTTGAGAAGTTCCAGAACAACATCTGCACTCAGCAATCCTAGGTTATGAGGCTGCAGGAGTAGTGCAAGTACATAAATAGATGCACTAATTGCAGCACTCCTCTCATTAACACACCACTGCAAGATACCGAGACTGGCAGGTTTGTTTCTATCATGGACCTTTGAGATTTAGTGATGCTAGAAAGAAATGCATTCAACACTCCCCTCCCTTCCCCCCAAACTCACACATACATGTATTTATGTCCTGGCTTTGTAATCATCACCTGATTTCTACACGCCATCACCATCCACAAAGGTTTAAAAGCCACGAATTGAGCAAATCATAGCTGTGAAGAAGAGACAGTTCACATAATTATAATAGGGTCCCATCTTTTGAAGCCCGGGTTCTTGCTTTGTGAAAAACACGAGGCATCGGAAGTGCAGCAGCTTTTTTGCAGCCGGAGCGTGGCCGGCAGGCAGCGCCGGGCGAGCAGGGCTCGGAGCAGCCGGTCCAGCCCCTCCATCTGCCGGCTGCGCTGGGTGCGTGCGGCTGCCGGGACTCTTAGCACACCAGTCACCTTTTTCATACCCCGTTCGAGGAGATTTTATCACCTATGCAAACCACAGAACCTAATTTTTATAATATTTATATTGATATTTATACTGATAATATTTCTATTATCTAGTATTTATAGTGATACGTATATATGATACAGCTAATATTTATACTGATACAAATTCTCATTTAAAAACAAAACGAACAGAAAAACCCCACGACGATGGGAAGCTGAACAAAGCGTTTCATCTCTTTACCAACCAAGAGCTAAATCACCACCAAAACTTTCTTTCCCTAATTTTTGCATAAACATTCTTCATTGTGTTCTAATTGATCGCTGCTTATCAAATAGTGATATATCAAGATAACAAAATGAGAATGATTACTTTGAGAGTATGAAATTCACAAAAGGCATATTTCTCTTAAAGATCTTTACCCACAAAATCACGTCAGCAACAGCATATAAAATACAACAGAGAAAAGGGTAGGTGAAATTCCTCCACTAACTCAAGTGGATCACAAAGCAAGGGACTGAAGAAATGAAGGCAAAAAATCCAGATCTCTGTCTGGGACAGGAGATTGAATTTTTAACAGTCAAATATCCGAGACATAAAAATCTCAGGATTGTTCCAGGAAATGAACATATTACATTCCTCACTGAGCCCTTGAACTTCACCCATCTAAGTGCACAGGAAAGAAGAGAATTTCTTCATAAATCAGAAACAAGAGTGAATAAAGGCTGAGTCATCACAACCAAAACTTCAGCTTCCACCTACACCTCTTACACATGCACACACACACAGAGGATGAACAGCATTGTTTATGAACACTGACACATCTTAATATCAGATGAGTCATGACACAAGGTATTTCAGGATTCATTTTATCACAGAATGTTAGAGGGATACAGAAAATGGACTGCTTAAATCCAACCCACATATGCTTTGTCCAGTGCTGTGTGAGACTGCCTTTCCATACAGTGTTTTTCAAAATCAACAGCATCTCTCTCTAAACAATTAAAGTCCATTTCTGAAGCTAAGGCAGCTATCCCAGAGCAGGTTTGGCTAGTGGTCAGTGTGGAACTGTATGCTTTGTAGTGATAATTGTAGATACCCTTGTACTTCTTATATTTATCTTCATTTCTACCTCTTAAATGTACGCCTAACTTAAAAAACTGTGCAAGTTACATAAGCAATCAACCAAGGATTTCCTCTCCTAACAGTTCCTGTAGTTCATATCAAAATTTAGCTGCAACTGTACCCCAGCTGTGGATATTTGACTCAGTCCTCATTCCTCTTTTCTAGTGCTCTGAGATGACAGCAACAGCACAGGCTCCTTGCCTCCTTCAGTGCTAAACTTTGCTCATTGGACCTCTTAAACTGCCAGAACTCTTTAGAACAAAGAATGCTGTCCTTCAGTGAAAACATGAGTAGCCAGGCTCATGTTTTACCCCAGATAAGCCAGTTTTACCCCAAATAAGATCTTTTTTTTCTCCAGAATGATATCAGCTACTACTTTTAAGTTCTTCTCTCTAAATTCTCTGTAGACTTGTAACTTCATGGCACCTGGTTGACTCTGAAAGCTCTGTTAGGGTTATGTGGTCTCATTTTACAAGACTGGCATTTGCTGGGCATGATTTCTTGTCAGTTACAGGGGTTCAATCAGGGTTTATTGTCCTTCAAAACGGTGGGGAATGTATTCCTTTAATCCAAGGAAGGAGCACGCTTGCTTCAGTACCCCGATGATCTCCCGCAGCGTTTCAGTTCACTGACTTTGGGATGACTTTCTGTGCTTCTTCAGCCTCCTATTAAACACCTGCTGCAGCCCCTGCTCTGCCCTTGGGCCTGTGCTCTCACAGTGAGTCTCTGCAGTGATTCAGCCTCTCCCTGGCACTGCTGATGGGAGGCGAGTGCTGTTACACAACCCCCCCATGGACACCATCACAAATCTGTTCCTCTGCTGTGGCTCTGGGTGAGGAGCTGGGGCTCTCAGCCACGCACAGAGAGAATTTCAGGAATTCTCCCATTCCACAGCACCCAGTGCTGTCTCCTCCTCAGGCTCAGCACCACGTGCTGCTGATCTGATTGTCCCACACTCCAGCACCTTTCACACCACCACTCAGCTTCCCTGTGAGTCTCTAACCCTTTGTGGTGCTCAGTGCTTCCTGGGAGATGCTGAGCCTCCACTTCCACCTCTTGTCTGAAAATGGGAAATGCTCAGCCTCACCCAAGACTCAATCTTTACTTGCCATTCTTTTCAAATACACCAGACACTGCAATTTGAATGTGACAAAAGCCTTGGTAGAAACAGTTGTTATAGTAATGGCTGCTTATCATCTTTGGCTCTGAACTGCTTTCAGATAATGGATCTGATTCTCTCTCCTACCTGCAATTTCTGGTTTAATTCTTTAATTTTTATATGTATTTTGCAGGTTCATAACAAACAGGAGAGAACTGTCTCAGCTGCCGGCCGGAGGGTTAAGCAAGACTCAGAGACAGGAATGCAGTCAAGAGAATGAATGGAATTATTTAATTAACAAAGGATGGATATGTTTTTAGTTCTCTTAGTGTCTACCTAAATGGCAAGAGATTATTTGACCTCTTGCTAGCTACTTACTAGAGTGATTGGTCAATTCTCACATCGTTCATTGTCCTAGTCGAAATCATAACAATTCTAATTATATTTGCAGGTGCAACATAGCAGAGTCGGTGTACAGAGACCTTATCATGTTTTGCATAGTTCAGCATGAGAGAGACAGAGCTCTCACGAACTACAGCAGAGAGCTGAAGAAATTCTCTGCTGAGGCTTTTCCAGCATCCATAAGAACATGCCCTGCTGACAGGCAGTGCACCCTCTGAGGTTTGGGTGGTTATCACCCTGAGGCACCTTCCAACCTGGACTGTCCTTGATCCTATTTTACAGCCTGACTGGCAGCCACACACACCACACTAGCTAAACACAGCACCCCTGCACTATGCATTGCATAATCTTGCTTTTTCCAGCTCCTTTTCTCTCTGCACATCTCTCCCAAATGAAGCACTGGAAGAGCAAAGAGAGGCCATCATGCAGTGAAAGCAATCTGAGACTTTGAGCATTGCAACGTTAAATCTCCCCATGGCAGCTCTGTCCCAAATTCCCACTCTCTATTCTAAGTCCTTGACATGGAGCAGTGATGAAAGTCAGAAATTCAAAGTATTTTTTCCTCCCTTCAGGGAGCAGATTAGTATTTCTTTTTCTTGAGGGAGCACAAACCATAACCCCTGATCCCTCATACAAACAGCTGCAGCAGCAGGGAAACACCTGGATGTGGCACTTTAGTGCTGAGCTTTAGTTGTAAGGCAGAGTTTGGCCTAAGGTTGGACTCGATCTTGGAGGGCTTTGCCATCCTTAATGATTCTGTGATTCTGTGCTGGAAACAAGTAGAATTCACATGAAATTGTTGAGTAGACATTATTAGGAGACACGTCCCACAGTACTGACCCCTGCAACATTAAAAGAAGATGGTCTTTCATCTTAGCTGCAAAAAGGACCCAAGATCTACAGTCCAAAAATTCAGTTGTACAAAATAAAGGCTTGGATCCTATCTAAAGACAAATTAGCATTGTACAAGTTGAATTCAAGTCCTTAATATATTGTATTTATGGGTACTCTGAGCCCTTCAGTGTGTGTAAGAGAAATAATTCACCTGAAAGTGGCCTGGACAGCAAGTTCCAAAATAATTTCATTCCCTTTAGTGGGATCATTGTAGGACTACATGTAATCTAATTGCCTATGTTACATGCTCCCAAGACTACCCATAAAATGCAATTTTATTCCTGGGTTGATGATATTTAGTTATTTATAGATAGGTGGGCAGCAGAGTGCTTTCTGCCATGCTATTAGAAATGGTCATGAAGTAATGCCCACACACTGTCAGATGAAGATGATGTTCCCATGCTGTTCCAAAAATCACATCAAGCTCTACAGAAACCACAAATGAGGGCATTAACATTCTGCCATTTGAGCATTCGGATCCATTTGTGGATGTTAGTGAATCGCTCCACAAAATATTGATTCCTGCCCCTGTGATTGCCTCTCAGAGGTCATGATTCCCTCTAGTCCAAGGGATGCTGCATTTCTCAGCAGAAACTCCACCCCAGAGCAATCCCAGCTGCTGCATCACTCTGCCAGTCCCAGCTGTGCCACTCCTGGCTGAAACCCCATCACTGATGCTGTCACCCTGCCAATGTGCAGGTACCTCCCATGGCTGGGAAGGCAGAGCCCCAGCACCAAATGGAAGGAGGCATCCAGACCCAGGCAGCTGCAAAACACCGAATGCTTTAAGACTTTTCCTGATCATACCCAATTTATTAAATCTCTGCACAAGATGTGCAGCTCTGTGGATCTCAGCACCTGTTTTTTGTGAGAAAGTGTGACCTAGACCTGCTCTAACAGATCAGGATGCACAGGCATCATTATGATGTGAATAAACAACAGCTTTCCAAACACAACCTAAGTTGAAATGTTAGGGAGGTTGGGTTTTGTGTGTGGAAGAATGAAGCTATACAGAAATAACCACACAGAGAACTCATTTTCTAGGATACAGAAGCATGTAGCAAACATCAAGGCTATAAAAAAAGTGGATGTTTGCATAAAGAACAGGATTAGAGAAGTTATTTAATTAACTGATGCTACCTATAAACATTCTGGAAAGACACTACAGTATAGGCCCCCCATGGTTTCCTAGCAACAAAATTTTCTCTGCTTTCTCAGAGTATGGAGAAGTTGTGGAATCCTCCTACACACAATTTGAAATCAGGGATGAAAACAAGGATGACCCATCTTCCAGACTAGAAGCAGAGAACTGCCTCAAAGCATGCTGAAACACAGCTCAGTAGCAGGCACTGCTGGCTTAACTGGGTTTAATTTGCATTTTAGGCACAGTCAAAGGCTTAAACACAGCCATCAGGTGATCAACCCTTGTATTGAAGGGCATAACTCAATAACACGTGGAAAGTAAGGAATGTGGCATATTTTAGAATAACTTCAGTGACCACCACAAGAATTAAAAATAATTCCCAAAGAAAATGGCAGAAAATGGCAGAAGGGAAAAGGCTTACTCTGGCAGCTGTCCCCTTCCTTCCCCCACAGCATCAGAACAGGAATAAAACAGAAGAAAATCCCCTGTTTTATCCTATATTTCAGTGATTCCCTTGAGAAAAAATTTTTATAGTTTATTTCCCTACCCTCAGAACAGAGAAAGCAAAAATTTATTTCAGCTCATCAGTTTTAGCCTTTAATATTATTATTATCCCATCTGTAATGAAATCTAAAATTGAATGTTAAATTATTTTAAAGCCCTGATTATAAAGCCACTTAAATGCCTTAATTCTTCCTCATAAAAGAAAAAAAAAAAGAGGGTTATGGTTTAAGCAATAAAATTTCCATGCAGAAATTCCTCAAAAGAAATTTCCCACAAACAGAATTAACAGGTGCTTTTTCAATTTGGGAAAGTAGCTTTCATTTCTTTAATCACTTAGAAAGCAAGGTTATGAATTCAGGAGTTTGCCAATCTACAGGTAATTGCATCTATAACTTACAAGATTTATATCTTTCTAAGCACAGGATAAATCACTGTCTCACACAAGGGGATGGTAAAGCATCTTTAAGAAAATAAAACCCAATATCACTAAAGTAGTAAGAAAGGATGAAATGCCCAGGCAATCCAATTTAACGTTTAATACAGAAAGCCTTGTTCTACAGGCAAAATCCTGCTAAAACTGAACAGAAAAATAACAACATCCTCATGGCCAAAAACGTACATGAACATTTTCACTGTTCAATTCTCATGGGAGTCTTGTTTCTACAAGCTCAGAGGAAATGGGACAAGTCACTACTTTACTTTTTCACTTTATTTCACTTGGAATTAAAATCTCCTAAGAGCAGCTCAGGAGGCATTGAGGTGATAGGACTGAAACTCAGCTTCAATCTTTAAATCTGGTATTCCAAACATCTCAGCACAGGTTCACACCAGCACCAGGCTGCAGCCTCAGCCTGTGGCTGCTTCCTCAGCCCTTCTTTAAGAAGCCAGCACCGAAGGCAGAACATAATTCAGCAAGATCAATGGCTAAAAATATGTCCATGCTATGGTAGGTACTCAGAACTGATGCTCTCCATCCCTTACAGTTACTTAAAAAAAACAAGGGAGGGAACAGAAAATACTGAACTCTTCCATATTTATCTTCCCAACACAGGATGTACAAGCACTGCCTAACATCATGTGTTACAAAAACCTAGATCTTTGAATATCTACCAGCACACGAGGAAGAATTAAAGCAACTCAGATATCTTGTGCATTATTTGAGCTCTAAATCAAATAAGATTGTTTGCAGATCACAACAGATGCATTATTGCAGCTAAAATCTCCTAGCAATGCAGGCTAAATGTACCCATGCAAAGCATGCTGAGGGATTCTTGCTGGTGTCTGGAAGCCAAAGCTGCCAGCATGACAAAATTGTTGACAGAGACTCTACTGATACCAATTATTCATGTTCTGGCAATCATGGTGCAGGGGAGTTTTCTTTGTGAAATATAAACACATACACCACAAGGAAATTGGGGAAAAAATCTCAAATCTCCTGCAGTACATGTCATGAGTGTGTCAGCCTGTGGGAAATGCTTCTCTGTTTAATACACTCAGTAGCACTGGTGCTTGGGTATTGTTAGGGAAGACTGTGACATTTATGATTCTCATAAATGGTCAGACCTAGGAGTTTCCTTAACAGGTATGAGAGATATAATAAAATAAATAGTGAAACAAAATATCAGGCAACAAGTTTAGAAACAGTACATCCCAGGGTAGACTAATTTAAATGCTGTTAAGGAATAATTTATGAGGAAAAAAACCTTACATTTTTCCATTTAGAACATCACATTTTTACACTTAGAACTGAGAGGAAGATACAATCCTACCCACCTGCCTGGACAGTCTAAAAGGGACAAGTCAAGCACAAAGATGGTAGTGGGGGTTCTGTTAGATGTAACAATGGAAAGAAAAGAGAGACTGTTTCCTATTTTAGGTTTGAAGGCTCAGTTTGAAGGAGGAAAGTTCGAGTAACAACCAGAGGCAGCTCCCCAGCCTTTTATTCAGCAGGAATGGAAAAGTGTTCAGGTACAGCTCATGGGATTCAGGTGAAAGCCTGTGCTCCACATTTGACTTTAACTCACAGCTTCTCAGCTCCCTCCCTCTGAAAAAGAAGAATCCCACTGTCTTGATTTCCCACCAGGCCTGTCAGGATAAATGTAAGATGTACATAGAAGGGTAGCTGGGCTACTTAGGGGTTTAGAACACAATGAAATTGTACTTGTGTGAACATGCAAGCGTGGCTTGCCAATAGAACAGTGCAAAAGCATGAGTCCCAAAAGCTGGCACAGGCAGATCCCCAGCACTCACACAACGAGTGGGCAGAGGAGGATTTCAGCTACGTTCCATATGGAATGGAGATCGAGACCAGATGCAGCCGAAACGTGAATGGAGGAGCCACACAGTGATGTGGCATCCCATAACTGGGAATACCTGGGGCAGCTCCAAGGCTACCAGCTCCCCTGCTGCCTCACATTGGTAGGGATTTACAGACAAAGGTATTGACTGAGCCTTGAGAAAAAACATCCCAGATTCCAAACATCCCAGTCTTTAGGAAGGAATAAAGGAAAGGGTTGCAGAGCTACGGTCACAGAGATTTAGCTTAAAACAATGAATATGTAATTGCAGTATTTGTACCAAATGCAAAAAATAAATCATGAAATGCCAGCTTTTTCCATGTGGGGTTTCATTTGATAGGCATCTAGATAAGTGCATACATTGCTGTTAATAAACTTTTTGTGCTTTTCTCTGCACCAGTGCTGTAACGAGTGGAAACTATGAAGTTCAGATCTCCAAGCATATGGAATTTTCCAGGTCACGTGTTGAACCAAGTGCGGGACTGCACTGGGCAGAGAACACTGAGAGGAAAAAAGCCTGAATTCTAACCATATGTTTTGAAATGAAACAATATGCCCATTCTGCTACAGTTGAAAACTTTTATAACTGGTTTACAGTTAGCAGCAATAAAAAGGGAAAGTAATCTTGAGGCAGCATTTACTGTCAAGCAGCAAGTAATTACAGCAGAGTAATAAGAACCCCCAATGTATATATCACAAGCATGATGCAATACAATATTGATTAAGTTATACCATTTCCATCACTATATTTATTAGTGTGGTTATAGAAGGATAAAAAACCTGACAAGAAGTAAAATAAGTGGGGCTTGGGTTTTCCTTTTTACCATTCCGTGCTAGGAATTTCGTCTTTCAGAGGATCATTAAAAATAACTTTTCCTTCTACTAACTGCACTGCGATCAGCAGCAGAGAAGTAGGACTATTTGAGAGTTTAACATTTAATTCTAATTATAGCAAAGGCTATACTCGCAGAAAAGAAAAAATCCCACGCAGAAAATAGGGAAATGCCAGTGCCTAGAACACACCTTGGAGAGGCACCCACAGCTGCACTGTGTCAGCTCAGTCCATGACCCAAAATTCACTGTAGAGGCAGCCCCCTTTGCCACTGAGGGAGCTGGAAGGGCTCTGCTGTGTCCTTTCAAAAAACCACTGTGTCCCTTTGCTTATCAGATTACAGCCAGTGCCATTAAAAAGTCAGAATCTGTCCAGGTTAGAAGTTATCATTAGTTTCAAGCAATTAAAGACAGTCCGTAAAATTAATTCATTGCACTCAAATACAAACTTGCTCTCCTACTAAACTGTGCTCATATTAGGGAGGTGGTTTAGGTTGCATTTGTGCTTGCCAAAAGCAAACAACAACAATGAGAGACTAAAATCCTTCCAGTTCTCAGATTCTGTGCTTGGTGTTGTATCTGGGATTATTTCTGTAATCTATTACTTCTGTAATAATTCTGTAACTTCATATTGGGACTCTTCTGTTGCTACGTTGTTTATATCACGACTGTGGATTCCCCACATATTCTGCAGTCAAATTTTGCATTGGCTTTTCACAACAGAATCTAGAATCGCTTCGGTTCAGGTGTTTTTCCTTACACAATACTAATTTATGAATGAGATTATAATCAGCAGTATTTGAATGTAATTTTAAATTTCATTGAAAACATTTAATGAAAACATTACCAACAAAAGTCCGAATTTGTTTTCATGGAATAAAACCCAAAAGTGTCTTAACAGTACGGGCTCAGGTTATGACAGCAATGTTCCAAATTACTTAACAACTAACTTTTCACCCCAGAGGTTGAAGGTTTTTGTGTCTAAATTGGCCATAGCAATGTGTGCAGTCCAAGGTCAGAAAACTTGAGGTCTTTCTCTCTTCAGGCTCAACCTGGTTTGAAGCAGGGAAGCAACCTTAGAACATAAGCCAAACTGGCTTCATTTTTAGTATTGTAGCATTGCATAGGATAAGCCATCACTGGAAGGAATTTGACAGGGCCTTTTGAGTTTAAAAAAAGACCTTTTTTTTTTTTTAATCTCATGCTCTATGTTAAGAAAAATTGTTCACACTTGTCAAGAGTGTCAGGCTTAATCTGATGCAATAGGTAATTTGCCATATCAGCCTGAAAGCAGCACCCAGACATTGCTTTTTCCAGCAGCAAGGGTGTATGGTTTTGGGGGAGAGAGTCCCAGAATAAAGCTGTCTGTGGTCCAGAGGCACAAACCTCTGGCTGGAAACTGCAGGATGCTGCAGGTAAGTGTTGAAGGCCCTGGCTGGCTTCTAGGATGTGACATATCCATGGATCAGGTAGATCTCCAAGGCCCATTTTAGGATGGCATTTGGTTCCCAGTTAGAAAAGCACTTTTTGCTACTACTCTGCTGAGATTTTTGTGCTAGAATTCAAGTCACCTTTGGTCTACAACAGAAAGAAAAATTAGAAAGGAATAAAAGCAAAGGGAAAGAGCTGCCTAACCTCAGAGCTGAACAAGTGACCTCAACCATCTGAATTAAGGGATGGCTCATGACTGCATTAGCTTGGAGGACAGAAGCAAAGCCTGCAGAACCCAACTTAGAGATTTTTCAGTTCAAAACAACCTAATGACATGGCCATTTAGCAGACAGTGCACTGTCTCCCTCAGAAGAACATACAAACAAGAAGCAACAGTATTCAGACCTTCATTATTCTTCTGGGTACTAATACCCAACACGAGCTGGCACTTCCCCACTGGCCTCCTCTGCTCTGATTTTTGAGAACACTTATCATTAAGGAGACAGAGGTGGTAACAAGAAACAAGGCAACTACAGCTCGAGGGAGACGTCCACAAGGAGAGCGGCGGCAAACCCAGACGGGAGCTGCGATGGCAGCGTGCGGGGCCGTCACTCCGCTAATTCCGCGCTCAGCATCCTTCCCTGGAGAGCGGCCCCGGGCCGTGCGGGGCAGCGGGGTTCGGGCATCCCGGGCCGTGCGGGGCTGCGGGGTTCGGGCATCCCGGGCTGTGCGGGGCTGCGGGGTTCGGGCATCCCGGGCTGTGCGGGGCTGCGGGGTTCGGGCATCCCGGGCCGTGCGGGGCTGCGGGGTTCGGGCATCCCGGGCCGTGCGGGGCTGTAGGGGCTGCGGGGGCCGGGCTCCGGTGGGACACGGCGGGGCTGAGGGGGCCGGGCAGCTCGGCGCCGGTGGGACGGAGGGTCCGGAGCCGCTCCCCCGCTGCCTCCGCCCCCGGCCCCGCTCGGCCCGGCCCCGCTCCGCCCGCAGCCAATGGCACTCGCCGCGCCGGCCGCATGTGGTGGCGAGCGCCCAGCGGCCGCCGGCGAGCGCAGGGGAAGGCGGCTCCTGCGGGCTCTCCTGCTGCCAGCGGCCGCCCGCTCCCTGCAGCATGGACTCGGACTCGGCGGAGCTCAGCGAAGGCGAGCTGGTCTCGCCCGCAGGTACGCGGGGGCTCGGGGCGAGGGAGGGCTCGGTGCCCGTGCCCGGGAGGCAGCTGCGGGCAGCGCTGCGGGGCCGGGGGCGCGGGGCAGAGCCCGGCGATCGCCCCGGCTCCTCCGGCGGCTCTCGGGGACGGGACCCGCTGCCCGGGCTGCGGAGAGCTGCCCGCAAGGGCTGTGGCGTGACAGCCGCTTACATCGCAATGCCGCCGCAAGCCGATGCTTTATAGCCAGGGTAGCAAAGTTTTGGGGGTTTGGTCGCGGCTGTTCCGCTGTCGCTCCGGGACCACCGCACCCGGCGCACGAACAGAAGGGCAGATCTCCCTCCGGAACGGGCACAGAGAGCCCCCGGGCCGCCGGGCTTTTGTTTTCAAGTCTTAACTTGTCACCAAGAACCATGCTGGCTGGTTGCTGCAACCCACATAGTTCTTAGATGAGACAGAAGGGGAAAAAAAATAAAATCTCGCCTGCCCTTTCCAAACCTTCACGTTCTTGTGTCTTGTGCGAAACGAATGGTGGTTGGTGTGCCGTAGTCAGAGAGCCTCCTGCATGCTCGGTAAAAACGGGGACGGCAAACTTGTGTGAAACGCACAGAGAGAGGAAGGTTCGCTCCGCCAGCGCAGCACGTGGCTCAGAGATGCGCGGTCACCTCCCGGCGGCACCTCTGGGTGTCCGAGCCTCGGGTCAGCGGGGTGACACACACCCAGACAGGACAGGGCTGCAAGGGTGTCACACACACAGACACAGACAGGGCAGGAGGGGTGACACACACCCAGACAGGACAGGGCTGCAGGGGTGACACACACACAGACAGGGTTCCAGGAGTGTCACACACAGGGTTCCAGGGGTGTCACAGGACAGGGTTCCAGGGGTGTCACACACCCAGACAGGGCTGCAGGGGTGTCACACACACACACAGGGTTCCAGGGGTGTCACACACAGAGGACAGGGTTCCAGGAGTGTCACACACAGGGTTCCAGGGGTGTCACACACACAGACAGGGTTCCAGGAGTGTCACACACCCAGGACAGGGTTCCAGGAGTGTCACACACCCAGGACAGGGTTCCAGGAGTGTCACACACAGGGTTCCAGGGGTGTCACACACCCAGACAGGGCTGCAGGGGTGTCACACACCCAGACAGGGTTCCAGGGGTGTCACACACACAGAGGACAGGGCTCCAGGAGTGTCACACACACACACACAGGGCTCCAGGAGTGTCACACACCCAGGACAGGGTTCCAGGAGTGTCACACACACGTCTGGCACACGACAGACACTGGGCTGTCACCGACAGCAGGTGCAGAAGGGACCTGTTTGACCTCCAGCTTCCCACAGTGGAAGTCACAGGCATCTTCCTCTGAAGCCATTTAGCTGGCATCAGATGCAAGTAAGTGCAATTGGAATGATGCCTGAAATAGTCCTAGTGATCATAATAAATCCAAATAGAAAGTTGCCATGATATGTTATTAGATCTTTGAGAAAAATCTTTTCAGCGTGACCAGTCCAGTTTGCACATTAACTTCATCCCAGCTAACACCCTCCTGGCATCCCCAAAAAGAAAGATTTGAACATCAAACAACGTTCTAACTACAAAGGCAGAAAAGCACCATATATTTTGTGAAATAGCTCACCTGTCCTATTAATACAGCAGTGATAAACAACAGTAGGAAGTCCTAAGATAAACATGTATTACCTTGTCTAGTCTCCCAGCAGAACATTTTATAGCATAATCGTAAACCTGAGTCAGTTTTAAATGCTAGGGGTGTCTACTCTTGATATCTTGCTTTGTATTTTCTTACTTGAGGTCTAGAGAATTAAAGAAGACCAGCAACAGGTCACAGAGCTCCTTGTATTCTCAGAGCTCTGTTAGGCTGAGCTTACTTGCACAGACCACCAACAGCTATAATTTTTCATCCAAACAAATCTTCCAAGCCATGCATGAAGAGCAAGTTACAAACATCACATTTATAGACAAATTAATATAGTAGAGCTCCTGCCAACAACTTACTCCTGTTCTGAATAGGATTTTCTTTTAAATAAATTAAAAATAACCATGCTTAGAGATTGCCATAAGTGCTTTTCATGTCAACTCTTGCTAGCTGCCAAGAGTTGATGTTCATCAGTCTCCTCTACTCTTTTCTATTCCTTCTTTGTACTGTTCAAGAGAAGAAAAATCTGATATTTTGGCCATACATGGTAGATGCCTATGCAGTAGAATAAAACTGGAATAGAGAGAAAACGTGGATGTTTTGCCTTAACCAGCTGCAATCTTTTTTTTCTGCACTAAAGAATTACTTGCTGTTTGTATCCCCCATCCTCTTCTGAAAAATAGATTTTTTTTTTTTGCTAGATTTCCTTTGGTCTTTTTTCCTGTGCTCTGCCATATGTACAGTGCAGCCTCTCTCTGTACGTGGGAGTTCAGCAGTCAGGCTGTCAGTCAGTGCTGCAGGCACAGCAGCTGAGGGGCTGCAGTGTGGGATTCAGTCACCTCCTTGTGCAGGGAGGTGCACAGCCCACACATCCCAGTGGCCAGGGCCATCCCACAGCTCACAGGGCAGGCACGGTGCCTTGGAGGGGAATTTGGGATGGAGTCCTGGTGATGGTTTGATTTTGGCCACTGATTTTAGAAGAGCTAGAGTTCTGCACTGACACTAGCAGCCTGAATGCTCAGCTTGCTCTCCTCACTCCCAGTCCTCACACTCCCCAGGGCTCCAG
Source organism: Monarcha castaneiventris obscurior (assembly GCA_026261815.1). Taxonomy (NCBI): domain Eukaryota; kingdom Metazoa; phylum Chordata; class Aves; order Passeriformes; family Monarchidae; genus Monarcha; species Monarcha castaneiventris. The sequence continues at coordinate 1,363,438 of JAMPIT010000434.1, read as the reverse complement.
CTGGCACTGGTCAAACTCCCTGTGGCCACTGCCCACTGCCCAGGCTGCCCAATTGTTCGAGCCCAGTGTGGTGCAGTTTGCTCTTTCTCCAGGGCTCCAGATGCTGATGCAATCCAGATGTTTAAAGCACAGCCCATTTCAAGGCTGGCACTACTCGTGCAGTGCTCTGCCAGCCTTTTGCTCTGTCCCAGAGGAGCAGCAGCCCTGCCATTCCTGGCACCCACAGGGGTGTGCAGGAGGATACCTGGTGCAGGAGGACACCTAGTGCACCCCCAGCATCTGCCACACACACGTGGCTTCCAAAAACCAGCTGGAATCTCGCTCCAAGATCCCAGCAGCCTCATTTCCTTTAATAGCCCACTTGAAACTTGAGTCTCGAAGGAGGCTGAAATATTTTTTCTGTATTTATTCCGAACTTGTTGTCACAATAGCATCTCCATATTCCCTTTGGTGCAAACAAAAAGCTCCTTATGTGTAAGCAGTGCAAGATGTTAGCTGTACTTTAAAGCAAACAAACAGCAAAAAGCACCACACCTCTAAGAACATTTCAGCTCTACAGCCTTGGCTCCCACACGTCTCCCACACCCATCTATTACTGCTTTGGACCTGAGTTGCCTATGGGGTCAAAAAGCTTTGGTTTTCAAAAAAGGTTACTCATGAGACAGACACCTATTAAAGAACATTAAACAGATCCTCGTGATTCTGAAAAAGTTATATATTGGGGTGCAAAAGAAAAAAAGTTACATGCTTGCTAGCTAGTGAAATTTCTGGTTTTACTGTAGAGGTGAGTAGTCATATTCTTTTTCTTGTCCTACAGAAGAGCTTTTGGGAACTGAACAGGTAATCTTAAAATAGAGCATTGTTCTCATTTTTTAATGTCCACCTATGGAGAGGTTGGGTTTTCAAAAAGCCCTTTTCAATGGAGTAATGGTCTCCTTTTCCTCAGCCCTTTCATAGTCATCCTGCCACATGAAAGAATGATCCTCCATGTCATCTTTCAGAGTAACTGTTCACAAAAATTCGGGTCATCACCAACAGAAATGATTTTGCAGTGGGTTTGGAAATTCTGCATATAGGAGAAAAAAAGGTGTCAGCCCCTCATTTGGTGTGCCTTGTCCCAGGCTCCCTGGCTGAGACAGGCAGGAATTTGGCCATACAGCTTTTATGTGATACTGATTCAAGCCTTTGTACAAGCCACTAAGTCACAACATGGATTTTCATGTTTGCTTTAGTGGAACTATTATGGGACACTAGAAACGTGTGATAACCAGAGGCTAAATTGCCTGGATGGTCTTTGAAACAATACAGATTATCCTCGTGAAGTTCAGCATACTGTGGACAACAAACTGTTGCTGCTGGTCCCTTCTCTGGGTTTCCTTCCATGGGAGCCAAAATTTTGGCATTTGGCCTAGGGAAGAGAGCAGCTTGTTCTCCAAGCAGAGCTCTAAACTGGTGAGAGGGGTTTTGTTTTCTGGGGTTTTTTTAAGAACTTACAGTTTGAAGGCTACAACTCTCTATAGTGGCAAGGATGGCAAAATGAAGATGACCTTATCACCAGGCTTGTATCCATAATGGGAGCCTGATCATGACCTCAGTACATCTTCAACAGACCAAGATCTGACCCTGGAACTCTTAGCTCAAAAATGCTAATGCATTTTAAATTATTTAATAAATTATCTGATCTCTACCCTGGACAATAAATATATACTTAGTAAAAAACCCAATGGATTTAAACATTTACTGGTGTAAATCGACCTCTGCAGAGCCAAATAATTTTTCTAGAGCTGTAATATTATTTGATTTGCAATGCTTAGCCAGTCATTTTTTCTGCAGATTTATTTATCATGCTATGTGAACTGCCTGTAGTTTTGTGATGTTAATCTTTGAAGCCTGTTACATATTTTAATCACTGTTTTACAAAGTTAAATGCCATTCAAGAGCTGATATATTCTTGTAAATACAAAGTGAATTAGAAAGTGCAATGAAGAGATTTAACAATTATTATTTGAGGCACCAGTAACAAGCTTATGTGATATATAGTGCAAGCAGGCATTGTTTAACATTTTGCAGTATCACACCAGCCATTTCAAAAACACTTATCACAATTAAAGGTATACTTTGCCCCAAGGAATACTTGTGTGAACAAGGAGGGGTTTGGTTTATCAAAGCCTTATTTTGATTCTACGTAGAAAGTTCCAAATCAGAGATACAATAATATTTATTAGACTTCAGACAAGCCAGAAGAAGTGGTAGATCACATTCTAGGTATGAAAACTAGAAAAAAATAACCTCAAAAAGCAAAAAAAAATTTTATGAAGTTCTTTCTAGAAACTGTCTGACAAAGGGCTCTCCCTTCCCTTTCTGCTGGAAACAAAGGAAAAACAAAGCTAACTGAAGAAAAGACGGACAGACAGCAGACATGAGCTAACATGCCATGGGACCCCTGCACCAAACTGCTCCAGGGCTCTCTGGATTGGATCACCCTGCAGACTGAGGCAAGCACACGTCCAGGTCTCTGCCAGGAGATGCTTTGGGATGAGCAGGCAGCAGCAGCCAGGGCAAGGAGGGGAGCCAAGAGCCTGCTTGGGTGGATTTTTTTCTTTAATCTTTGGTGTTCCCTCCAGGAAACGCCTGGGCTGCTGATCTGCATACAGACCCCTCATCAGCACAGCAGCTGTCACTTAGGGGGTCTTGTCCAGCAGGAAAGAAAAAAAAATAGCAAAAACTTTGAAAGGGAAAAAACTCTAATCATGCTGTGATGATAGTAAAGATCATAAATAATCCCACTCTTGTCAAGTTGACCAGACCCCTTGCACAAACAAGAAGTAATTTAGTTGAACAAGTCAGTTTGTTCAGGCTTCTGTTCTTAAAATCAAGTGGAAATATGAACTTCATGAAGCACTGGATGGAAGCCCAAGCTCACTTGCTTGTGCAAGATTGTGACCAAGCTGTTCCCCAACCTGAAATTTTGGCACTGCCAGCAGTCAGTGAGCAAAGAGCCTCTGCTTTTCCCAGTATGTGGATATGGGCAAGGAATTTATGATGGTAGATTAAGTTCATAAATAGGAATATGAAGCAATTTCTGCCCCACAACAATTATTGGCCATTCCTGCCTGCCTTGCCAAAGGTCTGGGATGGGACTGAGTTCTATTTAATGTGGTATTTTGGCAGTAGTGAATGATCTGTACAAGGCAATAAGAGCACTGCCTCAAAAAAAGAAAAAAAAAATCACACTTCCTCTTTGAAGAAATAAATCTTTTAGCCTTTCATCTCCTCTGCAGCAAAGACTAAAAAGTCGTGGTGGGAAGAGTAAGTCACCTTATTTTGCTGGTAACAGAACAATCAAGCTGCAAATCCCAGGCCAAAAGGACAACAGTAGGCCAGATAGAGGAGAGAGTTTTGCTGAAGACCTGGCCTGTGTGAGAAGCCTTTGGTGCTTGCATTCTACCCACAGCATCAGCCTGAGGGTGACAGGCTGGAGAGGAAGGCAGAACCCTGTAAGTTTGGAAGAGAGCTCACTGTTTTATCTGGTAAACTAAGCAGGAGCTGGCTGTGAGCCCAAGCAGTGGTACACAATCCTCTAAACTGTTTATCTATTAATACTCTTGCTGGCACTGTTTCAGCCCATGCCAGAGAGCCTCCCACTAAATGTCCTGGCACGAGGCAGAGGAGAACGGTGGCCAGGATGAATTAAACAACATTTGGAATGTGGGAAAGAATTGAGGCTGTGTCCAGATGGGAGGACAATGCCCTGACAGCAGCTTCTGTCCTGGTTTATCTGCAGGCAGAGACCCTGTGGGCAGAGCAGGGTGCAGAGGTTCTTCACTGGCCCTGTGGCTCCTGGTGCCCTGCTCAAGGCTCTCCAGGCTGTGGGGCTGCTTGGGACCCTGCTGTGGGGGCAGCTTCCCTGGGCTGAGACCTGCGTTTGGAGCCCTGCCCAATTAAAAGTGGGTTATTTGCTGTTTGCCTGCAGAAATCTCTCTGCCAGTTACAGTATGGGAGGTCATTTCATAGGCTGACAAGTGCAGGTAGAGGAGACTTCTGGAGGCTGAGACTAACTTGCTGCAGTAACTACAACTCTATACCCAAGCCTCAGACATCATCTTGAGGAGCCAAGCTGAGCTCACACACTGGCTGGTAGCCAATGAGTTTTTCTGCTCCTTAAGGCAGAAATCTTTAACAAAAAAAGGCTGAGAAAGAGCAAGAGTCACTTTGATTTCTTTTCCAGTGGTCACTAATCCCTCCTTGGTACAGATGCTGGTTTGGGTCAGGTTTTAGCAGTTGGCTGTGTTCAGCCTTCCTGCAGAGGAACAGCCTGACCAGTCCCTCTGTGCGGGTGGAGATTTTGGCTGACATCTGTTGATAGAACAACACAAAATAGAGCAGGAAGATTATGCCCTCTGTGATGTGAAACAAACCCTTCACCATGGAGACATTCTCCTGGTGCTAGTTTAATATGAAAGGCAATCTTCCGAAACACCAGTAGTAAAAATTAGCAGAATACCTCACTTATCACCATCTCATTTCTAGCATTAACTTTGTTTATCCAAGCAGTTTGTGTTGCAGGAAAAACGAAATTATTTCTTTCTTTCTCTTTGGAGAAATATATTAACACTATTATTGTGTTAGCATTTCCTTTCCAAATAGTTTTCCCTTTACTGTTAGAGCATACAGCTCACATGGTCAAATCACTGACAGATGCAGGTCAAATAAATACAAGTTTTCAAAGTCAGGGGGATTTTTATTTTTTTTAAATTAAGATAACCATCTTTCAGATGATTTTTTCCAACAAAAGCTCTGTGCCATGTTGTGTTAGGGCAGGTGAACGTCTGTAGCTTTTGTTTACTTGCATTTAATTTTAGCTTTGTGTTTTTGTTCATCATTTCCCTCTAACTCCCAGAAGTGAGAAGGAAGTGGGCTAAAGGTATCAAGAGTGACCTTCATGTTCACTTCAAAGCAAGTTATAGTTGGTGCCTCACTATTTTTATACATTATTAATCATCTCCACTGCTAGGAGAAGTGTTTACTAGTAGATACAGAAGTAATCAGTACAGTCATTACTATGCACAGCTACTGGATTCATTAGAAAGTGATAAATGGTGGGGAAAAATATTGACTGGAATTACAGGTTTAAGAACGGGATAAAAAGTTCAAACCTAAGTACATGTAAAGGCCCCTTCTTACCCACTTGGACTGACTGGAGCCCTTTCAATATCCCAGGGTCTATGTAGCAGAGAGGAAGTTTCCATTCAGTGATTAAACCTCACCTGTATCAGAAACCTGCTTCTATTGTGTAAATCTAGCCTGACCTCAGCTGAGGTTTCTCTGGCTTCTCTCTCTTACCTGCATTTGTTTATTTAAGAGTCTATTTCTATACCAGATCTTAAAGGTCAGTATCAGATTATCCTGCATAAGAAGGAAGGATGTAACACTTTGCATCCTTGGGGCAGATAATAGCTGGGAGTTTACTCTTGCCTGCAGTCCTGTCCACTCCTCTCCTCCAAAGCAAAACAAACCCACAGCCGAGCACAAAAGCAACAACAAGAAAAGGAAACAACCACCAAAACCCCCCAGACCTGTACACTCATCCAGAACAGTCACCACTGGCATTTCTCTGCAGAGCACCTCCCCTTACAGAAATCATACAGAACTGATGGAAAGCCAAGAACAAACTGTCTCAAGGACAGATGAATACCAATGTTTTCCACAGTTCCATGATTTAACTTCATAGCTGGGATTAAATCGGATGCTGGAGGGCTTAGAGCAGTCCCAATACTTAGTGGTTAATCAGCTGGCATCCGTTTATCCTCCAGACCAGGATATCTCCTGTAGTTTTGAAGCCAAACTGTGAGCTAGGGCTCTTAATTAGCTGGTATCATTCATTTCTGCACAACTGTCTCTTGAACTCGTTGGTTTTACTCCGTGCTAGGTGTTGGAAAGCCTGGTTCGGGAGAGCCAGAAAACAGCCACCTGCAGGGTTATGCTGCCACATGCTTGGGGTGGCATAAATGGGTGTATCTCTCCCTCAGGAGTGGTGGCACTGCTCCCTGGGAGGACGGGCAGAAACTCCTCCTGCTTTGGGACAAGGCAGTGCAGAGGGCAAGGAAGGTCTAAAGGCTCCTTGCACCCTCACTTTGCCCCTGCCACCAAAGAGGCTGAGCCCTTGCAGGAAGGCAAGTGCCAAGATTTTGGCTATATTCCCCATCCTCTCACCTCTAGAATACTTTTAAATCCTCTGTTTCCATATCTATCCTCATACCTTACACTAACAATTCGTGCTCCTTCTCCAGATACCCACATCTTTTTGGCATTTAACTGATCTCTCATTTCTCTGTGCCTCAGCCAATATGCTGTTCTCCTCGAGCCTCAGCTCTGCCAGTATTGTTCTGATTCTTTAACTCATTTCTTCTCAAATGCTCTTGGGTTTATGATTTCTACCACTACAAAAGGGAGTAAATACTGTCAGGCTATATTTCAAGAAAGGGGAAGCTGATGGAAGTAAGATATCGACTTGTCTTTGTAATTAAAGGTTCTAGAAGCAGGAAATAACCTGTCTCCTCTGGCAAACAAAAAATACAGTGGGCTTGCAAGTGGGATCAGGAAAGTTAATTTGGTTTTGAGATACTGAAACAGGTAGATGCAATATTTGCCAGAAAGTGAGAACACAATAGCATCTTCACAGATAACAAGAGCTTCCTGGCTATTTCCAGAATGCATTCCTGAACAAACAACTCCTTGAAGAAACAGTATATCCTCACCCTTATAAGTTCAAATCATTGGGCTTGAATAGCAGATTGAGGGGAGAATTGCATCTGTCACCAGACATAGCAGTCTGTGAGTGTCCCTGATCAAACAGGGTCAGGGGAGGACACTGTTTTCTAGTGGCAAAGCTTAATTACAAGGAATAAAGGAAACCACAGCCTTGCCATTTTGCAGTGTTGTGTTGAACCACAGCACGCAGATCTCCCTCACCTGAGGTTACAAATATGTATTTCTTAAAAAGTGACAATATACTTTCATTGAAAAATATTAGAAGAGAATTCACAGAAGTTGCCTCAGAAGCTTTAAAGAGCTGTGAAAAGGCAGTAAATGCAAAAGATGCTTCTGTAAACTAAGCTCTTGTTCACTTGGGACAAGAATGTCTCTCAGTTTTCTTCTGCCAGTGAGGCAAAGATGAGAGCACAGAAATGCACAAAGGGAGGCTTTGGGGAAAAGTCTGAAGCACAGGAATTGCCAAGTGTGTTCAGACTCACTGGAAGCATCTACATCCACCTTTCCCCTCTGCTACTGACCTGCCTGGCCAAATCAAACTAAAATTGGGCTAAGTCTACCCTATGGAGGGTCAGCAGCCACCCTGACATCCAGGTTTCATCTTCCATCACTGGGGAAGAGAAGCAGGGTTCCCAGAAACGGCCCCCAGTTTCCACCAGAGCATCGCTGGCTCTGTCAGACCCACCTCAGGTGTCCTTGGCCAGCAGCACCTCGTGCGTGACCAGCCAGGACAGGAGGGGACAGCCCTGCCCTTGCCCCTTGGCTGGTACAGTGCAGCAGGACAACCTCACAGACACGATTCCACAGCCAGAATATCTGGGCAGCTTTCAGATTGCCAGGAGCTGTGTCTGCACTTGCCCATCCACGTCGGGAGGGTGAGGAACAGCAGCCCTTGCACTGTTTAGGGCTCTGTGTATTTCAGGGGAAGCGGTGCCTTGGCAACAGCTGAGTAGTGTTAAAAAAGAGACAAGTGACATGTAGGAAGAGAATTCAGGGTGATGGTGGGGGAGAGATTATTCAGTGTTTTCCATATTTTCATGTAACAGAATTTAATTTCCTTGGAGTTACTGCAGTCAATGACAAGCAGGAGTGTGCACGTGAAACACCTCTGAGTGCTGAAATAAAGCATGACTAGACATCCCAAATAACCCGTGCAGACTGCAAGGGGTTGTTTAAAAAATAATTATACACTTGTCACTGAGCAAGCTTTTCTGTATTCATAAATCCTTTTCCCTCACAGCCTTGTCTGATGGAATTCAGATGGCACACGTGCCATTATGCTAAACAACCAAATCTGGAATACCTCACTTCTTTCCTCTCTTTTACAGGCATTAAAGCAGTAGTTGCACTTCTTAATAGGGATTATTTTAGGGGCAGTTAAGGCCCATGCTTAGTCACTTCATCATTGACTAAAATACAAACTCTGCTCATATGCTGTTAAAGAGATTGGAAACAAAGCTCTAAATAAGTACTTAGCTTGCTTTTAAAGCAATGTGGTTTCTTTACCATGATAAAGTGATAAAAATACATATGAGATCATAAAGCTCACAGCAATTTTGTTGCTGAAGAAGCTTTACAGATATCTACTTGAATTTATTTGGTTTGAAACTTGCCTTGGTCCAGCATTTTTTTGAGTTGAAAACATTTTTTATACAAGCAGCATGTGATTGAATACAACTAAGCTTTTTTATACATATGTAAAGTGGACAGAAATGATTTTCCCTAAGTAAGGAAATGCTATATACAGAAGACAAGCTAAAGACTTTTAAGTCGCAGACTTCAGTAAGTTTGTTAGCACCATCCCCAGGGAGGCAGAAAGACAATAAAAAAGCAATTTCCTTCACAGGAATATACAGAACATCAGAAACAGCAAGTAAAGGGAACAGTGTTGTGCAGAGTGGAAGTCATTTATCCTGTTGGTTCACATTTTGCACTCTACTGACCATCAATCCCTGCTACCATGAACGGGAGGTGCACACACATCAGTAGGTGACACTGAGTTTGAAATCTTTTTAACAAATGCCACAACCTGAACAAGCCAGGGAAGGTGTGGACTCCACAGCTCTTGAGATGTATGGAATAACAGCTCTGGGGGAGGAGGAGAGCTACAGGGCATTCCTGTGCCAGCAGCACTGCAGACTTCTGGGGATGAAGCAGTCTCTGCCCTGCAGAGCTGCTCCAGGGAGCACCACAGCCAGGAAACTGCACCCCTCAGGGACCTGCATCCCCCTCAGGGACCTGCATCCCCCTCAGGGACCTGCACGCAGTGCTGCTGCTGAGGGCAAAAACCTGCATCCTGACCTGCTGCAGCTTCTTCTCACACCTCGAGGGTGGCAGGCCTGGATTGTGGTAGAAGTTGGACTAAATGCTCTTATTTGGTTTTTTCCTTCCCTCTTTTTTTCTAGCGGATAACCCAAAAATGAGTTAATACTAATGCATACACAGAAAATTGTTATTTAAAGTTACTACCACTCGTGCTTACAGGCACACAGCTTTCACAATGACAAGGGCAAGGCAGAAGCTTGTCTACAGCAGATAAAAATCAATCTAGGGACAGTGCTGAGCCACTGGAAGCAGGAGCACTGATTCTGCAGGAGCAGAGTTATTTAGGCAGACCAGACATCACAGAGGAAATGTTAGATGGCTGCACTGAAGGGGTTTAGGAAGGAGACTCAGATGTGCAGAGATGTGTCAGATTCCAACAGATGGAATGCTGATTTGGGGTTTATGTAATTCAGAGCTGTTCTGACAGAGTACTCAGGGACAGACATGCAGAGCAACAGAGAATGGCAGTATTTAAGGAGCTTCACCATGTTTTCCCATCCTCATTTGGAAAAAGATGGAAAGAAAATACCCAAATAAGTTTTTCCATCATTAAAAAAACTGCCCAACGTGTACACAAAAAAAACCCCAAAACAACAGAAAAAACCCAAAAAGCTACAGTGGCAGGAATCATTTCTTTATGTGACCTCCCAGTCAGGTTTGTGCACCAATAACACTGTATTTATATTAAACCTGGAGCTCCATATTGACAGTTTTCCCACCAGTTTAGTGCATTGTAAAAGGTATCTGTAAATCTTTCAAAATACACTTTGCCCCTCCAGATTTCTGTTAAGTAACACCTTCCTCAACTTCAAAGCAAATAAAACTGGAAATTTTAGGACATTGTAAGGATACTGGGCTAATTGCTTTGTGCAACCTCCCATATGATAACTTTTCAAAATCTGATAGATAAAGGACTGGGCTGACAGCAGGATCTTAATGACAGCCTTAAGCAAGTTTTTCAGTTGTATCTATTTCTCCTCCCGTTCCTGGTCTTCTTTGCCTGTTTTTACCTTTACTATTTTTAGCTCAGGAGTGTTTCATTACATTCATGCAGTAAGAACCCTGAGATGTTTTATGAAAAGCACATAAATACTAATATTGATGCAGGGCATGGTCACTGATGATACTTTTATAGGTATTTTATGAGAGGGCTTCCCTACCACAGAAAAAATCTGCACTTCTGCAGTTCACACATCATCTTAAATGTGAAAGATACATATGCATTCAGTAAGGTCTTTCAGAAGTTTTTTATGAAAAAGACTGCAGTTGGTTCACTACTTTACCTTAACCAGACTTGACTTTTTGTCACATTAAACAAATGACTGTAATTATTTTTTTCAATAAGCAGTGCTACTGCATATCATCAGACAAAGGGATGTTACCAGCAAAAGTAGAAAATTCACATTTTTAGCAACTGAGCTAAAGAGCACACACTTTTTTCTCCTCCATTTTTCCATTCACTTTTGATTCCAACTGTTTAGCTTTCTGGCACTGAAAATATGTTTAGAACCAAAACAGACCCCACAATCTGAAGTTACCGTGTGTTGATTTGTTTTGCTTTGCCCTTCAGTATATTCTTACTGAAATGAGGAAAGACGTTCACCCAAAGAGAATTTGCCAGAAAGAGTCTGGCAGAATTAACCTGCTGCTGACCACTGGTATATTTTGTGATACAAGTCTTTTATATCAGGGTGGGATCAAGCACAAAACAAAAAATCCTGATCAGGTGATAGGACAGGGGCTTTCCTCCACGACCTTCATACACACACCTTGGTGTCAACCACCCCATCTGTAAGAAACCTGCTGGAAGTCACAGTGAAAAGCATTCCCACAGCAGGTAGGGCCACTACTTTCTTTAGAGCCCAAGTTCCAGTTCTTGCACATCAAAGAGTTTGTGTGGGCCTCACATCCATAAGCCACCTACACAACAACCTTCTCGAGAGGTTGCTTGCTGCCAAGCTCGCTTGTGTGCGGGCCAAGGAATATGGACATTTTCCAGTCCTGTCTGTTAAGACTTCCCTGCAGGAAGCTGGCTCCTAGGGTGTGAATTTGTGCTTTAAAGCCATCTGCCCTGCGCTGCCTCATCTCAGGCAATGCCTTAGTGGAAGAAATAATAAATTCTGTTCAAAGGTGACAAGGTCTGGTAGCCAGGCACTAACCCTCAAATTCTACAAAGCCAGGTGAAGCCTGGCCTGAAATACAACAAACTCCAGGTCCAGCCAAAGCACAGCTTTTCATTATCAGAGCTCTGACAGTCATCTTGCCTCTAGAAACACAGGTTGAAGAGTTCCTAGTACACAGCTGTAGTGGATAATGTTGTTTTCATTCTCTCACTTCTCAAGGTCAGTTTATTTAATCTAGAAATGAAAGCATGGCACGATGATGTTTTCCACACTCACACGTCCTGGAGGAATGCTGAACCCTGTTCATGCACACAGGGATCAATGTCTGCTGGAGACACCACAGGAGGCACTCAGCACATTTGCAGCCAGGGAGATCCAGCCTGGCATTAGGAGAATCTTTCTGTCACAGTTGCAAGCACTGAGAAGGAATGTTGGTCTTTAGGAACAGATCAGACAACTATCTCTCTTCTAGCCTGCTAGTCTTATCTCAGAGAAAGAAATGGATTAGATGATTGATAAAAAGTTTTTTCCCTTCAACCCCAGGTTTCTATGGCACTGAAACAACGCACAGCAATTCAAAGCTTTGCTCAGTGATGCAAACAACCATTTTTTATGCCAAACCTGATTCATTTGCCATGTGAAAAGACAGAATAATCTTTGCCAAAACTCAGTCTTTAATTCCATCTGATTTTAACACTGATAAAGCCTCCGACCTCTCTGGAGGGTGTCATTCCTTCAGTTCACACCTGTGTAGATTGTCCCATCCCACATCAGCCAACAGCCCCTGCCAGCTGCACCTCATTCATTGATCAGCTGCCTAATCACCAAGCTGCAGCTGGTTTTTAACACAAACATTGCTTTCCAAAGTGTAAATGCAGACAGTTCAGTTCTAGAGACTCATAAAGACAGCTGAAAAAAAACCTTAAAAAAACCACAGTTGAATATTCTTATCCTCCAACCTGCAGCAAGCCCAAAAACCATAGGCTGTGTTAAGCTATGAGATCAGGGGCACCGCTTGTGTGTATCCCCTGCTGTCAGATCCCTTTCACAATCCATTCTCATTCCTAGATTCACCTCAGATTGATCCCTCCCAGCACCACCTCGGGTACTGCTGATCCTTAATTGCTACAGCAGGCACTGCCCTGGAGACTCTGGATTGGCCTCACCTGTCTGGAAGCCAATGTTCCTGCAGGAGCCAGGTGCAGCCACCTTCTGTGCCAGCTGGCTTGGAAAGGAGAAAAAGAGCCCAAATCATCAGCAGATTACCCCTGGCAGTCTGTCAGTAATACTTATATTGCCATACCCTATAGCTGCTGCTGGCACCTAATGGCAAACTGCCCCCTCTTAATTAATGCTAAAATATATCTCCCATAGATGGTTGTAGATGCAACTTGACTAATGCCCACTAGAAGCACTTTGTGGGTATAAATTACGCCTGGAAAAAAAGGAAGGTGGATTTTAATTAAAAATATACCATCTACTGCCAGCCTACAGACTGATTGTACATTGATTTACAGCTCAGCAGTGCAGTGAGGCCAGGAGACAAATGAGTACCAAGTGTAGGTGCTGAGGAGCAGACACACTTTCTGTCAAACTGGACAATGTAATTTTATACATCAAACATCTGGGGGTTTTATTTTAATCTTGTTATAACAGAGCCATATATAGCAGGAAAAAAAAGTCTTACTGAATTAGAACTGTTCCTGAGGTGACTTAAGATAGACTAAACAGACCATCTGTCTTAGGAATCTGATTTTTAACCAGAAATTAAAAGGAATGTTAGAACCCATGAGTTATAGTTAGCCTTAGTCCTTTTTTCATAGAGCTCTAACTTTCCCCTGGAAAAATATAAACAGACTGAAAGAGGGGAAGAAAGTTCTCTAAAGTTTTATTGCCTAGAGGGAAGACAAGGGGGAAAAGTCATTTTTCCTCTCAAGGAAGGAGCTACAAATTCACTCTGAGCTATGCAAGGAAAGCACATCAGAGCAAAATCACTGAAGTGCAATGCATGAACGAGACTACCATAACAAAGTGATCAGCATCATGTTCAGCTGTGCTGCTGCCAGAAATAAACTTATCAAGCCTTGATGATATTCATTTGAATATTAAAAGAGTTGCACATTCATTGTTCTTTTAGATGAAAATAAAATACCTCAACAGAAAGCAGCTAAAATTATAATAGAACAGTATTCCCAAGGACCATGTGAACTTGCACTGTAAGAGAATTCCCTTTCTGTGAACTCCTCTTGAGCATGGAGAACATACTTATTTATACTGATTAATCCAATAGTTTCCTTTCTTTCAGACTCCTAATGAACATCTCTGCTTTAAAAAGGCAACAAACAAACCAACAACAACAACAAAAAAACAGCCAAAACCAAACACAACAAAAAAGAAAACCACACAACCTAACCAAGCAAAACTCCAAACGTTGCCAAATTAACCTTACTTCTAGGGTCACAGAGTGAAGAGCTGTTCTTTAAACCCACAGTCAGGCTGGTGGAGGTGTTACCCCACAGAGTGCCAGTGCAGTTGGCTCCTTGGTTCACGCAGGACTTTGCCAAATGCCCTGCCTGACACCACTGGAGATGCAAGACTAAAGAATTATAATGCCAGATTTTTAGGTTTAGGTTCTTTCAGCAAAAACAATCAAAAACTTACACAAGTGGTTGGATCCATTCTCAGTTCCATGAGATAATGAAACACAACTACAGCAACCACGCAGACAACCCCAGGCTGCACCTGGACCTGCTGCTCTCAACAAAAAGGCCCCCAAAGCCCCTGCCCTCTGCAGAGTTGGTGGCACGGTGACAAAGCCACTGCCTCTCACAGAGATTTCACCTGCAGACCCCAAGTGCTGTGTCCAGAGCAGTCCCCAGGTGGGAGCAGGGCTCCTTCCAGCCCAGCACACGCTGTCTCACAGCAGCAAAACCCCAGACAACAGCCGAGCACCTCATGATACCAGCAAAACCATTTCTCTCAACAAACATCCCCAAGCAGGACGAGCAGGAGCCAGCAGCACCCAGGAGCTGCACACTCACCTCCCAAGCTGTGTATGCCATGCTCCAGCCTCCTACAAGCACCTTCTCCTCCAGACATCCCTGCAGGAATTACCCTTCCCCTGGCTCTTCACACTCACCTCCCAAGCTGCTTGTCCTATGTTCCAGCCTCCTACAGCCACCTTCTCCCCCGGGCATCCCTGCAGGAATTATCCTTCCCCTGGCTCTGCACACTCACCTCCCAAGCTGCTCCAGCCTCCTGCAGCCACCTTCTCCCCCGGGCATCCCTGCAGGAATGACCCCCTGCCCTGGCCCTCCCACATTTGGAGCCCCAGGTGCAGCTGGTCAGTGCAGCCCTGGCTGTGCCCACATTTGGAGCCCCAGGTGCAGCTGGTCAGTGCAGCCCTGGCTCTGCTGACCAGGAGCACCTGGAGCCATGGGGGCACAGCACCAAGGGGCCTGGGCCAGGGCTCTCTGCTGGGAAGGGGCCACAGCAAAAAGGCTGGCAGATGCCCACGTTGCCTCCTGGCACCGCTGCTCTGCCCTCTGTGCCAGGGGAATTGGCCACAACAGGCAGCAGCAATGGGCAAACATTGAGGTTTTGCATCCTGGGATGATGCCTTAGGTTTTAACTTTTATATTTTTCAAATTCTGTGCTGCTTAGAGTGTAACTCTGAAGTTCCTTGTAGCCTGGAATTCCTGCTCTCTCGTGCAAGGATGTGTAAATCAAAGCCTCTAAGGGGGGAGCAAGCTGAGGGGAATTACATCATTAAACTGGGGCTTTAATTGGAGAATTAACCCTGATGGGAAAATGAACCAAACCTATAAAGGTGTGAAGAACTCGTGACCTGGGGTCCATTTTTGGAAGCAGCCTCTGGCTCCCCAGGGTGTGCCTTGAAGGCTTTCAAATAAATCCCGACCTTTATTCCCTTACTCTGTCTAGTCTCTGTTTCTAGGTGGCTGGAGAAGGCATCAGGGAGGGGCTGTGACCCTCAGGTGACCCATGAGACCCCCAGCCCTTCGAGCTGGAGCTCTCACAACTCCCAGGGGCTGGCAGAGGCACTGTTACCCCGTGTGCCTCGGGTGTATAACCCAAAGTGTGGCTGCATGGCTCCTCTTGTTTTGAGCCATCCATTTCTGTCCTCACTTTGGTGCTTCAAAGTCTGCTTTTTGGTCTTCTACTTCAGTCATTCCTCAGCTGTTCAAAGGCAGAATATAAATAGGATCACAGAAACCAATCTTCCATTTCTGCCAGAATAAAAATTAAATCTGCACTATTGACACCATCAAATGCAAGTGGCAATCACAGAGTAGAACCACATAGCGAGTCATAAAAAGATTCATCAAGTACTGAAGGAATTTGATTTTTAATTGGACTTCTAGTGGTCAGGCTTCTTTTAATTCTGTCAATATTTTTGAAAAGCTTTGACAGAATTGTTTTTCTTGCAGTGTAGATTGGGCTAATACATAAAATACATAAAATATATTAAAAAGTATCTTCAGATCAGAGTAAGGCAATTGAAATTCTCAAAATACCTTATTAGGATTATGGGGGGAAACATAATTACCGATTTGCTACTAATAATACAGATTTTTGTTTACTGTGTAACACTGAAGCAAGGCCTAACCGTGCTGCTTTACTTTGGTGGAAGTCCCATGAAGTGAGGAATTAGTGCTAGACATAAATCATCACATGGGAATAATGCAGGAAAATATTTTTCTAATTAAATCTTACAAGTTTTTTTGGAGTAGCTGGCAGGTATCATCAGCTCTGGGGAAGTTGAATGCCCAAGTGCCATCATGGACTGTGAAAATCACCCTGTTAAGAGCCTTCAAGGGACATAGCACTGAACAGGCAAATACAAATTTGAGATTAATTTACTGTCCTGCTCGTAGGTTAGTCTAGGTGGAAGTTCTCAATCTGGAAATGATGTTATTTGGGTCTCTGTCTCACATCCTTTACCATATCTTTCACGGTTGCTAAGAAACAGCAGCATTACAGCGAGTAATCATTCCTACTCCAGTCTAAATTGCAGTTAATTAGGCGATGTGTGAAGTGGGATCCCTACCACGAGAAGAAAGAGATACCATTTGTGTGTAAAAGCACAAACCAACACAACTGACAGGCTGAGGGTTGGTTCTAAATCAAAATGTTCAAATGGTAAAAAGCTTTGGGAAGTTGACATTTGCTGGAGTGGTTTGTAATACACGGGTAGAATAAAGGAATCGTGATCAGCTGTGTCCCAAAATCTGTCCTTTTGCAGACCTTAATGAAAATTCTCAGCTTGAGTGTGAAATCTGATGGGTACAAAACCAAAGATGATGTGGTTGGATAAATTAAAACAAGAGGGATTTGTTTTCTGACATGGATAACATATACAGCAGACAAGGTTTACAGCTTAGGAGAAGGTGGGAAGTAAAAGATGCTACTGGGATTTTTTAGAAGGTTTGAAGGTATAATTTTACATGGAAATTAGAAAAATAGAACCAGGTACAAGTTATTTGGACTAAAAATGTTTAGGATGCACAAAAATAGCTGATTATCCTTGTCTTCTGTATTTCTCATTTACCCAAACAGGGGTAAACATCTTGAACAGAAGTCTTGGCTGTGGCATTTGCCAGGGAAGTTTCTAATTAGTGCCTTTGTTGTACATAGCTGTAGTCAAATGATTTTGTCATTTGATTTCCAAACAGGAGTGAAAACTTGGTATTTCATTAGGAAAGAACAATGAACAAGTGCCTGATATTTAAAGCTCAGGACAGATCTGTCATTCTCTTCATGGCAAATTTGAGGTAGCAGCGACACTGTTTTTTAACTAAGGCAAGTAAGAGAATTTTAAATACCTCAGGAACTGATTGCGGTGAAAGCTTTTCTTTTTTCTTTGTACAGTTTTAGGTAATACACAATTTTGTTAAGTTCTGCTTGGAGAGGAAAAGAATAATTTGTTTCAGTGTCTTTTCGTATTTCTTTTCCAAGTATGGATGTTATGGAGAGACATTTCTAACATAAGTGCAATGAACTCAGTTGTTACTGAGCAGAGACTCTGACAGACTGTCCAGGTGCTAAGTGTTAACATTAATAACCACCTCATCTGTGCCCTGTTAGACAGCCTTCATTTTAGTAGTCATTTGTGAGAGCCAAAATGCTTTGTGTAATGGTTTATTCGGCAGGGCACACTCTGCAAACAAAAAGATGTTTGTGTTCGTTATGCTTTGAGAGCTTTCACATCGTAAAAATGTAGAAAAAGATGTTTTAGATCTCTATATGTGAAAAATATGTCTATTTTTGTGTGTGTTGCTATTTCCAGACTAGGATTCAAAAGTTATTACTCTGATTGTCTCTAAAGCCTCTATTTTCCTTCCTCTCCCTCATGGTAGAAAGATTCATACATCTTGTAAGAAATCAATGTTTGTTCCATTTTACTACTGATGGGGATGTCAGAGGGCTTTTAAGATGTATTGTAAATAAATAGTTTGACTGAGGCCACGCTGGCTGTGCCCCAGAGGAGCAGCTCTGGTAATTTCTGGAGCAGCCCAGTGCTGTTTTGGACACGAGCTGAACGAGCAGCTGCTGTCACAGGGACAGAAAGGGGTTAAAGCAGGGGTGGATGCTGACCCAGGAGAGGAGGATGCCCTGTGCAGCCAGGAGCACACAATGAAATGCATGAACTGAGCAGAAGTGGGGGTGAAAGTGGGATCAAACTTCCCTTTCTCCCACTCCTTCATCTGCCGATCCCAGCTCAGACTGTGAAATTCATAGGGGTACAAAAGATACCCATAAGATACACTTCAATAAGGACCTAAAGAATGCATATTGCTGAGGGCTTGTGTTGGTTTTAAGCAGCCTGAAGAGTTCTCCAGGGATTCTTTATGCATCCTATTGCCCCCAGATAATACAGTATTAAGAAAATCTTCAATTCTAGCCATGAAATATTGTCCATGGTCCATCATGGCTGGTAAGAGTTTCACAGAAACTTGCTGCCTTGTGAGAATAGTTTTCAGAAGCACGGTGGACATTTCACGGAAATCTGTTTGAGGCATATTGTGTTGGAAGTACATACATAAGTACTTTAGTGTTTTGTTACTCTTTGGATGTCACTGTGAAAATGTGGTGAGGTGTGTAACTCAATGGGATGGTGAGTTTTGTTGCCAATTCCCAAATGTAATGCATCATTTGATTGTGAGGGATGTTACTTGAGGCACTGACAGCCCTACCTGGGCCTGGCAGAGTGGCTTTGCATTTCTTTAATGGGACTAGTCTGTGAGTGAAACCAGCCATGAGTTGGAGTGGCTCAGCTTTGATAATGACAAACTCATCCACAGTCCTGTGAGTGCTCCTTGGCTGGTGCCTCACAGCCCATCTCTGTTCTGGCTTGCTCCCCAGGACTGCATTCCCCAGGAGTCCTATGGATACTGAAAAAGCCTCAGCAGAGAATTTCTTCAGCTCTCTGCAGCATTTTGTGAGAGTTCTGTCTTTCCCATGCTGATTACTTTGACCAAGGTTACAGTGTTGTAAACTCCTTGCACCTGCGGGTTGTTTTTGCAGTATTGTTACGGTTATTGACCAGAAAACCACTCAGAGATGGGTGTCCTAGAACTTGACCAATCCCCTTAAGGGACGGATGGCAAAACCAATCACTTTATGCCACTTAGTACGCCTTGTGAACTAACATATAAAAGTTTTTGGAGAATTCATTAAACTGCTGCTGCCACTTGGCCTGAGCCTGGACTCTGTCGTTTCTCTACTCGGTGAGAACAGCAGTCCCAGTGCACTGGCTGTGCAAGGTAAAAGAAATGCAGGGATATTCTCCACATGGTCAGGAGCCCTACCCAGGGCACATCACTCACTGCCTGAATTCTGCCAGATGTTCTCAGCAAGAACTGCCATTGTATTGTCTCCCACGCAGAGGTGGTTGCAGCATCAATTTGGGTGGTACTTCTGTACCCAGAAAATGTGAGCTCCTGAAACCAACCCAAATAAATCCTTACTGAAAACCACAGACAGGTGTGGAAGTGCCAATCCCTTAAGAGAGGGCAGTGTGGCAGGGTAATTGCACTCTGTGGGAAGGAGAGTGTGTGTCTGGCCCTGCTCTACCTGCAGGACCACTGCATGTTGTTTCTGGGATGCTCTTGGGAAGGCTGCTGGAGATGCAGACATGTGACAAACGGATCTGGCTTCCCAAATCCTCCTGCTGAAGCTCCTGTGTGTGGCATGGGCAGCGATGGCCACTGCTGCAGCATGGGAATTGTCCCAGCAGAAAGGGAGGAGCTGGCAGGACCTGCAGGCCCTGGGCAAGGACTGCACTCCTGCATTCCCAGTGGCAGGCTCTGGCAGATCTCTGTGCCCCAGTGTTTCAGCTTTCAAAGGAAGCTTTTGGAAAAAGGCTATGGAACAGCCACTCAGTTTCCACTTGACAGAAAGCAGCAGTTCAGCCCCACTAACTGTAGATTCTTTTTAGAGAACAAGCCTAGAAATGAATCAGAAAAAGGCACAGCACAAAATAGGCTGCTGTTTCAACTGGCAACTGCAGAATGCACTTGTGTTGGGCTATTTCTGTCTGCCTCGCACAAGAATAATTTCCATCATTTTAAATCATTTTTCCAAGCTACACAAGCTGGCTTCATTTTCCAGCACTAATTGAGGAGAAACCTTTATTTAAATCTTGTAAACGACCATGGGTGAGTAGATGAACCTGTAACACAGCTAAATAAATATGCCAGATACCCAAACGAGCTTCTTATCTACTCCAGAGTGCTGGAAAAAATAAACAATTCTGATTAGATCTTTGAGTGGCAAACTTCCAACCCCAGCAATAAAGGCAGGCCCTATGTACTCTGGAGCTGACATATTTCTTCAGCATAGAACAAAGTGAACTTTGCAGCACGATGACTGTAGCCAGCTATGGAAGGGAATAGGCACTCCCAAGGAGTGAGCACTCAATACTCTGCTGCAGTGTTTTCAATGTTCTGTTTCATTTTGCAGATTACATAATGGTTTTTTTTCGGTTCAGAGTGCTTCCAGTAAATTTAGGCTTATAAAGACTTCACTAGGTTTTCATAATTACCTTTCTCACGGACATCTTGGGAAAAGTTCCTGGGCTTCTCTGCTCTGGGCAAGTCCTGCAGGTCTGCAGTCTGGGACTCAGCCTAGATCTGTAACTTTCTATGATATGCTTCAGCCAGGAAATAAACCTGTGGAGAATTGGGGCATTTTTTCTCTGTCAAGAGCTGGTACCAGCACGATACCACACGTGAGTAGTGGTGCATGACCTCCCTGTAAGCATCTGAGCTTCATCCAGTACAAGGAGGAAAGGGGGTACTTTAGGGCTTAGTGAATTTTTTTTTTATTCAGCATTTTTCTTTTTAATTAATTTGTCTTTATTTCCCTGCTAATCATGGACTTTCATCAGTCTCTTTGTATAAGCTGAGCTGCACAGGCACTGCTGTGGAAGTCAGTGCTTTAAGCTCTGCAGCTTTACTCAGGTTTTTAACGCAGCCGTTATCAAAGATCGAACATCACAAATCTAAATAAGCTATCAGAAGTTACAAGCTTTGAAGCTTTGTATAACAACTGCTTCCAAATAAAAGCAAGGACTGAAGCACCAGCAGCAGCACTTGCTTGGACAAGAAAGACACCTTTCATGTGGTGGGTACCTACAGAGAGACTCCTACTGCTCAGCAGCACATGAAAGGATACCAGGAGGAGACGTGTGAGACTCCACTTGCACGAGGTTAATGCTTTGTCTGTTTGAATCATGAAAAAACAGAAGCAAGAACACAGGAGGCTGAGAAGTTAAAAAAAAAAAAACAACTCAGCCTGATTTAATTGGAAAGCATCACTTGGCTGGCTTCTTTAGTAATTGCTGGAAGCCATCCCAACTCTTTATATATTTAGAAGTGATACAATTCAACTCGTAAATAATTTTTTAATAAGCGACAGTGCTCCCAAAGTGTGTGACTTAACCCTTCAACGTGTATGAGAAATAGGGTTGTTCCCTCCATGCTTCATACATTTAGAACATTTTATGACAACAATAATTCTTCTGCTGTATATTTTAGAAGTAGGATATCACAATAAATGCATTTGCTGTCCTATGAAATGACAAAGGCTTTGGACAGTAGGTAATAATAAATGCTGAAACAATTAGTGTTATCAGTCGTATGGTGTCGCAGAGATGAAGTTATCATTAGGGAAATCTACATAAGTGTATGCAAGATTAGACTTGATTAAAAGGAAGGCTTTGCACTGCAAAATCTAATGGTGCTGTGTTGGCATTGAGGATAAAAAAAATCTCCTGAAAAAAAAATGTATGGGTGTAACATATCTATGCATAAATATATTTATACATTTGCTGGCGGTTTTGGTTTGTTTTGATGGTTTTGTTAGGGATTTTTTTCCAAAAGGACACCAAGTCTACATGACCAGGGTCAGTATCAGCTCTGTTAGTCTGAAGAGGAGCACTGAGCTGGATTCCCTGTTGCATGGGGGAACAATTCACTTTTTCAGCCAAAATCTGTGCAGCAAAGCTAAAATGGCAGACACAAGGAGAAAGTGCTGATACCCTGGGAGATTGACAGGAAATCACAAGGAATTTTAGAAAAAATACGTGCACTTCCAACAATATTTCAACCAGCCAACATTTTCTGTCAAAACAGCTTAATAATTCCAGCTTATAGCAGTGCTAGAGACAGCCCAAAACTTGTGATTTTCCCTGTTCTCAACTGCCTAAGTAGGTGCAGCTATAGCATTTGTCCAGCCTTAGGTCTCATTAGGTGCAGAGTGGTTTTTGTTCTTCAGGCAACCTATTCAAAATAAATCTGATGAGGGGAGTGCTCCCTCACTGGGTGCAGAACTGGACCAGTTTGTCAGTGCAGGTGGAGCTGTGCTGGTGTACACCAGAGGATTGAGCTCCTCATTTTTAAGGAAAACAAGCAGTTTCAGAGGTTGGTTCTGTACCTTGGGACAGAGGATATAGGAAAGACCACAGATTCTCTTTGATTCAGGGGTTATGTTTTTCTATGACTTCAGTGCAAATTTCAGCCATGCTCTGACTCATCTTTGGGATATTATTCAATACAGCTATTAAACATTAGATTGCATGAACAGGGTCACCTTAGAACTGGCAAAAATTTAGGACATACTTGGAAGGATATGAGGAAGGGGGGGAAATCAATATTTTTTAAATTCAATTTCCCAGTAAGTTCTGCTCATTTAACTCAGAACATACCCTATAAAATGGCAAAGCTATTTACATTAGTAAGTTTAAGCAGGCTTGGCTGTGAAATCCCTGGCTGTTAAGGAAGCGTGTTTTCATTAGTTTCAACTGGCTGTGGGTTTAAAAAAAGTAACAAATAGTGCTGAAAATCAGCAAGGTGCCAAGGCTGGCAACAGGGAGTCCCCTGAGCCTGCAGCCATTGTAATCAGGGTACGGCTGAAAAGAGCTGTTCTCTGGCAGTGGAGAGTGAAACGTCTTTTCATTCACTTCTTCCCACTCCAGTGGGTTAGTCAGGACTAACCGAGGGGAAAAGGCTCCTTGTGGCAGCTCTTCCAAGGATAAGGATTTCATATTTTTCCGTGGAGGTGGCTTTGGTGTTACCAGAAGGAGCTCAGAAAGGGTTACTCTGCTCCACTCACACTTAGCTCAGTTCATTTCTGCACATCCCAGTTAGGGAGGGCAGAGCCAGCAGCTTCGCTCTCCACAGCTCATTCATGAGAGGGCTGCATTGTGATGCTGCAAACTCTGCAAGGAACTGGAGGAAACTTTTCTTCACAGAGTCTTTTAAAGGACCCATCTTTGAAGATGAAAGTCCATTTTCCTTGTAGGACAAAGAGAGGGGAAAAGATTGCACAAGCAGGGCTTGAAGAACAGAGTGTGATTAGAGTTGCCCATATTTAACCAAAATATATTAACCAGCCTATGTCATAAAACTGACAGCCAAGAAATAACATAGAACTAAGAGTTTCAGAGATCTTATAAATCCTGAGAGTTTGGTAGAATTAGCCTGTTATAGTTCAAAACTTCTGGGGTTTTTAAGCATCCACTGCTCATGTTTCTCCATTCTTATCTCTGAAGCTGTTTTTTTCATTTACTGCTTTGCTGACCTATGCCTGTGGTCTCTTCTCTTCTGAAGCAATGTAAAGATAATGCCATTAAAAGTCAGTCCTAAATCTAGGCATTGACACAAATAATTTATATCCCCGCATTCCAGATGATTTCTATTATTTTGTTGTAAGAAAAATAAAACAAAGGAGGAATGAGGCAAGAGCAGACACCGTAAGATTTCAGCTTGTTCTCTGCGAAGTTGTCATGGTGAAAAATAAACAGAACTAAAAGAAATCAGAAAACAGTCCTTCTCTTCATTTGCTGGTTCAGTCCCCAGTGAGGAGGATGAGAGCCTGAGACAGACATACTTTTTGAATTCAGGGGGCTAGTGTGGAGTGTAGGCACTGTGCAGTGCAGGGCTGTTCTCTGGTAGCTGTGGGAAGGCAGAAGGATAACACCCAGTGTCCTGTACAGAGAACACATTCTGAGAAACACAGTGCTGAAGTGCCTCCAAAAATACACATGGCTGGTTGGGATATGTCCCCTTTAAATAGTGACTTCCCTCTAGAAGAATTGGGAAGGAGGACCTGCTGGAGGTTAAGTCAGTTTTGGATGAGACAAGGTTGGAGTCAAGTATGTCATGGAAAACTAATCTCTGTGTCATCATACACGGCATCATCATTTTACACGGCCAGTTTGGGCCATTATCATTGATATCAGTAAAGACTTCCTTTCATGAAACTCTGAATACAGCAAAAGAATTCTTATCTATGCAACAGGAAGTAGAATGGAGCCCTAACTCTTGTTCATATGCAGCCTTAGGAGCTGCAGCTATTTCAGAGGCAAAACCCCATACAGCAAAAGCTCCTCCACAAGGCAGTATTTTCTCCACCTTTGTGAAGAAAAAAAGGGCAAGTATTTTCTTTAAACATTTTGGTTTCTCTAGTTTAACTGAGCAGATATCTAGATAACTTTTTGTTACCACAACATCTTGGCCATACATTTCAATTTTTGTAAATTTCTCTTTGGAAAGAAAATGAAGGGAAAAGCTGCCTCCAAATGCATATAGTTTCATTGATTGTAAAATAAAAAACTTTTATGGGTAAATGTAAAATAAGAAAGCAATTAAATGATATTGGAAGAAGCCATTAGAGGAATATCCAAACTAAGACATCCAAGTGTACACTTTTAGAATATTGAAACATGCTACATTCCTTTTATAGTGTTGGACCGAGGTTTACTCTGGAGTAAAGCAGATTGCTGCATGATTGTCAAGCATCTCTAGAATTTTACAAACCATACCCCTCAGATTGTTAAGGAGATTTTACAAACCATACCCCTCAGATTGTTAAGGAGGTTTATCAGGCTCCATGTGGCCAGTTTACAAAGCAGTATGGTTATTTTAACCATCTCGATGAAGAAACTCAGTGCTGCCCTGAATAAATCAGGGCATATCATCGCATTTATAGATTTGTCTTCAGAGCATTAATGGCCTCACTTAACCAAAAGTCACTGGATGCAAATCTCTCTTCAGCTGCTGTCTTGGGATGCATCCTTTGTGTGAGTTCCAAGGAGATGCATCAGCCAGCCACGAGCATGGACGTGGGACCAGAACACACACCACGACAGCTCACTTTCTCATTTTTTACCCCACTCTTTCCATTTGTCAGAAATCTTGCAGCCTCTAACGTGCTGCTTGGATTTATAGGCTGTCTCTCACTAGATAAGAGGCAGAGTTCTGGTATCTGGAGTTTCATTTCTTTGATAAAAGCTTTCCACAAGCAATTTCTGTGTATATTAAAGTCAAACAAATGTCCACTGAAGCAACATTATGCTACCACCACTGGGCTGCTCTAAATGAGAGTTCACACAGTGGGGAGTGAGTCTGAGAGGCTCACTGGGGAGCCCATTTGCCGTAAGAAAATGCAATTTTATCACAGGCATATTTTGCATTGGTTGTTAAGCAAGCCCGAAGGGTAAAGCTTCTGCGAGTGCTTTCTCTGTAAGCATGAGAGTATTTAATATTTGGGGAGAAAATACTGAAAAGGGGGCAAGTGGCAAACCATCTTCTGGCTGTAGGCTTGAAGAAAGGGAATGCGGCTGAGCACAGGCAGGTCTGAATAGCACCATGCCAAGGGGACCTCAGCAACAGCATCAGGCCCAGAGGAAGAGAACAGATTGCTGCAAAAGAAGCTGTTTGAATAGACTTGGGTGGGGAAAAGGAAAAAAAAAACCAAACAAAACTAAAAAAGAACAGCAGGCCAGCTCTCCTTGGCAGCAAACCCAGCTTCTCTAAGGTGAGGCCCACTGGGTGAAATTGCTGCTCAGTTATTTGCCAAGGGAAGCTTCAGCTACATGGAAGTGTAGGGCTTAACAGCATGAGAGTAGCAGCTCGGATTAGCACTGGTTAAAAGGAAATAGGAATAAACAAAAGGGCTCCTCTTCCAGACCTTTCCTGTTGAATTTGTAATGTGTGATGTCTCTGTGCAGAGGACTGCAAACATTCTCTCTTTTGGCTTAAAGCATCCTGGGGAACTTCATCAAATTAATAATGACTATTAGTAAAGGTTAAATAATTATTTTAGAGTATCATTCAGCTTGATGATAGAGTTTATTGAAGTGTTCCTGCCAGCAGTTTATTCCCTGTGAGCAATACCTATATTCAGAGCACAAACACTACATTATCACTCTCCAGGCTTTCTGGTGCAAACCCACAGGAATCTCGAGATTATTTGGGTTTATGAAATAATAGCAGTGAATGGCACATATACAGTCATTCCTTTTTAAGGCTCCTGTCTCCCTTTAAAAGCATAGAAATGTCTCACTTGATCAAAGGCTCTCTGCTTTCTGCTCATTCCTTGTGTGTGCTTAGATGTGAATGTCCCTGGCTTATGCTATGGCAATGGCAGGAGCACGAGCAGGAACTACAGATAAACCTTGCTGCAGGGAAATCTGAACCCTACAAAAGCAGGAGCATGGGAATCCTATTTCTCTAGACAAAATAGAGAAGTAGGGGTTGTTAGACCTCCCCCCTCTCTGGCCCATCCCTGCCTGGCAAAGTCCTCTCTGGGGGTTGCCCATCCGCAGCAGAACGTGCCAGAGCTGCTCAAATCCCTGTTCAAGAAAGGAATTAACACTCACTGTATAAAAAGTTGAATGGGAAACATAAGATTGGGCAAAATCCAGTTTTTTTCTTATAGGACTGATGAGAGCTGGGCAAGGAGTGGATTTTGTCACATTTCTTCAGGCGGAAAGAGCACTGAACCCAGTAGAGTCCTGGAGCAGGACCAAGAAATGCAAGATTAATTCTCTAGGAAAGAAGGATTCACCAAATCCTATAAAGCAGTGAGAGGGAAGTAAGCAGTATTCTCCCTCAGGTGGCTGCTGGTCTGTCTGAGAAAGTTCAGTCCTGTTCAGTCCTGGAATACCATGTCAATTCCAGGAGAGATAAGATGGGTCCAAACTCACCTTTGGAAACTTTCTAGGTCAGCCTCGAGAAGCTGCCTGTGCTTGGAATGGCTCCAGCAGGAGCAGTAACAGGGCAGTGCCTCTGCTCCTTCAGCAGGTACCACAGATCCTCTAAAAATTCATGCTCGGGATCAAGACAGGGCTGCATTGGCCAAACTCCCTTGGGAAGTGTCCTTTGTGTGGGTGGAAGGTTTCTGCTCCTCGGGGCCGTGGCAGTGCCTGTTGCTGCATCCCCAGCAGCAGCTCTGGCAGCTGGAGCAGCGAGGGGCTGCAGCCTGTGGGCTGTGCTGCATTTCCTCCTCTGAGAGCCAGCCTGGGCCAGGCTCAGCTCCTGTGGAGCCTCTCTCCAGACTGATGCTGCTGCTGCCTTCGGGGGTCCCATCTCTGCATGGCCCCAGCTCATGTGGGCACTGCCACAGATCCACATCTGCACCCAGAGGTGCCACAGAGCTGGCACCAGCAGGGATGGCACATTCTGTTTGTCTGTGCTCCTTGGTGGGGTTTGTCCTGCCAGGCTTTTCTTTAGGTAATGCAAAGGCAGTGATTTTTGGGGTTTTTCCTACGCGAATTCAATGCCGACGCCTGGGAGCTGCAATGTTACATAATGAGGATACATGTGCATACATACATATATACATATATATATATATAAACCCCCACATAACACATTGCTGTTACTCACATGCCTCAGAATAATGAAACAGACCTTCAAAGAGCTGTCTTGACCATTTCAGTACTTTTCCAGCATCTTTTCCATGTCTGCTTTCCTGAAATGTTGTCCTCAGAGTGAACCTCAGCACCCTGGGTGGTTACAGCCACTGCTGTTGCAGTGTTATTAGAGACTGATGACAGCAAAAGCATCCCTGTTATCAGTGTTCTCCTCCTGGCATGATGTGTTTTGCAATATGCACACACACAATGAACAAGGTAAAAGTACAAAACCAGATTATCTTCGTTAGTGTTTATCCTCACAGGGGCTCTGACTGACAGCTGTTATTTGTGCTGCTTGGGTCAGTCACCTCACTGTGAAGATATTGATGCTTAGCAGTTTAGTTGAAACCCATAACAAGGAAACCATCATAGTCAGGTTTTCCTTGCCTTTTTTTTTCCCCCCAGTGTAAATTCAGGATTTTTTTTTCTTTCATTGGTATAAGACATCAAGACACTGCAAGTTTTGGCAGATATTATTTGTGCAGATTTTGAACCGAGGAGGAACAAAATTGACCTGCAGTTCTGCCTTCCCAGGTCTTCCATCCTTCCATAGGAAATAACCTTTTGCTTGCACTGCAAGGCTCAGCTTTCATCAGCCTAGACTGAGGTTTCCACAGTGGTCACGCCTTATGGCAGGATTGCAGAGGACAGGCATGGAGAATACAGCAGGTGGCCTGGTTCATGTGGAACAGATAGATATTTTAGCCTGTGTCTTGTTTTTCCACAGGGATGGAAGTCATCACATATCCATTCCTACTGCTTTGTGCATCTTGATCAGATGCTTGACCTGACACTGTGGACAAGCAGTGCAAAGCAGATCACCCAAAGGATATATTAAAGTCCAAATCAGACTTCATTTTAAAGGAAAACAGGGTTATAGATCACATCTGAGGCATAAGGCAACGTGTTCCTACCAATAAATCCCCAATCAGATGCACAAAAACTTGTAAGAGGTGGAGAGTGTGATGAATCCCAGCTGCATTGACCAGCATTAATTTTCCCTTTGGTCAGGAGTTTTCCATTCAGAATCTGGGTTGGCCATCTCCCCAGCAGCTAATCCTTCTCCAGGGACAGGGGGAAGGAAAAAAAAAAGGGGGGAAAAAATTTACTCAAGGATTCTAAACAGTCTAATGTCCAGCAACTGTAAAAATGTCTTTTCTTTTGACTAACCAGGCAAACAGTAAAGCATTGTTTGGAGCAATGAGTACATGGAGACTCTTCTAGTTTTGTTGTCCTCTTTGGGGAACAACTCTAAACAGCAAACTCTTCTTCCTTCTAAGAATTCCTGTCTTCTGTATTGTCAGTTTCAGCTTTGCTGTTGTTAACAAGTACTTTTCTAGAACTCTCAGACAGAAAACAAGGCCCTGGTTTCACTGTGCATTGAGGATATTGGCACACTCAGGTTCCATTTTCCTGTAGAGCTGTGGGCAGCTATTTCAGTATAGCTCAGGCTTAATCTCCTCTCTCTCACAATCTTTAATGTTGAAAAGGGGGAAAAACCCCTAAACTACAAGGAAAAGGAATTTACTCCTCTGCTTGCCAGCAAGGAGAAGCTGATGACATCTAAAAATGAATTTTCTCTTTTAAACTTGTAACACCACTAGTTCATTTATAGCTATACCATTGAACTAACTCGCTGTAGGTGGGTTCTGCAGTATCAGTCCTGGTGGTTATAATCAAACAGCACACAGGGTTTGTTTCAGCAAGGCCACAGTGGGATTGTCTGTTGGGAGTCTGTAAGGAAATTGTAAAAAAAAACCAAAAAAACCCCAACCAACTTCAAATGAGTTAAAGGAAACCAGAGCAGGCATCATTCAGAAACTGATATTATCAGCTGCTCTTGCTCAGAAAGCAAGGATGCCCTTAGGTCTTTTATGAACTTGCACAAGCAGCATTCCCATCTGGTTTTGTGCTGGGCTCGTGAAGCTGCAGCACAATCAACAGCTGATTGGGGCTGGGTGAAACAAAACTGCTTCAAGCAGCCATGGAACCCTCACTGCCAGGCTGGAGCTCGGATCTGCACCTGAAACCTGCTGAAGCAGTCCAAGAGCTGGCTCAGAAATGCTGGTGCTCTCTCCAGCCTGCAGTGGGACACAGCACAGGGGCAGAGGGAGCACGGGATGCTTGCTCTGGAAGGCACCAGGAGGGCCACGGGCAGTGGGAGCCATGAATTAATGCAGAGCATTTCCTTTACCCCAAAAGACTTCACAAGTTGCAGCAACTCTTCCGGATCTGTTTAAGTCCTTTTTTACCTCCTGCACATTCTCAGGATAGGAGCTAAAATCTTGGACTGCAGTCAGTGATAAATTAGATGCCTTTACAAATCCAGGCCTTTGCATTCGTGGAGGGAGTGAAAGCTGTGATAAATACAGAGACAAGTAGCACCCACATACCTTGTAAGTAATGATTCTGTGACACAGACAATATAACTAAGCATGACTCTAGGGGAGGGCTCAGGAAACCATTTCCTTAGTAACAGATTTACACACCTGCACAGCCTCTTCCAGCTAAAGTTTTGCCTTGGGGTTTTTAGTGGGATTTTCTGTTTGGCTAGGGGGTTTTGTTTGTTTTGTTGAGGGTTTTTTGAGGGGGAGGTTTGGGGGTTTTTTTTGTTTGTTTATTCTGTTAAGGAACATCAATCCATCATAGGTTAAGCCTCATTTGAAGCTCCTTTATGCCCCTCCCAGGCTCTCATGCTGGAGCAGTTTGACATCTTTTGTTTGCTTAGTGACACATCCCAGTCCTGCCCTTCCAGCTGTGGCTGTGCCTCTCTGTGCACTGCCAAACAGCAGCTCCAAATGGGCTATAACCTGTAAACCCTCCCCTTCCAGGGTTGTGAGCACTAGTCAGCATCTTCAAAGTATTATCCCCCAAAAATATATCCAATATCTACCCCAAAACACATGTGCAGAGAATAAAAATTAGACAATAAACAGTCCATGCAAAAGGCCAAGGAAACCTTCTTTCACTAATAGTGTTAAACATGTTGTGATCAGTCTGCAGTGTCTGCTCCTGACTTAGGAAAGTGCACTGCTCTCAGACATTTCTTGCCTTTATTGTCCTCTTCACCTTCCCCTCATTTGACTTTGTTCTCTGGTATAAACAGAGTTTGGAAGCATGGCTGGAATTAAATGTGGAAATTAACAGCTCCTCTGGCGTTTTTATTTAGGGACCAACAGTATGTTTTTCCAGTTGTACCTGGTATCTGGCATTGGTTTATTCCCCTTCCATCCATCACCTTCTTAATTCAAAACCAAGTACCAAATTAGGAAAACAATGGCACACGCTGTCCATAAAAAAGTATCTCCCTCATTTGCCAGGCACACAGGTGCCATGAACTTAAACCAAGCTTCAAGAGTCTGTCTTTCCCCCCCACCCCCTGCTTCCCTTGGCCTCTGCCCATTTCCACAACCCTGTCAGGGGGTCCCCAGCCCTCTCACTGTGTCAGGGCACTCACAGCACTGCCAGCAGAGAGGACCCAGTGCTGCTGTCAGGGGTTTTGCCTGTGTTTAACACCCAAGACAAAACCCACCCATCGAGAGTGAATCACAGCAGTGCTGCTCACAGCCCAAAGAGCCTGCCTGGTCCCACAGAGGGGGAGCAGCACGGCTGGGGCAGGGATGGAGCTGCTGACCCCCATCCTCTCCCTCTGGACATGCAGAGCTCAGCTCACACAGCCAGGCAGCTACTTGGTCAGCAGCAGCTGGGCCCCTCTGCAGCTGTGTCCTGCTGTGGGGTCTCTGGAGTTTGTTCACCTTGGCCTGGTTTAGCAGAATTACTTCCCCCATCCCATTTTCTGCCAGCCTCATGCTAAACGCCATCTCAGTTTCAGGGCATCTTCAGACCAGCTACCCTTGGGGTCCCCGTTGCTTGCTTTCTCATGGAATTTTGTACATCCCTAGAGCATAGACATGGTTATTTTTCATGCCATTCTTAATATATTGGAGTCAAAAATAGAATTATTCTATGTAAAAAGGCAAGGACGTTTTATCTCCGGAGAAAGAGCAGTGTAGTGCAACAGCAAGCAATTTGAAGGCATAAAAATAAACCCTCAAAATTTTCTTCCTGAGAGGATGAGAGATGGGTGGGGGAAAAAATAGAAATGGGTGAAGCAGTACCCAATAGCCTGTTCATTGCTGCACTTTAACTATTTAAAGCACACAGATTGCACAGTGGCCTTGTTTAATATTTAGGGCCGATATTGCCGGGCCTTGCTTTACTAACAGCATATTATTTTGTTCCTACTGGGAACAGCCAGCTCCTGCATGCTAAAGAGACCTCTTTGGAAGGGATAGAAAGCTTTTGAGCTGCAGAAGCCCAGGGAAATGTGACCCTCCCCTTAACCAGGAGTGGTGCCTGTGGTAGCTGCCAAGCACCAAGCCCACAAAAGCCCAGATGCCTCCACAGCCTTCCCCTCTCCCTCACCCTGCCAGAGGAGGGCATAAAAGAATGCACGAAAACCAGATACATCCTGATCAAGCATTCAAGTCATTCATGAGACTGGACTGAAAGCCCCCCAAGACCTGTGCAAGGGTCACAATGTTCAAACAGCTTTTCAAAGTTTTTGTTCCAAACCCATCTGCCTCTTTGGAACCACTGCAAGCAAGTTCTGCAGATCATTGACAAAGAGGAGCTGCTGCAATGATTACATCTGGATAAAACAGGATAGCTGCAAGATCTTGAAAGGTTTCACATGGCTTTTAAGTCTCTGTGACAAACAATACTTTGGCAAGAAAACCCTTGCTTTCCTGGGTAATTGTTACTTTAGTGTGGAAGAACGTGGTGGTTGAATCCTTTCAAAGAAGCCTGCGAGCCTTCATTCCTTAACAAGATAATTGCTTATCATTCATTATATGCCTGATGCTCTCCAAGAGCCTCTGTCCCTTCTAAGCAATAAACAACCCCTTAGCACATATCAAAGAGCTCGTTACTACCCTGTTGTGAAAATTACATGGCTGGACATTACAACAAGCATAATTTTCCTATAGAGATAATAATTATTTGACTAATTGGGTATTTTTGCCACATAGTCCCCATGATAGCTCCTTTTTTCCATGCAGTGGCTTCTCGAAAGGACAGTGCAGGAAATGTGGTAATTGTGGAAAAGGGAACAGACATTAAACACAAAATGTTTCAGACACTGAAGTTAAATTCTGCAGTAGTTGCAGAAGTAGCTGCCCAGGATTTTCTATAGAGCCTATATTGGGAAAAAAAAAAAAAAATCTTCATAGACAATTTGAAGGCCAAAAACTCCCAGCCAATTAAAGATGTCCGCAGGTGCCACCAAGGCATGGGCTGGGGGGGTTTGTGAGCTACCCGTGCTAAAGTAAGATCTGGCTGTTTGTAGTGTTTTGGGTATGCCACCATGCCTCTTTGGTCAAAAAAAGTCTTTTAGAGTAAAACTAGCATTTAAAAAAAGCCCACACTAAAGTGGTCATAAACACCTGTCTCAAAGTACAACAACAGGATCAACAGGTCATTGCAAGGGGTAGTAACCAATCTTTCCTTGTCCAAACTCTGCTGTCAGTGGGGAAGCTTTTTCTTTAGCAGTGTCAGGCAGAGCTAAACAAGCTTTTTCTGGGATAGGGATGTTCACTCTTTTCAGCGAATTTTGCCATGAGTTCAACAAACTGACATCAAAAGGCTTTAAACCTGTTTATAAAATACAGTGGTCAGTTTATCAAAACCTCTTGTAGTTGTACACTAAAGCTTAGAAACCCAAACACCGCTGTGAGAGTATTTTACTCTCACTCCTGGCAGGCAGACTTTACCTCCTGAGCAGTTTCACCTCCTTGCTCACACCCTGGGTGTGCCTCAGGGTGCTGTGCAGGCTCTGCACCCCTTACACTCCCTGCCAGCTGCCAGGAGTGAGCCAGATGTGTTTGCTGCCTTGGCACAGCTCCCCCCTCTGCTACGAAATGCGAGGTGCAAAGTTGAAAACGAACACTTGAAAGTCACTCTGCAAAGATCCCTGAGCTGCAGCCTGTTTTAGGCTTGGGTTCTGATTTACGTTGTCAGGTTAATAAAATTAAAAGCTTTAGCAGCCACTTTCAGAGAGGTGACTGCTGCTTGCGTGTGCCCAGCTGGTCCCTGGCAGGCTGGACCAGGGCTGGGTCCTGGCCAAAGTGGCTGCTGCCAGGTGCAGCCCTCTGGTTTGTGGGACACGAGGCACAGAGAGGATCCTCACTGAGCCCCTGTGGCAGGGAGTGGTTTCCTCTGCCACGGGCTGCGTGCGAGTTTGCAGGATATGACCAAGCCTAGTGTGTCATTTGTAATGTCAAACAGCAGCCATCCAGAATCCCAGCATGCTGCCAGCTGTGCCATATATTCCAGGGAGTGCCTGGGAGGGTTTCCACCCTGTGAGCCAGGCTCAGCCCCGGGACAGTGCTGTCATCCACATAGCACTTGCCAGCTTCTGCTTTCAGACACAGGAGAGGAACGCAGCAGTTCAGCTCCCAGGGGCAGAGCTCAGCCAGACCCTCCTTGGCAGCTCCAGCAGAGCTGATGGAAACTGCAGCTGAGCTCCTCTGCCCTAGACAGGCTCCTGGAGGCATTACCCAGAGAACAGCAGTTCATCTGCTCACTCTGCACTGCTCCTCTTCTCTTTACAGAAGGGGCCCCCCAGCCTTCCACCACCTCCTCCAGGTATTGAAAGGCAACTCCAGGATGTAGCAGCAGTATAGTGCTAGAAAAGTGACTGCCAGATACAAATCAGCAGCAGAAATAAGACTATCCTTTGGAATCTCCAGTCCCCAGGTTCCCAGACAGTGCCTTTTCTTGTGGCATAGTTGCTGCTCATCTAAAGCACTGAAAGGAAAAATGGTCTTTTTTTCCATTCAGTCATATTTCCTCTGTACAGGGCTGTTACTGCTATTTCCAGCACGTCCAGGTTTTGCTTTCAGACGTTTGGGTACTGGTATATTCTCCCAGGATCATATAATTATCAGTCTGTGATCTCCCGTTCCACTGCGGATATGAGCAACCCTTTTATGCTCACAGTAACAATTTAGAAGTGTTAAAGTTTGAGCACTGGGCCCCTGGTGCTTACACATGTTTCATTTGGCCCTCCCTGAAAGCTGATGTATTCCATCTGGTCTATTGGATTTCTTGGCTTAAAGTTACTGGAAACACTGAATGTTTCTTCTGCAGTGATCCTGTAGCTGTCCAAGAGTAATACACACACTGAGAGCTCATGCCCAGGCTGCTCAGGACTAAAACACTGCAGGACAAGTGGTTTTAGTGGACTTTTTTTCCTGTCTGCTTTTAGAACTGTTTTGAAATCATAAGTCCTGAGGTTCACGTTTCTGATCAATCTTATAATGTGTGAGTGAGACTTGATGGAGAAATAAAACACACACGTTGGCAGCTCATTTCCTCTAACATTTTGCCTGAATGATGCACATTAAGCAACTAGATTTCTTTGTATTTATGTCAAGAGAAGCCATTACAGGCAAATCTTTAGGTTATGAATAAACAAGCTGCAACACAGTGAATTATCAACAGGAGCAGCAGTGCTGGATTAACCATTCAGATCTCCACTGCAAGGGCTTTACAATCCAGCTGCCCCATTGCCATTCCCAGACCCTCCCTGCTCAGGGGCAGGTCTATCACTAAGTTAAAATACACAGGTGCATTCAAACTGGGTCACACAAGTCACTGAAACAGCACATTCCTACAACAATTTTCACAACCCAGCTATCTCACACTGTGGCAGGCTGAGAGCACGCCTGGCCCTTGGCTTGGTCCCTCTCCCACCAGCCTGAGCAACTGAGAGCAGCTGGAGGGATGCCCACGTTTCCAGCAGCTCTGCTGACTCCCTGAAGCCTGCCTTTTGCTGCAGAAGCTGTGCTGCATTTTAAAAGTGAAGATTCATGAGTATTAAAAATATTTCAGCCTCTTCATCATCTTTACTTTCTTATGCATTTCCATCTTGTTCAGTTAAGGTTCAGCCCTTTGCTTGCTTCCAGTACAGCTGGAGCACAGATGCAGGGAACCTTTTCTGGTGCCCATCACCTCCCAGTCCTGCCCAGCTGCAGGAGCCCACTTCAGACCCTCCTCATGACCATAGCTCAGCCCTTTAATTTAAAACAGCTCAACTCACCTCTCCAGGACGCTCCCAGGCCTACTCAGTCCCCCTGCCATGCACTCCCTGGCTGGAAAACACAACCACCACAACTGCTGGGAGCTGGGGTTGCCCTCAGTGTGCTGGGAAATCAGGCAGAGGCTCCACGAGTGCCTCACTGCAGAGCAGGTGAAGCCAATGAGGTGATTGATTACCCAGTACGAGCTGCAGCAGGCGCTGGGGCAGCAGCTCCCAGGGTCAGGTGAAATTCCTTTCTCCACGCCAGCCTTAATTAAAGCCACAATTAAAAATGGACTGGACAACCTCCACAGAAACCCCTCAGATCAACTCCTCCTCTCTCCTCTTTTGTGGTGAAGCCACACTCCCTCCAGAGTTCACTTCAACTCAACTTTCAGCCATTAGCCAGGGGAGAAAATATCCTGGCTGCAAAATGGTATTATGGCTTTGAGTGAGTGGCTGACTGGGAGGGAAATGGATTCATGTGCTCAGGAGGCTGGTTTCTATATCCTCATAATTGCTTCCAGCAAATGTTGATCATTCTCCCTCCTCGGCATAGTGGGAGCATCTTCTGGTTGACTGGATTTGCCATGTGTTTTGTACCGAGTGGCTGAATGGGGATTTACATAAAAATAGTATTGCTGAGCATTTAGTTCTGACCATTTTCTATTTGGTACAGCCATCTGCAATCAAAATACTTGGAGAATATTACAGATGTTCTTGCATTTTAGTCTCAGAAACTCCTAAAATGCAAAACTCTTACATCCTCTCACTGGAGTTGCCAAACTTTTTCTGCACTTCTGTTATTGAGCAACTCTGTTATTAGGCAATCATGTTATTAAGTTTAGTGGATGCGAGACCTCTCTGTCATGTTCAGCACCGTGTGCCAGGAGCTGGGCGGGCACTGGTGGCACAGGGAGCCTCTCCCTGCCCTCCTGCCCACAGCTGGGCACTCGCCATCCCCCCGTGGGCACCACTGCAGGGAGACAGGGCTGGGGAGCTGCAGTTCCTGAGGGATGGAGGCTTGCTGTGGGATCAACCCCGTCACAAGGGGCTTTTTAAACAGCTTTTATCATACACAGCTCTCTAGATGACAGGGAGAGGGTGAGAGCAGATCTGAGGCAGAACTGGCCCTTTCTTTAGTGAAAACTAAGATGTCAGATTTTCTGTAATGGAAGCTAATCACTACCCAACAAAGCGGTGTGCTTGGAGGGTGGTTTTTCATTTTT
The DNA here is from genome assembly GCA_026261815.1 of Monarcha castaneiventris obscurior. Classification (NCBI taxonomy): domain Eukaryota; kingdom Metazoa; phylum Chordata; class Aves; order Passeriformes; family Monarchidae; genus Monarcha; species Monarcha castaneiventris. The sequence goes on along the minus strand of JAMPIT010000434.1, from coordinate 1,326,688 downwards.
AGCCTTGGTGTAATGTTCCTGAAAGCTAATAGCATCTATAATGTTGTTGCTGATTTGTTTTGCTGTACGGAAGAAAGCAGAAAATAGAATTGCTGTGTGTAGGAGGTGAAGATGTATTTTGTGTAGTGAGCAATGCGCTGCAGTAAGAAAAGGCTGCCATGGTAAACACGCTGTCCCCACGAAAGCCTGCATGTAATCATGTGGCTAACCACTTGTGATCTGTGAAAGGCAAGGCGTCACCTGGGTGTCTGAGCACAACGTGATGTTGGAGGCAGGAATGCAAACAATCAATCCAAAGAGCCTCTCGCTCTCCGGCACACGCTGCTGCAATTTACACACCCTGAATTTCAGCAGAGCCGAGCACAGCCCTTTGTAAGCGGCCCCCACGCCGCTGTCTGGGTGCACAAGTGGGCTGCTGGCTGCTGGCTGCCTTCTTGCCATCCCACACTCATTGTCTGCCTCCAGCAGCAGCAGCTCGGGCAGCAGAGGCCATGGCTGAGGCCCTGCAGAGTGCCCATCCCCAGTGCCCAGGCTGAGGCCCTGCAGAGTGCCCATCCCAGTGTCCAGGCTCAGGCCCTGCAGAGTGCCCATTGCAGTGTCCAGGCAGAGGCCCTGCAGAGTGCCCATCGCAGTGCCCAGGCAGAGGCCCTGCAGAGTGCCCATCCCAGTGTCCAGGCTGAGGCCCTGCAGAGTGCCCATCCCAGTGTCCAGGCTCAGGCCCTGCAGAGTGCCCATCCCAGTGTCCAGGCAGGGGCCCTGCAGAGTGCCCATCGCAGTGCCCAGGCAGAGGCCCTGCAGAGTGCCCATCCCAGTGTCCAGGCAGAGGCCCTGCAGAGTGCCCATTGCAGTGTTCAGGCCCAGGCCCTGCAGAGTGCCCACCCCAGTGTCCAGGCAGCAGCTTGCTGGGGCAGGTGGAAAGCTGCCCTTCACCTCCTCCTGAGCTTGTCAGCAGCTTCCTGGCACGGTGGAGGGACCGTGGCAGCAGCTGCAGCTCCTGGATTTAACAGCCAGCACAACAATCTGTGTCCCACCAGGCTCTGGCCCTGCCTGCTGGAGCCCCTTCTGCCTGATACAGCAGATTGGGATAGAGCACAGGGCAGCCACGGTGGTGAAATTAATTCCCAGCTCCTACAGACTGTGCAGCACAGGGAGCAGCCCAGGGCAGGCAGGGAGTCCAGGGAACAGTGTGCACAGAGGGTTTGGATCTGCCTGGTTTGTGAGGGCTGGGGGCTACGGATGCCACGGGAGGATGGGATGGAAAGACAGCAGCAACACAATAATACATTTCTTTATTTTACTTTTGGAAAGATGAGGAGGAGCTCAGACTCATGCTGTTAAATAGCAGATCCCACACTTGGGGCTCGCCGTGGAAAAACATTCCAGCCTTAACATTCAGTTAAACTCGGCCTGATGCTTTCCAGCTGTGCTGCCCCTTTCACAGCCTGCACCTTTCCCTGGGAGCTGTGGTATCGTTGCCTGAGCTGCCAAACCCAGCGGTGTCCCGGGAAAGAGACCCACGTTTGATGGTCACACTGCTCAGTTTTGTGGATAAGACACAGGACTTTGGGTACATGAACATGTATCAGTCTTTTTTTTCTGTGCAGGACATCCCTCCCTTCTTAAAAGTTCATTAGAAGCTTTTATGTGCTAATTTAGCATCCAGCTTTGTCTCAGAGATCTCAGAGGTGGGAGGGCAGCTGGATATGTCTGTGTTTAAGGTGCTGGTGGCTCTGCTGATCCCAGCTTTCCCCTGGGGTGTGTGATGGGGATGGGATGTTTTGCTCACCCCTCTGAGCCACAGAATTGCAGCAGCTCTGCAGAGCTCTCCCTGCAGCAGAGCCGGGCAGGGCAGGAGCCAGCTGGGCTCTCACCTGGGCAAAATAACATGAGGCTGAGGTGTCATGAACTTCAGTAAAATTAATATTCTAAAAATCTACTGCAATTATTTTCAGTTTTTGGTCAAAGCAGATACTGAACAACTGCATCCACTTGATTAATAGCAAACACTTACTACAGAAACAGACACTAACAATCTACCATTTCAGTGTGTCAAATGCACATAATTACTCATCACGGATACTATTTATATACCCACGTACTGCTAAGTGAAAGAATGCTTTCATCCTGGTTTTATCATTTCTAGATTAAATCACAGTTTTTCTATTTCCTCCAGACAGCAGCTCAGCCCCACAATTTTCTCTCCAAATGACAGACAATTCTTCTAAGCACATTGAATTATTTTTTCCAGGTGGTGGTTCAGTTGGAATTAAATGTTACTCTTTAACATTGCTCAGCAGCACACAAAGATGACAACTTCAGTATTCCAGCCAACTTGAAAGCCAGAATTTAACCAGAGGACTTTCAATTCAGAGTGTTACTTACTCCAAGTGAGCACTGGCAGCCAGCTGCCCTTTTTCCTGGCATGAGGGTGTAGGGAGCATGGGGAGGAGTGACAACACTCATGTGCTGAAGGCTGGAAAGGGCCTCAGAGCTTAAATACTCACTGAGGCTCCACAATCAAATAAGCACTGGAAGATTTGATTTTTATTGTCATTTTTAATCTCTTAGTGGTTTGCTTTCCCAGCAGCTGGTGAAGGACGTGGTTACTTCCATCCCCCTTGGAGCTGCCAAGGCTGTGGTGTCTGGTGAGCAGAGCGAGGGCCCAGCTGGCAGGGAAACACAGGCACCTCCTTTGCAGGAGCAGAGATGAGAGGAGATGACAGGGAAAGGCAAGGAAGGTCTCTTGGAACAAAGAGGCCCCTCTGCCATGGCTCAGAGCTCACTGGCTGTCCTCTCCAGATCCACACACTCATCACCACCTGGCTACAGTGGTAACGTGCCCTCTGACCCAACAGAGCCTTCGCTGCCCCGTGTTAACCTGGGTAATTATTTCATATCCATATTTCCTTTACTTTGTCCACAGAGGGTCAGTTAGAAGCAAACATTGATGTGAAGAACAGAGGAAGGTCAGAATAATCTCTACCAAGAATTACAGAGGCTCATGGGATAAAGCCCAGCACTAGTAGCCATGTGCTCAGGTGCTCTGCTGAGTGAAAGGTGCAGATATGAGTAAAAGATCAAAAATCCCTAATATTTGTTTGATAAATGTAGAGCAAATAGCTCAGATATTTTTTGTCTGGCAGGAACCACATGCACTGAAGCACCAACATTTCATAAAAATCGTATTCTATAATTTTACAAACTGGTAACAAAAGAGGAAGGCATTGACACGACAGATCAAGGCAAAATAAACCCATGCTCGTGAATCTGCTTAGCCCAGCCGTGGAACAACAGTGCCTCCCAATGACCAGAGTGGGACTCTGAAGGTTCATGTATTGCTTGTCACTACCTCAATTTGCTTGTCTCTGGTATTTTATGCATTACTTCAACCACAACATCTCAGCGGATCTCTCTGCCAGGAAAGCTTTCATATTGAACTGCAAAATTAAAAGGCTATCAAAGAATCAGCATATATATCCCGTGCCAGAATATTCTGTTCTTTATTTGCAAGCAAAAGCCCTCAGCGACAGCGAGATCTGAAACCTGGATGTGTGAAAGGCCAGGGATACCTGGCTGTAGGGTGCTGGGAGTGCTCCTGCAGTTGTGACTGCTCTGGTCGGTGCCACATGCCAGGTCTCAGCTAAGCATATCAGTTCTACTTTCCTGAATTGATTGCAAAAATAATTCACCAAATAAAATGAACATTTCCCCTTTTTTCTGTCCCAAACCAGGTCCCGATTATTTCAGCTCCAAGAACCTTGCACTGCAAGCCCAGAAAAAGATCCTGAGTAAAATGGCCACCAAAACCATGGCTAACATGCTCATCGATGACACAAGCAGTGAAATCTTCGATGAGCTGTACAAAGTAACAAAGGAACACACCAGAAACAAAAAGGAAGCCCATAAAATCATGAAAGACCTGATCAAAGTGGCCATAAAAATCGGGATCCTCTACCGCAACAATCAGTTCAACCAGGAAGAGCTGGAGATCGTCGACAAGTTCAGGAAGAAGCTGAACCAAACTGCCATGACAATCGTCAGCTTCTACGAGGTGGAGTACACCTTTGACAGGAACGTGCTGGCAGAACTGCTGAACGAGTGCAAAGAGCTCGTGCACGAACTCGTGGGGCGGCACCTGACCGCGCGCTCCCACGGCCGCATCAACCACGTCTTCAACCACTTTGCAGATGTGGAGTTCCTCTCAGCCCTCTACAGCCTGGATGGGGACTGCCGGCCATACCTCAAAAAGATCTGCAACGGCATCAACAAACTGCTCGACGAGAAGGTTCTTTGAAACTGCGCCCAAAGGCGAGAAACCAACCAAAAACTTCTCTCTAGAACTGGCCACCCTTCATAAGCCATGGTAGGCAAGCAAGCTTCCTTCCCATCAGTCTTACTACAGTCCCCAGCAGGGCCCAGAAGGTGCTCACCAGGCTCCTGATGAAGTGGAAAACTGAAATCAGAAAGCTATCGATTTGAATGTTTTGTTCAGATAATTCAGTCTTTTCCAAGGAGCAGAGTGAAGGAGGCTGCTGGTGTATATTGTTCAGAAAACAGATTGCTATTCACCGTGATCTCGCCAGCTTTGTGTTCAAGGCTGAACATGCCAACAGAAAGTAAACTCAGATGCATGGCTGTGTAAAAATAGACAGATGAAGGCAAGAGCAATGCATGGAATTTACCCCCAAGGCCCTTGGTGCGTATATTTTTATTGTTTCCACGCCAAATGAAAAAGCTTTGACAGAAAGTAGGGCTGTAATGGATTAAGTTCACTCCTTTCAAAAGGATCAGGAATCAATATGAGAAAACATCTCTGATTTTACATGGTATATAAATCTAATAGGAGAATAACACATCACACAAACTGAAGTGGGAGAAAATCTAAAGAACTGCTCTATGAAGTAACAGTTCCATCAGTTTTGTTTTATACTACTAACAGCAGAGAGAAGGTTTCATTTTAATTTGAGAAGCAGCTCAAAGGTAAATAAAGTAGTGCAGCAGTTCCCCTGCTCCCAGGGCTTGTGGATTGGGTAACATCAGGTGAGTTCAGGCTGAAGGCTGTGCTGCTCCTACTCTCCTGCCTGACAGAACAAAATACTCTTTGTGAAGATTTTGAAATTGCCCTTGTGAGGAGCAGCACGACCGAGACACCAACATTTACATCCCTGATCCTCAAAATATTCAGCCTAGGTAACACTCTTGGTTTAATGTGCCCATGACATTTGTGCCTACAGTAATCAGAGGTGGGATACAAAGGAACTCATCCACTATTCTTGCAGTGCCTCCGAGTGTAGCATATCCACAGTAGTCAAAAGAGAACAGCCTTAGTGACTCTGGTGAGTTTCTGGAGTGAGTTTTTGTTCAGAATGTTTTCAGTGACTTTTCCTTTTTTTTTTCTTTGAAATGAAATACACTGATGTCTTCAAACTGAAAACATTTTGCAAAGAAGGAGTGGGTTTTGTGCAGCCATGGTTGGACACAGGGAGTGGGGGAGCAGAGCAGATGCTCCAGCTGCCACTTGCAGAACCTGGGTAGGTGCAGACTGACCCAGAGTAAAAAACACACATTCAGAAATCTCTCCTTGTCCTCTCCATTTTATCCTCCAGCCTCATCTCTATCTCTGATACTGCAGTATCAGGAGCCCTCTCCTCTCAGCTGACACAGAGCAGATGGTGCCATCACCTGGGGGTAACACCTTCCATATCATGTATACTATAATAGAGAGATGCATGCATCTGAACGTTGACAAAGACAAGAAAATGTATTTGAAAGCCATTCTTTTCTAAGGGAAGCTTACAGGGTTGATCACTCATTACTTTAGGATAAGAAAAAACCCCGTGTTTCTCATTTAAATAAATTCTTGAATACTATGGTATTAAGAGAAAACACTTCAAAATCTTTATTATCCTTCTGTCTTTCCTCACCCCAGAATAACTATCTTTTATCTCTTGCAACAACAGTTTTTACTGTCATGCCTTTATACAGTTGCAAATACACACACCCAGGTCATGTCCTCACTTGGGTTGTCCTTGATGGATTTTTACCTGTTCCCAGGAACTCATCTGAAGCACAGTAAAAATGAAAGACATTGGCAGAAGAGTTTTTAACGGTGTAAATTTCCCCCACATATCTCCTTTAACCATTAAAAGTAGACTTGGTAGCAGTGAAGATGGACAACTCCTTTGCAACAAAGAAATGAAACAGCAACACTTGGGGTTGCAAGTTCAGCCAGTTGCAGAGCCATACTTACATGCACCATTACCTGCATTTCTTCCAAGCATGTACTTGTCAGCTGATGCTTTTGAACAGTATTTCTTGTATCCAACGCTCCTGTCCCAGTGCATATGTCAGATTTTGTGTGTTTCATTCGTGGCAAACAAATCTGAGTTCTTCTTTTAAAGCCAGAAAAAGAGATTATTCAACATTCAAGATGTCTAAAGGAAAGGGATATCCTGTATTTGTGACTTTTTGTGTGTTGCAAGTATCAATATTCAGATTCTGGTATTTTAAACACACCAGCTGAACATCTGTTGTTTTATTTAAAAATAATCTGAGTAGCCTTAAGGAAAGATATGTTTTCAAGTATTTCTCATACTTGCATATCCTGTATATTCATTGTTTACTTTTGTACTTGTAGCTTGGTATGTAACAACATTGCTAAAATATGGGCAATGTTCAGGTCACCTTAAATATATTATGTATTATCACATTTGTGGATTAAAAATGTGTGATTACTGCCCTTTTTGTTTCCTTTTGATTTATTTATCCTACCACCTCTATTGTATCACAAGCACATGTCAGCAGCAAAAAAGCAGGCACCACAGGCCCAAATCTCACTCCCCCAAGGACCCTCTTGCAAGTTTCCCATGATATTTTCAGCCCAGTTTAGCATGATGTGATTTAAGGTGGACGGAAGACACAGCCCTGACAGACCTCAAAGCCCTGCCCTAAACATGGCTGGAACCCACCAGAACATTGTAACAGCAAGCATCTATTCTCCCTTCCTTATTCCCAGAAAAGGCAAACTGTTTTGGCTGAAAGAGCTCAGGATTTGCAAAGAACTCACATGGCAATTATTCTGAAAGCAATGAAATACTGGCACAAAGAGAAAACTGACAACTGCCTTAAAATCAAAGTTTAAAGCAATCTTCTTAAGTGGTGCTTTGAGGCTTCCTGCTGGTAAAACATTGCTGTCAGGTTAATTTTATGAATCACATCATGGCAGGACACAATATTCTTTGCTTTATCACTGCCAACTTTATGTAATAAAGACAAAAATGTTAATGTTCAAGAAAACCTCTCGTGGGAGTGACCACTTCTGACATCTTAATGAAATGGTGCCTGTACCACAGAGCCTCACACTGAACATGTGATCTCATTTGTGCTGGAGAAACATTCTCACAGACAGGCACATAAATAGCTGGCCCTGAAGAGAACCAAGCAGTGAAGCACAATTAACTTTCACCACAGCAACAGAAATTGCAAAAGCAAGTTTTAACTGGATGACTTAAGCAGGTCTGTTTTCATTTTTACATAAATCAATGCCAGAAAAAGACCACGCACAGTCTTACCCACACAGGAAAAGAGAACACAGCTTTTTATGCTGAAAAATTACTTGTGGGACTCTACAGGAGAGAAACACTTCCCTGATATTCAGAAACCACCAGTGTCAGTTAGGAGCTACTTGCACATGCAGGAAAACCTCAAGATAATTTCATCCATTACACAAATTTACTCTTACAGGATAAGGAGGGTTTGGGAATACTTAGCAGAAAGTAATATAATCCAACAGATTTAGTCTGTATTCAGGAAAATACCCTCCATCATAACTGCCATGTTGCACTTCCTTTGATTTTCCTACCAAAGTGTTTGTTTCCATAAAAATACCTGAAAGTCCTTGGGGTGAGGAGGTAGAAGCTGACAAAGCAGTCAAAATATGGATCAAATAGAATCAAACACTTGTCCAGAACTCACAGGGCACACAGCAGTAGAACAATGAGGCCTGCTGGTACTGAAGGGTTTGCTCCACTCTCTGCTACCCTGCCAGTTCAGCAAGGTCCCTACAGCCTGGCTGGCCTCTGGCTGCCTCTGAACAAACCCCTTCATGCCAACTGCTCATGTGCTGCTCTCTTCCTTCCAGCCTGCTTCTGTGCACCCCATTTCCCTCCCTGGAAAACAGGCTCATCCTTCAGCATCGACCCAGTCACACAGAAAAGTCATCACAACACTGTGGAAGATGGGGATACTCGTGACAGAATTTTCAACACACAACTAGATGGAATAATATTCCTTTGTTGAGTTACCTCTGCAGCTCTGCTTGCAAGACAACTGGATGGCAAATCAAGATGAGGATTCTCCAGGGCCTGAGCTCCCCACCTCAGCCAGGACTCCTGTTCCACAGCAGCAGCTTTGTCACCCCAAACAGCCTCATGGCTCAGCTCAGGGCTGCAGCCACCTTCCATCCAGCCAAAGTCACACTGCCCAAGCTCCCAACTCCACAGCAATGGCTTCTTATGTTTGCACTGCACTTAAAAATACACTATTCCTGTCAGCTATGAACAACAAGAGATACTGAAATCTCCTCTCATGCCTAAAAACAAAGTCACAACCTGGCAGTACTCCCAAAAAAGGATTGGATAACGTGAGCTGGCACACAGAATGCTGTTTAAAAAGTGTAGTCCTTCCCTGTTCTGATATCTATCTCCAACTGAGACACAGGACATTTAAATTATTAATGGATTCAAGACGTCTGTGATGTCACATTCTTAATCACTGTTCAGATGCAAAGAGAAACAATTAAAATAGAAACTAGTTATTAATATGCAGAAACACTGCTACATGTGGTGGAAGGGAACAGTTAACAAGTATCAAACTGATTTTTTTTTAAATAAAACCGAATTTTATTAAACTGCAAGAAATGCAAATATGGTGATAGATTCAGAACAATATTTGCTGGGCAATCCAAAAATAAAGACTGACGTAGGTACAATTCCCTGCAAACTCCTTTAAGTGATGTTACCATAAAGCAATTAGAATCAGAATACTGACACCCTAACAGACACTATTCATACAGTGAAAATGGTTACAGAGAACATTACATAAACAACAGAAGGCATTGTTGTCTTTGCTCTTCTTTAAACACCAGGACATTGAACATCTCCTTGCTGAAATGGTTTAAATGCATAGGCCACAAACAGATATTTGTATTAGAGTTCCTATGATTACAGAAGTCCAATTGCATAACACAAGTCTGATTTACCAGCAGGGAAATTGTCTGCTGGAAATTATTCCACTATAAATCAGTTTTCATTTATATAAACTGTCTTGAAGTGCCAAGTAAACATTAAAGTATGCAGAACATTAAATATATTTACAGGTTCAGTGCACTTTAAATTCCTCAGCAAGAGGGTACTGAAACAACAATAAAAAAGGAGCTTTGCTTGGATGATTATACTTGTGATAACACAAGTAGCTTGACTTAAGAAAAAAATAGCTATCAGCACATTAACATTCTTACAACGATTTCATGAACGTTTACCAAACATCAGCAAAGTAAAAGAATACTTTATTTTCCTTTACAACCAGTGCTTAACAGGCAAGAATCAGTAATGCTGAAATAGAAGAGTTTCCTTGTTACTGCTGAACACACAAAGGAGAGGATTCCACTACAGAATCCCTTCAGACCACGTCTGAACTGTGTGTACCACCTCAGATGCTTAAACAGAAAACATGACCAGCTAGAAATAATAATAACCAGGACTATTTTTCATTTGGCATCTAAATAAATTAAGATTCCTGGATTTTCAAGATTGAGAGGTTACTTCAGGAAGAGGAGACAATCTGTTCAGACACATTTTCCACGTTTGCTGCTCTGATTTAATCTCTCATGCCTTGCTGCAGTTCCCAGGCATGCACACACCACACAGCCACATCTCTGCAAGTCAGACGTTTGATGAGTCATACTGAGGCTATAAATAATTAGAAGTAAAAATAAATTGAAGTTTTTCCCTTGTGAATTTTCATGCACAGGGATTTTGGCCAGATTAAATTTATAGGATGGACTGGAAAAGCAATGAACGTGTTCACTACCCAACAATCAAGGAGTCAACATGTCCACAGCCAAGTGCCCCCAGCTCATCTCAGACTTGATCCATGTGGAACTTCACTTCAGACATGAACAAATACCCACAGACCTCTCTGGAAAGGGAATGAGACTGCAACATGGGGCAGGAAGAACTGCAGACAGGAACTAACCTGAAGGGCCTTGGATAATCCCCCAGGAGGTGCTTCCATACAATTTCACATGGCTGACTCCTATCAAAAACCCCTTCAGATGTTATCACTTCCATGGTAAGTATCAAAGATCACGGGAAGTGTTTTGCTCCCTAGAATATTTTAACTGTTTTAAAACCATGCATTTGTTGCTACATAAGTTATTTATATAACCAATATGGGTCTTGTTGCCAGCAGTGCTTAAAAATAGCTTTAGAAAAATTATCAAAATAAAATTAGGTAACTGATCAAGTCTGACCTCATAATGGAAATATGTTTTCTTCAAAATCATATTTAAGTAGTTGCCATGAGGAATAAGTGTTGGCATCTATAAAAGCTGCGTAATAAAAATAAATACTTTCAGTCATTTACAACAAAATTAATATACATTTCACTTACACAGGTAACAATACTTTAATGTACTGTACAGTCCTGAGCACGTTTTTGCAGGGGTAATTTCGGTCATCATTCTTCCCCCACAAGTCCACTTGGACATTGCCAGCTGGAAGAAAACTTTTAATACTTCAAGAAGCAGTATCTTAGTTGAGCTTTGGTAATTATCTGTGCAACTGTGTAAATCTTTGATTTGCTTTCACACACCAAACAGATTAAGGCAGGCAGTATTGTTGTTAGGATTCCTCCATCACCTTCTGACACTGATAGAGCAAACCATCTGGAAGAGCAGCACAAGGGGACCTGAACCACAGGGCCAGCATCCCCGAGTGAGTGCGGCAGTGCAGCAGGCAGGGCACAGATGGGAGCAGCTGGCAGGCCAGAATTCCCTCATTACCTGAGACACCACAGACAACAAGCAAGGAACCATTAACTAACAATTGCTACAGCAGACTTCCTAGGAAATGCATCTTTCACACTCCATGCCTGCTGTTCTCCCCTAGCCTTGCCTCTAACTCATGGAACACATCACTACAAATCATGCCAAAATCCCAGCTCTGTATTTGTCATACAGCTTCATTCCCTTTTTGTCCCATCCAAAACTCTTCCCAGTGCAAGTTTTCCCCCTTGCAAAATCCACTGTTTGCTGAACACTTGTACCTTTACATCACCTTCCCACAGACCCCTGAGTGAGGCAAAGTCCCTGGGACACCCCTCCTGTGTCTACCCTGCTCCCAAACATTCCCTGCCTTAACTTGTGAGATATTCACTCCCATGCACTCGTTTTCCTGGAACAAATTATCCTGTGAGCAACCCCACAGGACACTTTCACTTACCTATAATGTCAACTCTGTGCAGTTTCAGCTTCTGTTGCAGTGTATCCAGGGCTGCTGAAAGGGAACCTTGGCAAGGTGACATTTTTATATTCTGTTTCACATCATTGGAAAGGGACAACCACAGCTTCCCAAAGTCTTCTGTAGTCATTTCCATTGGCCTAAAAGGAAGTTCACCACATTTCTTAGCCAAATAATATATGTAAGTCAGGATATATTTGGTCTCAAATAAACCCCTGTATCTGGAAGCAACTAGACAATAGAGCACACAGTCAGTAAACATGTATTAGTCTAAACAAACCCCTCCTCTTTCCACCTTAACATTTAAAATATGTTTCTATTCCTTGCTTTAGATTTCTAAATTTAAAAAAAATTTAATTTACAAATTTCACTTCAAAAGAAGTCTGCTGGACAAAGGACACTTGTTTTTTCCTACTCCTAAAATAAATGCAGGGTTCAAAAAAAAATAAGCTTTCTTCTTCCTCTGCAAAAGTTGTCAGCCTTTTCATACAAAGTTCTGGTCTCTGCACTCACACCACTTGCTTCCTCCTGACATGTTTACATTATGCCATATTTTAAAGCAGCATGTCCTTCTGTTCTCTGTTCTGTCAGCCTCCTCAAAAACAGCTACTGTCAGTGTTCTCCCTGCATTTGTACTTCTTGCTGGAACTTTGCCCCTTTTTTGCAGGTGTAAAATAACCCTTTATTATCTTGAACAGCCATCTCAGATTTGAATTAGCTGCTCAAGGTGAAGCCTTATATTTTCACAGTCAGTACCCAAATCATCCTACCCTTGTCTAATACTGAGTTGAATACAAGTGTTTTCAAAAACTGCAGCTTATTTTATTTACCTGATGAAGTCCATCAATGACAAAGTTATTGAAAATTCAAGGTGAGTTTCCATCTCTGACTGGTTATTAACAGAGCCAGAAAGAATTCCCTGTGTACAGACTTTGTTCATCCTCACACATTTCTGGCAACGTTCCACACTTTGAGCTTCAATTACAGGAAACTGGGAGGTGGCACTCTCCAAAATCTATATCATGTCATAAAAGGAATACAGAATGTAAGTCTTGCTGTCAAGTTGTGCAAGTGATTCAGATACAGCTATAAAACTGTGTAAGTGCCTTTTATTTCTGTTGATTTTTCTTGGAGTATTTGACAAGTGAACAGAGCTACCATTTCTCAGCCCTCATGAAGGACAAATCAATCATTTACACCTACAAACATTCTATGAGATGCATAGTGAAATCGCTCTCTTTCTGACAACTGGCTTCTCCCAGCTCCAAAGAACTGCACCAACAACCTGAATTCTGTACTCAGTCCCAAAATAATCTAATACACAAGCAAGCAGCATTGCAACATACCTCAAGTTAATATGCTAAAAGCAAGAAGTTGAGAAAACATCCCGAATAAAAAGGAGGGATTCTAGATTACTCAGCAGTCCCTGGCTCTCAAAACAAACTGGTAAGAGATTCTGTCCATGGTGGTGGTCTGGGTGGGAAGTTAAGTGAATTACAAGATAAATCTAGACATGAGATGCTCACTTTCTATCAATGCCAAGACAAGTTTGATTCAAGTCAGAAATGGAAAGGGAAGGGACTCCATAACCAATTACCAGTTCCTTGATTAAGTCAATTCTAAAAGAAACAATCCACTTAATTCTTTTTATCCAGTTATCACTTGCTGAGTTGATTAATTATTCCACACTTCTTTTAGCAAAATCTGTGGACAGTCATGCCAACTGGCAATTCCTAAATATCCTTCCAAATATTTAAATGAAGTTTTAATTACGACTGCAACATGCTTTTACCAATCACACTTAAATCCCTAATGTAGCCAATGTAAAAAAATAAACTAACCAATTCCTCTGTACCATCAACTAAATGCATGAGAATGAACCATGACTAATGTCTTTGGAAAAAAAAAGAAACTGAAGGAAGCTTACACAAATTTGGTGTCAGGGAAGCATCGTGTTTGCCTATCAGGTAAATACAAACGAATGCACAAGCATGCACAAGTCACACACAGACAAAAAAAAGCTACATGGTGAGGTGAACTCAAGTCATAACACTCCAAGCAGGACCCGTTAGGTTGGCACTTGGTTTAGTCTTTGCATTCAGAATGGAAAAATCACACCTATTTGTTATACAGAGGCAAACAAAATCAAGGTGAATGAAAAAGTGAGCCTCTCACTTTTATAGCCAATGACACTAAGTTTATAGTGAGATTTCTTTCACCATCCTTTAAAAATGTGTGTAATAGCTGTACCGTAGGTTTTAAGGAAATACTTTGGAAAAAGGCATGGCTATTAAACCAAACACTGCACAGTTAAATGCAAGCAAAAAGCAAGATGTTCCAAGTGAATTTAAAACACAATGGAAACAAAGTTTCTTACCTGAAAATGTTCTGTTTCTTCAAACACTAAGTTCACAGCAGCAAGTGTAGAAATGGTTTTATTTGAAACAAAAACAACTAGCAACAGAGAGTCATCTGTCCACACCTTGCATAAATGCAGAGCTAAGGCATCACTCTGACAAAGTCCCACCACCTCAGAGTGAGGAAGCTCTTCAAGTTCTTCTGGTAAGGAAGGGACCAGTGGTGTTTCCCTGGCACTTTCACAATGAGCACTTGGAGAAGGCTGAAGAATTTCAATATTACTACCAGCAAACAGAGATGGCTGTGACAGCCTGTTAGCTGAAAGTCTGTCATCCAGCACAGATTTTCTGAGGGACTGAGGTGCTTCAAATGCTAAATTATCTTCTACAATCTCTGAACAACAAGGGGAGGCTTTCCTTAACCTTGTGTGTGTACTTCCCTCACAGTCTTCCATGTTAGTAGGTACTGTATCAAGTAAGGGACCAAAATCTGAAGCAGCACTGTTTTGGAAGTCTGATGCCTCCTCATTCTGTTGAGTTTCATTTATCTTTGATTTCCTTTTGAACTTCTGAGTAGCTGTGTCTGCTTTCCCCATCTGAAAAGGAAAGAAGAAAAAAAAACAGGTGGAAAAGTTTCTAGCAACCAGTTGTCTTCCTGTTAATACCATGAAACAGTGAGGAAGGACAGAGGAATCAAAACAGATGACAAATACAAATAGATTCCAAAGATTTTAATGGATCCAGGCTTTTGCTGGACCTCTTACAGAGTGCTGAATTAGCTTGTAGTGCAAAATTACTCTATATTCTCTTAACAAACTAAAAGCTCTTAATAAAAACTAAGCACAGGAAAAGTTCCTGGTTAATCAGTGCTAAGTGCCAAGATTTGAGCTGGTTATTATGATGCCAGTCTTAAAAATATCACCTATCCATGAATTCTTTTATGTTCCACATATTACCATAGATAAATTAAAAATGGTCTTGACATAGGGTGTCAAATTCCAGCCTCACATCCAAATGCATGGTGACAGCTCTGCAAAGCTGGGTCAAGGAGCTGACAATAAAACTTGGAGCACAACATGTAAACAGAGGAAAGTTCTAGTTACCAAATCAGATCTGCTCCAGAGGTTGCTTCATCAAGCTGTTTCAGGTTTCAATAAATTATCACATTGCAAATGTACTTCTCAGTAGTTTTTCAATGTCTTGGAGGGGTTGTCTTATCACTAATTTGATCCCCATTTGCATACAAGTATCTATAATTTTAAATAAGATCATATGTACACTTTAAACTGTTAAGCCTCAAAAAAATCCCTTACCAGGCTGACACCAGCACTTGATCCCAGCCCAACGAACAAAGTTGATGCTAACTGCTGCTTCTCTTTGTCCTCGTCAGAGAGGCTGGCACCTTGATCAGGCTGCAGTGCAGGAGGCTCCCCGACCTGCCCTGCTAATAAACTGCCACAAGGCACAGTTTGTGGCTCATTTCCTTTCCCTCCTTTGTTTTCTTTCTTTGGAAGGTAGCCTTCTTTCCCCCACAGCTTACGTACTCCCTCAAGTTTCAGAGTGTTTGTCCTAAAAAGGCAAACAGAACAAAGCAGGATCAGCCATGTGAACATCACGTCCATAAAAACACACCAACACTCAAACACCATTCACTACTTTGGTACTCTGATAGACAAGAGTGAGCAGTAAAATATAAGGATCCTGGAAAGGTTTGCTGCATTGCAGTTTATGAGAGTATAAATGAGGTTAATAATTTGTATGAAACTATGGATATGATGTGCAGTGCACTAAAAACAAAAGGAGCATCTTACACTGCAACTCTTAGCCTCACTTTTATCTAAAAAGAGTATCCTAAAGGCACTTTATTGTAATGATGTTAAAAGTAAGTGTATGCTGTAAGAAAAAAGGCAGAAAAAATAGTTAACCATGTAATGATCAGGCAATCCTGTCCCAGTTTTACTGCATTAACTATCACCTAAGCTGCAGTCTGTGAAGGAAGTGGAGAAAAGTCTGACCAGATCAGCTGTTTTCCTAGTTATTACAAAGATGCCCCCACCTGATTTCTTCTTACATGATAGGGGTTCCCAAGTTCAACCACATTTTTTCTAGCTCCATGCAAAGAAGCAACAAAGACACATGATACTGACAAGAACAGAAGCTGCAATGCACTTCACTTCCAACACAAATGAACTCACTCTTTGTGCCCCGTCTCAGCACTATTGGCAGACGTATCAGAGCCAAAAGACAAACCAGTGGGGGACTGCCTGCCAGTGACACCAGATGAGGACACACTCGAAGCAAAGGACAATCCATAAGGTTCAAAATTCAGAGCTGCAGGACAGACAATCTTAAATTACAAGCAGGCATAAAAAAAAAAGAATGAAATCTATTTTCTGAAAATAGATATCCCTGTACCACAGGACTTCACAGGTTTTCAGTTTAATAATCCCCATAAATTTCAAATCCTGTAGACCAGCAAGGATTACAATAAGACTTTCTCACCTGCAGAACAATCTATATACATCAGCTAGACAGAGGTGGAACTAAAATTTAAGTCACACTTAGCTCTTGTCTACACACAAGAGCTGCATTAAGATACTATTATTTTAAGCAGATAAATTAACTGTACCCTTAAATGGTTAATACTTATCAGGTAATTTACTAGTATAAAATAAATGCAGTAAATTCACCTTTTTCCTGAGAAAGTTTCTCCTCTTGTCTCTGGTGATGAGGCTTATATGGTGCTGCACCACGACCAAGTCCCTCAGCCACAAACCCATCCAGAAAAGATAAGGAAGCATCTACCTACACAGAATTAAAAGGAATGAAAAGGCAATGAAAACATTTGCTTTATGTGAGCCTGATGTCACCAGAAGAATATTGTGTCTTATCAGCAGATCAGGATCTTCATCTCACATCTCCCACATCCACCAGTAAAGATGCTGTATGGACAGAATCTTTTCCATCATTTACTGTGGAAATTTCATGGTCAAAATCAGTAGTTTTCCAATAGGAGGCAAACCCTTTGAATTCAAAAGCAGCACTGTATCACTAAAGCAGGCCTACCTCATCTTTGAAAGAACAAAAGACAACTAAACTATGAAATGATGATTTTGCTAAAAGCTACTCCAGCTCACTTAACTAAAACACCATGGCTCTTTATCTTTCCATACAGAGCACCACGATTCATCACACATGCCTGAAAAAGTGTTTCTGAAAACTCGCTTTAAGCAGACTTGCACCCAGTGAGAACTGCAAACACCATTCATTTTGAAAACACCTTTTTACCAAAATATTCAGCCCCCTGAACTACAAAGAGGTTCATGGAAAACACCCATGGTAAGTGTCTTACCACTAGGTCATTGCAACTGGCATCAAATGGGAGCAGGCTCTTCATCAGTGCTTTGTCTTCACACAGATGCTTCAGTTCAAAGGCATATTGTCTCAGGCATGTATCCAGAGAGCTGCTGAGCTCCTGGATGAGTTCATCCACTGTTTTTGAGCAGGAGGTGTGTGATGCTATCTTGGTGACTGCAGCCATTATCCACGCTTTAGTTTCAGAAGTAACAAAAGTCTTTTTCAGCAGGCTGTGCAGCTTTGTCAAAATAACTTCTGGATCAACATCTGTAACAAGACTGAAATATTCTCCCAACACCTATTCACAAAGCACAGACAAAATATGCATTTAGTTACACACAGCAGTGCTTTCAGTTTTGAAATCAGGATACAGTACTAAATAAGACAACAAAATCCACCTCACATTCAAGAAACTTATTTAAGCATGTTTCAATTTATTTCTTTACCATTTTGTGTTTTAAATGTCAAAGGGCTGAAGTGATCTTTGTGTTTACCTCAACAGACTCCAACTTTTAGCTTTTTAAAAATAAAGTAACTGTCTTGAAAAGAAAGCTAAACATAACTAGGCCCTGACAAAACACCATTTCCTCCAACTGCAGCCTCTCCCTGGCTGGAAGCTGAAGCTTCCCCAGGTGTCAGATAACACCAGCACAGCACTTGGCCAGTCCTTTGCAAGGCTACAAGTGCATTTCACAACCACACCTGGCTGATTTGGATGGAGACAGAAAGGCTCTCAGTATGCAGTCAGATCCAGGTGGCTGCTAAGCCACTCCAGCAATCACCTGCCTTAAAGAGAGCAAGTCAGCTTTTCCACAAACCACAAGTGAGGAGCCCTCAGTCACCAAAGAGGTCACTAAAATAGATTTCAGCATGCCAGCTTGACTTCAAGTAAAAATGACTAAACCAAACTTTTAATAAATATTTATTTAAAACATTACCACCTTTGACAGCTTCCTCAAATCTGTGTATGGAATTCCGACCACGTGTCTACCTTACCCAACTCATAACTTGAAGGAATTTCTGTGGATACAATTTATCTTCCTCTTCAAGTAATGCTATGTAAGACTGTACTGCATACATCCGTAGCTGATGATCTTCTTTTCCATCATCAAGTCCTAGACAGAAAACAACACAGTTCCCTGAATTCCCACAATTTCCCTGACAAATAACATGTCCTACCCAATATTTCAAAGTACATTTTAAGAGAAAAAAAAAAACAACAGAACAAACAGATTATTAAGGAACATGTCCAATTCTCCAGGGCATGCAGGGAGTTACCTTCAGCCAACAGCCTCAGAAAGTTGTTTGGGATATCAGAATGCACAACATCACCTCCAACTGAGAACACAGCATTCATTGTCTGGATGAACCACTCATTGTTAGGGGCATACGTGTCCAGATGTTAAGGAATGAAATGCTAAGGCATAACTTTGTCTTTCTTATTTAGTGTATTCCCTAAGGAGCACCCACTGTGATCTCCCCAGTAAGTTGGGGATCTGATAGGTGAATATCAGCTCCATCTAATTAAAGAGGAAATATTCCTGTATCTTTTAGCAAATGTTTCCTGTAAATGTCATGATAACTGGTGGTCAGTTAGAAAAGTCTCAAGTTACTGCTCTGTTGAAAAAGTTGAGTTTATGCAGGCCTCACACACTAGGAACAGATATTTTCACATTTGTCCTGCTCTATTTTAAGCTCACACTTGTCCTGTGCTAGTCTTCCAGATAATCTTTTGTTTACCCAGCATCACTTGATCAATGACAAAAAAACTGCTCTTTTCAGCAGTGCTTTGCTGTTGATTTACCAACTTTACAAAAACATCCTGAAGCACTCCACAGAAATCATCATTGCCTTTTTTAATATATTTAACATCTGATCAGCCTTTGCTAACTTTGAAAGTTGGCTTCTGCCTTCTCTGAGACAAGTCCTGAAATCCCACAGTTAACAAATGGAAA